>CM056810.1:54783671-56201981 GCA_029852735.1 Persea americana
TTTCCATATCGGTTTATGGGTCTAGCTGATACTACCGCAATTTTGAACAATGATTTTAAGTAAAGAGCCAAAAAGATGAGCAGGTTGTTTAATGAAAAATTTTGTACAATACTCCGAAGCCCCAAAAGCCTAAGTAATCCACTTTTAAAGAGGAAGTAATTTAACTAATCAAACGGATATAAAGTTTCTCTCTGGGAAGAAACAAAGAAAAGGAAAGAGGAAAATGAAGTCCGCAATGGCGGCAGTGAGCCCATAGGGTCGTGGACCCCCTATTTAGAAGGCCCATAGGTACGCCGACGGCTGGATTCAGCTCCATACATGGGCCACCCATGTCACCTGGACCAGTTCCCGTCTCTGTTTCTAACACCTTGGTTGGGTAATGGGCCGGGGCAGCCTCTACTTTGGTGATTTTGGTCTTTTTTCCTTTTTTTTCATTGGATAGGTTGTGTTGAAGATACAATGGTGATTTTGGCTACTTACGAGCCCTTGGACCCTTGCCCTAGTCCCAATCGGTTCAGTAGACCCATGCTGAGTTAACACAAAAGGGAATACTATTTTTGCAAACTAATTGCTCCCAGGCTATATTCTACTCATACTAGATTTTTCTAGCCCTAAAATATGCCTAATAACCAAGCAGCTTCAACTTTATCAGCCATAACACTAGATTCAGTTTCAATCAAGAATAACTTCTCCTTCTCTTGTATCAACTTTGTTCCACTTAATGTGCATGCATGTAGGGAGGACCAGCTTTTGCTTTCTACATCACGTATGAGCCGATCAACTCCATTGCCGTTGACAATGCTATGTATGGCTACAGATCATTAAGATCAATACTATTGCTGCTGCAATGGCCTTCACAATGCCCGAACAAGACTCATTCTTTCTTTATAACCAACCAGATGTTGTTAGTATCAATAATTTATTTAGGCAGAGACTTCTCAAACATTTGACATCATTCAATTAGTTGACTTGGGCTTTACTCGAGTCAAGTTAGATCATTGAAAGGTCTTCGATCATCTACCTGATTCTTGATGAAATTAAAGGGAAATTAACAATCCTTTTCTACCAAGGCCTTATGCGCGCTTTGCTCTAATTTTATCCTTTTGAAAATATTAATCAATGGTGCCTTCTATTTCAATCAGTCCTAAAGAACACAGCCATGCATGTGTGTGATTCACATTTTGTGAGAGTGCAAATGCCCAAAGAGACAACTTCCAAAGAATGTAATCATTACTGTCGTTGGGGTTCCAGTTCTCACCTAACTGCAAAATACGTGGATCCTTTTCCGAAAAAGTTTGGTAAATTCACTTCACTAGTGAAGAAAGGTGAATTGAGAGACAATTAAAAAAGGCATCAGATCATAATTAGCTCTATATTTCAAAAACCACACCCCTACGTTTTCTTTTAAAAAAATTCTTTTTCATATCGCTAAATGATAAAAAAAATCAACTACTTTTGAAAGAAAATAACAAAGTTACATTCTCATTTTACAGAATGGTAAAAAGGCAATCACTTTTTTATTTTACAACTCTCCTTATTTCTTAATTTCATCATTTACTTCACTCCATTTTAATAGTAAACTGGCCGAGGCTCCCCTGATATTCAAGTGGTGTTCTTTGTAACCTGTGGCATCAATCAGGTCTCCTAAGGCCCTGTGTCCTTGGGCGTTGCCCAAAGAAATAATGTAATCACCAGAATTGTGACTCGTGTTGCCCTGCCAAGGGCCATTAAAGTGAACAACGTTAACCCAGCTGCTTCCTTGGCCGGTACCCCAAGAACAAATTATGTAACCACGAGAATTGTGACTCGTGATGTCTTGCCTAAGGCCATTAAAATGAATGGCCCAGCAGCAGCAGACATCTCTTTCATGTGACCACAAAACAACTCACTAAGAAAGGACTCTCCCAAACAGGAATTCTCAGAATTCTTGTAAACAAACAGGCCCTTAGCCTCTGCTTTTTTTATGACTTTTTCTTTTTTGCTCTATTTTGGACGACTCTTTTAGAATAGAAGTACATATGCAAACATGGCCTTAGTTTTATAGGAATTTATGATTTTAAGCATGGAAAGGCCTTAAATCTATTCAATGGCCATGAACATATATATACTCCTATGAGAGATATCTCTCACCTTTTTTTAGAGATAGGCCAAAGGAGCTTCCAAGGGTGGGATCTTTTTGAGCTTCAAGAATTTGAATTTTAAAGTTAGAAAGTTTGAAATTCGGATTCTTTCCTTTCTTGTTCTCAAAGCCTTCAATTGTTGCCAAGATTGGACTATCCTTTTGACATTCAAATTCTATAAAAAAAAAAAAAAATTCTCTGCAAAATCCATGGGCCCCACTCCTTGGTTGTGCACCACCTTTGGATTTATGCCCAAGGTAGGTTCTATTTAGGTGGGTTGCTTCTCCTTCTTTTCTTCTTGTAGATTTGGATTCCTTCTTTTCTCTGTGCAATTTTTCAAGTAGGCTTCGCATGTGGGTCCCATTTGTGTACTCCTACAAAAGAAAATAAATAAATTAAACACAACAGTTTTATGTAGAAAATTATCATGTCATGCTTGGGACCCAAATGGACACGTATGAGCTTATGCAAATATATCATGTTACTCAGAATTTTGTGTACAAATTTAGAGATTTCAAACGGGCCAGCATGGCCAGCTAGGGATTTACCTTAACACGGCACGGCCCACCGGCAGGGGCCGTGCCTAGAGTGGGCTGGGTCGTGCTGTGCCTCCGTGTTAGGTGTGCTCGGTGTGCCTCTTTAATTTTTTTTCCGATTAATTTTTTTCACCTTTTCGGTATTAAAATTAAAAATTAGAACACAAGAATGGGGAATGACAAAGATATTTAAGTGGTTCGGTCAAACGTGACCTACTCCACTGAGAAGAAAAGCATTTGGATATTAACTTCTTGAATGTTTGTTAATAGGATTACCTTCAAAACTTTACAATCTTTTTAGAGAATGGCAGGCCTAAAATATAAAGCAAGTGATTACATCCAAAGTTGGCAGTGTCAATGAGATTTGCTCTGATAAATGTTTGTTTGACTATGAGAAATTACAAAAATCTTGAAGTACAAAGAGATGTTTTCCATTCCATGGCGAGTTTTCATTTTGCTGTGGACTATGATACACAGCTACTTCAAAATAGATAATACATCCTACTTTATTTTATTGAAGTTGTTGTGAGACAAGTTAAGGGTTATGTGACTTAGTGTTATGTGAAATATCCATATCCCCTCCATATAAATGACATATCCATGCTATATTTGAGCATTATAGGCTGTGACAGTGAGTAGACAGTGAGATGTTCGTGGGGGTGGAAGAAGATTTGAAAAGGCTTTGAGTTTAGATGTAAGATTTGCAAAAAGAAAAACCAAATAAGCTTTTACTAGCCATTTTGTCCACTAACTCAACATTAGTTGGAATAGGGAGGTGGATTGAGAAATGAAAAACACGATATATGTAATGGGCGGGCCGGGCCTGGCGGGCTGACCCTTATGAATGGGTCGGCACATAGCATGCCATGCCCAAAGAAAACTATCTGATATATGGTCCCCTGATATTCAGGTGGCATTCTCCATAGGATGTACAACAGTCAGGTCTCTTTAAGGGCCCTGCCTGCTTGGTCGATACCTAAAGTCCACTAAAATGAATGGTCCAGCTGCCTCCTTTGCCTATGCACAAAGAAATAATGCAAAATACATGGATCCTTTCTCAGGCTAATTTGGTAATCTCACTTCACTAATGAAGTAGGGTGAATGATCATTTCAAGAGACAATGAAAGAAATGGCGTCAAATCAATAGTACCATATTTCAAAAGCCACGTGTACTATTTAACCAAAAAGTCAAAAAAAAATTACTTTAACATGCCACTAAATGACAAAAATTCAATTACTTTAAAAATAAAAATAAAATGATTACTCATTTTACTAAATGACAAATGGCTATCACTTTCTAGTTTGACACCTCTTTTTTTCTTATTTCTTAATTTGATCAATTTCCTCACTTCATTTTAACAGTATAGTCACAAAATTATCTAATATAAAGTCCCCTCGTATGCAAGTGTCGTTCTCCCTAGCATGTCCCAACAGTCAGGTCTCTTTTAAGGGCCCTACCTCCTCTGTTTCGGTACCTGAGGGCCACTAAAATGAACGGCCCAGCTGCCTCCTTTGTCAGTGGTGCCCAAAGAAATAATGCAACCACCAGAATTGTGACTCGGGATGTCCTGCTAATGTGCAGCAGAAATCTTTTTCATGTGTACGCGCACCTCCACAAAATGACCGATAAAGAAAGGACTCAACTGCTTTAGAGTCATGTAGTCATTCACTCAATCAATGAACTCATCAAAGTAATAAATAAATATAAAAAAACTAAGTAGAAGCAAGAGCCATTCGTTACAAATTACAAAAGAAATAAGAGATATTCTCTACAGTAGATCAAGTATAACAAAGGATGTGATGAATAAATGCGTCAAAATGAAGTGATGAAACTAAATGACACCTGTTAGATTTGCATCAACCTAGCCTCAACTCAAGTGCCATAGCATTACACACAAAGTAGTGTGAACGGGACCAATATAAAAAAATTACTAAGGAAATGAAAAGGCTGTCAGAGGTATACGGTGTCCATTTCCCTCCATTATGAACATTGAAACTTGAAAGTGACCTCCCATCATCGAAAGCTGCTACCTTTACACTGTAAATGTCTCTCCACACACTATAACAAATGAAAACTAAAATATCATTTGTAAATTTACCAAAAGGACCCCAGCAAGAAGTATTAGCCCCTCCCATCTTCTTTCTACACTCCCATGTTTTCCCCCCATTACATACATTGAAAGACTTCTCTCCCTGAACGACGGCAGTCTCCATCTCATTGCAACAGTAATCTGGTTTCGAGCCATAAAGCATCATTTCCTTCTCATCTCACTCCCATCTTCTCATCTCACTCCCATTGCTATCCCCTCTCCTTCATCTTCTCTCACAGTGTTGATCTTCACCTCATCCTCTATTTTACTTCATCTCATTAATCTTGATTTCATTAAAAGTTGTTATAAATTGAACTAGCATTCTTAAGCAATGGACGAACAAAGGACAAGCAGACGATGGTTCCTCCCCCATTCTAGCAATGACGAGGTAAGCATATTCATCGCGATTTCTTGAATTATGCTAAGATGGACCGTTCAGTCCTGTATATCCGTTCAGTAGTATTTTGGGGACATAATAGAATCGAACAATTCGCCATTGAACAGTAGAATAATATCATACAAAAAAAATAGAGTTCGGCCATTTATGACTGAACAAAACCAATGAATGTTGTTGTATTTGGCCGAACAATTTAATTTTGTTCGGACATTTAGAGCCGTGCAGTGTAGTGGTATCATTTACATACTCTAACAAAATTGGTTCCATAGCAGTAGAATGTGCCTATTGAATGCAGCAAGATTGGCTCGGAATGTGTGGTGGACTATAGCAATGAGTTTATTACCCAAGAGGTAATAAATGTAGATGAATCATTCGATATTTAAATTGATATTGTCACTTGGTTTAATCTAATTTTATTTGGTTATGTGCAAATATTCATAAGCTGAGAAGCCCTAATTAAGTGGGCCGGTGATGTTGGGAGGAGAAATGGTTTCATTGTTCTGATTAAGACATCAGCAGCACCCAACAACAGAAATAAAAAGCCAAGACTGACCCTTAGGTGTGAGAAGAGTGGGTCTTACAGAGACATGAGGATAACTAAAGATGGGACTGTAGGGAAGAAATTGAAGCTGACTAGTTCGAAGAAATGTGGATGCCCATTCACGTTACAAGGTAAAGTGGTGGGCTCAAATGATGAATGGATATTGCATGTAGTATGTGGTGTACATAATCATCCAGCTGCAGATTTCCTAGAAGGGCACTCATTTGCAGAGAGATTAACAAAGGAGGAAACTTCATTGTTGGTAGACATGTCCAAGAATATGGTCCGACCAAAGGATATATTGGTCACATTGAAACATAAATGTGAGTTAAATGTAAGCACAATGAAGACCATTTATAATGCACGTCATAGGCATAAAGTTGCGGAGAGGGCTGGACGGAGTCAAATGCAACAATTGTTTGTGCAATTGGCAAAGCATAACTACATTGAGTGGAATAGGAACTGTCCCGAAACAGATACTGTCATTTACTTGTTCTTCACACACCCTACCAGCTTCGACTTATTGCGTGTATTTCCTCATGTGTTGATGATAGATTGCACTTACAAGACCAATCGGTATCGTATGCCCTTATTGGAGATTGTTGGGGTGATATCCACAGAGAAGGCTTTTTTAGTATGCATTGTATATCTCCAGAAAAAACGCGAAGATAGATACTCATGGGCATTAGGTATATTGCGTACCGTGATTGGTGAGGTCGTTCTTCCTAGTGTTATTGTGTACAGACAGAGAGATTTCTTTAATGAACGGCATATCTAATGTTTTCACCAGTGCCAAACATCTTTTGTGCAGATGGCATATCAACAGAAATATTTTGGCTAAATGTAAGAAGTTGTTTGAGACGAAGGAAAAGTAGGACCAGTTTATAATGAGCTGGAATATGTTGGTTTCCTCGTCCATAGAGGAACATTAAAATTTACAATTTAACTTGTTTCTGAAGGAGTTCATCACCTATCCAACAGTACTTCAGAATGTTAGAGGATCTTGGTTAGATACGTACAAGGACAGATTTGTGGCTGCCTAGACGGACGAGGTCATGCATTTTGGGAACACTGCAACAAACAGGGTGGAGAGTTCACATGCACAACTGAAGCGGCATCTTGGATCAAGCCAAGGGACTTTTGAAGACTCTTGAAAGAATATTGACAACCTACTTCAGCCGCAACATACAAATATAAAGGCAACATTTGAAAAAAGTAAGACAGTTGTGCAAAATAATTTCAAGCCTTCAGAATTCAAGGACCTTCGTGGTGATATCTCTATAAGTGCATTAGAGAAGATCTTGGTCAAGACAAAGCGAGCCTCGTCAGTTGGTATTGATCAAGATGCGTGTGGATGTGTAATTCGAGACACACGGTTTACCATGTGCTCATGAGATTGCAGAATACATAATTATCGGTCAACTTATTCCTCTAGATTGCATACATATGCATTGGCGCAAGCTTGACCTGCTATCAAACGCTTCTGCAAATAACCCTAGCCATGAGTTGGATTGCATGCCAAAGATAGATTTACTTGTCGAATAGTTCAGAGGGTATGATTCGAGCAAGAAGCTGCCGATCTTGAATAAGCTTAGGGAGCTAGCCAAGCCTAAGACCACCTCATTGATCGAACCAGAAGTGAAGAGTAAAGTTAGGGGGCGCCCAAAACTGAGATCACATAATTCTACTAAACGTGACCCCTCTGCCTTTGAATTGGTCGAATTTGCCCAGGACAATTACTCCCCTTCCTTGACTAGAGATACTATTGCCAGTAGTGGCGCCTCATTCGTGCCCAAAAAGATAACAATGCCTAAGCAAAAGGTAATTTGCACAAGAAATTTGAAGTCAGTTTCTTATACTGACACACTCTTAGATGGTTTAAGGCCTAATATTTCTCATGTAAAAGATGTCACTGCTGATGGCAATTGTGGCTTTTGAGCCATTGTAGAGTTGATGGGACTTGGTGAGAATTCGTGGCAACAGGTACGAAAAGATCTTATCATAGAGTTAGCGACTCATGCAGAACTTTACAAACAATTATATGGATCACACCAAAGGGTTGATGAACTTCTCCATATCATATCGTACCAAGGGGATTGCCCTCCTTATGATCAGTGGATGACGATGGCAGACATGGGTCATCTTATTTCATCGCACTATAACGCTGTCCTATAACACCTGTCGGTAGAACAATGCATAACTTTTCTTCCTCTTTGATCGGTGCCTATTCCTAATGCTGATAGGCAAGAGATCGCAATCGGTTTTGTCAATCAGAACCACTTCGTTTAGGTGATAATACTATATGCGTTAATGTGCAGTTATGACTCATTTGATTCTGTATTGACTCCAAGTCTTTGTCCTGTGTAGGTTTTCCTTGTTCAAGGTCATCCAAATCCACCCATTGCTACTAATTGGCGCCGTCACCATCACCCTTGTGTAGATGGTTGGGATACAGCTTATCAATCCCGGATACAACTATTTTGAGAAATTATCAGTCCATCAGTTGCCACATGCGAAATGATTGAGTTGGAATGATTGTTTTATTTTCTAAGGATGTAGACGGATGTAATCCTTTTCATTCACAATGAGATTGAGACTTGTTGTTACGGTTTCACTTGTATTATTATAAAGCAGGTTCCATATATTTTAATGGTGGTCTTGATAAAACTCTGCTTTCATATATGATGGGACTTACTACTGACTGCACGGTCTTGAGACTCCGGGGAATCTTTAACTACACGGCGTTGAAGAACCGAATAATATCAATATGTTCGGTTTCATTTAACCGAATATAAGCCATATATACGACGCATTGAATCCTGACAGGCTTCCTATATTCGGCCCTAAGACTCTGGACACGCTTCCTATATTCGGCCCTGAGACACCGGATGTAACTGGGAGAGGATGAAAATTAATCCTGGAAAGAAAAAAAATTCAGAATCCAAATGCGAAACCATACATTAAATTGTACCCGATCACACACCACATAAATATAAAGATAAGACAACCATATAAAGATAAACACAAATATAAAGATAAAACAAAAATATAAATATATACATAACTTTTAATCCAATAAGTGAATGAATATACTTGGTACCATCCCTGGTACCCAAAAACCATAAGAGGTTACATCATTTCAGTACAGAAGAAAAAATAATTGACTCCACATCTCCCCCTGCGACTATATGTACGTGTCTCGCTACGAGGTGGTTTTTGACGAAGATCTTCAGGATCAGCTCCATCTAGCAACCTATGCACATCCTCTAGGGTGACGTATAGCGCATTAGGATCTCAGACACTCAGACTATACCCCCTCCTTAGAATCGGCTGAATAATACTTTGAGCATTCACAATGCGTTGTTCATTGATCACATAATTTACGAATTAGTAATACTCATTTAGATTCAAGCATAATATATACAATAGAAGTGCTTAGGCATCATACCAGTCCGGCTGAGAATTTTGAACATGCAGATTATATGTGGAGAGATGTTCAGGGTTCTGAATGATCGGGTGCGACACTTGTGTGAACCATTCCATATAATTGGGTGCGTAGTCCCACAAATGCGTCACTGGCACACCGCGCTTCATAGGAGACAACAGGTGGTTATGCCATCTCTCCCTTATTTGGTCCAGGTAATGGTACGCAATCCGATACTGATTTGCAGTGGCACCCTTCGCGGCACGCTGTGGAGCTAGTGGAGTGGGAGGAATGGGCTGGACCCTACCAAACTACCTAAGCACCCGATCAGGATGATATGGTTAAATGATGTCCATGCATTTAAGACAGCCAGTGTAATAAGCCACCTCGTGAAAGGGGTGATCTACCCTGTGCTCTTGATAGGGGTCCCACACTACCTGCAGGCAAACAACAAATGCATTATTTAAAGGTATGTGACTCCTATACTCATTTTTTATGCTATAAATTGTAAGACCTTACCTCATGGGCTTGAAGATCGTCAAGTGCCTCTCGTAATGACTGTAGGTTGGACATACAGTCCCCAGACTCTCTACGTGGCACCCAACGATGCACCCGAGGTAGATTTTTTGTGTATGTGCGGTTGGGATTTGGCCTGCACCTGGGGAAATGATCGTATATCCATGCCTCTAGAAGAGTTAGGTACCCCACAATCTGCCAAACGCCAGTCCGGGTCGTAAATCCCAACTGTCGGTATAGGTACGCCAATGCACCAGCACTCCAAGCATATGTGCGTGCCTCATCAAAGTTCATTAACAATCTTAGGTAAATCATTGGGACCCTAGTGCCACTTTCATCTGTGAAAAGTGTACAGCCCAAGATATACAATAGGTATGCTCTAGTGGCATGCCTAATGTGCTTTTCTGGATCTGCATTAGTTACAGCTCCAAATAGGTTCTTTAAGCCACTCCAGTCTAATTGACGAGCCCCGCACAGCCGTTAATTCTTCGTGTGCTAGTTGGGATGTGACCCCAAGACCATGCTCTACAAGAACCTTACATCGCTCAAATGACAGTTGCTCGACGGATACAGATTTTCCAATCACCGGTATCCCAAGAATGGTGCCTTCGTCATCAAGGGTAATCGTCATTTTACCGAAAGGCATGTGGAATGTATTTGTCTCATGTTGCCATCCTTCCACAAAAGCAGACATCATTTCCTGTTGATGAAACGATAAGATGTCGCCATAAGTGGAGCCAACCCTGAACGACCAATGAGTCCACTAAACACTGTATTTTGCCTTCCTTCTGCATTCCATGCCCATTCATTGATTTCTTGGGCATGGCTTAGGCATTTAAGTGGCGGTCTCTCCTGCAATAAGGAATAAAAAAAAATTTAGTGAAGGTATATAATAAATAGTTAGAACACGTTAATGCATATTAATCACAAACCTGCTGCTGCCAAATACTTGCAGCAATATGCATCCGGAAGCTGTGTAGCAGCGAAAGACTTATGGGCCCCTCGGGAATTTCTCCGGTCCTTGCCTGAACAACTTCTGAAGTTCGTTGTCGGAGGCCTGCCTGTTCATGGACTTCTGGTTGCTCTTCGGCTTCTTCTTGGACTACTTCTTCCGGGTCGACTACATCCTCAGCCTCATTAGAAGGATCATCAGCGACAAACCTCTGACGTAGTCTCCTGTTCGACGCTGTGGGTCGAATCCTAGAGGTACTGAGCACGTCCATATCTAAAAAAAACAAAAGAAAACCAGGCAAAAATCAGTACAGGAAATTAGACATTAAATTGTTCAGCACTGAGTGACAGCATCCTAGAACAATGTTCAGCCCTGATTAACTGTGTGGATAATGTTCGTTCGGCATTACCGCGCTGTGATTCTGTGATTCATTCGGTTACATATGGCCGTCTAAATCCTATATGTTCGAACTAATGATGCCGCAAAGATACGAAGTTTACGGTACATTGAGGCCGAACAGGTTCTTCGTATTCGGATCGTCAATGCCGAACAGTGTCGAAAAACGGAAAAAAAAAAAAAAAAAAGTGCGACAATGGCTAGAGATGGGAGAGAAAAATGCAGTGAAGGCAAGAAAAAAACATCAAGAAACCATTTAATGGAGGTACTTAAACGAACACTACAGGCATTTTCTAAGCAAGCTTGGAGATCAAAATCACACTCACCTATGTATGGAACAGTAATGCAGATTGAAGATGAAGAAGGCACAAAGAACACAAGGTCGAAATGGTCTTTGTTGGGGGAGCTCGTCGTGGGAAGAGGTGCAGCGAAATCATCAAGGAGTCACTGAAATGGGAGGGAAGGAGTTGAAATGCAGAGTGTAGTAAGAAATCACAACGAGTCCATGAAATGGGCGTTTTAGGGAAAATGCAGAGTGTAATAGAAAAAAATGGAATATTTTACGCTCAAGCATTGTATGTAAAGAGATGCAGTGTGTGGAGAGACATTTGCAGTGTGCAGGTAGCAGCTCCCACATCTGAAAGGTTGTTTTGAAAATTGTCAACTCCAGCGGGCCGTAACAAAAGAGGTAAAGAGCCGTAAATCAACACAGAAATAGTTGGGTCAGACCTTCTTTGCATCAGTTTGTATTCACTTGAAGGTGAAGAAATTTTCTCACACATTACAGTGTCTTGCTCGTTGTGAGTTGTATCGAGTGTAGGCCCACCCAATTCTTTTAAGGCCGATCTATATATTGTGCAGATGGCTGTGTCCTGGAGGCAGTTCTCCTTCGAAATTTTATGGTGGCCATCAACCTGAGTAGTGGAATTCATCCTTAAAAGGGGATTTTCAAACGTTGTTGCCATTCCTACAGATCTTCAACCTTCACCAATATCAACGTTGTCTTCCGATCGTTCTTTAAAATTATTATAGCTTTTGTTTTCAAGAGAGGTATATATAACTTCACAATTCATAGTTCTCACTTTGTGATCATCTTGGAATCTATCTATTCTTGACGCCTTTTCCATCATCACCATGTCCTCGTCCAATGTGCATGAATTAACAAGCGAACATCAGGAGACTTCCTCCTCAATAGAGATGGGGTGGAAGGCCTTTCCCCTCACTCAATACCAGGGTCTTTGGATAGGTCCTAAATACATTCCAGCAGTAATGGCATGTCGTGAACACTTTGAATCTCACAAAGATGACATAATACTCACCACCTTGCCTAAATCTGGTACAACATGGTTGAAAGCTCTCACCTTCACCCTCATAAATCATACTTTTCATGACTTTGATAGCCATCCTTTGCTCAAAACCAACCCACATGACCTTGTTCCTTTCCTTGATCCTGAACTCTATGCCAATGGCCAGATTCTGGACCTTACCAACCTCCCCTCCCCCCGCCTCTTCGCCACGCATTTATCATACAATCTGCTACCGGTATCAATGATTAAATCCGATTGCCGAATCATTTATCTGTGTCGAAACCCGAAGGACACATTTGTTTCCTTGTGGCATTTCCATTACCAGTTTCTACCGGACGATGTAAAACCCGCTCCAATAGAAGAGGCATTTGAGTTGTTCTATAAAGGGATCTCTCCATGGGGACCCTTTTGGGAGCATGCATTGGGGTACTGGAAGGCCAGCCTGGAGAGACCTGAGAGAGTCTTGTTTATCAAGTATGAGGAGCTGCAAGAAGATCCAACATTCTATTTGAGAAGGATGACTGAGATCTTGGGCTGCCCATTTTCTGAGGAAGAGAGAAAAGGCATAATAGAAAAGATACAAAGGCTCTGTAGCTTTGAGAGTCTGAGGAGTTTGGATGTTAATAAGAGTGGAAAGAAGGGGCTGGGGACCGAGACGAAAATTTTCTTCAGGCGTGGAGTTGTTGGGGATTGGGAGAATCATTTGACAGCTGAGATGATTGAAAGGCTAGATCAGCTCACCCAACAGAAATTTGGGTGTTTTGGTTTGGTGTTCAAAGAATCATGAATTTCTTGTGTGAGCTTGGAACACTCGTTATCTTCAATGGAGGCTATGGTGTTACTTTTCTATGCCTTTTTATGTCTTCTGTTGTCTGTTCGTGTAATGTTATCTAAACTCTTTGCCTTTTGTTATGGCTTTTTATGTCTTCTAGCTATGGTGGTGTCCGTTCCATGCCTTCAATGAAGGCTTCGAATACTATGTTATCTTCACTATGGTTATTTTGCTTAGTCTGTGTAATGTTATGTAAACCCTGTGTAGTTCTTTTGTTAAACGGTATTATGACTAGAGACAGAATGTTTATATTGGATGCAATGTTCTTGATGGTGTGATGGGAGGGATGAACTCACCTAGGCCGCCTGCGGCCATGGCAATCACATAGAGGTAGTGGATGCAAAAGGCGTCAAGGAGACATGCAAGGACAAATTAGCATACTTGCTACTTCAGTCATAAAAACTTTCAATGATCTAGTTCCTTAAAATCAATTTTTCTCATGGTTTCAAGTTTCAAGCACTAAATTCGTCATAGTTTAGAACAGCTGTTTTCCAACTATAAGTTTCATAAATTACTATAAATCCTTAAATTCTTATCGATACGCACTTTGATATCTCCATTGAACAGCAACAACAACAGAGCCTAATCTCATCTATATTGCATCTGCTTTGGGAGTTGTACTTTCCAAATAGCATTATATGTGAATACATTATTATTTGTCAACATGCAATCAAATGGACATATATAACTATTCTCTTACCATTTTGTAGAACCCAACAAACTGACATAATCCTGAGCCATATCATCCTTAGGACAGTGATATCACTCTCATGTCTCAATGCCTATTTTCTCATGGTTTTATCACCGTCATGTCCGTGTACAAAACTGTAATCGATATTCTGTTTGTACTCTTCCAAATAATTACAATATAAAACTGCAATATTTAAATAAAATTGACACACACCATGGAGCCAATCATGACGTAAAGAATGATTGAGAGAAAAATAACCTACTGGAAACTCTCTGTTATTTGTCTGGTATGGTTAACATACAATAGGTTAATCCTTGTTTGCTTGACTCTGAAAAATGAAGAATATCAGTTGGTTTAAAAAAAGTAAAGAAATTCAACTTAACGAAAAAAGAAAAGAAGAAAAAACGGAGGTAATACTGTTGCATGCAAAGGGAAACCAATCAATTTTGAGAGAAAAAAAAAAAAAAAAAAGATATCTTGATTCAGCATATAAATGAAGAATGATGAAGCATGGATTTTTCTAGTCATTGATAACAAGCTAAAGAGAGGTAGACATATATAGTTAAATGTTTTTGGAACATTCCCATGATACATTGCAGTAGTTCTTTCACTGTTTTAATTTATCACACAAGTGTGAGAGTGACGGTCACCAACCCTTCATTCTGACAGTGGCAAAATCAATTCTTTCCAGTTTAATCAACCTCACAAAAATGCATGCTTAAGATCCACTTGGAATTACAAACAGCAACACTTCATCATTAACAATGTCAAAATTGAGCAAGCAAAATTCTCTAATAAACTTATATCAGTTGAAATCCAAGCCTCAACTACCTGAATTGAGTATCCAATCTCTTGCAAAGACATGGCAATACTGGTTATCTGCGACTGCACAGCATCTACAGACAGATCTGCAAGCACCTACAAGCAAATACCCACAGCCACCCAAACAAGCAAAACATCAAAATGCAAACTCAAACACCCACCAAATAAAAAAAACCCACCAACATAAATTGCAAAAAGTTACGCCAGTCCTAAGTCCTAACCAATGCCAGCTGTGGTTTTCTAAGAGCAGCTCGAATCCCCGGTCTGCTGGAAGCTGCAGAGCGATTTGCCTCAATAGCCTCTCTCCTGAACTTCTCCAATAGCTTAGACGGCACAAACCGGATCCCTTCTCCAAAATCCAGCAACCCCATCTCCTTCAAATGACCCAAATCTCCAGAAACCTCTAAACCTCTCAACCCCCTCAGCGAATCACTTGATTTATCCACGACAGAGCCCGGAAGAAACGCCTGGAAGAGGATGACGACAAAGAAGAAGACAGCTATAGTGCAAATCCACTGAAAGTAGTCGACTTTCTCGAAAAGAAGAAATCTTGCGAATCTCGATCTGGGTTTGTGGAAAAACGAGCTTCGATCGCCTCTGCTCGATGTAGAACGCAGTAATGGGGTTCTCTTGAAGAAAACCATGGGAGGGAGAGAGAGAGAGAGATTACTTGAGATGTAGAGAGGAAGAGTCTGTCTGCTGCGGAGTTGAATCGGCCCTTACCGGAGGAGGGGAGAGGAGAGGAGTAGAATTCGATTCTACTCCCAGCAAGCGAAGTGATTAGGGTTGAAGTAGAATCTTTTCCATGTGGCCGACCAGTCCACTTCATCTGTCGGGCCGTGCCAATCCAAACAACGTTGAGTTGAAATTTCTTACCGTTGGACTTCATTTAACTCAACATCATTCCACTGGTTGCCTATCCAAACAGGCCCTCAGCGTTCACTTTCTCAATTTTCAATAACCTTTACTAAAAGCAGGTCTCCGTGAGAGAGACCTTGTGTACTTAGATTTAGGAATTTTGATGGCCCCTCTAGTTATCAACTCTTACTCTTCACTTATCCATTCTTCAATGACAAGTAAAAGCAGGTCAGGGAGAGAGAGAGAGAGAGAGAGAGAGAGAGAGAGAGAGTTATTCTTACGGGCGGATGAACCTATCAATCGTCTAATTTGCTTGTTGGGTGTCTTGCTGTCTAAACGCTTGATCTAGCCCAACAGGTAACATATGAAGAAACCATATGTATCCTTTGTGAAAGTAAACCATTTAATGGATCGGCGTTGAAAGTAAACCTTTGTGAAAGCTCTATACCCTTCCAACTTCAACTAGTTCAACAGACTCTGAATAGATACTTCATTATGAAGAATCCGCGGTTCGATTTGTGAATTATCAGTGACAAATTCTAATAAACTTCGCAAACATTAGTGAATTATATATTCTCTTAAAGTTCACAAAGCCAAGTGTAATAAATCTATCTGTGGTGCTCACATAAACCCACTCAAAAGCCCCGCGTATTAACACGGAACATATCTAAATCCAATAAAAGTTGGTTTCACTATAAAATTGATCAACATCATAGCATTTTACTTTAGTTTTCATTTTAATAATGTGTTTTGCACATGACTTTGGTGGACATATAGCACGGATACAGTTATATTAGTTTGTTGAACACAAAATAGATAAATTGAAAAGTGAATCAAATGAACCTGACTCCATCGTATTTCCTAATTATGCAAAGTCTCGAATTACAAATTGCAAACTTGAATGTGAATTAAATAAATGGCAAACCAAGAAACTATGGACATATCACCACCTATCAAAAGACTAGATCGCCAAACCATCACCACCTTACATGTAACATGTACTATATAAGGAGGTGCGACAAACACGAAACACCTAAGTGGCAAGGGTGACGTCTCATCTTACACAAGCACCCACGGCTCCTTCTCTTGGCAGGTAAGTTGTCTCACAATAGTGTACCACTCCCCCATCTAGCAAGAAAAGAAAAAAACAAAGAGGTGCAACAAACTGACATTTTCTTTCAAGAACAGTATCCGTATTGGTTTTTTTATTTTGGGTAAAACACTATCCGTATTGTTGGAACATCTTGTACCACGAGTTTCGTAGAGTTACAGAAAAAAGAAAAACTATTGAATGTCGAGTCATCGGTCTTTACATGCTTTTCGACCTTCAAAATGATAGTATGAGATGATTTACATTGAGGAAAGTAAAAAAGAAAGGGGGAAAGACCATTATTGTCTGCCACACTACATGATAAACAATGGATTCGATCATCCACATTTTTTTTTCAACCTTCAAAATGACAGAATGTAGATAAAGTTCCTGAACTGGCAACTCTTACAGGAAATGACAAAAGGAAAAACTTAAAACAAGTAGCAAGCTCTGAATTGTTCATATAGGAGCTTTTGGTAAAGGGTTTGTTGTGGTGCCTAAAGTGTGATTTAGGATGGTCCTCGGCCAGAGATGGTAAGTGCTTGTTTGGGATTGACCAGGTCAGGCCCATTCAATTGTAGGGAACTGGAGTGCTAATATGCAACCGGATTGATAACTGGGTCCAAGTTCAAATCCGGTTAGGTCATGACATTCATCACGACCCGAATTTCGGACTTGATTTTTTTCTTCATTACCCATTTCTCAAATTTGATTCCAAAGTTCGAGCCATGAATGTGTGATTGGTCAATAGGTAGCGGAATAATATAAATAAACAATTACATAATTATAATGGCCAGCACAACATAACTAAAACCTCAACTACAGTCAGCGGTGTCAATAGTGCCGGCAGGGTTAGTCGGACTGCATGCTTGGCCCGGCACGGGCCTAAGCCGTGCCTAGGCCTGGGCCATGCCGTTCGTGCCAAGGGCTTTGTGTCATTCTTAGTACTTTGGGCTAAAAATATAAAGGTCTTATGCTAAGAAAAAATAAAATATACACACAAAGAAGAGCATAACAAACAGATTTAATTGGTTCGGTCAAACTCAACCTAGTCCACTGTGAAGAAGATCATTTGGAAATTTTCTATCTGAAGGCTTTTCAATAAGATTACCTTCAAAACCTTTACAATTTTTGTGGATAATAAAAAATAAAATATAAAATACTATATTTTTTATATTTACACTAAAGAAAAGGAAAAGAATTATATTTGTCGTCTGCTAATGTATTCATTTTGATTCTAATCTTCAATTTATTTGTCATTTTGATTATGTTACTTTCCTTATGATGCATTAACTTACCTAGTCATACTGTTATCTGACTTCTGATTTATGAACCTGTAATTTACATTCTTCTTTATACCTACAAACTTATCGTTTTTATTCTGGATACTTGCCAAGTAATCTATCTGATCTACACTTGTTGTTAAAGATATGGCTACCCAACCCGTGCCTTGGTGTGGTTTCCCGAGAAGTTGGTTATAGTGCCACAGGAGATGAGTGAATGAGTTCTCATGTAGACTCCATCCCTGGCACAAGAGACGTTTCATACAAGGGAATTCTATTTTGGTTTTTGTATTCTAGTGTACTGGACTCTGTTGGCCTTTTATTTTGAGAATGTAATTAACACATCTTTCGTAATTTCTAACTTGAATCATGGGAATGCAATCTTATGTTTACTTGTCCATCTCTGCTTATTTCTGGCTTATGTGTATAACAGTCTGATGATATATTGTGCAGTAACATATGGCCAGTAAGACATTAGTGATGCAACACAGAATCCGGTGAGCTCCAGACTTCGGGTTGCACTACAATGCAAGCTTTCAATAAATCTTCCATAGCGGTGATGGACCTTGTATCATCACCTGTGCGATCTTGAGGAAAAGAAAGATTATGATACACTAATCCCCAAATCACCGCCCTTCAATATTATACTAATTTTTGGATCATGACAATATACCTTCAAATCAACACACCAAATGTGGTAATGCGTACCATTATGTCGAAGGGATAGGACAGTTACACAAGAAATTTTAAGCATGGTTTGGAAAAATCGGACAATACCGATTCGTATCGGCCGATACGAACCGGTATCAGTTGATAATTTGATAATTATCGATTTTGGTATCGTATTGCCAAAATATCCCGAAATTATCGACCGATAGAAGACAATTTCAAATGATCAGTCTCGGCCGATATATTGGTCAATAATTTTAATTTATCGGCCAACAACACTAAATCCTTTTTTGTCCATTTTTTTCATTTTCTTCTACATTTCAACCCATTTTCTTGAAACACCACCTACTCCTCTTCCTTCTTAACGCTTCCAACATCTCTCAAGCCATCAATAACACTTTTTTTTGTGAATTTATTAAGGAAAAATCACATATAATTCTACCAAATTTAGTATTTTGTGTTTTTTAGACTTGTTTAGGAATAGCTTAGAAATGATGATTGCATTTCCATCTTTTGTTATGGATATGTCCCATTCTCTTACATCTACACATTTGATTCTAGCTCTATATATTAAGGGTTTAAGAAATGGGTTACATTTTATACTTGTATTTTTTAAAGTTTGTGATATTCTAACTTAGTTTGCTGTGCGCGCGTGTGTGTGTCTATATATATATATATATATAAATTTAATTGTAGATAAAATTTATACAATTTCAAATAAGACAGCGATACAGGATATCATGACTTAAGGGGACCGATAATTTGATTTATAGTTGTTACTAATAGAAGAAAAAATAATTTACAGTATTTTATAAAATTTTGGATTTTGTGGGTATTTTATCTTTTTTTTAGACTAGAAAAAAATTCATACCATCACGACCGCGACCTATACCGATATCGTATCGGTTTTTTGGGGCAACCAATACCTCGATTGATACCATAATTTTGAGCCATGATTTTAAGTAAAATAAGCCAAAACGATGAGCTGGTTGTTTAATGAAATGTTTTGTGTGATTCTCTGAAGTTTTTAAAGAGGAAGTAATTTAACTAATCAAAAGAATATAAAGTTTCTCTCTAGGAAGAAGCAAAGAAGAGGAAAGAGGAAAGAGGAAAATGAAGTCCGCAAGTACAGCAATGACCCCATAGGGTCATGGACCCCCTATTTAGAAGACCCATAGGTAGTCTGACGGCTGGATTCAGCCCCATACATGGGCCATCCATGTCACTTGGACCTGTTCCTATCTCGGTTTCTAACACCTTGGTTGGGTAATAGGCCAGGGCAGCCTCTACTTTGGTGATTTTAGCCTTTTTTTCCTTTCTTGGTTGGATAGGGTGTGTTGAAGATACAATGGTGATTTTGGCTACTTACGAGCCCTTGGACCCTTGCCCTGGTCCCAATCAATTCAGTAGTCCCATGCCGAGTTAACACAAAGGGGCATACTATTTTTGCAAATTGATTGCTCCCAGGCTATATTCTACTCATAGTAGATTTTTCTAGCCCTAAAATATGCCCAATAACCAAGTAGCTTCAACTTTATCAGCCATAACACTAGATTGAGTTTCAATCAAGAATAACTTCTCCTTCTCTTGTATTAATTTTGTTCCACTTAATGTGCATGAATGTAGGGAGGACCAGCTTTTGCTTTCTACATCACATATGGACCGATCAACTCCACTACCGTTGACAATGCTAAGTATAGTTACAGATCATTGAGATCAATACTACTGCTGCTGCAATGGACTTCACAATGCCCTAACAAGACTCATTCTTTCTTTATAACCAACCGGATGTTGTTAGTATCAATAATTTATGTGGGCAGAGACTTCTCAAACGTTTGACATTATTCAATTAGTTGACTCGGTCTTTACTCGAGTCAAGTTAGATCATTGAAAGGTCTTCACTCATCTACCCGATTCTTGATGAAAGGAAAATTAACAATCCTTTTCTACCATGGCCTTATGCCGCTTTGCTCTAATTTTATCCTTTTGAAAATATTAATCAATGGTGCCTTCTATTTCAATCAGTCCTAAAGAACACAGCCATGCATGTGAGTGATTTACATTTTGTGAGAGTGCAAATGTCCAAAGAGACAACTTTCAAAGAATGTAATCATTACTGTCGTTGGGGTTCCAGTTCTCACCTAACTGCAAAATACGTGGACCCTTTTCCGAACAAGTTTGGTAAATTCACTTCACTAGTGAAGAAGGGTGAATTGAGAGACAATTACAAAAGGTGTCAGATCATAATTAGCTCTATATTTCAAAAACCACACCCCTACTTTTTCTTTAAAAAGAAATTCTTTTTCATACTGCTAAATGATAAAAGAAAATCGACTACTTTTAAAAGAAAATAACAAAGTTACATTCTCATTTTACAGAATGGTAAAAAGCAATCACTTTTTTTATTTTACAACTCTCCTTATTTCTTAATTTCATCATTTACTTCACTTCATTTTAATAGTAAACTGGGCGAGGCTCCCCTGATATTCAAGTGGTGTTCTTTGTAACCTGTGGCATCAATCAGGTCTCCTAAGGCCCTGTGTCCTTGGGCGTTACCCAAAGAAATAATGTAACCACTAGAATTGTAACTCGTGTTGTCTTGCCAAAGGTGATGGGTAAGTGAAGCCTGATTTAGACCTTATTTAATTACAGGGGTTTATCTGTAATTTGTCGGTTTAATCTGGACCATCTGTTATGAGGCCAGATCCGACGGTTGTGGTTGTCTAGAGGTTTAGGGTTTCATGTATTTATACTGGGTGGTGTGAGCATTGTTATTACGGTGAAATTGAGAGAGAACGAGAGAGACAGTGAGTGCTTGTACTCTTGTGGGAATCTCCAATAATAGTGAACGGCGTGAATCTCCCGTGGATGTAGGCAATCTTGCCGAACTACGTAAATCTGTGTCCCGTGGATTGATTGTGTGATTGATTGATTGTTGTTCGTAGATCGTGCGTGTGTTCTTGAGATCCCTAACAACTGGTATCAAAGCCCGAGGGTTTCGCGCGCGATCAGGATCGAGATTGGAGAAGAGATCATCTTGATCTCTTGATTCGCAAATCTCGGTGGGCCACTGTGCACGGAGGATCGTCGATCTGCAACCGTGAGTGTTGGAACCTACAGACGGTTTCACAGCCACAGTCGCTGCCGGAGAAGAAGGAAACCGCAGCCACAGCGCAGTCGCCGGAACCGGAAGGGACAGAGCTGCTGTCACCGTCCCTTGTCGTCTTCACCGGAGAAGGAAAAGAAAAAAAAAAAAAGGTTTGTGCACTGTTGCAAATTGACGATCAGAGATCTTCTTGATCAAACAAGTGGGCCACGCACTTGCCGTCCGCACCGTCTCCATCACGGGGATCGATCGCCGGAGCTGCTGGACCGCTGCCGCCTTCTGTCCCCGTCGCATTACGCCGTCCATCGCCTGCGTCGGAGAAGGCTTTTGCTCCTGTTTTCGCCGCCCGTCGCCCATCGTCAACAGACGATCTCCCTCCGTCCATCCCTGCACGTTGCCGTCGCCGTTGTTCCGTCGCCGTGCCGTCGTCGCCGCTTCGCAGTCCGGCTACCTGCCCGCCGTCGCTGCTGAAGAAGAAGACAGTGACCTGGGCTAAGCTCTGTTCTGAAACAGAGAAAGGGAGGGAGGAAGAAGACCCAGTTGGGCCCGGGTTGGTTCAGGTCAGGTCCGACCTGACCCACTGAAGAAGCCCAGCAGTCCTTGGGTCAATTTCCAGGCCAGGTTCAGTCCAGGTCAGGTCTGACCCGGCCCAGTCCGTGAAGGAGAAGCCCAGTAGTCAGCAGACGCTGACGTCATCCTGAATCAGCACAGTCAACCATCCAGTTTGACCGGGTTCAAGGGCCAGAATTGTTTCTTGATTTCTGAAGCCATCCGGACTCAGAATTGCGCTCCGTTTTTTTTGTTGGATTCGTATCAACGAGATCTACAAGGTAGACGGAACAGATTGACAGTTTGACCAGTAGAATTTATATCAAGTAGATAGAGCTTGATTTGAGTGGGAGCAATGACGGACGACATGAAGCTCACGATTGAGAAGTTTAATGGCACAAACTTCGCGTACTGGAAGATGCAGATTGAAGATCTCCTCTACCAGAAGAATTTCTACCTGCCGCTTGGGGGAAAAGCCCAGAAACCTACAACAATGTCAGATGCAGAGTGGGAGGTACTCGACAGGAAAGCCTTAGGTACTGTTCGTCTCTCTCTATCAAAGTCTGTTACATTCAATATATCTAAGGAGAAAACCACAAAAGATGTTATGGATGCCCTATCTCGAATGTATGAAAAACCTTCTGCCTCAAATAAAGTTTTCTTGATGAGAAAGTTGTTTAATATGAAGATGGTTGAAGGTGGGGTTGTTGCTGAACACCTGAACGAGTTTAACACGGTCATGAGCCAGTTATCCTCTGTTAACGTACAATTCGAAGATGAAATTTGGGCTTTGTTGGTCTTGTCTTCTTTACCAGATAGCTGGAATGGTATGGTTACATCACTGAGTAATTCTTCAGGATCAACCAAACTGAAATTTGATGATGTTGTGAGTGCCATCCTCGATGAGGAAATTCGCAGGAAACCTTCAGGTGAATCATCAGGAAGTGCATTGAATGTGGGAAACAGAGGGAGGTCATCTGAGAGAGAGCAAAGTCATGGAAGATCAAAATCACGTAGTAAGTCAAGATCTTCAAAAGGCAAAATCGAGTGCTGGAATTGTGGCAAAAAGGGACATCTGAAAAAGGATTGCAGAGCTCCACCAAAGAAGAATAAGCAAAAGAACGGTAATAAGGATAATGAAGCTTCCGCAAATGTCGCAGGTGATGCTGTTTAAGATGCCTTAATTCTTGCTTTTGATTATAAGTCTGAATCTTGGGTTATAGATTCGGGGGTGTCCTTTCACGCCACTGCACATAAAGAATATCTCAAAAATTATGTACAAGGTGATTTTGGAAAAGTCTATCTTGGTGATGATGAACCTTGTGACATAATTGGCAAGGGAGATGTTCAGATTAAATTGCCAAATGGCAGTATATGGCAATTGAATGATGTCAGGCATGTACCTAGCCTGAAGAGAAACCTCATATCAGTTGGTCAGCTTGCTAGCTCTGGTCACGTAACTGTTTTTGCAGATGATTTCTGGAAAGTTACAAAAGGGAGTATGGTTGTTGCTCGTGGTAAGAAAGAAGGAACTCTTTACTTGACTAACAGCTCTACAAGTTCCATTGCAGTTGCAGATAAAGGCATTGACTCAAACACATGGCACTATAGACTCGGACACATGAGTGAGAAAGGGATGAAGATTCTTCATTCTAAAGGTAAGCTAGAAGGACTCAAGTCTTTGGACTTAGAGTTCTGTGAAGACTGTGTTTTCGGAAAGCAGAAGAAAGTTACATTCTCTAAAGTAGGCAGGCCACCGAAGTCAGAAAGGTTGGAACTAGTACACACGGATGTGTGGGGACAAACTCAGGTACCTTCTCTTGGTGGATCTTCTTACTTTGTTACATTCATTGATGATGCTACCAGGAAATTATGGGTATATCCCATGAAACACAAGTCTGACGTGTTTGATGTTTTCAAAAAGTGGAAAGCTTTGGTTGAAAACGAAACAGGTTTGAAACTGAAATGCCTAAGGTCTGATAATGGGGGAGAGTACTGCAGCAAAGAATTTGAGGAGTATTGTGCAAAAAATGGCATTAAGCGAGAGAAGACCATTCCCAATACACCACAGGAAAATGGTGTGGCTGAGCGCATGAACAGGACAATTGTTGAGCGTGCCAGAAGTATGAGGCTACATGCTGGATTGCCCAAGCGGTTTTGGGCGGAAGCAGTGAATGTTGCTGCTTACTTGATCAATCGAGGGCCTTCAGTACCTTTGGATGGTGGACTACCAGAGGAAGCTTGGACCGGAAAAGAGGTAAACCTTTCACACTTAAAAGTATTTGGTTGTATCTCTTATGTTCATGTTGATGCTGAAAAAAGAGACAAACTAGATTCTAAATCTAGGAAATGCACTTTCATTGGATATGGTTCTGATGAGTTCGGTTACCGCTTCTGGGATGAAGAAAATAGAAAAATCATTAGAAGCAGAAATGTTATATTCAATGAGAAAGTGATGCACAAAAACAAGGACAAGGTGGATGAGGACAGCAATGAATATTTAGAACTAGATGACACTTCTGAAAATGATGTACCTGAAGTACATGGAAATGAAAACCCGCAGGTGGACCCTCAAACACCTGCCCCAGTAAGAAGGTCATCTAGGACTCCTAAGCCTACACAGCGCTATTCACCTTCTTTGTTTTACTTGTTGTTAACTGATGGTGGTGAGCCAGAATGTTATGAAGAAGCATTGCAGGTTGAAACTCGGGCAAGGTGGGAACAAGCCATGGAAGATGAGATGAAATCTTTATCATCAAACCAGACATGGGACTTAGTTCAGTTGCCTAAGGGTAAGAAAGCTTTGCACAACAAGTGGGTGTACAAATTGAAGGAAGAACATAACGGTAGCAAGCGATACAAAGCCAGATTAGTTGCAAAAGGCTTCCAGCAGAAGGCAGGTATTGATTATTCCGAGTTATTTTCTCCTGTGGTTAAATTGAACACAATCAGAAGTGTGTTGAGCATTGTGGCGGTAGAAAATTTACACCTTGAGCAATTAGATGTGAAAACTGCGTTTCTCCATGGTGACTTGGAAGAAGACATCTATATGCATCAGCCACAGGGATATGCTGTGCCAGGAAAGGAGGAAATGGTGTGTAAGCTCAAAAAGAGTTTATACGGTTTGAAGCAAGCCCCAAGACAATGGTATATTAAATTTGACAGTTTTATGTACAATACAGGTTACAAACGATGTCATGCAGACCATTGCTGTTATTTCAAAAGTTTTGATGACTGTTACATTATTCTACTCTTGTACGTAGACGATATGCTCGTTGCAGGTTCAAATATGCATGCGATAAATAATTTGAAGAAACAGTTGTCACAGGAATTTGAAATGAAGGATTTGGGTGCTGCAAATCAGATTCTTGGTATGAGAATTAGTAGAGACATGAAAAATCGCACATTGAAGTTGTCTCAGGCAGAATATGTTGAAAAGGCTCTAAACAAGTTCAACATGCATGGTGCTAAGCCAGTTAGCACTCCGCTAGCCAGCCACTTCAAACTCTCAAAAGAGTTGTCTCCTAAGACAGAACAGGAGAAGGAGAACATGTCCAAGGTCCCATATGCTTCAGCTGTTGGTAGCTTGATGTATGCTATGGTTTGCACCAGACCAGACATTGCTCATGCAGTGGGAGTTGTAAGCAGATTTATGAGTAATCCGGGAAAAATGCATTGGGAAGCAGTTAAGTGGATTCTCAGATATCTGAGAGGCACCACAAAGGCAGCATTGCATTTTGGAGGATCAGAGATTAAATTGCATGGCTATGTTGATTCGGACCTAGCAGGAGATCTTGATAGAAGCAGAAGCACTACAGGTTATGTCTTCACATTGGGTAGTGCAGCAGTCAGTTGGAAGTCTCAATTACAGGATGTCGTTGAACTTTCAACCACAGAAGCAGAGTATGTTGCTGCTACCGAAGCTAGTAAGGAAATGATTTGGTTACAGGAGTTAATGGAAGAGTTGGGTAAGAAGCAAGAGTCTAGCAGACTTTACAGTGACAGTAAGAGTGCCATCCATCTTGCAAAGAATTCAGCCTTTCATCCAAAAACTAAACACATTCGGATCAGATATCACTTCATACGATGGCTTCTAAAAGAAAAAGTGTTAAAACTGGAGAAGATTTTATCAAGTGAGAATCCTGCAGATATGTTCACTAAGGTGGTAACTACAGAGAAACTGAAGCTGTGCTCAGCTTCAGTTGGTCTTCAAGCATGAAGATGAGGTATCGAGATTCTTAGCTGTGTTCTATTATTGTCAAAGCCATTCAGTATGATCAGTCTTCAAGTGGGAGATTGATGGGTAAGTGAAGCCTGATTTAGACCTTATTTAATTACAGGGGTTTATCTGTAATTTGTCGGTTTAATCTGGACCATCTGTTATGAGGCCAGATCCGACGGTTGTGGTTGTCTAGAGGTTTAGGGTTTCATGTATTTATACTGGGTGGTGTGAGCATTGTTATTACGGTGAAATTGAGAGAGAACGAGAGAGACAGTGAGTGCTTGTACTCTTGTGGGAATCTCCAATAATAGTGAACGGTGTGAATCTCCCGTGGATGTAGGCAATCTTGCCGAACCACGTAAATCTGTGTCCCGTGGATTGATTGTGTGATTGATTGATTGTTGTTCGTAGATCGTGCGTGTGTTCTTGAGATCCCTAACAAAAGGCCATTAAAGTGAACAACCCAGCTGCCTCCTTGGCCGGTACCCCAAGAACAAATTATGTAACCACGAGAATTGTGACTCGTGATGTCTTGCCTAAGGCCATTAAAATGAATGGCCCAGCAGCAGCAGACATCTCTCTCATGTGACCACAAAACAACTCAGTAAGAAAGGACTCTTCCAAACAAGAATCCTCAGAATTCTTATAAACAAACAGGCCCTTAGCCTCTGCTTTTTTTATATGACTCTTTTTTTGCTCTATTTTGGACGACTCTTTCAGAATAAAAGTACATATGCAAACAAGGCCTTAGTTTTATAGGAAGTTATGATTTTAGGCATGGAAAGGCCTTAAATCTATTCAATGGTCATGAACATAGATATGCTCCTATGAGAGATATCTCTCACCCTCTTTGAGAGATAAGGGTGGGGGCCCTCACATTTAAGTTGTTGGTATTCGATATAGATGTGAGGGCCACCACCCTATCTCTCATATAAGGTGAGAGATATCTCTCATAGGAGCTCTCCCATATATATACATATATCTATAGCATATAGTGTACATCTATCCCTCACTTTATTATGGCGAGGGACAACGCAATAATGCCTACTCTATGGTCCATCCACACACATGGGACACCTTGATTACACTGAGTCAATTGAGTTTTCACTAATCCGAATGGATTGGACTGTTAGATTCAGGATCAGATTTTTTTTCTTTAATATAAAGTCATTAAACTTTGCAGCCATGGTTGCCCATCCAAGATGTCTCTTTCCATTCTTTCATTCCACCTCCCCCTCTCCCTATCTTATTGAGGCTTTAGGTGGGCCCTATCAAGTTTGTCCCTCACTATATGGTGGGGGATGGATGCACATGAATGTCCACCCCCCCCCCCCCCAACACACACACACACACACACACACACACACACACAGAGAGACCACAACATTGATACTGTGAATAAACCCCAATTGCAGGGTTGGTCGCAAAGTAGTAATTCTTGAAAATCCGAGATCGATCCACATGAGTTTGGAACGGAATAAGGTAGGAATGGTGATTCCCATTCCAATGTTTGGTTTTACTGAAGAATCAATCCAGTAATAGAATGGTGATTCCTATTCTTACGTTTGGTACACTGGAATGATGCCCGGAATGGACTCAAATTTACATAAGAAATACCAAAATACCCTCGATCTAAAATGCAATTTTCTTAGCCAGGCAATGCGATTTCACGAACCGAAAGCAAATCACTGTAGAAGAACAGGAGGACCTCTGCAATGTTCAAGTCCATCTTTCTTACAAACTCCTTTCAGAGCTCTTCCCCAAACCCTCATTTCCTTTTCTACTCATTCTCTCCCTCCAACTTCAAATCATATATCCTTCTTCTTCAGAAACCCCATTAACCTAATCTCCCCAATCGCGAGCCAGAAAAAGATAGATGAAGATGACAGCAGCGGTGACGACGATCGATTTGTCATCTACAAAGACCCCAAGAGCCCGCCTAAGCTCTTCATCACCCAATCCAGCCTCCGTCCAGATACCCTTATGCAGGCGAAGCTCTTGAAGGCTTTGAACCTTGCGAATTCCGGCGTCGAGGACCACCGATGTCACCAGCCAGACTGGTGGGGAAAGGTTGTCAAAATTGGGGCTTTCTGATTCCACCAAAGAAGAAGAACAGAGAAAAGGGAAGGTAGAGGGAGGAGGGGGGGTGGGGGGACGCTGGCCAGGGCTACCGCCGGGGCCATCCGGCTGCTCTCCTTCCCAGCCTGCGACTAGGAGGAGGAGGAGGAGGGTGGTAGAAGGTGGAGGGAGGAGGGGTTGATGTAATAAAAGGGGCATTCAGGTCTCAATGATAAAATATAAAATAATGAAATGACCATTCCTTCCCCTCCCTAGTGGAATAATGATTCCCTTACATAAAGGAATGGTGATTCCGGAAGTAATGGTCATTCCACCACGTTTTTAGAGCCAAACGCGGGAATGATCATTCCATTAGAATGACCATTCCATTCCGACCTTCATTATAGCGAAGCAAACTCTACCTAAAGAGTATATAAAGTGAAATAACTCACATACAAACTATTCCTCCCCAAATGAAATTGCTAAATACATTATTCTTTAATCTTGTCTATGTGAAAAACAAATAAAAATACAAAATGTTCACCCTTCACCTTAGAAAAAGAAAACCTAACCTTCGATGGCCTTCAACTTCATCATCTTCATTAATTCCATGTTACTAACCTTCACCGACAAAGAAGAAAGCCATAGAGGAGGGGGTGGTTGTGATGATGGAGTGGTGGTTACCGGCCAAAGGAGCTTCCAAGGGTGGGATCTTTTTGAAATTCGAGAATTTGAATTTTAAAGTTAGAAAGTTTGAAATTCGGATTCTTTCCTTTCTTGTTCTCGAAGCCTTCAATTGTTGCCAAGATTGGGCTCTCCTTTTGACATTCAAATTCTAAAAAACAAGGAAAAAAAATTCTCTGCAAAATCCATGGGCCCCACTCCTTGGTTGTGCACCACCTTGGGATTCATGCCCAACGTAGGTTCTAATTAGGTGGGTTGCTTCTCCTTCTTTTCTTCTTGTAGATTTGGATTCCTTCTTTTCTCTGTGCAATTTTTCAAGTAGGTTTCGCATGTGGGTCCCATTTGTGTATTTCCTTCGAAAGAAAATAAATAAATTAAACACAACAGTTTTATGTAGAGAATTATCATCTCATGCCTAGGACCCAAATGGACACGTATGAGCTCATACAAATATATCATGGTACTCAGAATTTTGTGTACAAATTTAGAGATGTCAAACGGGCCGGCATGGCTAGCCAGGGATTTACCCTAACACGGCACGACCCACCGGCAGGGGCCGTGCCTGGAGTGGGCTAGGTCGTGTTGTGCCTCTGTGTCGGGTGTGCTTGGTGTGCCTCTTTAATTTGTTTTCCGATTAAATTTTTTCACCTTTTTTGTATTAAAATTAAAAACTAGAACACAAGAACGGAGAATGACAAAGATAGTTAAGAGGTTCGGTCAAATGCAACCTACTCCACTGAGAAGAAAACCATTTGGATATTAACTTCTTGAAGGTTTGTTAATAGGACTACCTTCAAAACTTTACAATCTTTTTAGAGAATGGCGGGCCTAAAATATAGAGCAAGTGATTACATCCAAAGTTGGCAGTGTCAATGAGATTTGCTCTAATAAATGTTTGTTTGACTGTGAGAAATTACAAAAATCTTGAAATACAAAGAAATGTTTTCCATTCCATAGCAATTTTTCATTTTGCTGTGGACTATGATACACAGATACTTCAAAATAAACAAAAGATCCTACTTTATTTTACTGAAGTTGTTGTGAGACAAGATAAGGGTTATGTGACTTAGTGTTATGTGAAATATCCATATCCCCTCCATATAAATGACATGTCCATGCTGTATTTGAGCATTATAGGCTATGACAGTGAATAGACAGAGAGATGTTCGTGGGGGTCGAAGAAGATTTTAAAAGACTTTGAGTTTAGATGTAAGATTTGCAAAAAGAAAAACTAAATAAACTTTTACCAGTCATTTTATCCACTAACTTAACATTAGTTGGAATGGAAGGTGGATTGAGAAATGAAAAACACAATACATGTAATGGGCGGGCTTGGCGGGCCGACCCTTATGGATTGGTCGGCACACAGCATGACGTGTGAAAGAAAATTGTCTGATATATGGTCCTCCGGTATTCAAGTGGCTTTCTCCATAGCATGTACAACAGTCAGGTCTCTTAAAGGGCCCTGCCTTCTCGGTCGGTACCTGAATTCCACTAAAATGAATGGTCCAGCTGCCTCCTTTGCCCGTGCCCAAAGAAATAATGCAAAATACATGAATCCTTTCTCGGGCTAATTTGGTAAACTCACTTCACTAATGAAGTAAGGTGAATGATCATTTCAAGAAACAATTAAAGAAATGACGTCAAATTATAAGTACCATATTTTAAAAGCCACCTGTACTATTTAACAAAAAAGGTCAAAAAAGTTGCGTCAACATGCTATTAAAGGACAAAAATTCAATAACTTCAAAAATAAAAATAAAACGATTACATTCTCATTTTACTAAATGACAAATGGCTATCACTTTCTAATTTGACACCTCTTTTTTTCTTATTCTTAATTTGATCAATTTCCTCACTTAATTTTAACAGTAAAGTTACAAAATTATCTGATATAAGGTCCCCTCCCTCCTATGTAGGTGTCGTTCTCCCTAGCATGGCCCAACAGTCAAGTCTCATTTAAGGGCCCTGCCTCCTCTGTTTCGGTACCTGTAAGGCCGCTGAAATGAACGACCCAGCTGCCTCCTTTGTCGGCGCCCAAAGAAATAATGCAACAACCAGAATTGTGACTCGGTATGTCCTGCCAATGTGGAGCATAAATCTTTTTCATGTGTACGCGCGCCACCGATAGAGAAAGGACTCGACTGCTTTAGACTCATGTAGTCATTCACTCAATCAATGAACTCATAAAAGTAATAAATAAATATAAAATACTGAGTAGAAGCAAGAGCCATTAGTTACAAATTACAAAATAAACAACAGATATTCTTTACAGTAGATCAAGTATAACAAAGGATGTGATGAATATATGCGTCAAAATGATGTGATGAAAATAAATGACACCTGTTAGATTTGCATCAAACTAGCCTCAACTCAAGTGCCATAGCATTACACACAAAGTAGTGTGAAGGGGAGCAATAAAAATATGACCAAGGAAATGAAAAGGCTGTCAGAGGTATATGGTGTCGATTTCCCTCCATTATGAAGATTGAAAGTGACCTCCCATTTGAAAGGTTGTTTTGAAAATTGTCAACCCCAGCGGACAGTTTAGAACAGCTGTTTTCCAACTATAAGTTTCATAAATTACTATAAATCCTTAAATTCTTATCGATACGCACTTTGATATCTCCAATGAACACAACAACAACAGAGCCTAATCTCATCTATATTGCATCTGCTTTGGGAGTTGTACTTTCCAAATAGCATTATATGTGAATACATTATTATTTGTCAACATGCAATCAGATGGACATATTTAACTATTCTCTTACCATTTTGTAGAACCCAACAAACTGACATAATCCTGAGCCATATCATCCTTAGGACAGTGATATCACTCTCATGTCTCAATGCCTATTTTCTCATGGTTTTATCACCGTCATGTCCGTGTACAAAACTGTAATCCATATTCTGTTTGTACTCTTCCAAATAATTACAATATAAAACTGCAATATTTAAATAAAATTGGCACACACCATGGAGCCAATCATGACGTAAAGAATGATTGAGAGAAAAATAACCTACTGGAAACTCTCTGTTATTTGTCTGGTATGGTTAACATACAATAGGCTATCCTTGTTTGCGGACTCTGAAAAATGAAGAATATCAGTTGGTTTAAAAAAAGTAAAGAAAAATCTTAAGGTGCTACAATAAATTGAATAGAATGTTGAGCATAGACTTACACATAAGGAAATTTCTGAAAATGCCTCTAATATTATCACAGCAAATGTGAAAATTACCCAAGGAATATGTGAGAAAATTGTGATACAAATGAAATGAAACGGGTAAATAATAACTTGATTAGTTGTGGGTTTGATTACTAGGCTAAAGGTCTCAATCAAAGTCTATGCCTTCCTTCTGGTTATACCCCTTTGCGACCAACCGAGCTTTGAGAAGATCCACTATTCCATCAGATTTTATCTTTTTTTAGTTTCATACACCTATCAAGAACCAACAACATTTATATTTGATTTTTTTCAGGAACCAGGGTCCATGTTATCATTGCCATCTAGTGCCTCTGGTTCCTCCCTCATAGCTGCCACCCAATGAGGTCGTTTCAATGCCTCATTAAATATTCTTTGGCTCTCTCCATACATCATCCAGAGTATATGGGGTATGATCTGCTGCAGACTTTGATCTTGTTTTCATAGGATGTACATTACCAATAGGTCGATCAAGGGGCACCAATTGCTGCAATGGTTTCTCAATGCGTAGATCAACAAACAATTCACCAGGCTATCCATCTTTATGAAATCTAGGAATACAGTGATCAAGCTACGTTCTTTAGAAAGGATGAAAAAATTTTGAGTGTCTTTATAAGGGAAAACAAAATCATCGAAAATTAAGTGTCATGAGATAAAAACTCTCCAACTGTGGGGATGATAGCGATGAAACCATTTGTGTATAGGACTATGTATGTCCTATGAAAACACACGTGTAGAACTTGGGTTCAAATTTATTTTTGCTCCCATTGCATAGGTAGAGGAAACATCTACATTCAAGTCCCCGATCACCTATTGTAGTTGTTACACTTTCACGGTGAGTGGACCAATAACAGTCCACCACGTCATCTAAAAATTTAGGTGATTTTGAAGTTTAAAAAAGTTTAAACCAGATGAAAGAAAATCACCTAATTTTTTGGATAACGTGGCAGACGGTCATTTGTCCACTCTCGATGAACTTATAACAACTGCGATAGCTGATCCAAACTCATTCAGACACGCCCTTGTAAGGAGACTTGAATAATTAGGATGTGTACTAAAAAGCTTGAAAAGTGGTGTCTCAATTTTAAGAACCATTGAAGGAAGTATATTAACAAGAAACACTGCATATATAAATACTTTAGCACAAAGGCTCTTAGGTAGATCGCATGCAGTAGCAAGGTCATCAATCCTCTCTCCACTATATATATGTTGATGCTTTCTTTCAGCAATACCATTATATTTTGACGTAACAAGACATGATATCTGTTCGTGTATTCCACAGTTTTCAGTATGCACAAGAAATTTCTGTGATTGGAATTCACCATCTCTGTCACATTGAAATTTTTTTATTTTTTAGAAAATTGGCTTTCCACAAGTTTTTGAAAGTTGACAAAATGCTCAAACAATTCCAACTTCTTTTTACTTTTGCAGATAAAATCATGTAAACCTAGTACAATCAACAATAAGAATTGCCTGTTTCTTTGCTGGAATTCCAGGAATTCCTGTCTGTGGAATTCGTAAATTCCTAGACATAGCGGAATTCCTGGATGCTCCTTGGGCTTGAGCATCCATAAATTCCATCAAAATGCAAAGGGAGTGGAATTCCTGAATTCCCAAAGGTCAAAAGAGATATTTCATATGGTTGGAATCCATAAATTCCTGTGAAGAAACATGAAATTCAGAGATTCCAAGGGACAGCATGTCACATCATGTCTAAGAGAAATTCCTAGACATGGTGAATTCTGGTAGAAATTCCAATAAAGAAATAGTGCCTAATAGAGTAGGCCCCATAATCACAATGGATTTCAAAAGTGGATATATTGACACTTTTAATATTCAATGAAAAGGAGAGCTCTTTTCCTAATTGACAACTTATGAAAACACTGGGACCTTTATCATCTATGTCAAAAAGCCCGACATGCGACAGCTAAAGATAGTCGTTTTTTCAAAAAAAAAAAAGAATTACTATCCTGATTGTCAAATGGATGGTCGAAAAAAATTGTAGTCATTTTCTCGAAACAACCACCAATGGCCATCGGCAAATCACCGGAACAATGATGGTCATTGGCCATTGTTTTTAATGACAGACATAAACCGCGGGGAACTTTTTTGGTTAACTTATCTATAAAAAAATATTTTAATGACTACCATTAATTTATCAACTGCTCGAGCAATTGTTTTATTTTTTTAAAGATTTTTAGAAAGATTTTCTAAATATTTTTAAAAAAACATGATGTTTTTTATAAAAATCCTGTGATTTTGAGAACTCTAACATTGTATCAATAATATAAGCATCCATTATCCATCCAATAAATAACTCAAGTAAGCTAAAAAATCATCCATTCGCTTAAAATTTAGACCATCACAATAGATATATTAAACAATAGAAACTTTACAAAAACATGTTAACTATTACCATCACCACGGTTCCACACATGAAAGTAAATACTACAACTGAAGTTATTTACATATATCATTATTTGTGCTAAAATTAGTGAAACACACTTCTATATGTGGGCCATGAAATGATATAACCCAAAGAGAGATCTCTAATAGTCAAATCTCACCTAACAAATGTACGTCAAAGTTCAATATTTCTTCTATAAGTGCAATTTTTTTTTTTATTTTCATTGTGTTGGACTTTTTTTATAACTTTCTTTACTCTTTTGCAAGTTATAAAAAACTGATTTATTTTTCCATGGAAAATTGTTGGACCAAACAAAAAAAAAATGGTTTTCATCGAGGAATCAGCAGTTGCTGCACTAAACAACATTAGCATTAATTCATTGGGAAAAAAAAGTAAATTAGCTAAAGGTCCCTGAAATAGAACGTTTAAAGGCTTTCCACGATATATTGGGAGCTGCTATTGACACACAGATTTTATCTTTCCCACACAAATTCTCTCCACACACATCACAATAATTTCAAAATGACATTACTTCTTTCCACACACACAAAAAATCTCCATTTTACCCATCTTTCCATTTCCCTTTTTCTTCCCACACACATCTTCTTTCCTTTCCTTCTACACAACCGAACTCTCCACTTCTCCGGCGTCTTGGTCTCTCTGGCGTTCCTCCGGCGTGAATCCGGTGTTCCCAGTCCTCCACACCATCTCCTCTTTCGAAGGTAGATCTCTATCTCCACTATTACCATTTCATTTTTCTCCGCCATTTATTCTTTATCATTTTCTCTATCTTAGATTACCTTTTCTTTCATGAAAACTTGTTATGGGGATAGATTCTCATTCAATGTAAGATTTTACAAACAATGGTAGAGTTTTTTCGTGCATTTATACTGGTTTTCATCCATCATTGCAACTAGTTTTCGCCAAGAAATCACGACTGTTCGGACCTGAACATCCGAACAGAATGTAATTGTTCGGACTTAAATATCCGAACAGAATGCAAATGTTCGGACCTAACATCCGAACAGTCTACTGCACACACATTTATCTTATTCTGTAGGGTTCCGATACACAATTTCGAACATAGAGAGTGTGTTCGGATACACGTGTCTGAACATTATTAATATGTTCGGTCATGAACATCTGAACATAGTAAATTTGTGTCCCACTAGCAGCTCCCTTATATTTCAGTCAGATGACTGATTTGCCCTTTCAGCTCTTCCATTTTCTGTTTTGCCTGGTTTCTCATTGGAGAAGATCGGATCAGTAGTTCCAGATTGGGTTTCATTTTCTGCGGCGAATCAGAAAATCGCAAGTGAACCCGTTGTCTTCTCCGTTCTCTGGTGTCTCACGACCTGCAGCAGAGAGACGATCACCAGGTGGGCCACATAAATTACAAATCTGTGATTTGGAATCCCGATTGCAGAGAATCTGGACTTCGGTTTGCAGTACCGGAGGGGAAGAAGATGGTGGGAGGCGCAGCGCATAGGCAGCGAGCAAACTCTTAATTCAAACATAAGGTTGCGTGATGGATGCTGGGTTTCAGGCCATAAAATAAAGGGGTATTATGATTTGATTAAAGTTGATATAAATTCAACCGTACCCTTATTATTCCTGCCTCTTGCCATTGGCTTTCATACAAATTGAAACATGCCTTTTGAGAAACAAGTGGGGTTTCTTTTTGAATCCTCTACAGCTTTGTAGAGATGCAGCTATCTGTTGTTTTTCCTAACAAGGCAGTCGCAGAGTTTGTGGTTTTCACTAAGCCAGAGCTCTTCGCAGACCAAACTGTTGATATGATTGTCAAAGTCCCTTTCATACATTTCATAGCTTTGGATTTGACGGCTAATAGTTTTTCTAAAATGGCTAATCTTCGAAACCCTCTTATTTTCCAATATGCATTAATATTTTTTCTGAAATGGCTAAGCTTCAAAATCCACTTTATTTTCAATATGCAATTAAGTCCTGCGTACTCATCAGCATGTCCTGTTTGAAAAGGAGATGTCTTACTTGTATCATAAAAGAAGCATAGAGCTTCAAGTGAAGAAGCCATAGGGTTGAGGTGGACGGTTGCATGATGGATGCTGCGTTGGTGTGATGGATGCGACTCGGCGGTGAGATGGAGTGGGAAGTCGCCGCTGCATCCTGCGTGGCCAGAGAAGAAGAGGCCAAGAGGATCCCATTTTCAGTGTGAAGAGCCAAGTTTCTTGTCTGCAAAAAAACCGTGTGAGGAGACGGCTGGAGGAGGAATCGCAGAGATTCCAGGCTTTGTGATCGCTGCTGCCCACTTGCCGCTGTGATCGAGGAAAAAGACTGGAGAGATCTCCGGAGCACCCACCGCCCTTGGCCGAGGTTTTGGATAAATTTAATTGAGTTTTTGAAAAATCTATCTGAGTTTCCAACAAATATATCTCAATTTTGGAAAATCTAACTGAGTTTTTGAAAATTTTATATGAGTTTCTAACAAATTCATCTCCATTTTTTTTTTGGAAAAACTATATGAGTTTTTAGAAAATTTATTTGCGTTTATTGAAATCTATTTGTGTTTTTTAATTTTATTTGTATCATTAGAAATTAATTTGCGTCTTTTAAAATTAATTTGCATTTTTTAAAATAAATTTAGCTTAGTTTTGGAAAAATTACTTGAGTTTTTGGCAAAGTTTTCAAAAATTGGTTTAACTTAGTTTTGGCAAATGTATTTACGTTTTTTGAAATTTATTTGCTTTTTGAATTTTATTTATGTCTTTTTAAATTTATTTACATCTTTTGAAATTTATTTACATTTTTTAAAATTTATTTGAAACTTTTGAAATTTATTTATATTTTTTTATAACTTATTTGGAATTTTTGAAATTTATTTGTGTCTTATTAAATTTATCTGCATTCTTTTAAAAAAAATTTACGTTTTTTGAAATTATTGCATTTTTTTGAAATTTATTTGCGTTCTTTTGAAATTTATTTTCATTTGTTTTAAATTTTATTTGAAAATGTCATTAATGGGATTTCATTAATCGTGGCCAATTAAATGGTAGTTGACCATTATTAATGGCGGGTAACTTGGACATTTTAGGTCTTCAAATTTGGAAAAATGACCTATGACACTACGAAAAAAGTTTGTGGATCTAAGACCAGAAAGTGAAATGTTTAAAACATGTCGTCGAATGCCCAAAAAAAATTGTACTAAACATGAACTTCGATACTTCTGCGAAAAGGGTGTGTACACAAACGTGCCCTAAATCCCCTTGGAAAACCCTAGGAAATCATCTATGTTTTATGTAGTATTCTAAGTTGGATTTTGGATTTGAGGTTTTTTTTATAATGAAATGTTTAATGGCAGAGGAGACCAACTTTGAAATGTGCTATCTATAGGATATCATATGGAAGTTTTTTTTTTATCTTTCTTTTTTTTTTTTTTAAGAATAGATTATGCGGAAGTTGAAGCGGGTAAGGAATAAGGTATCTTATGTTGTGCTTTCTGTTTTGTGAGTTTAAATAACCATACCCTTGTCTGTGGTCATGATTGACATGAGCCCTGGTTTGCATTTTTGTGGTTTACACCTTCATTAACTATCTATTACTTTTGGTTTATTTCTGATTTCCAACTTGGGCATATGGGTGGTATTCTGACCAGCCTTTCTAATTGTTTGATAAACCACTGTCTAGGAACCTAGAGGTTTAAGTTGCACCATCCCCTGTTTCTTGGGTGCAATTTGGCTTTACCAAATTCTGTCAGTTTATTTATCTAAATATTTCAAAAGATTGAGTGATCTTGTATCAAATTGGTATCAGTTTAAAGGAGTCTTGATTTCAAACGTTTGGAGGTTTTCTTTGAATGGCGATACTACGCCATTCTGACCAATGCAATGCTTTTAGCCTATTACCATTCAAAAAAAAAAAAAAAAAAAAAAGAGAGAGAGAGCCTACTAATTAATTAGCCTATTCAAGTGGAAAACCAGAGAAAACCAGAGGGGTCTGGTTTTTCCTCCCTTCTTCTGTACTTTTTGGTTGGTTCACAGGTTGAATTATGTTGCATATGTGTGTTGAACTATTTGTTTATTTTGATCATGTATCTAACCCATAACGCATCTGTCTTGGTGAAATTTGGAGTGAAGCACCCATTGTTAATGTTAGATCCTACTTCTGCTTTTCTTGATGTTTTAATTAGGTTATTATTTATACACTCTTTATTGTTTCAGAGTGGTAAATGCTATTTTGAGATATGGTGCACTCTCTTATTTATTATTTTTATTTTTATTTTGTTTTTATTTTTGAAGCAGCAGAATGGGGGCAGGGAGATGGACTCCTTACCCTACAACAGTGAATTCTAGTACCTCTGCTAGAAACCTAAGAAAAGGCGATTTAGGCGGCTTAATCTTCGGCTGCAAGCACCAAACAATGGCCAGAGTGTTTGTCTAACCATGACTTTGGTAAGTTGCACTTTAGTCCTCTTTGGTCGGTGATATACCTTTTATTTTGAAATTGGATTTTGGTCATAAGCTCATCTATCATTCTGTTTAGGGCCGGTTTGGATGTACCACAAATTTGAGGACATAGTTGCAGTTTTTTAACAACAAATATTGCAATTGTTTCTGATCGATAGAGAATGAAAATTATTATCTCAAAGAAATTTCAAAGAGAACGACAAGGCAATTGCATTGTGTAGCCTGTGGACAACCCTTTGTTTTGTAATGGCTTCTGCCTTAACATTTGCCTGTGAGGAACCACATGAAAAGAACATTAGAAGGACCCAAGAATCTTCCTTATCTTTTCTCTCCAAAAAGCCAGCCTCAGTATGTAGTCCAAGTCCAATTATGCTCATTTGATAGTGCTACTCGACTTCCCTTCCATCAACAACATTCAAACACCTAACATTCTGCCTACTTCACCCCTTCAAAGTTGAAACAAACCTTTGATTTCTTCCATGGACACTCAATACCATATTATGATCCTGATGAGACATGGGTAAATGTTTTAACAGCTTATTATAGGCTCAAATTAAAAGTGAGCTTTATGAATCTTTCTTGTCCAATTTCATACTTTACTGGTTTCTTGTTTCCCTTTCAAGAAGGGATCAATCTTTTGTATATGCTGTTGAAGGAATACCCTCATCAGATGTTGGAAGAAAATGCTGAAAATTTCTTTGAACATACATTTGTGTTTTTCTTTCCAGGTTGACCATGGAGCCATTTGTTATTCAAGCCTCAACTCCCTCTACAGAGAGTTGTTTGTACCTACTGCCTAGTACCAGTGCCCATTGGTCTTCTAGAGGGTCTGAAACCATTATTCCTGAGATAGTTTCTTTTTGGTTTATCCATGGTTTTTATGCCGGGGCGTTATAGATTTGGAAGTTAGAAAAAAAAAAAATTTCTTTCTCTAAAGTGATTGCAGGCTATTCAAATAGAAAGATGACAGCGGGCTAAACCAATAGTTTCTGCAATATGATTTGTTTTATATACATATTATGCATTTGGAGCTTTTGTAATTCCATTTATGTAATTGGATACAAGTTCCTAGGTCAATGTATTGATTCCTTTAGTGGAACAGGCATACCACTGTAAGGGGGACGACCTAGGGACGATCCCCAGCTCATGATTGAAGCTCTGTTCTTGTATCAGTGAGGCACCGACAAAAGAAAAATATGTAAGGAAAGAAAAAAAAAATACGGGTCCTAGGCAATAGATATGGTCAAACAACTTCAGGAGACATGATTCTTGTTCTAGAATCATTTTGCTTTAACCATGTATTGGGCATGCTTCTGGTTTAAGATGCTTGCAATCTGTGTCAATATTCAACAGGCTTACCTGCGCCTCATTTTTCATATGCAAAGAATATTGAACCCAGCCTGCTATTGTTCTTATTCAACTATAGTGATAGAAAGTTGCATGGCATTTTTGAATCTGCTAGCAAGGGGCAGATGTTATCAACCCATATGGCTGGACTGAAAATGGTATGGAGAGAACTCCGTTTCCTGCACTGGTATTTATCATAAACTGTTTGTCTTCACTTGTTACAACTACTTCAGTTTCATATATGGAATTATTATCTTACTAATTGGTAATGATCAAGGGAAGGCTTCCCTTTTCTGATTCTGTGGCATTTGCTTTTGTTAAGTTTTGCATATGTGTCCAAACTCGGTGCCAGCCATTGCAGGAAAAGCAGTTAGGCCCAATAATTCGTGACAACTTTTATACGAGCAGACACTTCTGGTTCGAGCTCGATCGCTCTCAAGTTGAACGTCTACTATTGTTGTTCAACTCAATATCCAATGGAGGCTTTAGAGTGAATCGTCCAAGTCGTTTGCCTAATAGATGGCAATCAACTGGAAATGTGAGTTGTACTTTGGAACCTAGTGGGAGGGCGGACCTGTTTTTCCATTCTAAAGAAGAATCAGCTTAGTGGGGAAGACCAATCAATATGAGGCACTGGGCTGGGATGATGCTAGTTACAATGGACATGGCAGCTCAAGTGAGAGTTCATCGAGTGGTGATTTTAATTTAGCAGACTTGAAATCAGAGGTTCCTGATATTGATCCTACAAAGTTGGACATTGGATGTTCAAGTAGTATTCCTTGTTTTGACTTTTGATGGAGAAAGTACGTTAGAAGCACGGAGAAAGTACGTTAGAAGCACATTCTGAGGAGATAGAAGAAAATGATGACCTGGTCTCATCGAAGCTGGAAGAGTTTGTTGCCAATCATGAATGCCAAAGCAAATGCTCAAATGATGTTCCTCCTGATGGGCTGCTTATGTTAAGTCCATCTATTACATCAGTAAAAGATGGAATGATCTCACCGATCTCATCTGATCTTCATCGTGAAATAGCTGAGGTAAGTAATGGCTGTGCATTTTCTGATATAGTAATACATTTGTATTTACATGTGTATATATATATATATATCAATATTTTGAAGTAGTTTGATGCAAAAACTTGAACAATGTTATTTTCTGTATTGTCAATATTTTGTTTTGTTAGAAATAATTATCAAATTTTGCATGCATTTATGTAGTGGAGGGAAGGCATACAAGAGCTGAGGTGTTTTCAAAACGAACAGCTTCGATGGAATATAACTTTGGAACATAAGCTGGGCCCATCACATGTCCCAGTTCTCCAATCTTTCTCTACTAGTACCCCTGCTGCTGAATTCTGGTTTGTTTTTGTATTCTCCTCTCTACAGAATGACTCTTTTGCTCCCAAACATCCCAGGACATTTCTCTCTCTCTCTCTCTCTCTCTCTCTCTCTCAGTAATGTGCAGTTCTTAGTCTGACTGAATCTACATGAACCAATTGACAAGACAGGGCCTGACTGGACTAGACCCCATGTCACGACCCGGGCCCGAGATTAGGGTTACCACGGCCAAACCCCGAGTCGCGATTACCATACTTACTCCCGTAAACCTCGCATCACCGAAGCCAATACGAGATTTACAAGGGATCTCACATATACCTGTCAAATGTACATTTTTGCGGAAATATATACATACATTGACATCCAACTTTAACATGTACAAGTCCTTTACATAAAGTAAAGTTTACTTACACTTCTCATTTCCTATCTAAATCAACCATGCATATTCAAATACAATGCATGTGATTACTATTTACATCAAAATGAATCTATTCAAAATGTTCATAACACTTGCTAAACCGGTCGCCTCCGATTTACATCCACTCATTCAATCCTCTTGGAGGAACCGGATTGGTCTCCTTCGTTGGCAGCGCGGTCTCTGTACCACTGGAACGGGCAACTTGGCTTGTAATGTCATCAATAACACTGTGAACACAACGGTTCAACAATGTATACACAATTCTATGATAACCATATGTTTAGCAATTTTAACAATTTATATCAATTCAATTCAATTCAATTCAATGCATATAGTTCTTCCCTGAAGGAAGCATTCAATTCATGTAGTTCTCCCCTGAAGGGAGCATTCAATTCCTTATGTATGCTTTATCAAGTATCTTTTCGTTGTCCTCTGGCATAAGCGGAAGGGCGCACCATTCACGACCCAGCCTTTAAAGGACTCATTTCATTTCATTATTACTCACTTTATTAAGTGGCTTTTCAAATGTGTGGGATTTACCAGTGTCTTAATCAGAGATCACCAGCATCACCACGGAGCTCCGGAACGCTCCATCTACTGCAGCAGACTTAATCTTTCATTATTTACAGTGTTTGTTCACTTCAGTTCTTTTCTTTTCATTTCATTGCATTTCATTTCATTAATTCAACACATTATTCAATGGTAGCTCAACAAGGAGCATAACAGTAGTAGACGAGAGAGGACAAGCCAACTCAAGTCATAAACAATTACATTTTTCCTAAAACAACATTCGGGTGAAACGTTCATTATGCAATGTAGGTGTTATTTTGGATGACATCACTTTTTAGTGAAATTTACATTCACATAAGTTTAGCTAACACCCATGAAGGTTTAGGAAAATATCATAAATCAATTCTGATATCCCCTCAATTTCGGTCACCTCGTCGGTTACTTAGCGGTTAACCGAATCACGGATTTCGGCTAACCGAACCTTATTCGGTCAGCTTTCCAGAATCTCTTAATTATAGGTCAATTTGCTTAATTCGGTCACCTACTCGGCTGACCAAAATTCAAATTTCGGTTAGCCAAATTTCTTTCGGTCAGCTTACGGTTCGGTTTCTAGAAGCTTAACTTCTGATGGAAAAACCCTGACAAGATTTTCGGTTACCTTGCGGTCAACCCTCGGCTAGCCGAACTCACAGTTTCGGCTAACCGAACTATGTCGGTTAGCTTACGGTCAGGTGTCGGTCAGCTGTGCCCAGAAGTTCAGAAAATTTTGAACCGGATTTTCTGGAACTGAACTCCTTGAGTTCTAACAAGTCTATTAACATCTGAAATCAATATAATTGAGTACACTTGCCTTGTTTGGAGAGTAATTCACAAGAACCTCCTTTTCTAGCTTGAAGTTGATATGAATTCCTCAAGCTAAACCTTCTTTTGAACCTAAAACCCAAATCAATCTATAAACGGAATTCCAATGAGTTCTTTACACTAAAAACCATTCCACACCACTAAGAAGAGTTGAAAAACTCTACAAACAATCTAAATCACTTACTTGTAGTCTCCTAAATGAATTCTTGCACTTGTCTCAAGCTTCCAACTTAAGAAAACAAGGAACAAGATGGAGAAGATGATGGTGAGGATGGAGTTCCTCTTCAACAACTTGTCAAGCCTCCAATTCACCACTCAATGAAGAGATATTGGAAGAAAGAAGAAGAGAAAGAAAGAGAGAGAGAGATCGGCTGGAAGATAAGAGAATGAACTCGTTTGAGTTCTTCTCTATCTAAATAAGCCCATTTTTGCATTTTAGCCCCTCTCCTTTCCATTATTTACAATTTGAGTCAAATGAATGGTCATTTGAACCAATTCGCGCCAAATGGAATCGCTACAATTACGAAAGTTAACATACTTCTCGAGATATACGTGCGAGTATCAAGAGTTTCCGTATTCGACGAAATACGCGTAATTTTGTATTTACGAAAAAGTCCTTGCATTACTCGATTTGGCCTAAAACCATGCCAATTCATTCATATCATTCACTACTCTTTTCCTCAAGCTCAATTTGACCATCTGAGCCAAATTCTATATCAATTCAGCTATTAATCAACATTAATTCAATAAGACATGTTGATTTAGCATTAATCCCGATTAAGTAGAGTTAATCATAATTAACTCGGGACAGGGTGTTACACCCCATTGAACTATTTGGCATCCATTTTGATATGTTCAAGATTGGCTTGAAGTGGCCAGCTGCGTCTTTTTGTTAATGTGCCAATCTGGCTTATTGCACATAACACTTTTGTCAGTCAAGGAAGTTGAAGCCTTTCTAAAACCTACTCGGAAGGAGATTATGATTTATGACTAATACATTTGTTTGGCCGGATGTTCTTCATTTATATGTTTGATAGTTCATACCACATTTCAGGGTGAGTTCTTTGATTCAAAGTTTATTTTGTTTGAAGAATTTCTTTTACATTATTTCCACTATTTGCTTGATTTTCTACAGCTTTCTTCACATTGAAGCCATGGGAGGCAGAAACTTTTTTTTTGCTTTGACTAAGGAATTGATTTGTGCTGAATCCCTTTGTTGTTATTCTTCCTTTTGTTCTTCCATAGATTTGCTGCTGCAGCTGCTGAAGTCAAGGGTGTAATTTATGCTGTAGGAGGTTATGATGGGAAAGAATACTTGAAGTAAGATATTCTTGCACCATATGATTTATGCTGTTCTTTAATATATCAATCTGCATGTGGTTTTCTGGCAAAGCTTTGGTCAAATACTTTCATATCAACAATGTCAAATCATACAACTACAATTGTGAACATCAAAATGAACATGGATAGAACAAAAACTCTTTAGTTGTGTTGCATTAAAAAATAAATCTTGTAAAGCTTGTGGGCAATCATTCTGGTTTAATGGTGTACTTATACATATTTGAGCATATTTAGTAGTGTAAATAATTAATCATTCCATGATGTGGAAGACGCTATCTGTACTAGTGGTTATGATGCGTATTGCATTCCATTATGATCAATTGAATGGCACCAAATATAATAACTGGTCATCGAGATGGTGGATGATTTTATATTTCATTGGTTATGTCAATATCATAAGACCTAGTTTGGGAGACCCTTGGGGTACAAACCTTTATGGGCAGCTGAAGGACTACTTCCGTGTTTAAAGGAGTCTTTGCAGAACCAACTACTCTAGTGAAAGAAGAGTAAGACATAACTGCACGTAAATGATTGCTAAAGAAGGTAAGAACCATTTCTCTCTATAACAATCAAAACGGAAATCACTAAAAAGGTGAGTAAATTGTGAACTTGACTCTTGGTGGTTGACTCAAATCATTGAGTGGTGGAATATCGTAACTCATCTTCTGGTAACTTAGATTTACATGTCTACATTCATCATTTGGGCAAATGCAAGGGTTGTTTGTCGTTGGGGAACCTTTTTGTCCGATGGGGCTCAAGCACCATTTACCTCATTTGGGAGGGTTAGCCTGGTTTACCCCATGGGAAGGTTAGCCAAGTGATCTGGATTCAAGGTTTCGGTAGCATTGTCCAGATAAGGATCCCCGAAAGCGATCAATCTAGGTGTACCTTGACCCCAGATCCTTCTAAATTGTTAACATCAACGCGGGCAGTCAATTAATCCTGTCAGCCAGTTCGGGATGCTGAGAATTAGCGTCTATAAAAGCTATTTCTATGGCTGATCATCTGCTCTGGCCTAGTAATATTTCGCGGACATTTGAAGGCTAGTGAGTCTGTTGTACCAGCCTTACGCTCCACTGTATGCGAGCTTTGTCGCCATTTCCTTTGGGCATCTCAGGACCAACCATTTCACCCAGTGTTGGGTGCAAGAACTTGACAGAAATTCTGGCCTTAGAGACTGTTGTTGCTTGGTTCACACCTTAGAGTCATTGGTGGAGCATGAGCTTGGTGCAAGAGGTTTTCCATGCTCCATTTGGGGAGAAATACCCATTTTGACAAATTAGAAGAGAATCCTACCCCTGAAATGGGCGTTCCTGAACCCTATCCACAGATTTGAGTTTCATTCAGCCTATTCTTGCGAATGTTGTATGAGTATTTTTACTTGTTCTATATAATATATATTCTGTACTTTGCTTCTTTGACTCTTGATTTCTGACAAGATTTTTTCCCTTTGTCTGCAAATTTCAAGGACATCGTCCTGTTTTTAGAGGGGTATTCAATCTGGCTATCAGACCCTTTCTTTATTGACAGAAGTTCACAATTGTCTCTTGTTTGTTTCCTTCCAGGTATTTGAGATGAAATGCTCACATTCACTTTTTTCAACCACATATGGGCATATGGGCCCTTCCACTTCTGATCAAAATTTCCTTGTGATTGGTGGCTATTATCATTGAGCTTTTAAGGGACAAAACCAGATCATGGACGTACTTTGTGAAATAAATACAATTACTGATCATGTTTCTCCTACTAGCAAATCTTTATCTGAGAAACAGGATCAGCGTATTTTATAGGGCCCTGGTGTTAGACACTGTTGACATAAACCGCCTTTCTTGGATGCCGCACTGACCTGCTCTTGGATTTGGTACACCACTTGCACTTCATCTATGGTGAGGGAGTAGTCTGATTGGTGATCTTCTGAAGTTTTTGTCGAGTTTGAGGAGTCATATGACGACACCCTGGCTTGAATCCCCAGAAGTTGTACTTGAAAGGTTGACCAAGACTTGTTTCTCGATCAGTGTGGTTTTCGCGATTTGCTTTTCGAGGCTGTTCATTATCTTGGGTCGACCTAGCCAACTGCTGAGTATTCACGAACCCCCTTCCAGATCTAGTTTGCAACACTTATTCTTCATTTTGAACTTTACTTTTCCTTATCTTACTGTTTTCTTGCTGCATCCCGATGATATTGCATGGGCAACTATTTTGTCAACACCTCCCTCTTTTCCTTTTCCTAGGGACTTCCCTGGTGCATTGTCAATGAGCAGATCGTGGGGGACCATAACAACTTCATTGTTGTTAAGCATGGGAATAAACTATCGGTGAGGAGTGTTTCTATATTTACTGCACTGAACTCTATTTCATCAACCTCTTCTTCCGGTTCTTGTTTTATGATTTTAATCGAATCAAAGCTTCTGAAGGTGACAGACACTGTATTAACGTGTATATTTAATGCAAGCTTAATGCATTTGAAACTAAAGAAGATTGGCTTGTTAACATTGCAAATAATTTAGTGCTACAATATGATAGATCTTGATATCTAGGAGAAACTATAGAAAAGGGGGGAGAGGTGGAGTTGGATATCATACACAGGACCAGTGCATGACGGCAAGTGGAGAGAAGTGGTGTAAAGGATAATGGAACCAATCCAAGAATTGAAATAACGCTTTATGGAGATATGGGAATCAACACCCTAATATCCAAAGTTCATACAGGATCGCACTTGAGAGAATAATGACTTTTATAGTTTATTCGTCAATAAAATGATAAGAAAAAAGAGTGCATCATTATTTATTGAGGGAATGGATGACCAATCCATGTAAACTTTTTATTTATTTATTTATTTATTTATTTTTGGGTGGTTGCGGTAGGGGAGTGGGATTCTAGTTTCCAAATAGAAACCACTTACATATTACCCTTCTCTAAACAATCAATCCCGCCTGTTTGAAAACAATTAAGGCTAAAAACAAATAGGAATTTCTAATTCTAATAATTAGACTTGCTAGTAAAAGAATCTTTCTATAAAAAACTCCAACTAAAATCCAGTGGATTCCATGTGTTTTCTTTGTCATGTGCTAGAAGTGGGCCCAGAATGTAAGGGGGATAATGATATCTTCCTAGCGGACCTCCTTTTGTAGACTTCATTCCCAGGTGAGTTTTGGGTGTACTTGGCTCAAGGCCTAATGGGTCCAAGGGCTGAGCTGATTCAGGTACGAGCTTGGTCTATATCAATTCTAGCTGGCTTGGACAGAGCTTGCCCTTGAGGTCTGCCATTGTCCTCTTGAAGGGAAGATCCACTAATATATTATGGTATTAGTGATATTTTCACCAGTAGCCTACTCTGTTTTTTTAACTTATTTTTCTTTCAGTGGGAACAATCCAAAGGAACAAATGCTATGCAGTTTATAGCCTCAACAAGTATCAACCAATAAAAGAAAAATATTAAATTGCATAAATCAGCGGGAAAGGAGATTCATATTATATGGATCGGCTGCCTTCTCATGCTCCTCATTTATGATCTATACCAGCCTACTGTCCATCATTGTACTTGCATCTGGACACACTATTGGCAGTGCCACATCTCAATTGTTATCTTTTACATGATTTTGCAGAGGTCTGATATAATGGTAAGTGGTAACTCAATTAATGAAGTTTCTGTTGTCCATTTCTTTGGACAGAACTCTAGTCCGCCAAAAGCTGTATCATTTTTGAGGGCCGTCTTACAGTAGCTGTTGTCAGATGGGCAGTGTTGATGTTACAAAGTAAATCTTTCCCAAAATCTGCCTGTATACATGTCATGCTATTGTCGTATTCTGTAAGTTCAATCTTAAATCAGTTGAATATGAAAAACAACCTAAGATTCGGACTACAGAAAGTAATCCCAATCAAGACATTTTGCTTATTGTGGCTTGGGAGCCTTGGACTTGTGGATAACCCACTACATAAAAAGTGAACTTTATCAGTGAAAAAAAAAAAAAAACTCCTTTAGCGTCTGTTTTTTACCGCTGCGGCAAGTTCTGCTAATGCCTAATTAGGCACCGTCTAAACTTAGCGGCGCTTTTAGTGGCGGGAAAAAAAATTATGCCGCTGAAATTCACTTCCAGATGTGGAAAGAAACTGCCGCTAAACTCCACTAAAGGTGTTTTTTTCCACTGCTAAAAGCCACTTTATAATTATTTTTTTGGTAGTGCCCCAGCTCTTTTGACATAAAACATTTTCATGGTTTTATGGTGTATTGCGTTTGACTATTATACTTAGATCGGCTGAAAGGTTTGATCCTCGAGAAGCTTGCTGGACCAGAATTCGAAGCATGAGCACAAGAAGAGGGTGCCACTCATTGGCAGTTTTGGATGAGAAACTTAAGTGACCCTTTCGACATGCCAGCACTTAAAGAAGCAATCAACATAAACAGTTACTGTTGTACTTAGATCTACTGTTGCGGCTGCATTGTTTTTCATCCTGTTATACTGCTTGATAGATAAATGTTTATTTAGAGCTTCTCTAAGCTATATATGCAGCCTCATTTGGATTTTGCAGACTTGTCTTATGCAATGTCACAAACAAAGTGCACCATAAATAAGCACTGGACCAATCAGCAGCTGGGCGAACTCTTCAAGGGTGGCCTGCATGTACGATTAGAAGTTATTCTAGGTGTCCATTTTATATTGTAAAGGTGGCTACTTGATGTGTTGATTGGTGTAATTTTTGGGTCAGGGTGCATGGGCACATACATAATAGAAGCCTCCTGCATGGCTTGATTATGGCACACGTTTGTCTTGAGTGCTTAGTGTGTGCCTTGGCAATCTGAAGTTTATCATACTTTTCGTGCAGATATGCAATGGGTGGTTTTGATGGCTAGAGAATGGTCAATAGCATTGAAGTATTTGATCCGTGTGTTGGTTGCTGGAGGATTGGCGATCCAATGAACAGTAATCGTGGATATGCTACTACAGCAGTGCTCGGACATTCTGTTTATGTACTTGGAGCGTGTGGAGGTGGACAAGATCCTTCTAGATACTGTATGTAACAGCTTCCTTTTCCCTTTGAAACATATATGATCCTGGACCTGAGGCATATGTATTAGTACTCCAGGCCCAATTTTATTTGGAAGTAGGATCTGTGGCAGTTAAACAAATTCCAGAGCTATGCAATGACCATACCCGAAATGCATTCCGGAAAGGTCCAATACTGACCCGTCTATCAATGGATTGCAAAAATTAGTAGTCAGCATCCACTGGGTGATGGCCATTGTCTTCCATGCGCGGTAACTTATATTTTTTTTCAATACTTGAATAGTTAGGATCACTGAATGGATGTGTACAAACTCTTGGGGCCCAAGGGTTCTGGTATAATGCCTCTTCAGAATGGTGCATATCAAATTCAGCTCATTTATAATTTTTCATTTTAAACATAATGACAGGTTGAGTGTTACAAGGAGATCACTGAGGACCAATTTAAGGGCCATTGGAAAGAGGTGTTTCTTTTCCTCCATCATTTTATCATGTGGTGGTTAGGAGGTTTCATTCAAAGGGGAAAACAAAGGAAAACTTCAAAGCCGATCGGTTGTGGTTACAAATTACAATGCATAGCTGTAGGATTTTGTGCATATGGTTACTGTACAGATTTCAGTTAGTCTCCCTTTTGATGAAATTTGATGATTCTCATTGGAGGGACAATATTCAACTGTGCACTTGAATACTGTGTACGGTGTATCCTGATTCCTGATTGTGCTTGCATGCAATTCAGCGGCGGATCCTACAATCCTAATGCTCTAAATGTGCAGGGCGCATGTGTATAGGATAGGATTTTCTTTCACTAGAGTTACACATTTTCTTTTTTTTTTTTTGGTTGGATAGAGTTATACATTTACCTTGGGCAATTCCCCCGTTTTTTTAGCTGTATATAGAAACTCCTAAACATTGGAATTAACTTTGGCACTTTAAAGCCCCATCAACGAACTATATTAACTGCTGCAACTACTTTATAACTCTATTAAAATTATATTCGTGGATTGAAAATGCCAAGGTAGCGGCATTTAGGCATTTAGATGGGTCCCACTGGCCCCACCATGTAAGAATGTTTTGGAGGTAAGCCATCTATTTAAAAGCAGGGTCATTAGCATAGCTAGCACTCATCAAAGATGGTGATTCCAAATTTGAACTGATCCCTGGGCTTAGAGCTACACCAGATTATTGTTTTGAAAAAGGGTATTTGCCCAGATTAATTTGTTCAAATCATAGGTGACTAGCTAATAAGGGCCGTAAATGGGATAAGCCTTTGATGATGTTGATAATATCTCTGTTGCTTAGTGGGTCATTCAAATTACACTGAAGGTTATAGCACTTAGTTACGTCATCAGCCCCTTTGTTTAACACGATTCTAAGATGAACTTATGCTAGTCTGGCAAAAGGCATGTTTCACCTAGCGCAGGAACACTATGCATGTTTTTGGGGGCGATATGTTAATTTAAAAATTAAAAAAAAAAGAAAAAGGAAAAAAAAAAAGAGAATTACCAGTGGTTTGGATCTAATGTTTGGTGCAGAAATATTTTCACAGAAAATTTGATAATCCGCATTCTCGATGATTTTTAAGCCTAATGGAAGAGATTGGACTTCATTTTTTCTATAGAAAATATGTCCCCTTCTGCACCCATTTAAAACTGTCGATTTTACTAGTGTGTAAAGTCTTCGCCCCAATTATGTCCATGGAAAAGTAAATGTGGATTCCAAACAAGGGCCTGGCACCCTTTGTTTTCGTATCTGAACCTATTTTATTTCATTCATTGAGTCCTAAGCTTTTTGAAATCACAAATAAAGGCTTATCATTCATTGCGCTGTTATATTTTCAATTTGTTTGAATTGTTTCCTTTAGTTCATTATTTTTCAATTTGCACTTAGGACCTTGTTATTTGGATTAATGGTGACTTGAAACATGCTTGTGGATTAAAATATATATTACATGTCTTTGTTATTTGGGGATTTCAAGTGTATTCTTTTGATAGAATATGTGATTTCTGTGTGTATTGATTGCGGTTAATTTGGTAATTGAGTATTTCTCTCATATTTGTAAAAGGCTAGTTATGTAAAAGACCCCTCACACGTCGAAAACCAAGTTTGGTTTGGACTATGGCAGATTAAATCCACATAATTTGAGAGGGGTGATTATAGAATTTTCCCATTACAAATGTTGAGGACATGTTGAATTTCAGATTTTTAAGAGATATTTATAATTTGAATTTGGAAAACCAAGGAACTAAGATGACATGGTTTGTTTGGAGGACCTTTGGACACCCCTACTCTACTAGCACTATATAGGATGATGTCCCCATACAAATGACCAATTTTGTGAGGATGGTTGACTTTGGACAGTCTTTGGGAAATAATGATTTTGTGGTACCATTTTGATAGCTTTGGACCTTGCGCTCAATTTTTCTTCGGATAGAAAAGAATTATTTTTGTGATGTACAGAAAGGAGTTTTGAGAAACTATTTTGTTATATGTGACATCTTTGTGGAGCATAAGCTTTGGGCATGTGCTATCAGGTGGTTAGGAGGCTGTCGTAAGTTTTGACCCGACTCCAACCTTGCCAATGAGTGAGACCTCTGGAATTTTTTTTTTTTTTCTTTTTTTTTGCAAGTTAACAGTGGTATATAAAAGACCAAGACAAAAATACAGAAAAGGGAATCTGTTTCTAGGTAATGAGTGAGACCACTGGATGTCACTTTAATTGTTGTGTAATTTTCTCTAATCATTTGTTTGAATGCACAATTAAATTAGATTATCTAATCATTCAATTTTATTGATATTATTGTGTACTTGCCCCAATCTAGGTAACCAAAACCTAGAAACTGAGCTTGTGATGATAAGGAAACCGTAGGCTTGGACGTGCGCATTTGAGGGCGGAAGGTAATAAAGAGAAGACATTAGTAGTTGATTTCTTTAAATTGTTGCTAGTTGAATTCATATTTTGTTCAGCTTAGAAGGTTTAAATCAACTCCATTTCTTTATGCCCACAAATCTGGAATATTTATTTGACATAGGGCTGCACATGGGCGGTTCGGATCGGTTTAACACTAAAATCAATAACCAAACCGAACCTGTCGGTTTTTTAATTAACCGATCCGATCCGACCGATGGAGAGGACTTAAACCAAACCGAACCATTCGGTTCGGTTCGGTTGGTTAAACCGTTGTTTTTTTATTTACTTTTTTAAATCAGACATTGAAAATTTCAAAATAATGAGACCCCCTTCCTTTGCATTTATTTCAGTGTTTAGTGCAAACATAAAAATCCAACATTCTAGTGATCCATATAAAAAATAATTTCTACTCCAAAAAGAGAGTTTGGACTAAACGCAAGTGCACAATCATATTATAGAATAGAAATTCTACAATCCAACCAAAAAAAGAAAATCTCAAAAGCTGAAAATAGAGTGGGGAAAAAACTGTGAAAAAGTATTGAGGTAGTATTGAGTTCATGTAAGAATGAGTTGTCGAATGTAACTATGAAAGTAGTGAACAAAACCCTAAGTCTAAAATAGGAAAAAAGCAACACTTAAGTTAATGTATACGGACGGTTTTTATTATATCCAAACCGTTAACCAAACCGATGTAAGCGGTTTTTATGATTCCCAAACCGTTAACCAAACCGATCAAGTATAAACCGATCCGAACCACCCGGTTTGATCGGTTCGGTCTTGTTTTGCGGTGATATTGGATTTTTTGTGCAGCCCTAATTTGACATATGTATGTGGATAAATGATTACTCCTAGTTACAATAAGGAATTCGAAGTCCGGGGAGTGACATAAGATCTCCTTTTTCCTCTATGGGATCTTCCTAAAATAATGAAGGCTGGATTTGGATGCTCTACTGAAGTGCAAATATGGCATTTAAACGAGAGGAACTAGCGGAGGAGTGATAAATATATGAAGGCTTATTTCTCCATGCTTCACTTCACAAACTAGAGTTCTTTTTAAGGGAACTGAAATTTAATGCCAGGTGTTTGGTCAGCTCTTACAAGAACATTTGTTATTTGTTCAAGATCAGTCGGTAATGCCAATGTGGTGAAGGGCTTGCAATAGACCGCATCGATCTCTACCATGGCCATCTTATCTTATGGCCTGTAAAATCCTGAAGATACAAATCAACAAAATCATATAGTCTCAAAAAAGAGTTGAAGAAGACCAAAATTGACAGGCATTTGCAAAATGCTATGTGGTATATTTTGGCTGGCTTAGTGTCATCCAACCATGTAAAGCTAGGAGATGAGCCCCATGCTTGCAAATCAGTCTAGTACATGGTCTTACCAAAATAAATGCAACACATTCGGGTCGCTCATGTTCAGATTGCAAATAAAAGAAAACTACATAATTGGCCAAATATCCAAACTATTTCTATCAACATTCTATTTTGGTGATGAATCCAAAACATCACTATAGCCTTTTAAACTGTGATCAATTCTCACACTTAATGACTCATAAATTAATTGGATCTCACTGAAATGAAATTAATTGTCCATAGTATGTTCAAACCTTTAGCCAAGCTGCCTTTAACCTTCCACCATTAAGCAACCTGAAAAAGAAAATTTAAGTATTTTTATTGCTTCCATAATGGCCAGGGTCACTACTACAATTGAATAAGTAACCCCAGCTACCAGATTAGAAAATTATAGGCCAAATTAAGCATCCTATGCAGACTTGTGCACTTATGGAGCTATTTAAGAGTGGGGAAAAAGGGTTTGGAGATAGCATTTGTCTTTGCCTATTTGGTTGTGCATTTTTGGTGGAGAAAAGTAAAGACCATGAAAATTGAAAAAAAAACTTTTAACAATAGTGATGGAAGTAGAATTTGCAATCTTTTAACCATTGAATACTTTTTCCACCACTCTAGTGTTGACATAAAAAATGTTACTTTGCCTCTTCAACACCAAAAGCAACATTGAGTCACATCCTACCACGAATAGACAAATTTCACTTCAAGCATCATGTCTTGTCAGAATCAAACAAAAACTGCAAAATCCTTCAAAACAGCCAAAAGAAGGATACACATGAAGTTTCAGGCCATTTTAACATCATTTAGCCTAACTTCGCCCTTCCAGCAACTGAGTAAGAGCTTCCCACGGCGGTGAAGCCAGAGACCCTGACACACAAAACAGTGCACACAGTTGGCCTCAAAATGCCACTAGGAGGCTCTACATCAAATTCCAGGCCATTCTGACAAAGTTTAGCCCAAAAAGAAAATAGTCGCAGCAAAGTTAGCTCTCCCGGCAGTGATAGTGTCGAAGAAATCAAATCTTCGATCAGAACCTATAGATGGTCTCAAAATACCTCCAAAAGGCTCCATGTCAAGTTTCAAGTCAAACCGACAACGTTTGACCCTCCATTAACCATCAGGACGCAAAATCAAGCATCACGGCGGCGAAAACCACCGAGGCCATCACCCATCAAACAAAGCATATGGGTGACTTTAACATGCTTCCAAAGGGCTACACGTAAAGTTTCAGGTCATTTCGACAACATTTGACCTAACTTTGACACTCGAAAGCCAAATTAAGCCTCCCCGCGGCGGAGCTCCCCAGGACCATGACATCCAAAACGGAGCTAATGGATTGTCTCAAAATGACTCCAATAGGCTCCCTATCGAATTTCAAGTCAATCGAACATCGGTTGACCGTACATCAAAGCGCGGCATCTTTCCCGCGACAAAATCAAGTTTACTGGCGACGAAACCCCATATGACTTCAAAACTCAAACAAAAGCCTGTGACTAGTCTTATTTATTGCTCAGGAGGCTTCACCTTAAATTTTAGGTCATTTCGACATCATTTGACCTAGTTTTGACTTCTGATGGCAAATCAACAACAAAGTCTTCAGCTTTTGCGGAAAATAGGAAACTTTGTGCTTTGATTTGCATGGCTTCTCGTCAAGTTTTCTTCAGGGAAATCATCCAAATACATGAGGAAAAATGTCAAAAAAAATACTGGAAAAAAAAAAGAATCAGAAAAACCAAAAAAAGGGCCAAAAGCCGGCGACCAAAAAGGGAAAAACCCCCCATGGTCACCGGTGACTCTAAAAATACAGGTTGGGGGATTTCGCCCAAAAATCCACTTTTTCGGATCCTTTTCGCAATTCAAGATGATTGGCCCTTGTGGTTTTCCAAAAATCTGATTTTTCGGGTATGAAATCCGTTGATCTTCGTCAACATCACGGATTTGCCGCTGATATCATTGGATCATCATCGGACACTTCAAAAATTGTCAACCAGCCGACCAAGAAAGTACACTTTCTGTTCGACCGATCGAGAAATCGACTGGACAGATGTTACCGACCTACTGGTATCAACCAATGTCTGAAGTTGCATTGCCATCCAACATCAAACAACATAAAGATTCATCGGCGATCATCGAAAGAAGAATTCCAAAAGACATAGTGTGGCCCACGACTCTTCGAGCGCCCTGGCGACCACTTAATGCAGTTAAATGACCCGTTTTATGACAAGTTAATGCGATCATTAACTCATTATTTTGGACAGCCCAATCAGAAGCGAGGAAAAAGGAGTTACAATTCCAAGCAATCATGGCATTAAATCATGTAACTCCCCTCATCATGGAGTTTAAAGGCGATTAAATGTCCATTATTCTTCATCGGCCAATCAAAAGCCAAGAAAAATGAGTTACAAAATCTAGAATTAAAGACATGTAAATCCTCCCATCATGGAGCATTAATGCAATCAATGCTCATAAATCCTCCTAATGGCTACCAAAAGCCTATAAAAGAAGGTCATTCCAAGAAGAACAGTCCCGGATCGATCGACCAAAATCTAGAAAAAGTCAAAAAATTCGCAAACGTTGCTGCAACAACCTCTCCTCCATCAAAGAGACTCTGCAACAAACACCACAAAGTGACTGAAGTCCCTTGGGGGGCCACCCCCCCAAGGCCCTTTCCTTCTATCTATATGGCCCGTCTACTCAGCTTTTTATTGGATATAGGACCTCCCATTAGTCTTTATTCTCTAAAAATTTGAGGACCAAGTCAAGCCAAGCAAATCAAAGCATCATACGTTCTCATCTGAAGGATGATGGCAAAGTCCATACATGACTTGCGACCGTCAATCTGAACGAGTCTCCGCAATCTCCTGAGAAATTAGAATTCATTTTCTTACTTTTCGTTGTATTTTTTATTTTTCTAAAGAGACAAAAAAATTCACAACTCTTGTCTTTACATTTTGATGAGATTTGTAAATCGCCTTTCACGGCAAAAAAGTGTCTCTTTTCTTAAATATATGTGTAATGAAAAACTAGAAAAAGCTTATTTTCTTTTCTACTTGTAAAGGTGGATCTCCGGACCACCACTTCTAAATTCCAAGTATAATAGAAAATCTGGCATACCTCTACAAAGTGTTGATGCTCGCTTTTCTCCGCCGACCCCCAGTGGCCCCGGGGGGGAAGAAGAGAGAAGCCAAGTCCATCATCTTGTACGCCACATTCATAGAAATTATAACTAGTGAGTGACTGTAGTTTTCTTTACAAGATAACTAAGTAGTAGTTAACATTAATTACTAAAAGATTTATCAACTAATTGATTTCTTTTTACTGAAATTGATTACACACCTAAGAGTAGATTGACTTCCATGTGTGGTCGAAAGGATGGAGATAGAGTTCCTTCCATTGGCATTGTTGCTCAACCCATGTATAGATTGATATATTCATATTGGATATTTTTAATTTAGCAACTGAAAATGGATAATTTCACATAACTTGATGTAAGGTCCCGATCCTTAATTAGGTGTTTAATGCCAATTAATTATGTTTGATTAAGATCTAAGTATGTTTAGGTGTTAATTATGTGTTTACACATTAGAATAGTGTTCAAGGAGTTTCGGAAAGTTTTGAGTGCATTCGGGCCCAGTTCGGTACCTTAAAAGGGTAATTTCTAGGATTTTGGAACAAATTAGGGGTATTTGGAGAATTTCAGAAAAAGCCAAAGTGAATTTCAGTAGAAGGGTGAAGTGATTCTAAACAACTTTCATGTTCAACTCGCAACAAACCGATGTCTTGTAGCCCTTTGTTTCGCGACTTTTCGCTAAATTCAGGATATAATCATCATTTTGGTAAAAGTTGGGTTTTCGATAGAGACCTTGGAAAATTCTGATTTTTGATTTGTTAGAAAGTTAATTTAATTTCGAGAAACTTTAGTAAAGATCCTGCACCCTTTTGATGCCCATAAGACCTTTGTTTTAGCCAAATTCACTGTGTCCGCTTATTCGGTGGCAAACTTATAATTATATGCTTTTATAAAACGCAGCCACAAATCCCCAACCATTCCATTTCCATCATTCTCCACAAGTTTCCTCCCTTTCTCTCCCTCTTCCTTAGAGCTACAAGTTTCCTCCCTTTCTCTCCATCATCCTTGAGTTGATCTCACCATCCAACTCAAATTTCGACACTGCCACAACTCTCGCACCCCTCCCCTCTCTCCGTCGATGTAGTTTCGCTATTTTCCCCCTGTGGGCCAACTTATAATAGCCAATTGGAGCTATATTATCTAACCTAGAGGTAAGCAGTCCCAGTCAGTTTGTTTGTGTAAGCTAATAAGGCCGTTCCAACCATATCCCAATATTAAGACCTAACTCCTTTTCTTTCTGCCTTAATTGGTCTTTTAGGCCTTTATTGGGACAATTTAGGGTTTTCTGTTGTGGATTGGATCTACTCTTTTTTTGAGACCCCAGAGCACCCCTAAGAGCTAAGGAACCTCAAGCAAGTACTCAATTTGAATGCCAATATATGCATATAAGTTTTTCCTTGATGTCTATGTTATACTCCCTTATGTATGCTTAGAAGTTCACATGGTTGTTTTTACTTAAATCTGTAACCTAATTGGTGTTAGATCAGCCTTAAGATCTGTGTCAATTGCCAAGAAGCTCCTAAGGAATGGCCTAGAGATATGAAGAACAATGGCCAACAATCTGCCCTTAATTGTCCGTGCAGGAAGAAGGACCTGACAATCACGATTGACCATGGGTCCCTCACAGTTGACTGTGGACCCATATCTAGCCATAAATTTTCTATGTCCGGACATGGCCTGTTTGGACCTATGTCTGGCCAGATTTGGGCCCATGTTCGGGAAACTCATGACAACCCTTTTTGGAATGGATTTCAAGAGGCTTTGAACCTCTTTTCCTTGTACATTTTCCAACACATTTCGGGGAATAAAATGGTGCACTTTGGGCTATTGTTTGCCCTCTTTTATTAACCAATTGGTGAACCCAAAACTTCGATTCTATAGGTTAGGATCTTGGACCTTAGGTCATGGATAGTGACTTGGAATCCAAACTTTGTGAAACTTGAATTTGGTTCCTTCCAAGGAGTGATCTTGAGTGGTCATCATCCCAAGGATTTATACGAAGATGCGTCCACCCATTCTAAACCTTGCAGATGCTAACTTAAGGTGGAATGCTAGTCCCTCCCGAAAGCACCAAGTGAATGGTAAACGATGGCATTCGGACCTTAAACATGCATAGAGTTGAATAGTTATGCTTCGACTCGTTAAGAGTAATACAAAGACTAAGTGAAGGCTTTATAATGGTTCCTTGACGGTTAAATTGATGGAAGTCAATCATATCACAAATCTTCCGTTTATTCATATGCAAGGACCATGTAAGCCCTATTAGGATTAACATATACCCGAGACTTGCCTGGCCTTAGTATTACTGATTCTAGTACTTTTGATGCCAGGTCCTTTGGAGTGCGTGCATTTCGACGCCTTATCGACCTTCGGATTGTAGGATTCTCGTAATGGTTTACATGGTTGGTGAGTTGGCCCAGGATGCCACACTACCTTCCTCGTTAACCCGATCCGCTTGACTTTTTCCCATTTCGGTCATCCATTCCTATCAAAATGTTGTCCATTTGCACTTAGGACAAATGACCATTTTCATGTGTTAAGTTGGATTGGCTTGGTTTTGGTAAGTCTGACCTAGTTGGCTTGCCTAGCCTCTTATGTCCGTTTTACTTCGTGACTGGCTCCTAAGAATGTTAGGAACAACCCAGTCTATTTGTACAAGTACTCAACAGTTCTGTACCTTATTTTGCCCATACATTGGTATCTGTTTGGAGGTTGACAGTTGTGACCCGCTTGACCTTTGCATTATATTTGCTTCGTAAGCTTTGTATTATATGCGCGTGTATCATGGATTATACCACTTATTACCTTATCATAGTCACGTCGTAAAGCTACCATGTAATTGGGGTTATGTTTTCCTTTCCACGGAAATGTTGCAACATTACCGTGTGATTGGGTTCACTGGCCTCGCACAAGGTCCCAGTCAATCCGTGGGGTTACCACCCGTCACGATCACCATTCCACCGTGGGGTCGGATTGCATTGCATTTTTTTGTATTATGTTATATATGTATATTATGTATATATGAAATTTTGCTAGGATTATCTATTGTTAGCCTATTATTGTTCGATTCTTCGAGTACTCTATTTCAGCATGATCTACTTAGTTGTCATTCATTGCTTTCATATATGATCACCTGTCTTTCAATTCAATATATATATGTATACATGTTATGCCATGTATTTTTAGTATTTGAGAAGGTGTCATACTTGATTGTTTTCAACACTCTTGTGCTCTAGGTACCGACTCCCCTACCAGCCTATCTATGCCCCGGAGGAGGAGGCGACAAAGGAAGAGCTGCAGGGTCCAGTGGAATGGAGCCCAGATGTGTCCTATAAAACATCCTACTAGCGCAAAAGATCACAATCATATCTTTTGGGAAGAGGATCCCCTGTTTTCCCTGTTTGGACCAACCAGGGGGTGCCACATGTGGGAAAAGGGTCCAATCACACCCATCCCATCTCCCACTTAAACAAAAAAAAAAATCACCCCCCCCCCCCCCCCCCCCCCCCCCCCATGTGGCACTCCCTGCTTGGTCCAAACAGGGTTTCCCTATTTGGACCAAACAGGGGATCCTCTTCCTATCTTTTGTGTTTATTTCAGTCTTTTTGTACTTCTGTATGGCCATGTTTTGTAGGCCTTTTCTTCTGGGGACATACATTACATACTTTTGTATTAACAACTTTGATAATTAATGGGAATGCACTCTTTTGAAATTTGCGCTTACTGTGATATTCTGTCTCTTTATTATTATTGTCATGATGGAAATGCATTTATTAATGCATATGGGAAAAGCAGTTTATTCACCCAATGTGGACACGGATCAGTCACATGTGTGATCATTAACCAGGATGCACACCACTAGGACCCTAAAACCAACTTTGTGGATCGGGGTCATGACTCTTGAGAAGCATCTAATAGAAAACAGAGATTGTTTAAGTAACATGTCATTTTTAACCATGTCGCTTTATGAAAACTTCATTAAAATCAATCAAAATGAATTTAATTCCTATTGTATGCCTCAATTAATAGGTGATATGTAGCCACCAATTACACAATAGCCCTCTAATCTTAGTGCATCTCTAGCCAATCCTGACCATGAAACAAGATCCAGAAGTACATTAATGGTGTTGTATGACTTCCAAAGAAGCACAAAATGATATTTCTAATCACTTTTAGATAACGAGTTGAATGACAGCACTGCTAAAAGTCTTGAGGAATTACTCTCCTGTCTTTTTATCGAAGAAAATCTAACATTTATCCTATTATTATTTACCTTATAATGAACTCATTTAAAAAAAAAAGAAAAAGTGTAATGAACTCTTAAAAGATCTTATTTGTGATGCATCCTTTTCCTCACCAAGCTCACTTTGACTATATATTTTACTAGCTCAAAACCTTAAGGTCAACATCAAAAAAGTTTCATATTCTTATTTTAATCAAAACAATATTTGACAGATTCGGCATTGTCACGGATTTTATGCCAACCTCATGCCTCTCCCTGGCACATGAGATTTTACGCTGCGGTCTCGGCATCTGGGCACCAAGCACGTGTAGCATAAAGGAGCGTCTGGCATAAAGGAAACTCAGGGATAAAGTTGCATATGTTTTTAGATTTATTCAATTCTTATTCTTGGAGTCGTTTTTTTTTTTTTTTTTATGACTTGATTTTGTTTGATTATGGGGTATGCCCCATTGGGAGGCTCTACTAGGCATGTTGGTCTTTTTGGAGCACCTATTCTGTATATTATCTATTTGAGAAAATGAAGAACTAACTTACTCTTCAAAATATATATATATATATATATATATTTGACATATAATGAACTCATTTACCAAAAAAAAAGAGAAAAAAAACCTTATAATGAACTCATAAAACATCTTATTTGTGATGCATCCTTTTTCTGAAATAATAGAAAGTGATATACAGAACATAGAAATCAGGAAGCATGGAAAAAAAAAAAAATGGAGATCTCAAACCGAATGAAGTCTGAGACAGAAGACACCAAAACAAAACCAACAACAAATGTCAGAACAAAAGGCAATTATACTAAAGTTTAAAGTAGACATGGTTAAATAACAAACTCAAAATTAGAAAGCAATATACAAAACATAGAAACCTTCTCCTCAACAACAAAAAAAAAATAATAATAATAATAGCCAGAGAACCCATCAAAGCCTTTAGAAGAATCATTCTACTCTTCCCTCCCTTTTCAATCCCCATCAAAAATCTTTGTCATAATTAATAAAATTGCAGTCCTATTTAAAGAGGCCTCTAAATAAATTCAACCTCATAATATTATCCAAAGCCTTGATTTAACATCCTTACAATTTAATATTATATACTTTATTAAAATTCAATTGAGAGTGACTAAAAGGTCAGATCAAGATGATTATTCAGCCTCTTTTAAGATCAGATTGGAGGATGGGATACAATGCGTGAGATCATAGATGAATGTCAAATTGAATCTGATGCCAAACAATGGGAAAACTGTGTGAAGAACGTACACCCATTAAAGTGGATCTAAGTGAGCCCTACAGTTTCTACCAAAAAAGGAAAAAACAAAGTCAGCCCAATAGGGTTGGACCACCATTGCACTCGCAGGACATCCGTATGGCATGCAGGGAAAAAAAACAAAAGGAACCAAGATTGGTCAAACCTAAAGATGGGGTTTTGAATGTTTGCTTTGAAAATGTCATTCCGATTTTATCATCCAGACCAACAAATCATATAGTTAGCTTTCTTCTTAGGATAGTAATAATGATGTTTTTATTTTCGGCTGTGAGTCAAACTTAATTAAACAACTATTGAGTGCACTTTCCATCTTGTTATCTGGCAGAGCATGGAAATCATATTAAGATCAACCTGCCAACCTTACATGAATCAACCCAGTAGTTTGGTTGGTCAAACTCAAGCATCCACATGTTGCCTGACCCATCATCCTCACCGAACTTACTGTACCTTAACCTGCCAACTTGACCTTGATCTGACCTGTAAATTTAGGATTTTGATTTACAATCTCAACCCGATTGATAAATTGGGTCAGGTTCTAATTGGGCCCAACGTGAAATATCCAAGCAGGGCCAGATACACACAGCTCTATAGTGGTTATTGTATACTTAAATGCAACAATATACCAATTGGAAGAAAACAGTAAGCATCAAATAAAGTAAACTCAAATGAATGATTTCCAATAATTAGGCCTGATAATAGCAAAAGCTCCAAAGAATTTCATAACAGGGAGCAAGAAAGGTTTTATGGTGAAAGTGATTACTCCGCAAAGCATGCACTGACTATCATGGGTTCCCCTAAGGTAGGTTTTGATAGCCTTCGTTATTTTGTAATTGAATGTATAACCACTTAGTGGTGTTTTACTCATTTTAAAGAGATTAAGAAGAGAATGGATGGTAGTGTATAGCTAGTGATTTAGAGTTGGGTCAAACTTTTGTTTTAATGAGTACATCTCTTACTTGAATAAGAAACTCCTAGAGGTCATTATGATTTCATAATACTAGAGAGAGAGAGAGAGAGGGGTGTTTCCTGGCTAAACCTTTATAGTTGAATCAATCGCAAGGGGAGTAAGAAAGAAAATGGAAATTGGTCTATAGCCATACTCAATGTACAAGTATACTTAGCAGCTGATGATTGGATGGATGTGGTGTTTGGCTTAGATGTTTCATATGCTACCCCAAGGATGCAGGCACGACCTTGGTGGATTTGGGCTCACGTCCCTTTTTATGGATTTAAATCCAGTTCTAACGCAAAATCTATTATCTGTATTTGGATCGCGCATCAACTTCAAAAATGGATCTAGGCCAAAATAAGATGTGGGGCATTAGTATAATAAGATAAAAAGATATTCAAAATATTTCTTTTAAAAGGATTTTACACAAAAAAAAAAAAAAAAAACCGCTTTAGTTGCACCCTAAACCAAAAAGAGATTTTAGTTTCACTCCTACCAAACCTGTCTTCCCACCAAGAACTGGAATACCAATTTGGTAGGAGGAAAACTAAAATGACCTTTCTGGTCTATGGTGCATCTAAAGTTTTTTTTTTTTTTTTGGTAAAAAAACTCTTTTTTTAAATATACAAGTGGGGTTATTAAATGGTACGTGGTTAAAGCTCAGCAGACCCTCAAAATGAATATTAACTTAGGTTATTTAGGCCCTTAAAACTTATATCCATTTTTTAATATGTGAAGGCAATCATCTTAGATTTTTATTTCTTAAGTCCAAATCCATAGGAATTTGGTTTTTAGATCCAAAATTGACATTCTGAATTCAAGTAAGAATGGAAGGTCATTCAAATTGGATCAACACTGTAGATATATAAATATCATAATCTTGAATGAGATGAGGCTTGGATGATGATCGTGGCAGTGAAATAATGACTTATATTTGTTGAATAAATTTATTGATTAAATTTTAATAGAAGATTAATAATAAATGCTTTGAACTTCTTACTAAAAAAGGGCCCAAATTTCAAGATTATTGGTAAAGATCTATAAGAGACTATAAGAAAATCCCTAATTTGATGAAATGACTACCAACCCTCCATCTTCTGAGATTAAATTTATGAATTTTGATAGCCCCTCTAGATCTCGACCTTTATCGTTCACTTTTCCATTCTTCAATAACCTTTAGTAAAAGCAGGTCTGTGAGAGAGACCTTGTGTACTTAGATTTAGGAATTTTGATGGCCCCTCTAGATGTCAACTCTTACTTTTCACTTATCCATTCTTCAATAACCAGTAAAAGCAGGTCTGAGAGAGAGAGAGAGAGAGAGAGAGAGAGAGAGAGTTATTCTTACGGGAGGATGAACCTATCAATAGTCTAATTTGCTTGTTGGGTGTTTTGGTGTCTAAACGCTTGATCTAGCCCAACAGGTAACATATGTAGAACTCGCTTGAGTTTGTACTTCGTATCCTTTGTGAAAGCAAAAGCAAACCATTTAATGTATCAGCGTTGAAAGTAAACCTTTGTGAAAGCTCTATGCACCTCCAACTTCAACTAGTTCAACAAACTCTGAATAGATACTTCATTATGAAGGATTCGCGATTTGATTTGTGAATTATCGGTGACAAATTCTAATAAATTTCGCAAACATTAGTGAATTATATATTCTCTTAAAGTTCACAAAGCCTAGCCTAATAAATCTATCAGTGGGGGCATACATAAAAATTCAAGCCACTCAAAAGCCCCGCGTATTAACACGGACCATATCTAAATCCAATAAAAGTTGATCTCACTATAAAATTAATCAACATCGTAGCATTTTTCTTTAGTTTGCATTTTAATAATGTGTTTTGCACATGACTTGGTGATGGATACAAAATAGATAAATTGAAAAGCTAATCAAATGAACCTGACTCCATCATATTTCCTTATTATGCGAAGTCTCGAATTACAAATTGTAAACTTGAATGTGAATTAAATGAATGGCAAACCAGGTAACTATGGGCATATCACCACCTATCAAAAGACTAGATCACCAAACCATCACCACCTTACATGTAACATGTAGTAAATAAGGAGGTGCGACAAACACGAAACACCCTAGTGGCAAGGTTGGCGTCTCATCTTGCACAAGCACCCACGGATCCATCTCTCTCGGCAGGTAGGTTGTCTCACAGTTGTGTACAACTCCCCCATCTAGTAAGAAAAGAATAAAGAGGTGCAACTCACATTTGCTTTCAAGAACAGTATCTGTATTTTTTTTTTTTTTTTTGGGTAAAACACTATCCGTATTGTTGGAACATCTTGTACCACGAGTTTCAGTAGAGTTACAGAAAAAAACTATTGAATCTCGAGTCATCGGTCTTTACATGCTTTAATTTTCGACCTTCAAAATGATAGTATGAGATGATTTACATTGAGGAAAGTAAGAATCAAAAGGGGGAAAGACCATTATTGTCTGCCACACTACATGATAAACAATGGATTCGATCATCCACATTCTTTTTCCACCTTCAAAATGACAGAATGTAGATAAAGTTCCTGAACTGTCAACTCTTACAGGAAATGACAAAAGGCAAAATTAAAACAAGTAGCAAGCTCTGAATTGTTCATATAGGAGCTTTTGGTAAAGGGTTTGTTGTGGTGCCTAAAGTATGATTTGGGATGGTCCTCGGCCAGAGATGGAAAGTGCTTTTCTGGGATTGACCAGGTCAAGCCCATTCAATTGTAGGGCTAGGTAATAATATAGAGATGTCAATAGACCTCTCAAGTACCTGGCTACTCAAACGACCCCATCACAAAAAAAAATTGGAACTGGCGTTCTAATATGTGACCAGATTGATAACTGGGTCCAAGTTCAAATCCGGTTAGGTCATGACATGCATCACGACCCGAATTTCGAACTTGGTTTTTTTCTTCAATACCCATTTCTCAAATTTGATTCCAAAGTTCGAGCCATGAATGGCCACCAATCATGTGAGATTGGTCAATATGTAGCAGAATATTATAAATAAACAATTACATAATTATAATGGCCAGCACAACATAACTAAAACCTCAACTACAGTGAGAGGTGTCAATTGTGCCGGCACGGTTAGTTGGACTGCATGCTCGGCCCGGCACGGTTAGTTGGACTGAGCCAGCCGTGCTTAGGCTTGGGCCATGCCGTTCATGCCAAGGGTTTTGTGTCATTCTTAGGGCTCTGGGCTAAAAATATAAAGGTCTTACACTAAAAAAATTAAAAGATATAACCAAAGAAGAGCATTACACACAAATTTAAGTGGTTCGGTCAAACGCAATCTACTTCACTGTGAAGAGAATCATTTGGAAATTTTCTTCTTGAAGGCTCTTCAATAGGACTACCTTCCAAACCTTTACAGTTTTTGTGGATAATAAAAAATAAAAAAGAAAATACTATATTTTTTATGTTTACACTAAAGAAAAGGAAAAGAATTATATTTGTCGTCCGCTAATGTATTCATTTGGATCATAATCTTCAATTTTTGTCATCTCTTGCCTTCTCTTGTCAGCCAAATACCAGTCTCATAGGCAAACACAATACTCCATTATTTCTTCCGCTAATTTCATCCACCACACATCTACCTACACCAAAAGCCTATTTTGATACTACAGAAGATATTGGGATTGTTAGTAGATCATGAGCAATGGCGGATAACACCAAAAATCTACTTTCATATGCTTTCCACTAGGCTAAAATGTCAAAACTACATGCATCATGCATTTCCAATACACCTAAGTCAAGATATGAGGATAACTCTGTCACAACATGACTTAAGTTGGAGGATCAACCCATTTTACGATAAAGGACACTCCAAGAAACTCCACCTGATTGCTGGACTTGTTGAGGGGCAATAATAGCCCCTGGTATAACCATTTGGTTACAATAAAATTGAAAACGTAATTGTAAATATGACCTTAAATTTTAAAAAGTGTTTAAGTTTTTACTTTCCATATTATTATTTATTTCTTCAAACGAGAATTTTTACACCAGTTAATTTTAACCTAGGATCTAATGTAGCAGCGAAACAAAATGTCATTGGAGCTTCTCCCCAATATTTATTAAATTCTTCTTCCATTTTTTTACAAATGTCCTTAAGTAGATCATGATTTCTATATTTCTTAAGTTATAGACTAATTTCAAGAAGAAAGTTTAGAGATTGATTAGAGGTGGGATAATACACCCCAGAGAAAAATAATGTTTCATTATAAAAAAAGTTGTAATAAATCTCTTCTTTCTTGACACAAATCCCATTGTGCATCAATCATCAAGTATTCTTGTGCATGAGAAACACAACATTTATTACAGAAAAGTTCTAGAAATAGCCTTATTTAACAACATATACATAGAATTCCATCTACGTTCAACATCCATATTTATTTTTATGGCTAATATGCCATGCCTCACACATATTGAGGAAATATATCTTCTAAGTGCGGAGAAGAAAATATATCTAGCAATATTTTTAATTTTTAATGTTATAATTGAAATACGTTTTAACTTGGGCAATGAGATTGAAGATGTGGTATACACATCTATTTTGGAAAATAGATTCATCGATCAAATTTGAAAGTGATCATAGTTTTCATTAGGTCAATAGCCACTTTATAATTTATTGCCTTATCTAATGTTACAACTAAAATGTTTTCCAAAATATTATATTTTTGAAGTTTTCCCAAAATAAGGGACCCTATTCTTTGGCCAGTGTGTACTCATTCAAGTTTAGAAAAAGTTATAATGCATTTATTAATAACCCATTTTTCATCTATGTTATGTGTAGTTATATAATGAAAGTTATCACCACTCCTACCTTACCCTCAATCTATAGCTATCTATTCTACCATGACTATTTGCTAAGAAATTTTTTATATTTTCCTTTTCATTTTGCCACAGCCTAATAGCATCATTTCTAGTGGTATTTCTAGAAATCTTTTTATATCGTGGACATAAGGAATTTTGGATGAATTCTTCAAAAAATCCATTTTCAACAAAAGCCAAAGGTAATTCATCTAGCACAATCATTTTTACAAGTAATATATAATTATTTAGCATTAACAACATTATAAGAAAAGACTCCTAAACTACTTGCTACCACTGGTTGAAATTTGGATCTGTACCCGGGACCACCCCCCCCCCCCCCCCCCCCGGGTCCTCCCAATATGTTTGGGTTCACAGACATCGCTATGCCTTTTCAAATGGCAGGTACCACCACCTGAACCGGCAGCATAAATATTACCACAATATTTACATTTTTCCTTATCAATCTCTTTTAAACATATGCTTCCAACTTTAGAAGTTTTGGGTCTCTTAGATGTTCTACTGGCACTAATAGTTTCTATTTGAGCTAAGTCCTCCTCATCTTCTTCTACTTTCACATTATCGTCTTCTTCCCCTAAAATAACGGAAGAAAACTCTTGGGGAAGATTTCTTAAAGGTCTTCTATCCATATTCAATAAATTAATTTTGAAAATAAAAAGATATATAATAATAGTAATAGAGACTTTTGTGATAATTAATATAAGAAAGGGAAGAAGATGAGAGTTAATATAATATTTTATAGACTATATAGAAATATCAAATATCAAATTTAAATGAAATTAGTACCTCAAGAATTTTGAAGGCTTGACTTGATCTTTTATAATTATAACCTGAATTATGAGAATGAAATCTCATGTTTACATGTCTAGCTCTGCTTATATTATATTTATGTTATACCGGTTTGATGATGTATTGTACAAAATGATTCAACTAGTAAGACATTAATAATGCAACATGAAATTCGATGAGCTCTGGACTTCAGATTGGACCGCAATGTAAGCTTTCACTAAATATCTCATAACAATGATGCATCTTACGAAAAAGTAAGATTTTGCTACAGTAATCCCCATAATCACGACCCCTTAATCTTACTATGATTTTGGGGTTGTGACACATAGTCCGCATCATCCTCATTACCTAAAGTGGTCTATGATTAGAATGGGTTCATAGCAAGTTATATGTAATTATATATGCAATATTACAATCATGCAAATAATAAGATCAAGACGTGATCGTAGAATAAATAGTGAGTAAGTGAAACAAATCCAATTAACATTGATGAATGATTCATATATCTAGAATTCGATAAAATCAAATATAAAAAACGTGTCGTAATTGATGGGTGTTGAGCACTATTTCCACATTTTAGAGTCGATTGGATTTGCGTGGGACATTATTCCGACTTTCACATATCAATAAAGGTCATAGTTAGTCTCATAGGAGAGCAACTCCCAATTTATACTCTTGGATCATAGTCTAGTTATGATCATATGTCATACAAACTTAGTGGTTGTCACCCCTGTCGGAAAACACACCACCCGGCTGCAGATCGGTTCTAAATGCATCGTAACTGTAGGTGGTAAAAACGACACCTACTTAGATCGAGATGAGATCGGGGTTAAACTTCTTAGGACGGGGAATGCTGAACTCCAAGAACCTGAAAGGGAAGGAGAAAGACTAGGGTCAGAGGCCCTGGCTGCCGTGAGTCGAAGGCACTCCGATGCCTGAGTTAGCTCTGAAAAAACTAAACAGGAGGAGCAAGAGAGGAATGAGAGCGTGTGTAGTATTGAGGGTTGTGTGTTGCGTATTGCGTACCTCTCATGGGACTGATCCATGTGTATATATAAGTGAGTGTTCCTCGTTCATTCTCTCTGTGAGTAGGGGTAGGTGAGGTGAGGTCCCATCGATCCTTACCCTGACTGGCGGCAGTCGGCAGGATGGACAACACCCCTCCCTCTCTTTCCACGCCTTCAGCCAGTTGGCGTACAGGGGTGATAAAGCGCACCTCTTATCGCCATAAATAAGTGATCCTATCGCCATAAATGATTGCTCATATTTGTCAGGGCGCGCCGTATTTCCAGTAGGAAGGTGGCGGCCCATTCTGACTAGTACTGTGGCCTGGGACCAAGGATGGCTTGGCCGTGGCGCGCCTTTGTACCGAGCTGGCATTCATGCCGAGCTGCCGAACTGTGGTGCTGAGCTACGAAGCTATTGACCGAGCTGCCGAGGTACCAAGGTATTGACCGAGCTGCCGAGCTGACGATCCTTACCCTGACAGAGGCTGAGGAGTTCGGCGAGTTTAGCCGTGATCTTTGTTTAACTTCGTCACCACGGTGTTTTACCCACACAATTGCCCCCTAGCTTTTGACTTTTGAGAGCTTCCCAGCTCGAGGAGGTCAGAAGCTTGATGACCGTACAGCTGACTCCGCTACCAAGCTCAAGTGGGGGCTATCGTCGTATGAGGGTAGTACCGGGACGAGGGACTTCTGATCAGGAGGGCCCCTTTGGCCCTGGAGGTTGCTGCCATCATGCGTTCTCCTTCGAGATGTCTCTTCGCCTGTCCAGGGCATTCAATAGTCCTCGGATATCGCGCTAGCGGTGACACGTGTTGCTTCTTTTAGCTGTCTTGCAATTACTTCGAGGAGACGTTAGGGCTGCGAGACGGGACGTTAGGGCTGATTGAGGGGACGCCTCTTAAAGGCTCTCCTCGAAAGTCGAATCGACGCCCCCAGGCCTTATAAATCAGGGCGCCTCCTTCGTCTTCACTTTCCTCTGCTTTCTTCAGATTTCTACTGCGTTTTGCAAGAGAGCTTTCTCCGGCGCCTGCAGACTTCCGTCGATCCTGATTGTGCAGTCCCTATTCGTAGGACTCCTCTCCGTTCTCCTTGTCTTTTTCTTTTTAGATAGGTCCTCGTCTGAGTTGAGAATGGGGGTCTATAGACATCTGTTAGGAGACCCAGGCTCCATAGACCATTTTAGGGATTTATACAAGGTCCCCTCCAATGTGGAGGTCAGACCAAATGACCCTGATGATGGCCTCACTTATCGTGACGGCTGGATGCCGTTCTGGCTGGTTTCTGTAGTGGAAGGGGGGGTCCGCTTTCCCCTGCACCCACTGGTCCGGGACTGCCTCTGGGAGTGGAGGTTGTGCCCATGCCAACTACTCCCCAACGGGTACAAAATCATAATGGGGGTAGTGCGGCTCAACCAGATCCTGGGAATTGGCCTCGGTGTCCTGGACATCGAGGACACGTATGACCTCTGCAAATCCGCAGAGGGGGACACTTACTATCTCCGGCTGAGGGTCCGCCGGACTGCGTTCGTGACCGCGCTAGAAGACTCCAACAGGTACGCGGGTGAAGACCGAGTACTTGTCAGAGGAAGATGGGAGTTCGGTGAAGCAGAGCCTGCTACCTCAGTCCGGGTCCCTCGAAAAATAGGGATTCCTCCAAGTAAAGGCCGAAGTTCTTTCGGTTTGTAGTTCTTTCCTTTATCCCTGTCTGGCTTTTTGACACGATTTTGTCTATGCAGATTTTCGCGAAAAGACGGAGCTCGCGAGGAGGAACCGCTGGAAAGTGAACAGCGCCTGGCACGAGCGAGTGAGGAACTACCGCGGCCACAACTGTCGTGCTGCGTGGTCTCTCCTGGGGTACGTGCCCCACTACAGGTCCTTTAACACCTCTAGAAAGGTGTTGGGAATAGACTCCGTGCTGAGCGGGGAAGGCGCGAGTCAGAGAACAGAGACGACCGTGGTACCAAGCTCGGCGGTGGTGACCGTTGCGATTCCCGCCGGTCGTCTGGTTGAGTCGGCAGAACGTGCTCCAGCAGTCTCCGCCGCGGAGCCCGCCGGAACTTCGAGAGCCAAGCCCCCGTCTTCCCGAACGAGGCTAGTAGCGTCCAGTTCGGAGGAAGAGGAAGAGGAAATGCTACGCCAGCGTGGGCGACGCTATGCCGCGGAGGATCTGTCCGCGGCGGCTTTCGGAGACATCGGAAGCGAGGTCCGGGATCCTCCACAGGCAGTGGCCGCGACGCCTCCGGGATTCCCGGGTGGTACACCTGCCCCAGACGCCGAGACGGTTGGTTCTGCCGTGACTGTGGCTGCTGGGCCTGACGAGGCAGAGGTCGTCATAGCTCCGCCTCCGGCCGTGATTGCAGACGACCCACCCTCAGATCGTGCCGTGGGGGCTGGAGGTCGGGCTCGCCCCGCCGAGGTCGTTGAGAGCGGACGACCCGAGAAGAGGGCAAGGGTCGAGGCCTCGCCTGGCCCCTCTTCGCCTCCGCCTGCTGGTGGAACGATCCTGCCTCCTCCTCCGGCTCCGTGGAGGCCGGCCATCGAGGAGGTTCTGGGGAGGCCGCTGGCCGAAACAGACCGCGCGACCGATCCCCAAGTGGTCGCAGCGCTAGGGCGAGCCTGCGCCCTCCCTCAAGACATGGCAAGGTGGGCCCAGATGGACAACGAGTCGCTCCTGCTCTCCTCGATGCGATCCCTGGTGTCGGTAAGTGCAGTGTTTCTCCTTCAGCTTTTAGTCCTGTGTCGTTTTATTGACTTCGGGTTCTCATCTTGCAGCTGCTGCAGAGGTGCCAGGTGGGCATCGAGAGGCTCGATGTAGCCGAGGCGCGGGAGGCGGAATGGGTCGTCGAGAGGGACGAGCTGCGGGAGTCCTTGGCGTCCAAAGACGCGACGCTGGCAGAGGTGACGACCAGGAACGCCGGCCTCGTCTTTGATTTTGAGGAGTCAAAGGTCGAGGTCGAGCGTCTCAAGGACGAGCTGGAGGACAAGAAGAGACAAAACCTCCACCTCTCCTCCGAGCTCGACGATCTCCGGATTGCGACGAAACGACTGGAAGACGACCTGGAGAGTGCGAAGGGGACAAACAGGAGACTCATCTCTCAGCGGAACCAGGCGCAAGGTTCCCTGGAGATGGCGTTGAGGGGGAAGGCAGCCGAGATTGAGTCTGCCCTGGCAAAACAAGAGGCCAAGCTCAAGGAGGAGTTCCTCGCCGAGCACGACTCCATCATGGGGGAGGAGGTCGGCACGCTGTCTGCTGATTATAAGGCTCAGCTGCCGGGGATCCGGGACCGAGCCTGGGAGCTCGGGTGGAAGGCAGCCTTGCAGAAAGCTGGGGTCCCCGAGGATAGCCCTCTTTTCCTAAATCCCCCAAGATTTTCCTGCTCGGACTCGGAACTTGCGGCCGTGTCTCAGGCTTCTGCCCTTCCTTCGCAGTCGTGCCCGGAGGCGAACGCTGCTCCCGGGGAGCCTCAAGAGGCTCCTGCTGCCAGTGCTGATCCCGAGGGCTGCCAAGTGGCAGCAGTCGTCGAGGTCCCTCCTGAAGATGTCGCGGTCGTTCCTGAAGCTGCCCCAACCGCTACCGAAGCCAGTGTGGTCGTGGCCAAGGTCCCTCCAGAGATTGACTGCAATGTGGAAGCTGCGGCCCTCTGAGGCTTTTTGTAATTTTTGTAATTCTTTCTTTTATCGCATCTCCATTGTAATTCTTTTATCTTGTAATCAGGAGCTTTGATTAATAAAAACCTTGAAACTTTGCTCGCATTCTGGCTCTCTCCTTGTTTCTGATGAAATGTGTGGTCGACCCTATGTCGCGATGTTTTTCTGTCTGAGTTGTTGGTCCGGATAGCCGAACTTCTGGCCATCCTTAGGATTGAGACATCCGCCAACGACCAAGACCCGGTGCGTGAACCGTGGTCCCGATCTGTTGTGTATCCATCATCTCCCCCCCAGCTTGTGATCCGTCAGCTCCTTGGAGCAGGTCGGAAGCTGAGTGGCCGGGAGTGATCTTTTTATGAGTACTTGTGATGCGTTACCGAGACGGAGGAGTCTCGGTTCAGGTAGGGCTCTTCCTTATCACCTTTTGCAGACGTGGAGAGTCTCATTAAGTTCTTTTACTGACGTGGAGCGCCTCATTAAGTTCTTTTCGCCAGTCGAAGCAGCTGTCCTTTCGTCTGTCGAGGCATTTATCTTCTCGTAGGACGCGGCATTTAATAGTCCTCTGGAAATGCGGCGCCGTTGCCACGTGTCGCCTCTCCGAAGGGCGGGCAATCATATATGCAAGACGCCTGGGCTGCCCGAGACGACGTTAGCGCTATTCGAGGTAGGGCCGCATTGAAGGCTTCTCTCGAAATCTGAAACGGCCCCTCCATCCCTTATAAATTAGGGCACCTTCTCCGTCTTCCCTCTTTTCGATCCTCAGAATCCCTGCTGCAATCTGCTGAAGAACAGTACTATCCCTGTTGCCTGCGAGCACACTGTTCGCACAGCTCTTCATCGTAGGATCTCTTCCTTCTGTCTTCACCCTTTCCAGTAGGTAGTCCTCCGTCTAGGGTAGAAAATGGGCATTTACAGGCACTGGCTGGGTGACCCACTGTCCATAGGTCTGTTCAGGGAGGCATACAAGGTCCCTGCGAGTGTAGAAGTCAGGCCAGACGGTCCTGACGACGGTATTATATACAACGACGGCTGGATGCCATTTTGGCTGGTATCCGTCGTGGAGGGAGGAGTCCGGTTCCCCCTTCACCCACTCCTCAGGGACTGTCTCCGGGAGTGGGGGTTGAGCCCCTGCCAGCTGCTTCCCAACGGGTACAAGATTATCATGGGAGCAGTGCGGCTCAACGAGATACTCTCGATCAACCTCGGTGTCTCGGACATCGAGGAGGCGTATGACCTCTGCAAATCCGCAGAGGGGCATACGTACTACCTCAGGTTAAGGCTCCACCGAACTGCCTTCGTGACCGCGCTGGAGGATTCCTATAAATACGCGGGGGAGGACCGTGTCTTTGTCCGCGGGGCATGGGAGTTCGGCGAGGCGGAGCCCAGCACCACAGCCCGGATACCACGCAGAATAGGAGTCCCCCCAAGTAAAAACCGAGGCCCCTTGGATTTTGTATTTTAATCACGTTTCTTTCCTTCTGTTGACATCGTTCTGTTTCTGCAGGTTTTCGACAGAGGAGGGAGCTTGCCAGGAGGAACCGGTGGAAGGTGAACAGTGACTGGCACGAGAAGGTGCGGAAGTACCGTGGCCATCACTGCCGAGCCGCATTCTCGCTCCTGGGGTACAAGCCGCACTACAAGTCTTTCATCACTCCGAGGCGGGTGACCGGGATCAACTCCGTGCTTCACGGGGAAGGCATCGGACCGGACACCGTACATACCGAGGTCCCTGTCCCGGAGACGGTGACAGTCGCGATTCCCAGCGGCATTCCAGTAGAATTGGGCGGACAGTCTCCTGTCCGTGGACCAGCGGCGACCAAGAGAGCCGAGACCGGGCGCAAGCGGCAGAGGCAGAAATTTGTCGTCTCCAGCGAGTCCCGGAGCACATCCAGCTCGGGAGAGTCCGAAGTCGAGATGTTGCGCGGTCGTTGCCAGCGCTTCGTGGCCGAAGACCTCGCCGCCGCAGCATTTGGGGACATGGGCGGGACCTCGGACTCCTGTCGAGGTGCCAACGTCGCTCCAACTTCATCGTCGGCAGCTGCTGCAAAGGTTCTCGCTCCCGAGACCGAGACGGTTCCGGAAGCCACCGACGGTGCTCAATCAGGACCTCCTGCAGCAGCCGAGGTCGACGCGGGTCCTCCGGCCATCGTCGTTGAAGAATCGCACTCCGACTTAGGCAGAGAGGGTACTGCCGAGGTCATCGAAGCGCGCAGGCCGGAGAAGAGGCCCAGGGTCGAAGCCCCATCTGCCCCGGAGCCTGCCATGTCGGTCGGGGGGTCCGCCACTCCCTCTGATTTTATCCCTTGGAGACCGGACATCGAGGGGGTGCTGGGGAGGCAACTAGCCGAGTCAGACCGAGCGGTCAATCCCGAAGTGGTTGCCGCTCTGGGACGAGCTTGCGCCCTTCCCCAGGACATGGCAAGGTGGGCGCAGATGGATAATGAATCCCTGCTGCTTTCCTCAATGCGGTCATTGGTAGCGGTATGTACACTTGACTCATGTTCTCTTTCTTTTTCTGCTGCATTTCATTTGGTGACGCTCTGTTCTTGCTGCAGCTCTTGCAAAAGTGCCAAACTGGCATGGGAAGGCTGGACGCAGCCGAAGCCAGGGCAGCAGTTTGGGCAGCGGAGAAAGAGAAGCTGCTGAAGTCCCTGGCGGCAAAGGACGCGACCCCGGAGGAGGAGGCGAGCAAGAATGCGGATCTTCTTGCCGAGCTCGACGCAGCACGGGCCTTGGCCGAGCACCTCAAAGAGGAAGCAAAGGAGGCGAAAGATCAAAACGCCCACCTTTCCTGGGAGCTAGACGAGGTCCGGCTTGCGTCGTCGCGGAGGGAGGAAGACATGCAGATGCTGCGGGGGACCAACAGTAGGCTCATCTCCGAGAGAAAGCTGGCTGAAAGAAAGCTAGAGATGGCCCTGGAGGGGAAGGCGGCCGAGCTCGCGCGGGCTCTCAAAGGGCAAGAAGCCAAACTCAAAGAAGAGTACTTGGCCGAGCACGAGGCCGTGATGAACGAGGAGGTCAGCAAACTGACAGCTGACTACAAGGCGCAGCTGCCAGGAATCCGAGACAAGGCGTGGGCACTTGGGTGGAAGGCGGCCTTAAAGAGGGTTGGTGTCCCTACGAACAACCCTATCTTCCAGAATTCCCCCAGGTTTCCTCGCTCAGATTCAGAGTTGCGAGCCGTCTCGGAATTCGCCCCCGGCCCTTCAGCCTCGGAGGTCCCCTCTGCTCCAGTCGCCCCCGCTCCTCCAGTGGTTCCCGAGACTGCCTCAGCCGTTCCCAGCGAGAGCGCTGCCGGGACCAATTGTAATGAGGGAGCAGCAGCTCCCTGAACTATGTACTTTTTTACATTGTATTCAAGCATTTTTTTATACATTGTATTCAAGCAGATCTTTTCGTAATAAAACTGCATTTTTTACATATTCTGTGCGTCACCTGTCTTGTTTGTGGTGGAACGAGTATCGACACAAGCAGTTTGCCGAGTAGTTTGATAGGTACTAAGCGAGGGCGGTTGGTCCTCTGAACAGAGGAGCCGAGCTGCGAGGGTGGTACTGGTACCGAACCCGGATGCTGTCGGCTGTGCCGCCAGAGCTGGTGAAGGCACCGAGCTCAAGACGGTTGGCCCTCAGAACAGAGGCGCCGAGCCGCGGGGGTGGTACTGATACCGGACCCTGATGTGCATATGACTGTGCCGCCAGAGCTAGTGAAGGCACCGAGCTCAGGACGGTTGGCCCTCTGAACAGAGGCGCCGAGCCGAGGGGGTGGTACTGTTACCGGACCCTGATATGCTTATGGCTGTGCCGCCAGAGCTAGTGAAGGCACCGAGCTCAGGACGGTTGGCCCTCAGAACAGAGGCGCCGAGCCGCGGGGGTGGTACTGATACCGGACCCTGATGTGCATATGACTGTGCCGCCAGAGCTAGTGAAGGCACCGAGCTCAGGACGGTTGGCCCTCTGAACAGAGGCGCCGAGCCGAGGGGGTGGTACTGTTACCGGACCCTGATATGCTTATGGCTGTGCCGCCAGAGCTAGTGAAGGCACCGAGCTCAGGACGGTTGGCCCTCTGAACAGAGGCGCCGAGCCGCGAGGGTGGTACTGTTACCGGACCCTGATATGCTTATGGCTGTGCCGCCAGAGTCAGTGAAGGCACCGAGCTCAGGGCGGTTGGCCCTCTGAACAGAGGCGCCGAGCCGCGAGGGTGGTACTGATACCGGACCCTGATGTGCATATGGCTGTGCCGCCAGAGCTAGTGAAGGCACCGAGCTCAGGACAGTTGGCCCTCTAAACAGAGGCGCCGAGCCGCGGGGGTGGTACTGTTACCGGACCCTGATCTGCTTATGGCTGTGCCGCCAGAGCTAGTGAAGGCACCGAGCTCAGGACGGTTGGCCCTCTGAACAGAGGAGCCGAGCCGCGAGGGTGGTACTGTTACCGGACCCTGATATGCTTATGGCTGTGCCGCCAGAGCTAGTGAAGGCACCGAGCTCAGGACGGTTGGCCCTCTGAACAGAGGCGCCGAGCCGCGGGGGTGGTACTGATACCGGACCCTGATGTGCATATGGCTGTGCCGCCAGAGCTAGTGAAGGCACCGAGCTCAGGACGGTTGGCCCTCTGAATAGAGGCGCCGAGCCGCGAGGGTGGTACTGTTACCGGACCCTGATATGCTTATGGCTGTGCCGCCAGAGCTAGTGAAGGCACCGAGCTCAGGACGGTTGGCCCTCTGAACAGAGGCGCCGAGCCGCGAGGGTGGTACTGTTACCGGACCCTGATATGCTTATGGCTGTGCCGCCAGAGCTAGTGAAGGCACCGAGCTCAGGACGGTTGGCCCTCTGAATAGAGGCGCCGAGCCGCGAGGGTGGTACTGATACCGGACCCTGATGTGCATATGGCTGTGCCGCCGGAGCTAGTGAAGGCACCGAGCTCAGGATGGTTGGCCCTCTGAACAGAGGCGCCGAGCCGCGAGGGTGGTACTGTTACCTGACCCTGATGCATATGTCGAAGGTGGCGATGGCGCCAAGCTGACAGTTGATATCCCGAATAGAGGGGTTGAGCCGCCATGAACCTTGATGTAATGCAAAGATTCATTCCAGAAAAGTTGCCTTTTATTGATATTTGATTTCTTGAATACATTTTTCAGAGGTAGAACTTTTTGAGATGCGTCGCGTTCCATGGTCGCGGGAGCGGCTTCCCTTCCATATCTTCGAGTCGGTAAGCAGCTCTCCCGGCTGTAGAAGTTATTCTGAACGGTCCCTGCGAGTTGGGCGCCAACTTGCCTTCGTTAGGATCTCGGTCGCCAGGAAGTGTTTTCTTCAAAACCAACTCTCCTGTCGCGAATCTTCTCTCTTTGACCTTCGGGTTGTATCCCCTGGCCAACTGCTGTTGGTAGGCGGCCTGGCGGATAGCTGCCGCCTCTCTTCGTTCTTCAGCCAAGTCCAGCTCTTGTGCCACGTTCAGATCGTTCAGACCCTGGTTACAGAGTTCCGACCTCAAGGTCGGGAGGCCGACCTCAAGGGGAATAACTGCTTCCATGCCGTAGGCAAGGGAGAACGGGGTAGCCGAGGTGGAACGCCTTGGAGTAGTTCGGTAGGCCCATAGAACGCTTGGCAGCTCCTCTGCCCATCGACCTTTGGCTCGGTCGAGTCTCTTTTTAATTCCGTCGATGAGCACTTTGTTCGAGATCTCGGCCTGACCGTTGCTCTGAGGGTACGCCGGGGTGGAGTAGACATTGCGAATGCCGTACTCCTGGGAGAAGGGGCTCAGGTCCTGGGCTAGCTGGTGGAGAGAGTGAGAGAACTTCTGGCACTTCTCACATTTTCGGGCATAGAGCTGGGCGTCCTTCTGCATGTACGGCCACCAGTAACCCTGACTGATAGCCCGGTAAGCAAGAGACCGACCTCCTATATGACTGCCGCAGATTCCTTCGTGAATTTCGTAGAGGAAATCGTCGACTTTGTTGGGGTGAACACACAGGAGGTAGGGCCCTGTGAATGATTTTCTGTAGAGCTTGCTGTCTGGGGAGAGCCAGAACCGGGTCGCCCTCAATCTGACCTTTCGAGCTTCAGTCCTGTCCTCGGGTAGCTGGTCCTCCTTCAGGTATGCAATGATGGGGTCCATCCAGCTCGGGCCGAGATCAAGGCACATGAGCTGCCGGGGTCGCTGGAGGTCGATGCTGGGCTCCTGCAGTGTTTCTACTTCGATGGTTCTCTTTTCACCGGCTTCCACAGCCGAGGCGAGGCTGGCGAGGGCGTCTGCATGGGAGTTGGATTCTCCGCCGATCTGCCGGACCTCGGCCCTTTCGAACTGGGAGAGGAGTCCCCTGGCGTGGGCAAGGTAGGCAGCCATCCTGTCATCTTGAGCTTGGTAGTCTCCACTGAGCTGGCTCGTTACCAGCTGAGAGTCGCTGAAAACCACAACGGACCGGGCTTCCAGGATTTTGGCACTGTTAAGTCCGGCAATGAGCGCCTCATATTCGGCCCCGTTATTAGATGCCTTGAAACCAAGTGTCAGAGCTTGTTCGATGACGAGGCCCTCGGGAGACTGGAGAACTACGCCAGCGCCAGCTCTCTTGGATGTTGAGGATCCGTCAACAAAGACTTTCCAGGACGAGTCTAGGAGCTCTCTGCAGGACTGTTCCTACTCCGTCTCTGTGGCAACCTCTGTACCCCTATCACCCCCAGTTCGGTGTCGAGCGCGGTCGGTGCCGAACTCTGAGGAGTAAATTCCACAATGAAGTCCGCCAGGACTTGAGCTTTGATGGCCGTTCTGGGTTGATAGCTGATGTCATATTGCCCCAGTTCGACAGCCCATTTGGAGATCCGTCCGGAGAAATCTGCCTTTCGGAGGATAGCCTTCAGGGGGTATTCTGTTACAACCACTATTGTGAAGGTTTGGAAGTAGTGGGAGAGCTTTCGAGAGGCGCTAACGAGCGCCAAGGCGAGCTTTTCGAGCTGCAAATACCGGGTCTCGGCGTCTAGCAGGGTTTTGCTCGTGTAATAGATAGGCCTCTGCTGGCCATTGTCCTCTCTGATGAGTACCGAGCTCACTGCATGGTCCGAGACCGACAGGTACAAGAACAGTGCCTCTCCAAACGTCGGGGTTGACAGCAGCGGTGGAGAAGAAAGGTATTGTTTTAGCTGTTGCAGCGCCTGAGTACAGTCCGACGTCCACTGGAACTTGGACCCCTTTCGCAAGAGTTGGAAGAAAGGTCTGCACTTGTCCGAAGCGCGGCTGATAAATCGGTTCAGGGCGGCAGCCATTCCGGTCAGCCGCTGAACTTGTTTTGCCGAGGTCGGACATTGGAGCTCTTGGATTGCGGTGATCTGGTCAGGGTTCGCTTCGATCCCCCTTCTTGTGACCAGGCTCCCTAGGAACTTGCCGGAACCGACACCAAAGGCGCATTTGGATGCATTCAGCTTCAACTGGTACTGGTGAAAGATGCCAAAAATTTGGCGGAGGTCGGTCAGGTGGTCTTGCGACCTCCTGGATTTGACGACCATATCATCGATGTAGACCTCCACCGTCTTCCCGAGCTGGGCCTGGAACATCTTCGTCACCAACCGCTGGTAGGTCGCTCCCGCATTCTTCAGCCCGAAGGGCATCACCTTGTAACAATAGGTGCCCCGGGGAGTGATGAAAGCTGTCTTCTCCTGGTCGGCCGCGTACAGGGGGATCTGATGGTACCCCCGGTAGGCATCCAGGAAGCTCATCCGGTCGTGTCCGGCAGTGGCGTCGATGAGCTGGTCGATCTTCGGAAGAGGGAAGCTGTCTTTTGGACAGGCTTTATTGAGGTCGGTGAAGTCCACGCTGACCCTCCATTTCCCCGTCTTCTTTTTGACCACCACGGTGTTGGCTAACCACTGCGGATAGTGGACCTCTTTTATTGCACCCGCCTCGAGGAGTTTCTGAACCTCCTCAACCACGGCCTCAGTCTGCGGGACCCCAGTCCGGCGTAGTTTTTGAAGCACGGGCCTATGGTTAGGATCCACCTTCAGTTCATGGCAGATGACTGCCGGGTCAATGCCGGGCATTTCATAGGGTGTCCAGGCAAAGACCGCCTTATTCTCTTCGAGGAGGTTGAGCAGCTCCGTCTTCTCGGTCTCGGGGAGCTGGCTTCCCACGAGAAAGAATCTGTCGGGGTCGGCGGGATCAATATTGACCTTGGTGAGGTCCTCGATGCTTTTCTCTGCCGGAGCCCGGCCGACGTCCCCGAGCTCGGCCTCTCTATCCAGTTCTGTTACATTGACTTGGGACGGCCCAGCCTCGTCAGACAGCACGGCCAGTAGGCATTGCCTGGCCATGTGCTGGTTGCCTCTAACGGTGATCACCTCGGTTCGGCCCGATCGGTTTTCCAAAGGAAACTTGAGTTTCTGATGTCGGGTGGAGGGCACCGCCTCCATGCTATGCAGCCATGTCCTCCCCATTATAACATTGTACGGGGAAGGGACATCGACTACTAGGAAGTCGACTTGCCTGCAGGCGCCTCCTACTTGGACTCTAAGGGAGATCTTATCCTTAGGGTAAACAGGCTTGGAGCTGAAGCCGACCAGAGGGGTGCGGGCAGCCTGGAGGTCCTCGTCTTTTAGTCCCAACTTCTTGAAGCAGTCATAGTAGAGGACCTCGGATGAACTGCTAGGGTCGACGAGGGCTCTCTGAACCAAGAAGTTTTGTAGCTTCAAGGTGAGCACCAGAGCGTCGTTGTGCGATAGCTCGACGTCTTCCAGGTCCTCGTCAGAGAACCATATTCTGACCCCCTCTGTTTTGGCCTTCTTCGCGGCCTGCTCTGGTGCCGCGGTCAGCACCTGTTTTTGATGGGAGGCGCGCCTGGCCTCAGCGCGAGCCTGAGAGCTCTTCTTAGGTGGGGCGGCGAGGTGAATGACGTGGATGACGCCTTCCGGCTCGCTGTCCTGGTTGTCAGCGTCCCGCCGCGGAGGTCGGTCATCACCTCGGCCCTCCTGCTTGATGTACTCCCTGAGGTGCCCCTCCTTCACCAGGTTTTCCAGGTGGAACTTGTAGCTCTTACATTCGTCGGTCCTGTGCCCATTCTACTTGTGGTAGGCACAGAACCTACTTTGGTCCCGGGAGGAGGGGTCGGTCGTCATTGGGCGCGGCCATTTGAAGAAAGGCTGCGCTTTTATTTTGTTGAGGAGCCTATAGATTGGCTCCTTGAAGATGGTGTTCACTGCCACAAAGGAGGTCGGCTCGTGGCCCGACCTTCTGCCGCTCCCTGACCCCGATGCCGAAGCAGAAGGGGTTCGGCGCTGCTCCGAGGACCGGGCCTTGCGCCGATCCGGGGATGGATCCCTGCGGCGATCCTCCCTCCTGGAGGACCTGCTGTCTCCCTTGGCCGGTTGGCTCTTCTTGGTGAGGCCAAAGTTCTCTCGACCTCGCGCCTCGTCTTCTTCTGCCAGGATGAACCGATTTGCTCGGGTCATCAGCTCCTTCATGGTGGTCACAGGGTACATGACCAGCTGCGCCCGAAGCGGGATGCCTAGCTGCAGAGCCAGCTGGAAAGACCTCGCCGCCAGCTCCTCAGAAGCGCACTCGATCTGGCTGTAGACAGTCCAGAACCGGCGAGCGAACTGGGTGACGTTCTCATTCTCCAGCATCCGGAGGGCCATCAGGTCGGTATCGGTCTTCAGAATGACGCGATGGGCCTGGAATTTTCCCAGGAAGGAGGTCCGGAGCTGTCGCCAACTGGAGATGGAATCCTCTGGAAGCGAGCAAAACCACCGCAGGGGTAGATCCGCCAAACTGGAGGAGAACACTCGACAGTTTAGGGAATCGTCATCCCCCCAGACTGACATCCTCTGGACGTAATGTCGGAGGTGAGCAGCAGGGTCCGAGGTCCCGTCATACAGGGTGAACCTCGGGACGCTGAACTTCTCCGGGAGTGTATATTTTCTTATCTCCCTAGAGAAAGGAGACGCGCCAGTGTCCTCAGCTTCAAAGGCGGTATACTGGTCTCGGTCGATACCAGCAGTCTCCATATTCTGGCGGATCGTTTGCTTCACCTGCTGGTCGATCCACTGCTTTAGCTCCTGATCTTCCGAGACCTGACGTTGCTTCTTTGGCCCTTCGTGCATGTGACTGCTGCTGGAGCCTTCTTCTCTTTGGTCTCGGTCACGCCTCTTACTGTTGAGGACGTGCCTCAGGTCTCGCCCGTGGTCCAGGCGCCTGGGCGGCGGGCTCTGACCCTTCTTGTCTTCGAGCTGTTGCGTGAGCCGTTGGATAAGCTCACGCTGTTTTTGGATGAGGCGGTTTTGTGCTCTGATGTCCTCCAGGTGGGGGTCTTCGTTTCGATCAAGGCTGGCCTGATGCTGGGACTGTGATCCAGCCCGCGCCGACTTCTCGTGTGGCTTGGTGACTGACTTGTCACCTTGCACGGGCCGCTTATGGCTATGGCGGGGCTGCTCCGGAGGTGGGACGTCGCGAAGGGAGAGCATGGTCACTCCCCTAGACTGCGACTGTGTCTGGACCGTGGGAGACCTCTCCCCAGACCTCCTTTGCTGAGGGGGTGGAGGTGGAAGATTCTGCGCCAGTATAGGCTATATGGACAAAGCCTTGCCCTTGGAGGGTCCTTCGCCATTTCTGGTTTTTGGAGGCATCGTGTTTACAAGCTTTTTGTTCAGGCTTCCCACAGACGGCGCCAAACTGTAGGCGGTAAAAACGACACCTACTTAGATCGAGATGAGATCGGGGTTAAACTTCTTAGAACGGGGAATGTTGAACTCCAAGAACCTGAAAGGGAAGGAGAAAGACTATGGTCAGAGGCCCTGACTGCCGTGAGCCGAAGGCACTCCGATGCCTGAGTTAGCTCTGAGAAAACTAAACAGGAGGAGCAAGAGAGGAATGAGAGCGTGTGTAGTATTGAGGGTTGTGTGTTGCGTATTGCGTACCTCTCATGGGACTGATCCATGTGTATATATAAGTGAGTGTTCCTCGTTCATTCTCTCTGTGAGTGGGGGTAGGTGAGGTGAGGTCTCATCGATCCTTACCCTGACTGGCGGCAGTCGGCTGGATGGACAACACCCCTCCCTCTCTTTCCACGCCTTCAGCCAGTTGGCGTACAGGGGTGATAAAGCGCACCTCTTATCGCCATAAATGAGCGATCCTATCGCCATAAATGATTGCTCATATTTGTCAGGGCGCGCCGTATTTCCAGTAGGAAGGTGGCGGCCCATTCTGACTAGTACTGTGGCCTGGGACCAAGGATGGCTTGGCCGTGGCGCGCCTTTGTACCGAGCTGGCATTCATGCCGAGCTGCCGAACTGTGGTGCTGAGCTACGAAGCTATTGACCGAGCTGCCGAGGTACCAAGGTATTGACCGAGCTGCCGAGCTGACGATCCTTACCCTGACAGAGGCTGAGGAGTTCGGCGAGTTTAGCCGTGATCTTTGTTTAACTTCGTCACCACGGTGTTTTACCCACACAGTAACATTTATGATAGTAAATGACATAGACCATATTCAGAATGAGTTAGATCTGTATCATAACAATTTCATAATTAGATGCGATTTCAGATAACATATATAACAATATGCAAATACAAGTTCAGAAACTATCATTGACAAATAGGAAAATAGCATTCCTAAGGATGGACTAATATGGTTAAGATGTATAAATAATGATTCATATATGTTTAAACATGTGAGATGTGATCCCTAACCATCATCATAATCAAATTATAAAATTTAGAAGAATTACTAGGTGTCTATGTTAAGTTTACATATATTGAAACAATTCTGCACTCGGCAGTCCCTTATTGGAAATTGCAATAATTTATTTTTCATTTCAAAATCTAGAATGTCTCCAAATTATTTTCTACTGAAACTATATTATTGATGCAACTTACCTCAAAAGATGGGGCCCTAATTCCATATGTGAATTTCTACACAAATTCTAAAAAATTTTAATCTGAGGAATAAATTCCTACAGAATTTCACAACACATCATTTTAGTAAAAACCTCATCACAAATCGTAGAAAAACCATAATCAAGTTATCTTGGATGATCTAGAAATATAACTTAGAGGGCTATTACTTTCATTCTTATTCTAGCTCTAGAATCTTTATTGATTTGGCTTAGCGATCCAATCTTTAGAGAAAACACTTTCATAATCAGACTGTACGTTTTGACACCTAAATTTGTCAAGGCAAGAATTCACTCATCCGACGAGCTTTGAGTGCATTTTTTAGAATTTTGGGTGCCTCGAGCCATATAATTAATTTTGAATTTTGAAATTTATGGAGGTCATCTATTGTACCCAAGAATTTTTTGTCAATTCTTTTTCTTTTCAGAGTTCCCACTTTTGAAGTTCCAATTGGTCAGTTCTTTCCCAAACATGTTAGAACCTAAATTAAACACCTAATCAGATTCATATAGGTCTAAAAATACTATATTCATAATCTATGACTTTAACAAATAATTCTAAATTGAATTCATCGATATACATTAAGCCATTGCGTGCTATATGTAAGATATGAAAGACAGCATACATATGGTAACTTGAATGATCAAGATGCTAATTATGTCCTTATTCATCTATAATGGCTAAGTATATCATGGAGATTCCAAGATTTAAAAGAATAATCCCTATGGCTTGGATATTGCCTTCTATATGAAGATCTCAACAAAGCAAACACCAATAAGTCAATCTTCGATTTCCAATCATTGATTTCTAATCATATTAACCCAAGTACCATCGTTTACAGGATTAGATCTCGAGCAGCTCGTTGCACCTCGTTTGAAAGCACATATACTTGCCCCAGTTCCGTAAGGTATTAAAAAGGGTTGAGAAAGATCACCAAAAGATCACCAATTATCCTCCCCTCTTAACTCTCTCTCTCTCTCTCTCCCCCCCTAACTCGCTCCCCCCTAACTCTCTAAGCTCCTCCCAGGAACTAACACTTAGTTGAGCATAAAGGTCGACGTTTATCCCTATTTATAATGTCACGTCACCATTATCAAGGAACTACTCTCCTTAATTCTCAGCTGAAAAACAAGCTTCATAGGAAAGTTGTGTGAACTCGGGGAAGATCGAGATTCGAGGCCTGTGTTTTACATTTTATATTTGTGCAAACAAGGAGTATAGAAACTTTTTCGGTGGAACTATGCGATGTTTGTAACGAAGAAACGAACCCTTAAATAATAATAAAAAAGGCAAAGTGGGTCTGGTGATGAATAAAGAAATAATAAAACAGATTACTTTTTAATTAATTTATTATTATTGCATTCAAAATCCTACCCTGTACACACTCATGTTCTTTATGCAATGTCTCTTGCTATATATAGATTTATTTATTCTTGATTAGGATTTATATGCTCAACTAAACTTGATGAACTAACTATTTGCTATCTAATTAGTCCAGTGTCGATATTTTTTAAAAGTTTATGAAAATACCTTTATAATATGTTAAAAATTAGAAATTGGTTCTCATGTCCCAACAAAAGATTGTATAGCCTCTATTTGACTTTATAATAAATGAAGAACTCCCATGTGGATCCATACTGATTATAGATCACTTATTTTAAGTAAATATATTTGTAAAAGTAATAAAACAATAATTTAAATTAATTTTTGAGGTCTGGTTCTTACAACATGAGTGCTTAATTACTAGGATTTATAGCTATTCAATGTATAACAATATATAATATAAGGGGTTTTGACCTATTAGTCCTCCTTAAATTCGATTTTTTCAATTTCATGACTAAAATTTAGATATTGTCACTAGAATCACCTGATTCTGATCAATATCTTTTTGACTTTTTTTGCTACTGATCCAATGATATCATCGGAATAGTATATGTCACAGAAATTAATAAATCCCATAATATCACGAACTATCCCATGATGTCATGGCTTTTATACAACATCTTAGGGAAAAAAATGTGAATGATAGAACCTGGGAAATGAGTCCGGATCTGGTGAAGTAAAAGCCCACAGTGATTGTAAGTGAACCATTCATGGTCTGTCATGTCACTGCGGGCAGCCTGCTCTGCTTCCGAGTAGGGGATGCTTGTGGTGACGTGGTAGACCCTGAGTGATCCACTCAGGGTCACTATGCGCATACCCACTTAAAGGATCCCGATTTCCTGAGAAATGGTAGTTAGATGTATATTTACTTTTCGCAAAATGTTATTTTTCATGTTCCGTAAGAAAACGAATTTGCTTGCTTGCTACAGAAAGTGTATGATACAAAATTTGATAAATCCCATGATATCATGGAACTATCCAATGATATCACATGCATACAAAAAAGTTTTTAAAAATATGTATGTCATATTCTAATAATGTGATATCACATGCATCAGAGTCAAGCGATTTTACTGTCATTATCTAATAATAAAATTGCGGATTTAAGGAAGACTAATATATATGTCAAAACCCCTATACAATAACTTAGTTCAGCTCAAGTAGGATCCGGAGTTGAGTTTGCAAAACCAATAAGGTCCATCAAAGAAGGGTCCTGGTCCCATACATAGGCTGATAGGCACACTATGCTACTTTCTCCCGTTTAATTATCAACTCTTACAGGACTAGTTGTAAAGAAGATGATAATCATTATTGGTGTGCAAGCCAAAAACTTCATTCTAGCACTTTTGTGGGGTGATGCTATTTATTAAAGACGTGCTTACACTTTTAACTGTCCAAGTCAAAGTTGGCAATCTGAAAAATCACATACGGATAAAGATGCGAGACAATCTAATTAATTTCATGTTTCAGGAAAGATGAGAAGGAAAGTTGCTTTGGATCTGTCAGCAGCTTGTTTTTCATGGGTTCGGTGGGGACGAGAGGAAAGATGAAAGCGAAATAACAAAGATAAAGTCAAGCCATTTTCTTCACATCTCATGATGAGGGAATCCTTGCTATCACCAAAAGCATGCAAGTGCGATCAATGGGGGACTCAGAGTTTTTATTTAGATGGGGCTAAACTCTTACTCAACTTTACTAACTTTTTTTACATTAAGAATATCCAAAGATAAAAAAGTCCATCAAAATAGATACAACTTTTTTTATGCTCAAATCTCCTACCCAAATAATTGAAGAGTCTTCCCACTACCTCTCTCAAATTCAGGTGATCATCAATTCATCATCGTCAAAGCAACATAAGATAATATTTTCTTTAATCCTAGGTGTTTGGATGCCCTGAAACGGTAATTAGGGTGAGCCCCCATTTTACCAATTTGAGTTTCAAAAGGAAATTTATTTGGATATAAGGAATTTGGTTGACTGCAGTTACCTTAGCTATAAAATGAATTTCCTATAGTTGGTCATGGGCTCATGGAAAAGAAGAAAACAAAACACCACTTAAATATAACTCATGCCATCCAAACATATGAACCCTAAGGCCTGATTTATGTATCAATTGAAGTTTAAAGTGTGCCCAATGGTGATTTGGTCATCTTCGGACTTGTAGATATTCTGTGATTTAAGGCTTAGGGTTTGGATTAGAATTTGGAAATTTAGGGTTTGAAATTAGGATTTGAAAATTAAGGGTTTACATTCAGGCATAGAGTGATTATGATTATACTACAACTAAAGAGGAAAGATCGCTTTATTCAGGGTTATTTGGTGAGAGAGATACTAACCACAAGAGGGCCGGCAATGAGAAGCTCGATTGGTGCGAAGAGGGTCTCAGAAAAAAGGCGAAAGAAATCGGCGCAAAGAGGATTAGTTCTCAACATTTTCAGGTTTTGTAATATGGGGTGATCACAAGGTTTAGACGTGGGGCGACTGTTTATTAGATATACGTGGAAGAGATACAAGCCCATACAAATTTCAGGTAATTTCAAAATTGACCTGGGGCTATCTTGGTCCGCCCATGAGTGCGATCATCCTCGCAGCAAAGGAATCATATCTCCCAAGAGTACGAATTTGAATACAAGGGTCAGCAAAAAGGCAGGTACGAATTCGTATGGTATTGTATGAGAATGCATGGATCAACTATTGCCGTTCTGGGTTACTCAAGTTACAACCCTACATAAAAATGCAGTTTATGAGAAGTAGGGATGTCAAATGGGCCGGGCCGGGCCGAACCAGTCAATGGCATGGCCTATAGGGCACGGGCCGTACTGGGCAGAGGGTCTTGGGCCCGTTTGGCGTGGCCCACCAGGCCCGCTAGGAACGTTGGCCAAACCCTGCGGCCCGCTGGGCACGGCCGACCTGGCCCGCCCAAAAATGGCTATTTTAAAAAATATTATCCATTTTACACCCCCCCCCCCCCCCCAAACTGCCATAAAACGGTCATATAATGGGTATTTTGTGTCCTTTTCAATTTTACTGAGTCTATAAATACTCGAACCCTCCCATTCTTCTCAGTGGAGTAGGTCGAGTTTAACTGAACCACCTAAATATTTTTTCTTACAATGGGTTATATTTATATGCTTTACTGGTTAAGATTCTTCATGACTTTGCATGCGTGTGCATGTTTCAGAATTGTGGTGCTCTTGTTTAAAGTGCTATTAATGGATTAACAATGGTAGGCAAAACTTATGTCGACTTTAGGGGTCATTCATATCTCAATTCCTAGACTTAGTCTCCAGTTTGTGGATTGCACTGCATAATCTCAGAGCATGGTGCAACTTTCTAGGAACATTACTAGTAGGTTCCTCTGCTAAAACAAGGTTAACAAATGTCACATTTTTCCACATTATCCTCATGTAGGGGGTGAATCCAAGAAGGAGCAGAGGATTTGAAAAACCCACCCAAGTCACTAGCCACTCTGGTGGATGTAAATGGGGATTCAGGCAGGGGCACACCTAATATGGATCCTCATTGCACATGTACAGACTCCTTTAGTTACAAGATTTTATAGGATTCATTTCTAGTGGGCGTTTATGAATTTCAAATGTCGGATTTTTGAATTGTCTAAATCACGCGGGAAATTCTTATTAAAAAACCTAGGCACCCTGAGTTTCATAAATTCCAAGTCTAGAAATACCCGAACCCTCTCATTCTTCCCAGTAGAGTAGGTCGAGTTTGATCAAACCACTTAAATATCTTTCTTATTCTCCGTGCTTGTGTTCTAATTTTTAATTTTCATACCGAAAAGGGGAAAAAAATTAATCGAAAAAGAAATTAAAAGAGGCACACCGAGCACGATAGGCACGAAGGGCCGGCATGGCTCATTTCATCTGGTGGGCCGGGCCGGCACGGCCCATTTCATCTGGTGGGCAGGCCCCGCCCGGCCCGTGGCACGGGTGGGCTGGGATTGGGGCGCTGGCACGGCCCGTTTGACGTGCCTAAATTGAGAAGTAACTGACAGTCATGGCACTTGAACGAGTGGGGCGTTTTGGTACTTTTTCATCACAAACTCATAGGTTGGTGTTGAATTTAGGTCATGTTATGTCTTCAAATGGATGACTTAAATTGACCTGTGTTAGTCCTGATTCACGTGGCTGAGTCTGAACACCAAAACACAAGTGACTGTAATGTCACTCGGACTGCACTGTAAGGGCCCGTTTCTTTCCTAGAATTCCTGGAATTCATGTCTGGTGGCTGTCTGGGATTTTCAAATGCTGGAATTCTGAAATGCTACTGAATTCTGTCATTTCTGAATTCTCTGTTTCTTTTATGCCTAAATTCCCGCCTGAGAAATCCTAAATTTCTAAATTTCTTGAATTCTCTGTTTCATAACTATAAGGATTTCTTACTAGAATTTTACAAACCATGAGAGAGAGAGAGAGAGAGAGAGAGAGATATTTTACAAAACATGAACTGCATTAAACTGGAATCCCAACCAACCAACCATCTAAAGAAAAGTTAAGAAAATGAAAGGAAACAACCAAGGGATCTTATATTATTTATGCAATCACCTGGGCTTGGGCTAATATTATTTTAATTTGGATTCAAGCTTGGTTGTGGCCGTTCAGGTAGGGCTTGGGTTGACTGAATACCCAATCCTACCAGCCCAAGTTTTTAAATCCAGTGAGCTTTACAGCTTCTCCCATCTGAGAACTTGAATTGGAATTTTTAAGGCCATTTGCCTTGACAGTCTCCACAAAAGGCCCTGTCTGATGCATGGCCAAACAGTTATAACTACCACAATATCAATAGGTGAGCGTAGTCATTGAATTGAAATTTCAGCTCAAATCCAACCACAAAATAATAAACAACTAGGAGCAGTTCACTGGACTAGAGGAACATAGATAGTTTGAATTCATTCAGAAACCAACAAGAAGAAAAGCACTGAAACCAAATTCCATTTATGGTGAGACTAAAAACAAAATCTTTAAACATTACTGGGTGGAGAATTTGTTCCCAAAAATTTTTTTATTACTTTCCAACCAAATTGAGCAGCCACAAAATATTTCATCTACCTGTAACAGCTAAAGTCCAGAACACAACAAAAGCAACTAGTGACTGAGGGGAACACTACTGTAACGGAAAATTGAGCACCCTTGAATAGTGGCAATCTACAAAGAGATGATTAACATTTGCATTCCTTGAGACAAAATATGGCCATTAATGATAATGTGTTTTGTGCTTTGCAAATGATCTAGAATGATGATATCATTCTTGCATGCCCCACAAATATTTGATTCACACAAGAACAGCCTCGGAGACACGTATTTGAAGAGGTAAGCAAACACTTGTATTTAAAAGTCATGTATCTCCAAGAAGTTCTCCTTGAAGTCCTATTACGCCTTATACCTGACTCATGTTAGTCATCCACATTGTCTGGATTTTTGGAATGCCAGGTGGAGACCTGGTTTTTGGGAATGCCTGCTTTTTAGCATTTCTAAATGCTGGAATTTTGGAATGCCAGGAATTCTTGAAGTGAAACGCTGGATTTCTGACAGGAATTCCGGAATTCCCAGACAACCGGAATTCCTGTCAGGAATTCCATAAAAGAAACAGGGCCTAAGATTCTTGATTATAATAAAACTAAATATGAGTTGGAAGGAACTCACGCGAAATAGGGATCGAGCTGGTTGGGATGCAACCTGGAGGAGGGATATTGCGAAAGTTACATGGCTTCTTCTTCGAATTCTTCCCTTATTTTATTTATGTGGGACCCAACTTAGCAACTCATCCAAACCATGCACAAACAAGAGACCCCGATAGTCACTGGTTCTTAGGTTTGGCACTCCAATGAATGGACTGGACCGTTGGGTGGAGGGTTGAATTTTCTTTTATTTAAAATATGATGCCTTTAAACTTAGGTTTCAGATGAAGGGGTTAGGGCATAGAAACAGAGTCAAACTTGATACTTGGGTGATCCCACGTAAATCTTTTCATCCCGAGTCCCATCCCAAGGTGAACCCTACAAAAATATCACACCAAGAGTTATCGCAAAAAGTTTCGCATGAATAAATCCTTTATATATATATATATATATATATATATAGGGGGACATTCATGTGCATCCATCCATCACCATAGGGTGAGGGATACTTATATGGCTTTCCTTCTTTACATATGAATATTCTTTTTCTTCATATAACCATATATGGCTTTCCCTCTTTTGCACACGAGTATTTCCAATTATGTAAGTGTCTCTCACCCTATGGTAAGGGATGGATGCACATGAATACTTTCCATATAAATATATATATATATATATATATAATGTCATATGCACCGTATCTCATCTCAGCCATTTTGTCGCTAGGGCCCACCATTAGACTTCCGTTCATTTGAAACTAGAGCCATTCTTGATTCTACGAGTTTGGACATTTTCTAACACAATGTGTATTTATAAAATCAATGGAGAACAGATAACATATATTTTTCTACTTATTTCTTAATTGAGGAGGGGGCTGTGATTAAAAATTCCGATCGATTTCCCACGAGCCATGTGTACGGTAGACATGGCCGATTTAATGTAGTACATTGAATTATGCATTCAGTGGTGTGTGTGAATAATTAAATCCTTCTTTTTAGTCTAATATCTATTCTAATCTTTTCATGTACAACTAGACTACTTTTTTATTCTAATAGAAAATAGGTAGGAGATTCATAAGTTGTTCTTTTTTTTTTTTTTACCTATTATTGGAAAAGAGTATAGAACTTTTAGTTTATTCTCAAAAAAGTACATGAAGACTTGAATATTTCAAAAAGTTATAAAAGTTTTCCACAATTTTCTCAATCAAGTCCTCCCCCTAAATATTTTTGAGAAATGGCAAAAAAACGCTTCCTTTATGAGAGGTTTTTATCATTTTTTTATCTCTTTCCTCCCCAAACTGACAATTTTATTTTTGATGATCATAATCATTTAATGAATCTAGATTTTTAGTCATTTGAAGTCACCTTTTATTAACAGTCCATACATAAAGGTGGTTGAAGTGGGCCCCAATAGGTGATTTGGGTTGGACTTACTCATTTCTCTTAAATAATTTATTAAAGAAAAACTTTTGAAAAATGACACAAGGGTGTTTTTGTCATTCCTCATAACTTTTTTATGGAGAGGACTTGATTGAAAAATATTGTGGAAGACTTTTTCATTCTTTTGAAATATTTAAATCTTCATGTTGAAACTCTGTCTTTGTTATTTGTTACTATGATTTTATGGTGAAAACTAGTGGCATCACCGTGCACCTTCCATTAAAATCAGAAAAAATACAAAAGAAAAAAAAAGTTAGAACCGTACACTTTGAGATCATACGAAATGAGAGAAGGTGCATGGCATGTACATTGATAGAATTCTTAATAATTTCTTTAAATATTAGCGTCCATTCTTCTTTCTATTTTATCGCCTGATATGGTAGAGCCACATTTGTAATTTTGTATACTCGCTTAGCGTAAAAGCGAAAGTGCTTTCCCCAGCTATAGTAAAATTCATGTTTGGTGAGACCTCTTTTGTTTTTTATTCTTTCTTCGTAAGTTAAGTACTCACACAAACCAAAGCTTGGTAGTGCCGTTGGTTGAGGCACTCCGTAATCACCCAGAGGTCTCAGCATCGAAGCCCGCCAATGCATTAGGACCCTAGGCTATTATATAACCCGATAATCCGGTAAGTAGAAATAGGGGGAGGCCACCGCCCCTGGGGACTAGTCAGGTACTCAAAGAGACCTTGGACACCCCCGGTCAGCAAAAGAAAAAAAAGTACTCACACAAGCCCCTTATCATCATCTCTACATCCGGGAATTGATATTCCTAGTTGTTTTTATGGAAGGGAGGTGTTCACCAAAATGAGCGACAAAATGGTGGTATCAAACTAGGTTTTCCGTAAATTCTAGAAAAAGTTCTCTATGCATCTTAAGTTTGGCAGCACTGAATAAATGCACCCCACTAGATGATTGCCTACTAGAGCCACGTTTGTATATATGCTCCCTTAGCGTTAAAGCAAAAATGCCTTTCCCATATATATAGTAAAATTCATGTTTGGTAAGGCCTTTTTTTTCCCTTTATAGATTTAGTATTCACAAGCCCACGCAGACTCACACAAGTCCCTTATCATCAGCTCTACAACTAGAGATTGAAATTCCTATTTGTTTTTATGGAATGGATGTCTCACCAAAGTGAGCAACAAAATGGTGGGACCAAACTTGGTTTTCCGCAAAATGTAGAAAAAGTTCTCTACGGATCTGAAGCTTGATAGCATTGAATAAATGCACCCCTCGCAGATGTTTGCCTAGATGTAGGGTTGCAAACAGGACAGTTCCGGATCAGAAACATAGTGGACCCAGACCTGTTTCTAAATAACGGTTCTAGTTCCGGATCCTGTTTTGTTGGTTCCATACCCGGTTCTAATAGAAAAACCCGGATCCGGTTCGGGAACCGGGTCCACTTAGAGGGCTGGAATCTAATTCCAAAATCGATTATAATTTCTCTTTATTCTTCATTTTTTTAAAATAAGTATATCATTCAACTTATAACACTGCATCGGGTTTACTACCTCCAATATTATATATAAAAATGTCAAAGAAGAAGTTGATTTTGAGGTACAATTTGCAATATCAAATGCTCCCAGGTCCACAAGTCAGAACCTATATGGACTTGGAACCGGACCCGTTTATCAATTGGAACCTAAATTGGGTTCCGGACCCAGACCCGTTTATCAATTGGAACCTAAATTGGGTTCCGGACCCGGACCCATTTATGATTGGAATCTAAAATAGGATTTAGACCCGATTTTTTGTGGGTCGGAACTTCCGGGTAATCGGATAATCGGATACCCGTTTGCAACCCTACCTAGATGAGTGCAAAGAATATTTTTACCATTTCACATGCTCACAGACCTTGTCTTGAGCAATGTAAACGAGTTGAGTCCTCGACAGTCACATTATATCTAGATCTAAGTTCATTTGCACAGATTAATGCATTTACCAATTTTGACTTGCCAAGATTCTATTGTATATAATATCTTACATCAAAAGGAAAGCAAAGATCCGAACTTAAATTCAGATCCGAGGCGACAACTGGATATGAGACTCAGATGTGATCTAAAAGCAGGGCTTGCTGTCTGAATTCAGGTCATGATAACTAAATACATGCGTATTTTAACTTTAGATGCATGGGTTTGGAACTAGCAGCCTAGATCTGAATGTTGATCGAAATTCTGTTGGAACCCAACAAAAAAAAAAAAGACCCGGTTATTTTTTTAATTGGATCCATTAGTTTCTCGGGTATTGGGTTAAGCTCACGGACATGATGAATTCTCCCATGCTTAAACAGTGCAAACTCATTTTGGAAATTGACTGAGCCAGGTTTTATATAAATGAGTGTAACCATCTACGTGGGCCGCACTTGGATGTGTGTGATTACACAACTATCGGTATTGAATGATGGTTGGATCATTGTGAAATTGGTATTGGTGCTAGTTGAGTATTCAAGCTTCGACGAAGAAGGGAGAAGGGGTGGTGTGGTGTGGTTGGACTTGATCATGATTTATGTTAGTATTGATTTTCAAGAGACCAATCAAGGTTAATTTAAGTAAAAAAGATTAGGTAATTCATGGATTTATGAACAAAATAAAATAATTATGTTTTCTCCATAATAGGCAAATAATATTACTAACCAGAAGAAGAAGAATAAAAAAATAAAAAAAAATAAAAAAAGGGGAAGAATGTGCTTTTTATAGAAGGCAAATGGATTGCCCAGTTAGGCCCGTCAATTTGGCCCCGAGCCAAGGGGGTCGGTCCGGCCCTCAAAAAAACCTTTAAAATGAGCGCTTTTGTTTCTAGGGCCATGCTTGGATAAATTTTTTATAGGCCCTGAGATTTGAGGGCCGGGCTTGGATAGTACTGGCTTGGCTAGGCCCGGCCTTGGCCCTCCTATTTTTATTTATTTTATATAATATATATTTATATATGTAAATATATAGTAAAATGCCCTTATAACAGTCATACAGATATGAAGGCAATTTTATACTCACCTACCCATTATAAAATGACCAAAAAAATTCATACACACTTACTTCGTTCATTTCATCTATATTTAATTATTTAAGTTATATATTGTACTTATTGCATAAGCAATGAGTATTGCACGGTTGCTTTTAATCCTTTCTTCTACTTTTATTGCTTCATATTTAAGTTTTTTATATTATTTTTATATATTATTTTTATTGCAAATTAAAGGGGATGTACTCCTTCCTATTAGGGACACTTTTCCTCCGTAGAGTTACTTGGGATGCCAACCAATTCATAGAGATTATATGTGATGGAACTTCAAGGATATTGGGCAATCCAAATATCCTTTTAATTAGATAATTATAACTCTCAATTTTTAAAATTCTAAACTAATAAGACTTTTTAAGTGCATTTATTTTTATGATTGAAATCCAACAACACTTAATGGTGAACTTAGTGTTAAACTAGTAATAATGCCAATTTAAAAGGTATGTGAATGTAAATAGTTTAAAATTTCTAAAGATAAGACATTGATGGAATGATTTTATATGTGGGAGTTCTAATGAAAGTGTGAAATAGATTAGAACTCTTCAACCATTTTCCTTTGACAAAAGTTAAAATAAAAATAAAACCGTATCTTTAGAACCTAAGTCACCGAAGCAGATATGACTTTGTCAGATAAAAGAAAGTTTTTACAAATAATTTATATTCTCCAAATTTTTTCTTACTTGTACATTCATCATTGAGGTTAGACAAGATAATGCTAGGTCTCGATTCTTGGTAACAATGAAAAACTAATAATAATAAAAGTAGTTTTGTTTAGGCCTCGAGCCCAGCCCTGGCCCTCAAGGAGAGGATTAGGGCTTAGGTAGTGTAGGCTGGGCTTTAGCTTGCCGGGCCCGGCGCTGTAAATATTTAGGGTAGGGCCAGGACAACCTCGGGCCTGGGCCGGGCCCTTTTACAACTCAACATAGGTACTCAAATGAATTCTACGAAAGCTATAGGGTAACATCATTTCAAGTAAATATAATGATATGTTTGAGACAGAGACTCACACTAGCACTAAGAATGCACTCATTTCAATCTTCATCCAAATCGAGTATCATTGTAACCATAAAACTTATTTATACCATAAGGCTATGATAAAAAATAAAAAAAAAAATTCATTCATTGTACATCTGTACGTGCAAATTAATTAGCATCTTCTCCTAATTATTGTGAATTGAACTAATGCTTGTAGAAAGTGCATGGATCACATAAATACCACGAATCATCAGTAGAACACAAAGAAATGCCATTTTGGGTGGCTTTCTCTTTTCCCCTTTTGAAGCGTACCCAGCATTTACCACAATTTCACGCATGCACTCCCCAGTTAGCCCCACGCATTGGTGATGGAAACACGTGGAAAGCACACCAAATGCATCCTCAATTTGGCGAGTCCGGATGCCATGAGTTTTTGACTCGGCCTTCCCTGAGTGAACGGACCCAAACTCCATTGAGGGGCCAACCTATTAGAATTTCAAACAAAATGAATGCCCTCCCGTTTGTGGGATATTTCCAAATTTTACTATGAACGGTGGGCATTCATTTTTAATTGCCCAAATTCTAACAGGTGGGCCCCATGATGAAGTTTCGTTTTTATTATTATTATTATTATTATTATTATTATTATAGGCAGTATATCAACTTCTCTCCCAATTTTCTCTCAATTCTATGTGGACAAGGATTATGATTCCTAACATATTAAGGGTTTGTTGAGCTGCAAGCATTACGGATATGTTGTCTGAAAAATTATGAGAAATTCAACCGTTTGTCCGTCCCACAGTAGAATTCCATAAATGCATGGATTTTGAGATCCAACAAGTAGAAAGTGACTTTTCTCATGTTTAGATAAGCAAACTCTCACCATCCAAATTCAGTCAAACAAAAAATTCATAATTCTTAGAGGAAGCTCCAGCAATGCTATAGATGTTGGCAATCAAATAGGCAAGGGTTCTCATTTCCCATTCAAAAAAGATTTTTAGGGCACATTTGTATACATACCTTTCATGTGAAAAGGGAAAATTGCCACATCAACAACTTTCATAAAAAGGGAAATCTCAAAAAAAGATTTCCACATAATTTAGAAATTCATGTTTGGTGCAAACTATTTTTCCTCGTTGAATTGGTTCTAATATTGTTTGGTATGACTGTGGATTCCTTATAGAAAATTAAATTTTCTTGTTTAGTGAAATAAATTTCCATACCCTCATAAGAAACCCATTTCTAGCATTAGCAAGAAAAATACTGACGATGCAGGAAAGTATTTTCGTAAAATTATTCTGCACCAAACGCCTGAAAAATAGGTTTTCAGTTGAAAACTTTCCACTTTTCCTTGAAAAAGTGTTACATAAAAATGCCCAGAATAGACACAAGGAAAGAGAAAAGAAAGTTCCTAGGGAAATTCTGGTCTTAAGTTTAGATTTATCAAATCCAACCTATGCATCACTTCAGTCTATGATCATGATGAGAACTCGACAAGATAAATCTTTAGCAATAAATAGACAAATAAAGATAAAAATAAAATAACAGACAAGATAAATCTCCATGGGAGTTGATTCTTCCACACTTACAAAGGGAAGCCGAATTGAAACACCCATCGATTTCATGCAAACAACCAGCCCTAATATCCAAAAATTAACACATAATTAATTTTTCCCTAAGCACTGCTCCAATTGCAGCAAAATTAGGCACCCATACTCATCTCTCATGTGGCACCCAAGCCCATCAATCACTATCTGGTCAACCAATATTAAGTCCCAACATTAGATAGCTTAAGACCCACAAATGACAAACCAGGGCACCGGGCCCCACCTCAAAGACAGCCCATAGTTCAGCCACAACCAATGACAGGCCGGCTTTCCTCCTGATCCTCCTTCCCCTTCTCACTCTCCCATCTCCTATTATAAATCAACCAGGCTGTTGGCACTTCATCTCTTGCCACTCTCTGCTTGTCACTGCCGATCACCAAAAATCTGGTCCTTTTAGGGCACCAGCACCACGCCCGTGTATGTAGGGGGCCCAAGCAGTCGAGTCGACACACTACAATCTTCACATTTCTGATAGATATCTTTCTCTTCTCTTCTCTTCTCTTCTTCCACCCACAATGTTGCCATTTCAGACCATGCAAGAGGCCGAGATGGCCCTGGCGAGGCCTCTGACATTCGCCGAGAGGGTCTGGTTCCGTTACTCTGCACAAATCCCGGACTTCTGGCTCTACTGCCACAACATTCTCTTCCTCTTCCTCATCTTCTCAATCGCTCCTCTCCCCCTCGCTTTCATCGATATCAACAACTCCAAATCCCTCTCCAAATACAAGCTCCAGCCTAAAATTCGTCTCCCTTCCCATGCAATCTTCAAATGCTACAGAGACGTCATGCTCATGTTCATCTTCATCGTCGGCCCTCTCCAGCTCTGCTCCTACCCCACTGTCAAGGTTGGTATTTTTTTTTTCTTTCTACCCACCTCTCTCCCTCTCTCTCTAGGGTTTTCTTTTACTTGATCGATTGATCATCGATTGATCTGCAGTTGCTTGGGATTCGGACGGGATTGCCGCTTCCGTCTGGATGGGAGATCTTCTTCCAGCTGTTGGTGTATTTTTTGATCGAGGACTATTTGAATTACTGGATCCATCGGCTCCTCCACTGCAAGTGGGGGTATGAGAAGATCCACCGGGTTCATCACGAGTTCACCGCACCGATTGGATACGCTGCGCCTTACGCGCATTGGGCGGAGATCTTGATCCTAGGGATCCCGTCGTTCGTCGGGCCGGCACTTGTCCCTGGGCATATGATTACGTTCTGGCTTTGGATCGCGCTGCGGCAGATGGAGGCAATTGATACGCATAGCGGGTTTGTTCTCTTTCCCTGCTTATGAAATTGCTATGTGGATCCAGTTCTCCTTTTTTTTCACATTTATGCATTATATGTGTTTGTATGTTTGCATTTTTTTTTTTCTTTGGATTGTGTTTGTTTGAAACAATGGCTAGTTGTTGTGATGGCGTGTAGATGGTGTGAGAGAGAGAGAGAAGGCAGAATGTTGTTGGTTTGATTGATTGATTGGTTAATTTGATGGAAAATGAGTTTCTTAATTGCTTTTTAGGAGTTTGTCTACTGTTGATGATGTGGTAGCGAGTAATTAGAATTGGTGGTTTTGGATCGAGTCAAAATTATGCTGAATTGTGCTGTAATCTTGCCATCACACCAATGATTTGATACTTCTTGATTGCATTGTTGAATTGTGGTCCAAGTGTTTTCTCCCCTTCCTTTTACCATAGTCTTGATACTAAGTTGCAGATAATAAGATCGTTCAAGTTAGAGTGTTGTTGTTCCTGTTAGAGTCTCTTGAATGAGATCATCATAGACTGTTTTTAGATGCTCAGTGTGATTTTGATCTTCTCCATGAAGAAGGTCATCAAACCCAAAAGTTTAAGGAACCAGGATTTCTGAAAGTCGTTCTCTGACTTGTCACTAGTAATGTGCTGTAGAGAGAATTCATTGCAAAATGGATTTTTTAGAGAGTTGCTCTCTGCACTCGTCACTTATAATATGCTCTCATTATGCAGTTACGACTTTCCTCTTAGTCCCGCAAAATATATTCCTCTCTATGGAGGTGCAGAGTACCATGACTACCATCACTATGTTGGAGGACAAAGCCAGAGCAACTTCGCCTCTGTGTTTACGTACTGTGATTACATATATGGAACTGACAAGGTTTGTTGATGTTGATATCATTCTGGACATTATCATTGGTTGTGTGCATAAATTCAATCGATAGAATTATATTTGTTTAACTCTTTGTTTTCCTTTTCTTTTCCAAATTGTCTCAGGGCTATCGTTACCAAAAGCAACACCTTGTAAAGGTATATCTGCAGCTTTTTTTATTTTTTATTTTTGGTTGTATTTGGAATTCGGACACATACGGTCCTAACCCACTGAGCTACAGCTGAAGGGCACAGCTTTTCCATGTTGCATTTAATACAATGCTTATGGTTCGTTTCTTTAGTTTTGACTCTCTTGATTGTTTTCAGCTGAGGGAGCAGTGGGGTGGAGGTGAACAAAATGGAGAAGCTTATCATGACCCAAGTGAAGATCAGAAATCCAAATGACCAAAATGATTAGAACTCACTTTCCTGAGATTCTGTCTTTTTTGGGTAAGCTCTTGTATACAGTGCATGAACTTCTGGCACCAATTGCCAAGTTGATGTCATCTGTTTTCCTGTGATCGTTTCCTGTAGTGACTTTGTTTTGCTTTGTGCTTTATTTTCATTGTGAATTCTCTAGGAAGTTTTTGTAACCCTCTGAGTAGTGTCAAGAATCAAGATTGAAGCCCCTAGTTATAATAGGGAATTATTTGTTTCATCTTTGATGATATTGTGTTCTAAGTTACAATTTTAGGAATTTTATGAATTTTGTCAAGTATGTATGAATTTCGTGGACGTTCATCAATCATCAATGTCATGAAGGGTTTGGAAATGCAAAGTGAGGTTTTTTTTAAAGCCCATTTGGCCATGAATTCCTAGGAATTCAATTCCAAGCAATCAAACATGCCATTGAATCATTTTGATTTTACAAGGAAACTAATCTCTGGACCCCCGTTGTCTGTAAGTAAGGACCTCTGCAATTCATAGATAAATCTGACGTACGAAGATGATGGTCGAATTTAATGGTTGATTGGCAAGTTAGCCGGTATGTACTAATAGCAATCAGTCAATACTCAATACTCTCATCTTACTTTTTAAGTTATGGAGTTTAGGGATGCAAATGGGTTGGGTCGGACTTGACATCAACTTAAAAGAGTGGATCCAGTTAGGGATCTGGATCTAAAATATGATGTGGAGCGCATTAGTATAATTGGTTTATTTTTTTTTTTTGTGCTAACAAGGTGTCTAAGCCTCTTAGGGCATCTGACTAATCCTGGGGCACATGTGTTTTCCCCTCCCACATGCGCCAGTTAAATGCAGGAATAAATCCCTGGGGTGACCCCGAAGGGAGTAATTTGAACTTAAGCCTCTGCTTCCTGAGGCACAGTCTTGGCTAATTGCGCTACACCTTAGGTTATTAATGAATTCACTAAAGCTACGTAGACTAAAAATTCAGAGACTCAATATATATGCAGAGAGAACAGAAACAAGAAGAATAAGAAAGGAGGAGGGAGAAACGAACAGTGATATCACCATTCAAATGTATTGAACTGAGATATCTCTGTTCAATATAAAAATATAAAAGAAGAAGAAGAAGATTGTGGTGGGAGGGCCTTCGCCGTCATTATTAAAAGTTTAGGATTTAACAAGATATTTTTCTGTAAAGTCCTCTACAAAAAAGTTAGAGAATAAAAATGCATTAAAATCTGACACCTATCAATAACAAAAGGTGGTAGGATATAAAACTTCATAGATCTTTAAATATGACAGAATTTAGAAAGAAAACTTTTCAATCTAAGTTGATACTATGAAAGTGAACTAATCACATTTGTTGAATGAGAGTTTTTATGAAGACATTTGTACTTATATGTGGGCCACTTTTGATGAAACAAGTGCACACCTCCCGTTGAGGAATTAGCATTCTAAATTTCAACTGAGTAATATACATCATTAGATTGATCAATGTATGAAAAATAATTGTATTAAAAGGTTGATCTCAAATGAAAGCCCTTTTTATACTTTATTCATTTCTATTTCTCACTGATTTTGTTTTAGTTATGGTTGATCGCTTGATATATATTTACATACTTGAGCTTTAAGCTCATGCCATTATTATTTATACCAGTGTGAGAGGCACATGCCCAACATGGGCCAAAAAAAGAAGAAAAAAAATATAACAAGGACACATGATTGGACCATGTTATTTAATGAATTAATCTAAAATTTAGGGGTGGCAAAAGTTGACCCTACTGCATGCTAATATAACCATGTTCAAACAGTTAGTAGAGGTGCGAAATTTAAATGTTATATTAATTTTAGGTACTCTACCTTTAGAAATGGAAGCAAGTTATTTAGACCATCATCAACATGAGAATCATCATCAAAGCCTACAAATGTAAATATAAAAAATATGATCAATGGCGCATTCTCCAGCTTTGGAAATGGAAGCAAGTTATTTGGACCATCATCATCCTCATGACCATCATTATCAAAGTCTACATATAGAAATTTAAAAACTATGACCATCCTGGGTTGGCATATTTTTTATACACCCCACTTTAATTTTGAGGAATGGGGCCTACCTATGATCAATCCTTATCTTCACAAACACCTAACCTCTCGTAATCTGAGAGACACTCCAAATTGATACTAAATTTGACCATTAGTCCTTAGTATGTAATTTGAGGATCCGGACTCGGAAATGTTGCGGGTTTACCTTTATTAGGCCTTAATATGATTTAAATCATTGAATCATGTGACAGGCATCCAACATTTGTCAAACAAAGACACCCACTCATGGGCCCCACAAAACATACATCATATTTGGGATTAAGGTGCCAACACTACTAAAAATGGGGTGTATTAATTGGCTTACATTGGGCCGTAAACCTCTCAATGTGTGTTGATTAGAAAGAAACGTAATATATTGTTATCTCTTGAGAAAAGCATCTCGTTATCTCTTGAGAAAAGCATCTCCTAATTAAAAGGAACTCTAACCGCATGAGTTATCTATAAAGATTGGGTGTGCCACATGTCATTCAGAGACCCCAAAAGGAAACTCCAAAAGACAGCCAGTGCCCAACACAGGCTGAAAAAGAAAATAAAAATATATATTCCAATATAAAGGCAATATCTGCACATATCAAAGAAACCCAATTGAAAGAGAAATGCATACCTCTAATAAGATTTGTGAGATCTGAAGGTCTCATTCAGATATTTTGCATGGCCCTAGGTGGGCCCCACTATTTATATCTATATTTATATTGCATTGCAAATGGATGGTTCAAAACAAAATATTAGGATCCATAGCTGTTGATTTAGGACTTCAATAGAGAGTTTTCATTGCACTGCTATCCATAGTGGATCCTACTCCTAATTAAGGCAACAACTGGACTAACGTAGATCGTGCTTATCGTCTTGTGAAAGGGCCTTTGTTTTCTGCCCAATGTGCACTGTATTCAGGGTCTCAAGACTCAGCACAGTTGATGCTCATGGATTGATGATCCATACCATAGATCTCATGGCCCTCAGATTGTATATGTGAGCATACCGGACCCGTGCTATACAGATTATCCATACCTTTCTTATCCATTCGATTGAAGGGTTTGGGCTGCTCCATAGGAAAGAACAGTGGTTGGATCTAGGCCTAGGGTCACATGCCAGCTAGAGTCTTATATACCACCCAATTGCATTTACATTTATATTTATCGCGTAATACCATATGCATACCCAAAAAATAATATTAATATATAACTATATGTACACCATATAATAAAGATTTTATATGTTTTTCTAATATTTTAAAAAAAAATCATACTTGGTTGTAAAGCCCAGATTCATGTCCGAATGCACCGATAGATTTTAGACGAATGGGACTTCGAGCTTTTGGGATGGAATCTAAAGAGATTATGTTGCAATTAGAAAGAAATTGGAGAGGAAATTCCAATCCGAGATTAGATATTTGAGAGATTTTAGAAATTAGATAGTGGAGAGATTTTAATTGAGAGTTTTAGGAAAGATTTCTTTTGGGTGGAATCTTAAAGAAATTATATTGCAATTAGAGAGAAGTTAGAGGAGATTTTAATTGAGAGATTTTAGGGAAGATTAGAAAGGTAATTCCGAAATGTAGAGCTGAAAAAAGGTTTTAGGATGTGCCCGTGTCGCACTTCAGTAAAGAGGGCTGCTGTCATTCTATAGATAATTAGGGGTAGGCTCCCATGCAGCGTTGGTGCACTATATCATAGTGGAGCGACCTGCTTTATCCAATAAGGATAACCCAAGTCTAGCTCTTGTTAAGAGGAAACTTAAATAAAAACTTCTATTGACATCGAGGATTTTACTCACCCACCGCACTATGAAGACCAAAAAAAAAAAAAAAGAAACTTGCCTAAACTACCCCTCTGTCATGACCCGGGCCCGAGTTACGATAATCCAGGGCCATGATCCATACGATAATCCAGGGCCGCAATCCAAACTTACTCCCGTGAACTCTGATTTAACTTAAGCTAAAACAGAATCCACAAGGGATAACATTCATTCATTCATACATATCAATTGTACAAATTTGCGGAAATACACATTGACAAAACATTTCAAAATTTACATGTATACAAAATAGAGTTCTTTATACATGTATCGTTCCTTTGCTTTCTTTCATCAACTCAAGCATATTTAAACACTATGCAAGTTGACAACTGTTCAAGTTCTCAAAATACTACATTTCCAAAATGTATTTCAACTATTACAAAAAAGTTCTCAAAAGAATTTCCCCAAAGCATCATTAGTCCATTTGCGCACTCGAATACCCATCTCAAACGGTATTCCGATCGTGCCATTTGATCAATCCTCCCGGAGGAATCGAAACGGTCTCCTCTGCTACCGCCGGGACCGCTGCTGGACCGGCATGGGCAATCGGGCCTGTAATGCCATCAATAACACTAGTGAACACGACTGTTCAACAAAGCATAAACAACACTTGTGATAGCACATGTTAGTACATTTACTAAATTCATTCAATATATTTAGTAAACAGTTCCAATTCTAGACAGGTCTAGACAATTCCTACAATGACAATGGATGAGCATAATAAGCCAATCAATAAACATGTACAAGATGGCAACTACCATAGCTTTCATTTCAATTCATTTCATTCCATTTCTTTTCATGATATTTTTAATTTCATTTACTATCTTCCCTCCAAGGAAGGATTCATCTCCAAATAGAAGGCATCAATCAGTACCCGTAGATACGATCGGAATTTGTGAGACTTACCAGTGTCCGGGCCAGGGACACTAGCATCACCAAGGAGCTCCGGAACGCCCCCAAATTCATCTACTGCAGTAGGAATAGTCATTTGGCTTAGGGCGGAAGGGCGCACCATTCATGACCCCGGCCTCATGAACATAATTATTTATTAATTCATTTAGAATTTAATACAATAGTTAGGTAGTGCCAAACTCAAGAGTCAATACATTTCGTTATCAATCCATTTCTGGATTCAATCATATACAGTGATTCCATTCTTAACAATGGAAAGGAAACAAACAATGACATCAATCTTGCGAGATTGGAATGAAGTGACATAGAATACAATGGCATGAGATAATCACTAACTACCCGATTCTACTCATTTTTATTCCAGTTCTAACCAACCATTTAGGTGTAATCATTGGTTATCCAATGCACGTGTTATTCTCGATGGGCATCACATTTATATAAATAATATGTACATTGGAGTCCCCGTAATCATCACTTATGGAGGTTTAGTCCACAATCAACTCACTCTGAGAACCATGGCTTCTAATGGTCTAATCACAATTCCTCCTTTTATTGTTCTTAATTCTTAACAATCTTAAATCGCCCCATAATTAGTCTTAAAACTAATTTAGGGAGTGCTCATAATCATTAGAAGCACTCCTAAACCAAGTAAAAATCCAAAATCTTCTTTTCATCACAGTTAACACCTTGTCTGATCGATCGGACAGAAAACTGTCCTCAGTTATATCTCTGTCCGATCGATTGGACAGTCAGGTACGATCGATCGGACCTGCACTGAGAACCCAGTTTCAGTGCAGCATCTGATCTCTCTCTTCCTCATTTCCCCCTCTTTCCATTCTAAACTTGCATAAAAATTGGACCTCCTATCCACTCCTCATCCAACATCTCATTCGTACATTACAACTCCATTCTTCCATCAATCAACCCACAAAATAATTCTATTCTAATGACAATAAAAAAAAATGGTACAAAACCCAAATCAATGGAATGCTATGAATCTTCTACAATAATGAACACTAATCACAAGTAAATGCTTATACTTGCCTCCTTGGAAGCTTCTTTAACAAAAGCTCCTCTTTGCTTGACTTAGTTTGACACAAATCTTCCCCAAATCCAAACCCTATTCCAAGAAAACAAGACAAATGGCCTCCTATGAGCTATTCATGCTAGAGATCTACTCCAAATGCACAAGAGAAGTTGAAAATACTACAAAAACACCAATCACTTACTCTTAATCCAAGGGAGGAAGGTTTGAATTCTCTTTCAAGTTCCAAGCTCTTCAATAATGGAGGATGGCTTGAGGAAGAAGATGAAGATGGAGGATCTCCTCAAAACCACACCCAATCTTCTCACTTGATGAGTGAAAAATGGAAGGAAGCAAGAAGAAGGTGCAAGAGTGCTCTCTAGGGTTTACTCCAATGAAGAATGAGTGAATGGGACTCATTTCATTCTAATATAAGGGACTTCACACTAAAACCCCCTATCATTAAGCCTATTTACACTTCGAGTCAAATGAATGTTCATTTGACCAATTTCAAGTTGAACGCGCTCAAGTCTATTATGAGAATTAACGTACTCTTCGAGATACACGCGCTGGTATCAAGAATTTCCGTATTTGATGAAATACGTGAAAACCCATATTTACAAAAACGCCCTTAGTTCACTTTGTTTGAGTTTAAACTCATTTCAATCACTTCCATCCCATTCAAATTCACTTCATTAGGCTTAATTTAATCAATTGAGATTAACCCATCTCATTTTGTTCATTAACCATAATTATCACAACACTAATCTCCATTAATTAGCATTAATTACTATTAGTTCGGGACGGGGTCTAACACCCTCACCCCTAAAAGTGATTAAAACTTCAAAGTTTCTGTGATGTTCTATATTGTTGATGTTATCTTATATTGTTGATGTTATCTTACTTTCCTAACAAGTTTCAGATAAATTTGTTTGACTTTCTATTAGAAGTCAGATAAGTTTATTAGAATTTCTGACAAAAACTCAAATGAATTTTTATGGATTTCTTTCAAACCTAAGACAAATTTACCTAACTTTCTTTCAAAACTCAAACAAAAAATATTTACATTTACAATTTATTTGCATTGGCACCTTTCATTTACAGAGATACACTAAAATCTCAGATAAATTTATCTGACATTCTATCAGAAGTCCGATAAATTTATTTGAATTTTTGAAAAAAACTCAGATAAATTTATCTGAATTTCTTAAGGAACTCAGATAAATTTTTATGAATTTCTCTCAAATCTAAGAAAATTTTATTTGACTTTCTTTCAAAACTCAAAGATAACATATTTACATTTACAATTTCTTTGCATTGGCACCTTTTATTTACAGACATATACTAAAATCTTTGCAAAATCTAACATTTGTAACATCCAAAAAAAGAGAAACTCAACGTAAACAATTTTGTGTACAGATTTTATGCTAACGTCTATATCATGTTCTTCAATAAATAGCCACTCCTCAAATTCTTTTCCAAGAATTTCCCTACTGTTGAATTTTTCCAAGCTCCAAATTCGGTGCTTGTCGTTCAGGAATTTTGCCCATCATTTCAGCCCTCAAATCATCAATGATGCTCTATGGCAGCTTCTTAGCGACAATTTGGTCGTGAGCAATTTGCTTAGTTATGTAACAGACGACCGCACCGCAGCCAACCTTGCAATGGGACATGCTCTTATCAGTCCTTCATATTATTTAGTCTTATATGTTTTCCATTGTATACAATGGGTTGGTTGTTATGATACTTACGATCCTAGTTTTTGTTGTGGGGCGTCTTCCACGCTAATTAATGGACCACCGATAGGTTGTTTCTCTTTGACGTTCAAGAAATTGTATTGCTCAACATAATTCTTCTGCGAACAGATAAACAGCATAATTTATGTCAGCCACTTATATATATTTACACTCGTTTGGACCACGGTTTAAAGCATGTTTTAGTGAATGACACATACCAGAACTCGTGCATCTTCCAAGAGTAGTTAGTTGTTTTAGGGCATTTTGGCCCCATGGAATTGTAATGCAACCACTGGCCCTCTTTCTGATCAAGCAGTAACAATGACCGGTGGAATGGCTCAGCATCTTTCTTCTTTTCATTCGAGTTCAATTGGAAAATGGACAAATCTGTGATTTGCACTTTTGCTTGGTGAGATTTGAGGTTGTATACACTTGCTCCTCATTTCATCATTCAGCGCAGTTTCCATTTTCTGCATGAAGATAGAATTTGTAAGCTGTTAATATGGTTTAACGAACTTAATTGCTAACAGGCGAAAACATTTTGTGTGTGTTACCCATCATAAACTTGTGACGAAATAGGGTTTTTTGTCCTGCACTAAACTTTTCTGTCCGGATGCCTTGAGTTGCTCATGGAGATCCGTCTGTTCTCTGTATAGTAGCTCCCCAAAGCAATCAATTACCCGATGGATTACAAACACATAATGTTATGTGTTTTAAAGTACAGATGCTTCAACAAATAGACGATGTTGTCGTATCAGCGTTCTAACATTGCTTGATATCTTTTTGCCGAACAGGAGTGCAGTGATGTCCTCGTAAAAGACTCTGTGTATCGATCCCTTCAAACTCAAATAAATTGACATCAAACTCAAATAAATTTATATCAAACTCAGATAAATTCATATAAAATATAGATAAAGTCTTATCAAACTCTGATAAATTGACATCAAACTGAGATAAATTTGTTTAAATTGACATCAAACTGAGATAAATTTGTTTTAAACTCAGATAAATTGTTTTCAAACTCAGATAAATTTATATCAAGCCAATATAAATGAGTAATGTATATACCTTATCAGGTTTTTTCTTTAATTGTTTGTTGAGCAGGCTGCTCCTCCATTGTCTCTTCTGTTTTGCTCCCATCTTGTTTTCTATGTTTTGTTCCTTTGCTGATTGAAAGATTTCATCCAAAGTTTTTCCTATTGAGAAAATGGGCTACAGTGCTGAAATGAAAAATTGAAATTGAAACAATGGTACCAGTCTATAGATTGTGAAGAGCACTACATAGGTGGAAATTGATCGAGATTGGGGCCGAGGCACGTCTGGTGACGCTTTTTTTAGGACGAGTTCCGGACTTCTAGGACAAACCCAGATGCGAAAAGGATCTCTGCAGGAACCACCCCCAGGATACAACGGCCTTCACAGATGATCAGGCCTGGCCGCACACCAAGTCCAGATCAAGCTCCAGGAACCACAGAATGCTCACGAAAGAAAAGGAGAACGGGAAGAAAAACAGAGTAGTTTTTTTCTGAATTTGTTATGTACCCAGACAAGCTATTTTATATCCAAAAATATTGTCGTTGGGCTTTAAGATTAGCGATTAATCACAACATTAATGCATTAATAAAAATAATCACATTTTTTTAGCAGAAAAATATATTAGAAATTTTTGCAAAAGTGAGCCATTTCTATATTAGAATATGGGTCCCTCTAAGCCAGGTGGCCTAGATTTGCACCCCCTGCACGCGATATACACCCCCGGTTAAAAGTTTTCCGGGCCGGCCACCCCGGGTCAAGCCCGACTCGCGTGCGCGCATAGGGCTCATGACAAAATGTTCGAAAACTCTTTAAGGTATATAGAAGTGAAACCACATATAAAGGCATCTCAAGAGTTGATTTTTAGCAATGTGGGACGCTAAGAATTCTAGTAGTATACTGTCACGTCCCCAAAATACAACCAAGGGATAATGTGAAAAATAAAAATAAACATTCAATTTCCTGTGTTTAATGCAACACAAGCTCCCAAATATGGACCCACAAAATTTCGAAACACAGTGAGTCATAATAAAATATTTGCGGAAGCATTAAATCAATTGATATCAATATTCAAAATCAAACCAACACATAACTCACTGAATATTCAAGGTTAAAGTTTCCAAATAAACTAAACAACAACTATATATATTATGGAATTAAATAAACTAAAAGAGTCCAAGATGCCGATATCTCATGCACAGATTCAAACGGCTCTGTAGCCATCTCCGGCTCCCTACTCAGGTTCGTCAACTGGCTTAAACGCTTGAAACGTTTGACACTCCTCCGTCTCCCCGACAGGGTAAGAGTTGGTACCTATGTACCAATAAACAAGGTAAACAGCAAGCACGAAAGCATAATTTATAAATAAAACACAAGATCAATGAGAGTAATGACGGGTAAAGATTATAAGAGAATAACATTGTGACAGTGATAAAAAGAACGTATCACCTATATCCAATCTATACAATAGAACAATACAATAATCACACAACAACAATTCCACTACTTTGGGTGGTCAACTCTAATATAGCGGGAAAACCCATTCGAAAGGCAGGCGGTCATAAACCGGTTCATAATCAAAGGCCGGATAAACCGGTTCGAATTCAATTATGATATTATAGTGTCCACACACATCGGTGATCAGCCGTCCAATTACAACTGTAGTCGTTCGAATATGACCCAATCAATATACATATATATACATATCATAATGGAATAAACCTAGTGATTTGTAATGCTCTGACACAGAAACCGAAGTCGAAGTGAAGGGCTGGCTGCACAATAATCCACAGCCAATACCAATGAATCATTCAAATAAACATCCATAATATCTCAATCAATTGCCAAGTCACATCACGGTCCATATCCAATCAATCATAAGGTATACAACTAATAAACCAATATCAATCTCAATCATGTATGCAAACCCGAAAGTCAAGGAATAATCACAAGCCAATCCTAAGGTCAAACATAAGGTCCCGTACCCAATAACCACAGGAATCTCTAAATAGATAAAAGATTAACACATCTCTTCTCAATTAATGGTGCATAGACCCAATTAAAGGTTTTCCAGTGGAGATGGATTGAGCTCAAATCCACTAGGATTTCCCCGATGTCATATGAAGCACTAAAGCCCACGTTAGTAAGATACCGTGTGCCCAGACGGTATTTACTTAGGCCCAATGATCTAATTAGTAAGGTACAAACATATAATTTTAATACATTAAAAATCCATTTAAAAAGTAATTTGGAAACAATAATAAAAAGTAACAACCCTTAATTTATAATTTTAGAAAACCTAAGGACCCATCCAAAGATATTGTCCACATTCAAAATAAGTCAAAGGGTCCCATTAAAATTTATAAAACAACTAGACCTTTATTAAATTCTAACATCTAATGGGGCCAAGTGTTAAAAGTCAAAAGTGGTGTTCTGTTACAACAGAACTCTCTCATCCCCGTGTTATCATCATCATTCTCTTTCTTATCCCTATGTATGACTAGTCCTAAGTCATCTCCACCTTCCCTTATTCCCATACATGCCCTGTTGTTAGGTTATCTCCATCTTCTCTCACACAGAACGAGTTCTGTCATGGATTCGGTGTCAATAGCAACTATGTGACTTGGATAGTGGCCCACTAATCAAGAGTCCACGATCAGCCCCCACCATTATGGTCGCCCAGGCCCCTCTACAAGATGTAGGGATCTGATCTGTAATCAAATCATCCGACGGGTCCCACCACGCCTGATGCCCAAACTAATTTTTCCCCCTTAAACACGCCCCTTGCTGATTAGGCTACAAGATGATGGCCCAAACGGGGTCCGCTGCCTACAGGTCCAGCCTCTTTAAGGTCGCTCGTGGGTCCTCCTCTAGATCCACGGACCAGATCTATCATCAAGTGGCCCACCATGGATCCCACAATCCAACACACGGAAGTCCCCTTCTTCCTCACGGTTCAGGTCTATTTTTAATAGGTTTGCATTGAATCCAGGCTCCAGCCAGCATATCTCCCTTAACACATAATTTACAGAATCAGGATGATTAAAAAGGGGGTTTTGAAAACCAGATAGAGGTGGGCTATGGTCAACATAAAATCGAAATATTGCTACAATAACACACTCATGAGAAGATCAGTTAAATCATCCCCTAATCCCTGATTTTACCACAAAAACAGATTAACATCATCATTACATGAAAGAGCACAAAAAGGGTCTCTACATGCACTAACACGAAAATCAAGGAAGAACACAAGTATTAAATCTACAAATTATGGTTAGGTACTTGCCTGATGTCCGGCATTGAGGGAGACAATCTAGAAATCCTATTGCCAAAGCCTAAGTGATATCCCAGAAAAAAGTTGGAAGAGAGCGAGTTGTGTGGGAGAATAAAATAGTGTGGTGTTGTATAAATAAAGGAGGGGAATAAGAGTTGTAATCTAACTTAAATTTCTAAAAAGAATAGAGTTTGGAATTAGATAAGAGTTCGGTTTGGAAGAAATAAAGAGTTTTAGTCAGAGAAGAATTCCACCTACTAAACTGGGCCCGAGTTAACTATGGGTCAAGATACCTACCCAACAAGCCTAACTCACCAAACCTAAGCTTAACGTGGTCCCCACTTAGACTAATCGTATAGTTAACTAATATTCAACCAACTACATAATAAAAAAAAAAATTATATAATTAAAATAATCAAAACGTCACATATACACTACCCACATAAAGCAAAAGCACAAAGGATAAAACATCTTTTCAAAGAAGCACCTTATGAATTTTTTGAAACACCCAAAAAACCAACATTTCCAGCCCATTCCAACACTTTCTCTACGGATTGAATTGTCATGTCTTTCATAAGCCCTTGCAGTTGTAAGCTTTTTGACTCCCAATTTACCATTTCTTTCTTCAAACTATTCACCTTATACTCTACCTGTGCAACTCTCAAAGATTGTGCCTCCAATACATGCTTCGTTTTTTTCAGCTGTTCTTCAAGGGAGCTGGCCATTCAGGAGGAGTCCTCTAGATTCGTTTTAAGGTTTTGATTCTCTGTTTTGAGCACGGTCTTCTCACGTGTCAACCCTGGCTTAGTGATAGTCATAGCGCATCATCTCTATCTTTGAGCAAGGTGCTGGCCCTTGTTTCCATTTCCATCTTTTTTGTTTGTAGCTTATTATTGTCGTTGTTGCTCTGTCCGGTCCATTTGTCATTCTTTGAATTCGTGTTTGTAAGTCTGTCTTGTCACGACCCGGAACCGAGATTAGGATTACCACGGCCAAACCCCGAGTCGCAACTGTATACTTACTCCCGTAAACCTCGTATCACCGAAGCCAATACGAAATTCACAAGGGATCTTACAATCATACCTGTCAAATGTATAATTTGTGAAATTATATATATACATTGACATCAGTTTAAACCGTACAAGTTCTTTACATAGTTATGTAAAGTTTACGTACACATTTCATTTCCTATCAAGTTCAAGTCAACCATGCATATTCAAATACAATGCAGGTGACTACTATTTACATCAAAATGAATCTATATTCAAAACATCTCAAAATGTTTTAAACAATGCCCTCCGAATTACGTCCACTCGTTTAATCCTCCTGGAGAAACCGGATTGGCCTCCTCCGCTGGCGGCGCGATCTCTGCATTATCGGGACGGACAAGTTGACCTGTAATGTCATTAATAACACTGTGAACACGACTGTTCAACAATGTATACACAATTCTATGATAGCAATTTGTTTATCATTTCTAAACAAGTCAAATCAAATGAGTAAACAAGTACAATTTCATTTAGCTCTTCCCTGAAGGAAGCAGTCAGTATCATTCATTGTCCCCTATGGCGTAGGCGGAAGGGCGCATCATTCATGACCCAGCCGTAAGACGGACTCATTCAATTTCATGTTACACACTTCATCAAGTGCTTTTTCATTGTCCTCAAGGGCATGGGCGGAAGGGTGCACCATTCATGACCCAACCTTAAGAAGGACTCATTTCATTAAGTGGCTTGTCAAATGTGTGGGTGCACCAGTGTCTTGATCAAAGATCACTGGTCCCACGGAGCTCCGGAACGCTCCATCTACTGCGGCAGACTTATTCTTTACTTTATTACAGTGTTGTTCATTTCAGTTCATGTCTTTTCATTTCATTGCATTTCATTTCATTAATTCGATACGTTATTCAATGGTAGCTCAACAAGGAGCATAAGAGTACTAGACATGAGCGGACAAGCCAACTCAAGTATGGAAGACTTAAACAATTAAACAGTTAAACAAATAAATTTTCCTAAACAACATTTGGGTGAAACGTTCATTATGCAATATATGTGTTATTCTAGATGACATCACCTTTTAGTGAAATTTACATTCACATAAGTTTAGCTAACACCCATGAAGGTTTAGGAAAATTTCAGAAATAAATTCTGAAACCTCTACAATGTCGGTCACCTATCGGTTGACCGAACTCTGGAATTAGGCTGACCGAACTCTGTCGGTCGGCTTTTCAGAAGCTCAGTTTAATTTACTGACACAATTTCCTAAAGGAAACTCGGTCACCCCATCGGTCAGGTGGCGGTTGACCGAACCTACAGTGTCGGCTAACCGAACTCGGTTCGACTGTCCTTCGGTTCCCATTCCAGAGAGCTCAATTGCTATCTCAGAGAACTCGGTTAGGTGGTTCGGTCGACTGTCGGTCAACCGAGCCTTCAATGTCGGCTGACAGAACCTAGTTCGGTCAGCTTTACAGAAACTGCATTTCCTGCGAGATTCAGTGCAGAAAACGTCGGTCAGGCTGTCGGTCAGCCTATCGGCTGACCGAATTGCTCCAGAATGTTCAGAATTCTCTAAACAGAATTTTCTGGAATTGAACTCTTTGAGTTCCAACAATTCCATTGACATGCTAAATCATGAGAATTGAGTATACTTGCCTTGTTTGGAGATTAATCCACAAGAACCTCCTTGCTCAACTTGAATTTGAGATGAAAAACCCCTCTTCAAACCCTCTTTTGAGCCTAAATCAAAAGTAATCAATTCAAGAGAATTCAAATGAGTTTCTTATGCAAGAAACATTCACAACTCACTAAAAGGCTTGGAGTTCTGAAACCAAGTCCAAAACACTTACTTGTAGCCTCTTTGGTGGAAATCTTGAGATCTTCTCAAGCTAAACTTCAAGAAATCAAGGAACAAGATGGAGAAGATAATGGTGCAGATGGAGTTCCTCTTCAACAAACTTGTCAAGCTTCCAAATCACCAATCAATGGAGAGAAATTGGAAGAAGGAAGACGAAGAGAAAGAAAGAGAGAGAGAAGTCGGCTGGGAGATGAGGGAATGAACTCATTTGAGTTCATCTCTATCTAAATAAGCCCATTTTTGCATGTCACCCTCTTTGGATTTGATTAATTCCAATTCAAGTCAAATGAAGGGTCATTTGGACCACGTCACGTCGAATGGAATTACTACAATTACGAAAGTTAACGTACTCCTCGAGATACACGTGCGGGCATCAAGAGTTTCCGTATTCGACGAAATACGTGGAAATTCGTATTTACGAAAAAGTCCTCGTATCTCCCAATCTAAGTCTAAACTCAATTCAATTCATTTCTTACCTTACAATTTAGCTTAAATTGCTCATTTGAGACAAATTCAATTCAATTTGGCCATTAAGCCACATTAATTCCTTAAAACACATTCAATTAGCATTAATCCCGATTAATTAGAGTTAATCTTGATTAACTCGGGACAGGGTGTTACGTGTCTTCTCTTTGTTCAGCTGATCGACGAGTGAATTTGCTCTGTCACGTTCTGCAATAACCTGTTTGAGTTCTTTGTTTTCATTTCTTGGTGATGGTTGACTTGCCTCAAACATTTTTTTATTATTGCCTCCTTCTGATTCACTCTACTTTTTGGATGGAATTTCACTTATGGCATCATTGTTGTTGCCAATTATGTCAGCTACAATGTTCTGTACAACCAGATCTATTTGTTGAATTGTCTGTTCAAAATCCTCCATCTCTGAAGCAAATGAGACAAACTCAATTTCTTCTCTAGTGAATTTTGTTTCTTCATGGCCTTGACTTTCTCTTTGTTCTTCCTAACTGGGAAACGACCCAACGTTTCTGTCGTTAGGTCCATCTCCCCCTGGCCGTCTTCCTTGCTTTTATCTTGTTTGTGTTTTGTCCTTTGTTCATTTGATTTGTTCTTCTCTTCGTCATCATCATTATTATCATCATATTACACTCCTTCATCTTCTTCTTCGTCTTCTTCTTCTTCTTCTTCTCCTCCTCCACCTCCTCCTTCTTCTTCTTAATCTGATTAAGGTTTTCTTGTTAGAAAATTTTTGGGTTTTTAAACCCTTTTTGGAATCAATCCAATAATACTATAAACAACAAATCTAAACCAGTAGAGCAAATAAATGGTACCTGATTGTGCCATCTTGAGACTTTGATCCAACAGAAGGTTGGTCTTCAATGGGGAATCACAACTCTCTTGTGCTTTTCATTTTCTTCTCCAGTAAGTGATGATTGCAGAGATAGAATTGTAGCCAAGAGAGTTACGCGGGTTGCCTTTTATAGGCCCTAAATCTCTCCTTCCATCAAGAAGAGAGTAAATATCCTTTAACCCTCAAATTAACATAGATGGTGGTTTCAAAAGGAAACTTATATGAATTTAAAGAAACTCAAAAGAGGGATAACTGATCCTTTATTATGGTCATTTGGGCCATAATATTCGGTCCAACATTCTCCCACTTGGTCCATATGACCACAAAGAAAATTTTAAAATAAAATCGAAAAACTAAGTTCGAAAATGACTTTGACGAGTGATCACCATTTTTAAAATAATAATTTCCATCTAAACCTTTATGTTAATCTTTAATTTGTAATTAAATTAGTTTGCCAATGAGAACTATGGCGGTTACATGCCTTGAACGACGTGCTTCCTTCCATAATTACTTCACTAACATCCTAACTTAACACAATCCTTTATAAGGTTAAAATAGGATATTTATATGGCAATCCTATTTTATGGGTACAATAATGTCATTTTTCTTTAATTTTGTCACTTTATACACTTCAATCACATGTGACAATAATTTCAATAAAGTAAGAAAATACGAAATCTTATTTCAGTAATAAATATGACAGTGTCTTTACATATATTCAACAAGGCAATTCAATCAGGCCTATATTTCTAACATGCTCTCTGTAGTCCTTTGGCGTCAATGCTGTTGACACCAAAAATGTCACTTTGCCTCCTCAACATCAAAAGCTACATGGAGCCGCATCCTACTACAAACAGGCAAAGCTGCTTCAAGCATCAGATCTTATCAAAATCAAACAAAAACTGCAAGATCCTTCAAAATAGCAAAAAATGAGGTACACATGAAATTTCGGGCCATTTTGACACCATTTGGCCTAACTTCAATCCTCCAACAGCTAAGCAGGAGCTCCCGGCGGCGACAGTGACGAAGACATCAAATCTTCGATCAGGGCCTATAGATGGTCTCAAAATACCTCCAAAAGGCTCCACGTTGAGTTTCAAGTCAAACCGACACCGTTTGACCCCCCATCAACTCTCAAACGGCGAAATCATGCCTCTTGGCGGCGAGAACCTCCAATGCCGCCACTCATCAAACAAAGCACATGAGTAGCTTCTACATGCTTCCAAAGGGCTGCACATTAAATTTCAGGTCATTCCGACAACGTTTGACCCGGCTTTGAGGCTCCGAAGCAAAATCAAGCCTACCGCGGCGAGTCTCCCCGGGACCATGACATCCAAATCGGAGCTAATGGATCATCTCAAAATGACTCCAATAGGCTTCCTGTCAAATTTCAGGTCAATCGAACATTGGATGACCACACATCAAAGCTCGACATCTTCCGCACGGTGAAATCAAGTCTAGCATCGACGGGACCCCGAACAGCTTCAAACTCAAATAAAACCCCATGGTTGGTCCTATCTAATGCTCAAGAAGCATCACCTCAAATTTCAGGTCATTCCGACATCGTTTGACCTAGTTTCAATTCTTGGCGGAAAATATACTACAAAGTCTTCGGCTTTTCCAAAAATAGGAAACTTTGTGCTCTGATTTGCATGACTTCTCGATGGGTTTTTTTCAGTGGAATCAACCCAATAAATGAGGAGAAATGTCAAAGAAAAATACAGGAGAAAATAGAAGCGAAAAAGCCCGAAAAACGGCTAAGAAACGGTGACCGAAAAGGGGGCCAAAGCCCCATGGTCGCCAGCGACCTTAGAAGTCCGGGTCGCCGGATTCCGCCGAAACATCCGTTTTTCCGATTCTTTTCGCTTTTCGCGATGATTGGCCCCTGTGATTTTCTTAAAATCTGATTTTTGAGGCATGATATCCGTCAATCTTCGTCAACATCACGGATCCGCCATCGAAATCATTTTTTTCATCATCGGACACTCCGAAACCGCCAACCGGCTGACTAAGAAAGTACACTTTCTACCCGACCGATCAAGAAATCGACTGGACAGATGTTGCCGACTCATTGGTATCAACCAATGTCCGAAATTGCATCGTCATCCGATATCAAACAACATGCAGATCCATCGATGATCATCGCAAGAAGAATTCCAAAAGACGCGGCGCGGCCCGCGACTCTTCAAGCGACTTGGCGACCAATTAAGGTTGTTAATTGACCTTTTTATGACAACTTATTGGGGACATTAACTCATTATTTTGGACGGCCCAGAAGCAAGCAAATGGGAGTTACAAGTCCAATTAATCATGGCAATCAACCATGTAACTCCTATCATCATGGAGATTAAATGTCCATTATTCTCCATCGGCCAATCAGAATCCAAGAAAAAGGAGTTACAAAATTATGAAATTAAATCTTGTAACTCCTCCCATCATGGAGCATTAATCCCATTAATGCCCATAAACATTCCTAATGGCCAGCAAAAGCCTATAAATAGGCAGTCATTCCAAAGGAAAAGGGTCCGAAAAAATCATCTGAAGAGTTCTGAAGAAATTTTCCTAGAAATCTCTGCACAAAAAAAAGCTCTCTTGCCCTGAAGAAACTCTGCTGCAAGCACTACAAGGTGATCGAAGTCCCTTGGGGGGCCACCCCCAAGGTTTCCCCTCTTCTTCTATCCAACATGTCCTAGATGCGGCTTTTCAGCCCGTCTACTTGGTTTTTTATTGGATATAGGACCCTCCCTTGGTCTTTGTCAAATCCGAGGTCCAAGCCAAGCCAAGTGAACTAAAGCATCAAGTGTTCTCATCTGAAGGACGACGACGGTGTCCATACATGATTCGCAACCATTGATCTGAACGAGTCCCCACAACCTCCTGAGAAGTCAGATCCCTCTTTCTTTCTTCTCTATTGTATTTTGTATTTTTTAAAAGAGACAAAAAAATCACAATTCTTGTTTTTCACTATTGATAAGATTTGTAAATCGCCTTCCATGAAAAAATTGCCTCCTAAGGCACAAAACTGCCTTTCATGGTAAACTAAACAAAATAGCTTCTCACGGCATTCTAAAACCTTGTCTCTTTCTTTAAATATACATGCAATGGAAAGTTAGAAAAAAAGTTTGATTTCCTTTTTACTTGTGAAGGTGAATCTCCGGATCACCATTTCAAGTTCCAAGTAGAATAGAAAATCTGGGATACCCGTACAAAAATGTTGATGCTTGCTCTTTTTTTCTCTTCGCCCCGCCGCACCCCGGCGGACCCGAGACGGAGGAAGGCAAGAAAGAAAAAGACCGGTCCATCAAATGCCTTTGTCAAAGGATCTGAAATCATGAGGCTTGTCGGGATCCCAACAATAGACACTAACCGATCTCATATCTTTTCTTTTAGTACAAGGTATTTGACTTCCAAAAATTTTGATTTACTGGAAACCTTGTCATTCTAAGCAAATCTTCTTGCAGCGTCATTATCACCAAAAATCTTCAAGGGCTCAGAAATTGTGTCCATAACATGTAGTCTTGAGATAAAATCACTCATCCATAAAGCATGACCTGTGGCTTTAAATCATGCCACGCATTCAACATCAGATGTGGATGGAGTCACTAAAGTTTGTTTTGCACTTCTCCATGAAACTGCCCCGCCAGCTAACAGCAAAATGTATCCTGAAGTCGACTTTCTTGTATCGAGGCAACCGGCGAAGTCAGCATCCGAATAACTGACCACTTCTAAGTGATCGGACATTCTGTAAGAGAGCATGTAATTTCTTATGCCCCCAAGGTATCACAAAACTTTCTTTACTCCTATCCAATGTGCCATTCCTGGATCACTTTGATACCTACTAAGCATGCCAACTGCAAAACTGATATCGGGTCTAGTGCATGTTTGTGCATACATTAAACATCTGATTGCAGCTGCATAAGGACAAGTTTCCATCTGTTGCCTTTCAATTTCATTTCTTGGACATTGTTCTTTACTAAACCTGTCACCTTTTGACATAGGTGCTGCAAAACTGATATCGGGTCTAGTGCATGTTTGTGCATATATTAAACATCTGATTGCAGCTGCATAAGGACAAGTTTCCATCTGTTGCCTTTCAATTTCATTTCTTGGACATTGTTCTTTACTAAACATGTCACCTTTTGACATAGGTGCTGCAAAACTGATATCGGGTCTAGTGCATGTTTGTGCATACATTAAACATCTGATTGCAGCTGCATAAGGACAAGTTTCCATCTGTTGCCTTTCAATTTCATTTCTTGGACATTGTTCTTTACTAAACCTGTCACCTTTTGACATAGGTGTTGCAAAACTGATATCGGGTCTAGTGCATGTTTGTGCATACATTAAACATCTGATTGTAGTTGCATAAGGACAAGTTTCCATCTGTTGCCTTTCAATTTCATTTCTTGGACATTGTTCCTTACTAAACCTATCACCTTTTGACATAGGTGCATTTTGTGCCTTACACCATTCCATACGAAATCTCTTAAGTACATTTTTAATATTGGTTTCCTGTGATAACCCAAGTAATCCTCGAGATCTATCTCAATAAATCTTAATTCCTATTACAAATGTCGCTTCACCCATATCTTTCATATCAAAATTGTTCTTAAGATATTCCTTAGTTTCGTAAATCATTCCAAGATCATTACTAGCCAATAAAATATCATCAACATATAGGACTAAAATCATAAATCAGCTCCCACTAACCTTGAGATATATACAATGATCAACAGTATTTTCAGTAAAACCAAAAGATGTAATAATGTGATTGAACTTTAAAAACCATTGTCGGGAAGCATGTTTAAGACCATATATTGATTTCTTTAATTTACAAACAAGTTTATTTTCATTCTCTTTCACGAATCCTTCAAGTTGTTCCATATACACTTCTTCTTCTAGATCTCCATTTAATAACGCTGTTTTGACGTCCATTTGATGTAACTCTAAGTTGAAATGAGCAACAATTTCCATAACAATTCTAAATGAGTCCTTTTTAGACACTAGAGAGTAGGTTTCATGATATTTTATACCTTCTCTCTGAGTAAAATCTTTGGCCACGAGTCGGGCCTTGAACCGTTCAACTTTCCCTTTGGAATCCCTTTTGGTCTTAAAGACCCATTTACAGCCAAGGGCCTTGGAACCCTTGGGTAATTTAACGATATACCAAACTTCATTTGTGGCCATTGATTCTAACTCATCCTTCATGGCATCTAACCATTTATCGGAATTCTCATTTTCAATGGCTTCTTTAAATGTCTTAGGATTTTCTTTAATGCCAATATCAGATTCTTCCAAATACACCACATAGTCATCCGAAATTGTTCTCATTCGAGTTGACCTTCTTAACACTTCCGGATTGGGTTCAATGATATTTTGTTGTGTACTTGGAAGTGTATCATTATCTTGTTCAAGGAGTGTATCATTGATATATTGCTCAATGTCAGGTTGATTTTGAATGTTTTGTGGTTGTTGTTTCTCTTTATAGTCATTTATCGCAATATCAAGTGGAACAACAACTCTAGTTTGTTCAACAGGCAACTCAAGTTGTTCCCTAACTTCTTTGTAACTCAAATTTCTATTCTGTTCACTCCCACTATTCTCAAGATCCTCTAAAAATTTGGCATTTCTTGATTCAACAATACTAGTTGTATGGGTTGGACAGTAAAACTTATACCCTTTAGACCTTTTCAGATAACCAATGAAATATCCACTAATTGTTTTAGGGTCTAATTTCCTTTCTTGTGGGTTAAAAATTCTCACTTCAGATGGACAACCCTAGACTCGAAAATGATTTAAGCTGGGCTTCTTACCAGTCCACAACTCAAAAGGAGTTTTGGGAATTGCTTTTGTAGGAACACGATTCAATACATACATTGCCATCTTTAGTGCCTCTCTCCACATTGAATTGGGTAAGTTGGTGTTACTAACCATACTCCTTACCATATCAATTAATGTTCTATTCCTTCTTTCGACTACACCATTTTGTTAAGGTGTGCCCGACATTGTATACTGTGCTACAATACCTTCTATTTCTAGAAATCTAGCAAACGAGCACGGGTTACGACCCGATTCAGTGTATCTACCATAATACTCACCACCTCTATCAGATCTTACCACTTTAATTTTTATATCTAATTGCTTTTCTACTTCTGCTTTGAATATTTTGAAAACTTTCAAAGCATCAAATTTTTCTTTAATCAAATAGACATAACCATATTGTGAAAAATCATCTATATAAGTGATAAAGTATTCCTCTCCCGCAAAACATGGAACATGAATTTCACCACATATATCTGTATGAATAATTTCTAACGGTGCAAAACTCCTTGTGGCACTTTTCTTGTTTGTATTGGTTTGTTTTCCCTTTATGCAATCAATACAAACACCATAATCGGTGAAATCAAGATTGGGCAAAAACCATCAGTCACCAATCTTTTTATTCTCTGTTCAGAGATATGCCCTAATCTTTTGTGCCATAGCCTTGATGAGTTCTCTTTTAGTGGCCCTCTTTTCATGCATATGTACAATCCACAATTAATGTGAGGTGTGTGTAAAGTTTTTTCATAAATAGAATCTAACTTTAATCTATTCAAACCATCACACATAAAACCATTCCCAATCAAAATATTATTGCGAAAAATATGCAAAATGCCATGTCCAAAGTTGAAATTAAATCTATTACAATCAAGTCTGGAAACTGAAATCAAATTTCTAGAAATATCAGGAACCAAGAAAGTGTTATCTAAATCTAGGACATGACCAGTGTCAAACACCAGCCTATAAGTGCCTATAGCTTCGACTCTTGATTCCTTTTTATTCCCTATCGTAATGGTTTTCTCGCTATCATTTGGAGTCCGCCTTAAAAGGAATCCCTGCACACAACCAGATACATGAATGGTTGCTCCAGAGTCGACCCACCAAGAATTTGATGGGATATTAGCTAAGTTGGTTTCTTGACATACAAAAGATAGATTTTTACATCTCTTTTCAAACCAGCTTTTATGCTTTAGGCAATCCTTCTTAGAATGTCCGTTCTTTTCACAGAAAAAACATTTCTTCTTTGCCCCTTTCTCTTTCTTGTTGAGCTTTGCTTCCTGAACATTGACTTTCTTTTTGCCTTTTCCTTTTCCCTTGAACTTATTTTGAGAGACAAAATTAACACTTAATTGTCCCTCGGCCTTAAGCCTCCTTTCTTCTTGATTGGCCTTTGCGATCAATTCATTCAATGACCACAGATTTGAGCTTTGGTTGTGAGCTACTTTAAATGGACCAAACTCGGGAGGAAGAGAATTAAAAATGAATTGCACCAAATATTTTTCAGACACGGTCATATCAACTTCTTTTAATTTGGAAGCGATATTTGTCATTGTTAATATGTGTTCTCTTACTCCCAACGTTCCATTATATTTTATGCTTGTAAGATGACTAATCAATGATGCACCTAGAGCTTTATCAGTTATTTGAAACTGACTTTTTATAGCTTCTAGTAGATCATTTGCATTTTATTTTGCTTCAATGGAACCTCTAATGGTCCTTGAAATAGAGTTTGTAATAAGCTTTATCACAACCTTATTTGCCTTAATCCATTTATTATAATTAGCCCTTTCATCAACTGAGCTTGCGCCCGTGAGTATTGCTGGCTTAGGCTCATCCAAAGCCATATCAAGGTCCAAGTAAGTAATAGCCAACAATAACATGTCCAGCCATTCAATAAAGTCTGATCCATCTAACATGGGTATATTCCCTAAAGTCTAAAGTGATGCCATGGAATTTGCAACTGAAGAAAAAAATATACAATTAACAATAAGTTATGTGATGCTTTGAATTTATCTACGCAATATACTAAAATTTAAAAGTGATATGTACATCATTGTAAAGCCACCTTTGGGTTGGAAAAACAATATGTAAATATATTAGTTTTCTTTGATTAATATGACCATGTTTATAATATGTGATGTGATTGTATTGAATATATTCCTTTGGGAATAAATCAATTACAAGCAAAAACACATTTATTAACCATGTCATATTCCAATTTCAAATTATGGACAATCGTACCTTTGGGCTTAATTGAACCATTTCCTTTTATGAAATTGCAATTTAAGTGTTGTCATATTCAAGCAATAGAGTTTGTACATTCTTAACTCAATTTAGAGAATTAAACAATTGTCTATAATTGGGTCACTTTGGCGGCTCCAAGTTAAGAAATTGTTGAATTCTTTAAATTGATAACAACACTTAAGTGATAAAGTTAGTTCATTCGGTCATCAAGTGTGATGAACCAATCAATCAAAAAATATTGGTCCATAAACACCATTATATAATTTCCAAATAACTTTATTATATCACATTTTAGTTGATTAAGCATCATTTTATAGATCAATTGTCAAAGTTATCATTAATTGATCATTGATCAACACCTAATATCTTTAATTGATTCACCATAAGCATACATCCATCCAATCCAAGAAATAAATAACTCTAAATATTAAACCAGAGTGAGCATATTTAAATATTAATAATAAAATAAAACTCTGATTTTGCTAAATAAATAAGATTAGCAACGGAAGGAGAAAAAAAAATGAGTTAAAAATAATGTTAAAGTAAAATATGCTCTAATTTAGAGTTATTAATCAGTCCATCAGATCTGTCCAAGTGATAGATCTCAATGCCATCAACACACAGAAGAAAATGGATCGTTGATCTGTGTCCAAATGTGTCTTTTATGATCAAAATAAGATTTGGACCATTCATTATTGACCAATCCATTCAACTCTGAAATTGATCAATGAATTCAGAATGGTATTTATGGCCAACAAAATCACTTTAACGATTCTCATCGGATTGAATAAACAATAAATGAAAATAATTAGAATAAAACTTTAATGATCAATATAATTTGATCTTGACCAATCAATGCCCAATAAATATTATCAGAACTCAATTAGACCCTATTTATGTCTGATAGAATGATTTGATGGTAAAAAATATCATCAGACTAATCAGATTCATCAATCATATGATAATTTACAATTTCATATTGCAGGGTCTACTTCTAAACTCTGATTTGGGTCACTTCTGAAGCTTATTTTGGTCAATTGAATGTACAAATGTATATCGTCTAATAAGTGGGTTCAACTGAAAATTTTCTCCAAAACTAAAATGGGCTTAGTAGGCCCTTAACGGGTCAGGCCCAAACCATGATTGACCCAGAAACTGGCCCAGACCAGAACCTGATCCAGCCCAGAATTCTAATGAATAACAGATCAGGTCAGGTTGGGCCTCACAAGAACCTGACCCGGCCCATCCAACTTGGGTAGCCAGGATGGGCTTGTTAGGTCGGGTTGCCCCGACCTGCCTGGCCTGGCCCAGCCACCCAAAATGGGCAGTACCGTTATTGCATGCTATCTTGCGCACTGTATGCGCAGGACAGCGTGCAATCCTTTTCTTTTTTTTTTTTTAAATGAAATAAGATTCATTCTAAAAGCACAAATGAATAAAGAGAAATACAATCATCTCTTCGTAACTTTTCTTTCTAACAACCATCACATTGTCATGATCAAGCTACTGATATGCCAAAAAAAAATAATAATAACAGTAACCAAACATCTGATGTAATTCTTAAATTAAAAAAAATAATTTAAATGACAGAAATAAATCTTTTATTCTCATCTCTTTCAGATTGGGTTGGACACTGTAATCCTCATTTCTGAAGCTATTATTATCCAATAAATTAAATACCCTTTATCAAATACCCAAAATCTCTTTTCTCTGGGTATTTAAGTTTTTACTCTGGAAGAATCCAGAAAGCCCCAAGAAAACGATAATAGATCATTGGATTGAAACCAGCAGTCTCTGATACCAAATTTTAGAAAAAAATTTGGGTTTTTAAACCCTTTTTGGAATCAATCCAATAATACTATAAACAACAAATCTAAACCAGTAGAGCAAATAAATGGTACCTGATTGTGCCATCTTGAGACTCTGATTCAACATAAGGTTGGTCTTCAATGGGGAATCACAACTCTCTTGTGCTTTTCCTTTTCTTCTCCGGTAAGTGATGGTTGCAGAGATATAATCGTAGCCAAGAGAGTTACCCGGGTTGCCTTTTATAGACCTTAAATCTCTCCTTCCATCAAGAAGAAAGTAAATATCCTTTATCCCTCAAATTACTATAGATGGCGGTTTCAAAAGGAAACTTAAATGAATTTAAAGAAATTCAAAAGAGGGATAACCGATCCTTTATTATGGTCATTTGGGAAATAATATTCTGTCCAACATTTCTTTCTCTGAGTCGTCTTCTTCATCTAATTCATTTTTGCCCCCACTGGTTTTATCATCCTCATTAGTGCTCTTATTAACCATTGTCGGGAAGCGTTGTTCTTCATGTAATGTTTTCTCCAATTTGTCCTTGAGGACCTGCATTGGGAACAATATCAATTTCAACAACATGACAAATAAAACTCAGATAACTTTATGTGTATTAATTTAACATAAAAATGCTATAATCAGATAATATTACCTACGTAGCATGTAGTGTATGCAGGGGATTCTTCTTCAGTGCCTTGTTTAGGGCCTTAAGTTCCCACTTGAGTAATCTTGGAAATTGTCCTGATTTAATCGGATTAACCAATGTTGTGTGTTCGGACAACCAATATTGTTCCACAAGAACAAGGTCAGACGTAAACTATAGATTTTTGGTAAGTTGTAAATTTATAGGGGCAAAAAGATTGTTGTTTATCATACCGGTAATGCAATTAGATAGCCAATGACTTTATCGAAACCATTACACCTTGTGTGAATTGATTCCATGGCAAACTTTGTAATCTCCTTTGTCCAGGCATAATCTTTCATTTCCATGTAATTCTCAACATAACCACGTACGCCTATCCGATTGTATTGCCATGGTTGAAATAAATATTAGCACAAGAATGTAAACGCACACCAGTCTTGTGACATCAGCCACATCATGTTTTGTTGTGCCATTGAGTGCTATTTTCAGCTACTGCTACTCTTGAGCTGCTTGGAATCTTCTATTTATGAATTCTGAAGCTTTCCTCTTGCCATACTTCAATTCCAGGGACTTTGTTCCATGTGGTATGCCAAAAACCAGATAAATGTCCTCTGCTGTGAATGGCACATTTTGTTTTCCAATTTTGAATTGTCTTCTTGCGTTGCTATGTGTCTAATATTAACATGATATCTTTGTCATATTTCCTGCAGCTCTTCTCTGTAATTTTACCTTTCAAAATAAAATCTTTAAGATACCGGAAAGGTCTCTTCTTGAGCTCAGCTATATATGAGTCATTTATCATTTGTTTTAGTACGTCAAATAGTTCGACTATTGACACCAAGTTTGATCTAAACCGATAATGTTGCTTTCCTTGCTGCTTCTTTTGTCCGGTATTTCTCTTAGCTGTCTTATCCATAGCTCTCTTCCTCTTTGTTGTCTCTTTGGCTGCATGAATATAATGTACAAGAATATGACAAATTCAGATAAAATTAAAGTAGTCTAAAGTGAAGTCATATCAAACTCATATAAGTTCGTAACAAAGTCAGTAAAATTCATTTTAAAGTCAGATAAACTCACTTCAAACATACATAACTTCAGATGAAACTCAAATAAATTATTACCAAAGTCAGATAAATTCATATGAAGCTTAGCTAACTTCACATCAAACTTAGATAAATACATTTGAGAATGAGATTAAATCATATTAGAATTTAGATAAATTTATATCAAATTCGTGTAACTTCATATCAAAATCAACCAACTTCACATCAAGCTCAAATAACATAAGTCCAAACTCATTCAATTTCATACCGGACTCAGATAAATTCTTACAAACTCAGATATATTCTTATCAAAAATATTTAACTTCATATGAAACATAGATAAATTCATAGCAAACTTAGAAAAATTTATTTGAAAATGACATAAAATCATATAAGAATTCAGATAATTTTTTTATATCAGATTCATGTAAGTTCATATCAAAATCAGTCAACTTCACATCAAGCTCAAGTAACATAAGTCCAAACTCATTAAACTTTATATCAGACTCAGATAAATTCTTATCAATCTAAGATATCTTCTTTAGAACTCAGATAAATTCTTATCGAATACATTTAACTTCATATGAAACACAGATAATATCACATCAAACTCAAATAAAATCATTTTAAAGTCAGATAAATTCATATCAGAATTCAAATAATTTATATTAAATTCATGGAACTTCATATCAAAATCAGCCAACTTCACATCAAGCTCAAATAACACGAGTTCAAACTCATTAAACTTCATATCAAACTCAAATAAATTCTTATCAATCTCAGATATCTTCTGTCAAAATCAAATAAATTCTTATCAAAGACATTTAACTTCATATGAAACATAAAAAACTTTATATCAAACTCGGATAAAATCATTTCAAAGTCAAATAAATTCATTTCAGGATTTTGATAAACTTATATCAAATTAATGTAACTTCATATCAAAATCAGCCAACTTCACATCAAGCCCAAAGAACACGAGTCCAAACTCTTTTAACTTCATATCAAACTTGGATAAATTCTTATCAATCTCAGATATATTCTTTCAAACTCAGATAAATTCGTATCAAAGACATTTAGCTTTATATGAAACACAGATAACTTCATATCAAACTCAGATAAAATCATTTCAAAGTCAGATAAATTTATATCAAATTCATTTAACATTGGTTCAAACTCAATTAGCTTAATATCAAATTTAGATAAATTTATTACATACTCCTTTTACATCACTTCAAACTCAAATAACTTCATACCAAACTCAAATTAAATCAAATGAAACATAGACCAAATTATGTCAAAGTCAAATATATTCATTTCAAAGTCAGTTAAATTAATATCAAATTCATATTCCATAATATAAAACTAAGATAACTTCAGTTCAAACTGTTTGCAATGTAAATTACACAAATAAGTCACATTAAAGCCAAACCAAAAAAATCAAATGGGAATTATCTGCCTTTTAGCATTCTATTGCATAAGACTCAGATAATTTATCTAAGTTTCAAAATTTCAGCACAAAACATCCATTTGTACAGTAAGTTTTGAAATTTCATTCTGTAACAAAAAATGTTTGATACTTGGTGGTCTCCAAAACTAAATTGCTAATCTTTTTACATACGAAACAACTTTGAAGCATTTCTATTTTTGAGTTACCTTTGTCTTCATTAGTTCTTTGTTGCTCGCGCTATGGCAAAAGTGAATATTTTGTTCTAGCCATCTCCTACATAGACGTGAGCACAAAGAAGATAAATAAGAAAACTCAGTGATGATTTGTGTCATTTCCTATGATATACAGATGCTAGGGTTTGAAGACGATGGTTGTTTGCAAATGAGATAATATTCAACTTACTTCTTGTTTGGATTGAGCGAATGTGAACAATTTTTTTGAGAAGATGCGTTGACTCCTCTAGATTTTGTCTTTCCAAGGGGTTAGAAATCACAAAATACTTTCTTCAACCCCTAAATCGTCTTCAAACAGTGTTTGTGCGAAGACTATACGGTTTTTTAAAGATTTTCTAGGTGATATCTCCTTCCTTGAATCAGTTTCCCCATTTCTCCTTCCCCTCTCGGTCGAAATCCCTAATTTGTCGTGTCGAATAACGCGCAGAGTGTATTATGAGGGGCATTATGGACTTTTTAACTGTTAAAAACTTGAAAATGAACCTTTGCCTCTATGAAAAAAAGTGGACCCTTTGCAATAAACTGCACTGTTAAGGGACCAGCGGCCAAACATCCCTTTATTTAATGGTTTGGAAATGTCATTCCAGTTGTGTAAGTCTTCAAGAATTGCCACTCATATATGACAATGCTCCTATGCATATTAGGGATGCAAGCGGATACCAGATTCTCTAATATCTGAAGGTTTCAACCCTTGAAAACATGGTCTTGAACTTGTTTTAAGTCCCAATTCATAAATGGGTCTAGGTCTGGAACCCAATATAGGTTTCGATTGCTAAACGGGCTCGGGTGTGGAGCCATATAGGTTTTAAGTTTTAATCCATGGACCGGGGACCTATTATGTGGATGTGCTTTTTTAAGACATGGTTCTTATAAGTGTATAAGCCAAAGTAAAAAATCTTTGTGTAACAACCTCTATATTGATCTAAAGATGTTGAGATTTATTAGTTGTTGAAGGGAGACTTGATGCATTTTTATTGGGTTGAAATATATTATTTTTTAAAATTTTTTTGGATTGAATGATATCCCTATTTTAAGCAAAAGAATAAAATAAAACAAAAGAAATAAGAAAAGAATTTGGAATTGGTTCGGGACCACACCTAGTCCTTTTATCGGAATTGGGTCCGGAACTAATTAGGTTTTCGAGTCTAAACTAGATCCGAAATTGCCTTTATAACGGGTCTGGCTTTGGGTCTGGCATAGTTCTAGCCCGGACCCAACCTGTTTGCATCCCTAATAAATGCATAGAAATAATGTGAGATGGGCCACTTGGGGTCCCGCCAATCATGATCCATGCAGCGGATCAAAAGATCTAGGCGGATCCAAACCCTAATATGACATTTCAAATAAACCCACTGGTCCAAATACCTTGATTCGTGGTCAATAAGTTCGACCAATTTTAAAACATAGGAAAACTTAAAATCTTATATTGACTAATTTCAAGACATAGGAAAACTTCAAAATCTTGTCCAACAGACCAGTACATTTAGTTTTGGTGTAAACACCATGGGATCCTTTGCATATGGTGGCGAGTCTTTGGATGGTCCATTATTAGGATTGATCAGCTGGTGTCCCCCAGTGGACTCTGCTGGACGCCCAGCCCAATCTTCACTTGCACTTTTTGACTTTATAGGAGGGGTGGTGGGTCTTTTATGCTCTTCACCTTCCGAAACCCTATTTTTGCCTTTCCCTCCCCCAACTCACTCCCTCTCTCTCTCTCTCTCTCTCGGTATCTAAAAGTCTGAGTGAGCCCTCTCTTTCTCTGTGTCCAAGCTATCAATTGAGTCAGGTAATTTTAGGATCCAGTGAGGAGAGAAGATACAGATAGAGAGAGATGCCATCGAGACCGGAATTAAGAGCTCCTCCAGAGTTCTTCTACAACGAGGAAGAGGCCCGCAAGTACACAACTTCCTCTCGTATTATCGAAATTCAGGTCTCCGTTCTTTCTCATTCCATCCATTAAATTCTTCTTATTTTTTTTTTATCTGTTGTTGTTGTTGTTATTGTTGTTGTTGTTTTGTGAACGACAGGGGAAGCTCACAGAGAGAGCATTGGAGCTTCTTGCTTTGCCTGATGACGGAGTCCCTCGATTTCTGCTTGATATAGGTGAACTCTCAAACCTTGTTTGTTTGGTTGGTCTCAAATTCAGCTTAGAAAGAACCTAATTGTTATTGGGGAAACTGATAAATCAATGAAATTGCACATCCAAACATGCCCAAATCAACAATAATTGTTTCAAATCCAGCATTCGAAGAACCCAATTCATGGTATTAAATCCATTCGATTTGTAAGTCATACCAGCGTGGTAGTGACTTGGATACCACCACTGGGTTTTAAATTTTAATACCATCATACAATTATCAACAGAGACCAGCCCAACTCCAAACAAATGTTACTGTTGCTTTTTGTCTTTTTTCCTGAGTGAGTGGTGATTTACAGCCATTGCATTCATTAAATTGATTAATAACTCTATTCTTTCCTGTAGGTTGTGGGTCGGGGCTTAGTGGGGAGACATTATCTGAGAAAGAACACCACTGGATTGGCTTAGATATCTCAAAGTCGATGCTTGGTTTGTGAACTGTTTGGTTTTGAGGTTACTTGAATTGTCCGCCTGTTTTTTGTTTGTGTTTTTATTGTTATTTCATTGCAGATGTTGCACTGGAGCGCGAAGTGGATGGTGATCTTTTGCTTGCAGATATGGGTCAGGTATGAGGTGTATCCATTTAACTTAAAATGTATGATTGGTTTTGTTTATGTTATCATTTTGATATTGGTTCATCAGCAGTGTATTTTAGTTTGATCTTGAAATTTTAAAACACAAAGTTAAAAGAAGAGAAGGCATCAATGATAAAGTCTCTATCTTTGGTTGGTCATCATAGCTTAGAAATTTATTGAAACTCCCTACTTGGTAGCATTATAACAATTACCATTTATGTGTGGATTTCAAAATCTTTAGTTTTTATAGGTTTTTAGTGGCATAATAATGTGGAAAATAAATTATTAAAAAAAAGAAAAATAATGATAAATATTTTTAAAATACTAAAAAACATATACACATCTAAGATATATGTGGTTTAAAGGAAAATCATGATAATATCACATCATTTTAATTTTTAACAATTTTTTGAGTTTCTAGCAAAATTATCATGTTATTATTGTTTTAGGAAAACGGCACAGTATTTTGAGGTTACTAATAGTATTTGTGACAGTTCGTAGTTGATCTTAATGATTGGATCATTACTTGGGAAGCCTGTGAACATTGTATGATTGCACGTTTTCTTTGTGAAGAAAATACATGGGATAACTACGATGCACAGGTCAATCAGGGACTGTATTTTGAAAGGACACCCATGTCCTTGATGTTGCAACTGTTAATATGGTTCAGTTGTTCAAGGTGTTAATGCATAATTATTCAGTTGTCCCACTTTTTGTTTTTCTTGTTTCTGTCCGGGCCAGAATAAACCTTTTGTACTGATTTGTTTTTTTTTTTTTTTTGGTTTTAATGAAAGTTATCATTCCAAAATAAAAAATAAAAAAAACTCATGTGCATTAACCCATGAAAGATGTCTGACATGTGGGCAGTTGTGCCAAGATTTCTCTGTGGGCTTCCATTTGGTATTTGCTTGGCATTGTAGACCTTATTTTTGTTGGTGACTATGTACCAGGGCTTAGCTTTGCGACCTGGAGTTATTGATGGTGCCATAAGTATCTCAGCGATCCAGGTTAGTGGTCTTCAACTTTCTATGGTGGTCCTCTCACTTCTCCACAATGAGGGTCTGATTTTTATTTACTGAGCTTTTCGGACACTGGTTCTTGATGGAAGCAAATCGTATGTTTGAAGAGTACTCTTCAATATGTGCCTATAATGTTGTCTGTTGGGTTTTCTTGTGCTTACTACCTTTTATTTTCTCAATGAACACTGATTCATTTCCACTATCTTGTGTTTGTTTTCAAGGCTTTCTTCCTTATATCTAGCTGTGTGGGTTTTATAATTTTATGGTTTTGTATTGGACAGTGGTTATGTAATGCTGACAAGTCCTCTAATGAGCCCAGGTTGAGGTTAAAGTAAGTTTTGCCAACGAGACCCATCTCGTGTAGTGTGATCTTTTTTTTTTTTTTTTATTGTGTAGATTGACACCAACCCCCAACCCCTCCTTCCTCTTTCTCTCATCAGACTTTGGCTCAACTTTTCTTCAGGGCTTTTTTTGGGTCTTTATATAGATGCCTAACAAGGGGAGCAAGAGCAGTTTTGCAGCTGTACCCTGAGAATGAAGCGCAGCTTGAGATGATCACGGCTTCTGCTATGCGCTCTGGATTTGCAGGGGGCGTGGTTGTTGACTTTCCCCACAGGTAATGCAAAGTTTTATTTCTTCTTATACAAAAGCTGCCTTACTCTCTGTCTATATAACCTAGATTATTATGCAACCACAAGTTTTTAAGGAGAATATATATACATACGGTGGGATTAAAACTAGGGTTAACCATTCGCCAGTTTTCTTTTTAACTTGTATACAGCTGTTTGCTAGGGTTTATATATTGGTCTTTTTCTTTTTCTTTTTTCTTTTTGCCATAGTTCCATGGAATTTTCCTTTACAACAGTTTGAGCTTTTGTATTTGTGCTCTTGGCAATTTGAGTGTCTTATTATAAGCCTGTGAATTTTGTATATTTGTCAGTACACGAGCAAAGAAGTACTTCCTTGTCCTGACATGTGGCCCACCATCCCTAAGCTCAGCACTTCCAAAGGCCAAAACTGAAGATGGAGAGAGTTGCAGTGACGACAGTGATAGCGATGAAGAAAATAAAACAGTAAGCTGGAAAGCATGCTTTACATATTTGTGACATCTTGTTTTTGTGGAAAAGAAGAAGATTTATCATGTTTTCCTATTAAGAAAAAAATCCTCCAGAACTTCCCCTTGTCACTTATATTTAAGAGTTGCAGTAAGTTGAAGGGTTCAAGTAACTAGTTAATTGGTTTCTTTTCATACACTATCTGATTGTGACTGGGAGTTTTGAAGTGCTATTTGCTTCCAAATTATTTGGCGGACATTCCTATTGACTGAGGTTTACATAATATTCCAGGAGGATAAGTTTTTCCTCTCTCCAGAAAATGCCCCTCTTGGAACATGGACTCTTAAGGGCCCATTTGTTCGCATGGAAATTCATGGTCAAATAGACACCAAGAAAGGATTATTAAAGAGGTGAGGGGGGAAGGGTATTAGTAGAGATATAGATGAGACCTTGACTTTCCTACGATTTGAATTACTAGGGTGATGGATGGGTATTCATTTCCCATCTCCCCCTTGATGGTCATTTTTTGATAGACACCTTTGTTTCTTCAATTTTAATCACTTTGAAGAATACTTGTCTAGTTCCTAGGAATTCAATTACATGAAACAAATGGGCCTAGAGGAACTACTGACACTAGTTGTTTCTTTGTATGATTTATGTGTTCCATTTGTGGGTTTATAAAGCATAGGACAGAACAACACATTAAATAAGATGATGGAAATCATTGAAAACACACAAATGGAACGCACAAATTATACAAAGAAACAACTAGTGCCGGTAGTTCCTTACTCTCACATTTAGGCTGTTAGCATTGGATATGGATGTGAGGGCCCCCACCCTTACTCTCACAGGAGCATCTCCCATGTATACACACACACACTATATATATATATAGAGAGAGAGAGAGCGGGGGGGGGGGGGGGGGGGGGGGGGGAGTTACGCTTGAAAAACGCCTCTCTTTTAGCCAATGAAAGTGTGAAACATGTCATTAATGATACACATATCTGATTGTCTATCCTAAACATTCTCCTACAAAGGTGGATCTTTTATAGATTCTCTTAAAATACTAACAAATCATTGGCTTTCTACCCCTTTTGAGATAGGGGAATTTTTGAGAATTTCTCATATATATATAAATATATTAGCGCTAGTGATGCAGAATGGGCCACAAGTGGTCCCGCCCAGTTGGAGATATATATATATATTTTTTATTTCCTTTTATTTTCCTAATTGTTAGTTAGCATATTTCTAATTGTATTTAGGTTGGTTTCTATTATTAGTTTAGGATTGCTTAGGCCCTAAGTTTGCTTATCTATTTTTATTACATTGTAAAGATGAAAATCTCAGACTTTGAAATTGAATAGAATTGTGGGTTGTCCCTCAGAGAGGTGCGTCCTCGTGTTGAAGTATCCGTGGTGACGATTTGAGGTGTGTTTGGACACGTGCTTCAGCACTCACGCAATCCATACCCCTAGGGCTTGCATCAATTCGAAAACTTCCGGGGAGTTTTTTTTTTTTTTTTTTACAAAAAACACCCCTCCCAATTGTGCCTACTATGGGGTGTGACAACCATGGAATACCGCCGGATGGAATAATCAAGATGAGATCTACCTTTGTGAAGATTTTCAACTCCATTTGATTATCCTAACCCCTTGATCCATGGCCCCAAAGTATAATGGTTTTAGAGACACCACTTTCTAGTGATTTCAATCTAAATATGAGTAAAAGTTGGATGAGTGTCAAATTTGGGCTTCAGACGAATTCACGGGTGGTAGTGTGTGTGAATTGATTGGATTGGCCCAAGGTGGCTCCACGCCCTAAAAACATAAGGGAGCAAAAGAGGGAGTTTTTAAAATTAAGAGTTTTTGAGAATTCCTCTTATATATATATATATTATGTGGGTTTATGATATTATCAATACTATTAGGATTTCCAATGTCTCAACTTTTGGCACTTTGTCTGTGCCACGACTAATAAGCTACTAATAGGCGGGGATTGATATCATACGTAGAGTTGAGGTTTGAAACATATTAAGTTTTTATGTGTTATTTCGCTACATATTTATTCTATTTATTTTAGCTATGACTTTAATGATCTTTTTGGGTTACAGGTTAGCATTTCAGACAGGCGCCGGCCAAGGAAAAAGCAGAAAGTAAACAAGAAAGGCAAAGGAAGAGAATGGGTGGTGAAGAAGAAAGAACAGATGAGGAAAAAAGGACATAGTGTGCCTCCTGATACAAAATACACCGCACGCAAACGAAAGGCTCACTTTTGATATCCCAGCATAATTATTTGATGAGAGAAATACAAACGAAAGGCTCACTTTTGATATCCCAGCATAATTATTTGATGAGAGAAATGGTGGAGCATTGTTGCAAGGATAGGCAGATTTCACTTTCTTCTGTTTTGTAGTGTGTTTGTCTTTTTGTTTTTTCCCCTCCCGCTCTTGTTTTTATATATTTTTGTTCTCATAAAATCAGGAATACTCTGTAAAGAGTGGAATTTATTTTGATCAATATTCAGCAGGAATGAAATCCATTATCTGTTGAAGACATCTTTGTTGTGTGAGAAGAGTGTAAAATCCCAACATGTGGTTTGATGGTGTCTTGATAGAAGAATGTTGAATTTGATTTTCAGAATGTTAAAGAGTTTTGTTATTTTTTTTTTAGTGAAATTTAATTTGTGTAACCAGAGCCTTTTTCTTCACCTCCAGTTTTAGCCAGCCAATACCTAACAAACAAATATAACAAGAGGTGGACCAATATGGAATTCCCACTTTTCAGCTGTATTGGACTGAGAGGATGAAGCCTCTTTGTTCCCTCACAAATGGCAGGTAAGCTGGCCTAACACACACAAGACCAGCAAATGCTGATTCGGTTTTTGTTTTCTTTCGCTGGCAATGAAAATACTGATGTAGTAAAAGCACATTTAGCAATTATTTATTTTGAGAAGAAGCATCAAAAGCCAAGAAGATGCGAAGGGAATCACATCATGTCTGCTCATTAAAACGGGGTCTAGAAAGAAAGGAATGTCTCATGTTTTAGTAGTTGTGAACCCTGCAGGTGGGGCCCACCTGAGTGCATGCTAATCAGTGGGGCAGAAGGGGTTCAGGTTTCATCTCGCTGACCCGATGGGTCATTATGCATTTACGCCTGTTAATTCACAGTTGACAGCTCATTAGTGACTGACTTAATTTGGTTGATTGAGTTGGGATTTGAGTTGAGTTGAAATTTTACGTGGTTGATTCAGTTGGGATCTCAAGGACAATTTGTTGTCTTTGGGTGTTTCTTCAACTTATATGGATTTGAGTTGAATTGAAAAAAAAAAAAATTCATGTGACGTATAGATTTGGAATTAAAGTTGAATTGAAGAATTTGTGGTTGATTGAGTTAGGATTCTAGTTGAATTAAAGATTTTTTAACGATTGAATTGGTACACAATGACTAATAATATTTTGATTTTTCACATTTTTTGGTGGCATACTGTAATTTTATTTTTTTTGGTAATTTTTTATTATTTATATAGAATTAGTATTTAATATTTTATTTTCTTACTGTGGCATTTCATGCTATAACTATACCACCAAACCCCCAACCCAACCCAGCCCGAACCATCACATATGGGGCGGCTCGGGGTGGTTATGGAGTTCAATGGAAGGTTACGAGGCGGGTTAAAAATTAATCACATGAGACCCATCACAGGGCAGGGCAGGGCAGGTTTGGAATAGGTTGCATATCAAGCTGGGCGAGTTTGGAATTTGTATGACCCTACCCCGACCTGCCCCATCTCCATCCCCAATTCAACCCCTCCCCAGTGATTTGCATGCAAATCCAAGGTATGGTGTAAATAATGATCAGTCATACCCTTAGACACCAAGCATTGAACCAATCTCATATAGAAGTGACACTTACATCCATTTATACTTCCACCGAATCATGTTGTATGGATGTGATTTCCTCCTACGGTTATAAAGAATGATTTTCAGTCTTGCCTTTAAGTCAAAGGGCCCGCTCTGGGGTCAATCCGCCCTTGTGTGGTTGAAAACGGCACAATGAAACAAACACCAATACAGCACTTCACAGCAACATATGACCACCAGAAACATCTTTCTCATTCCACGTCCGACTTTAAAAACATCTCATTCATCCGTTTCCAATTGCTCTCATATAGTCGTAGAAAAGACAGAATTGTCGAGGTATTTCAGTTGAAACTTGAATCATTCCAAAGGTAAAAATGGCTCAGGGTGCTCAACTAGTAAAGCCAAAGTCCATTTCAACCTGGCAAAAGAATAAGTTGCTAACATTGTTGATTGCAGTCTCACAGCAGCTGCTCAAATGCTTGAGGGCATGGAAGATGAAGAGTTGTTGAGGGAGCTCTCTGCTTCACTTCAGGTATCTTTATTGGGCGGTAAGAGTGGATGAGGAAGCAGGAATTTATCTCTCACCACTGATGGTGTTGGAAGGAAAGTTGTATTGGAATCTTTACATTGATGGTCTACATGTCACTTCAGATGAGAATTTGTTTGGTGCATGGGAATTCTGCTGATGAACCAGGGGATGACATCAGGGATGAAGAGTTTCTGCAATTTCACACTTTTCATAGTTACATAGTAACTTCTATAAAGGTCTATAAGCACTGCTTTTTTTTTTTTCTTTTTTTTTCTCTTTTTTATTGGTAGGTTAAAAATGAAGAATCAAATATTAGTATCCAAAAATGGCCAACAAATAATCTCCCCTCTAATACAAAGTAATCATATGGAAAATGAATAGTAAATCAAATCCAAGGAAAGTCAAGGTCCCATCTAGATCTCTACCTTATATCCCGCACCCCTCACCTCTTTAATAATCCTTTGTTGGAGCCCATTTGATGATTCCTATGTATTCAAGTCTATGCAAACAAACGGGCGTACTTTTCATGTTAATCAAATCTATTCGTCAAGTCTACGGAGCATAGTCATTTGCAATAAACAGATTAAGGTGCAAATGATTGTGTTTTAAGCATACTTGTACGAATTTGAGCGCTTCCATTGATGCAATGGGATCGAGAGTTTACAATAGACAGGCTACCAAAAATGGGAGACTAGATGTTGTTGTGACATTCGAGCAATTTAATTAAAATAAAAGGTAATGATAGAATTGTGAAGAAAAAAACATATGTTACATTTAACCCAATTCATGCTTACTTTTCAGGGTGCCTACGGATATTTCAGGCTTGTGACCAATGATTAGGCTTGCTTTTTACGAAGGCCAGAGGCTTTCTGCTTTTCCCTCCACAAATGACTGAGTTTTGATGCCAGAATGCATTTTTCTTCCTCTATTTAGGCAACACTACCTATAACTGAAATATTCGAGATATTTACAGTGGGACAACATATGCAAAACGTAGAAATGTGCACAACTTTGCTCCATCGCATCTAACAATTTTGTATCCACGAAAACCCTCTTTCAAAAACACAAAACCGAATCAAATTGGCCAACCTCCACCCTGCATAAGAAAAATAGTTATGTACAACTCAGAACCCATCATCTCGTCATCTTTGCACTAATTTGAGGAATTGCACCAAATCATCAACAAATGTATAAGAGAATAACAAAGAAAAATCTGCAATGAGAATGAAATTTCCTTGATACCTCCCACTCCATGGAGCACTCAAGAATGTGTGAAAGGCGGACGGCGACTTTGCTCATATCTGGGCGCCGGTTCCGATCATCATCCACACAGTCCTTCGATAAAAGAGCCACCTTCGATCATAGGGAACTCAAAAACTTCAGAATAATGCAAATGTATAGGGATTTCAAAAGAAAAAGGTTCTAAATAGTTTGTTAACAAATGTAAAATACAGTCATATTACACCGTGGACTTTTTTTTTAATCAGTAACGATAAATTCCATGCAGATGAAAGAGACTACAGGAAGGACAAACACCCTGTCATATAGATAGGGGCAGCCAGTGGTATAAAAGGGATATAACAAAGAAGCAAAAATTACAAGGTGAAAAGCAACCAAATGAGAAACCCTATCCAACCCTAGTTTTGCCAATGCATCCACAGAACTATTAGCCTCCCGCCCTATGTGACGATTGAAGACTTAAGAGAGTTAATCTCGTCAAAATAAAAATAAAACCTCCAAGTCCACTTAGCTGAAGAAGACACCGAAGGAATAGCATTGAGAGAGTCACTCTCCACAATTAGACACTCTCCACAATTAGAGAAGCATGAAAAGAAGCCAAAGCAAGTGCATGAGTTGCATGAAACAAGGGGTGGCTGGGTACTGTATGGAGATGTTGATGTGCCTGAGTTGGCTTCATGAAATTTGACGTGGTTGGGTAGTGCATGAGTTGAATGGACTGGAAATCATGCAAACGGTTGGGTGGTTGGCATCAGGAAATTATGAACATGCATGGCATGATGACATCGATATGGGTAGGTGGTTGGCAGTAAGTGGTTAAGTGGATGCATGTATGTTGGGTCCGGGCTCTAACATTGCACTCGTTTTTTTTTTTTTTTTTTCAAGTTGGCCTGGGCCCTTATCTTGTCCACACGTAGATGAAAAGGGTATCCTCTTGCTTTCACAGTGTTTTTTTTTTTTTTGAGAGAGAGAGAGAGAAAATACGACACTTTAACTATGGAGGTAACAATGGAGGTAGCCAACGGGCTATTCTCCAAGCCAGAAGGCTTAGGGTAGGATGTCCTGGTCTCACACCACAGACACAGAGAACACGTTTGAGCAAACTCAACTTTTCATTAATTTTTCTGTATATCCCAAGGGATTACATCTTTATATAATAAAGTCTCCGCATAATTTTAGTAATCATGCTACGATTTAGAAACTACTAAATCTATGAATCTAGAAAACTTAGTAAATGCCTAATTACAATAATTACTCAAATCCAAGAAATCAACTTATTTTAGAAAACCTATTAGAATAGGAAACTGCCGATCTTGGAGACTTTCTTTATTGTTGAGACTTATGAGCTTTGGGCCTTCTAGAGTAAACTTTTAAACGAGACCCTAGTTGATGCAGGCCAGGCTAATGGGTCCCGTTTAAAAGTTTACTCTAGAAGGCCCAAAGCTCATAAGTCTCAACAATAAAGAAAGTCTCCAAGATCGGCAGTTTCCTATTCTAATAGGTTTTCTAAAATAAGTTGATTTCTTGGAGTTGAGTAATTATTGTAATTAGGCATTTACTAAGTTTTCTAGATTCATAGATTTAGTAGTTTCTAAATCGTAGCATGATTACAAAAATTATGCGGAGACTTTATTATATAAAGATGTAATCCCTTGGGATATACAGAAAAATTAATGAAAAGTTGAGTTCGCTCAAACGTGTTCTCTCTCTGTCTATGGTGTGAGACCAGGACATCCTACCATAAGCCTTCTTGCTTGGAGAATAGCCCGTTGGCTACCTCCGTTGTTCCCTGCGCTACTTCAATATTCCTGTCTATTGCCTAAAGCAACAAGACGAGCTTTATATTGGTCCAACGATCCATCTGACTTGAGTTTAATGGAGAAGATCCATTAGCATCCAATGGTTTTGACCTGATGTGGGTAGGGAATAATGTCCCAAGTATGATTCTGCTATAAAGCATTAAGTGTTTTTTTTTTTTTTTTTTTTTTTTTTTTGAATGGTTAATTTCATTAAAAACAAACGGTACAAAAGACTTGTACTGAAGGAGAGAACAACAGCAGCAGGGACCCCTAAAACAGGCCCGAAGAAGACAGCCCTACCCCCTACGAACTAACAAAAGTACAGGCAGCCGCTAAGCAGAACTACGTGATAGCCACTTCCTTCCAATTGTACATGATTTGGTCTATAGAAATATCTCTGAAGATGGGGTTTATTAACACCCATTGAGCCACCGAAAATAAGTTCTTTCCACAAATCGACTCTCCATTCGTCACGGTTCCTTCGAAGCATCTAGCATTCCTCTCCTTCCATATATGCCAAATAACTGCAAGAAAGGTGAGCTTCCACATCTCTTTCCCTTATGTGATCTCATGGTAGGTTTCCAAGCCATGAAAAAATCGTGAATTTGCTTTGGGAGGACCCAACTGCAACCAAACCAACTTAGAACAGTATTTCAAATCTTCATTGCAACATTGCACCGTAGGAGGAGGTGATCTACTATTTCCTCATCTTCCAACAACATGGGGCAATCATTGACCACAATCTTACCTCTTCGTTTGAGGTTGTCCATAGTTAGAATCCATCTTCAAAGAACTAACCAACCATAAATCACAATTCTTGGCGTGGCTTTGAAATTCCAATTACTTTTTATCTGGGGTCTCCTCTCTAATGTTGTGGAATTTGCCGAGTAAAAGGATGCTACGGAGAATGAGCCGTCTTTTGAAGCTTTCCAGATCCTGGTATCCTCCCCTTCTTCCGGGATAAGCACATTCTTAAGAAGGTTAAGAAGTGACAGAAACTGCCTTTCCTTAATGTCCCTCAAGTTTCTTCGGAATATGGGGCTCCAGATCACCTCCTTCTTGTTGCCTTTTTCATAATAGCTTTTAACAGTAGCTTCCTTCACCAGGGCACATTTAAATAGATCTAGAAATTGCTTTTCAAGCGGGCTTTCCCTATCCATGTGTCTCTCCAAACTATAATCTTCTCCCCCGAACAAACTTGGTACTTGATGTTTTGCATGAACTTTTCCTTTACAGATGTTATGCCTTTCCATAATGGTGAGAATTTGTACCTGTTATCTGTAATCTCCCAACCATCCCTTTGGTTGCCATATTTAGCCAACAGAACCTTCCTCCATAGGCCTTCCGAATATTCTCCCAACCTCCATAGCCATTTCCCTAGTAGTGCTTCATCCATGTCTCTAAGGGATTTAATGCTCAGCCCACCTTCCAGCTTGGATAAGCAAATTTAAGCCCAACCCACAAGATGATATGCCCTTTCTTCAAACCTCCCTTGCCAAAGACAGTCCTTCTGCAGCTTCTCTATCCTACTAATCACCGATATTGGGACTTTAGAATGGAGAAGTAGAATAGAGGAAGGTTTGTCATACTTGCTTTTACGAGAGTAATTCTTCCTCCTATAGAGAGGTAATTGGCTTTCCAAGTAGATAGTTTTGCTTCCATCCTCTCCACCACCTAGGGATGTAAATGGGTCCCCGCTTCTCCGATTACCCGAAGGTTCCGACCCGTTAAAAACCGGGTCTGGGTCCTTATTTAGGCCCCGATAAGTAAATGGGTCCGGGTCTGGTTCCACCTTGGTTCGGACCCGTGGACCCGAGACCCGACATATTACCTCAATTTTCGTAAATCTCACCTAAAATCCATATTTTATTAATATCATTCTCTACCTAGACCCGAACCCGGATCCAAACCCATCCCATATATGGTTCTGGTTCCAGTTCCGGAGCCAAGAAACTGGTTCCGAAATAGTTCCGGGTCCGGATCCGGTTCCACCTTCTCCTTAACGGTTCCGGTTCCAGTTCCGGGTCCACCATGGACTAGGACCGGAACCGACCCGTTTACAACCCTAATTACCTTTTTCCTCGCCGTCCCTAAACAAATAGGGAGACCCAAATATATATATATATATATATATTTTTTTTTATAACTGTTAAATTTTATTCCGCCAGAAGAGAAGAAAACAACAAAGCAAAAGCCTAAAAACAAGAAAAACAGAACTTAATAAAAACTATGCATCAAACATGATAGAAGATTGATAAATTCCTTCTCTTGCCAAATCATCCGCCATCGAGCTAGCCTCCCTTAATATGTAATGAAAAGAAGCACCCATTTTGTTAGAAATATCCTGCACCACCTCCACCCAATCCGCTATCCACCAAGGATAAACAGCCTTCCCAGAAGCCCACTGAATAGTCGAAAAAGAATTTCCTTACATAATAGGATGAGACAGACCTATCCTTTCCAACTCACGGCACTCAAAAAGTAGAGCATACACTTCAACTTCATTAGCATTCATAGAGATCACAAGCCCAAAAAAGTTTCTAATAACATTTCCATTCCAATCTCTAACCACACCTCCTTGATTCGTACTCCTTGAAAAACTACCGTCGAAATTCCACTTGAATGCTCCGAGAGAAGGGCTCAGCCATTCAACTTTTGTACGACAATGCCCATTTAAAACTGCAGCCCAAGATCGATTAAGATCTGTCACAGAGATATCTCTAAACTCCTTTCTGATAGAAGTCCACTCTGATACCTTCCAAACAATGAACTGAGTTATCTCCTCCACTGATTTACTGACATTTCTGAAAACTCTCCTATTTCTTTCCAACCAAATCTTCCACACTGTAGCATATAAAACTAGTTTCCATAAAATTTTAGCCCTCCGAACCTTGCTTCCAAAACGCCGTTAAAGGAAAAGATCTTCGACAATCCCTAGCATAACCCACTTCATATCAAAGCAATTAAGCACAAAATTCCAAACTTTACAAGCAAACTTGCAATGGATTAACAGATGATGCACAGTTTCCTCATCTTGTAAGCACATGGGACATCCGTAAACAATAACATGATTTCTTTTCCTCGGCTTATCAAATGTCAGAATTTTATGCTTTCTTGCCACCCAACAAAAAGTTAACAGCCTAGGCGGACCGAAGGGTCCCAAAAATAATTCCAACCTACCATTGGTCCAGTTCTATCATTCAAAACATTATAAAAAGACTCAACTGAAAACTGCCCTTTAGCATCTGGTTTCCATATTCTTACGTCAGATCTATTTACTTACTAGTAAATCTTATTGAGCATACCCTACAAGGTAGCAAAGTCAGAGATCTCGATATCTGTCATATTCCTTCTGAAAGAGAAATCCCAAACAATCTGTCCAGCCTCTATAGAAAAATTGTTAGCAACAAATCCTTGTTGTCTACAATCCAACAAAAAAGGATTTGGGAATTGATTAGAAAACACCAATTGTCCGCACCATTCATCATGCCAAAATTTGACCTGAATACCATCATGGACCCTATATCAAATCCACTAAGAAAACTCCACCTGAACACATAAAACAGACTTCCATAAACCAGAAATCCTATTAGCTTGGAATGGAACACACCAACCACCATTAACCAACTGATATTTACAAATAATAATTTGCTACCCAAACCACCTTGAGATAGTGGTTTACACACATTCTCCCATTCGACCAAATGATACTTTTTCTTCTCAATAGAATCGTTCCATAGGAAATCCCGCTGAATTCTTTCTATCCTCCGTAAAACTGTTTTAAGGCAATGGAAGCAAGAAAGAAAATAGATTGGAATACTGGATAGAACTGATTTAATTAGAGTAACACGACCGCCCATAGACAAATATCTACCTTCCAAGAACTTAACTTCTTTTCAATCCGCTCTACAACCGGATCCCAAAGATGTTTCTTTGGTAGTCCCAAACATAAAGGGAGCCCCAAATACTTAGCAGGAAGCTTACCTACTTTACACCCAAATACATGTGCCAAAAAAGCAACATGACTTTCTTCCGTTTGAATTCCAGTCAATTCAAACTTACCATAATTAATCTTCAACCCCAAGAGGAACTCAAACCATTTCAAAATACACTTTAAATTTTGCAACTGATCCAAAGAAGCTTCACACAACATAATGGTATCATCTGCAAACTGTAAATGTGTTACCTCAGTATTGGCGTTCTCCACTGCAAAACCTTTGATTAGATTGTTATGCTTGACTTTCTCCATTAAGGCATGCAAAGCTTCTGCCACTATATAACAAAGAGCATAGGAGATATAGGATCTCCTTGCCGAAGGCCTCTCAAACTTTTGAAATAATCTTTTGGTGAACCATTCTCCAAAATAGAAAAATGAGCTAAGTAAATACATGTTACACCCTGTCCCGAAACTAATCAAGATTAATGCTAATTAATTGAGATTAGCGCAAATTAGTCATGTTTAATTAAGCTAATTGTGGTTAATGACCAAATTGAGTTGAATTAGTCTCAAATAGATGAATTGAGCTTAATGAAATGGATTTAGAAGAGACTAAGTTAATTGAGTTGGTTTTAGACTCAAACGAGTGAGAATGAGAACTTTGGTGTAAAAACGAATTTTCACGTATTTTGTCGAATACGGTAACTCTTGATACCCTTGCCTGTATCTCGAAGAGTACGTCAACTTTCATAATATACTCAATTGCAATTGATCTCAAATGGATCAAATGAATCTTCATTTGACTCAAAATGGGAATAAGGTTGTAAAGGAGGGCTTAAGTACGAATTTAGTTTATAAGGCTCTAAATGAACCAAACTTCATTTCATTCGATTATGTTCCAGCACAAAGCACCTGAGAGCAAACCCTAGGCTCTTTTTCTTTCTTCTTCACTTGTTCCTCATCGATTGTCTAAGTTAGAAGCGTTACAAGTGGTTTGTAAAGGAGATTTGGTCTCCTCATCTTCCTGTTCAATCATCTTTGGTGTTAGGGTTTAAAGGAAAAGTACAGTTTTCCTTTCTTCAAGCTACAAGTAAGTGATTAGTTGTAGTTTCTGAAATTCCAAGTTTTAGTTAGATGATTTAAACCCTCCTAACATAAACAACTCATAGGTTTTCATATTTGTTGTTTTTATGATGTTAGGGTTAGTAAAAAGAGTTCAAGAGGTGGAATTCATCTCTAATTGAGCTTAAGGAAAGAGGGGTTTTGTGTGAAATTCAAATTTCAGGCAAGTATAAACAGTACTTTGTGCATAAATGCTTGTAATCTCCTGTTTAATTCTGTTTTGGGTATGATTAACCCTATTATTTGAATTGATAAGTGAATGAATGAGTGAAGAAGAAGCATATGTATGTGAATGAATGGATGGGGAAGAAGTTTGTGCGTGTGAATGGTAATTTAGGAAGGAATGTGCAGGTTGTGAATGAGTGAAATGGAACAAGGACAGAAGGCGTTCAGTTTCAGATTATTGAAACTGAAATTCGTCCTGTCCCATCGATCGGACCTACAGTTCCGATCGATCGGACATCTCAAAGTTGTGTCCGGATTGAGGTGATTCTGTTTGAATCAAAGACTTGTTCTATGCTTGTAGTATAAGTAAGTCTATAAATTAGTCTAGAGGCTATTTGTAGTATAATTGAGGTTAATGGACTGTAAGAGAGAAAATTACCGATGATTTTAGAATTTATAGTTTGACTTTGAACATTGTTTCAATGGAATTAAATGATGCGTGTTAATCGTTAGTTTGTTATAAACATTCATAGGTGTTAATTAAGGTGATTCTAATGTACATTACATATAATGTGATGTCCATTGAAAATAACACATACATTAGATAACCAAGGGCTACACCTAAATGAATGGTTTGGAATGAGAAAGTGAAGTTAATGAAGTTGTAAATTGTTTTAACTCTTTAAAATTGAGTTGGATTCATATTATTAATCTCAAGTTTCAATGTGAATTGTACTAGTCTGTATTCCTTTCAATTGTTATGAATTGGATTTATGGAATTGAATTGAAATCCAAAATGGATTAATTGTTAATTTGAGTTATATTTGATTTGAATTGACTCTTTGAGGATGGCACTACATAGCTATCCTATTAAAGCTCATCGTAGAGCTGAAATGGGTTAAATGATTATTACTATTGCAGTAGATGGATTTGGGGGCGTTCCGGAGCTCCACGGAGAAGCCAGTTGTCCCTGGCCCGGACACTGGTTAGATCCCACAATATTTGTATTTGCAAATTGAATGATTACTTCCATTTGGAAGAAATGAAATGAAATGCTACGGTAGTTGCCAATTAGTGTCTAATTCTTATTTGACTCTGAAAGTATATGTTGTTGTCATCGTACAAATTGTTATAATTGCTTAATGATAGACTTACACAGATCAAGTCTATGTGATAGCATCTGATATCATAAATCTGTTTATACATTGCTGAATCCGAATCGTCGTATTCATTAGTGTTATTAATGGCATTACAGGCCCAATTGCCAATGTCGGTCCTGCAGAGGCCGCAGCGCCAGCGGAGGAAACCACTCCGGTTCCTCCAAGAGGTTTAGTAGAATGGAACGGCAGAGATATCATTTGATGTTGATATTTGAGAGCGAACATGATATGGAAACCTTTTGAAACCATTTTGGAAACTTTAGATACTTGTCATTTTGCATTGTATTTTAAATATGCAGTGAATGACATGAGTAGAGAAATGAGATTGTTAATAGTGTATAGTGTAGAAGATAATAGGCCCAACAAAGGCCCATGTACAATATCCCACACGTGGGATACACTTAAGATTGTATAGCTGTAGCTGATTTATCTCATTCCATGTATAGGATAGGATTTTATTCTTTCCATTCTTTGTTTATTCTAATTTGTACTCTTTACATAATTAGAGCCTTGATTAAGGCATAAGATCATTATAAATAGAACAGTCGATGCTCAATCAAGGCACGATCTCCCACTGTTTCTCTTCTTCTTCCTCTCCTTTCTTCACATATTATAACATAGAGAACTTTACCTTTATGTACAGGACATGTAAATTTGTATTTGATATCATTGTATGTCTTCCGCATTATGTGTATTTGACAGATGTATACGGTATATCTCACTAGTGTGAAGTATGTATATCTCTTGTGGATTTCGTTTTAACTTCCGTTAATTCGGAGTTCACGGGAGTACGTGTGGTTGCAACTCGGGATTAACCCAAATGTAATCAAATCTCAGGCTCGGGTCGTGACAATACGGCAAAGAATCCACTTTCTACATTTCGCACCAAATCCCATTCTTGTCATCATGTATAGAAGAAATCCCAATCCACCATGTCATATGCTTTTTCAAAATCTAACTTGCAAATTAAACCTGAACGCTGCTGCCGATTTCTCGAATCTATACACTCATGGGCAATAAGAATGCCATCAAGGATTTGGCGACCTTCTACAAAAGCACCCTGGAATTCTGAAATTATCTTAACTGTCCATAGGCGATTGGCAAGAACTTCAGCTAAGATCCTATAGAGGCTTCCAATCAGACCGATAGGCCTATAATCTTTAATTGAAACAGCTCCATCCTTCTTAGGAATCAAAGATATAAAAGAAGCACCCAATTCTCTGTGATAGCTCCATTAGAATGGAATTCATTGAAGAAGACTAAAGTATCATCTACTAAAATATCCCAAAAATGTTGGAAAAATACAATTGGGAATCCATCAGGCCCAGGAGCATGATCACCTCCTAAACTGAACACTGCTTCCTTGATCTCTTCTTTCTTAAACTGGAACTCGAGAGAAGCACTGGAAATTGACAGCTGCCTCAATGAAACACCATCCATTCTTGGCCTAGATCTGCCATCACCAGTATATAAATGCTGGAAAAATTCTACAACTTCCCTTTCTATATCCTGCCTTTTGTCCCATATCCTTCCTCTTGCCTCAATAACATTTATTCGATTAGCACGGCGACGGGCAGTAGCAATGGCATGGAAAAACTTTGTATTTCTGTCTCCTGCTTTAATTCAAGAACGCTGCTTCCATTTGATCTCCTCCTGAACGATCAATCTTCGAAACTGCTCTTGAAGGAATTTCCTATTGGCTCGGTCTGCCTCTTATATTTATCCCTCTTCCTCTTTCCCATCTATCCTCTGCATATCTGCTAACAACTGATTCTTCCTTAACATAATGCTACCAAACACTTCTTTTCTCCAACCTTTCAATTTATATTTAATGAATTTTAGCTTATGAGCTAACTGATAACCCATCCAGCCATTAACAGAAATAGAAGCCCACCAATCTCTGACAACATCAGGAAATCCCTTTTCTGAAAGCAAAGCAATTACAAACTTAAAATGAATAGGACCCCAATCTTCCATACCTGTTTCAAGCATCAGAGGCCAATGATCTGAAATCGGTCGAGCCAAAGCTCGTTGAATAAAATTAGGGAATAAATCCAACCACCCCGGTGAAACTAAAAATCGGTCAAATCGGCTCATCATTGGACATTCCTGCAAATTAGACCAAGTAAATTCTGCTCCTCTCAAAGGCAAATGCAAAGATCATGAGACCTAATCCAGTTAATAAATTCCCGCATTGATGGAGAACTTGAACAGCCCCGTTTCCTCTCAGTCGGAAATCTTATAACATTAAAATCTCCTCCTAACATCCGAGGACAATTCCACAATCTAGCCAACTGATTTAGTTCTGCCCAAAAATCTGCCTTCTCATTAACATTAGTAGGCCCATAAACTGAAGTAGCCACCCATTCAACATCACATCTAACATCTTTAAACAGAACTGAAACAGAAAATCTCCCCACAACTTCATCCATTTTTTGCTAAAACGCTGCATTCCACACCAGTAAAATACCTCCAGAAGCTCCTATGGAGGGACATACTGCATATTGACAACTTCTCCAAGGGCAGAATGACGGCACAATCTATCATCAATACTTCCCATTTTAGTTTCTTGAATAGATAGGCACTCATCCCTATAAGACTGAAAGATCCCTTTCATCACTGCTCTCTTTGAAGCTGAATTCATACCACGAACATTCCAGGAAATGATCTTCATAATTTCAATAACTTCACACCATTTTGACTGTCATTAACTGGACGATCGTATTTGAATGAAAATAATAATTTATCCAGTTCCCGTTAATGCTTGATTTCTTTCGACTCTGAATATCTACCTTGCATTTTTCATTCTCCTCTACCACCATCTCATGAATGAACCTCCTCAAATCCCTTATAGTTCCTTCCATTGAAATTCTCAAAACATTAGATGTCTCAGCCAATTTTTCCTCGATCATGAAATTTTTGTCACTATGATGGGAAAAAACTCGTTCTACAGCAAGGTCCTGCACATTTTCTGGTTGATCCACCACTACCAAAGCCTGCTCATTTTCTTGGTCTTCTGCTGAAAATTCTCCCTCATCCTTCTCCTTGGAGGACTGATGATCTTCGTCCGAGTCCCCCCATTTCCGAACATCCCTTTCTTGGTTTTCTTTAATTACAATGAATGTCGGGTTCCACTGCATTGTATGAAATCCCATTTGGGCCTGCCTGAATGTCCGATGGACCTTTCATTGGCGCAGAAACATCGTCCCGTTGTAAACAATTAGCCTCCTTTGTATTATTAAGGGCGAATTGAGGATTTTGAGAAGTAGCAGGGGTAGTGAGGTCATTTCGAACCTCAGTGAAGATTCCTTTAATAGTAGGGCAGCTTGCAATTTCCCTATTCCTTCCTAGCATGCGACGAAATCCCAGAGCCTCCTTCTGGACTGCAGATTGGTTCAGCTTCTTAGGAAATTTCGAGAAATCTCCATCTACAATCATAGATGCTCTCGCCAGATTTACTTACTTATTTTCCGCAATTAGATCATTTGATTAGGGCTTTCAATTTGAAAATTCGAAATTGCCGGAATATCGCAAGAAGATCTCGAAAGAATTTCCACAATCTTGCAGATATCCTGGGCTGCAAAGATATTTGCAAGGTGGTGTAACCCCGAATATTCAACTCTAATCCCAATCAACTCACTTTTAAAGAAGTTGATTTTTAATCCTGACACCGCTTCAAAGCTAAGAAGTATGGCTTTTACATTTCTAACTTGTTCTTCAGTCGCTTCACAAAAGATGAGCAAGTCATCGGCAAATTGTAAGAGGATACTGATGGAGCGGTTGCAGCCACTTTAAACCCCGTTAAAAAGCCTTAGGCTTCAGCTGCCTTCACCATCTTATTCAGTGCCTCAACTACAGTTACAAATACAAAAGGTGAAAGAGGGTCTCCCCGCCTTAGCCCTCTTTGGGCTTTGAAGAAGCCCTTTGGGGTTCCATTGATAATGATAGAAAAAGAGGCTGAAGTGACACATTCCTTGATCCAATTCCTCCATTTTCCCCCAAAGCCCTTGAAGAAGCCCTTTGGGGTTCCACTGAGCATTAAGTTCTTCTTACACTTGTATTGGACCACTCCCAGTGGGCTTGACCCATGACTGTGTTAAACAGGCCCATGGCCCAAGGCCCATGAACAAATCTATTCCAGACTATCATATCTCACGTGGATGTTGATTGGGTCAACTTGTAAAAGCTGTACATAATCTCTTAATTAGATCTTCTCTTGTAATTAGTTAGTTTCCAAAAGTTAGAATACTAATTGATGTAATTAGCTAATTTCCTGACTTAGAAGCCTTGATTGAGGCATGTATTAGTCTATTTATTGGGGCTTGATCTCCAATGGAGACACAGAAATAATATAAACGAAGAGTGTTTTTCCTCCATGTTCTGCAGTCATCGATTTGTCATGGTATCAGAGCAAGGCTCAAGAACATCTAGTCTCTTCTCTTCCAAAGCATCTAGGCAATAGGATAGAGAGGAATAAATCTCTCTCTCGTGCAAAAAACAGATCCAGGCATCTGTTCAAGGAATTCCAGCGTCATCCACCATCAGCGACAGTTCCATCTTGAAGGTGGCCCACCCCTGATCATCAGATCAATTTCCAAAAACCACACAGACATGGTCGCCTGATATTATTAGGATTATTGGCGATTTTTTCAGGATTTTTCAGCACCTCTAGGTAGTCCTTTCGCTCTTTCTTGTGTTATTTCAAAAAATTACACTAGTTTCAATCAAGACCGTCAAGAATCTTGGATTTTCAGCGGAATAGGTTCAAACCTGTTCCAGTAGGTGCAAAAATACTGTGGCTTCTCAGATCAAATATCTGATCAGTGGTCAGATCCATCTGTGGGCCCCACGTAAAGGATCTGCAGCTTCAGTGAAGCTCGTCAGTGTGTTTTATGTTACTGGTATTAGTCTGACTTCGTTTTTTTTCCTTCTCTGCTGGTTGGATCTTGTCTTCTGCACTCACAGAAAGCTTTTCATACAACTGTTGCTTGTTTTGATTACTGTTTCTCATCGTTTCAATCCACTTTTTTTCCAATCTAACATTGAGATGGAAAAATCTGAGGTTACTTTGATCAAATTCACTGGAAAAAATTACCCTGCTTGGTCTTTCCAATTTCAAATATACCTAGAAGCTAAGGAATTGTGGGGATATGTTTCTGGCGCTGACCCTAAACCCACCGAAGATGAGAAGATCTCCTCTTCGCTCACTAAAGATGCAAATATCAAATCATGGATTCTAGGATCTGTCGAGCCACATCTGATCATGAATCTCAAACCTTACCCCACCTCTAAAGCCATGTGGGGATATTTGAAGAAAGTATACCATCAAGATAACTCTGCACGTCAATTTCATCTTGAGTGTGCGATTGCTGACTATGCACAAGGGACCTTATCAATTCAAGACTACTATTCTGGATTCCGTACGCTGTGGTCGGAATACGATAGTATTAAATATGCAGATGTGGCTGACAATGTGTTGACAGTAATTCAAGATCTTCAGGCCTCTAGTCAAAGGGATCAGTTTTTGATGAAATTGCGGAATGAATACGAGACTGTCCGATCTGCCCTGATGAATCGGACGCCATTACCTTCGTTGGATGTCTGCTTGAATGAACTCCTACGCGAAGAACAGTGCATTGCGACCTCGGCTCATATAGCTCAATCAAAGACTGAGACTTATTCCGTCACGTTCTCTGCCAATAGGACTTCTCAGCCTCTGCCTCGAGACTTGAGCAAAACGCAATGTTACAGTTGTCAAAAATTTGGGCACATTGCAACTCAATGCAAACAGAAGGTCTGCAGTTACTGTAAAAAGTCAGGACATATCATCTCTGAATGTCGCCGCTGCCCACAGCGTCTATCACCACAGTCTCAGACTCCGCATGCGTATGTTGCTTCTTCGGTTATGCCTGCTCCTACATCGGCACCCTCACAGCCTGAGCCCTCATCCTCTCTCACTCCTGAATTGGTCCAACAAATGATTGTCAATGCCCTCTCTGCTTTTGGTCTCTCAGGTACATCCCCTCCATCTTCTACTTGGTTTCTTGATTCCGGGGTCGTCTAATCATATGACGTCGTCCCGTGCCCCACTCTCAAATGTGCAACGATACAATGGCCATCTTCAAATACAAACTGCTAACGGGGACCATTTTCCCATTATTGCTGTCGGTGACATCCCTGGTCCCATTCCATTGAAAAATGTTTATCTGTGTCCAAATTTAACTTCCAACCTTTTGTCAGTAGGGCAGCTTGTTGAAAATAATTGTAACATCTCCTTTTCTTCTTCTAGTTGTGTTGTGCAGGACCAGATGTCCGGGAAGGAGATCGCGGGGGGGCCTAAGTGTGGACGCTTGTTTCCGCTGGATTTTTCTAAGATTTTTAGGAATAAATTTGACAATGATGTGTTTTGTTTTTCCATTAGAGATACCTGTCAATTGTGGCATAAAAGACTTGGCCACCCTAATTCAAAAGCTTTGTCCCTTATGTTCAATTCTGGTTTATTAAATAAAACTACTGGTTTATCTTCGTGTGCGCCTTTTGATTGTGCTACTTGCAAAATGGGAAAGAGCAAAACTCTTTCTTTTCCTATTTCCACTTCACACAGCACTCAGTATTTTGATTTGATTCATAGCGATGTATGGGGAATTGCTCCGGCACTTTCTCATGCTCACGATAAATACTTTATGACTTTTATTGATGATTTCAGTCGGTTCACATGGGTTTACTTTCTGCATTCCAAATCTGATGTTTTTCATGTTTTTAAAATTTTTCTGGATTATGTCGAAAATCTAATTAAGAGATTATGTACAGCTGTTACAAGTTGACCCAATCAACATCCATGTGAGATATGATAGTCTGGAACGGATCTGTTCATGGGCCTTGGGCCTGTTTAACAGACTGGACCTATGTCAGTCCATACGTCCCATACTAACACCTAGAGTTTGGATCAGACTACAGCTGAACCATCAGAGGCCGTGCATCTATATGTTCCAACATCTTCCTCTCAATATCCGCAAGGATGGTGAAAATAGGAGCTAAGATGGAATAGATGATAGCAACTTGCATCAATCTAATTGAACTGTTTGAAGAAAGCATCTGCGATCATTTTGTTCTCCACCCATAGGTAAGAGGAAAAGGGTGTCCTATTGCTTGCACAGGGTTTCTTTGGAGAGAAAACTCGACAATTTTATTACTTCATTCCTTGAACCATACATAGTCTTACAAAGTAGTTAGACACTTCATAGTATTCCTAAAATATCTCTCTTATAACTGACTAATAATAAATGCACGAAACAAGGCAAGTGCATGAGTTGCAAGAAATCAGGGAGTGACTGGATAGTGTATGGAGATGTGGATGCGCAAGAGTAGGTTTCGTGGAATTATTCAGCGATTGGGCAGTGGATGTGGATGAGTTGGATAGTATCAAGATGTGGATCTGCATGAATTGGATGGATTGGAAATCAGGAACAAGTATTAGAGGTGTGAATTTGCGTAGAGGTGAGATGGAATAGAGGTGGGAAAATGGTTGGGTGGTTGGCATCATGAAACTAGGAATGTGCATGGCATGGAGACATGGATATGGCTGGGTGGTTGGCCACAACGTGGTTGAATGCACGCATGTATGTTGGGCCTGGCCTTTAACTTACAAATACAGCTTGTCCTAATTATTTCTTAGAAATATTTCTGAATTAATGAAGTTTTCATAGTTTAGAGTCCTTCAGTAACATTTTTTATGTTGATTAGTAAGAAAATTAATAAAACTATATGAAATAATGGGCTTTAGTATAATAAGATATCATAAACTTGTATTATAGAAGTATCAGTGCATTATCAGAAGCTAGTACGAGTGTCACACATATCATCCAACATGGATACGTTGGGCATGTACAACTATCTTGATTATCATAGGACATGACTATGAGTTGTTTTCCAGACGTTCCTATTTTAAGGAGAAAACCTGCAATGTACACAATTTTACCTCCACAAGGGTTTATGTGTATGTCTTCACATAAACCCAAGAATCTCAGATGCAACAAGATTCTCTTCCATTTGATAAATAAAGCCTTGGTGACTAATTTGAGTTTTTTTTTTTTTTTGGTCGGTAACTCTTATTTTCTCTCCTCTTCATCTTCCAGTATGGGAAGCCCCTAAGTCACCTTCCAGTCTGGGAAGCCCCTGATTCAGCCTGATCAACCATGGCCCACCTGTGATCTTCATCACTCATCAGCTAGAAGCTCCAAGCCTGGTCGACTACCTGCTGCCATCTTTTTGGTGATTTTTCCAGATTTTCTCTCATCAGAGGTACGCCATCTTCTACTTTCTAGGTTTTCTCAATTTTATCAAAAAGATTCAATCTCAGCCGTCTAGAATCTCGGATCTTGATCTGTTTTGAGAAGCACCTCTTCCATCAGTTGCGGAAATTGACCCTTCTCTCATCCCTTGCCTCTGATCTGTCCATAGATCATCTGGTGGGGCCCACGTGGAGGATTATTCACTGACGACTAGGTCGTCTGGCTGCTGTTTTGAGTTTTTTCTTTTTTTTTGCTATTTCTGTCTCCCCTGCTACATACTGCTCTTCTGGTTCTGTTGCTACTTGCTACATACTACTCTATTCTCGTCGCTACCCTGGCACCATCTGGAGTAAGACGAAGCACGTAATACTCCATCCTCTGCAGTTGCTTTCGTTTCCCCCAAAAATTTACTGATTTGGGCCTGACCTGCAGTCTGGGCTTGAATTGAGTCCAGACTCGACCCAGCCACGTGCTATCATCTTCTCTTGCTCTTTTAACCGATCCGTCACATAATGGAGAAATTTGAGATTATCCTGGTTCGCTTTGATGGCAAAAATTACACCTCTTGGGCCTTTCAGTTTCAAATTTACTTAGAAGGAAAAGAACTGTAGGGATATATTGATGGGTCTGAAAGTAAGCCAAAGGAAGATGACAAAAAGATTTCCGCCTAGAAAACTAAGGATGCCAAAATCAAACCTTGCTTACTTGGCTCTGTCGAACCGCATTTTATCCTCAACCTGAAACCTTGCAAATCTGCTCGTAAGATGTGGGACTACCTTAAAAAGATTTATCAGCAAGGCAATGCTGCGCGCCAATTTCAATTGGAGCTTGACATCTCTCAGTTTACCCAAGGCACCCTATCCATCCAAGAATATTACAATGGGTTTCGAATATTATGGTCTGAATATGATGAGATTAAGTTTGCCACTGTGTCTGAAGCACTTCTACCCGAGCTTCTTCTATTACAGCAAAATAGCCATCGAGACCAATTTCTCATGAAACTTCGTCCGGAGTATGAGACTGTTCGATCCAACTTGATGAGCCGGGCTTCGCTTCCTAGCTTAGATGACTGTCTTCAGGAACTTCTGCGAGAAGAACGTCTGGTTACCAAAACTTCTATGGAACAACTGCGATCTGCTGAGGTTCCACTTGCTTATGCTACTACCACCAGACCACCTCTCAGGGACGTCAGTAAAATTCAGTACTATAATTGTAAAAAATATGGTCATTATGCAAACCAATGCAAAGCAAAGATCTGCAGGTATTGTAAAGCCATTGGTCACGTTATTGAAAAATGCCGGAAGAAGGGTCGCAATTCTACTTACCACACTTCTACGTCGTCAGCTCCTGGTGCTTACACAGTACAGTCCGCTCCTAGAGCTTACACAGCGAGCTCTCAACAATTTGTGACCTCTGACTTCAGTGGTTCCCTCCAAAATATGAGTCTTCTTCACAACCTGGTTCCTCATCTCAATCTGCATCCCCCGCTCCTCTCACTCCTGACATGGTAAATCAAATGATTATCAATGCCTTGGCCTCTATGAACATCTCAGGTATTGATTCGTCTGTCTCAAACATGGTACTTAGATTCTGGAGCGAGTAACCACATGACATCTTCACCCACAGCACTGCAAAATGTTGTTCCTTACACTGGTCCTTTTACCGTTCAAACTACCAATGGAGACCATCTTCTTATCACCTCTGTTGGTGATATCCCTGGCCCCTTACCATTAACCAATGTTTTAGTGTCTCCTCATCTTGCTACAAATTTGGTTTCTGTGGGTCAACTTGTTGAGAATAATTACAATGTTTCCTTTTCTTCTTCTGATTGTGTTGTGCAGGACCAGGAGTCGGGGAAAGTGATCGCGAGGAGGCCTAAGCGTGGCAGACTGTTTTCCATTCCAGTTTCTACCTTTACTCATAACAATTTTTTACACCAGTTATTTTGTTTTTTTATTCAGAATAATTCTCGGTTGTGGCTAAAATGACATCGGTTCGGTTACTTCTCGCCATTGCTGCCTCCAATTCTTGGCCTTTATACCAAATGGATGTCAAAAAATGCCTTTCTCCATGGGGATTTGAAGGAAGAGGTCTATATGAGGATACCGCAGGGTGTCACCTCTCCGTCTAAAAATGCTGTCTGTCGCCTTCTAAAATCTCTTTATGGTCTAAAGCAAGCTCCTCGGGCGTGGTTTGAAACTTTTAGGGGGCGGTTACACAAAACTGGCTTTACTCAGAGCCCTTACGATCCCTCTCTATTCCTACAAAGAACATGTACTGGTGTTACTGTTCTACTTGTGTATGTGGATGATATAATTATTACTGGCACTGATGCTAGTATAATCAGGTCTATCCAAGCCTCTCTCAGGGATTATTTTCATATGAAAGATTTGGGTCCTTTACATTATTTTTTGGGCTTAGAAGTGCATCAATCTCCCAAAGGCCTCTTTCTCAATCAACACAAATACACATCTAATCTTATTGAGCTTGTTGATCTACATGAATCTTCTCCCATTGATACCCCTGTAGAGGTCAACCTCAAATTATGCAAAGATGATGGTGACCTTCTTCCTAATCCTCATACCTACAGGCGCCTGGTGGGCAGCCTTGTCTATCTCACGATTACTCAACCGAATATCTCTTATGCTGTCAATCTTGTGAGCCAATTCATGACTTCTCCTAGACACCTTCATCTGATCACTGTCAAGCGCATAATCCGGTATTTGTTGGGCACTGTCACTTGTGGGATATATTATCCCAAGGATAATCCTCTTCTGCTGACCGCTTATGCAGATGCTGATTGGGCGGGCTGTCAGGATACTCATCTATCTATTATTGGTTGGTGCATGTATCTTGGCAATTCTTTAATTTCTTGGAAATGCAAGAAACAAGAACGTGTTTCTCTATCTTCTACAGAGGCGGAATACAGGGCGATGTCTTCTGCATGTTCAGAAATCTTATGGCTACGGGACTTCTTTCGGAACTCGGATTTGCACAATCATCTCCTACATCCTTGCATGCAGATAATACTGGGGCTGTCCGGATCACTGAAAACCCTCATGTCCCTACTGACCTTCAGTTTGCTGACATCTTCACCAAAGGACTTCCTCGGCCTCGACATCAGTTTCTGGTTTCCAAATTGCTGCTTTATGACTCCCCCGCATCAATTTGAGGGGGGGTGTCAATCTAGGAACTCTAATTGTATTATATTAGAAAGTTAGCTATAACTTAGGAAGTTGTTTTGTATAAGGATGCTATAACTTAGGAAGTTGTTTTGTATAAAGATACTAATAATAGGGAAATCAATCCCTATATAATGAGAAGGTTACAACCCAAAAGAGGATACGTTCTTCCTCCAATAATCTTATTTTTCTCCATGCGTCCATAATTGACAACTAGTAAATTTATTGAATGACTAATTTCACAAAAGCGTACCATTAGTTGAAATAAAGAAAAAAGGAAAAGAAAAGAAAAAAGTGGAATACCTGCAGTAAAGAATCTTTATGGTAGTGAGTGAGATTTGGATCTACACACTGCACCAGGTGAGCCATTGGATTATGGTCATCTTCTAAAGCTGATAGCATCTGAAAATAAAATAAAATAAGGCCAAGTCAATCACGCTGCAGTAGAAGTATGATGATATGAATCAACTGGACTACTTCAAAAACATAATCTTGAAAGGGTTTAACTGCTTAAAACTTGAACCCACATATGAGGATGCAAATCTGAGTTGACCAAAACAAAATTGAGCACTCGTGCATTCTAGTTTTTAACTACTTGATCGAAACATGTTTGTGAGTGCAACCATTATGGGCTTCAAGAAACCGGTCAATTGATCAAATAGAGTAGAAAAGAATTTTAAGTGCTGAATCGACCTTTAACACAATTCAAATTATAAGGAGACAGATTCTAAATAAGAAAACAAAGCAAGACACCGAAAACCAAGGAAAAAGAAATTGACACATAAATGTTTCAGTTACTACGCATTCTTCTCTACAATAGGGAGTGAAATGGACTTAATAAAGAGTTTGTAACACGTTATGACCTTTTGTAAAATAAAAATTTGAGACTCAAAAGTTAATAAATACTTACAAAAGTCACAACAGATCGATGTTCAGTACATTGGTTATTTTCAGTACTAGCAGTTCTACTGAGTGCTGGCTTGCCAGTGATAAGTTCCATAAGAACAACCCCATAGGAATATACATCACTCTTTGCTGTCACACATCCATCTCGAATATACCTGGTGGCAATTCCCATATATGGTCAAAGTGGCAAAAAAATTAGCATTCAAGCTTACCAGTAAAATGGGAGGCACAATCCCTATTCGAAAATGGAAAAACATAACCTCAGAACAGGGCAGAAGAAATAATTCACTTACTCGGGAGCAAGATAACCAAATGTTCCAACTACTTTAGATGCCGTGGCTCCACTTTCTGGAGAACTCTCAAGTAATTTCACCAATCCAAAATCTGCTATCTACACACCATTAAATGGAAATATGGAAGTCAAAATTTATTTGTAATTATAGTTATCAAAATCCTACGATTCGTATCCCAAATCCCGATTCGTATCCCGAATCTTAAGGAAAACGATTCGTGTCTGTACAACGAATCCCATTTACAAATGGATCTAAGGATTCGGGTGTGAATCCTACGATTCGATACTCGTTTCATCAAACCTTATTATTCAAGCAATTTGGCTAAGTGAGAACAACTACAACCAATAAGATAATATTAATAATCTTTTACCTTTTTTCTTTCCTTCTTTTAGCAATTTTGTTTTTTAAAGGTTATTTAGTAGTTAACGAAACCTCCTAAGAATTTTTTGCAGCTTTGATAAGGTTTTAAAGATAATTAAAGAACATGCATTTAACTAAAGCATTCGACTGTACGTATGGTTCTTGTTTATAACTTCTTATTTTTTTAATCTATTTTGGTTTTTTTTTTCTTCATGAACACTTTCTTAACTTCAAGTGATATCCTACTGTGTAAGATTGATGGTTTGGATTTTATTTTTATTTTTATATTTTGATTTAAAGATAATAAAAAATATATATTGATACTTTAAATTTATTTAACCATTTACACATCATTTATTTCCAATATATATTAATATATTTCATGAATACTTATCACCTTACTGATCAAAAACTTATCCTGATGTTCTTGATATGATTGTATGATAGACTTACTCGTTATTATATTTATGCTGCTATAAATGGGAAAATGGATGGTTATAAATAATTACTTTTTTTTCTTTTAATTTGTAATGATTTTTTTATTTTTATTATAAAAATAAAAAAATCCTACGATTTGCGATTCGATTCGACTCGTGGGTATGAACGATTTACGATACAATTCCGATTTTGAAAACTATATTTGTAATTATATGAAAACGCATTCATTTTGCATGCATCCAACCATCCTTTTCCCTTGACATCTGTGACACAGAGGACTTTGAAAGTAGATTGGATTATAAATATAAGTCTGCCAGTTTATTGTAACTTCTGGTCCCAAGCCCGGATAAAGGAGGGTTGTGTCAGGTTGGTTGAAGCTGGCATAAATCTTTTATCACAACTAGAACATGAATTCTAAGATAGTGACATGCCATGATTGGAATACAAAACATAGTGGCAAGTGATCCTTTTCCTTTATTATCTGTTGGAAGGAATTTTGAAACTAGATTAGAATACAAAATATATTGGCAAGTCCTAGATCCCGAAAAGCCAATTGAGTTAGCCAGTAAGGATTTTTTTTTTTTTTTTTTTTTTGGGTTAAGAACTCTCATTTTTATGATAATAATGTAGAAGATAACAAGGCTGTAAGATAACAGGCCCTAGGCCCAGCCCAACAAGGCCCATGTACAGCCTCCCACATGTGGGATTTAGTCTAGATTGTATAGCTGATTTCTCTCATCCTGTATAGCTGATTTCTCTCTTCATTCCTTGTATAGACTAGGAGATATTCTTTCTATATTCTGTCTTTTTCTGATTTGTATTCTTAACATGTTTAGAGCCTTGATTAAGGCATATTGAGATTATAAAGAGAACAGTTGATCCTCTATGGAGGCATGACCTTCTCTCCATTCTTCTTCTTCTGCTTCTTCCATGCATTATAACATGGTATCAGAGCCATAAAATCTTGGAGGTCTCATCTACATCATCAAAACATCTTAGAAGAAACACAGATAAAAAATCTGTGATTTTTGGAAGCAAATCGTGGGTGAAAACCTCCTGTTCTCTCATTGTGATCAATAGTGGCCCACCTGCGATCATCACAAAATCTACAAGTCTCACTCCAGCCTTGGTCGACTGTCTCTCCTGGTCTTTTCAGAGATCTTTTCAGCATTTTTCAGAGATTAGAGGTAGGCCTTTTGATCTGTCTAGTGATTATCCAACTTTCTGAAATAGTTTTCATGACAGCCACACAAAATCCTGGATTCTGAATGGATCCTGATGAGACTCATACTGCTGAAAAGGGAAATTCATCCTGGTTTCTAGCTTCTAATCTGATTCTCAGTCAGATCAGTTTGTGGGCCCCACACAGGGATCCTGCCTCAAAAATTCAGTTTGTCTGGGACTGTTTTTTGACAAAAATGCACTTTTCTGTGCTGTTTTATGTTGGAAGCCTCATCAGCTACTGTTTACTGCTGATTTCTGATATGTGGGCTGTTTTTCTTCTTTAAAACTGCTGATCTTGCACGCTGCTGCTCTCTGTTGTCCTTTTTTTACTGCATTCTCCAATGGACAAGTATGATGTTATCCCAATTAAATTTAATGGGCATAAATATATGTCCTGGTCCTTCCATTTAAAGAACTTTGTAGAAGGACAAGGGCTCTTTGGCTATCTTGATGGATCAATCACTAAGCCTCCGACTCCAAGTACCACTGACTCCAAAGTCTTAGCTACCTAGTCTAAGGAAAATGCTAAAGTTGTCACTTGGATCCTTAACTCTAATGATCCCTCTCTTGCCAATGCTCTTCAAGCCTACACTACAGCAGTTGATATGTGAGCACATCTCAAGAAAGTCTACCATCAAACCAATAAAGCCCGGAAGTTTCACTTGGATAGTGAAATTGCTAAATATAATCAAGGGGATAAATCTGTGCAGGAATACTTTAATAGTTTCCTCACCTCATGGACTGAAAGGGATTCCATGTTGATCCAAACAGTCTCTTCTGGATTTCTATCTGAGGCCTTTCAAATTACAAGAAGAAACTCACATTAGCCAGTTTCTTATGAATCTACGACTAGAATTTGAATATGTTCGGTCTGCCCTCATGAATAGAGAAATTTCTGCTAATCTTGATACTTGCTTTCAAGAAGTCCTTCGCGAAGAACTTCGTCTCACCTGACAGCGTACTATTCTTGAAGAACCAAAAGCCTTCCTTGGTCATATTGCCAAAAATTGTTGCAAGAAATTGGTTTGCAGATATTGCAAACGCTCTGGTCATCTTATTGATGACTATCGCAGCCTACAGCGAAGGAATGAGACACGGCCTAAAAAGCCTCCCTCCAATATGCCTAGACAGAATATTGCAACTGCATTTCAGGCTCAAGCACCCTTATCTGATACAGGAAGCACTTCCCCCGGGACTATATCCATGACTCCCACTTAGAATCAAGAACTGATTCAAAACACGATTACCTCAGCATATGCATCTATGGGCTCTACTGGTGGTCGGTATCAAACTCATTCTCCTACAGCTTTTCCTGTCTTTCATTCTACAGCATCTCTTTCTTCTCCTATCACCTCATCCACATGGTTTTTAGATTCAGGAGCCTCAAATCACATGACATCTGTAGAACATAGCTTTACAAATTCCTACCCTTACCTTGGAAAAGAAAAAATAACTATTGCTAATGGAGATCAACTACTCATTTCTGAAGTTGGTACCATTACTTTATCTAGTGTCTCTGGCCAATCCATCACCTTTCTCAATGTCTATTTTGTTCCAAAATTATCAACCAATTTACTTTCTGTAGGACTACTTATTGATGATGGATATATTATTCACTTTTCTTCCTCTGGTTGAGTTATACAGGGGCGACAAACTGGGAAGGTGATCGCGACGGGGAGTAAACATTGTAGAGACATAGACATAAACAGGTCAACTGACCCAACCTGAAAAGCCCATAACCACAAGCCCATATCCAAACATATCTCACGTGTGGAATCTTAGTGGGATTTTGTAGATTGGTCAAATAACCCTTTCTTGGAAGGTTGTGTAGACATTTCTATATTTGCTTGTAATTATAGCCTAATCATAGGATGTAAAGATATCATCATCATTGTAAATTGATACCAGTGAAGTGTATATAAACACAAGTCGACTCCCATCTTTGGGTAAGACAGACATCCACAAAATCACCTCTTCTTCTCCTTCCTCTCTCTTCCTATTATCAATATATGGATCTATAGATCCTAAGATGGTATCAGAGCCAAGTCTGAATATCTCAGAACACAAATATATCACTGTCGTGCTACAACAGAGACCATAATCTCTGTTTCCTTTCCTCCAATGGTTCAAGGCATCGGATCTCATCTCAATATCAGATTGGACCTCTTCTCAAGCATTAGATTCAAGGATCTGAACAAAGAAAACTTTCTGGTCTCTCTTCATGCAGCTATCTATTGATCTGACCGTCTGATCAAGAACTGGGGCCCACCTCTGATTGTGCAACTGTCACAAATCTGCACCAAGCTGGTCGCCAATTTATTCTGGGACTTCTCCATATTTTTCTGGAATTTTATCATCTCAAAAGGTCAGTGTTTTACCTACTTTTTGGGTTCGACAGTTTGCACCAATAGTTTTGAAGCTGTTCCATCAGATTCACATCCAACCTTTGCAACTGAGAAATTCCTTCTCTAGAAGCTGCAAAAATAGGCTATTGACCTAACCTTGAAGGCTGATTGAAACAAAAATCAACATACAACAGGAAATCCCCATTCCTGCTCCAATTTTTTGGACACCTAGCAGCCTATTTTTCTGCATTTTCTGGTTTCTATGAAAAATCTGATTTCTTTTCTGTTTAGAAAATTAATCACTCTCTGGACAATTCATTTATCTGTTCCAAATGGACAAGATTGACGTCATTCCAGTGAAATTTAATGGCACTAACTACCTGTCCTGGTCCTTCCATCTCAAAAATTTTGTTGAAGGCCAAGGTATGTTAGGATATCTGGATGGGACAACTCCTAAACCCATTGCAGGCACTGCTGCCACATCTACCACACCTGTTGTAGATGATAAAATCATTGCTACTTGGAACCAACGTAATGCCAAAGTGATAACATGGATCCTCAACTCAATAGATCCCTCCTTTTCAATGGCACTTCAAACCTTTACCATGGCTTCTAACATGTGGAAACACATGAAGAAAATTTATCATCAGCAAAACAAGGCCCGAAGATTTCACCTTGATACAGAGTTAGCAAGATATTGCCAGAATGATAAATCTGTCCAGGAATACTACAATGGCTTTCTAGCCCTATGGACTGAGAGGGATCAAATGCTCCTTCAATCTGTTTCGGCAGCTTTTCTTCCTCAAGCCCTCAAATTACATGAGGAACAACATGTTGGTCAGTTCCTTATGAACCTGCGATCTGAATTTGAACCTGTACGAGCTGCTCTTATGAATAGAGAGATCTCTCCCGATCTAGATATGTGCGTTCAAGAGGTTCTTCGGGAAGAAACTCGCCTGTTATCTACTCATTCCCTTAATGCAGAACCAAAGGCACTTCTGACACAACCGGCTCCATCATTAGCTGATGAAACAGCTATGTTCACTACTCGTGGACAGAAACCGCAGTGTTATGTGTAATAAGTATGGCCGTGTGGCTCGAGACTGCCGGAGAAAATTGTTTTGCAACTATTGCAAGCGAAATGGTCACATTATTTCCAATTGTACACGACGGCCTGATAAGAAACCAGATCAATCTACAAAGCATGGCCCAACTGCTCTTCAGGTTCAACAAAGCACCCTGCTTGACTTGCCATCCTCAGATACAGGGTCAGTCACTCTGACCACTGCTCAGATTCGTGAGATGATAAATTCTTCTGTGGCTTCTGCATTTACCTCCATGGGTATTAGTGGTTTGTCTTCCTCTACAGCCCTTCCTGCATTTCACTCATCTACTTCCCTCTCCTCACCTGTCACACACTCAACATGGTTTCTAGACTCTGGTGCATCCAACCATATGACCTCTATAGCACAAAATTTGCACAACACAAAACCATACATAGGCCACGATTCTATCACCACGGCCAATGGTCACCAATTGCCAATTTCTGGTCTGGGAACCATATCCATGGGGACCTTTACATTATCTGATGTTTCTTTTGTTCCCAATTTGGCAGCTAATCTGATTTCCATTGGTCAACTTGTTGATTGTAGCTACCTTGCTCACTTTTCTCCCTCTGGTTGTGTCATACAGGAACGGCAAACTGGGAGGGTGATCGGGAAGGGGAGTAAGCATGGCAGGCTCTTTCTGTTGGACATGGGACAACCTTCATTGTTTGCTTCTTTTGTGGGAGTTCTAAATAAAATGTGGACCCTTTGGCATAAACGCCTTGGTCACCTGAATAATGCAAACTTGCTTTCATTGTTTAAACTTGGTAGTTTGGAAAAATCTGTTACTAGTAGTATGTTTTCTCCTTTTGCACAATCGAAATGTGAGACTTGTTGCTTGAGTAAAAGTCATGTGTTGCCTTTTCCTACTCATCACTCGCGTGCCACTGCTCCATTTGATATTATTCACACAGCTGTTTGGGGCATTGCTCCTCAATTGAGTAGACTTGGATATAAATATTATGTTACATTCATAGATGACCATTGTAGGTACACATGGATATACATGTTAAAATCTAAATCTGACGTTTTTTCCATATTCTGCAAATTCTACAATATGGTCAACACTCAATTTCAAAAGACCATTAAGATCCTACGCTCAGATTCAGGGGGAGAATACACATCCAAAGAATTCACCTCTTTTCTATCTGATAAAGGGATCCTCCACCAAAAATCTTGCCCTCACACACCACAACAGAATGGGATAGCGGAAAGAAAGAATCGACACCTTCTAGAAATTGTCAGGACCCTTCTTGTTGAATCCCTAGTTCCACCTAAATTTTGGTGTGAAGCAGCACATACAACTATCCATATCATAAACCGACTTCCTAGCTCTGTCCCAGGGAAAGTCTCTCCATTTGAGTGCTTATTTGGTTACCCACCCTCTTACTCACATTTGAGGGTATTCGGTTGTCTATGCTTTGTTCATCTACCTTCCCTTGAGCGAAACAAGTTGTCCCCACAGGCTGCTCGTTGCATGTTTCTTGGATACAGTAATGAGCACAAAGGCTTCCTATGTTATGAACACAAGGAACGCCGGTTACGTATCTCCCGAAATGTTGTTTTCTTAGAACATGTTCCGTTCTATTCCTCCTCCCCTCCTACTGATATCCAAGTTTCTTATCTTCCTCAATTCCCAGCTCCTGACTCTTCTCCAGAAATTACTCAAGTTTATACGCGGCGCACCAAACAACTGCCTCTAGCTACTCTCCCTACCGATCAACCAACCATGCCGACTCCTCAAGGACATGACACTCCTAGTGAAGGTAATCCTATTTTGCGATGCTCTAGTCGTATTTCAGTTCCCCCAAATCGGTATGGTTTTTCCGCGTTGTTTACTTCTTCAGATTCCATTCCTATTCCAACTTCTTATTCTCAGGCTGCTAATATCCCATGTTGGCAAGATGCTATGACAGATGAATTGTTAGCTCTCGAGATGAACAAAACTTGGGACATTGTGCCTCTTCCATCAAATACATCTATCATTGGAAGCAAGTGGGTCTATTCACTAAAAGTCAGATCCAATGGCAGTATTGATCGCTACAAAGCACGATTGGTTGCCCAAGGTTATAAACAGGAATATGGCATTGACTATGACGAAACATTTGCCCCTGTTGCTAAAATGACTACAGTGCGATGTCTACTTGGTGTTGCAGAAGCTCGTAACTGACCTTTGTGGCAAATGGATGTCAAGAATGCCTTTTTACACGGCGATCTCAAGGAAATCGTGTATATGCGTCCTCCACCGGGCTATACATGTCAGCCAGGCCATGTCTGCAGACTACAAAAATCTTTATATGGGCTCAAACAAGCTCCACGGGCATGGTTTGATAAGTTCCGCTCTACTATCATTACAGCCAACTTTCATCAAAGTCCAAATGATAATTTTCTCTTCATTCGAAGAACTTCGCGTGGCTGTACTGTTCTCTTGATCTATGTTGATGATATGATAATCAGTGGCAATGATGCAACAGGTATTTCCAACCTGAAAAGTCATCTCATGAAATCATTCAAGATGAAAGATCCGGGTCCCCTCACTTACTTTTTAGGACTCGAAGTCTCAAGGAACAAGGATGGTATTCGAGTAGTACAAACCAAATATGCTGATGACTTGGTCAAATCGACAAGACTTGGTAATGCCAAAACCTCTGCCACACCCATTGAACTCAATGTTAAATTCAGCAAAGATGATGGGCCAGTTCTTCAAGACCCAATGTTGTTTCGACGATTGGTTGGTAGCCTACTGTATCTGACTATGACAAGACCAGATATCTCTCATGCCATTCAAACTATCAGTCAGTTCCTTAGCGATCCTCGTAAATCACATCTCCATGCTGTTTTCCGGATTCTTCAGTATGTCAAGGGCACCCGTGATCGAGGACTATTTTATCCGACCACTTCTTCACTACAACTCCAAGCCTATGCCGATGCAGATTGGGTAGGGTGCCCCGACACTCGTAGATCCACAACCGGTTGGTGCATGTTCTTAGGAACGTCGCTCATCTCATGGAAGAGTAAGAAACAAAGCACTCTTTCAAAATCAACTGCTGAAGCAGAATGTCGGTCTATGTCCTCTGCTAGTAGTGACTAGTGAGATTGTTTGGCTTCGTCGTCTCCTTTGCGAGTTTGGTGTTTTTCTCAAAGGCCCTACTCCACTTTATGCAGATAACACAAGTGCCATTCGCATTGCAAAGAATGCCGTCTTCCATGAGCGCACTAAGCACATCGAAATTGACTGCCACTTCATTCGTCATCATTATGTCTCTCACAAAATTTGTCTGCCCTATGTTCCTTCACATGATCAACTGGCCGATGTGTTTACTAAAGGGCTGCCGCGGGATCGACATGAATATATTATTTCCAAAATGATGCTTTGTTCCACCCCGCATCAATTTGAAAGGGAGTGTAGAGACATAGACATAAACAGGTCAACTGACCCAACCTGAAAAGCCCATAACCACAAGCCCATATCCAAACATATCTCACGTGTGGAATCTTAGTGGGATTTTGTAGATTGGTCAAATAACCCTTTCTTGGAAGGTTGTGTAGACATTTCTATATTTGCTTGTAATTATAGCCTAATCATAGGATGTAAAGATATCATCATCATTGTAAATTGATACCAGTGAAGTGTATATAAACACAAGTCGACTCCCATCTTTGGGTAAGACAGACATCCACAAAATCACCTCTTCTTCTCCTTCCTCTCTCTTCCTATTATCAATATATGGATCTATAGATCCTAAGAAACATAGGCGTCTGTTTTTCCTCGACATTAGACATCATTCCTTCTTTGCTTCTTCTTCTAATAATTTCAATAAATTGTGGACTGTTTGGCATCAACGTCTTGGTCATGTGAACAATGCACATTTAATTTCCTTGTTTAAGATTGGTTGTTTGGAATCTACTGTTGATAATAAAATGATGTCTTCTTTATCTCAATCAAAGTGTGAAACATGTTGCTTAAGTAAGAGTCACATTTTGCCTTTTTCTATTCATAATTCTCGTGCATTGGCATCTTTTGACATTATTCACACTGATGTTTAGGGAATTGCTTCTACCTTAAGTAGGACGGGATTTAAGTACTATGTGACCTTTATTAATGATCATTCCCGTTATACTTGGATTTATTTCATGCGCTTGAAATCTTAAGTATTTTCTATTTTTCAAAGCTTTTATAACATGGTCCAAACCCAATTTAAGAAAGCAATCAAGATTCTTAGATCATATTCTGGTGGAGAATACACATCTCATGAATTCTCTGCCTTCCTTTCTGATAAAGGCATTTTTCACCAAAAATCATGTCCGCATACTCCTCAGCAAAATGGGATTGCAGAAAGAAAGAACATACACATTCTTGAAATTGTTCGTACTCTTTTAATTGCATCATTAGTTCCTCCCACTTTCTCTTGTGATGCTGCACAAACTGCTATGTATCTTATCAATCGTCTTCCGAGTACTGTTCTAGGAAAGACTACTCCTTACAGAGTTCTCTTTGGTCATACCCCTTCATACTCTCACTTGCGTGTTTTTGGCTGCTTGTGCTTTGTTCATCTTCCACCTATTGAGCGCACTAAATTATCACCATAGGCTGCCAAACGCATCTTTCTTGGCTACAGTAATGAACACAAAGGGTTTCTGTGTTATGATCAATTGGAAAAACGAATGCGAATATCTCGTAATGTGATTTTCTCGGAACAGATTCCCTCCTTTTCGTTACGTTTGGACAGTCATCCTATCGTTGTATCCTATCTACTACAATTCCCGGAGTCTGCTTCTCCATCAATTGTTCCCAAAGTCTATGTCCGGCGTAACACGGTCCCTCCTATGGTGCCTCCCTCTCCTGATCATCTCCCAGTGCTGCCTATTGAACCTCAAGGTAATAATGCTTCTTCTAATAGCATCTCCTCTCTGCGACGCTCTAGTCGTCTTTCCGTTGCTCTTGACCATTATAGATTTCGTACTCTTTTTACTTCATTAGATAATGCTCCTATACCCACCTCATATTCACAGGCCTCGAAGATCGCTTACTGGCAGGATGCTATGAATGAGGAATTGCTCGCTCTTGAAGCAAACCAAACATGGGACTTAGTACCAACCCCTGAAGGAGCATCTGTGATTGGCAGTAAATAGATCTATTCCGTCAAAGTTCACTTTGATGGGAGTCTTGATCACTACAAAGCCAGATTGGTTGCGCAGGGTTATAAGCAGGAATATGGAATTGACTATGAGGAGATATTTGCACCAGTGGCTAAAATGATCATTGTTCGTACTCTTCTTTGTATCGCGGCAGCCCGCAACTAGCCTGTATGCAAAATGGATGTCAAAAATGTATTTCTTCATGGGGACTTGCGAGAGACTGTTTACTTAAAACCTCCTCCGGGATATGCTTGTCCTCCAAAGCATGTTTGTAAGTTGCAGAAATCTCTTTATGGACTTAAACAGGCTCCCAGGGCTTGGTTCGATAAGTTTGGGGCAGCAATTCTTCAAGCTGGATTTTGTCAAAGTCATTCTAATAGTTCCCTATTTTTGAGATGTACACATTCCTCTTAGTCTGTTGATGATATGATTATCAGTGGCAATGATATTGCCGGCATTACAGATCTCAAACACCATCTTACTCAGCCATTTCAAAATGAAGGATCTTGGTCCTCTCACCTACTTTTTGGGGCTTAAGTTTTTGCGTAACAAATCAGGCATTAGGGTCCATTAGTGTAAATATGCCACAGATTTGATCACTTTGGCAAGGCTTGATGATGCTCACACTTTTGATACACCTATGGAATTGAACAGCAAAATCAGTATGGATAACGGCCCTCCCCTGGATGATCCCTTCATTTTCCAGCGAATAGTTGGTAGTTTGCTCTACTTAACTATGACCAGGCCGAATATTTCTCATGCGGTTCATATGGTTAGCCAGTTTGTTAGCAATCCCCACAAACCTCACCTTGCTGCTGCTTTGCGCATACTCCGCTATGTTAAAGGCACTCTTAACCATGGTCTCTTCTGCCCTTCTGGTACTTCTCTGCACTTATCAGCTTATGTGGATGCCGACTGGGCTAGTTGCTCAGATTCTCGGCGATCTACCACTAGCTGATGTATGTTACCTAGGGAATCTCTGATTTCATGGAAGTGCAAGAAGCAAACCACCATTTCAAAGTCTTCTGCTGAGAATATCAGGCGATGTCATCCGCTAGTACTGAAATCATCTAGCTACATCGTCTTCTCTGTGAATTAGGTGTCATTGTTGGTAGTTCTACACCTCTTCATGGGGAAAATACCAGTGCTACCAGAATTGCCAACAATCCGGTCTTCCATGAAAGGACGAAGGACATTGAAATTGATTGTCATTTCATCCATCAACATTTGTTACTAAGAAGATAACTTTGCCTCATGTCTCCGCTCTTAACCAGTTGGCGGATATATTCACAAAAGCTCTTCCCAAAACGCGTCACCATGATCTCACTAGCAAATTGATGTTTTCTGCCTTACCACATCAATTTGAGGGGGAGTGTAGAAGATAACAGGGCTATAAAATAACAGGCCCTAGGCCCAGCCCAACAAGGCCCATGTACAGCCTCCCACAGGTGGGATTTAGTCTAGATTGAATAGCTGATTTCTCTCATCCTGTATAGCTGATTTCTCTCCTCTTCATTCCTTGTATAGACTAGGAGATATTCTTTCTATATTCTTTCTTATTCTGGTTTGTATTCTTAACATGTTTAGAGCCTTGATTAAGGCATATTGAGATTATAAATAGAACAGTTGATCCCCTATGGAGGCATGACCTTCTCTCCATTCTTCTTCTTCTTCTTCCATACATTATAACAAATAATACCCGCTTACCTCGCAAAAAGAAAAGGATAATAACATTATCTCCAGTACTCTCTTATCAATGTCGCAAGGAAGTTATAGAAATATGAAACCACACAAGAGACTTTTTTTACGGGTCACATGACTCAAACATGCAACTTGGTGATTGAGACAATGAGCACCTCACAATTGTGCTACGGGCTCTTCTCAAAGAACCACCCAACTGTGGTTCAACTTTAATTTGTTTTGAGGACCAGTTGACCACCACTGGAAACTAATCCTTAAAAAACAATCTGACACTTAGATGAAACAAGTCTGTTCAGTCCAAAGCGCATATGTTGACATTTCTGATACAATATGGATGTTTTATTTATATATTTTATTATATGCTTACAATGTTTAAACAATAATATATATACTTGAATGTTGGCATATATATATATGGACAATATTCTTCCATATCTATCGTGCATGGTGTTACAATGAGCACCACGATGGGGCCCACTTATCACCAATCCAAGTGGGCCACAAACACAATCCCCACGCCCTGCCGCCCCAATGGTATAGTCATCAGATCTTGTGGGTCTACACTAATCCGAATGGAATGGACCACTGTTTTGATTTCAAACTTCATAACTTCATATATGGGATGGTCCAACTTGGATCTTTCCATCCCTTCCTTGTCCCATGATCTGTGGGAACCCAGCAACCTGTATGCACGAGAGAGCTGTGAAATGCACACTGATTTTTACTTTCCACACACTGCTTCTCTCTAGACCCACCACTTAAGTTAAAAAATAAACAAAATTACTCTCTACACACCATTTTTCCTAAACTACCCTAATCTATACTCTCTGCACTCCCTCTCCTTCTCCCTCCCTATCTCTCCCTCTCCAAGCCCGTCCTCCCTCCCTCCCCCTCTCCCTGTCTCTCTCCCACTCCGCGCCCGCCTCCGCCTGCGGCCGCCCACTCTCCCCCTCCCTCTCCCCCTCCGGCAGTGCTGCCGAAGGGGGTGGTGGTGGCCGGGGTGGGGGCGGGTGAGAGTAGAAAGAAGTTGGGGGAGGTAGATAGTTTGATAGGTGGCCTTTTAGGTAATTTACCACATGGGTGTATTGCTGATAAAAAATTACAGTGTGGAAACTGGAAAGTAAAAAATCAGTGTGCATTTAGCAGCTCTCTATGCACGGAAAGACCGATGCATAAGAATATTACCCATTATATATATGAGATCAGTTTTACCAAGTGGTAACTCTCACAGATTGTGTGAGAGGTAACTTTGTTACCGCCAGGTTGGACCCTCTAACAAATCCAACCTCCTGACAATCACCAAGCCCCCATGAATTAGCATGCACCCTAATTTGACAAAAATCTGAATTATACTCCTTGCTGGATTAAATTTAATAAAGATGTAACTTGAGAAACCATTAAACCGTAAGGCCCCTAAATTGATGGTGGTGATGATCTTTGCCCAAAATCATATCTACAATGAGACCCTCGTATCACATTATCCTCCCATGATTAGCTTGTATCCAAGTGGGTCCCACAAGGGGCTTAAAGTTTTACCTCACATAATCCATGAGAGGTACCTCTTCGCAGAACGTGGCCACCTCTTAGCAGAACGTGGCCCACTCTCTCTCTCTCTCTATATATATATATATATATATATGAGTGCTACAAAACCTCACAAGTTATTGACGAATGGGGGGATCTCGTACTCAGTGAGTTGGACTTGTCATAAATGGAAGCAAAAGAATCTGCAATGGCTTACACAGCTATGACTACTTCTCAATTACATGACTCCTCACATGTTCCACCTTTTTTTCTCTCTAACTAATGTGATTTACTTCCTTATTTATAGGGCATTCAATCTCAAGACTTTTAAAACTCCATGACTGGCCCCCACCTATGCTACAATTTCTTGATAAACTTGGGAATCAATTTACCCAATGTGGGGGCCAAATTAATGATGAAAAGAAAGACAAAGCCAAGCTAACCAAATTAATGATCAAGTTACTCCATAAGTTTAGGTTACACCTTTCAACTGGCGGGACCATGATAAATGGCCTATTTTCGCCAATCTAATAATTTGGATCATCAATTCCTAGCCATTCAATAAATCATCATTTTCATGAGAATGTGCAAGGAAGATCTATTCATTGGCCCAGCCTGTCGTGGGGCCCATATTGGGTTGAAATAAATGGCATAGTTGTCAAAGGGTGGACAAAAACAGAAACCGGGTCTAGGTGGGTAGACGAAGAGACACATCTTAGGTTTAACACTTTTGTTTATTCATGGCTTAAACGGCTTAGGCTTAGATGGCTCATTTTCTTTTGCTTCAAATCATTTAATTTTGCTCCGCACAATGTGAGGTGGCAATATTTCATTGGACTCTCTATATATATATAATCCTCTGTACAACTCATACTTTGTACCTTATGGCAGGCCCTACCTAATGACCCGTCCAAATAGATTATGGATTGCACCATTGGATCAAAGGATCAACTGTTTATGGATGAAGCTTGTGAGCCATTAATTAAGGGGTTAAATGATCACTTCGAGCCGCCGCCCCCCCCCCCCCCCCCCCCCACCCCAACACACGCGCGCACACATAAAAAAAAAATCCCATGCCACAGTGGGGCCTAAAATGAGGCCATCTCGCTATGGGGCCCACATGCTGGCCACCTCAGGATGGGATCTGAAGATCGGGGTGGGGCGGGGCCCTCCTATGTACAAAAATCCAACCCTATCCGATCTTTCTAACCCTATCATCTGTGGCCCACAAGTCCAGTCCATTTAGATGGGTGATCAGTCAATACAACGGTTTAGTCCATTCAGATGGATCAAAACCAAGGGGACATGTAAACTATATAGGGTGGGGCCTTTTTTTTTTTTTTTTTGGTCCACTCAGATGGACCATCAGGTGGGCCCCACTAGGGGTGCGCACTTTGCACAAGGTGTGCATAGGATAATTTTCATGTGTATGAACCCACCAAAGAAAAGGGGTAGACTGAAGAGGACATGGATGGAAGTACTACGAAAGATCTGAAGAAGTGCAACCTATAAGAGGATTTGGCTCAAGAGTCAGGATAGACAGGAATGGAGAAACAAAATTTATGTAGTGACGTCAACATAGTTAGGACAATGCTTTGATGATGATGATAATAAATATACATGCAAAAAATTTCCGCTGCACACCTTTTCCTTGGACCTTACAGTTGACACCTCCTAGTGGGGGCCACTTGATCACGACCACACATGCACACCTTCATAGTCACCGATACCACTTTTTTACACTAATCCAAACAGACAGGACCAATGGATCAACTGCCCATTTTTATATAAAACCATTGAACTTGTGGGCCACAGATCAAGGGGTTAAGATGATCTAATGGGCCTAAAAATTTATATAGAGGTAGGGCCCATCCAGTCAGCCCTCTATATACTTGAATCATAAAACATAGTTGTACAAACATGTTGGACCAAGGGACACTATGAAACAGTTGAGCCAGTGTGTTAGTCACAGAGGATGCAATATGCATACCTTTGCTCGGAAATTGGAATCTAAGAGAATATTGCTTGTTTTCACATCCCGATGGACGTAGTAAGGTTTTGTGTGCATATGGATGTACTCCAAACCTTTTGCCGCATCGAGAGCAATACCAACTCTAGTAGTCCATGGCAGAGATTTATACCCTGTAACGATATTTTGATCTGTCATGTAAGTCAAAAGTAGCAGCAGCAGCAATAATAATAGTAAGAAATTAAAAAAAAACAAAAAAGAAAAAAAACGACGACAAATCAAAATGAAATATCATCCATGAAAAATAACCACAAGATATCTTGAATCATAGTTCAACAAAGAACATGATGTTCCTAGAAAAAGAAATTGAAATTAGATGTAGCAAAACAACAATTCAGGGAATAGTAAGTTTCTAGAAATCCATACCTCTCATTGCCGGGTTGTGCAAATGATCACTAAGAGCACCATTTTGAGCAAATTCATAAACAAGAAATAGAGAATCGCCACCAGAAGCATATCCAATTAGCTCAATCTATATAAAATGGACCCACATTAAAAATAAAAAATAAAAAAAAAGAAAGAAAAAACTGGAAGGAAATCGTAATAATGAGAAAAAGGTAATTTAAAAATTGAAGAATAGAAACAATGGAAAATTGTAATTGGAGCTCATTGTTAACAATAACATGGGAAGAAAGTAAGCTCGAGCTCATCGTAATAGATAGAAACGTATATTAGAAGCTCACCACCTTTCTATTGTTGTGCCATTACATTGCTCCAAAGAATGTCCAAACTTTCTTTCTTTTTGGTAGATTGCTGAGCAAGATTTATGGTTACTAACAGTCAGAAGGGCAAAGTTTTTTTCCCTTGATAATTCACTACTCAAGAGTAGGCTTAGATTTTGAACCGTTATAACATGGGTAATATTGCTATGTCCCCTGTTGGCAGGGTGGAAGAAGGGGGCTGGGGGCCAGCAATTTCAAAACTCTTGGGGAAGAGGCTATAGCAATGGAAATTTTGGGTTGGGTGAGAACGGGATGTCCTATGCAGATGAAGTTAAAGGGTGGGTCTCCCGGAGCAGGGACTTTATCTTAGTAGGAGGGGCCACCATAGCTGAAAATGTCTGATGGCTTTCCAATAGTCTTCTTAGGAGGCTGAGATGGGTAGGAGCCATCCCATCCATTGTGCCTCTTTGTGAGGCTTGTGGTCTTCAAATTGCAAAGTTGGACAAAGTTGGAGGTGATTTGGTTTTGCAGTCCTTCGTTTAGAGGCACTTTGGGTTTAAAGAGGAGTTTGAGTTTGAGATCGTTGGGTGCCAGCCTCAATCGACCAATCGACCATTGAGGATGGTGTGGTTGAGACACTTCGAAGTCCCTCTACACACACGGAGGAGCTCTAAGGCTTTTTAGGCTATTCCTAGGAGATCTGAAGTGGTTTTGGGGGTAGAGAAGGAGACTTCTCAGAGGACCGTGTTGGAGTATGGTAGAGTTTGTTCTCAGATTGACAGCCACTGACTGCTTCATAAACCTAGAGATTAACATAGATATTTTTTGTCAAGGTCGTTCGATCATGATCGGGGAGGCGATAGATGGTCAAAGGAATGTCCTCTTATGATGCAGACCGATCAAAGACCAGGACCCGCAGGCCCTGATGGACCCACTTGATGGGGCCCACATGATCTCTAATTTTGAGATCCCTAGCATTAGTTAGATAGTATCTAAATTAGTAGAGTGATTAATATATTTGTCTCCTAAATTCTATTTTTGATTAAGTAGCTTCTTATTTTAGAATGTCCAGGTTATTAAGAAACAATATATAGAGGAGTCTATGATTGTAATGTTATGCCATATTCTAATAAATTTCAGAAGTCTCGTGAGTTATCTTTGCCTAAGTGATCTTAGGGTTTGAGTCGGAAGACTCGATCTCACCGTTGGAGGTGTAGATCTTCATCAAAGAGGCCATACAAAAGCTGTGGAAAAGCTAATGCTGCCTACAACAAAGCATCCAAGGCCATACAAAATAGCATGGGTAAATTATTCAACTATTCCGGTTGACAAGCAGTGCATAGTTCCTTTCAAACTGGGTTCTTATGAAGATACAATCAAATGTGATGTTATACCAATGAAAGTCACACACATACTCTTTGGTCGCCCTTGGCTAAAGAAGTTGAAGGTTGTCACAGATAATGACACAAACACCCATACTTTCATGTGGAAAGGAAACAAGACCCGGTTATGGCCACTGCCACCCCAACATTCTGCTAAGGCCCCAAAAGAGGCAGCCACTCCTCAGATATTAACCATGAGCAAATTTGAACAAGAAAGCAGAGATCAAGATATGATGTATGCCTTGGTTATCCGACAGGTGACAGATGACTCCACATGAGTCCATTCCGTAAGAAGTCAAACCACTCCTGCAACACTTCTCCGATCTTATTCCGGATGAGCTGCCAAATATTTTTCCACCTATGAGGGACATACAGCATGCCATTGATCTAGTCCCTGGCTCTTCACTACCGAATCTACCTGCATATCGAATGAGTCCAGCAAAGCAAACCGAACTCAAGAAACAGGTGGATGATCTGTTACAAAAAGGGTAGATTCGGGGAAAGTCTCAATCCCTGCGGTGTACCAGCCCTTCTTACTCCCAAGAAGGATGGAAGTTGGCGCATGTGTATCGACAATCAAGCTATCAACAAGATCACAGTAAAATACAGATTTCCTATTCCTAGAATAGATGATATGCTTGACATGATGACAGGTCCAGCCATCTTCTCCAAGATTGATCTGCGAAGTGGTTACCATCAGATTCACATCAGAACAGGCGATGAGTGGAAAACAGCATTCAAAACCAGAGATGATCTTTATGAATGGTTAGTCATGCCGTTCGGGTTAACAAATGCTCCTAGTACCTTCATGCGGGTTATGACTCATCTGCTGCAGGCTTATATTAGGAAATTCTTCGTTGTTTATTTCGACGACATCCTTATTTACAGTAAAATCAAGGAGGAGCATCTCACTCATCTCCACACTATTTGCCATCTCCTTCGTCAAGAAAGCTTCTACATCAATCTCAAGAAATGCACCTTCATGAGCAGTTCAGTTATATTCTTCGGATTCATCATTTCAATGGACGGCATCAAAATGGATCCAGAGAAAGTCAAGGTAATTCTGGATTGGCCACTCCTCACCACAGTAACTGAAGTCAGGAGTTTTCACGGACTTGCTACCTTCTATAGGCGATTTATCAGAAATTTCAGCAATATCACTACTCCAATTACAGAATGTTTAAAGAATGGTGAGTTCAAAGCATTTTGAGCAGATCAAACAAAAAATCACAGAAGCTCCTATCCTCCGCCTTCCAGACTTTGACAAAGTGTTCGAAGTTGCTTGCGATGCGTCCAATGTTGGAATTGGAAATGTCCTTAGCCAAGAGGGACATCCAATTGCCTTCCACGGTGAGAACCTTTCAAACTCAAAGCGTAAATACTCTCCTTATGCCTTGGAGTTCTATGCTCTTGTTCAGTCACTTCGACATTGGAGGCATTACCTGGTGGGTAGAGAATTTGTGCTTTACTCTAATCATGAGTCTCTCAAGCACCTTCATTCACAACATAAAGTGGGAACAAATTTTGACAAATGGAGCGCTTATATTCAGGAGTTTACCTTTATCATCCGCCATAAATCTGACAAGGAAAATGTGATAGCAGATGCTCTCAGTCGCCGGAAACATCTCCTGACCGCCATAGCTATTTCTGTACCGGGCTTCAAGCTAACCAAAGAGGCATATGAGACAAACAAAAACTTCAGCACCATCTATAAAGATATCCGTCAGGGTGAGCATCTCAAGCATCCATACTTTAGCATTCATGATGGATATTTATTCTATGGTAGTAGCCTCTGTTTGCCAAATACATCTACCCGAGAGCATGTTATCATGGAACTCCATTCCGGAGGATGTAGAGAACATTTGGGTCGTGATAAGACCTTCGTGCTTGTCGGAGATCGATACTATTGGCCACACATGACACTCTATATTTCTCGTATCTGTGAGCGGTGTCGTACTCGCCAGTTGGCCAGAGGAAGCAAGAAGAATGCAGGGTTATATCAACCATTGCCAGTTCCCCAGGGCCCCTGGGAGGATATCAGCATGGATTTTGTACTTGGGCTGCCTATGACCCGTAGAAAAGTGGACTCTTTATTTGTGGTTATGGATCGTTTCTCGAAAATGGCTCATTTTATTCCTTGTACCAACACAGCAGAGGCCTACAAAGTTGCACAACTCTCCTTTAAGGAAGTCGTCCGTCTGCATGGACTTCCAAAGACCATTGTGTCCGACAGGGATACAAAGTTCATTAGCAACTTCTGGAAGACATTGTGGGGCATGTCCAAAACAAAGCTGAAATTTTCTACTGCCTATCATCCACAAACTAATGGTCAGACAGAAGTCGTCAACCGTAGCCTTGGGAATCTGCTACGTTGTTTGGTGGGAGACCATCTTACTACATGGGTTTAGGTTCTGCCTATGGCTGAGTTCGCATATAATAAATCAGTCAACAGGTCCACAAGAATTTCTCCTTTTGAAGCAGTAACTGGCACCAGACCACGTCTACCAGTTGATCTTGTTCCCCTTCCTGTAGAAGCAAGACCAAGTGCTGATGCGGACAGTTTTATTCACCATATGCAACAGGTTCATGAAGAAGTTTGGCACCATATTTCAGCAAGCAATGATTCTTATAAAGAACATGCAGATAAGCACCGTCGTTTTGTTCAGTTTGAGGAAGGAGATATGGTTATGCTTCGTAATCATCCAGAGCGCCTTCCGCCAGGAACCAATAAAAAACTGCACCCCCGTAATTTCGGACCGTTCAAGATTCTCAAGAAAATTGGTCCTAGTGCATATGTGTCGGATTTGCCACCAGATCTTGGATTGAATGCTACCTTCAATGTTGAAGATCTCACACTTTATAAGGGCCATGACCAAGACAGTCCGTCGGAAGAACATGAGATTCAGCTACCAGCCCCTACAGATAAAACTGTTGATGTGCTTGATTATTAGATTGTCTCCACTAGACAAGGGGGATTTCAGAAGTTTCTTGTTTGCTGGAAGAATCGTCCAATCTCCGATGCCACGTGGATTATAGCTACCAATTTCCAGCGTCTTAATCCCGATCTTTACGAGAGATATCAGGCCATTAACTCGCCGGAGTCGAGTTTTTCCACTCCGAGGAGAGTCGATGCAGGCCAATCAAAGACCAGGACCCGCAAGCCCTGATGGACCCACTTGATGGGGTCCACATGATCTCTAATTTTGAGATCCCTATCATTAGTTATATAGTATCTAAATTAGTAGAGTGATTAATATATTTGTTTCCTAAATTCTATTTTTGATTAAGTAACTTCTTATTTTAGAATGTCCGGATTATTAAGAAACAACATTGTTACTCTATATATAGAGGAGTCTACGATTGTAATGTTATGCCATATTCTAATAAATTTCAGAAGTCTCGTGAGTTATCTTTGCCTAAGTGATCTTAGAATTTGAGTCGGAAGACTTGATCTCATCATTGGAGGTGTAGAGCTTCATCTTAGGGTAGCATGGTGGGAGCTTAGGGGTGAAGTTGGAGACAAAGTTTCCTTCAAGCTCAGAAGAAGAACAGTTGTCCAAGGGGAAAGGTAGGATTGGGCGGTCTAAGGAAGGCTTTTTTTCTGGTGATGACCTCCACAAAGGAGTCATCGATCCTGTAGCCAAAGAGGCATCAACATCTCCAACTCTGGTAGGTGATGTGGAAAGAGTAATGAAGACTTTTGATATATTTATCCGAGATGGTGACTTATCTACATATGGGACGATCCACAATTGGTGGTGAGAGGAAGTGTTTTGACTTGAGTCTATTCCTTTCCGAGATGGGAGTAGGGGCGCTGAAAGGCCCAGCTCGCTTTGGGCAAGGTTCTGGCCTGCGGTTTTAGCACTTGGGTCAAGCCTAGATCTAAATGGGTTGGTCTTGGATCAAGTGATAGAAAGCCCGGCCCGGCCTGGCCCAAATAGATAATACATGTAGTTTAGTAACTTTTCACCCAAAAAGTAACTAAAAAGCCCAAATAATGATAGAAGTCCACCCCAACCTGGCCCGATTGACTAAATGGGCGGGCCTGGGCCAAACACTTGTAAGGCAAGCAAAGGTCCATGACGTGCTTGGGCCAGGCTCAGGCCCGTGTTTCTTAAGGTGGACCAGACATAGATATACCTCAAGCTGGCCCAGCCCGGCCCAATTCATGAACACCCCTAAGATGGGAGGTTCTTTGCATACTAAGAAAGTTCCTATATAGGAGAAGAAAGAGGACCGTTAATCCAGAGGTAGGCAGCTGTAGTGGAGGCGATTGCAAGACGAGTCTCATTTCTCCATGAGCCAAGTAAACGATTCAAGAGGTGTCAACGTGGAGTTCTCTGGTTGTGCGACCCTATGGCTTGACAACAAAGTTTGTCTAAAGGAGCTCTTATAGGTCATCCTTAAATCGTTAGCCAATATTTTTGTAGCAGGGTCAGATGGGCATCAATCTCTAGCCAATGAAGGATAGATACTTTATGTCAATTCGAGCGGAGAACTAGCCCAATGATTTCGCCAAGTGTGTGGTTTGATATGTGCTTTCCCTTTCGAGGCAATAAATGGCAGATCACATGCCAGATCGCAGTTAGCTCTTTCAGTGGATCCTGTTAGGAAGATGGGTGGAGATCAAGTTGAAAAGATCATCTTCGTTCCTTCGATAGTGGCCAAAAAAAAGGAAATTGAGAATAGCTTCTAGAAGGGTAATGATAGGGCTCAATTATGGCGGAAGGTGGCAGCGTTGCTACCCAAAAACTTCAAAATGGGTGATGTATACCGTCATATTGTATCAAATACTTCACTCTTTATAAGTAAAATCTATGTCCCTACCATATCCATGGTGTGTCCCTACCATATCAATGCTGTATATGGGCATTAGAGATTATAGATAGTAAATCTAGAACTAGGGTTCATGGTATTATAGACGGTATGAGGGGTGTTCCTTTTGGGGGGTTATGGTTATCTTTATTTTTCCCACGATTATTCTAAGTTGGAATGTAAGAGGGTTGGGTAGACCAGCTAAAAGAGTAGTTAGACCCAATAAAGGTTAAATTGTTCCTTATTTAGGAGACCAAAATTCACAAGGCCATCGAAAGTGTCATTTTCAACGTGTGGGTTTCAACGAGATGTGGTTGATAGTGGCTTCCGTCGAATGGAGTTTGTCTTATTTTGGTTTGGACTGATGATATATTTAGGAAAGAGGAAGAAAGAGGAAGTCTTCACATATAAAAGGGAGTATGAGGAAGCTGATTGGAATGCTTGTTAGGATAGTCTTTCTTTTATTCGATTGCAGTGGTCAATTCTGCTTTTTTGCAGCACTTTTAATATGTTTCAGTTCTCTCACAAGAAGATGGGGGAAATATTATATACGCTTAGTATGAAGAGGTTCTTTGATTTCATTAATGACGAGTTTATAGACATGCCTTTATGTGGATCAAAGTATATGTGGTCTAATGATCAAGAGAGAAAGTCTATGAGCAGGATTGATTGGTTCCTCGTAACTAAGGGTTGGGAGGAACATTATGCAAGTGCAATTCAATTAGCTTTGCCTAGAGGATGTTGAATCATAGACCCATTAAGTTCTATTCTGAGGAGATTAACTGGGCCGAGGTTTTGAGAACTTCTTGCTCATGCAGAATGATTTTTTGTCCTTGGTTAAAGATTCCACCAGGATGGTGTTTCAGAGTTTTTCAATGACAATGCAACAACCTAACCAAGGCGCTCGAGGGTAAGGGGCCTCATTAGAAACTCAGAAAGGGAGGCTATGTCCTTGGCCCAATTGAGTCAGAATCGTTAGCAATCCTTATGAGGTAAGAAAGGCGTGCAAATTCATTCCTCTTCAATATTAGGGCACGTTTGTGCAAAGCCTTTTCCATGGAAGCAAAAATCAAATACACATGAACAAGCCCTTATTGTTAAAAGGGATTCTGCCCATGCGATGAGGCTCATGGAAGATATATGCAGGTGCCCTGTAGATTAACTGTCATCTGCAATGAATTGAAGGAACCGCTTGATGGGAGAGTTTTTTTCTCCAATGTCCTGACTCTGAAGGGAGCCAAATCAGATATGTTCTAGCCAAAGAGGGAGTTCAGTGTCCAAATTTGAGCATACACAATGTAGACACCCAATTGAGCCTCGATCTTTTCTTGTTTGTCAGATCTTAAGGATACCTTCTTTTTCCGCATTGATCCCTAACTATATACTAAGTACCAATAAAATCAGTCACCATATAAAAGAACAATTAGAAAGCAACAAATGGATGACCCTATTATACCAAAAATGATTTCAAAGAACAAAAAGCTAAATAAAAGAAAAGTGTCATCTGAACTGAAGAAAATTAAAAAAAAAAAAAAAAAAAAAACAGCAAAAAAATCTATACCAAGTTCGTATGATGAACTTTACATAGAATATTGAGCTCTGCCAAGAACTCCTTTGACTTGGTGTTCTTCATCTGCTTGATGGCCACATCCTAGATAAATATAGGAAGAACTCTTAATGGAAAATATAAATATGAAGGAATGGAAGTACAACTATATTTTCACAGAAGGAAACAAAAACATAAAATTACATCAGGTACTTACAGTGCCCCTTAATTTTCCCAGATAGACAGATCCATATGATCCCTGCCCAATCTTTAGTGATGCACTAAAGTTGGAGGTTGCATCAAGAACCTCAGAGTATTGGAAAACAGTTGATTTTTCTGAACTGAATGCACTAATGACACTGTCCCCAGATTCTGTAAGAAAAAATTTAAGTGAAATTCAGAAATCAAATCTCAATGATAATCAAAGAATTAAAAATACAATAGTAATAAATGTTGGAGAGCCAGAGGCTACAACTCGCTCTTTTCTTCAATATAACTATAAAAATAAAAAAATCCAGCTATACAATAAACCTTTTGATGAAGAATAAAGACCCGGCAGAGAACTGCAGCCAATAGAGCTGGAAAGAAAGGTGAAGCAACTTGGTGAGCATTCAAGTCCTGCAGATGGTTCTGATTGTTCATGCTTCCTCCTCTTACGGTGTACCAAGAATATAAATACAGATAAGACAAGTATAACTGCAACAACGGAAAGAAGAATTTCCAGATAAACATGACTTCTATTCTTTGATGTCCTGCTCACTTCAGAATCTGCCAGATAGGAAAAATTAACCCATAAAGGTGAAGCGCTCCTAACCATACCACTTCACAAAAATTGAACCATGAAATAAAACGAGCATTCAAAATATCAACTACACAATATTAATAAAGAGAATGAAAATGGAAATAAAAAACGATATCTGCACATCCACGCAACTGATTTTTACTTGTTTGGGACACTGGATTAGATCTACTCATCTACACCCTTGATTTATGCATTTAGTAATTTTCTAATATGTGAAAAATATTTTTTGTTTGGTTATTAACATTTTTAATCTCAAAATTAGCAAAAAAAAAGTCTATGTAGTGTATAAATCTTTGGTTTTTATCTTATTGCAACACATTTTATAAATTTCAAGATAGGAAAAACAAAAGTGTAGTTCTACAACATGGTTCATGTTTTCATTTTATATTGTAAGACATAATACAACCAAGATATGATTGTGAGGTTGATCATTGTAGACAAATAGCAAAATGGTTCGTAGAGACAAACACAACGGTAAGGATTAATAAGGTGTTGAATTGAGGTATATAATTAAGACATATCTTGGCCATATGTCCGGTAGTCCAAAGGGGTGCATTAATGTCCCTACTCAAAGGAGATAAGAGATGAGAGCCCTCTTGTTAGGAAATGGAGGAGAAAAAGAAAAGGTACAAGGAAACAGTAGCAAGAACTGAATTCATAGACGACGAGGATGATAACAAAGGTGCAAAAGGTGGTGAAGTTAAAGAAAATTGAGAAGAAAGTTCTAGGCAAACTGCCAAAGCTATCTTAAAGAGCAGGCTCACAAGGACGAGCTTTGGGTTGGAGCAAGTTCATCTGGAGTAAGGGAGGAGCTCCCCATGAATGTTAGGGAGAAAGGAAAAACGCTAAATGGTCATCCCATGAGAGATGGAGGTAGGAACCAGCATTGCAAGGGTCCATTGATCCATTTTTGTATAGGACTGGGAGTGTGAGGCAGCCAATGATAAGTTTTCTTGATGACATAAGGGCCAGGACGATAAAACCAGGTCGTTCAATTGCTATGTTCGTCCATTACAATCTCACTTCTCCAAATGTGGCAAACTCCCTCTACTTTAAGGTCATGATTGAAACCATTTAGGAGATGGATACCAAGTGAAACCAACAATCGCACTAGATTAGTGATAAGTATCTTGATATGGAGTGTAAAGAATATGAATACACGTGACCATATGAAAACATGGGCTGAATAAGAGAATACTATTATATGAGATGGATGGACATGCCCTATAAAGCACCACCTAGTAAATTTAATGGGCCAGGACAACAAAATTGGGTTGTTTAGTTCTTCCATTACAATCACACTGCTCTAGATGTGGACATCTCCCTATACTATGAGGCCATGATTGAGACCATTCAGGAGGTAGATACCAGAGTGAAACCACCAACATGCATGAGATTAGTGATAAGTAACTCATATGGAGGTTGAAGATTATAAAAGGCACACGAGACTGTATTAAAACATGGGTTGAACACAGGTGCACTACTATATGCGATGGATGGACAGGCCCTGAAAGACACTACCTTGTAAATTGAATGGTATATTATGTTATTGGCACAATGGCACCATGATCCACAAGACCTATGGATACATAGGCCCATGGTAATGATGGTCAAAATATTTTCTTCCTGAAGATGATTTACTGGAGGGAAACTAGGAAAATAACATATTGTTTTAAATTGCAGCGGACAATGAGGCCTCTTTTAGGCCAGCAGGAAGTTTTTGGAAGAAAAGAGGAAACATCTTGCTTGGATTCCATATGCCGCCCATTATATCAACTTCATGCTTGAAGATATTAGTATGAAAAAAAAAAATTAAAACACGACAAAGGAAAGTAAAAAGATGACAAGCTTCATTAGCGACCACAACTTCACAATGCACTCCTCAAGAGGTTTACCAACAACCATGAGTTCTTGCAACCAGGGATTTCTAGATTCGCAACAAACTTGGTCTCCCTAGAGATTCACCACCGTTACAAGGGAAAATTGATACAAATGTTTTTATCATCAAATTATTGAAGTACAACTCTAGGATGGTTAAAGATCTCACAAGGGAGGTTCTCTGAGGATTTTCAGTGAAGACTTCTAGAAGAAAGCATGTTTGTGTTGTGGCAAAATTTTACCGGCAGTCAACCCACCTAATGCAACCCTCCGATGAGGACGACAAATCAAGATGCAGGGCAGGTATATGGAGATAGAAGACGGAGGGGGTAGGTGAAGCTTCACACCTGAAAATCTTAGCCTCGCGCCGAACTCCAATCACTGGAGGCAAATTTCTCCCAACGTAGGAGGAACAAGAAGAGAGCAAGAGCACTCAATATTTTTTTTTCAGTAATCAAGTCTCCATAGCCTAGGAGGCTTTAGAATGCTTAAGTAGGAGAAAACATAACCCTAAAGTTAATCTGGAGCATCCAAACACATCAATGGCCAGGATTAAAACATCCAATCTACTTAAAACTTAAAAAATGAAATAAAAATAACTCTTAAGTAGACTAAAGATAGGTGGGTTGGGCTCAAAGGCGGGTTGACCCATGGGGACCACAGGTCTGTCACCCTCCTTTATCTGGCCTTAAGACTAGCAGTAAAAATGGCAAAATAGAAATCATGTAGCGGACCCCAACATAGTTGGGACAAGGCTTTGATGATGATGATGACAACGACTACTTCTAGAAGAGAGCCACCATAGGTTATACATACGAGCAATGGAACCAGTGAAGCTTTCAAGAAGGAAGAGATCCAAACAAGAAGCTCATGAGTCATGAGAGTATTACAAGAGATATTGGACATTATGGATGAAAGATGAATTAATAAGGTTCATCAGGATATCCAAACTGCAGGTAATTTAATTTTTCTTTTTTTCAATAATCAGATGCAATTAAGTGATTCTGCCTTCCAATTACTCAATTCTACATTGCTTAAGGGTAACGAGATTTATGATTCCATGCAACAGCATGTAAAAGAATAAGTATTCTAAGCACCAAAAAGCATTATAAGACCTGAGGAGGACAATATACAAAATAGAGTCTGACAAATAAAACGAAACAAACTCTGATGCTTAAAGAAGAATGATAACAGATGCACCAATGTTTACATCCTTGTCCTCTATGACTTTGTTGAATTGATATCTTAATGTTGATGTCTATATTCCATTTAGGTAAAACCATTCAAGAAGCCTCAGGAAGCAGGGAAACAGACATCTATATCAATGCTGGATAGAACCAGGTAATTCATTTTCCTACTTCATTTCATTACTAGATAACCAGTACCTTCTAGTCCTAAATTTTCATAGTACTACTTTCTTGATTCAATGGTGTAACTATAGGTGATTGGTGGGGCACAATTGGAAATGATGCTTGAAAACTGAGAAGCATTGCAAGTGAAAATTTTGAGCCAAACATCTACACCATCCGGGTGTAAATACCCTCTTATCCATACAAAGACAATGAATTGCCTAACTCAGAAAAATTAGAAAAATTGGTTTATGTTAATTACAATATGAGCTTAAATCGAGAAATTTGGAGAAAAAGATTCAATCGTAGGTCATACGACCCCATCAATTCGGATTAAATTTTTGCAGATGACGACCCTTCTAAACAAATGGCTAGTAGAGTAAAGTCTGTACTATAGGATGCAAATCATTGATGAAACAGATGAAAATGATAGCAAAAATGAAAGAGTATTGCCATCCATCCCTCCCCTACCACCTCTAAGGCAGACTTTAAGACCCACTGATCTTAAGCTAATAGGATCAAGTAAATTTAGAATTATTGGTGGGGTTTATTACATAGTGTGTATTTTATTAGTGGACTTCTACTTGGGGGATCGAGATTCAAGAGATATTAGTGGGACCATGAGGAGTGATTTAATAGGAATTGTATTCTCATTATTAGAAAGGGCCATGAATTAGAAAAAGGCAGTTGACTTAGAATAGGAAGAGGAACTGCTTATGTATTCTACAAGAATTAGAAAGTCAAACTTGTTGCCTAAAGGACTGGAAATACAAATTAGGAAGTAGACTTTCCAAGTAGAGTTCTGAATTAGAAAAGTGGATAGGTAGCCCTAAATTATAAAGAAGTTTTTCCCTATAGCTTACCTTGAGAGATGAGTTTTCCCTCCTCCTTCCCATAAAATCTAATTTTTCCTATACCTTCTCAATTCCGAGGGAAATGTTAAAACTGCCCAAACCTTTTCTTGAGGCATCCTCATTCTTTGATTTTTTAATTTTTCCTCCTCTTGGTATGATTTCTATTTTCCTCTTCCTTTATCAAACATTTGGTAATTGCATCCCGTGTGGCCCACCTCTTTGTACAATCCACCTTTACCTATTAAAGTGAAATACGATACAATGAACATATTGAGAGTGGTTGTTCATATGATCAGGTGGGGCTCAAATAGGATAAATTAATTATATTTCCATTTCTTCTTTTTATACATTGGTCTTTTTTTCATGACCCGTACATTTTCTCGGTCCTAACACCAAAAATCACATTGATTGATTGATAGTAAGGATGGAAGGCTCATGAAACTTTAGTTGGTTGTCTTGCTTAGGGCCGATTTTATTGCATGGAAATAATTCTTAGAAATTATAAGGAACCACTTTGCCACTAATATCTTAGCCCTAACATATAAAAGGGCCTACTTTTTTTTTTTTTTTTTTTTTTTGCTAACAGAGGCTTCCCAACCCTTTGGGCTGGACTAATCCCTCATAGCCCAGAGAGAAGCCGGGTAAAACCCCTGTGGCCCCCAGGTGGTAGCACAAGTGAACTCAACCTTCGGTTCCTGAAGAGGGGGCAACTGGGGGTTGATACCATGACCTCTAACTCCAGAAGAGGGAGGAACCGTGGTCCTGACCACTCAGCCAACCCCTTGGGGTTATAACAGGGCTTACTTATTTGCATGGAATCGGATTATCAAGGATTTAAAGAAAATGAATTCATTATTGTTAAAATATGATCTATTAGTATGGATCTGAATTTCTAAGAATTCAAAAGAACCCATTATACCATGAAATATAGGACCTATTAGTTCACATGAAATTGAATTCCTGCAAATTCAAAGGAACTTGTTTTACCATAAAATCCCTTCTCTTGAGATTTTATAACATGTTTGTTTGCATGAATATAATTCCGAGAAAATCAAACAAACCCATTTTACCGTAGATTCTTTATCTTGAAAATATAATTGGGGGTTTTTTATTTTCATTGAATTGAATTCCTAGAAAATGACGTCGTCATCTTGTCATTTAAAAAATATTGAAACAAAATTATAAAGTTATTGACCATTTCTTTCATTTGAAAATTAAGGTCAATCTTGAATTTAGCGTATATTCTAATATGGGATAATTGTCAAATTGCTTAGTTCAAAATCTATTGAATGTTTTGGAAATTTCCAAACAACAACAATATTGAAATATTTTAATATTAGAATACTTTATCATGTAATATTTTATTTTTCTAGCATTTAAATATAGAAATATTTTATTTTGTACATATTCATCCGAACATTCCGTAAGATCTAAAAGAATATAAGAAAATGCATATTAGATCACCACTTTTCAATTATATAATAATGCTATATATTTTCATCCAAACCCATTTACATCATTGCATTTTCAACCCACAAATGCAATAATACAAGTTTAAGTGTTTTCATTGTCGAAATCCCAACCTATTTACAAGAATGCATTTTTCTTATGTAATAGCCCACACTATGGGTATTTTAGTCCTAAAATGGTGTAATTGTAGCTAGGGGGAAATATTCAGACTTTGGAAAGGTGGAGGGAAAAGTCATCTCTATAGGTAAGTTGTAGGTAAAAACCTCAATTATAAATAAATGTCTCCACTAGAGAAACCTCCGGACAACCGCTTCCTTTTCTTGAGCCTTCATATCAACTAGAACCATAAAAGAGAGCTAGAAGGAGAAGTGAAGAAGCAACAATTAGAGCGTTGGTTAATGTCCTTAAGCCTCCCTAACATTGCTAAAGACACCATTTTCTATAAAAAGGTGAGTAGATTTCTGAATCTACATGTGTTTTAGAGTCTTCTCCTTGAATTAACATGTTTAGAACCCTATTTTGCTATAGCTGCATGTTGTAATAATGTTCTGTGGCTGTCAACTGTTGTAATGGATGTGATATGGCTTGTCGATTGTTGTGCTGATGTTATGTCATTGGCTGAATGGGATTTGGGGTTTATTTGAATGATGGCTGATTGGTAGGTGGTGGGTTTTGTCATGGATGACTGGTATATGATGTTTTGATGTGGCCAACTGGTGTATGTTTGAATTGAAGGTGGCTGACTGAAAGTATTATGGATTTGGAAGGGCTGATATTGATTGGATGTTTAGGTACAAATATGTGATGTTACCTTTTGATGATACAACTGATACAAATCGGAAACAGGTTGTAAGTAATGTTTTATGGGCCTTGGGCATCACGTCTCTTATGGTTTTGATGTGTTCCATTGGGGTTTTTCCAACATGTAGTCCTCTAAGGTCCACTGTTTTGATGAATTCAGTTTGATACAATGCTCACCATTAATCATAAATTGAGGAACACATGCTGCACTTTAAGTGTTTTGATCTTGCTTAGTTGCCACTGATCCAATGCCTAAAAAGGTGGTCTCAAGGATATCTTTGTATCAAACATATAGATTTACCACGTACTGGTTGGACCCAACTTTAGATTCATTAGATATGGATTATTTAATTTGTAAGGGAGCTATTTGAAGTAAATCATATCTTTAGACACCAATATACTCTATTGGGTTGAGTGAATTAAGGACAAGACTCAACTTGAGGTATATTATGGTGGACTGTTAAATATAAAAAGGACCCCAACAGGTGATATACATAAGGACAGTATGCAGGTCCTGACTAATTACACTAGTTAAATAGTGTATAGATAACTAGTATGGGTGCAGCTGGTTTGGACCAAACTTTAGATTCATTAGCCTTCATTTCGCAGTTGGGAATTGAGGTTATTGAGAACCAAGAATTATGTAACAGGTGGTATCCTACCAGCTAGTTTTTTTGAAACACTAGATTTCAGAAGTTGAATGGGGTGCAGGCACTCATAATGTACAAGGAAGAAAAAAAGGAGACTGAATCAAACATGAATAATCAGGTTGGCCGAACAAGAATTGGGTTGTGTGGTATTATTGATTAATTGGCATCCGACCTTTATTATATTGATTCTGGTTTCTTTGACATTCAATTCTGATGCAGAGCTAATTTTTTTATCAAAGGTTTGATTTGTGGAGTGCCCCATTTATTAGGCAGTTTTCTCATTTAGTACTTATCAAATTGAATTGGAAGAGAAATTTACTGCATGGTACAACTGTACAATCACTACAATCATGGGCTCTATTGACCAAGATGTACATTCCTTATTCACTCTTGATTAGATTGTGTTTGGAGACTCTTCATCCCTATTTAAGTGCAATCAAATCTCCTTTATTGGCAAGGCTTTATGCTTGAGAGAAAATTAAGGGTTTTACTATATCAGTTACTATATATGGATAGAAATTAACGAAGCAACAAGACACCAAAAAGCGGAAGGCTCTCTATACGTTGTTGATTCTTTTGAGGATTTGCTACCTTAATGATTCGGGTGGACAAGAAGGACTCTTTTAAGGAAGAATCTACTATGATCAAGATTGGGCAAGTGGTTGGCAAGTACAAGGCAGCAAGTGGGTTCACAACCCTTAGGAATCTCTAACGCACAGTTTTCCTCTTTTATCTTCTCTTAATTTCTTTCCATGGTTGAATGTAATTAGGATATTCTTTAATAGGGTTTCCATTAGCATTAGGTTTATGATTAATGGTTGTGATTTAATCAGAGGTTTAGGGCTTCTTTGTTGGCATCGCATATATACAAGTCCATTATATGGAACAAAAGGGAGTCTTGGAATATTTTATGAAAATTAATTAAAGTTGCATGTGTGCACTTTTATCTATTTTCCTTCCTCTTGGTTTGGGTATCTCCCATTGGATCGAAGGCATTGACGGTGGATTTTCGTGATCAATGGTAAGTGAATCTCTATCTTTCTCCTTGTATGTGGATTTTTTTGTTTGATTGAAGATCATGTATTGTGGGTTCGCCATCAATCAGGGTTTGTACTTTCCCTGACTATGTCAAATTCTAGGCGTTTGAAGGATCATCGACGGCAATGTGAATTGAATATTAAAAGTAAGGGGGAGTTATGTTGGAATTATTACTTTAAATATTCTAGTATGAAAATCAAGAAAATCTTCTAGGGAGTCCAAAAGTCATTTTGGAATGTCTAAAGGTCGTCTAGAAAAGCTAAACATCATGGGGTTTTATTGTTTCTTGTTATATGTAAAGTCATATCTTTTGGAAGTGTCCTTTAGTAGTCTATATAAGGTTGCATTGTAGTTGTTTTCTAGTGTGTGAAGCGAGAATGTGTGTGGCGGAGGTCTAGGAGATTGTCCAAGTGTTTTGGTGTAGAGAAATCTCTTGTTATCTTAAGGTTTGAATTATATACAAGTGTTTTGTTCATTTGATTCAGAGTAGGGGCTCTGAACGGCCCTTTGGCCATACAACCCTACATACTCAAACACACACACACACACACTCCACACCTTCATGTTTCTACAAAGTGGTATCAGAGCATTCTCTTGAAAGTGGTATTAGATTATGTTTTCTTCACAATCTAATAGAAGATGGAGACACGGTCAAATTTATAATATATACAACACATGAATAAAATTCATACCTTTCTTCTTATTTCTCTTTTTCGTTTTGTTTTCATTCTATGATTTTAGTGTGCACAAACCATAGGCTGCAATAGGGGTGTTCATGGATTGGGCTGGGCTTGAGCCTTTGCTTTTAGTACTCGGGCTGGGCCTGGATATAAACTATGGCCCGTTTAATATATGGGCCAGGCTCGGATTAAGTGGTAGAAAGCCTGAAGCCCAGCCTGACCCGGCTCAAGTGAGAGGCACTGTTTAAGTACAAAACAATTTTTGTTTGTAGGAGGGAGAAGTTGAACACACATTCTCTAGCACACAAACAAACATCCTCACCAGCTAAGCTATAAGTTGGGTCAGTAAACCTCTCCCCTTTACTTGGGCTTGGGCTTAACCTATTCTAGGTTGGCGGGGCTCAGGCCAGGTACTTATGGCCCGAGTCGGGCTTAGCCTGGGCTCGCACCTATTGTTTAAAATCCAGGCCGGGCCTGGATATTTCCCGGTCGGGCCCATGAAGAACACCCCTAGGCTGCAGTTGCAGAAATACCACAGCTGGTAAACTTGAAAGAAACCACTTGATGCAAAGAGAAGTGCAAGCATAAGTTGAATGGATGTGGAGGTAAAATATTTGATGATTAATCAAAAGATAAGGAAGGGAGGTATATTTCACTGACCATTAGCATCAACGAGAAGGTGCCCCAGGCCTTCGTGCCACACATTTCCATGCAAAATAGAGAGCACAAATATTAGAATGAAAAATGCATGCCTTTGCAGTTCCAATGGCTATAAATACATAACCAACATCAGGAAATGGTTATCTCACAGTTGCGACCAGCAGTCTTTAGCAGAAACACAGTGCGTTAAGTAGACTCATAAATGTGAAAAAATTATTTCTCCAGAAGATGCAATCATAAGAACAACTCTAGCAGACAAAAAATTATGTTCAGTTCATGCAAATGCATCTTGAAAATGTATTTGTAATTGTACAGATTTCATGATGAAAAGTAGCAATCTAAACATCCAAATGTCTATTTTTAATAAGTTTACTAGCTCCCAATCTAGAAAGCCAATTAGGAAATAAGATTCCAATAAAATCTTCACCTATCTAGCATCTACCTCGGAATCTGAAGATCAATCTACGAAACAAAGTAGCTATGGGAAGCTATTGAAGACCAATGTACTATGTGTATATGATATAATAAGCCATTTATCTACCTAGCCTGTGGTTTATCATCTAGTAAGGAATAAAAAAGAAAATGGTCTAGTGCATAAAAGTGAAAACTATCTTCATTGGAATCAGATACAAAAATGGCAGTTGAGGAATCAACGACGCAGAAGTTTTGGCAGTAAAAGAGGCTGTAAAGCTATTCAAAGAAAAGCTTAGAGCTCATGTAATTGTTGAAGGGGATTCAAAAATGAAAATTCTTATGTTATGGAACAGAGCATGCTTCTTTGTGTTTGGGATTTATTTTAGAAGAGCTGTTGGATCTGAGCACATTACTGACATTTTATTTCAGTATGTATATGGGAATTGGGAGCACGACTGAGGTGACCATTGTGTTGACAGAAAGGCTGCTATGATTATTACATCAAGATTTCTGTTCTAATTAATGTTGAGGTAGGACGCATTTTGTTTCATACAGTCTACCTCCTACAGTGTGTATTTCACTTTTGTTATATACCTTTTTTATATTTAATGAAATCATATCGTTTCTGATTTGAAACAAGGAAAGAAAGAAAAAAAGAGCAAAAGGTCCTCTACCTGATGTGGGGATGAACACTACATCCCCACTATGAATAAGCGATGGATTCGGCAGCCTATTGAGTTGCTCAGTTTCATTCAAATCAGCCCCAAAACGGGAACAGATAGTAAAAAGTGTATCCCCAGTTACAACCCTGTATGTCACAACCCGTTGCCCCTTGGAACAACTACATAGAAGATCTAGGGTCACAGTTTGAGAATCAAACAGCTGCTTTTCTGGCTTTTTCACCACAAATGACCCAAATTTCAACGATATGCTTTCCCACGTATCCCCCCATTCAATTGTGTAATCTGTGCGCCAAACAAACCAGTCGTGTTCGGCCGGGCAGCTGCAATTCACCATGATCGCAAAGCCATCAACTGTCTTATTAATAGCACCAGCATTCACGCGAAACAGAGCAGCTGTTTCTTCAATACTAATGGGTTTTGTAGGGACAAAATACAAAGAAGCGGGACAATAATCAGTCAGTGATACATTGCACGCAATTGGCATTGAGTGGAAGCAGTTGCAAACACACATCACAGAGATAAATACTATAAATAAAGCCCCTTGATTTTCTTCCATTTAAGAAACAGAAACTCTTAACATAAAATAAAATTTGAAAAAAAAAAACCAAAAAGAAGAAAGAAAGAAGAATCCTTATAGCTATCAGATTGAATCACCAATGGTAAATAACAATAAACAACATAAAGTTATTGAAAGAAAAGGCTCAGCGCTTCTTTTTTCCCAAAACAAATTCAAAGTGACCTGCATTAATGGGGAAGAAAACATACATTAAAACAACACACAGCAAATCTATGCACAAACATAACAAGCAAAAGTGAGATATTCGAAAGACGAAATGCCTCAAATTTCTTGAATTTCTTCTTCTTCTATAACCGGTATAAAAGAAAACCCATTGCAAAGAAGCAGAGGTTTTGATAGAAGGGGAAAAAAAAGAAGAAATGTCAAGAAAGAAGAGGAGTTTTTTTGAAGAAAAAAATTCAAATCAAAGTAGCACTTCAATTCTTTGAAGCATAAACACATATTCCGGAGACAACTAAACCCTAGAAATCAAATCTCTTTTAACAAATAAACCCTTGAGTTTCTGACATTGCTTGAATTTGTTCTCAAAGAGCAGGAAAAAGGAAGAACAAGAAAGCAAACAGGAAGAGGCAAGCTACATAGAGAAGCCGAGAGTGTTAGCAAATGGAAATGGATCTAGCGAAGGTTTGAATGATTCAACAAGTGAAAGTAAAGTAGAGTGAAAAGGGATAAATCTAAAGAGAACTGAAAAAGGAAGAAGAAGACAAAGGAAGAAGACAAAGGAAGAAGACGAAGGAGGACTACCTCCTCTTCTCTCAGCGTCTTTTTCGACTTTGATTGAATGCTGCAGAGAGCAGAGCAGAGAGACAAGAGAGAAACTCCAAAAAGAGAATATCGTTTGGAGAAAGAAGAATCGTTGAAAAGCCGGAGCGTGGATTCCTTATTTTCATTCCACTGGTTTTAGTCCAAGTGTCCGGGAACCGCGCAGTCTGACGGGAATGAGAGTAACGACTTCTTTTTGAAGCATTTTGGTGAGTGCTCTTTTGTATTTATTTTAATATAAATTTTCAGATTTTGGAATACTTTTTTGCTTGGGTGAATGAAATTGAGCGAAAGTAATTTTTTAAGGGTAAATTAACGAGAGATTCCTGAGTATTGTGTAATAAAGTCTCTAGTACACAATATTACAGTTTAATGCCTAGAGTCTCCTGCACATTAAATTAATACAGGCGGTAGTCCTTTAGCATGCCACATTAGAATTTTTTATAACTGATTTACTCTTCTGACGGTTTGAACAGGTATCATGCAATCTAATCTTGGTTTTTAGCTCCAACTCATCGTCTCTTCTTGATTATTTTCGAATTTAAATGTAGTAAGATGAGTTTTTGATCAAATTTCAAATGTTAAATTGATGGAATTTCGCCTAGAATTTCTTAGTTTCTAAAATAGGTCCTTTGTAGTGTGTGTGAATCCTTTTTCTTCTTCTTCTTCTTCTCATGTTGCTACAGAGCATAGTTCTTCTTATGTTCTCTGTATTTCTTTGTAGATCTAATTCACACCAGACTCAGATTTCATCATTTCAATGAAATTCTTGAGGTAAGCATGAATGTTTTGATTTGAGTTTTAAGTTAAATACAACTTTTAATCTTGCTTTCTGAAATGATTTCTTCTCATATTCTCAGTATTTATGTTCATATCTGAATCAAATCAAGCTCGGATTTCATCATTTCAATCAAGTTCTTGCAGTAAGGATGAATGTTTTGATCTCTTTTAGTTGAAGAAGATCATTTAATCATGTTTTCTGAAACAATTTCCTCTTATATTCTCAGTATTTCATTGTAGATCTTATTGAAACCGAACTCAGATAAATTCATGTTAATGTCGGATAAAAAACTGTCAAACTCATATAAATCCATTTTAAAACTCAGATAAATTCACAGCGAAATTCAGTTTAATTTATTCCAAATTAAAAAAAAAATCATATTAAGCACAGATAGAATTATGTCAAACACAGATAAATTCACACCAAACTCTGATGAATTCATTCCATGACAGATAAATTAACACCAAATTCAAATAAATTCATATGAAAGTGAGATAAGTTCACTTCAAATCCAGTTTAATTGATTCCATAAACAGATAAAATCTTGTCAAAATTAGATAAATACATCTATGTGAGATAAATTCGTATCAGATAACTTTATATCAAACATAGATAAAATGACACCAAACTGATATAAACTCATGCGAAAGTAAGATAGAATAACACTTGCTTGTGATATTTAGTTTATAGCTGAAAAGTATTTCAGATACAAATGTTGATGTGTTTTGATTTTATCTTTATTTTTCATATGCAGTGTTTAAAATGGCAAAACCGATTATATTTCTTTGCAAGTTTGGTATGTTCACCAATGTTGTTCTTTTCACTAATAGTATGAGAATGGGTGATTTGGATGATTTGGTTAATCAAATTTGTAGCAAGTGGAAGACTTTATCGCCCAACACTGTCTGTTTCACATATGCATTGCCTAGGCACCCGAAGTATATGCTTGACAATGACAGAGACTTCTTGAGCTTGTCTATGTTGGCAGCTTCATTGGGATTGGATCGGGCAAATGTCTTTGTACCAGAATTATCCGAACATGGTAATGAGGACAATGAGAATAATGTGGATGAATTTTGTGAAGACAACATGGCAGTAGTAGAGTATGAGGCTACAGATGTAGAGACAGATCTACTTCCACAGTTTTGTTCACACAAGGAGAAGTTTCTTCTTTCTTTGGATTGGGTGACTGGTATCAGTCAAGTTGGACAGAGGTTTGAGGGTGGGACTTCTAAATTTAGGAATGTACTGTGCAAATATTCGATTGAGGTGGGGTTCGAGTTTGTGTATGTGAAGAACGACAAAGTAAGAAACGCAATTGAATGCACTCGTCGTAAATCCCAAGATTTCAAGTGGTGTATTCATGCATCGCTTGAGAAGTCTAGTGGGTTTTTTTATATAAGGACATTTCATAATGACCATACTTGTGGAGCAGCCGGTCGTACATCCAAGAGTAGCCGGATTAGCTCTAAAATTGTTGTTGAGTTAATGATGAATCATATTCGAGAGAAGCCACTAACCAAACCCATTGATGTTCTGCATCATTTCAATGCAAATTACGGGCTGACCATCACATACCATCATGCATGGTGGGGGTTTGAAAGGGCTAAGAATAGGTTGAATGTTGATACATTGCTTTCTTTTAGCCATCTTCGTTGGTACATTAATGTTACTTTTGAGACAAATCCAGGCAGTCTTTTGTATTATATTATGATGAATCCACCATGTGCTTCAAGCGTTTGTTTGTTTCGTTAAATGCTTCGATTCGTGGATTTAATTATGTTCGTCCGCTGTTGCTTCTAGATAGGACATTTTTGAAAGGCAGCTACAAGGGAAATCTGTTGGCAGCAACAGGGAAGGATGGTAATCAAGGAAAAGTGTCATCTTGCAGATTTTTATGTTTTTGAATAATGCTGATACTATCTTTTTTTATTTCAGTGTTTACGTAACCTTTCTACTTAATTGATACTAAATGGTTTTCTGAATGTGGTAGGTCTGTTTCCTCTCTCTTTTGCCGTTGTAGACTCAGAGACTGAGGATAATTGGAAATGGTTCTTGCGAAATTTGAGGAAAGTAGTTGCATATGACCGCTCTATCACTTTTGTTTCTGATAGGAATCCTGGTCCTGTGGAGGGTGTTGCACATGTATTTCCATTTGCTCGTCATGCTTTCTGCCTCCAACATTTGAAAGCAAATTTAACAGATAAGTTCTCAGCAGGGTACAGAAATGAATTTAGAGAAAGGATGGTTTTGTTGCTGCATGAATGTGCGTATGCCCCCACTGTACTTGTATTCCATGTAAAGTTGCAGGCATTAAGGCATGAAGGTGGTTCCAACGTGGATCGATTTCTTTCCGAACTTTCTCATGATAGGTGGAGCAATGCTTATTTTAAGGGCCATTGGTATCGTGAGATGTGTTTGAATGCTTTAGAGTCTTGCAACTCCTGGATTAGAGAAGCATGTCACTTGATTACGAAGATGGTTGACATGATAAGGGTTCAGATAATGGAACAGATGGTCAATAGGAGGGACATGTCTAGCTTATGGAAGGGAGTCATTTGTCTAGACATGGATAAGAGGCTGGAGGCATCTATCAAGCTTGGTAGGCCATGGAGCGTTCAGCAGTCAAGTAACACTATATTTTATGTTCATTCATACCCATCGATCACTGTTGATGTTTACAATCATATATGTTCTTGCTATCAGTGGCAGATTAATAGCTTCCCGTGTACCCACGCATGTGCTGCTATTCAAAAGAGTAGAAAGGATCTAAACCTTTTTGTGGATCAGATTTTCACATAGAGACATACAGTCATGCATACTCTGAATCTATAATTCCTATAGCAGCTATAGGCAAGCCAGAGACAACAATTGCAGAAGCTGTGATTCAGCCCCCTGTGATGAGGCGTCAACCCGGAAGGCCAAAAAAGAAGAGGATCTTGTCAAGATTAGAGATCACAAGGCAGATTAAATGCGGGCGATGTGGGCGGATTGACTTCTAAGTCTTCTTTTGTCCAAGTACGAGGTGCGCCGTACAAGAACTTGATTGCTAATTCTGCACTAAAACTATTGACAACGCTTTGTGCCAAGTGGTTGTCAACTAGTTTGCAACGAGAGATTTGAGTCATGATGTAGCACATGATGATGCCACAATCAAGCCTGCAATGCAACATGGTATTGTTCGTTATTCATATTGTTTGGTTATCTATGGTTTTATTTGTATAATTTGGGTTGCTGTTACAGTACTTAGTATCCTTGTTTCTGCTGTGGTGCTCCTTCCATGCTGAGCAATGGCTCATTATATAGCTACGTTTCCTCAATGTTGACATAGTTGTAACTTTCTACATACATTTTCTATGATCACATCATTTCCATTAGCTACATATATTTTAACTTGTGTCAACCATGATTTAAAGAAAGTTCTAGTGAATGACATGTACCAGCATTTCGGCATCATTGAAGTAGTGATCAATTGCATTTCTCTCCCTTGGGCTCATGGAGTTGTAGTGCATCCACTGGCCTTGCTTTCGATCAAGTACTAACATAGTCCAATGGAATGATTTTTTCATCCTTGTCCCTTCCATTAGAGTTCATTGGAAAGTAGACGAATCTGCGATTCTCCATTTTATATGGTGACATTTGATGAGTGAGGATGGTTTCTCTCAAATTTTTGTTTGTAGCAGTGAGCATTGTCTGTACAAAGATAAAATTTAAGAGTATTAATGTCATTTAATGAATTTCATTGCAGACATGGCAAAAAAGTTACTTGTGTTACACAGCAAAGGTTAGTGATGAAATATGATTTTTCGTGCTCCTTCAGGCCCTCATTTCCCAATTTTTTGAGATCATTGTCAAGGTCCGCTTGCTCCTTGTACAGCATCTGTATATAACTATCAATAACCTGATGGATTACGGATTACAGATACATAAAACACATATTATTATATAATAATATCATTATTTAAATATTCAATAAATATATGATATTATTGTATTAGGTTTCTTACGCTGTTTGATATATCAGCGCCAGATAGGATTACAATAATGTCCTCATATAATACATTGTTTTCACTTTCTCCTTCCCAAACTGTTGCGCTACGTTTGTACATGTGCAATGTTATTACTTTGCTTATAATATTATTGACGACTTTCCAGAGTAATACATGATGTCAACTTACTTATATCCTTCTATGTCATATATGAGCTTTTGCTTCTTCTTGTCAGCTTCATTCAACAGTTTGGTGATTGAGTTTTTGGGGAGCTTAAATGGTTTCTTCTTGGCTGATTTAGTGGTAGCTTTGTGCTGCATTTGCTCATCGATGTCAACAAAGTCGTCTGACTAAGCAACCATTTTATCTTTTGCTGCCTTCTTTTGCTTCTTAGGCTTGTTCTGTTCTGGCTCTAGAACATTCCTCCTTGTTGTTTCATGTCACTTCTTTATTCTTTTGATCATTGAGGATTGTTCTGGCACCTTTTGAACCTGCACTATCTCTTCATATGTAATGCTCCATTTAAATATTCATAAAAAACTAAATCAAGCTCAGATAAAATTATACCACAGTCAAATAAGTTTTTATCAAACACACCCATAACTTTATATCAAAATCAAATAACTTCATAGCAAACTCAGATAAATTCCTTACCAAACTCAGATAAATTGAAATATAAGCCAGACAAATTCATATCAAACTCTGATAAATTGTAATAAAAAACAGATGAATTTATATAAATATCAGATAAATTCATATCAAAATGAAAAGTCAGATATACCATTTCAGATTTATTTTTTATTGTTGGTTGATAAGGTTGTTCCCCCATCATTTGTTTTACTCTTGGATGATATATTTTTTCCAAACTCTTTTCAAACCAATTTTATCTGTGCGCCTGCATGAAGAAGTGTAGCTTCTTTTAACTTGTTTTCTAAATCAAAATTTGATGCCTCAGTTATTGCAACTTTATATTTCAATGTTTCAATTCCTCTTCTGCATGTGCAGCTCTTAAATAATGTTGTTTCGATATCTGCTGCAGTTGCTTTAGTTGTTCATTAAGGGAGCTGACCATGAGTGATGAATTTTCCATCTTGCTTGAGGTCTTTGTTCTCTGTTTCTAGCTCACCCTTTTCACCTGTGATCTTTTTGGTTAATGATACCGCATCATCCCTTTCTTTGGTCAAGTTGCTTACCCTTCTTTCCAATTCCATCCTTTCATTTTGTAGATTACTATTTTCTTCTTTTGCTCTTTTCAATTCAAATATGATTGCGTCAATTTGAGCTTGGAAGTCTTTTTTCTCTTTGTTTAGCTGATGAACAAGTGAAATCGCCCTTTCTATTTCGTCAACAATTTGTCTGAGTTCTTTATTTTCTGTTGTTGGAGATGGCTGACTTTGGTCGGATGTTTTCTTAATATTGCCTCCTTCAAATTCAGCTAGCTTCGTTGGTGGGATTTCAATCAATGATTCACTTGTGCTTCCAATTACATCCCTTACAACATTATGTACAACCTTATCTGTCTGTTCCATTGTTTGTTCATACTGTTCCCACTCTGAAGGAAATTTGAGAAATTCAATTCTTTCTTCAATCCATGTTGTTTCTTTTTGCCCTTCACTTTCTCTTTATTCTTCTAATTCAGAAATTAACAATGTTTCCAATGTCAGGGCTAGTTGTAATTGGCCGGGTTCATGTTCTTTTGATTTTGATTGTTCAATGGCTTTATTATTCTCTACATCATCATTATGGTCAACATTATATTGCATATGTCCTTCTTTTTCTCCTCCTTCGATTATTTCATTGTTGTTTGTTTCAGCTTCCTCCTTAGTTGTTTGATTATCATCATCATTGCTCCTATCCACATTTGTCCGGAAGCATTTCTCTTTGTGCAACGTCCTCTCCAATTTACCAATGATGACTTGAACTGGGAAACACTGTTAATTTATAACAACAAGGCATATAATATTTAGATAAATTTATCTATATTAATTAACAACAAGAATGTTCAATTCATATAATATTACATGTTTACTATGTAATGTATTCAGCGGATTTTCTCCAGTGCGTTGTTTAAGCCCTTAAGATCCCACTTCATCAATCTTGGGAATTCACTAGATTTGATTGGGTCCAACAATGACGTGTGTTCGCATAATCAATACTGTTCGAATTGAGACACAATAACATAGTCAAATGTAATTTATAAATTTATTGGTAAGTTGTAAATTTATAGATGTAAAAAGGCTGTTTGTTTATCTTACCGGTAGTGCAAATAGACAGCCAATTACTCTATCCAAACGATCACTTCCGGTATGAATTGATTGCATGAGAAACTTTGTTATCTCTTCTGTCCATACATAATTTTTCATTTCAACATAATTCTCAACATAACTGACGTATGGCCATCCTATTGAGTTCCCATGTGTTGAAAAAAACATCGTCACAAAAAAAAACATCGTCACAAGGATGTAAAGGCATATCAGCCTTGACACATCGGCTACATCAATTTTGGTTGCTCCATTGAGTGCAATATCCAACTGTTCCTTTATTTTTGGAGCTATTACTCTTGTACTGTTTGAGAATCTTCTTGCTATGGATTCCGATTCTTTCTTCTTAACATATTTCAAATCTAAGGTCTTTTATCCATGGGGTATTCCAAATATTAGAGAGATGTCGTCTAATGTGAACAACACATACTGGCTTGCAATTTTGAATTTTCCTTGTACGTTGTTGTATGTGTCTAGAATTTGGATGTTGTCTTTATCATATTTTCTGCATCTCTTCTCTATAATTTTGTTGTTTAATATGGAATTTATACGAAACCACAAAGGTGTCTTCTTTAGCTCAGCTTTATGTGCAGTGGTTATTCTTTTTTTGATGCTGTCAAATAGTTTTACTATTGATACCAAGTTTGATCTAAATTGCCAGTGGCTTTGCTTGGTGCTCCTTTTTTGTGTCCTCTTCCCTATTTTGGGTGGTTTTGGCTGCCGAGATACAAATACAACTCAACGAAAATGATATCAAACTCATCCTAGTCCAAAAGCAAAGTTAGATAGAACCAGAGCAAAGTTAGATAAAATCATAAACAAATTCATTTAAATTCACTTCAGACACAGATAATTTTATATCAGATTCAAATAAACTCAAACCAAATCTAGTCAAACTAAACATAATCTAGTCAGATAATTTTATATCAAACATAGATAAATTCATATCAATGGGACATAACTTTTTTGTGAACTGGTTATGATTTCGAACACAGATAAATTCATATAAACTCACATCAAAGTTAAAAAGGTTCACATCAAATTAATATAAATGCACAGCAAACTTAGATAAATTAATTTCAAATTCAGATAATTTCACCCCAATCCAGTTTAATGCAAACCACACTCAGGTTAATTCACAGCAAACAAAGATAAACTCTTATCCAACTTATATAAATTCATACAAAACACAGATAAATTTAATTCAAAGTCAAGTAACTTCATGCCAAAGTCAAATAATTTATGCAAAAATTAGACAAATTCACAGCAAACTCAGAAAAACTCATTTAAAAAAAAAAGTTGAATACATTTCAAAGTCAAATAAAATCATGCGAAATCCATTTAATTTCATACCAAACTCAAAATATTTGATAAGAATCTCATACACATTTAGAAGAAAATCAGATAAAATCGTGTCACGGTCAGTTAATTTCACTTGGAACCTTGTTTAATTGATAACAAATGGAGTTAATTTCAAATCAAACTCAGATAAAATCATGTAATATACAAATAAACTCATCTAAAGTCCTTTTTAGTTGATATCAGACTAAGACAACTTGAGAACAAACTTAGATAAATTCACAGCAAACTCAGATAAATACATTTCAAAGTAAGATAAATTGATTTTAAAACTCACAAAACCCTTTCTATTTTTTTATTTACCATTCTCATACTTTGCTTGCAATTTCCCTTGTTTTCATGAAATCGCGGACTTTGTTTTAGCCATTTTCCACATAGAGTTGAGCAAAAAGAATAAAATTAGAAAAGTATGAAATCAAAGACCCTTTTAGGTTTTTTCAGAAGAAAAAATCGTGTACATACTCGTTTTAGGAATCAAAGAAGTATTTCTTCTAACCTTAAAGTGAAGATGATTCATATGCTCGAGGTCTCCAATCAGTTGATTTTGCTTCTTTTTGTAGTTACCTAGTATTCGCTTTTGGAATATTGTTTTTGCTTGGATTGCGGATCGTATGACGCTCTGAAATGTTTTTAAGCGGAGCATGTTTGCTGATGTATAGAGACAACATTTTTGTCTTTTTGATTGTGTCAATTTTAAAAGAGGATCGCCGCCTCTATGACAAAATATCTTGGAAAGCAGGCTATAAAACGTAATGTTGAGGGACCTACCGCCAAACGCCCCAAAATAAAGGTGATGTAATTGAAAAGAAATGAGAGTAAAAATTTATAAATGGCCATCAAATAAGATACCCTTTGGTAGTGGCAGTTTCGTAGTGACACACCCAAGATTATCATTTGTGTGGGGCAGTCGAAGGATATATTACGAGTTTATTTTCTTTTGTAATAATTTTTCATGTCTGATTCTAAGATAAAATTATTTATCAAAATCAAAGTCCAATTGCCAATTATCTCCACTGTAGAATGGTTTAGAGACATGGTTTTTAACAAAAAAAAAAAGTTTTTTAATATTTTCATAAGGATTTCCAAAAGTGTTTAAAATAGGCATGGATATTCTTACAACTCAAACTAATGCTCGCCTAAAAAAGAATCATGGTTGCTTTCTACACCAGCCATCCAAACAATGATTTCAAAATAATGATAGAAATGCAACAAAAGCACCTTATGTGTGTGTGTGTGTGTGTGTGTGAGAGAGAGAGAGAGAGAGAGAGAGAGAAATGGGTTTTCTTGGAAAGCCAAATCTAAGAAGCCGTAGCTCTTAGAATCGGGTAAATGCCAGGTTTATAAAAATGAAAAAAATGCACAACTTTATTTTCCCTTTTTTGGCTTTTTTTTATATTAGATTTTGATTTGGGCTCTCTAGGATGAGCACTGTATCCATATATGAAAAGAAAAAAATGTTCAAATCAAGTAAATAGGTTTTATGGGGATAAAAAAAAAAGAACTATAAACCACAGCAACTTCTTTCCATTTTTTGTCTTCTTTTTTCCCCTTATTGACTGGATTTTGATATGGGTTCTTTGGAATTAACTCGTTATCATCCATATGTGCAAAGAAGAAGTTGTTCAAATCAAGTAAATGGGTTTTATAGGAACAAAAAAAAAATGCAGTAGCTTCTTTCCATTTTTAATTTTTTTACCTTTTTTTCTCTCTTCTTGTTTGGATTTTGATATGGGTTATGTGGGATAACTTTGTACCATCCATATATGCGAACAAAGAGCAGATGTTTCGTATTGGTAATTCAGCTGAGAAGCCAAGATAGAGAATGAGGGAGGGAGAATGGGAGAGAATGAGGGGGCAGGAGAGAGAGGACAATAAAAGAAAGAAAACTAATGGAACTTAAAATGCACATATTTGAGCTAAAACCATGAAGATGAGATGACCTAGGATGATGATGATAATGCAGTGTGCAGAAGAGGGAGGGTATGAGTTTTACTTGAAATAATGCAGTATCCTAACCAAATTTTAGATATGATATTATATGTCAGAGTTTAGGCATTAAAGTTTTCTTTAAACCTTACGTGCAATTGATCTCTTAGTAAGACATCTCCTTTCAGGGATATCTCTGGTTGTAGTGCTGATGGCAGGGGACTTGGGTGTGTGCAGGTGGTGTGAAAGAAAAAAAAAAAAAAAACAGTTACTTTGATCAAACATTTTATATTATTCCTTCACAATAAATTATTCACTGGGAATATAATTTATAAGAATCTTTAATGGAAAGTGTTTAAACTTTTGATAGAATATTTGTATAATATGTATGTAGTATTTGCATTACATGTATAGTTTGTACATGGTACAACTTCATTAAAAAATTTGAGTATGTATCCGTATCTTTAATAAAGATGGACACATGTATTTTGGAAATATTTCAACACCTACATGTATAATATACATGCTATATGTGCGAATTGACTATGTGTCATCTCACAAGCCATCCCTAAAAGAGAGCACAAGTTTGAAGCCACAACCTTCGATTCCTAAGCTATGGTCCTTACCAACTACGCTACCCCTCCGGTTAGGTATTATATATCCACAAACTCCATAACTTTGGATTGAAGATCATATCAAACAATGATAGCTCTTTGATTCTTTTTTGGGGGGAAAGAATGTTGTTCCAAAGTGGAGCAAATGAGAGGCCTTCCATGTTCCAATCACAATGATAGGTAAATTTCATATCAAGACACACATGCGTAATTTAATATTACAAATAGCTGTAGCAAAATACGATTTTTCCAACGTAGTCACCGTGCCTGGAAAAACTAGAATCACATCGGCAGTGTGTTAACAACAAGCCGTGGGCAAATTAATAGCCAACGCTACTTTAACAGCGTCGGCATATCCCAGTACAATTCTCAACGCACTACAACTCCAGCCAACACGTCGGCGAAGAGATGTGTGTCTATATAAAGTTCAAATCTCCTAATTTGAAAACCATATTTGCCAACGCACTACCAGCATCAGCAAAATAAAGGCCGACACTGGTAGTGCGTTGGGAATTCCTGATAATGGCCGACGTTGGTAGTATGTTGGAAATTCCTAATAATGGTTGACGTTGGTAGTGCTTTGGGAGTTCCTGGTAATGGTCGACGTTCGTAGTGCATTGGGAATTCATGTAATAGACCATGCTACTAATGCGTTGGGAATGCCCTATATCTTTGGGCCAACATGTTGGGAAAAGCAAATTCGCTGACGCACATATCACATCGAAAAAGGCTGTAGTAATTTTTCTTTTTTGCAACACACGCTGCTATGTCGAGAAAATTATTTTTCTTTTAAATTATTTTCTCCCTGTATACCACAAATAAAAATCCAAATACTTGTCCAAACCAACAAGCTTAATGCACAAACCAATTTAAAATAGGTTCATCAACAATTTCAAAATAACATTCACAACCAAATATCCTACATCCATAAACCAAAATAAACCTATAAATCTCTAAAATGCACAAATATTACTACTTGATCATTTCCAAGAATCTATAACATCCACGAATGTCTGTGATAAAAATCAATGATGTAATCCCAAAGAGTTCGCAGCCGACACAATAAACCCAAAACCAAAAAAGAACACCATTAGAATATAAGTAGCAATAAATTCATGCCATGCCAAGCATTTAGTCCAAAAAAGATAATGGGATAATGGGACAGTATTAAATTAGCATAATAATTTTATATAAACACTTCGCAATATCCATATGACAATAACAAAAAATCACCTAGAGAGTATCATATCCAAAAGCTCCTCACCATCGCATTGTTGGCACCAAAAATTACACTTTGCCTCTTCATACCCTTTCAAACATCAGGAAGCTATATGAAACTGCATCCGATCACAACAAGCAATGCTACTTCAAACATCATATCTTGTCAGAATTACAAGAAGAGCACATATGAAGTTTCGGGCCATTTCGACATCATTTGGCCTAACTTCAATTTTCAACAACTAAACAAGATCTCCCAGCAGCGGTGAAGCTGGAGACCTTGATTCACAAAACAAAGCATACAGCTAGCCTCAAAATGCCAATAGAAGGCTCTACATCAAATTCTAAGCTATTCCAACACCGTTTGGCACAAAAAGCAAAAGGGCCCAAATGAGCCAGCTCTTCCAGCGGCAACAACGTCAAAGATAGTAGATCTTCAATCAGAGCCTATAGATGGTCTTAAAATATTTCAAAGAGGCTCTATGTTAAATTTCAGGTCAAACCGACAACGTTTGACTTGATGTCAACCCTCAAAGAGCAAAATCAAGCCTCTCGGCGGCTGAAACCACCGAGGCCATCACTCATTAAACAAAGCATATGGATGGTCTTAAAATACTTCCATGGGGCTAAATGTAAAGTTTCAGGTCATTTCAACATCATTTTACCAGACTTTGACCTCCTTGAAGCTATATTAGGCCTCCTGGCGGTGGAGTCCCTCAGGATCATGATTTTCAGATCGAAGCTAATAGATCATCTTAAAATGGTTCCAAGAGGCTCCTTGTCAAATTTCAAGTCAATCGGACATCGTTTGACCGTACATCAAAGCGTTGCATCTTCCTCGCAACAAAATCAAGTCTACTATCGACAGGACCCCACACAACTTCAAAACTCAAACAAAAGCATGTGCTTGGTCTTATTTATTGCCCAAGAAGTTTCACCTAAAATTTCAAGTCATCCAACATCATTTGACCCAGTTTTGGCTTCTAACGGCAAATCGGCACCTCTACGCGACAAATCTTAGACTTTCCCGGAAAATAAAAAACTTTGCCCTCTGATTTGCATGGCTTATCATCAAGTTTTTTGCAGGAAAATCATGCCAAAAATTATACAAAAATACCAAGAAAATTTTCACAGAAGAAAAAAGCAGAAAAAACCAGAAGACGGCCGAAAAAACGGCAACCAAAAGGGCAAAATGCCCCATGGTCGCCAGCAACCCTGGAAATCCAGGTCGCCAAATTTTTGTCAAAAACCCATTTTGGGTCCCTTTTCGTGTTTCGAGTTATTTGGCCTTTGTGATTTTCCAAAAATCTGATTTTCGGCACACAAAATCCATTGATCATCGACAACATCACGAATTTGCCGTCCAAATCATGGGTTCGTCATCGGATACTTCGAAATCGTTAACCGGCCGACAAAGAAAGCACACTTTCTACCCGACCGATCAAGAAATCGACAAGACAGATGGTACTGGCCCACTGGTAGAAATTAATGTCTGAAATTGCATGATCATCCAACAACAATCGGCATGAAAAATCTACCGATGACCAAGGCTTCTTGCGTCGCGGGTAGATTTCCAAAAGACGCAGCACGGCCCGCGACTTTTCAAGTAATTTTGGCGGCCACTTAATGTGGTTAATTGCCCATTTTATAACAAATTAATGTGGTTGATTACTCATTATTGTGGACGGCCCAATCAGAAGCCAAGGAGTGGGAGTTACAAGTCAAACACAATTATGGCATTAAACCATGTAACTCCTCCCATCATAGAGTTTACATGTAATTAAAGGACCATTATTCTCTAACGGCCAATCAAAACTCAAAAAAAATGAGTTACACCAAACATAAATCAAAATATGTAACTCCTCCCATCATGGAGCATTAATGCAATTAATGCATTTAAAGCTTATAAACTCCCCCATTGCCACTAAAAGCCTAAAAAAGGAGGCCATTTCCACCATTTAAAAACACAACGTGCAAATCCTAGAAAAAACTCTACAACATTGCTATGAAGCTCCAACGACGAGCTCTCTCCTCCATTGAAGAAGTTCTATAGTGACCACCACTACAAGGTGACCAAAGTCCCTTAGGGGGTCACTCCCCCAAGGCCTCTCCTTCTGTCTCTATGGCTTAGACACAACTTTTTAGCCCGTCTACTTATATTTTTATTGGATATAGGCCCTCCTATTGGTCCTTATTCTCTAAAAATCAAATGTTCAAGCTGAGCCAAGAGAATCAAAAGCATCCTCTGTTATCATCTGAATGATAACGGTGAAGTCCAAACACGACTTGCAACTGTCAATCTAAACGAGTCCTCGCAATTTCATGTGAAGTTAGATTTCACTTTCTTCCTTTTTCATTGTATTTGTATTTTTTAAAGAGACATAAAAATTACAACTCTTGTCTTTGCTTTTTTATAAGAATTGTAAAAAACATCGCCTTTCACGGCAAACAAATGAAAATCGCCTTTCACGGCATCAAAATTCAAATCATGTCTTTTTTTTTAACACATGTGCAATGAAAGTTAAAAAACAGTTAATTTTCTTTTCTACTTGTGAAGGTGATCCACGGACCACCGTTTGTTATTTTCGAGTGTAGAGTAGAAAATTTGGTATACCAGTACACAAAAAAGTTGATGTTCGCTTTTTCTCCGGTCACGAAAGGGTTGGACTTGGACCCCATGGATTCTCACATCCGCTGACCCCGGTAGTCTTGCGAACGAATAAACAAGCCGATCACACATAACCTATAACATGTTAATCAGATATCAACTTCTAAAGCATTAAGCAATCTATTCGAACATTGCAGTCCAGATCCACCACTCAATCCACACACTCTCAAACTACCATGCATTATGCGGATCATTTCAAAGTACATGAACAGGAGCAATCATATTTTACTGATTATAATATAATTTGTATAATCATTCAAAAAAAATCTATACAATCATATCGTTTATCCAGTTTCCTATCACCAATTGGTTTTGGGATTACTGCATAGCAACTTTGTCATTGTATCATAGCCAGAGGTCTCGAGTTCGATACTACGTAGGGCAAAAATGCCCCATGCCACATTGTGTGTTTGTGCGGGCGCAAGTGCGCAAAGCAAGAAGGCCCCATACTGCGTTATGGTCTTATGCGGGCGTGTGCGCTTCGGATCAAGGTGGCACCCCACCCGAGGGGCGATGTTAAGTAGTTGTTTATGCAATTTCCTATCACCAATTGGTTTTGGAATTACTAGCTATAAACTTTGTCACAAATCACATTTTATCATCCACTTGACAATCTAATCCTTGAGATTATGATCTAGAATGGTACCAAAACAATGGACAAGGTAAGAGAAATAAGAATACAGAGAATTGCCAACTTGTAGAAAAGACTAGACAAACTAGTCTTCCATGCTGTCTTCATTTTGTACAAAAGATGAAAAATGGAAAAAAAATCAATAACGCTTTTTATTGTCTTTGTCAAAGGATGTAGAAGACCCCTCATCAAATGGGTTTATCACTGATGGCCACCATCTTCATCACAACCCATCTATAACACTCTAGTTAAGAAAATCCCAAACACATCCCTCCTATTTATTCCACATCACTGCCATGTTCTTTTCAACCCAAGAACAACTCCTTCAATTCAATGGATGCATCGAACAATTCTGCTCCAAGTTAGAATATTAAAAGGAATCATCTCGAGAAATCTTGACGGGTAAGTTCGAAATCATGAGAGCATCGGGATTGAGCAATTCAAACAAATTAACAAGTCTTGTTTTTTTAAAGCTTTGTGGGGAGTGTGAGCATCCTGGAACTCATTCTCTAGAGAGATTACGCATTATTCTCGAATGGAACTTGGATTTAGCAATTAAATTATCTGCAATTATCATCGCTGCTTGAACTAGATCTCAACGGTTTGCAGACTCTCTAGGGTTTGATGGAGATGAGGAGTTAAAAGCCAACAACAATGAGAGCGTGACTTTGAGATTAATCTGATAGTGGATCATGAAGGAGGAAAGGAACGAGAGGAAGAGGGCGAGTGGAGAGAGAGAGAGAGAGAGAAAGAGATAGGAAGTTGGAAGAAAGGGAAAATGATGATGAAAAACGATCAAGGAAAAATAAAGGTATGAAAAACATGTCGACATGCCTTCTGCAAAAGTAATACTCTTTTGAATGCGAAGTTGCTCATTGATTCCGTAAAAACGTGGTTTTCGCTTTTAATTTGGAATAAGTATGTTTAGAAAGTAAATAACCAAACAAATGTTTTGCTCAAAAAGAAGAGACAAAAATCAACTGAAGAAGCTTTTTTTCATCTTTTGAACATTACAAAAAGATATGAAGATGACTTGCAAGTACACTTGATTGTGCAGAAAGAGTCATCTCCACTTTTATTTACATAGGTTCTCTCTGCTTCACCTTTTGTGTGCAGGTTGTTTACAAATTTTCATACAACCCCCTCATCAAGCTTAGGAGGTCAAATGTAAGCGAAATACAAACTGAAAAAAGAATTGAAGGGACTACTACCTTCGATAGTTTGCTGGAGATGAAACTGGAGAAGTCTAGAACGTAATTTCATTTGTCAATCTTTGTAATTCATAACCATTATTAGAAATCAAGATTAGCAAAGAAGTATGCTTCAAACAGCAGAGGCAATCTTTGTCCTTCTTCCATGGTGAGAGGAACAAAGACTGATTTCCGGAAATTATCGCCCAAATCTAGAGAGAAGTGCTTGTTGCTGCCTGGCTCTCACCTTGCGGATAGAAGAAGGAGAGTCTTGAAAATGACAGAGTTTCTGGGCTTTCTTTGCGCTAGATCGAAGATGGTTTACTGCACTCCCAAGTCTTCATTTTATAGCCTTTGGGGAGCCATAACTGTCGGAAATCATGGGGGGGGGAGGAAGTGTAACTGTTCCCCTTTTGCAAGTCTCGCGGCCGTTAGAATAAGTAACTAACCAGAGATCGTGGGCAACAGGCAGCCGAAAAAGAAGAGGCTCCGCGGCCAGTGTTTGAATATTTGTGGCGTCCAAAGCTAATCTTTAGAATGAAGATTAGCAGCTGCATCATTGCACTAAGCAGCTAGTGCATTGAAGACTGCAGCGGCCAGAGAGCTTTGCAGACAGTAGCCACTGGGGTGTTGTCACTATAGCCGGTTAGATCCAACGGTCATAAAATGTCATCTTTTCATATATAAAAAAAAAGTATTTTGCCTTGGAAAATTGTGAAACGTCTATGAATGAATTTTTGCATGCCAACAACGTTTTATGAGCTATTGGGATTTTTGTAAGTCAAAGACCTTAAAAGCATTTTAATGGGGTCGAACCAAACACACCCTTAGTTTGTGCTTAAAGAGGGCTCTCAACGCCACATTCACTACAACAATTGAAATGAGCTACGATATATATGGATGAAGCTCCAGCTACTAGTCCACAGTTAGCCATTATTAACCTATAGCTAATTGGAAGTTCCAATGGCTAGTTTGACTTCACAGTCAAAATTGGTTGTTTGTTCAATGACTAGCTTTACGGCATGCCGTAGGATGGCCTACGGCTAGTCCACCGTAGTTCAAAAAGGCCTAACACAACATTCTAGAAAAGCTCGCCGATGCATACTTATAGTTTGCTTCCTCACCACTTACGGCTAGTTGTAGCCTTGTTACAACTTGCTATAAGGCTGAAGAACCGAGCTTCTAACTTGTTCAATTAAGCCAGTTTAACCCCATTGATTTAACCATTTGTTTGAAGGGTTAGAAGCGTGTTCTTGGCTTGCCTAAGGTTCGATTTACCTGAATAGGATGGCACAAATCAGAGAAAATGACTTGATGATCCATTGGCCTTCCAAGACTTTATTTTTTAGGCTGGACTTGATCTCCCATGTTGAAGCTTAGAAAGGGAAGGTCTTGGACTTAGACATGGAATTGACAACTAAGGGAAGTGCAGATTTGACTATCACACTAACACTAGTCTTTTTCCTATTTCATTTAGAATGTTATGAATGTTTACTAAATGGAGATGGAATATTGTACTTGTAAATGGAGATGAGGTGAAATTTTAAGTGTAGGTGATGTAATAAAAAAATTATTATATCTATAGAGCTATATTTTTAATTGACAATTTACAACGATCTATAGAGTTATATTTTTAATTGACAATTTACAACGATATTGTCAGATATGAATAAGATTTTATATGCTAGTTTGCAGTAAGCTGCGGAATATATAAAATAGAATATAAAAACTTATTTAAAAAAAGAACATAATTAATAAGATGTACATGTGTTGTACCGATTCATGGATCCCTCTACACTAAAGACCGTGAAAGGAATAAGATACATAAAAAAAAAAAAACCAACATATTTAGTGGAAAATTCTATTATTATATAGTGTTTTAAGAAACCTAAAATAGAGAGAAACGAAGGTTTCATATAAAAAAAGAGAGGATAAATAGAAGGTAAAATTGGGAGAATCGAGGGCTAGGACCACTGAAGAGCAAGCAGTGAAACATTTGGGGAGAAGTAGGAAAAGGAAAGGTAGGAAGGGGTTTCTGGATTTATGTCCATCATACAATGATATCACTGGATAGTGTTAAAAAAGTGAAAAAAAAAAGAAGAGAAAAGAAATAAAAACAGCAGGAGGCCCTCACACGTTAATATGAAATATTTGGTTTATAAAGGTTTTTTATTCTATTAAAACCCCTAGATTATATAAAAAGAATAGAAAGAAGGGTTGATATGTTTATTCTTAAAAGTTTAACTTGGCTAGAGAAGTTTTTTTTTTAGAAAAAATTCAAACTGGTAACGAGAACAAGAAAAAATTGAAAATAAAAAAATATGAAAACAAAAGATTAGAAAAAGAAAACTGTTACAAAAAAAGGCAACAAGAAACTTAGAAAATTAGTTTCATTGCTTCTACGGATATTTGAGAAATTAAAAGAGAAGTGGAAAAGAAATTTTTGGTTATAATTTGAAATGAAGATAATACATTCAACTAAAAATTAGAAATAAAAATAAAAATGAGAAAACCTATGAGAAGGATAAAATTATAACAAAAAATTAACACCTACACAAAAAAAGAAAAACGCATCTCTTCCTCTGGTTATATCTCATATCCTAGTTTGTTTTCTATGAAAATGATTTGCATGCGTAACTATTATACATGTGATTCATTTACATATATAATTGAGTCACATGTGAAACAAATTCCATTGTTCTGTCATTTCCATATCTTTTCACACATGAATTTCAGTACATCCAATTGTTCACTACTTTTCACGAATTTATCAAAATTCATGATGAGTCAAGGTATGAAACTTAATCCCTTTGTCGTTTTTCTTCTTATAAAAAAGATGAACCGTATGGATCATGAAAACGGGGCCCATAGAAGTCCAGAAAAGCATATTTAATGGTTTTGACCTTTTCACATTCTCAAAATCCATATTGAATTTGGGCTTGAATTTGACTCCCTACCTGTTTTTTGCATTCTAAAGAGGATAAACGGTTAAAATCATGATTTACGGTCCACAAGAACTTTTTAAAAAAAATTGAAAAAGGGGACTTGGCACAAGGGGCTTAAAAATCACGTCAGTTACACTATGCTACATCCAACGGCTCACCATTATTCACAATTTTCTTAAAATCCATGATTAATTAAGACCTCCCTTAGTCATTTTTACCCTTGTAAAGAGTAAGAATGGTTAGAATTGTGAATTAAGGGCCCACAAAAGTCCAGAAAAGTAGAGTTAATGGTTTGTAGTTTTTCACTAGTTCCTCAAAATTCATGATGATTCAATGGCTGGAATTTGAACCCCCAAGCTGTGTTTGGCCTTCTAAAGAGAGTAAACGGTATTATTCAGATCATGATTTAGGAGCAACTCGGGAGTGAGAAATTAAATAAAAAAAAAAAAGCTATTATCCCGTGAAAATGTGGTATGGTTTAAATATTGCGTGCACTTATGCCTTGTGTAACCATTTACTACGGGTGAGAAATTGTTAAGGGTCGTTTGTTTGTGCCTATTTATATATGTAATTGAATCAGATGCATTTTGATTATGCATAAATTACGTTTGTTTTATGTGAATAATATTCACATACTTAAAACTCATAAGTAAATGGTATGAGTATCAACTCAAAAATGGTGTTTTGTGCGCGTGCTACAGTGTCGCAGACGTCCATGAAGGTAGTACCATGTTTTATAAACAAAAAAATATCATTATTGTAGGCCCCAAAACCATAATCTGCACCAATAATCATATTTAGAAGGCTAAACACGGCTCTCTCAACAAGTCTCAGCCGTTGGATTTTTCTAGATTGAAAGAAATTTGGGAAATATACAGACTGATAGATCTGCATTCTTGGCTTCTGTGGGCCCCCTTTTCAAGACCTGAACCGGTAAGTAGCTTTGGAACACTGAGAACAGCTAGAGGGTCAAGTTTCAAATCATGATTCGTGATGAACCGTGAGAAACAGGTGAAAAAGATTGTAATCGTTGATGTCCCCTTCTCTAGCTGGCGCGATAAACTTTGTAAACTGCCTAGTCCGTTTTGTTTTTATTTTTTACATTTTGGCGGGCCTCTATTTTAAGATCTGAACCGTCTATCCTCTTTAGCATATCCAAAATGTCTAGGGGACCAACTTTCAACCGTTGACTGACCCTAAATTGCAAAGTAACTTATAAAAAAAAAATCCCAGACCACTAGATCTATGATTTGGGCTTCTGTGGGCCCCCTTTTCAAGATCTAAACCATGCATAAGCTTTAAAAGGCCTAGGAAGACCAGAGGGTCAAATTTGAGGACATGATCCACCATGGATTGTGAGAATTTTGTGAAATGCATACGACCATTAGATGTACTTTAAATTCAGATGTGTGAATAGGTGAAATTGATAAACAGTGGAATCTGAATCTCACGTGAGTCTTTTGCACATGTAATTGATTCACATGTGAGTCATTTACTCATGTGAATCAATTTCACAAAAAGCAAACGACCCCCTATAGTATGGCGTGAAAATGGACGTTTTTTCACACCAGTTTTACACCTGAATGGATGCAAACAAGCATGCTTGATGCTAACCATTACATATATCCCCATTTACACAAGCAGATGGATGCAAACAAACGATTCCTAAAAGACATACAACTGCCACAGTCACCGGTCTCCAATGACCCGTACCACATTCTCATGATCAATTTCTTTGGCAAAGATTCCTCCGTTTCTCTGTTTTAGTTCATTAAAGACATACAACAGCTCCACCACTTTCCCTACCCTCTCTCATTGATTATTTTGGGTAAGAGATTCATTTGAAGTTTTCCGCTGGTAGACGCCTTCCTCTCTATAGAAACAGCCAAGGATTGATCTCCTGTTGTAGCACTGATAGGCTGGGTGTATGAGTTATTACGAGAGAAAAGAAAATGAAGAAATCAAAGAAAACTAACCCTACTAACAAGCACCACCCTCACTTTCCATAGATGAAGATGAAAGAAACTCACTCTCCTGCCTACCTCTCATTCAAACTCTATCAGGAAGTCTACATTTTAACAAAGTGTGGAGAAGAAGTGATTAATTTCGTTAAGCTCATTACTTCGTGTACAGGCATTCGGGGAGTCTTTTAAGGAGATGGAGCCCCTTTACAATCAAGATCAAGGAAGAATGAACAAAGTGAATGAAGAGAGAGACAAGAAACGGATCTCTACCCAAACCAAACTATCGCATCTGTGAATCACCACACTCCCATTTGCTTCTTTATGAAACAAATGGGCATATCAACTAGTTTTATGGTAGACTGAAGGGGGCCATGTTGTAGACAATAGTTCAAATTTGATTATTCAATGTAGTTTCTCCCAACTCTCATTCCTAAGAACAACAACTACAACAACAACAACAACAACTACTGCTACTACAGCAACCGACAGTAACCAGAGAAAAATGAAAGCTCATTGTCATCTTCCTTTAATCCTCTGATACTCGAACCAGCTTCTTTCCAACGTTGTCGCCCCGAAAAAGTCCAGCAAATGCCGATGGAATGCTCTCAAGGCCTTCTGATATGTCCTCAAGTGCATGCATGTGACCTTGGCGGAGATGATCGGAGGTGGCGGAAATGAAATCAGGGAACACATGCATGTGATCAGCTGCTAGGAATCCTTGGATGGTAATTCTCTTATACACAACATCTAACATGTCAGGAGAAAACCTCTTTGCTTGGTCAGTATATTCAGAGATCACACCACAGACGGCCACTCTTCCAAATGCGTTCATGTTGGCCACGGCAGCCTCTTGCATCTCTGCGCCCACGTTGTCAAAATATATGTCGATTCCTTCCGGAAAATACCTGCAAAGATTAGTACCCATATTGATGGACAAGGCCAAGTAGCTGATGATGATGATGATGATTATTTGATTGATAAAAAGATCAGTATTGTTTTATGCAAAAAAATGGTTAGTGCATTGAACTTGAAAGGAATGTCTTCCAAGTAAGTTGTTTGGAGTATGGTGCAAGAGACCACTTTGATCAAATGATTCTATCCATCCGTTTGATGTCCCATTGATGGCTGGAAAAAAACAGTACTCAGTGGATCAGAATTCAGATCTCACCAATGTGTTGTGTCAGTTTTAACTTATTATACACAATCCATAGCAGGGACATGATTTGGGCTTTTAGATTGATCAACATGTTTGTTATGGTGTTTGAAAATACGGTGGGATCCAATGCCACATCGATCAAGTAGGGACCAATCACTATGCCCCTGACATATAACTGAAAAGGGAAACCACTTTTGGTCTTGTGCATGATTTAATGAAAGGAGTAACAGATACATTCTTCTAAATGGATAGATACTTAAGACCTAAGTCGAAATAAAATTAGATCTACTTGACAAGCGATCATTAATATAACTCAGATAGAATTGTAAACTAGAGGTGAAGTTGTCCTCACAACTCCACCCCTGCACACCTCTTCCTTTCATTCTCTTCAACTTTAAGCCTAGGTTGAGAATAGAATACGAGGCAATCATCCAAGCCATTGAATTCGGTTGAGTGAACATGTAGGATTTTGCTCTAATAGTAAATCTTTGGATCTCTTTGATTGGGGTTTTTTAAACAAGCATTTGAAAGTTCAGTTTTCACAGTGGACCATCTAGCTTAATCAAGACTCATTTATCTTAGCTTAAACATTTTTAGACTTGGCTAGAACTCATCAATACTAAACCTTAGAAGGTAAGGATGAGCAATAAATTTTAATATTTTTATGCCAAGTTCTGTTATAGATAATTCAGCCAATCTACCGGTTACTCTCTGAACTTTAGGATTTGAGTCTTCTCATGAGTGCACGCGCAAGCACAAACCACAGAGAGAGAGAGAGAGAGAGAGAGAGACCTTTTTAGTGTGGACTTGAGATCAGATTCCTCCTTATAGTTGAAAGCATCATCAAAACCAAGCTTATCTTTAAGTAAATCAACCTGCAATGCCATATCAATATCAGAGAAAGAACTTAAGGTCTAAGGCCTGTTTGTTTGCATTGGAATATATAGGATCCATAGCAAATGTGATTAAAAATGAAAATCCAAAGTGAATTTTCAAAAAAAAAAAAAAAAAGCATTAAATCACCTTTCCTTTTGGGGAACATAATCAAAAGAAGATGGGAAATGAATACCACGCCATCACCCTAGTACTTATTAAATACATAGGAAAGTTAAGGTCCTAACTACGTCTCCACCTTATATCCTTCACCCCTTAGCTCATATGCTTCATACCTTTGGTGGAATTTATTCACCATGAATACCTTTGTATTCAATTCTTATGTATTTTAATGCAAACAAACAGGCCCCTAAACAAAAACTTGAGCATAAGTTGGTAAACCAGCCAGGAAATGACGTGCATATTAGTGGGACGGGAACATGGAGAGATGGTTGGTGGGGATTGTCATAAGGTCAAATGTGAATGGTGTGAAAAAATAAAGAGCGGTGGCATACATAGATTTAAACAACGTCTTGCACATATTAGGAGATGCAAAAAGTTGTCCAAAGGTCCCCACCGAAGTTAGGCAAGCAATGAGGGATATTGTACTTGGAAAGAAGACGCAAAACAAAAACAAAAAAAAAAAAAAAAAAAAAGAGAAGGAAAGAAAGGAAGAAAAAAATTAGGGTGAGAGGGTTCCAAGAATGGAGGGAATTGATGTGGATGAATATGATGATGATGATGGGTATGATGATTGGGAATTAAGGAGGCGACCGAGAGCGAACCGTAAAACTTATGTAGCTGAGCAGGCTCATAAGGATGAGCAACAGGGTGGGGCAGGTTCTTCCAAACCTCTGGACCTATTTTCACGGGACCCACCAATGAAAGGGTCCTTGGATCCTTTCTTGTATAGGACCTAGACCATGAAGCAATCCAAGATTTCTATCTTGGATGATATAAAAAGTAGAGCTATGAAAATGGGTCGAGCAATTTCAAAGTTCTTCAACTACCAATGAATTCAGCCAAATGTGACAAGCTCACCATATTATTTGGCTATGGTAGACCCTATCGCTAAGGTGGGCCCAAGAGTTAAACCTCCTACCGTTTATAATATAAGCGGCAAATACCTTGACATGGAGTGTCCGGATTTTCATAGTTACATCGAAGATCATTTTGCAACGTGGAAGGAGTATGGGTGCTCATTTATGTGCGATGGATGGACAAACAGTAATAAGCATTGCATAATTAACTTCATGGTTTATTGTGTCATAGGAATAGTTTTTCTAAAGTCCTATGCCACATCCAGATTTGTCTAAGTTGTGATAGACAACACTGCCAACTTTAAGGTGACGAGAAATATATTACTTGAGAAGAACCCACATATTGCTTGGGCCTCTTGTACGGTACATTGTATTGATCTTATGTTAGAGGACATTGGTAAAATCGAAGAAGTCCAAAAACGATTGAGAAGGGCAAGACAATTACTAGCTACACTTATAACTCTGAGTTTACAACCGATCTTTTGCGAAAATAAACAGAGGGTCATGAGCTTTTGAGGCCAGGTATTGCTAGATTTGCTACGCATTTTGTGGTGGTAGAGAGTCTTTGTCGTTACAAGGAAAACCTAATGCAGAGTTCACATGTTCGGATTTTGTGAACTCACTTTGCTCCAATGAACCTTTCCCACGACTTGTTTACGAAATTGTTCTAGGTATAGATTTCTAGTTTAGGGCTGAGAAAATTACACATTGGCTTGAGCCGTTTGTCAAGGTGTTGAAATTCGTAGATGCCAATATGAAGCCCATAATGAGCAATGTCCATGATGCACTAGATCGGACGAAGCTTGTTGTGGAGAAAAGATCTAAAGCAAAGTATCGGACTAATTATAAGAAGTTGTGGAAAGTGATTGACCATAGATGGAACGACCAATTACATCAAGATAAACATGACACATGTACTTCTTTTTTTTGTTTTTTGGATTTTGTATGAAGTCATTTACACTTAAATTTACTGTCTGACTCCATAATTTGTAATTCTGTATTTCTAAATCAATATCAACCGATCATGGCATCATGCAACATACTTCTTAAACCCATCGTGCTACTATAGCAAGTACTTCTCTAGCCACGAAGCAATATATATTCGAGGCTTCATAAATACTGTGGAGACAATGGTTAGAAGCAAGCATAAACAAATTGATGTTTTTAATCAGATAAGCTTACGTTTAATTGATAATTATAGTCTTCGTTTATTAAGTAATACTTAATAGTTACTAAATTTTCAATTCTAACTTTACTAGGTGAGGTATTAATAAGGCTCTCTTAGGACTTTTGGGTTCGATAATTGTAAATTAGCTCATACGAATATGGACCTAGAAAAATTTTGTATTATCATTCATTTCTTTGTTATAAGTATAACACATTGAAGTATTGGTAGCTTTACACTCTTTTTTTTTTCAAATACAGTTGAATGGAACTTTGGCGATGATTCTCCTGATCTTAAAGATTTTGTAAGGAAGGTTTTGATATAAACAACATTATCATTCAGATGTGAGAGAAATTAGACTGCATTCTCTTTGATCCACACAAAGAGCCAAAATCGACCAAAAACGGATAAGTTGGAAAGTTGCTTATGTCCATTATAATATGAGGTTAAGGGCTAGAAACCTACAAAGAAAAAGAAAATAGAAGATTTGATTAGTTTGGATTATATATTCGACGAAGATTACCCTTTAGATGAATGGTTGGCTGAGAGGGAGGATCTAGTATTGAATGATGCAGATTTCATTGATGAAACTATGCCTGATGTTGCTGAGGCAGGTCAAGATGGTAATCGTTGTGATGGTGATGGCAATGATTCCAATGATGATGAAGTAATACCGTCATTGATCCTAGAACGTGCATCCCCGTCTCCACCTCCCTTTCGCAATCTGTTACTATTATGAGGGATAAGGGCAAGGGTGTAGCAGCGTCGTCGTCACATGAGCATGAGTCAGAGATGACACATTCTAAGTCAAAATGTGTGAGGGGTAACAATGAATCGGCTCCAGTTCATCCCACTCTAAATGGCTTAAGGATCCAAGTCTCAAGTACAGATGCAAGACAAAAGAGTCTAAGAACACTCAGGCTCAAAGTCAGAGGTTGGCCACTCATGAAGAAGAACAACAACAATAACAACAGTGTAAAACATATTCGTCTTCTAGCAAGAGCGCAACACAAGATCATCACAGCAATTATCAAGTACAAGGTAATGGTGATGATGATGGAGAGTTTGAAGACAATATTCATGTCTATGACCCCGTGCATGGTGATACACATGAGCCTGCGATGGTTGGAACAGAAATGACGGAGGAGAGCCATCAGGAGAGTATTCTAGACTGCAGCAAATGGCGTCAAGTCATTGGCTCACAGATTCCGATAGTTCATATGACTATGGACAAAAATGTGTACGGTAATCCTTCGTATGGGTATGGGTAGCGGTATGGGGGTACTATGATCCTTCATATGAGAACAGGTAACATCAGTATGGAGTCATTATGGTACCCACGCAACAACCACCACACAAGAACATCTCCTGGCTATGGGTCAATTTGGCTATGGTTATCCAGATCCTTCAAATTATGGATAAGGGCCTCAAGGAGGGGGAGAGGCTTCTTTGACTTTAATTATGTACAATACTACAGTCAAAATCAAAATGATGACGAAGACGATGACGACTAAGAGAGCAACATCCAACCAGAAAGGCATTCATCATGGTATTAGAATGAGATAAGGTCTGATTGGTACTTACTAGTTGCTACTTGATAATTGATATGGATGGACCTTGTCATTTATTTGTAATTGAATGATTTATGTCTCTCAATAGTTAGTTTATCATGATTCATGTAGTTGTGAGTGTGGCATATATAATAGATTACTAGTAGTATATAGTATAGTACTATAGATAAATGATAGTCTATTGACTATAAATGTATCATTACAAAAAGTGACAATAAATATAGATACATGGACGGCCTCCTAGGACTTTTTCCTATATTTTTCTTTAAGTTTTTAAAAACTTTTCTGGCCAATTTTGGGACTTGATCCGACTTGGCCGAGACCCAAGCAACTCGTCTGAGTTAGCCGAGTCGACTCAGACTCGGCCATGGGTGAGTTGGGTCCTGACCCCTTTTTTAAACCCATGTGCGGGCCCCACCTACTTCTCTTTAGAAAGATGTGATGTAGATCCAGCCTATATAGATAGACAGGTCTCCATTGTCACTGCTCTAGACTGTGATTTGATAATTAGAAAGAAAGAAAGAAAGAAAGCAAATTCATAGCCAAAGAAAAGGGAAATCAACACTTAATGACAACTAAAACAATCAACTCACATGAGATCTGTAAGCCCAATTATAATATCATGCATAAATCCAAAGCACAACTGAATGGTCCTAGTAATGGACTTAGTTTGCTAGGTTGGGCCTATTAATGGGCCTTGCTGCCCAATCAGCTCCTCCACAAGTGAAAATTAATTATTCCAGGGCCCTTAATGTTGTGAAGAAAGAAAACATGGAGATCACCTTTTTCTTGCTTCCAGCACAGCCCACAACATAGCAACCAAAGAGTTTTGCTAATTGCCCAACAACGTTTCCTACTGAGCCAGATGCGGCTGAAACAAACACCTTCTCACCCTTTTTTGGCTTACAAACGTTGTAAAAGCCAGCATAAGCAGTCAGCCCACTAAGCCCTGCAAGATAAAAACAGCTTTCAGAGGCATGAATCTAAAAATAGGCTGAAACCAAGTCGCATCCCAAACAAAATAAAAATGTATGAATTTTGCATCACTCGCCACCTTTATATTCTATTTTAGGATAATAAAATTATTAGGAGCTTATAATGGAATTTAAGTCACAGGTCTAAATGAAAACCCTTTTTTTCCCCAAGCTCCTTAAAGCCTTTGGCAGTGATTATCATCATTGATCTTCCTCTTCAATTTCTTAGAAGCCCTTCTAATCCAACTCTTTTTGGAAAAAAAATTACCCAGATAATGATTATCAATGCTAAGATTAACTAATCCAAAATGAGTTTGGCCAATGGTGATGTTGAAGCTAGTGGATTGTCTACCTTTCTCCTCTTCATTTTGTGGTTTCTCTTCATTTTGTCTCACTTTTATGCTATTATGCTTCTTTTTTTTCCAAAAAGAGATGGACTTGTTAATGCGTTGATCCCTTCCAAGCATATATTTCTTCTTTTAGTCCTCTATATTTAGAGGAACTTCATTGAAAATCGAGATAGAAAAACTAAAACATCGATTATGGAGGACATAGATATATGTAAAATGAGTGTCCGGTGGATGACGATAATGTTACACAGGTAACGATATCGTCATGAGGATAATTCTGTCTTAAAAGAATGTAGTACACTCTAGTCTGTCAATTCTGTATTTTTCATGATCAGTTCGTCAATTAGTGTTTAAGGCTAATTTCTTCATAAAAATCCCTAAAATTTATGGGTTTTTCTTTTCCTTTTAAGGGCTTGTTTTGATTCCAAGCATCCAGAGATATAAGTATTCATTTTTAAAAAGTTTTGAATGCCCATGCTGCCAACCCCTCCCCACTTCTTCCCTACAGCATTCTGACTTTTAGAATTTATAGAATTTCTTAAGACATGTATGTGAATTTTTTTAATAAAAATTAAAAAAAAAATTGGCTCTTAGAAACACAATTCCAGAACCTTCCCTCATGACAGTGCCTTAACATTGCAATAGGAACTGTGTCCACAAGTCACAACTCACACATGCCATTTCACTACAGAAAATTTCCCTAGCTCTTGAAATTCCGTCAATTTATGTCATTCATTGTTGCTATCAGCAGCCAATCTTTAGGTTCTGTTTGAAAGGAGAATGCCTAAATTGAGCATAGGTTATCTAGTAATTTTAAATGCTTGTCAAATCTTATCCTCTAATTGAGAGTACTAATTCACTTTTTTATAGATAGAATTCCAAAAACTGACTAAAACAGATTTTTATATGGCTTGTATGTTTCCAGTTATTTCCGAGAAGAACTGTGAGTGATGGGGATTTCAGGCATTTGATGGTAGATCATGTCCCCTGAGAATCTCAATTGCTTTGTTTGACTTCTAGATTTCTGAATACCAATTCAGCTGAAAAGTCACTCCTTTTGAATTCTCATAATTCCAGCTTTTTGAGCCGCTGAGTTGGACGTCAGAATTTGAAGTTCCGGAAAGCTGTGGAGAATTCCAAATTCCCCCAAAACGAGAATTCTCAGAATTCTTGCAAACTTGTTAGGAATTCTTATTCCATAAACGTGGTTAAAAGTGAAGAAACAAAGGTGATGATCCTAACATTCCTTTGGTGGAAAATGATTTAAGGGGAGATGTAAAATGAATTCCAAGCTATCACCTAGTAAATCAAATCCTAGGCAGGGTCTTATTTACACATCCATCTTCTATTCTTCACCCTTCATGTCTTTAAAAATCCTTTCGTGGGACCCAGCTTACCATGAATTTCTAAGAATTCGATTCCATGCAAAGAGATGGGTGCTAAATGCTTGATCATGATTAGCCATCTGAAATTTTAGTAATTAGAATTTCTAATAGGAATTCCTACCGACCTAGGAGTTGGTATTTTCTCTTTTCTTTTCTCTTTTTTTCTCTTTGTGGTAAAACTCCCTTGCGAGTTGGTACGGTGGCATAAGTATTTGAAACCCGCCCGAGATTTGCCCCGTGTGCGTTAATCGTGTGCCTTACTCATGTCATAAAAAATAAAAATAAAAAAGAATTCCTCAACTTTTTTTTTTTTCTATCAAACATACCTTGATGAGAAAATAAAATTTGCTATATGCAACTGTCTAAACTCTCAGAAAGTTTTCCACAATCATATCTATGTAATCATGTAAACCAATTGAGGAAAATGAAAGAGGAATACCTAGAAGGCCAGCATGATAAGACAAAGGGAATTCCGTGGAATCGATTTTCCTCAAGAAGAATGCACTTCTGACAACACTGTATTCCTCCCATCCCAGGAGCCCTACCACAGTATCATCCTTTTCAAAGTCCGGGTTCGCAGAGGCCACCACTTTCCCAATGCCATATGCGTCTATCCCCTGTATACATTCAACATATTAAGTCACAGTAGCTTGAGATTTGCTGATGGACAACACACAATTCTAGTCCGCTCGATCTGCTGTGTTATTTGGATTTAGGGGCAAGATCAGGGCCAGGTAGCTCATGGCCTGGGTAGGACCGGGCTGAGGCAAATCTAGGCCCAGTCCAACTTTAAAATCACAAGCCCATTTACAGCCCAAGCCCAACACGGACCATGGCTGAGCAACGCTTTTATCACTTGTTCAGGCTTTCTGACATTAGTTTGTTAGGGGCTATATGTGGTTTCAAAAAGTATTAAGTTAAATAGAGGGACTGAATAGACTTAGGTTCAGTTGGCATCTCTTAAATTTACCTCTTATTGTCTTAATCCGGTTCAAAACAGACATTAGAGCGTTTGGGAATGCATTTTACTGTGTCCATTTGAAATAGGGATAAGACATTGAATGTCTTTTTCATGTAGTCAAGAAAGTGGTACTTTTTCAAATAGAGCCATTTGTCTTAAGCGGGTAGACTTCTGCCAGAACAGTGAAATGGACGTTAAAATGGGCAGTTTCGTTTTTTCAATTTTGGCTTACCTTATGGGACCCACAACCATGATCCACACCGTTAGAAATGTGAAGAAGGTTCAACACGGCCACATGTCCAAATTTCAGCCGTTGATCTTTCTCCGATCTCGAGATATTTGTAAAAAAAGTGAACCATTGATGTAATATTCCGGACATTCTGGGCCCAATAATCAGAATCCAAGCCGTTCATATTGTTTGGAAGACTAAAAACGGCTATGAGTCCAAATTTTTCCTCTGATGTGGTCCATAACTCAAGAAAATGTGAAGATTTGGAGAACCGTTGGATTGCACAAGTGAAATCATTATAGAAGAAACTATAAAATGGGCAGTCTGTGTTTTTTACTTTTTCTTGAATTATGGACCAATAAATCACAATCCAAACCATAGGATATCTGGGGTAGTGAAAGAATGAATATGAGATCAAATTTCAACCGTTGATCTATTACAGATCTCAAGCAATTTGCAAACATGCATGGACTATTTGGTCAATTTTTCTAAAATTTGTGGGCCACTATTTCAAGATCCGAACCGTTCGTTCTCTAGATAATACTTAGGCCATCCATAGGGTGAAAAACTAGCATCAAATTCCTTGTGGATATGGAGAAATTAAAGAAAAATCATTTATGGTTGGATTTTAAAAAATACATTTCAATCAGTTATGTTGTGTTGCCAAACGCACTATTTCAAGAACATCTATTTCAAAGAGGCCCCATTTGAAATAAATCTTTTTCATTAAGATTCTCTAAAAACCAATAAGAGTCGCCAAACAAGCCCTTACCAAACTGAACCTAAAATATAAAATTACAAGCACTCCTTATTCCGGCCAGGTCAGGCCGGGCTTCGGGTTTTGTATCTCTTAATCAAAGCCCTGCCCAAATATTAAACGGAACCAGATTTTGGATCTAGGTCCAGCCCGAGCACAGATATCAAATATCTCCATTAAAATCTAGAAGAAGCCGTCGACATGAAAAAGGAATGTAAAAGGTGTGCTCTGAGTCAACTCACTCACTTGGCCAGGAACAACCAGATTTTGGATCTAGGTCCAGCCCGAGCACAGATATCAAATATCTCCATTAAAATCTAGAAGAAGCTGTCGACATGAAAAAGGAATGTAAAAGGTGTGCTCTGAGTCAACTCACTCACTTGGCCAGGAACAAGGCGAGTTGCGAAGTTGATTGCCGATTGCGAAGGGCTGAGCTTCTTCATGCGATTGATCTGATATGGGTCGATCGATACATAGATATTCTTCACAACCACATCATTCGACCCTTCCTCCACCTTTAACACCACACTTCCCTTCCTCACCTCCAAGTCCGACTCAGAAGGTGACCCTTGTACATACTCTTTTATTGTTATGAACCTATTCTCCACTTCCATCTTCTTTCTGTTTCTTCTTCTTCTTCTTCTTCTTGTTTGCTACTTATAAGGCTTTCAATTGAGGTGGGGCAAAAGAAAGTGTCCAAGGTAATTAAGGCCCGGTGTGTTGCTGCTGTGCCGATCAGTTTTCTAATTTATATATCTGTTTTGATTGCTCGATTGATTTGGACCCATGTTTCTGCCTGCAAAGATGCAAGTGGGTGTTATTCTGTGTGTATGGATTTAACTTTAAGGCCTGGTTACCAGATACCAGTGGCCTTTCCAGCAGATATCAGATAAATTTGTCGTATCCAAAGGGGCATCTTGTATCTGCGACTGCACCGGATACAAGATTATTCTCTCATTTTTCTTTTATGTCCGGACATGTAGCCGGCAAAATAACTAGCTGTCCGCTGATGACAAATTCAATAGGATAAATATTATCCTATGGCTAGGAGCAACTTATATGCTGTCCAGCTCCATGGGGCCCATCTGGGCCCACCTTTGATAAGTCCAGGCCCCTTCACACTCTCCTCCACCCACAATGTGGCATTAGGTCTAATTTCACTCTCATTGAACCTTTATCTAGTGTTGGATTGAATCTTTAGGAAATCTATGATTAAAAGAAAGCTAAATTTCATGCGTATTGAATCAAGAGCTAGGACAATATGTGGGGGCTGATTTTTCTTTTTTTTTGTTGGCCCTTATCCATAACAAAACATTTCCATGTATTGTACACCCACTAATTAATAGGCACCTAACTAGGTGCCGCAAGCTAGACCGCATATGAGAAGTATGCACTCTACTCATGGGAGACCATTGCGTGGGAGACCATTGCCCATTAAAATGAGTGTGCATCATCAAAGCCTTTGACTTGAAGAGATCCTAATCTAAAGGAGAAAAACTCGGCAGCAAGGCCCATCTATTGAAAATTGAAGATGGTCAAAGTAAATGGCCTTCCAATATAGAATATTTTCAAATTTTATTCCAATAGGAGCTAGTCTCACCATAAAATTGATAGTTTAACTAAAAAGGCAATTAGCATAATTTTATGCATAATCATTAAAACACGGTGGCTCAGTTGGTTTGAGCCTTGGGTTTGCTCCCCAAGGTCTTCAATTTGACTCTCACCCCTGCGTTATCTGAGTACTATGTATGTATCACCACGGGATAGTCCTTGCTCGTCATAATCATGTAGCCCCTGAGACGGAGGCCAAAGGTCCAAATTAAGGATGGGCTGGTGAGGGATATCCTCGGTCATCAAAAAAAAAAAAAAACAAAAAAAGCATAATCATTAATTCTGTTTTTAAATCAAGTGGTCAATTTACGATGGGATAAACTCCTATTCGAGTAAAATCTGGTGATAGTCAATGTGGGCTCCATTAAAAATGGTTAGGAATTTATGCTCCAACTCATTCATGACGTCAATGTGCGTCCAGTGCCTGATAATAGGAAGGAAGCTACCTAACAGTTGGTGGGCCCTTTTTTTAATTCATATGGAAGAGGAGTTTTTATCCAACAAAAACCTGATAAATACGTTCCACACCCCACAATTCCCCCCCCCCCCCCCCCCCCCCCCCCCATTCATAACAGTTGGTGGTAAATATGCTCCAACTCATTCATAACGTCAATGTGCGTCCATTGCCTGATAATAGGAAGGAAGCTACCTAACAGTTGGTGGCCCCCTTTTTTTATTCATATGTAAGAGGAGTTTTTATCCAACAAAAACCTGATAAATACATTCCACACCACCACACCCTGCGCCAGCCCCCCCCCCCCCCACTCTTCTTTTCATCTAGTAAAAGAAAGATGAAAATAAACACAAAAATAAAAAGAGAAAACCCCCCACCCAAAACGCACATACGTTGAGAAAAAAAAAGAAAGAAAGAAAAAAGAAACAACGAACTATTTATGATACACTAAACCCCTATCCCCCCACCCACCCCCTTAACTGTTGTTTTAGAAAAATTATGCGCAAATTCTAGGGATATGAGAGACTTCTAAGATTTCAAAAGATATTGCCACCAAAACGATCTCTTGAAAAATGGGATCGATAGAGCAATCCAGGACACCTTTGATTGCACAAACGACTTCAAGAGTATCCAACAAAAGGTAGATTTTTAGGAAGCCCCTCTCCTAATTTTAGTCAAGGCCGATAAAATGGCCTTGCCCTCACCTTCTTTGTAGGAAAAGACTTTTGGCCCCATCCAAAGAGCCTGCATCCACAAAGTGGCCATTAAACCAAATGGCAAAACCAAAACTTGCTTTCCCATAAAGCTTACTAAATGGAGCGTTGGAAAAAACAACATCCTGTCTTTCATTCATTCTAAAAGGAAAACCTTGATATTGACTCCCTTTTTTTAGTATTCCCCCTTTTTGATGTCATAGAATTGAAATCTATATAAACGTTTTTAGCAATATTTATAGTATCTATAGGTTTAATCTTCTTAACTCTATAAATGAAATCATTTATACACTTCCAAAGGGCCCACCACAAAGCTAAAGTCCAAACTTTAGTATGAGTGTCTATAGCTGGACTTATAGAATCATGCGTTTTCATACAATTTTCCCACCATTCAGAAATTGAGTTAAGAGACATAATCTTGATCCAAACCATGAGGACCATGCATGCTCACACTGAAACAAAAGTATGTTCAATAGTTTCTTATTCCTTCTCACAAGGGGGCATATGGCATAATTGGAAAGAGATTTATTGTAAAGTAATTTACGTACTTGAATAGCATTTTTAAGACATTTCCATCCAAACATGAGAACTCTTAGAGATAGAGGTAATCCCCATACAGCTCTCCTTTGTCGTCTTTCTGTTGGGTGGCGCAGTGAAAAATATATGTAATGTACGATGTGCCACAACGCACAAACAATCAAAGCATCTAATGACACACATGAAGTCAACAAGATTTACGTGACTTAGCAAGATTGCCAGATCATTGGCAAAACTGAAATTCTTGTCAATTATTTTCTTCATCCCTCACAGGCTTACATTTACAATATATATATATGGAGGTGCTCCTATGAGAGACACTCTCACCAAGTTTATGAGAGATGAGTGGGGGCCCTCACTTCCATATTTTGGGTCCTTGCATTTAAGTTGGTAAGAGTGGATATGGAAGTGAGGGCCCCCACCCATCTCTCATAAACTTGGTGAGAGTGTCTCTCATAGGAGCACCTCCCATATATATATATATATATATATCAAGGCACAAAGACCAATTTAACTATCCTTGAACCCTAGACCTCGGTCCTGGCTAACCCAGATAAATCGGTATAGCTAAAGCGAAATATAGGATATAGTCCAACAACTCTCACCTTAGCTTGGATTCTATCAAATCATCGAGTCATCTTGAAGATACTCAATCATCTTCATTCACCCCATACCTAGGCAAAAGATACGCCCTCACACCCACTACAATCGGAAGCAACTCCTGCACTCCCTTACTCAGGGTGCACCAACAATCTCAATATTGTCTGGTGTCGATCAAGTACATACGGGAGTTGAAATTCTCCACAGTTGCTTCCTAAGATTTGAACACCCCTGTCTTGATCCTCCGAAATGCCCTCCATTTAGTGCCATCTTTGCATGCAATTTCCTTTCAACACAATGAACTTTAACTTTCATCTGTCAAGATGAAATAGATATTCTTCCCAAATTCGGATTTCACTGGTGCATTGTGAATCCTTCATTCTTTGTCTTCACCCAGGTGTTCTTTCCATCTATCCAATATATAATGGACGTCTTTCTAGCAATGAGTTTATATCTTTTGCTCCGTGACAAATTAGAATCCAATTGCGCTTCTTTTTCCAAGAAAATCATCATTGTTCAAGTCTTCTTAGATTCCACCAGATTATATCTTCAAACATCCCGTCATTCCATCTTTTGATTATTTTGTCGCACCTCACCCCAGCTTAACCATTTGTTTCCTCTTACTGTTATTTGATGTCCTCTTCATATTCGTATCTCCTATCTACCTATAAAGAGTTTTTACTATCTCACCCTTCATAATAATCAATGATCCATTTACCACATTCACAACTCCACCTGCTACAATGCACATACAACCCTTGGACTCTAAGACACCCAAAGAAATCAAGTTTATTTGCAAACAAGGAATATGCATAACATACGTTAGGGTTCGAATAATTTTATCAAACATTCTGATCTACATTGGTCTCATCCCAACGCTCATCAATTTTGCATTGCCTCCCACATGAACAAATCCACCAAGATAGGGTTTATATGCATCAAATAAATCTCTACTCACACACATATGATACGAAGAACAAGAATAAAAAAAAACTATGAATCACTAACATAATCCTTACCTGTAACTACCAGAAGTAATTATCCATCGTCTGAATCCGATCTTTATAACACACTTACTCCTTCAAATTCTAATTCTTTTACATTTTTCTTCAAGGAATCCTTTTGTTTCCTGCAATTCCTTTTTAGTTGTTCGTCTTTCTCTTATTAATAGCACAAGAACTTGTTGCGCATTCGCTCCTTCCTAATCCTTTCATCACGGATGTTAACATTCCAGGACTCAAATCGGCCATTATGTACAATCTTTTAAGCTTCACCCAAAGTCCCGAAGCAGTTTCTCCGTCAATGACATCAAGTAACACTTTGTCTGTGAGGTTGAGTCGTATGAAACTCATTGCCCTCTCATCCATATCCTCCCATTCGCTAGGGTCCTTTATATAGTTTTTCGATGACCCATACAAAATTTTGATAAATAATCCTTGTTGTGTCAATGAGTCTTAAACTCTTCCTTGCCATATCTTGAAATAATTTTTCCCATCGAACACTTAAATCTGTCGTCCGATGTTTCAATCCATTCTTATCATCGTGAATCAACTATTTTTTGAGTCTCGCTTTTAGCGCCAGTCAAATAGTCAATCACGTCCATTGACTACATAGATATCATCGCTACAAGTGCACGAGAAAAACTAAATCATGACTTTGAGACCGAATGACTCTAAAGTTCGTGAAACGATTCTAACCTTCTAATCTTGGTAAAATCTGGTGATTAACTTCCAGCTGAGTGATATGCTATTATCGGCTGAAAAATTTTAAAAAAGCTTTCGAAATAAAAGTACACCTCCAAATTCAACGGGCATGAAGACACGAGAACAAACTGCACATAGACATTTGAAAGTGCATTGTTATTACATTCCCACTTTTATTTTTACGTGGGTTCTACATTTCTCACCTTCTGAGTGCAAGTCATTTACAAATAACTTCATGGCTCCCTTATTTGGCTTTGGAGATCAAACACAAAAGAATATGAGAATTAATACAGAGAAATGGGAGAAGAATGAAGGCTGCTGAGCACTACCTGCAGGTCTCTAATTTGACTAGAGAAGAATAGCCGGCCAGTCGAAAGAGATTCCTTAGCACGCTGTTCTTCTTTAGAATTGCCACGGATCCATGATAATGTAAAACAAGTGTCCCTTAGACAATTTTTGTAATCTACCACTTGTTTTCCCAGATGTAAAATATAGAAATCCGAGGGAGTTTGTCAATATCAAATAATTGACAAAGGATGGATCTAAGGCAGTGTCACTTTGATGCATTTGTACGGTAAGTCAAAGTAAAAAAAAAAAAAAAAAACTAAAAATATGCAAAGATCCACCTTCCCCCTTAGTGGAGAAAACAAGAAAGGTGCTGGAGACCTTCAACAGTGAAACAACACCATGGAGTCTTCATCTATACAATTTTCCATCGCACGAGCAAGCCATTCGCTTGTGAAAAAGCTGAAAGAGAATTGCGTAGAGTTTCTTCGCTTCTTACAGAGTGTTCTTCCTGTCCATTGCTACTTGAAGGGCTCTTTTTATAGGCGTCAGGGTGAATGAAACCGCTGGAGAACGTGGGAGAGTGGAGGCAGTTAAAAGGAGTGGATAGTTACTGCACTGTTGTACACTGCCGGTTGATTTTAGGAGTCCACCGGTTATGAGACTAGGTCAAAAGGCATGAACGTGGGGCGCAACTTGGGCTAACAACTAAAAATGCCCACTGGATGTGCATTTGCTAAACACAGTGAAGATTGCATTTAAGCCTTAACACAGGGTAAGGTCCCAAATCAATTTTCGTTACAGATTTGTAACACCCTGTCCCGAGTTAATTAAGATTAACTCTAATTAATCGGGATTAATGCTAATTCAACATGTTATATTGAATTAATGTTGATTAATGGCTAAATTGATTTAGAATGTGGCTCAAATGGTCCAATTGAGCTTAATGGAAATAGTAGTGAATGTTATGAATGGATTGGCATGGTTTTAGGTTAAATCATGTGATGTAAGGACTTTTTCGTAAATACGAAATTACACGTATTTCGTCGAATACGGCAACTCTTGATACTCGCACGTATATCTCGAGGAGTACATTAACTTCCGTAAATATAATGATTCCATTCAGTGTGAATTGGTTCAAATGACCATTCATTTGACTTGAATTGTAATTAGAGAAATAGGAGGGGGGTAAAATGTAAAAATGAACTTATTTAGATAGAGATGAACTCACATGAGTTCATTCTCTTATCTTTCAACCGATCTCTCTTCTTCTCTTTCTCTTCATCTTCTTTCTTCCAAGTTCTCTTCATTGAGTGGTGATTTAGAGAATTGACAAGTGTGTGAAGAGGGATTCCATCTTCACCATCATCTTCTTCATCTCTTTTCTTACTTTCTTGGAGTTTAAGCTTGAGAAGATCTCAAGATTTCCATCAAAGAGACTACAAGTAAGTGAATTATGTTGTGTTTAGGAATTATGAGTCCACTTTGGTGATTTGGAATGGTTTCTTACATAAGAAACTCATTAGAATTTTCTTGAATGGATTGATTGGTCCTTAGGTTCAAAAGGAGGTTTGGCTTGAGGATTTCATCTTGGATTCAAGCTAGACAAGGGAATTCTTGCTGATTAGTTTCCAAACAAGGCAAGTATACTCAATTATATTGATTTCAAATGTTAAGTGACTTGTTAGAACTCAAGGAGTTCAGTTACAGAAAATTCGGTTTAGAATTTCTGACCTTCTGGGCACAATTCGGTCAGCCGCCAGGCTGACCGACACCTAACCGAGAGCTGACCGACATAGGTCGGCTAGCCGAAATTGTGAGTTCGGCTAGCCGAGGGTTGACCGCAACGTAACCGAAAATCTTGTCAGGGTTTTTCCATCAGAAGTTTAGCTTCTGGAAAACGAACCGTAAGCTGACCGCGAGAAATTCGGCTAACCGAAATTTGAATTTCGGTCAGCCGAGTAGGTGACCGAACAGGTGACCGAAATGAGCAAATTCTGGAAAACTGACCGAATATGGTTCGGTCAGCCGAAATCCATAATGCGGCTAACCGCTTGGTAACCTACGAGGTGACCGAAATTGAAGGGATATCAGAATTGATTTCTGATATTTTCCTAAACCTTCATGGGTGTTAGCTAAACTTATGTGAATGTAAATTTCACTATAAAAAAAGTGATGTCATCTCAAATAACACCTACATTGCATAATGAACGTTTCACCCGAATGTTGTTTTAGGAAATTTACTTGTTTCTGACTTGAGTTGGCTTGTCCTCTCTCGTCTACTACGATTGTGCTCCTTGTTGAGCTACCATTGAATAATGTGTTGAATTATGAAACGAAATGTAATGAAATGAAAAGAAAAGAACTGAAATGAACAAACACTGTAATGTATGAAAGATTAAGTCTGCTGCAGTAGATGGAGCGTTCCGGAGCTCCGTGGTGATGCCGGTGATCTCTGATCAAGACACTAGTAAATCCCACACATTTGAAAAGCCACTTAATAAAGTGAGTAATATTGAAATGAAATGAGTCCTTGAAAGGCTGGGTTGTGAATGGTGCGCCTTCCGCCTATGCCAGAGGACAACGAACAGACACTTGATAAAGTGTATATAATGAATTGAATACTCCCTTCAGGGGAGAACTAAATGAATTGAATACTCCCTTTAGGGGAGAATTACATGAATTGAATGTTTCCTTCAGGGAAGAACTATATACATTGAATTGAATTGAATGGAATTGAATTGAATTGACTTGAATTGAATTGATATACATTGAAAACATATGATTATCATAGAATTGTGTATACATTGTTGAACCGTCGTGTTCACAGTGTTATTGATGACATTACAGGCCTAGTTGCCCGTTCCAGTGGTTCAGAGACCGCACCGCCAACGGAGGAGACCAATCCGGTTCCCCCAGGAGGATTGAATGAATGGATGTAAATCGGAGGCGACCGGTTTAGCAAGTTTTGGAAATATTTTGAATAGATTCATTTTGATGTAAATAGTGATCATATGCATTGTATTTGAATATGCATGGTTGATTTCAATAGGAATGAGATGTGTAAGTAAACTTTACTGTATGTAAAGGACTTGTACATATTAAAGTTGGATGTCAATGTATCTATATATTTCCGCAAAAATGTACATTTGACAGGTATATGTAAGATCCCTTGTGAATCTCGTGTTGGCTTCGGTGATGCGAGGTTTACGGGAGTAAGTATGGTAATCACGACTCGGGGTTTGGCCGTGGTAACCCTAATCTTGGGCCCGGGTCGTGATAGGATTTCAAAACCAATTAATTAATCTAAATGAATAACATAAATCCAAGAAATCAATCAATTACAATAGAGACAGGAGGCACGAGATTTTTTACAAGGAAAACCCTACTCGGGAAAAACCACAAGTCTTTTCGTTTAGACCACAAACGACCAAGCAATATAATAAAAAAGAGGTTACCAGAACACCCATAGAACCTTTACCCAGTTGAAGCTCAACCTATGGACAGTGAATGGACTTGTCGAGGACTTACCATTCACCTTCACTGCGCTTGAGATATGCCTTTTCAAAGTGCTTCAGAGAACGGGATAGATTGAATCTTCTTAAGCGCAACACTCTTACACAGCAATAGCCAAAGATCTCTCAAAGAAGTTCTTGATTGATAGAGTGGGAGAGTGTTGAAGTTTAGGGTTGCAAGAGTGTCTTTATGTAGCCCAAAGGTCGTGCTAGGGTCTCTCACTTCGTGTGGAATTAAGAATAGAAATTTGAGCAAAACTCGGAAAGGAAATTCCAATTTGCGCAGAAAAATCACCGTCAGTCACTTGAGCAAGCAAGTGCCTCGCTCAAGCGAGCCCAACCCTCCTCTGTCACGAGGAGTGAATTCCTCCTATGCTCGCTCGGGCAAGGGGTGTAGTGCATTTTCTTACTATCTTGCATATGCTTCCTTCAATCTTCAATATGAAGTCCCATCACAGTCCATATGTAAAAATTGAAAAATTACAACTCGATTTGACGTGAGTTATGTCCGAAAACCTAATGAATTGCCAACAAAATACTAGTGCACCGCTCACCGGCTATGGATTTTGACAAAGTTGCATGACACCGGCTATGGAAATGTAGCTTTGGGATTGACAGGCAGTGTCCAATTGGTTGCACTAGCTATGGAAAACAATGATCTTTCTTTTTTTTTCTATGGTGATTCGGATCTCAGGTGACTCCAAAACTTGAAGAAAACTTCTTTGAATAACTATAGAACCTTCTACTAACCTTGGTTTTTGCTTTGACCTACAAGTGTTTTTCGAAATCTCGACTACTTTGACTTTTAAACCTCCCTGCAAAAATTATATGTCAACACCTACGTTGTTGGGCTCTACGAATGGAAAGTTAACCTAGTATGGAACTGGACCAAACCTGATAAAGCCAAGTCCACTAGCTATTGCAAACAAAGGTCGAATGATGTTGTTGCATGAGCGGCTCGAGAGCTGCAACCGAACGATGCCTACCAATTTATTTCTAGCGATACGGTCGTGTGGCTGCTCCTAGTTGTCTTTCGGCCAACAACATTCGACAACGATTGGTCTTTTCCCTTTCTTTGCAATTTGCAATGTTCTTACAGGGGCAATAGTCGCCTTCCTTGTTAGTTTGTTCCTACTTCCAACATCATATGCATTGAATTGCTAGGATCTTCTAGTTTATTTTCTTTTAGGGATATTTGTGAATAAATCACCATTATGTCACAAAAATGGCAACAACTTATGATGCAATATCATGACATATTATGTAATAATATCATGATGAATCAGCTGTCACATTTAGGAAGCCTTGCAACTCCCGTTTTGCATATTTGGTGCTCAGGTTTCCACCTCAATTATTAAGTGGATTGTTTTTCAATGTTTTGATTCATTCATTTATCCCATTCACTCAACCAAAAGTCAACTCATAGCCTACATTAAAAGAAAGCTTGTACACTCACTCATTCATTCCATTACATTACATTATACTCATTCATGCAGCCTATTTACTTAAAACTCGCACAAAAAACTCTATTTAATTTTTTTTCTCACACAAATTCTATTTCATTACCCTCATTCAACCGGCCATTTCACACCAAACATGATCATAGCAAGAAAGTGTTGAAGACATAGAAGTCTTGGAGTGAGTGAAAAATGGGGGAAAGGGCTTTGGAGAGAAAGGAGTTTTCTGATTTCAGCCTTAATGGCATTCTTCTAAACTGGGAAGCTTGCATGGGGGTGTGGCCCTCTTAAGGTGAGAAGATCAGTGTCTTGGTCTCCCTCTCCTTGTGGGATCTTGAAATTCAATGTGGATGGTACTTCAAGGGGCAACTCCAGGCCTACAGGTATTGGAGAAGTGCTTTGCAACAGTAAGGGAGAGGTTTTACTTATGTTATCTATGTTTGTGGGGATTTGTGATTCTAAAGAAGCGGAGGTACTCACAATTTTGGAAGCTCTTCTGTTATTCTATCAAGGTGAGAAGATCGATGCCTTGGTCTCCCTCTCCTTATGGGATCTTGAAATTAAAAGTGGATGGTACTTCGAGTAGCAACTCTGGGCCTGCAGGTATTGGAGAAGTGCTTTGCAACAGTAAGGGAGAGGTTTTGCTTATGTTATCTAAGTTCTTGGGGATTTGTGATACTAAAGAAGTGGAGGTACTAGCAATTTTGGAAGCTCTTCAATTATTCTATCAATACTTTACGAGTAGGCTTTTTGTGGAAAGTGGTTCCTCCAATGCAATAGTATAGGTGTCTAACTGAGCAGTGCTTCCTTGGAAATCTCAGTTTGTGTTTAATGAAATTAGGGACCTTTCCTCTGGAATGAATGTTATAGTTAGATCGGCCAACTCTATGATGGATCCTTTAGCCAAGCAAAGGGCTCAGAGATTATCTCTGTGGGTAGGCTTTATCATGTAACTAGAGGTTGGGTGGGGTACAATGCTCTTGTCCCCTTTGTACTTGTCTTGTTTTGTTTTCTTCTATGTATCTGGCTCTTCTTTTTATTTGTTTCTTCTTAATGAATGTTTTTGTAGCCAATTAAAAAATACCGGGGGTGAGGAAAACAGGGGGTTAGGCATTAGGTAAATACCTAGATATCACTATATATATGGGTTGTGTGGGCGGGGTTTTGTTCTAGTGAGAACTGTTCTTACGGAGACACCGTGAGGACTTTTTATGTGGCCCAGTTGTGGCTCCCATCTAGGGATAGGACCAAAGGGGATGGAAAGATACAGAGATCACCCCAAGTATCATGTTTGACCACAATCCCATGCCCTTAACCCCTTCATCCGTGGGCCACGAGTTTAATGGCTTCATATTCGAGAAAAAACTCAACCATCCATCCAACGGTCCAGTCCATTTGGATGGGTGCCAAACCTCGGGATTAGTGACTATCAAATTAGGGGGTCCCTATTTGTGCACGGTTTGGATTGGTTGTTAGGTGGGCCCCACTAATGATTCTCGGAGTGAGAACTAATTCTCACTTGAATATTTTCATAGATATATATATATATATATGCACATACACAATAAGCATAAATATAAATTTAAAAGCCCCCTTAACTGTAGGATTCACTCTCAGATCATTTTCAAATAGTTCATTACTAACTTGTTAATTATTTGTTTAAGACATTTTTACAGGTAAAATATCTTTCTTTTATAAAGAGGGAAGAGTTTTCAAAAATAAAAGGGGGAGACAGAGAAAGGAACAATAGAAACACTTCCCTTTTTCAGGAAATGATTTTCCAACCATTATCATTTTACATTCTCCCTTTATTACTGCTTGAATACAAACCTCTTTCCCATGAAATCTAGATTCGTATTAAATTTTACAAAAGGCCCAAGTTCATTCAATTTTCTTAACAATGTCTTTATTACAAGTATTGACCTTGTCCAACAATTACTGCACAAGTATGAAATTTATGTCACATTATGTACAAACAATTTTTTTTTAATTATATTACTAAGCTTGACTCTAACATACAATCAACACATACAATCAGCCAGTGGTTGCTACAACAAAATTTTTATGCAGCATAGATCTCACCTACCATACTGGAGGCATGACTCGTCAAGTGATGCAGAATACAAGCTAGAGCTCATGGTGGTGGTTGCGGCTGTGGGATTCATAGATACTGCTGGAGAAAGCACGGTCACGTATATGGCGCTGGGGCGTGACTCTGGCAACTCCATGAGTGGCTCATTTGGGTTTGTAAGGACTTGAATAACTTTTCTCATACTGGGCCTCAACCTTGGGTCTGGATGTGAGCACAAAAGCCCAACCACAAGTGCCCTACTCATCTCCTCCTCCTCCAACTTACCCTTAAGCCTCGAATCTGCACCGTTGATCAACTGCCCCTTCCCATGTAGCTCCCACACGTAATCCACCAAATTGTTCTCTCCTATGCCCCCCAAGGTTCTCCTTCCACAAACCACTTCAAGCACTACAATCCCAAAGCTAAATACATCAGATTCTGTGGTCGCCTTTCCAGTGTAGCTGCACTCGGGCGCTAAGTACCCCAAAGTGCCAGCAAGCATGGTTGTTACTGATGTCTCATGTAGGAGCAGTCTTGCAAGGCCGAAGTCACCCAAATGCGCATTGTAATTGGCATCCAACATGACATTGTTGGGCTTTACATCTCGATGTATGACCACATTACCACACTCTTCATGGAGGTAGAGGAGAGCTGAGGCTAGGCCAATTATGATCTTGTATCGAGTTGGCCAGTCTAGAAAGCCCTTGGAGATGAATCGATCAAGGCTTCCATTGGGCATGAACTCGTAGACTAGTAAGAGATTGTTGCGGTCATGGCACCAACCTTGGAGTTGCACAAGGTTCTTGTGTCTCAAACGCCCTATGGTGCAGATCTCAGCCAAATATTCCCTCTCACCTGCTTTTGAACAAAAATCTAATCACTTTTCTTATATCAGCCGTTTTAGTTATGAAGTCGGGATTTAACCCTTGAGACTAAGGTCAAACTTGGCTAGTTACTAATAGATCGGGCCCATCAGGACTGTGACATCTTCAATCCACAACGTCAAGTTTACAAACTGTAATTAAAAAAGTTTCAGTGGTGGATTCAAATCCATGGAATTCTTGTCTGGAGAATGCTGAAATTCTTGAAAAACATGGCATGGTGAAATTCATGAATGTTGCCTTGTACATCAGCATCCAGAAATTCCATGAAAAGCAAATGGGCTAAAATTCCTGGATTCCCAAATGTCATTTGAGATCTTTCAAGAGATTGAAATTTTGAAATACTTGTGAAGAATATAGCATTTGCAAATGCATGGGACAAGATGTCAAATCATGTCCAAAAAACCCCACCATGGTAAATTATGTTCTAGTAAACAAACTGGTCATGTTTGTTGTTTTCTGGTTTTTAATGTTTTATCCTTACCCTGCTTTTGATAAAGTTTTCCTATAAAAAAACAAAGAAAGAAAACCTTTGTCAACGTGGATCTAGACTATATAATGCCTAAACTTATACATGCATCATTCCTCATTTGAAAATCTTACTTATAGCATTTGACCCCATTAAAATGCAGGTCCAGCTCCTGAGCATTCAGTCACACCACCATATATATTATATTTATATATAAAGTATGAGGATTTCAATTTGGGTCTAGTCAGGCTTTTTATAAGTTAGGTCTAGGTCCAGGTTTGAGTCTTTAATCTAAATTCAAGTATGTGTATAATTTTGTAACTTGGACCAAGCCGGGTACAGCATTGGCTCCACCTTTTGCAACCCACGTCTGGATCCTAGTACACTTTGGACCTGACTCCTGTCCAGGTATGGGTCACTTTTTCTATAACTCGGGTCAAGTCAGGGTACAACATGGACATTATTCAAACCTGACCTATGTCAATCTCTAGTGGTTTGAGATACATATAACATGGAAAGCAAATAAATGAAACACACCTTGTCGGGAAGTTGCTGATATCCTCTTGACTGCTATTGTTAATGGAGGATCCGAAATGTCACCTCTATAAACACTCCCAAACCCTCCCACTCCCAACAAGTTCTCCTTACTGAAGCTGTGTGTTGCCTTTGAAAGCTCCTTGAAAGTAAACATCTTAGGAGCATTTGCAGCACTTCTTGAAAGGCTCTCTATGCCTTCCCTACTCAACTTCCTCTCCTTCTTCCTAGGCCATTTGCAGCTTCTGATCAATGGTAACAAGAAAATCACCAGAATCAAAGCACCAGTTACTATGGGAAAGATGATTATCAGTATCTTCTTCGTCTTATCGCCCTCAGGTCCATCATTATGCGAGTAGTTAAGCACTGGGTACGTCGCAAAAGCCCAGTTAATGATCCGATGAGTCTCGAATGACCCACCAGGCCCGGTCGAACCTGTGAAGCCCACATAGACTGGCCTTGGGACTGTTCCGGACATGACCATTGAATGGTTGAGGATGCTCTTTAAGGGGTCTCCATAGTATGCTGCAAAGATCTCGAGGTTATTTCTCCAGCTGTCATACTCGATCTTGATCTTCACCTGTCTTCCAAGCTTAAGGTCGACGCCAATGGCATCGAGATCGGCTGTAGCATCGGAGATTATGCTGTTGGTGTCTACGCCAACATGGTTGGCATTGGGGTCGAATTCATTCATGTAAGTATCCAGCTCCACAGCTAATTGATTAAAGGTCTTACCTGCATAACAATGTTTTAAGTATGCATTAGGCCATATATATGCCTCTAAATTGCATCAATGAGGAGTTGTTTTAGGTAATGGTGCAACTCGGGCCGGGTCTGGCTTGTTCAGGCTTGGAATGGAGCTCGGGTCAGCCTCTGGTGCCCAAATTGGGCTCAGGTACCTGAATTACTAAGTTGGGTGGTTGATTAAAAACCGAACAGAGGCATGGAGCTGATCTCTTATTTTACATGCAATCAATCCAATGGTAGATCGACTGATTGAGTCCAATTGATTTAATCCACTGCCAGTTCACAAGAGGTGTTGTTAGTGAGCACTTGAGATCGGAAAATGCTGGTGACAAATGCGAAACATTTAACAACATCCTTCCCCTTGAAAATGAATGCACCCAATTTTCAACTTTAAATCCGTTTTACGCTGTATTGAATTACCTGATGTTTAATAAGGAGATATTTTATAGAGTAATAAAAGCTAAGAGGATTAGAGGAAAACTTTCATACTGTAAACCCTAATAAGACCCTTCCCCTGTGTTAGGTGTCAGCTATAAATGTCACTCTCATTGAAGTGCTTTTCATTGTTGAATTAAATCATACTAAAATTGTGAATATTTGAATTTAGGCAAGCATTGAATCTAAACCCATTCAAAGTGAGATCTGGAAGCATTTCAATTCTTAGGTAACGGGTCAATAAAGACAGTTTTTCCTTTAGAGTGGCCACATGACTTTCAAAAACAAAAAATTTGGTATCCTAGCTAAGGGCCTTGGGACCCCAATGGATTCGCACAGGCAAGGAGAGAAAATCCGCACACATTGGGAGTGAAACTCACACATGAGAGGGGAGAGAACCTACACACTCAACGATTGAGAACTCGCATGGGGCGAGACCAAGGTCAACCCCTAGTCATCCAGGTCAAACGTGGGGTTGCACAATTGGTTGGTGGTAACATTTGATAAGGCACGTTTGTGTGGCCACTTTTTCGAAAAAGCATAGAAAGTAGAAAGGCTTTTATACAACATTGAAAGTTTCATGTTTGTTGTAGCCACTTTTCTAGTGAAAAAAATGAATTTTTCTGCGATTCCATAAAAAAACCATTTCCGAAGCAGATGTCAGACTTGGTAATCTGTGGAAAATGAAAAAGGTGTTCTGAAGTGTCGTAGAGACATGCTCTAAGGTTCACACTTTTTCGGTAGAAAAAGTGCGAAAAGTGGAAATGACTCTCCATAGTGCTGAAAGTTTCTCATTTGTCATTTGGCATGACTGTTTTTCTGTGAGGAAAGCCGAAAATGAACTATTTTTCCTCAATTCCGATGAAAACTGCCTCTGGGGGCGGGGGGTCAGACTTGGTTTTCCGCAGAAAATGGAAAAAGTTTTCTATAGAGGCGGGGGTCTCAAATGTGTCGTTACGGGGTGTTTTGTTTGCACTCATTTACATATGAAAACATTACACATATGTAACACTTACATATACATGTATTTGTTTACACTCATAACCCAGACATTTCCTGTGTTTGAGACCAACTCTCTTCTCTGTAAAAAGCATTTTGGTGTTCTAGAGCCCAATAAATTATTTAAAAAAATTGTTATAGATTTTTTTTCTCCTTCTTTCTTCCCCTATATCATTTATTCATATGAAAATGTTGCTTTCAAACAAACATGGTAATATTCTCACATAAACAAACATGATAATATTCTCACATTATGTAAATTTTACAAATGTAAAATTTGCTCATGCGTAAAAGACAAAAGACCCGTTAAGATTGCAATTGTGAGCACCTCCATTATGCCAGTGGCTTGCCATCCCACCGTTGTTATGTGAAACTAATGAAATATAAGGGCACTAAATAACATGTACCAATATATATTACGATTTATACTTCTATTTGCATCCAATAAAAAAAGGCTTGAAAAATGAAGTTCCTTGATCATTTTTTAGCTGTATTTTTTAAAAACAAACAAATATAGACAAACAAAACTATGTTTTATATAAATATATATATATATACACGGCTTTATTCTAGTGAGAACTATTCTCACAGAGTTACCGTGAGAACTTTTAGTGGGTCCCATATGGGGATGAGAGCAGGGGATGGAAAGATCTATGTCGGGCCACCCCATGCATCAAGTTTGACCCCAATTCCATGCCCTCAACCCCTTTATTATCCATGGCCGATGAGTTTAATAGCTCTATAAAAATAAATAAAACCAGCCCTCCATCCAACGGTCCGCGTTTGTTAACTACCAGAGGGTCCCTATTTATACAAGGTTTGGATGGGTTGCTAGTGGGCCCCAGCAATAGTTCTTATGGATGCGTGGTGAGAACTGTATATGTTTGTAAAGCCTTCGACCTGGTATTTATGTGTCTTAATTAAGTTAATTGGAGCGATAGGATTCGAGGACGATGGCCATTAAGAAGTATGGATGTGTCACTAATTTCATTCTTGTCTTCTAGTGATGAATGTGGCATGAATTTAGCAAGGATAGTTTATGTGAGAATTTTTCGTATATGTATTATTTCAGCGGTTACCAAGTTACTATTTCTTGAAACTGAAAAAAATTGACATTCTGTTTTTAACAATAAGTCAATCATTGGCCAGCAAAATCTGGTGGAGCTAATTGTAAACATTTATTTACCAAATACCTACCTTCTGTACTTCCATTGAACAGACCCAAGAAGCCCCCATGACTACTGGGTGGACTGGGACCCCCATGTTGTGCCAAGAAAAACGCCATTCCATCACCAAAATTAGTCCAGTTGGGATCCCTGGATATCAAGACAGTGAATGCAGTCATGAAATTCGCAGGCCATGCAATCATAGGTGTCTTGTACATAACTCTTCCCACATTGCGCATCAATGCAGATGGCTCGGTGAAATTGTCCTTTTGAGGGTCAGGGGTCAGATCTATATACCCGTTACTGATGGCTGCCGTACCCGAACAGACGAGCTCGCCGGCGGTGCTGCAGCTTCCCGCATCGAAAGAAGAGAAGGAGAAGGAGACGGGCTCAATGAAGTTAAGAGTAGAGTGATGAAAAAAGCTTGAGAGGATTAATAGAAAAAACATGGTTGTAAATGAGTGCAACAACATAGACCAGAGCCATGTATTTGTGTTGCTTCTAGAGACCTTTAATAGCCTCATCAGTGGCAGAAGTTTAACTTGGTTTTTAGTGTTTTCTGCAAGAGGATGCGATGTAATGAGGGATCAAAGGCTTGAAGAAGTTTGAAGACTGTGAACTCCATTTACCAGCGGCTTGACATGAGATGCATGTTTTTGTATTGTGGGAAAGTGACATAATTCAAGTCCAAACCAGCACTCATTCCAATAGGGAAAATAACAGTAGGGTCAAAAAAGGTTATAATTACTTGAAGTAAACTCCCTCTAATTAAAAACGATTATAATATAGAATAGAGCTATTTTATAAGTTAAAAGCATTTGTCATTAGATTTTTTTTCGTTTTAAGAGAGTATGCATTTTAATAACTTTTTTTTTTTTTTTACTTAGAGAACTTAAACAAGCTATTTACAATCCATTCCCTACAAAGAGGCACCTATATATCCTCATAAATTAGCATTATTCCTAACTTTCCACTAATTCGATTGCTATCAATTGTTGGATTTAATGATGAAAGATTTTGTAATATAGAAAGCTATTTCACTTGGAAGAGGGTCAGGATTATTTGATAGACTAATATGAAGCCCCCACTTATTCAAACCCAAAACTATCCACTGTAGCAGAAAATATTAAAAAGGGTAGATATAAAAAAAAAAGTTTAGATATCTCGTGATGAGGAATTGAGGATGGCTTTATGTTATAGTATAAATAGTTACGAGCACAAGAACCCATCCTAAGCACGGATATGCACGTTCCATTTAAATTAAACAACGATAGATTAAAAAATACAAAAATTTAAACATCGCTTCATAGATCAATTAAACATTAATAAGTTTATAAAAAAGCAAATGATGACTTTGCCAAAATGTAGTCTCTAATATTTCACGTATCACCTGCTTTCTTTAATTGTAAGTATCAGCTGTTGAGGCGCACATGAGGTGCGCACTTTTTCGGTGTGTACTTAACCTTATATTTTTGTGCATCATGAGAGCGTGCGCGCACATGGTCACATTCTCCTAAGAGGTATCTCTTGCAGATTTTGTAGATGTAAAGATCTAAGCACCTTGTTGGACCTACTTAGATGTATGTCGATCAAAAGAGAATAGGGAGATGAAAAGCTCTCACTGTGGATATGATTTTAGTTGAAATTCATCGTAATCCGATCATTACCGTCATTGATTTAGGAGAGGTTTAACAATTTCTTAATTTACATTTTTATGAAATCCAATGCAACAATAAATGTAATCAGGTGAGTGTCAGATCATGGGAGTTAGTGAATACGAGGGGGTTGAATACATTTTTAGAGGTTCCACAAGCTGCTAAGAAAGTTTTTTAACGCAATCTGTGACAGGTGCCTTATACTTGTATGTATGTATGTATGTAGAAAACATGGTGGGAAATGCTCATGTAAGAGTCACTTCACAGGAGTATTTTATATGTATATACATGTATGTATGTATGTATGTACGTACGTACATATATGTATAGGGCCAGCTCTCCTAAGCGTAAGCTTAAGATAAAGTAAGCTGGTAAGCTCAATTGTGTGGTAGGGCCCACCTGGAGACCCACATAGGGATGGAGATGGGGGGATTTCAAGGACTTCTGATAACCCTCCTCTTTGCAAAAAAGCAACCCGAACCGTGGTTTCTATCATCTCCATTTGGGTACAAAAAATTCAATCATCAACAGTTCATTTGGATTGGTACGCATCGATCCAATGGTCTAGTAAATTAGGATTTTAAGAAAAGTTGGTAGACATATACAATTTAGGGGGGTCGTATGCTTGGTCCATTTGGATAGAACAAGGGTGAGCCCCAGAAGCGCTAGCTTACGTAATCTTATCCTAAACTTTAACTAAAGAGAGTACGGCGTATGTTTGTGTGTGTGTGTGTGGAGATATTCAAGTGCATCCATCCATCACCATTTTGGTGAGGGACAAATGACGTGGAAAATATTAAAAATAAGACAACATGACTATAATGGGACTGTTGCTTTTGTGGATAATCTTATCTTCTGGAATTTCTAAATTCCATATTTTTTTATTAGCATTTATGAATTCCAAGTACATGAATGGGAATTCAGGAATTTCACCGCCTTCATATTTTGGTGAAATTGCTGGATGCTCAAGCATCAATGAATTCTATATGGGAATTCAAAAATTCTTGCAGGAGCAAAGAAACAGCCCTAAACTGGGAGCCTGCGAAAATCGTCTTTGAATTTTCAGCCTCACAACAGGCCCTCGTTTTGCTTCTCTCTCTCTCTCTCTCTCTCTCTCTCTCTCTCTCTCTCTCTCTCTCCATTTTCAACCTCAAAACAAGCCCTTTTTCTGCTTCCCTTCCATCGAGAAAATGTCCCTCTTCTCAGGCGACGCCCAACTCCGGCCATGCTGAGATTCCTGGGTCGAGCTCCAGCCACGCTGCTGTATCACGAAAGTTCTTCCATTTTTTTTCCTATTCTTGTGATTTGGTGCTTGGATATGTTTTTTTTTTTTTTTTGGTTTTCGAGGGGTTTCCTTTATCGCCCAAACCCAAAGAAAAAACTAGTTGAAAAAGGAAAAAAACGCTGGCCTCTTCTGGGACTCACCTTACTGACTGCTCATCATCAACTCTCGCCTTTAGCTCAACTCCTGCTCATCTCTATACAAAGAGATGAGTCCTAATAAGAGAAAGTCTCTTTGATTTGATATTTTCAATTTGTATCATTGTAATCTTTTTATTAGATGCAAATGTGTACCACTTCTGTTGAATCTCATTCCATTATATTTGAATGGGCATTCATTAGTTTGGAAGCCTCTTATGGTATATGAATCTTTTGTGAGTAAATGAATCATCACCAACAAAAAAACAAAAAAAAAGATGAATAGTTTGGTTACTAATTGAGTAACAACCATGATTAAACTAGATTCTAAGTTCCATCCATGGTTGTGCCAATTTCATCCTATTTCTCGTCTTGCAGGAATCTATAATTATCAAGTCTTAGAAGAGGCAATTCTGCACAACATATCATTTACCTCTTGCTTATCCTAACTAGGTCTTATAGATGTCCTACCTTGTTCATTCCATTTGTGCCTTGGTAATAAGCTTGTTTATTTATGCACAATATGTGCAAATCAAAAGGTTAAGAAGAGAGTTCTCATACTACAGAGGTTGGATTTGAGTTTTTATCAATGAGGGTGCTTAGGCAGCTATCCCATATTGTTAGAAGAAACCATGTCAAAGAGTTGCAAAATATAGAACTCATAAGATATTGTGAACAGGGTAGATTGCGCTCTTGATGGTTCAGTTGATGTAAATAATTTCTGGATGGTTCAGTTGATGTATGTAACCAGTATGCAAAACAAGGCTTTCTGATGTTTCAGAACTGCTCATTGAATGTATGGGAGAGCATGAATTGAACAGCCATCACAATTTGAGTTGCAAACATGAAGATGCGATAAAGGGTGTCCCGCCTAAAGTAACATCCAATTTCTGTGCCACCCCAAATGTATGGAAGGGCTAATCATCCAATTTGCTAATATGCAATGCATTGTGATTTGGACACATATAGTAGTCTGCACCGATTTAATTGGATAAACTTTCATATAATTCAGAATGGACAGAGCAGAACCATTTGAATGCAAACTATACATTCTGAATAATAGAATATTAACAATCTGAAGATTTACTAGTAGAATGTTCATTCAGTTTCTGCAGTGCACAACAAATTCACTGATTTAATATCAGTAAACATTGCAAGATTTTCTGTATATTAGAGTGCGTTACCCAACACTTATTGGATATGGAAAACAACATACAGAAAATTTTAAAAAAAAAGCCCCCACAGAAATATAATTTCCAACGAGTCTCGTACAATTACATTTAAGCACACCACCTTCATTTCCAGTTCTATATACAAGCGATTAAGATGATATCACGCACAAAGAAATGACAAATTTTATCCGACATTCTGATGTCTCTAACTAATGCAGTCAACTTTAATAAGTCCTTCAAATTATCACTTCCCCTTCAACTTTATTAACGCTGAAATCACTACAAAACTATGCTCCATAGGGACTTTCTCCTTCCAAAATATTTGTAGCAGCCTCTTTGTTCTTGCAGATAAAATCCCAACATTAAATAGTGTATCAGTATGTGAATGTATTTGGAAATAAAAAAACTTGTTTTAATCCACACACAATATTTGTCTTCTTATGCATGTATACTAAATCTCTAATGGTAGGTGGCGTCCCAGGGAAGATGGAAGGGAAGATGAGTGCCGTCCCTGGGAGTTGAAATGGCAGTGCCTTTTTTGAGGCTTGAATTTTGGAGTTGAAAATTCAAAATAGCATTTTGGTGGGCATAATTGTTTTAATGCTTTGAACGGCTGGGCTTGGCTTCTTTAATGAATTAAAGGAGAGTTCTTTCCACGTAATCTAATCCTCACCAAAATGGTGAGGGATGGATGCACCTGAATACCTCCCATACGAGTTTGAAGCATGGTTTGCAAAAAAGAAAAATCACGAGTTCTTGGATTTTCACCTAAGCTTGTCCAAAACACTATTTTTAAGCCGAAACTCATTTGCTTATCCTAAGCTTGTATGATGTATAGTTTGAAGATAAAACTTACAAGTTCATGGTTTTCCACTAGACTTGTCCATTGTTGACATACAAAAAATTACAAGTATCCACACGTAAAATAAAATAAAAAACATTTTTTTCTTGGATTCCTAGGCAATCAGACATCATGGTATCTAATTCGAAGGCAATTAGATATCATGGGAGCTAAAGACATGAGGTTAAAGTTCAAGAAACAAATATTCAACAGGCCACTAGTTGACCTGTATTCACAATAGTTGAATATTATAGCTACTGGATCAAAAGTTAGGCACCAGACTCCAAATCTTTCGAAACAAAAGGCCAAATTATGTCTCCCATATTTAAGATTAAGATCTAAGGTTTCAAGACCATTAGAGAAACAAAGAAATGCAATAAAGCCAAGAACTCAAAATGAACTCCAATAGCCAATTTGAGAAGCAGTAATCGGCTAATTGGTCCACAGTCAAAGATTGGTCAACTTCAAAAGTCCTAAATGTAGTGAAAAGCCTTCTCAGAGTCAAGGATCATATTCAAAGAGTGATTTCCAAAGCTTCAAGGCAAATGAAGGTCATTTGGATCAAAACTGAAGCAATAGTTGATTGACTATTGAATGCGGCGAGTTAGAGTCAACCAATAGCCGACCAGACTGTCGCAGTTGACTATTGAGCTTCAAAAGCACATATCAGCACCCAGTTTGAATTAAAATAATTCCAACTGTTCCAACCACTTCAGAGGCCTATAAATAGGCCCCCTTGGGCATTCATTTATAGAGAATCAAACACAAGAAGCATTCGAGAAAAGAAACTCTGCTTCAAGGTCAAAATCTCTCCTAACTTCCGGTCACTAACTTCCAAAATGGTGAAACTTAGCCAAACTCAACCAAAACCTCCCAAAGCTTTGAAAATGGTGCTAACCTTTGCAGTCTCCCTCCAGTAAAATCAAGTATCAATGATCCTTTATTAAGACCTTTCCACCCGAAATCTATAGCTTTTTTGGAATTTTCTTTGTCTCCCTCACTTAAAGAGTATGGATGCCATCGACCATACAAAGTACAGTTAACACACTGATAGCGGAAGAGGATCCCCTGTTTGGTCCAAACAGGGAAATCCTGTTTGGACCAACCAGGGGATGACACATGGGGGGGAAAGTCCAATCACCATCCCATCTCCCCCTTAAAAAAAAAAAAAATCCCCCCCCCCCCCCCCCCATGTGTCACCCCCTGGTTGGTCCAAACAGGGTTCCCCTGTTTGGACCAAACAGGGGATCCGCTTCCACTGATAGCTAGCCTTCTTTTTCGACTGCCATTTTGGCCCTAGAATGACACAATCCTGGACAATCCATTGTCACAAAAAAACAAAAAAACAAAAAACAACAACTTCCTTGGGTCTGCACAAATGCAACATGTCATGCCCGCAAAAGTGAAACCAGCGTTATGCATGAAATTAGGGCTAATTAAAAATTTTCCATCATTAATCAAATGCAACTTGGCCCCAATCATGTCCCAACTGGATCTAAGACCGCTGTGAGGGATAAACATTTCCTCGAATAAAATAACAATTAGTGGAAACTTCATAATAACAAGAGGTATCTCAAAATTGTATAGTTAAGAGCAAAGACTGAATTATCATAACTGAAGTTCAAGTTTAAGATAGTTAACAAAAGTATTAGTTACAAAACGAAGGCCTCCCTAAAACTGGGCCTAATCAAAAGAAAGCAAAAGAAACCAAAATGTAAATCTAATCCGGATAGATCATGAAGGCTCTCGGTACGAGGTCGATACGGCTATATAATGCCGTCCATACTATAGTCTAAGGAGTCATCAGGCTAATCTGCTTGAACCTCCTCCGTCTTCTCCTCCTCGAGATAGTAAGGCACGGTACCTATGCACCAAGAGTTGCATCACCAGACACGACGGTCGGCAAGAAAACAGATATATAAATCATCATAGATATGCAAAACTAAAATAGAGTAAACGAGTAGACAGAGTTACTAGAAATGCATAGCATTTGAATCAATAATCAACTATCATAAACATCTATTAAAGTAAGCGGTCCACGTAGGCTAATAGATGGGATCATATCCCAATCAATCAGAGTATTCAGAGTGTTCAGAGTGATACCCCATTGGCATCTGATCATGAGTCAGAGGCACCGCTGAACTCATACCCTTGGTGTCCATTACACCGATCCTCTCTTGGCTCATACGGCTCGGTCCTCGTGGGGTCTGGCCTAATCTTTCCTCAAGGTTCTAAATTCAGAGTCCTCTCACAGGTGGTGCCCCAGCTATGTTGAACGTTAACAACTAAGTGGTGCCCGACAAACAGAATCCTAAACAGACATCAGTGAGGGACTAGGCTTTCTTGCGGGAACAAGATTCATCAAACAATAGAGAAACTACTTTACTTCTAATCAGATCAAACTTCCAACAGATTTCAGACTTCAATAGCAGTTCTCTTCAGGCCTTACAATTAAAGCCGCCTAGTCTCAACACTTCATACAGACTTCAGAACAAATGGAACATCAAAGGAGATCCTAAGTCCATATCTAAGTTCTCCATGTGATACCAATACAAAGCAAAGTAAACGAAGCTAAAGACATTACATGTAGATAGTACCAGACGGTACAATTCGGAATCAGAAGCGATAAACAATCCAAACCTAAGTAATATGTTAAACTAAAAGCATCGTACAACCTACTCAGTCAACGAAAGGAATTAGGATTCACAATGCCCAAACGAAACATCTTCGTGCATAGAAATAAGATGGGGTATCCCGTTGTCCCATACCGTTCAAGATTGAATAAGATTGATACCCGATGTAACAGGAGTAACCGTGAAGAACGTCGACTCAAAACATCCTCACATATAGTCAAATTAGTCCAAAAATGGTAGCCAAAGTTCCACCTAAAGTCCTCCAAAAGAAGGTAAATAGAACCCTTGAAAAAGGGTCTTCACAGTTCGACTGGTCGACCTAGCCCTTGGCCGGTCGACATCCCCCCTGTGTGCCCGGTCGACCGGCCACCGATCGACCAGTAGTTGTAAGTAAAAAGGCATGAACAGAGATCTCGTCAGGTTCCAGAGAACCTGACTCAATGTCGCCGATCGACCACATACACTACGGAAACAGAACCCAGGTTCTGTTTCTGCAGTGAAATGGGTCCAAAACCGTTTCTCCCTTCCCTGAACCTGATAAGCAACAATATCAAGTAAAGAGGCAGTCTAACTTCAATCCACAAATCCAACTAATCAAGTTATTAACCTCTCCATCCATTTCATTAAGTAATCAAGCCTAATTATCATGTTTTCAATCCTATAAATCATCAAATGAGCAAATGACATCTAAACCAACATATTTCCATACAAATCAAGGAAGACAAACATATCATGCATAAACATATTTATCTACTTGTCTTGATGAAGAGCTTGAACCAAAAATCCAAGAAGAAATTAGGGAAAACTCCCCTTAGAGCCCTAACTTGGAGAAAACAACTCTCAATCCCAAAATAAACCTACATATGCATGCCATGGGTGGAAGTCGGTCTCCCTCATCCATTTCTAACCAAAGAGAAAGAAGAATAATTAGTCTACAAGTTTTAGGAGCGTTTCTAGAAGTGGGTTGTGGATGAAAACCTTAGAAAAGTAGATGGGTGGACTCTTAGAGGCTTGAGGAAGATGAAGTGAAGCGTCACTGGTGATGACGGAGCTCCGGTGGCTGTCTGCAGTGAGGAGGCAGTGAAGGGGCTAGAGCATGGAGAAGGAATAGTGAAAAGAGAAAGAGGGAAATGAGATGGGTGAGGATGAGTTATATTAGGTTAGACTTATGGGATAATTACAGTTTAGTCCTTCAGTCCACTAATGATGATCTTTGGGCCTCTTCGACGCATCAGATCGAAACGCGACAGAAGACTAAAGTTCATGAAATGTCGAGATCTACCTGATGCATCCAAACTCACAAAACTCATAGTCTCATAAAAACCCCTAAAAACTTTCCAAAATAGCAAACCACGCCCTCTACTGTACCCAAACGAACTCGGACTCGTGCGAAACTTCCCACGCGAAATCCACACGCCAAACTCGACTCGCTAAGACTCTAAACACACTTACTAACTAATCAAGCAATTAATTATAATTAATAGAAGGTTAAAGGACGGAGCGTTACATCCTCCCCTCCTTAGGATATTTGATCCTTCAAATCTCTAACACACCTCTGGCAATAAGTCTGTATACTTCTCTTTAAACTGATCACTGAGTTCCCATATAGCTTCTCTCAGACTGTGATGCCCCCACTATGCTTTAACCCAATGGATGGTCCTTGTCCTCAAAACTTAGTCTTTTGTATCAATGATCTTCTTCGGTCTCTCCACAAATGTAGCATCTGGCTGAACATCTAATGGCTCGAGATGTAGCACGTGTGAAGGGTCTGGAATGTACTTTCTCAGCATGGAAATATGAAAAACTTTGTGGACTCCTGCCAACTCTACTGGTAGTATCAATCTGTAAGCCACTTCTCCCGCGCGCATATCAATCTAAAATGGCCTAATGTATCTTCGTGCCAATTTTCCTTTCTGACCGAATCTCATAGTTCCTCTAGTCGGTGAGACTTTGAGAAAAACTTTGTCTTCGACCTTAAACTCTAGATCTCTCCTCTTGGGGTCTGCGTAGATCTTCTGACGGTCTCTTGCAATCTTTAGCCTGTCAACGATCCGTTTCACCTTCTCACTGTTATCACTGATGATCGAAGGCCCATGAAAACTCCGAACACCAATCTCTTCCCAACAAATTGGGGCCTTACACTTCCGTCCGTACAATGCCTTAAACGGTGCCATCCCAATACTAGAGTGAAAACTGTTGTTGTAGGCAAATTCACACAAAGGAAGACTTTTCTCCTAATCGTTTCCAAAATCTAACACACATGCCTGCAACATATCTTCCATGGTCTGGTTGGTCCTCTCAGTCTGTCCATCAGTCTGAGGATGATACGCAGTACTGAAATTCAGTGTAGTGTCTAATGCTGCTTGCAAACCGACCCAAAATCTGCCCCCAAACCGACCCAAAATCTACCCCTAAACCATATGTCTCTGTCCAAAACAATGGAATCCGGAATGCCATGCAATTTGAATAATTAGTCTACAAGTTTTAGGAGCTTTTCTAGAAGTGGGTTGTAGATGAAAATCTTTGAAAAGTACCTGGGTGGACTGTTGGAGGCTTGAGGAAGATGAAGTGAAGCTTCACCGGTGATGACGGAGCTCCGGTGGCCGTCTGCAGTGAGGAGGCAGTGAAGGGGCTAGAGCTTGGAGAAGGAATAGTGAAAAGAGAAAAAGGGAAATGAGATGGGCGAGGATGAGTTATATTAGGTTAGACTTATGGGATAATTACAGTTTAGTCCTTCAGTCCACTAATGATGATCATTGGGCCTCTTCGACGCTTCAGATCGAAATGCGACAGAAGACTAAAGTTTGTGAAATGTCGAGACCTACCTGATGCATCCAAACTCACAAAACTTATAATCTCATAAAAACCCCTGAAAACTTCCCAAAATAGCAAACCACCCCCTCTACTGTACCCAAACGAACTCAGACTCGCACAAGACTTCCCACACGAAATCCACATGCCAAACCCGACTCGCTAAGATTCTAAACACACTTACTAACTAATCAAGCAATTACTTATAATTAATACAAAGTTTAAGGACGGGGCGTTACACCACCCTTGTAAAACAAGTGATGATCTCAAAGATGCCTAATTGGCCAAAATGAAATCTCATACAGAAAACCACCTGGGTATACCATGCAAAATTAGAGGGAGAGGGAATTCAAAATCCTTGGCAACCATTTCAGGAAGAAGGAAGGAGAAAATTTAGTCTGTTCCAAGCACTAACCGACTGCAATTGCAGCAATCGGCTATTACCCCAATAATTTGCAGTCAGTTTTATGTTTTGTTTTATAAATTCAGTCAGTCTGAGGTCACCTAAGCACTAACCCACAAATCCCTGTAACTTGCACCACCGAAGGCCAAAGCATTTGATTCCATGTAATACAAATGTGAGAAATTGAATTAAATAATAAAGATTTCTGCCTTTTCTCTTCTTTTTTGTTTTTTATTTGGATTTTTGTAAATCCCACCACCTTGCTTATTATAGCCTTTCTATACTAAGATTGTGTGATGCTTGGTTTGAGACAAAAAACCACAAGTTCATGGGTGTTTTTTCCTAAATTAGTTCAAAATATGGTTTGTAAGCCAAAATTCATTTGCTCATGGCCATTCTAGCCCAAGCTTGTATGATGCGTAGTTTGCAGACCGAAATTTGTATGTTCAAGGTTTAGACTTGGACTTGTCCAAAATATAGGTTTTAGGCCAACATTCGCTTGTTTATGGATTTTTTAGACATAGGTTGTAAGAATAATTGGTTAAATACGGAAAATCCACTAGTTCATGACTTTTCATGTGCACTTGTCAAAATATGGTTTTTACACCAAAACTCACTTGCCTATGGCTCTTAAAGGCTAGAGCATGTATGATGCATGGTTTGAAGACAAAAGTTCACAAGCTCTTCCCTTTTCACCTTTACTTGTCCAAAACATGATTTTTTGGCCAAAACTCACTTGTAGCTTTTCAACGCTTAGATTGAGTGATACATTATTCGGAGATCAAAATTCACTAGTTTTGGGTTTTCAATTTTGCCTTGACCAAATCATAGTTTTTAGACCTATATTCACTTGCTCATGGCCTTTTTAGCCTAAGCTTGTGTGATGCATAGTTTGAGGACCAAAAACTACAAGTTCATGGTTTTTCACCTTCACCTGTCAAAACATGGTTTTTTTATGCCAGAACTCACTTTTTTATGGTCTTTAGAGCATAAGCTTGTGTGGTGTATGGTTTAATACCCAAAAATCACAAGTTCATTGTTTTTTTTCCTAAACTAGTCAAGGTCATGGTTTTCATACCAAAATTCACATGCTCATGGCTTTTATGTCTTCATCTCAAAACTCATTTGCTCAATGATTTTAGCGTAGGCTTACGAGGTTCATGGTTTTGTAACAAAAAAGCACAAGTATATGGTTTTTCACCTAATCTTGTCCAAAATCATGACTTTCAGATTAAAACTCACTTGCCAGAGCCTAATTTTATATATGGACTTCATAGCCAATTTCACGTACTCATTACTTTTGGCCTAATATTTGTGAATTTCATGCTTTCATGCTAAGACTCACCTGCTCATAGCTTTAATAGCTAAAGCTTGTATGTTTTGAGGCCCCCATACCAAACTTCACCTGCTAATAGCTTTCTAGCCTAAGCTTGTGAATTTCATAATTAGCAAAGCTCACATGCTCATGGCTTTCTAACCCTTTGTGTCTGGCCTTCATACAAAATTCCCATCCTCTTGCCTTTCGTCTCGAAAGGTTATGGATTGAATTCATTCATACCAAAATCTATATGCGTGTGAGGAGCATGGCTTTAAACCAAAACTCCAAGCACATGGCCCATTCGGCCAAAGCTTATCAAATGCAATATTTTCACACCAAAATCTGCAAGTCCATAAGCATAATCTGCCAAGGCTTGTTAAATGTATGTTTTTAACACTAAAATTCAGTTGCTTATGGCTTCTTAGCTTATACTTGTCCAGTCGATGTCTCCACAACCAAATTCACTCGCTTTGGCCCCTTAGCCTGTGCTTGTGCAGTCTGTATTGTCAGACTAAAATTCATTTGCTTATGGCTCTTTAGTCTATTATATATGATTGTACACTTCATGTTTTTATGGCTAAACTCACTTGTGAGTCCGTAGTCTATGCTTGTGTAATGATTTCTCTCATACCAAAATTCATATGTTCATGGCCTTTTTCGCCTAAGCATGCCAAATCCATGGCTTTCATGCAAAGAACTCACATGCCCATAGCTTATAGTCTAAACTTGTAAAATTTCATGATGTAGAATAGTTTCTATACTTGAACATCCATATCTATGGCAAGTCACACTGTCATATAAGTTTCTAACACGAGCAGCACCATATCCAAAGCACAGACATTTTCAGAAAATTGACCAACTATTCTTTTCTCATTAATCGGATAGTATCAATCTTTACATTATAAAAATATATACATTTAAACCCAAAAGAAAACAAAAAATAAATGAAACATAAAAATGGAATGTGGTGAAATTAATAAGAATTTGTTTATCCAAAGCCAATCAAACTGTTAGCTTTTGTTTCTTTTGTGCAAAGTTGTCCTCTGAACAGCTACATTTGCACTTTCGAGCTTGCAGTACCATGGGAGCATGTGTTAGAGGAGGAGACTCTATTTGCATCTCTCTGTACAGTAAGCCGACATAGGAGTAGAAATCTTTGATGGTGATGTTTAAACGGAAGTTGATTCCAATTAGGAAGTGCTGTTCAAGAACGTTCATAAATGTGGTGGAATTAATTCCTTCTATTTTCGCATAATAACCATTGCCGCAGTGTCGACCAACATCAAACCAAAAAAAAAAAAAGGAATTAGTAGTCCATGAAGTGTTTAAAATGGAAAAGAGAGTCAAAGGCTTAAAAAATCAAAATTCAGGACTTCTGGACAAAAAGAAAATAAAGGAGGAGATAAGTAAAAAATTCTGCTTTTCATATGAACTTTTCTTTTTCCTTGTTTTTACCTGAATTGCATATTGGGTTAGAAGGGTCAGAATATACATTGGCTTGAAAAAAACAAGCCCCAAAGAGAGACCAGCAAAGACATTTCAGGAGAAGAAGAAACGATAGGGAAAAAGGACCAAAAATAATAAATAAAAAAACCAGAGCAATAGAAAGGACAAGGCAGCAGCTGAAAAGCAAAGAACTTCAGCTAAAAACCACGCAAAACACCAGCAAACAGAGGAACAGGGCACCTCCAGAACCATTGCAAAAGTCAAAACCAGAACACCAGCTGACAGTGAAGGTGAAAGCCTTTTCAGTCAGTTCGAAAATGAAGTGTAGAAATCTATACAAGAGAGGATAGAGCATCCAAGGCTTTTTAGTAATCCACCTTGTATGAATTCATTTGAACTCACATTAAAACCAACTACCATTACTGACTACGGTTGCAGTCACTAATGACTGCTCAACTTACTGTGAAACAAATAAAAAATTATGCATAAGAGGAATGGTAATGAAATTGAAGCAAACATCAAACACACTGCCTGATTGTAAGTAGCTACAAGAAAACTGTGCAGAATTTATTGAAGAGTGGAATGAAGAGAAGCTATAGTGAACACTAAAATATATTTTACAATTCGTTTCAACGAAGGAAGCATACATCAAAAACTTATGTAGAGTGGAAAAATATTTTCCAGCAACTAATTAGTTGTAGAAGAAACACATTCTAAGCTCAACAAAAGGACTAATCTCCAGCCATCCTTTGTTGCATTATTAAAGAAGGAGATGTCAGGCATCATGGGAAAATAACCCCCTAGCACATACAGTGCAAGAACTTAAAGGAGATGGCAACAAAGGAAATCGGGTCTTGGTCCAACCAAAACCCTACCCAACACCAAGAAGAAGAAAATGAAAAAGACAAGAAAATGAAAACGCCAAGAGAAGAAGGAAATAGCAATTTCAGAATTTAAAATCTCTCATCCTGTCCGATTCAAACTCCAAAAAGGAGAAAATATGAAGCCTAGAAGCTGAATATGCCAAGAGAACAAGAAAATAGCAATTTCAAGAATCTAAATAAAGTTTTTCATATCCGTCGATTGATACAACAAAAAAGAAAAAGAAAAAACCCAGAAACTGAATAGGCCAAGAGAACAAGAACATAGCAATTTCAAGAATCTAATACTTACATGCCATCCATGAATTTGGCTGCAACCAAGATACTGGTGAGGAGGTGCCTATGAAGATTGAAGGAATTGATGGGGAACGGGGGGCATTGGGGCTTGAAGAACCGATCAAGATAGATATAGGCAACCACAAAACATGCAGGGCTGCAACTCGCATTCCTGACAATCCTCTCCAGGTAGCTCTGGATGGAGATGGTGGGACTTGTGAGGACGTGAAAGGATGAGATTCTCCCGATGCCAATCAGAGGCAGACCCAGGATTTATTTTTAGATGGGGCTCAACTTTTGCTAGAATTTTTTCACATTAACAAAAGCAAAAGAGAAACTGTATTCCATTTAAATAGACGCAAAAATATTTAACTACATAAACTAACATATATTTTTTGTTTGAAATGATGACTATATTCAATTTTCCAAAATTTACAGTATAAGAGAACTATTCTAAAAACAAAAGAAAAACCCCAAAAAAACATTGGCAATTCAATCATCCCCAAAAAGAAAGGGTTGACAACCTCCAAAAAATTCGGATATCAACCCAAAGAAAGAAGTACATATTAACGATTGGACATCAACTAACATATACCTCTCTCATCAAAAGTCATCCCAACTCCAAAAAAAGTTTTTACAATTGCCCTCTACGATTCTTTATGTTTTGAAAGCGTTGCATGATCGTCTCGTCATCAATGCTATTGAATATGTCCTTTTCGATATATGCAAGCAAACAATCATTCATCCACTCATCTTCCATTCAATTGCGCAGTCGATTCTTAATGATCTTAATAGCAGAAAATACCCTCTCAACAGTAGCAGTGGCAACTGGTAGAGTTAGCGGTAATTTAAAGAGCAAATAAGCTAAAGGATATGCAATGTCCATTTCTGTCTCAACCATCTTCTGAGCAAGGCCACTAATTCCTTTCACTCCGAAAAACTTACTATCGGTGCGCATATCAACGATACAAAGTAGCAAGCTGAATATCAAGTCTCGCCCGATCTGAGTCCAAAAAATCATTTGGATATAACTGAGAATGGCAGATCAATTTTTCCTTATTGAAAACAAAGAATGAACCACTTGGATCCAAACATGAGCGGTTTCTGTGGTAGCTGCATTCACAATGTCTTTTTGAATCTTAGGAGAGGTCAATTTCATATTCTTAGGAGCATTTTCCAATACAACTCTTTTAATAGCTTCATTCTAATTGGCAAGTATTGCAAAAACTCAAGAAAGTTACCCATATTGTTTGAATCTTCAGATTCATCATGACCACGAAAAGGCAATCATTGGCATAGAAAAAATCAAATAGAAGCAAGTGTTGCCTTCAAGCGGATTCAATAATTTGTTCGAGCTTGACTGCTTGACAATAATCGTCTCAATGTGTTGCTCATGATTCCATAAGTTCCGACACTTCTCATATGCTTGATTATGAACACTATTCGGTCCTCCCACATGATTTTCAATTCTTTTTTTTTTTCCTCCAACTTTTAAATCCTTGAGTTATAAAAGCATCATAACGTGTTTCCTCTCCAAAAAGATAACAACAAAGGAAAATGCAACATCTTTTTCTATTATGTACTCCAACCAACTACCATAATCCTTAAACCAAACAGGATTAAATTGCCTCTTATCTTGTCCTCACCCTGTATAAGGAAACTTATGGTCACGAGGCTGCCAAGGGCCCTTTTGCTCTTCAGACTTGGTCTCTATCTGTAGGATGATAGCTTGAGATTAGATTCCGTAACCCAGGATCTGCGGGAAGATCTGTCAAGTAAACTTCTACAAGCCCTTTATTCGAGGATGATGGGATTTCATCATTCTTATCATTCTTTAGAGTCAGAGATGGTGGATTGGTTGTTGATTGCTTTTTGTAATATTTTTCCATATTTGATTCAAAGATAAGGTCAATTACATCAAAATCCTCGCCAACCACCAATAATCACCATTTACAGCATAGGTTAAAGAGATTATTTTAAATAATTTTTTATTTTTATAAAGAACCCTACTACTAACACCTAATTTGTGAATAAACTTTTAAACTATAACACCCAAATCACGAATCCTCAAGAAATCAGCACATCAATTGACAAGCAAACTATAACAATAATAAAGAAACTCTAAAGAAGTAATACACATTAGCATGTAAAAATTAGCACCTTTATATTCTTTCCTTAACCTCCAAACAATTCCTTTAACATATGAATCCAAATGAGAGCACCTATATTTATAAATGAACATTATCAGCATAATCATAAACATCATATTACGGGTCAAGAAAAAAGTTTTTAAAAAGAAAAAGGAGAAGAAGATATTAGTAGTTAAAGATTAAACATTGATCAAGACAATTAAAGAAGACTTGCTCTTGACAATAAAAAAAATTATATTAAGTGTTTTGGGTAAGATGAAGAAGAGCCCATTGAAAAAGAAATGAAACTGATCCTAAACTGTTGAGTTCTCATCGATTCTTGAACTCTTTGAGTTTTCACTGAAACTCCAAAGTTCAGATTTCTAGATGAGCTGAGTCCCTAGACTCAAGGCCATTGTCACTTCGTTTTGAAATTGAGCTAGTCACTATTTAAGGGGTGGTTTAATTCAGCTATCTATGGCGATCATATATGGGACCCAATGCCAATTTACTCATCCAGTCATCAATATCTCTTAGTTCTATAATCATTTCTCCATAAAGTCATATTCACCTTTTCTCTTCCACAAAATACAGATTATTCAAACCTGAAGGATGTTAAAGAGAGATAATAGGATTGCACATTTGCACCTGCATCATCTATTCATCTTATTTGAGTTACTTTAAAATTCAAATAGACTGTCATCCATTTTTTTTCAACATTTGTCTAACTGTAGGCAAATGGGCCAGGGAGAGAGCGTGAGGTTGTAACCTCAGGGTTGAACCAACTCTTGAGACTTTATCTGCCACACATACAGCCTAAAAGCTTTTCCAACCAAGTATTTTTAAATGACTATTCGCAAGCCAGAAATTATGAGCTCCAATTTAAAAAAAATCCAGTCGCATCTACCACAGCAATTTCTGGATATGCTCCACCAAGAGTTGACAAAATTGTTCAAAGATCCAGATTTGATGGAAATGCCCCTATATTGTACCTTGATGATGGTTGTACTCTACCACCAAGACAGATATGGCCACCTTGATGATGCTTTGTCATTTAACAAATTAAATGTGAGCATCAAATTTAACTGCAAAAAAAGATGAAAGTAGAGAAGGCATATTGTCAACCAAAAAAAAAAAAAAAGTTTAATTGGTATATGTTGAACTGAGTCTTCTTTGCAATGGAATGGGTTTAGTGTGGATGTAGACCAATAAATTGCAGAGATCAAAGTAAACACTTTCACCTTCATTTTTTTATTCATTGTTTGTTTTTGAATGGAGTAGATGTGGGACATTCTCCTATTTCATATACACCTTATTTTCAGGAATGATTCCACTTGGGGTGATTAACCTTTTGTAATCGCAATTAGCCAAGAAATTAGAAAGCTTCTATTAGAATTAAATTAGAAGGTACTTTTCCTAACATTAACAAAAAGGCACGCCCCAAATGGATCTGGGATCATGAACAAATATTCCAAATAACATTAATCAGAAATCATTAATATCACTTGGAAAAAAGGACCGTTTAGGAGGCATACCGTCGGCACTGCACACTTGATCGAATTAAAATTTGAAAAACAAACCACAATAATTAATAAATTTATTTTGGGGGACTCATATTACTATACCAAATAATGTAACAAAGAATATCATAAATAAAAGCCCTAAATCAAAACAACCCTAAAATCAAGTAATGTAACAAAGAATATCACAAAGAAAAAGCCCTAAATAAAAATAAAAAAAACCAAACCCTAACTATGAAACAAAAATCAAACAAACAGAACTGAGAACCCTAATTTCTTTGTGCAGCGCCTAAAATAATAAATGAAATGACTAAGATAATGAATGAAATCAATGAAAATGGGGGAGAGGGAGAGAGAGGTGACAATGACATAGACCATTAAAAACAGAGAAGGAGGGTGAGGGTGAGAGAGGCGACAAAGAGAGAGGGAGAGAGAGATTTACCTGAAGGTGAAATATCATCACACTCGTAGACGTCCGACGAGGAGCGCGACGATTGTCGAAGGAAGACACGCGCCGAGAAGGGTTGTCCGGCTGAGGTCAAACCAAGAAGAAAGGTCGAAACAAGAGTTGGAACTTGGACGGTTTTTTTGGATCCGCCCTTTTAGACATGGGGCACATCTTTTAGGCAAGTGCGGCGTCGGCCATGGGCCCAATGCGATTTTAAAGGGAAATGGAAAATCGAACTCGGGCTACTGCCCCAAATCAGAACCACGTGGGTCTGCTTCTGAGGGTCAGGGTAGTCATTATCACTTTTTTGAAGCTCCAATCTCATATCGCATAAAACCCCATGGTGCAAATAACCAACTACCAGCATTTCAATATACACTAGATAACTTTGATACATAATACAATATGAGAAGCCACACAAAGAAAAAATTTGATAAAGACTGCTTCAAATCAATTAAAATTTAAATATGACCCAAATTACACTGTCTAACATTCTTAAATTGGTGTGTCCTTCAGAACCATAACTCACCTTTATTTCCACCTTTAAGATTACAATCAATCCATATTGTGCACAAAGGAAAGGCTGGAAGGATGATATCATGATGAACATACATGTTTGAATCACCGTCCCCTAATTCTTCAAATATCCAGACCTGCCAAGATAAAACGGTGCAAAATTTCAACTTCCTTATTTTGAAAAAGGGTGCATTTGATATTTTGGAGGGAGTATCCCAAGTCTCAATTAGGTGGAAATAAATGGTTATCCAATTTATTGTGGGCCTGAAGCAGTGTGGAAAAGTAGGACATTTTTCCTAACTTCTCTCTCCACTGAGGAAACGGCACAGATACTGGTTTGGGAAAAGAAAGGAAGTACTGATGCACTTCCAGTTTCCATACTACTCGAACAAGAGTGGGGGCAGAATGAATTGCCACCCATTTACCAAGTTATTAAAAATGCACGTGCTTTGGGCACTTTCACAAATATGTCCTATATCAATTGACTGCTAATCATGTCTAATGTCGAAATGGAACTCACAGTCAACTCCGCCCGACAAGTCACAGTTACAACAACAAATGCAGGAAAATAAACTATTTACCAAAGGCTCAATAATTTCAATGATAGACAGAAAAAATTAGAAGGAAAAGGAAGTGAAGGTCTACATATTCACATGCCTCAAGATGACTGACATCATCTTCATTACGTGCACAAACTATAACTGCGTCTGTTGGCTTTATGACCATATCCTCGATTTCTTCTTCATCATCATCATCCTGCCAAAAGCACCATTTATTAGTTCATAAATTGCAGGCCACAACACTTTGGGTACCGATACGGTACCAGGTTGACAGCATGGTAGCAAGTGTCCAGAGGAAGAAATGGAGAGAGTTATGAAACAAAACACGATACTTGCAGTCTCCAACAACACAATGTGCATGTGTGTCAAAATTATGGAATTGTTTTTACAAATTTTGTAAATTGCGGATGTACAAAATAAACCAAAGGTCAATTATTTGATTATTTCTAATTCTAGTAAGTTTTCAAATTTCTTTCCAGATCTTTCATACTTTATTTCACAGCCAGCCTAATCCATGTTATGACAAGCATTTTTGTATTTCCTAGCATATGCATCCAGATACAAGAGAAGTGACAATGATAGCTTTGATAAGACCAATGCAAATAGTGTGCATAGAATATATGTATTTACAATTTTAACAGCATCCTTGTTCATCAAATTGATTCCTTTATAAATCCTAATGATTTTGTTGAGGTACTAACTAGATGGGATAAAAAAAAAAACAAAAACCATTTCAGAAAATATAGATTGATGTTTCAGATTAGATTACCATATCCGAGATTTATAGATATGCCAACCCCTGTTTCCATGCACAAATCGCACATAACATGATCATATCTAGGCATCTATAGTGAGTTGAAAATGAAGCAATAACACCATATCTAGGCATCTATTGAGTTTGAAATTTAGCAATAGCAAATTAAAGAAACATTGCAACCTTTTACAACAGAATAAGACTTACATCCTTATCCTTCATATATGGGTCCATGTCGTTACTTGGATAGTAAGCATCACCAAGTTCAGACCTAAATACTTGAATGCCTAATCCGAGTCCAGAAGAAAAATATTCGTTGGAAACATGAGAAATAATCCTTGAAAGAAAGGATAAATCATATAATTTATAATTGATAATCTTCTCAAAGATCAGTGAATCCAAGCTTTGGAACTACAGGATTACTTGCCAAAGCACAGAAGGTACCGTCATCCTCTTCATCATAATGCTCCATGTCAAGTTCCTTAAGGCCATCAGTTATGTCTTCAAAGTTATTCCCAGGTGTCTTTCCAGGACATCTGGCTTTTATAAATTCTCAAAAGATTAAGATGCGTTTGGGAGAAGTACAAACTTGAAATCAGCTGTGATGGATGGCATTAACCCATAAAACGCAAGATATGTGTCCTGTGATCAGTGACACCAGTTCATTTCAGACTTCTCTAAAAGCTATGTATAAAAAGAAAATATTCTTCAATATCATAATTAAGGAAAAGAGCATTCTACAACTTCTCATTCTCAATCAATGAGTGGTTGCTTAATTGATCAGTGTGACATAACACTAGTTCAATGAAAGGATGAAGTTTATATCCAAGGACAAAATCTGACTTCGGTTTCTTTGATTGTTCCATCTTTATATTAGTACAACTGTTTCTGTAGAAATATCGCATTAACTGATTGGTGGGTGAGATTTGTATCAAATGTGTGCGCAGTCCTTGGCACCCACGTAATTTACATCCAGCTGCCGTAATCAATCAGTGACAAATCGCACCAAGCAGTCACCGGGTGACACTCAACAGCCAATAGTTAATTATTGCATCATAAGACAAAATTTATCTTATTTTGAGCTAGATATCTGGTGAACAAAAAATAATACTACAAGTGGGTCTAAACCTATACGGAATGAAAAAGCAAAAATAAGCAATAAAGAGTGTCCAGAGCATTGCAATTTTACCTTCTTTCGAGGGCGTTGCTCTTCAGAATCTCTTCAATTTCCTCCTTAGAAGGTGGTTCTACGACTACAGGAACCACCTTTGAAACTCCCTTAGGGACCCAACACACAGCAACAATCATCTTTCCCACTAATTATCTCATCTATGAGAAGTAAAAACGGTGTAAATTTTATGATGCACACTATCAAACACATGTAACAATAATAGAACATGAACAACTAAACAAAATCTCTTTATAGAAGTCACTCTCCTTCATTCTGAAAAAATTAAAAACAAGGCCATCTTTACTAAAACTGTAATTGTTGGAAAATTTATTCTATACTTCCTCCTTTTAACAAAGGGCATAAACACTCGTCAACATTGAGAAGGTTTGTTTTTTTTGGTTGTTTGACTAGTTAAAAAATATTGGTGTCCAAAATTAGGCATCAAAAACAATTTGGTCGGCGAATTAGGAGTCACATTTCCTGACCCAACGGATGCAGCCCGACCCAAGACTATACTCCGCAGGCCCTGATAGGGCTGCATCATCAACCTATCTATCCAACTTGCAACTTGACAATCCAATGTTCATGTTGAACCTTTTTCTGTGTATGATGACATTCCTAAGTAATAAATTGGTTAGGCTTGGATTGAGTCCGTTCTCATTGTTCGACCTTCCTACCCTACATGAACCCATCCTGACCAATCTAATTGCAATATGATTCACCAATTTAACTAAAAAAACCTGCCTCTAAATTAGGTGCTGGGCTTGACCCTTTTAACTAAGTAAGTTGGCCAATTGTGATAGTTTCTACTTGATTAAGAAAACGGTTTCAGTCAGCTTAGCCTTAACCATAGTGCGCTCGGCCCAGCCTATCTTATTGCCACTCCTGTGGGCAAAAACACTCCAATTAATAATTGCTGGGGATGTTGCGTTGGCAGTCCAGTCAAGATGCTCTGCTTCAATAGTCTGAAATTGGCCTCCTTAGATGCCATTCAAAATTTACAATGCCATTCAACAACGAAAATTGACAATGCCATTTTTTCATTGAACATTCACAATGCCCAGCACTCATCATTTCTGTAGGATGCTTCTACCCACTAAACACGAATGCAAATCATAAACTCATCAACACCATCCCAAATTCAACATATTGGGTTACAAACAGTAACCCTTCCGTTAATGGATACAACAATAGGTAAAAGGGGGAAGAACGAGGGTGGCTGGGTCCAGGGTTGGGGTTGGGGAGTGGCTGCGGGGCAGGTGGGGGTTGTCGTCAGTTGCTAAGGGGAGGTTGTGACGGCTATAGGGAGGTTGGGGCGTCGCCGCCGCAATAGGGGAGCGGGAGAGAGAAAAGGAGAATGGGGTGAAAAGAGATTACCTGCAGAAGGTCGATGTCTTCTTCAGGTTGCTGCCTTGCTCTGGTCGATGAAGAGAAGAGAAGAATAAAGGCTTCCTGCCTTGCTTGGGTTTTGGGTTTTTGACATCATGAACGTCAAGCTAGTGAGGAAATGGTCTAATGTTCTTCGGTGCGGCTGGAAATTTCTTATTGAAAACTATTATTTACTGTTTGGTGCAACAAATTCCCTCGGAAAAATAACAAATATGGCGTTGGACCCATCTTGATTGTCAAAGGCCTTAGGATAATAATATTAAGGGAGTAGTTTGGCAGAAATCAAGATTCTTTGTGGCCCCTCAAATCGTAAAGAGTCTCCATTCACAACTTGTATGGAGTAATATTATGCTGTGAACGATCGTCAGCTTGGACGCGTGGTTCCCTTAGAAACTCAAAAAGGCTACCCTACCAAAAGAAGAATGCTCAAGACTCTTGGTCAAGTCAAGAAGCTCTCCTTCAAAGTTCTCTTTGGGGCACATAGACGATAAAAGCAGCTCGTCACTGTACCTCAAGGGGGCATTTGTTGACACAAAAAATGTCACTTTGCCTCTTTACACATTCTCAACATCAAGAAGCCACATGAAGCCGCATCCTACCACAAACAGGCAGCTGCTACTTCAACCATCAGATCTTACCAGAATCAAACAAAAACTGTAAGATCCCTTAAAACAACCATAAGAGGGGTACACATGAAGTTTTGGGCCATTTCAACATCATTTGGCCTAACTTCACTCCTCCAACAGCTAAGCAAGGTCCCGACGACGGTGAAGCCAGAGACCCTGACACACAAAACAGCACATACAGTTGGCTTCAAAATGCCATTAGGAGGCTCTACATCAAGTTTCAGGCCATTCTGACATCGTTTGGCCTAAAAAGGAAACAGTCGTTGCAAAGTCAGCTCTTTCGGCGGCGACAGTGTCGAAGACATCAAATCTTCGATTAAAGCCTATGGATGGTCTCAAAATACCTCCAAAAGGCACCATGTCAAATTTCAAGTCAAACCGACAACATTTGACCCTCCTTCAACCCTCGAGCAGCAAAATCAAGTCTCTCGGTGGCGAGAACCACCAAGGCCATCACTCATCAAATAGAGCTTTGACGCTCAGGTCATTCGGACAACGTTTGACCAGACTTCCAAAAGGCTACACGTCAAATTTTAGGTCATTCCGACGACGTTCGGCTAGACTTTGACGCTTGGAAACAAAATCAGGCCTCTCGACGGCGGAGCTCCCTGAGACCATGGTATCTAAATCAGAGCTCATGGATCGTCTCAAAATGGCTTCAATAGGCTTCTATCAAATTTAAGGTCAATCGGACAATGATTGATCGTACATCAAAGCGCGGCATCTTCCTCATGGCAGAATCAAATCTACTGGCGACGAGACCCCACACGGCTTCGAAACTCAAACAAAAGCCCAAGGTTGGTCTTATTTAACGCTCAGCAGGCTCTACATCAAATTTCAGGTCATTCCGACATCGTTTGACCTAGTTTTGGCTTTTAATGGAAAATCGACAACAAAGTCTTCAGCTTTTTCAAAAAATAGGGAAACTTTGTGCTCCGATTCGCATGACTTCTCGTCAAGTTTTCTTCAGGAGAATCAAGCCAATAAATAAGGGAAGATTTCAGAAAAAAAAATACAGGAGAAAAAAGAACTGAAAAAGATCGAGAAGCGGCCAAGAAACGGTGATAAAAAAGGCGAAGAATTCCCATGGTCGCTGCCCGCTACCATGCATATGGTCGCCGGCGGCGACCTTGGCCCATGGCCACCAGCGACCATGGAGATCCTGGTTGTTGGATTTCCGCCGAAATGGCCATTTTAGACCCTTTTCGCTTTTCGAGGAATCTGGCCCCTGTGATTTTCCAAAAATCTGATTTTTCGGGCCTAAAATTAACTGATCTTCACCGACATCTCGGATCTACCATCAAAAGCGCGCAATCATCATTGTACGCTTCGAAATCGCCAACAGGTCAACCAAAAAAACACACTTTCTACCCGACCGATCGTGAAATCGACAAGACAGATATGGCCGGCCCACTGATATCAATAAATGTCTGAAGTTGCATCGCCAACCGACATCAAATAACATGTGGATCCATCGACGATCATTGCAAGAAGAATTCAAAAGGACACAGTATGGCTCGCGACTCATCAAGAGCCCTGGCGACCACTTAATGCAGTTAATTGACCTGTTTATGACAACTTAATGCTGTCATTAACTCATTATTTTGGGACGGCCCAATCAGAAGCAAGGAAAAATGAGTTACAAGTCCAAGCAATCATGGCATTAAAGCATATAACTCCCCTCATCATGGAGATTAAAAGAGATTAAATGCCCCATCATTCTCCATCGGCCAATCAGAAGCCAAGAAAAAAGAGTTACAAAATCAAAAATTAAAAACTTATAACTCCTCCCATCATGAAGCATTAATGCAATCAATACTCATAAACTCGCCTAATGGCCACCAAAAGCCTATAAAAGGCAGTCATTCCAAGAAGAATCGGCCCAGAAAAATCAGAGAAAATGTCCGAAAATCAAGCAATCAAGATCCCGAAAATCCAGAACTTCTGCAACTACTGCAACAACAACCTTTCCTCCATTGAAGAGACTCTGCTGCAACAAACACCTCAAGGTGATTAAAGTCCCTTGGGGGGCCACCCCCCCAAGGTCCGTTCTCCTTCTGTCCAACATGGCTAGACGTGGCTCTTCAGCCAGTCTACACGGTTTTTTATTGGATATAGGACATTCCCTTGGTCTTTATCCTCTAAAAGTCTAAGGTCAGAGCCAATCAAAGCATCATGTGTTCTCATCTGAAGGACGACGGCGAAGCCCATACATGACTTGCAACCGTCGATCTGAACGAGTCCCCACAATCTCCTGAAAAGCTAGATTCCTTTTCTTACTTTTCTATTGTATTTTGTATTTTTCCAAAGAGACAAAAAAATCACATTTCTTGTCTTTACATTTTGATGAGATTTGTAAATCGCCTTCCACGGCAAAATTGCCTTTCACAGCACAAAACCGCCTTTTACGGCAAAACAAATGAAAATCGCCTCTTACAGCATTAAAAAAATCTTTGTCTCTTTTCTTAAAAATATATGTGCAATGGAAAGTAAAAAAAAAAGATTGATTTCCATTTCTACTTGTGAAGGTGAATCTCCGAATCACCATTTCAAATTCCAAGTAGAATAGAAAATCTTGCATACCCGCATATAAAATGTTGATGCTCGCTTTTCGTCCGCTGGACCCCGGCAGCCCCGGGGCGGAGGAAGGCACAAGCCGGGTCCATCAAGTTGGCACACCCGGTGGGACTCGTTCATTTGAGAACACGATGCTTAGATTCTTTGGCTACTTTCTAGGTGGTGGCTTATGTTGAATCTTGCATCTGAAAGAAATGAGATGGGATTTTTCGAAATTTCTTTCTTTAAGTTTATTTCCAGTCTTTCTCTTTTCAAAAAAAAAAAAAACAAAAAAATTTGATTTCTCATTTTTTTATTCAATTTTGAGAAACTTTGATCCTTTCCCTCTTCGAACTCAAAAAAACAAAAAAAAAAAAAAAATTGATTTCTCATTTTTTGATTCAATTTTCAGAAACTTTGATCATTTCCTCTTCGAACTTGATAGCTCACAAAAATGTTTGTAGCTATTGTTCATATCGGGGAATGGCCATCTTTTCTCGTTGATGAGTCCGATAGGGATCTTAAAAAAAATCTAATTTCAAACTTTTAAGATTTTGGAAAAAAAAAACTCCTTTTAGACTCAAATTTGAAAAATTTTGGTTCTTTCCATTTTGGACAATTGCTCGCGGAAATCATTTCTAGCCAACGTTCAGATTTGGAGAGGCCATTTGCTCTCTTTGATGGGTTCATTAGTGATCTTTGAAAAAAACCAAAAGTTAAAAAAAAAAAGAGTTCAAGAAAAAGTTCAAAAAAAAAAAAAAAGAGTTCAAAAAAAAGACGCTAAGGTCACACCAATTGCGTTCTTTGACCAAAGTGGATCTAAGAAAAGTCTTGGAGACAGCTAGACTATTCGAGGCAAGGGTCCTTCAAATGGGTTCATTAAGTAATCCTACCCTTACCTGGGAGCTGATCTATCTACTGAGGTTTTATAAAACAGAACTGGAGACCTATGTGTACTCTTCAAAAAAAATCTTCAAAAAAAACTCTATTCAAAACAAAAAAAAAAAAAAACTTCCATCACTTTTGAAGTTCAGATATGAGAAATCATGGTTCATTCCTTTTTGGATTTAGTGCTCGCAGAAATGTTTGAGCCTATGTTCGAATTGAAACACTATTTACTCTCTTTGATGAATTCAATCTTGACCTTTCAAAAAAAAAAAAAAACTTCCGTCACTTGTGGGTTTACATTCGAGAAACCTTGGTTCCTTCCTTTTCGAACTTAGTGCTCGCAGAAATGTTTGAGCCTGTGTTCGCATTTGAATACCATTTTCTCTCCTTTATTAATCCAATCTTGACCTTTCAAAAATCCCATCTCGTGTCCATTCTAAGGATGCAATTTGCAACATTTGTGCCTAGCGGTGCTAGTGCGCCCTTTTAGGGTCAACTGCATTCACGACCGAACCATTTTTACCTCGAACCATATATCATCTTACCTCGAGTGAGCCTCGCTTCTCAGTAATTTGAATTAAGATTTACAATTGCTTCTATCAGTCACTCGAATGCTTACTCTGAGCCTCCCACACTTGCGTTTAGAGAAATTGTACCCTCTATGGCTTTTTGCCTTCTTCATTTCGCTTGGGCCGGACCATGTCCCCTCGAGCGATTTGAAAAGACAAAAGCATAGTTCTTTTTCCATTTATGATCACCATATTCTTGTGAATACTGTTGGATGTGGTCTTGTTTCAGATGTTTTTTCCAAAAAACTAACAATGGCTGCTTCATTGACCATCACTTTGGATGAGAACAAGTACCAAGTCATGCTTCAAGAGAAGCAAAACAAGCGCCCTCACAAGCGCCCTGCTAGCTGCCGAAGCGTCACCTCCCTCGGCAACTCACAAAACACCGGGTCGACCTCTACTCCCCGGACCATCGTCTTCGGGTCTCTGGGACCATTCTCACCCCCCATAAAAGAAACTGCACCTGCCAAGAAGTAGAAAACCACCCCTGAACATGTCACTGCCACGACACCAAGGGCAATCACCAAGAAGCCTGAAGCACACGGCATTCAATAGGAGCCTCAACCAAACCAGGTCTGTCCCAAGACTTGGTCACCAGACCTTCACCAAAACAAAGAAGGTCCCGAGCATCTACAAAGCCAACATACCTGGCCCCACTCAACGAGAACCGGTTCTACCATCTCGCCCACATGAAAGAGGAGAGACCTACCCTCCGCCAAATAACAAAAACAACTCGGCATTAGCCAGCTTGCTCTTACAAGCCCAAAATCAAATCATGCATCACGAGGCCTCCACAGGAACCTGCCAAGGCTTGCACTCCCGCAACTCGACCCTTCATCTCAACAGGTGTCGAACTTGCAAACTTCAAAGCCTCACTATGACAGGCTAAGGACCGCGTCCAGATCCTCTCCATGCCAAACTTCAAGGAAGACAGGCTCGGCTGCTGCGCACAAAGACCTACATCCTTCATTACTAGAGCCCAGCCGAAGCTGACTGACGCTCAAATTGCTTGTCGTATACGTCGCCGCGCGGCATATCGACGAAAGAGATTAGAGAAGCAAAGAACCCAGCATTCTACGCTTCAGATCTCTCAAAAATGGGTCCAAAAGAAAGACCCAACCAAGTTGTTGTTGTCCATATGGTTGGCAAAACCAGAAGACGCCAGAAGTCAGCAACTAAAATTCATGTCAGACAGCTGGTGACTCGCAGCGTCTCCCGGACACGAAGACATCTGGAGGATTCTCCCGCTCCTTCAAGCCAAGGACATCAGAGTAACCACTCCTCGGGCTCTTCATCCAAAAGAATAAGTTCCAGCTCAGTCACCAAGACGATATCCTCATTCGATTCTCGAAGGATGAACGTCTTAGTTACAAACTCTAATCAACCTCCGCCGCTCGGTGACGTAACCGCACGCATCCAGCAGTTGGAGCAAGGTCAACAGAGAATAGAGGCTCTAATGGAGAACCTCCTTCTCACTTTCCAGCATCCACCAAACAATGAAGCTCCTCTAAGTCATCAAGATGACGAAGTGAATCGGGAAAACAATGAGTCACGCGCCCTTACCAAAAAGGACGTAGACGATATACTCACCAAAGCAAAATTAGAAGATACACAAAAGGAACATGGAATCAAGCCACCATACCCCTTACGGATGGACTTGGTTCCTTTCCCTGCAAAATTCAAACAACCTACTCTCCAAACATACACGGGGAAAGGTTCCGCTAGACAGTACGTCATCCACTTCAAGATCCTAACGGGAGCTATTGGATCAAGATCTGTCTCTTTGCAAGTGCCTTAAAAGGCACGGCCTTTGATTGGTACTCCACTTTGCTGAAGGACTCCATTCAAAATTGGACCATGCTAGAGACACGCTTCCTAACCCACTTCAAAGGTGAGGATCATCCTATTACTATGGCTCAACTCTGCAGCTTAAAACAGGGAGAGAATGAGTCAACATACAACTTCAATTACAAGTAGAGGCAATGGCGTACAAATGCTCAAACATACTGCCACAAGCGTCGTTAGTCGACATCTTCCGTAACAACATGAGAGCAAGGATCCGCTCCATGATCATCGGCAATAAGTCAAAGAACCTAGGTGAACTCCTAGAAGCATCCATGTAGGCTGAAATGGTGATCAAAGACCTCAACAATCAGAAATCATCAAAGAAAGAGCCGACGGCCATTACAACCTCAAAGCCAAAGAAAAAGGAGGTACTCAATGTACAAACCAAGTCAGCTCCTCAGCCGCCAAAGAAACCTGAAAACAAAGCTGTAGGTAAAAAGCCTGAGCTCTCTGATGCCTTCAAAGAACAAGTAGAGAAGAAATACCCGTTTGATGAAGATGTTAAAGAAATCGTTGGGGCTATCTTAGCAAACGACAAACTCACTTACCTAACCCCAAAAGACCAGGAGATGTTGGCAAAACCAACAATCCTCGGTATTGTCCATACCATCAAATGATCTCGCATCCTATCAATCAATCTTTATTGTGAGAGAGAAGATTAACGAGATGTGGAAAAACGGAGTCATCACCTTTGACAAAAACTACGGGTCTGCCTCCGTCAACATGGTGTCATATTGACAAACATCAAAGTCACTAAAGGAGAAGATCATTACTTCCTTTAAGGTGATAAAAATGACTCAAAAGTCCCAAGAGTTGGCTCCTTACCCAACACCAAATGGACAGCCCATATGGGTGCATCCTGATCTCCTTGAAGATGAAAATTGGGAGAACGTCAAAACAAAGCCTACCGCTCAACAGCGAAGACAAGCTAGGAGACAATTCTGCAAGCTCAAACAGCAGAAGAAAGCTCAACCAAAACAAAAAGTCGCTAAAAAGGCAGAGACCTCCTCTACCGCTTCACTGGTGGCAATAGGAGAATCCCTCCCTAAGACTTCGAGGGCGGCAATAAAATTCACCCTTGGTGATTTCATACCATCACAGCTAAGAAATGAAAATAAACAGGGGGCATCATACTCTTGCAACTCGGTAGTTGGATTCTCCAAAGATGAATACGAGTCCGGTGACACCCACGAGTGGGAGGAATCCCTTAAAACAGGAGAATACCTCTCCGATGAAGAATGGATTCCTGAGTCTCACCTTATGCCAGTAATCTGGTATAACCCCTTACAGCCACAGGGATCCTAGTCCGATGATGATGAAGACCAAGAGGCTGTTCAAGAAAATGTTGTCGACCCAGCACCCGCTAATGCTCCAGTGAAACCCAACAATGTTGAACCACAAGGAGCAGAAGAAGAAGAAGATTCGGCTCTTATGCCCGATCTCGAAGAATATACAAGGATCTTGCAGCGTCTTGCCTTAAAACAAGAGTAGGATCGAATCAATCAGCTTCGTCACAATCCAGAACCTGAAGTCCAAGAAAATCTACAAGCATCTCCTCCGATAACTCTGGAAAATGAAGAAAGCTGCTGGGTTGATGATCCTTTTACATCTGAGGACGAGTCTAATTCCCAACAGTCCATTTAGGGAATAACTCTTATCGGAGTAACCTGCAATGTGATAATTTGGGATGATAGTTCCTCTGAAGCCTCATCTGCTGAAGCTACATACTCTCAGACGACATCCGATAGAATATCTTCCGAGGCTACATCTTCTAATGTGACTTCCACTGAGATATAACCTTCTCAGGCTTCGTCCCCTGAAACTATGACATTGGAACTCAAGCCTCTTTCGACAGATCATCTTGAAGAAGCTCCAGCCGATGAGGTCTTCTTCAGAGAAAATCTGGTCAACTGGTCCCAGATGCCCAACCTCATAGGTGATGTCTGGACCAATAAATTACTCAACAAGGAAGAAAAGTTGATGGATGTTGTTCAGGACTTGTTCCTGAAAAATGCTCCGTGCAACGCAATCACAGAGGACGGCAATGCTGCCGCAGACACTTCTTCAGCAAATGAGAAGGATCAACCCCTTGATCCCGAAGGTGATCTTCCAAACAAAGAACCTTCTCCAGAAGTTCTTGAAGTTGGTAGAGGTACCCGTTCTGGCAGGGATCACCACAAAAATTACAATCAACCTTCTTCTTCCTATGTAAATCCTTCAGGAAAACAAGAGGCGAGACAAAGCACAACCGACCACTATACTTCACAGGGTACATCAAAGATATGCCAATACAATGAGTCCAGATCGACCCAGGTTCTGCACTCAACCTCATCGCTACTTCGGCACTCAAAGAGCTGAGTATCCCACCTAGCAAGCTGAGTCATACATTTGTATCTATCTTTGGATATGATAGGAGCACTCAAAGGCCTATCGGCAAAATCAATTTCAAATCGGTGATCTTATCTCTGAAGTCACCGTGTATGCAATAAGGACCCCTTCATGCTATAACATCCTTCTCGGACGCCCATGGATACACGAGAATGGTGTTGTCCCTTCAACTCTACATTAGTGCATCAAGTTCATTGACGACGACATCTTAATACATCGAGTGTTTGCAGACAGAAAGCCCTTCAGAGGCAAAGAAGTTTATTTTGCGGACTCTCAGATGTACAAGGATGAAAAAGAAGAAGAAGATGAAGAAATAGCATCCTTTGCAGACAATCTTCAGAAAGATAAAGGCAAGGCTCCTCAGCAATCACTAGAAGAAAACAAACCTTCCGGCAAATCCGAAGAGAGCAATCAATCTCCCTTCATGGTCTCCCTCAAATCTTCAAAGCCTTTGGTAATCACCACCAAGGCAAAGAGGACAAAACAAAAGGCTGGGGGCAAGTTTTCTATCTCCATCATGTCTATCATGCAAGACACGGATTCGGACTCAGAGCCAAAAGACGACACACCGCCAATCCAAGATGATACTTAGAAATTCAGCCCGCTCTTACTCCATTGGAGACACCTGCTGACGTAGAAGATCCTACGTCTGCTTCCTTCGTCGTCCCAGCAGCATCGGCAGAAGGAAAACTAATCCTAATCCATAGATCGGGACCTTCTTCATCAAATTCTCTGCTTGAACCTTTTCCAGAATGAAGGTATGCCTCAACTATCCATGTATAGTCCAATGGCAGAAGCTATCTTGAAGAAAATGGGCTATGATGCTCAGAATCCAATTGGTTTGAGAGGTGGTCATGGTATTCTCACGCCGTTGGAACCTACCCTGACCAAAAGCCAACTGGAGGATTGTAAACTCCACCATCAAATAGGCAAGTCTTCACAAGGCTTGGGGTATGATCTTGACACTCTCCCAAGACAGTTGACATAAAGGTTGCAATGTCGTTTTGCCGACCAAGCCTCAACATCGCGTGTCGATGAAAACTTCGATCTTCCTGGATATCTCTTTGAAGAGTTACCCATCAAGGATCCAGGAAGTTCATCCAATTGGTACGATTTCTCTGGTGATAAAGAGGAATTATCCAATGATACAGACATGCGGTTTTCTGACCCAGAAGAACTATCGTCTCCAAAAGAAGTGCCCAACTTCGACCCTGTTTCAGCAGATAATTAGGACAATCTCGTAGCAAGTCTTGAGATGATCACCGATCAAGAAGATTCACGGACATAATCGGAATATTGGTCTAAAAATGCCCTTAAAACTCCGAAAAGTCTTGTTGAGTTGGAAGCCTCCGAAAATATTATGGAGGAACCACCCTCAAACCTTTCAACAGAAGATCTGTTCAAATGATAGACTTGAGAGCACCAGATAACCCACGTCCTGTATTCGTAAGTAAGAATATAAAGGATAATGAGTTACCCGAGTATATCTCTTTTCTTCATGAGTTCGTTGATTGCTTTGCATGGTCTTACACTGTAATGCCTGGCTTAGACCCCAAAATAGCAGTCCATAAACTCAATCTGCAGAAAGATGTCAAGCCTGTCAAACAAGGCCAAAGAAGATTCCACCCTAACGTGATGGACAAAATTGAACAAGAAGTTCAGAAACTAGAAAGAGTTGGCTTCATCCGCGAGGAACAGCATCCTGAATGGTTGGCCAACATCGTCTCCGTGACGAAGAAAAATGGGCAAATCAGGGTCTGTATTGACTATAGAGACCTGAATAATGCATGCCCTAAAGATGAATTCCTGCTCCCCATACCGGAGGTGATGATTGACAATATCTGCGGATTCAAGCGAATGACATTCATGGATGGCTTCTCTGACTACAATCAGATAAAGATGCATTCTGAAGATGAAAAACATACATCATTTTGGACTCCATTTGGCATGTATTGCTACACTGTCATGACATTTGGTCTGAAAAATGCCGGTGCAATATATCAGAGGGCTATGATGAAAATATTCCAAGATATGCAGTACAAGACAGTCGAATGTTACGTTGATGACCTCGCCGTCAAGAGCAAAAGAAAAGAACACCATTTCAAAGATCTTCGAGAAGACTTCCTCTGATTTCGCAAACACAAACTGTGAATGAATCCCCTCAAATGCTTCTTCGGTGTTTCATCAGGTAAGTTCATCGGATTCATAGTTCGGAAAGCTGGAATAGAACTTGACCCCATCAAAGTCAATGCTATCTTAGAAATATAATCTCCAAGAACCTTAAGAGAACTAAAAGGGCTTCAAGGAAGATTGGCATACATCTGACGATTCATTTTCAATTTATCAGGGAAGTGCCGTCCATTCTCTCGTTTGATGAAAAAAGGTGTTGACTTTGTTTGGGATGCTGAATGTGAAGCTGCATTTCAAGACATCAAGTCATACCTGACCAAACCTCCAATGTTGGCTGCCCCAACAACTGGAAAATCATTCATCTTGTACACAAGAGCTCTCTACTACTCTTTGCGCGCTCTACTCGCACAAGAAAACAATGAGGGAAAAGAAGCTGCTCTATACTACATCAGCCGCATGTTGGTAGGCGCAGAGAGCATCGCTACTCTCCAGCCAAAAAAGAATGCCCTACTGTGATGTTTGCCGTACAAAAGCTACGTCACTATCTCCGGTCCAACACAGTCTACCTGATTTTGATGATCAACCCCTTGAAAGTCCTCGTTACAAAAGCAGGTTCCCTCAATGCCCGACTGGCAAAATGGTCTATCCTTCTGTCACAATTCGATATTAGGTATGTATCACAAAAGGCAATCAAAGGCCAAGCTTTAGCAGACTTTCTTCTCGCAGAGCATCCATTGCCAAAGGATTCTCCACTCATGGATGATCTCTCAGACGAACATGTCTACAATGTGGAGACTTCCTCATCAAATGCTTCCTGGGACAAGTACCTCGACAGTGCAACCAGGACAAATGAAAAAGGAAAGCTGATATCGAGAATTGGCATCCTCTTTATTATCCCCAACAAATACATGATTCCACATGCATTATCGCTTCTGGAACCATGTTCAAACAATGCAGCTGGATACCAAGCCCTGATCATAGGATTGGAGCTGGCCCTCGAATCCGGCATCACCATGCTAGAAGCCTTTGGGGACTCTCAACTGATCGTCAACCAGATGAATCAGAAATATGAAATCAGGAAGCCTAATCTGTTGCCTTACTAAAACAAGGCACAATCGCTTCGACAAAAGTTTGGCATCTGTCACGTCACCCACATCCGCAGAGGTGAAAACATCCGTGCAGATGCCCTGGCAGGACTTGCTGCATCTATGGCAATCCAAGAAGGGGAAAAATGCAAATTACAGTGTATGAAAGAAGGATCCTCTCCCCTCTCAACACACACCAAGTAGTTGTTGAATGCCACTAAGTGGTTGGAAGTCGGATCTCCATCCTTAAACCTCCAATTGGCGACTGGAGGGATCCATTCATTGATTACATTATGTTTGGAATCCTACCCGAAAATCCAAAAGAACGGGTAAGCATCCAAAGACGGGCCCCAAACTTTCATTTGGATGTTCATTCAAAATTGTTTTACAAAAAATCCTCTAACGGAGTACTTCTACGCTGCTTGTCACAACAAGTGGCCGAAGAAACACTCAAAGAAGTTCATGTGGGTCTTTGTGGAGCCCATCAGGCTGGCCTAAGCTCTACGACCAGATAAAAAGGCTAGGTTATTATTCGCCTACCATGGCAGCTGACGCTATGCAATTTTTTAGGCGCTGCCAACAATGCCAAGTTCATGGAGATTATGTCCACATGCCTCTAGAATGGCTACATCCTACAACTATCTCATAGACTTTCGAAGCCTGACGTATGGACATCATAGGTCTTATCTCTCCCCCATCAAGCAAAGGTCATTGCTTTATCTTCGCCGCTTCGGATTATTTCTCCAAGTGGTCAGAAGCATTCGCGCTCAGTGAAATGAAGACCTCATCAGTCTTTCAATTCTTGCACACCAACATTATTTGTCTCTTCGGCATACCTAAAAGATTCATCCATGATAAAGGATCACAATTCCGGGATCACAAATTCTATAGGTTCTACAACAAATACAAAATCCAAAGTGGTCATTCAACTCCATATAATCCGGTAGCAAATGGACTAGCAAAAGCCTTCAATAAGACACTCTGCGAAATCCTCAATAAAATGGTCACTAGTCACAAAAGAGACTGCGGCAACAAACTCCCTGAAGCTTTGTGGGCCTACCGAACCACCGTTCGAGGACCAACCCATAGTACACCATTCTCCTTGGTCTATGGATGCGAAGCTATTGTCCCTTTGGAAATACAAATTCCTTCCATAAGGGTATCTTTGCAAAATGACATGACACAAGAAAGCAATGTCAAATTGAGACTCCAAGAGCTAGATAATCTTGATGAAAGACGGTTCAAAGCTGTACAAAGTATTAAGCTTTACCAAGCACACATGGCAGGATCTTTCGATAAGAAGGTCAGGCAATGAGCCCACAAAAAGGGTGACTTGGTTCTTGTAGTAAAAAAGCCAATGGTTTTCTCCCACCAATGGAATTTTCATCCTTACGTTGAAATTTCTAAAAGAAAACTCTCAAACAATGCTTACTTTCATCGTTTCATTGTTAAAAAAAAATTAAAAATCAAATCCGAAAACCCAAGTTTAGGAGCCTCTGCCCCAACATGATCAAAATCTTCAATCCTTGAACCCAAAATTCTTGGTTTGAAAAAAAAATCAAGACCCAAGGAATTCCACCCTAGTCCGCTCTGACTTTTACCACCAAAAATGGTTTTAGTCAAAATTTACAACACTCGTGTCTTTAAACAAAAATGGTTTTTCAAAAATCCGCGGGGAAGCGACACTCAGTTGATACTCGCCAAACTCAAAAATCGGAAGGATGCGAACCCCATTCGATACTTCCAAAATTTCAAAACCGCAAGGAAGCGACACCTTGTCGATACTTGCAAAATTTTAAAAAATGTGGAGATGTAACATTCCAATTGATACCCACAATCTAAATTTCAAAAAATCGTGGGGAAGCGACATTCTGTCGATACCCGCAAAACAAAAGTTTTGAAAAAGCAAATAGGCGACGCTCAGTCGACACTCGCACCCCAAACCGTGAGGAGGCAACATTCCATCGATACTCGCAACAGAATGAGCAAGGACGTGACATTCCATCGATACTTGCAATACCATTCAGTAGGGAGGCGACGCTCAGTCGATACTTGCACCTAAATCTGCGAGGAGGCGACATTCCATCGATACTGGCAACCAAATGAGCAAGGAAGTGCCATTCCATCGATACTTGCAATACCATTCAGCAGGGAGGCGACTTTTAGTCAATACTAGCATTTTTTAAAACCAAAAACCCGACTTCCATTCCAAAAACCCCGTCTCTTACGCCAAAAATCAAAAACCCGGCTTTCATGCCAAAAATAAAAAAATCTGGCTTCCACGCCAACAAAACAAAACTTGGTTTTCAAAAAACTCAGCTTTCATGCCAAAAATCTGGCTTCATTCCAACAAAACAAAACCTGGCTTTCATGCCAAAAACAAAATCGGCTCTCATGCCACAAACAAAACCTAGCTTTCATTCCAAAAACAAAATTTTGGCACTCATGCCATAAAACCAAATTTGGCCCACATGCCACAAAAAATCCGGCTTTCACTCCGAAAATCAAAACCGACTTCCATGCCACCAAAATTTGGCTTTCATGCCATAAACCCAAATTTGGCTTTCACGCCACAAAATTCAGCTTTCATGCCATCTCAAAACCTGGCTTCCATGCCATCTCAAAACCTGGCTTTTATGCCATCTCAAAATTCAGCTTTCACGCCATGCCACAAAATTTGGCTTTCATGCCATCCCAAAATTTGGCTTTCATGCCATCTCAAAATTTGGCTTTCAAGCCATCAAAAAAAAAAAAAAAAAAAAGGCTTTTTGCCACAAAATCTGGCTTTCATGCTAAAACAACCCTTTGACAAAAGATTTTCACAAAATGACAATCTTTTGATCAAATTTTCAAACAAACCATTCTGATTCAACTTTTGCTTATTTTCATTAAAAAAAATTTGAGTGAAACAAATGAATACAAAAAAAAAAAAAAAAAAAAACAAAGAGGTGCCAAAAATGTTTATACACGGAGGTACCGAAGAAAAGAAGAAAACATTTTATTACAAATCAGGAGCTTAGTCTAACATGGTCTTCAACCAAAGAATAAACCCCTCAAGCAGACTCTTGGCCTTAGCCTCCAAAGCTTCCAAGCCACACTTCTTCAAAATCTTGCCATAAAAGGCAGCAGAACGCCGCGACCCATCTTCAGCGCGAGGAAGCTCTTCCCAGAGAAGTTGCCATTACTCATATTCCTGTGTCTTCCTCCGGAGATTGCTGTCAGCCTCTTTGACCTGGCGACCCATTGTCCCCTCTCTAGCACGAGCTTCCACAATGGCAGTCCATTTAACAGCAGCTTGTTCCTCCAATAGCTCGAGACGCTGCCTGGCCTCGATAACCTCCCTGTCAAGACGGTTCAGGTCTTGTGTCAACTCAATGATAGCCAACTCGGTGACATTCCTCTCCCGAACGAACTACTTCCGAGTCTGCAAGATCTCATCTAATTCGGATTTGACTTCACTAGAAGGCTTCAAAAACATCTCATTGAAAAAGTCACCATTTGGGAAGCTCTTGTTCTCAGTCCAGTTGTTGCCCAAAGCGATGACTTCATTAACAAAAGCCTTGGCACTTGCAATGTCCAAACTGACCTATTCGCTATCAGCAAGAATGTCCTGCACATGCTTGATCATGCCGAAGCCAGCTTCCAAGTGAACAGAACAGAGAGTCTCGACCCATGAGCTCAAGAAGCTCTTCAACACCTTCTTCGCATACTGAAAAGATGGCCCAAATGAAGGCTCACCCCGCTCCATCGGCCGACTGCCTGTGTCATGCTTCATGGGAGGAGTAATCAACAAAATTTTTCCAATCGAAGACACTGGCAAAAGAATCTCCTCATTAGATTTCATCTCTGCCGCATCAAAACCACTTGAAGAAGCCCCTATTTCTAGATCAGCTGCTGGCATCCCCTACACTCAAAGTCGTAAGAATCCTCTGGCAAGTCAGCTGGCAAGAAAACAAAAAAAATATATTAGCAAATGGTGGCAAAGAAAAACAAAAAGAGGTAAAGGCAAAAGAAAATTATACTAGGTGAAGGTTCTGGAACCACTCCAGAATCCCCTGGCTCTTCTTCAGATGCCACGACCGGATCCGTCACCGCCTCATCGGCCGAAACCTCAGGCATCACCAAATCATCACCTTCTGCTAAAAGAAAGAAAGTAGCAGTTCAAAACAAAAAACTCTCATAAAAGAAAAGAAGTAGAAGCAGAAAAAAGAAGAATCATACCGTCATCAGCAGTCTCTTCTTCTCGACTCCTCTTTTCCTGAGGCTCATCATCATCCCCAGACACCTCCTCAGCAATGGTAAGAGAGACTTCCGGATCAGGAGAGTCTTCATGTCGTCTCTTATTACGGCACTGCCCTCTCTTCCTCTTACTTCTATAGGTTGGTTTGCCAGAAGTATCAGCCCCGCTATCAAAGTCAGGCCTCTCACTTGACTCCTCACTGGATGATCTACTCTTGCCGGTAGACTCCATAGAAGCCTTTATCCGTTCCGCTTGCATCGAAGCGTCGATCTTGGCTTCCTCCTCCTCCAGTTGTTTCAAGACCTTGCCAGGTACCTCTTGCGCAGCTCCCGATCTGATGACGTCCCCATCACCGAGAAAGCCTATTCTATGCTTCTCTCCAAAAAGGAAAGCCAAGACCTCCTCTCGCCGGACGCCATCTGATCTGCGAAGACCTTTCCCAAGAGACTGTTTTACATCAAGCTCCTTCTTGGAAAGCCCCATGTACACTGAAAAGCTCTCCACGAACCATTTTGTGAAGCCAGCAGTTCGGAAAGTGGGCAACTCAGGATAAGAAATCATGGCAGTAGTGTCTTCCGCACTATAGAAGGCCCAAGCATTTCTCCCGTCCTGCAAACCTTCATAATGCTTCACCATGCTCGAAGGCGCTCCAACAACGCCTTGAGAGAAGCCGAACTGCAAAGCAAAACGCGATGGGACTTACGGCTGGATGTCGACGAAAAGATGTCTACGGTACACCATCGTACCAACACGTATGTTAAAAAGTCATGCCTTCTCTGCGTTGGTCAAATAATAGTGTCTTCCCTACCCCGCCGTGGTAAAATCACGGGAGACACCAAAATCAAAACCCTTCTTCCGCAAGCCCGGAGAAAGCTTCACCGAAGATTGCCCTATCTCGACGTCCCTAAACCGTTGGATCCTCAAAAGGGCAAACAAAAGTGATTCGGAAACTGTTGTCCCTCTAGCCAACCGAATCATAAAATGGTCATGATCATGTGCAGCACCCAAGCGGTGGAAACCAAGACAGTGGTACACATACCACGAATAAAATATATGGGCTGAAAATACCCTTTTCATGGGGAGCCCAAGCCAAACCAGGAAAGCAGCAGCCCGCAGTTCGATGCACAAATACGAGTAAAGAGCGGGCACCACAGCAAGCTGCTCTCCGATTGCCATCTGACAAGCAGGAAAAATACAATGCGGTCTGATGTGCGTTCCATCTCCTCCAGCAAAAACAGCCTCACCTAGCCAATAAGTGAGGTAAACAGCAAGATCTCTCCGCAACGCGATGTCAAAGCAAATGGCGTCTGTGCTTACGAAGAATTTCTTCAAATTTTCTCGCATGATAGAGATCTTCTTCAAACCCAGGTTTTTAGCCCTCACTTCTGGGTCATGCTCTCAGAAGACCCCTCGCTGTCAAAAAAGTTGGGGGACAAAGAGCTACAACTCTTCCAACTGCTGGACCTGACTTTCAAGCTCTCCTTCTCCTTCAAAGAGTTGCAGAAGGCAACAACCTGAAAGTACAAAAGCCGAAACTCCTCCAATTGCTCCTCAAGGACATTGTCAATAGGCATGAACTCTTCATAGACTTTGTTGAGGATAGGCAACCCTGATGGACCCGTCTTTTTCTTTCTCACCTCCCTCCGTCCCGGGTCCGCCGGGGTGCGGCAGGACGAAGAGAAAAAAGAGAGCAAGCATTAACATTTTTTTTTTGTACGGGTATGCCAGATTTTCTATTCTACTTTGAATTTGAAGTAGTGATCCGGAGATTCACCTTCACAAGTAGAAAAGGAAATCAACTTTTTTCTAACTTTCCATTGCACATATATTTTAAAGAAAGAGACAAGGTTTTAAAATGCCGTGAGAGGCGATTTTGTTTAATTTGCCGTGAAAGGAAGTTTTGTGCCGTAGAAGGCGATTTTGTGCCGTAAAAAGCAGTTTACAAATCTCATCAAAATGTAAAGACAAGAAATGTGATTTTTATGTCTCTTTTAAAAAAAATATAATACAATAGAAAAGTAAGAAAAGGAATCTGACTTCTCAAGCGATTGTGGGGACTCATTCAGATCGACGGTCGCGAGTCATGTATGGGCTCCGCCATCGTCCTTCAGATGAGAACACTTGATGCTTTGATTCACTTGGCTTGGCTTGGACCTCAGATTTTTAGAGGATAAAGACCAAGAGAAGGTCTTATATCCAATAAAAAACCAAGTAGACGGGCTGAAAAGCCGCATCTAGGCCATGTTGGATAGAAGAAGAGAGGAGATCTTGGGGGGGTGGCCCCCCAAGGAACTTCGATCACCTTGTAGTGCTTGCAGCAGAGTTTCTTCAAGGTAAGAGAGCTTCTTTTTGTATAGAGATTTCTAGGACAATTTCTTCAGAACTCTTCAGATGATTTTTTCGGACAATTTTCAGGACCACCTCAGACAATTTCTTCTGGACCCAATTTTTCACGACTCCTTCCCTTTGGAATGACCGCCTATTTATAGGCTTTTGGTGGCCATTAGGAAGGTCTTATGGGCATTAATGATATTAATGCTCCATGATGGGAGGAGTTACAAGATTTAATTGCATAATTTTGTAACTCCTTTTTCTTGGATTTTGATTGGCCGATGGAGAGTAATGGGCATTTAATCTCCATGATGATGGGAGTTTCATGATTAATTACCATGATTAATCTCCATAATGATAGGAGTTACATGGTTAATTGTCATGATTGATTGGACTTGTAACTCCCATTTCTTGGCTTCTGATTGGGCCGTTCAAAATAATGAGTTAATGACCCTAATAAATTGCCATAAAATGGTCATTTAACTTCATTAATTGGCTGCAGAGTCGCTTGAAGAGTCGCGGGCCGCGCCGCGTCTTTTGGAATTCTTCTTGCGATGATCATCGATGGATTCGTACGTTGCTTGATGTCGGATGACGATGAAAATTCAGACATTGGTTGCCACTAATGGTCCGGCAACATCTGTCCAGTCGATTTCTTGATCGGTCGGCAGAAAGTGTGCTTTCTTGGTCGGCCGGTTGGCGGTTTCTGAGTGTCCGATGGTGATCAAATGATTTTGATAGCGGATCCGTGATGTTGACGAAGATCAAGGGATATCATGCCTCAAAAATCAGATTTTAAGAAAATCACAGGGGCCAATCATTGCGAAACGCGAAAAGAATCGGAAAAACGGACGTTTCGGGGGAAATCCGGCGACCAGGATTTCCAGGGTCGCCGGCAACCATGAACCCATGGTCGCCGGCGACCATGGGACTGGCGACCTTGGGCCATGGTCGCCGGCGACCATGGGCCAAGGTCGCCGGCGACCTTGGACTTTGGTCCATTTTTCGGCCGCCTTCCAGTCGCCGTTTCTTGGTCGTTTCTCTGGCTTTTTCGCTTCTGTTTTCTCCTGTATTTTTCTTTGACATTTCTCTTCATTTATTGGCTTGATTCCTCTGAAGAAAACCCATCGAAAGGATGTGAAAATCAGAGCACAAAGTTTCCTATTTTTTGGAAAAGCCGAAGACTCTGTAGCGGATTTTCCGCCAAAAGTTGAAACTGGGTCAAACGATGTCGGAATGACCTGAAATTTGAGGTGAAGCTTCTTGGGCATTAGATAGGACCAACCATAGGCTTTTATTTGAGTTTTGAAGCCGTTTGGGGTCCCGTCGATGCTTGACTTGATTTCACCGTGCGGAAGATGTCGAGTTTTGATACGGTCATCCGATGTCCGATTGACCTGAAATTTGACGGGGAGCCTATTGGAGTCATTTTTAGATGATCCATTAGCTCTGATTTGGGTGCCATGGTCTCAGGGAGCTTCGCCGCCGGTAGGCTTGATTTTGCTTTGGAGCATCAAAACCGGGTCAAACGTTGTCGGAATGACCTGAAATTTGACGTGCTGCCCTTTGGAAGCATGGAGAAGCTACTCATGTGTTTTGTTTGATGAGTGGCGGCATCAGAGGTTCTCGCCGCCGGAAGGCTTGATTTCGTCGTTCGAGAGTTGATGGAGGGTCAAACGGTGTCGGTTTGGCTTGAAATTCGACATGGAGCCTTTTGGAGGTATTTTGAGACCATCCATAGACTCTGATCAAAGATTTGATGTATTTGACATTGTCGCCGTCGGGAGCTCCCGCTCAGCTGTTGGAGGATTGAAGTTAGGCCAGACGGTGTCGAAATGGCCCGAGACTTCATGTGTACCCATCTTTTGGCTACTTTGAAAGATCTTATAGTTTTTGTCTGGTTCTGTCAAGATCTGATGCTTAAAGCAGCTTTGCCTGTTTGTAGTAGGATGCAGCTCCATATAGCTTTTGATGTTAATGAGGCAAAGTGACATTTTTGCTGTCAACAAGCCCGTTGATGGCACTCAATTCCTTCAAAGAAAAACCAATCTCACCATTCGTAACAATGAAGGTGTTGGTTTGTGGAAGGAATGACTCCAACATAGCCATGAAGGCTTCATCGGAGAAAACCACGGCTAGCCGAAAAGCGTGAATCGCATCGAAGATCTCTGCCTCCTTCAGAATGGCGCCACCAATCTACAGGATATGATAAGTCCACGACTCCTAGCTTGAGTCAGCACTAAAGCAGCCACGAAGTCGAAAAGACTTCACCCAATTGCTGCTGTCACCCCTGAAAATGCCAAGGCCCACCGGTCTCAAATTGATCGATGGATGATCAAAGCCTTGGTAGCCGCTGGCCGGCATCAACATTTTCATGCGGACAGGTGACTTCTTCGTATATCTGGAAGGGCCACCATCAAAAATCCCGATCTTAATCACAATAGTCCTCTTCACCCAGCTTGGGGAATCTTCTCACTTAGAGCATGCGGGAGAAAGACTCATTATTGAAATGGTACGATCGAAAGTCGACCGGGTGACAACAGTTCTCTCCTCACCATCAGCTGTGTGAGAGAGCTGAAATAATCTCCTTCGGCATGTCAAGTCGTCAATGACTGCATCACCAAAGAAAAATATAGGCTTGGGCTCAATGCTCTGATCTTCTTGACACAAGGACTATTGCTTAACACAATCTTGTAGAACTCCTCATCCTTGAGGGAGATCAAACGTTGCCTCAACTCATCTCGGTTAAGCGAGTCACACTCTTCCAAGTTCCTCTCCACATACTGGACTTTCTCCCAAGCCTGCTGCACGGCCGCGTTGAAGGATCTGACAGACCGACGAGGTGCATCAGTAACGGGGCCCTTACCCTTGTTCGTTCTGGAGGAACTACCTGCAAGGTTGGAAAAGAAAAGATCATCATCAACAAAATGACAGAATTTTGCTAAAAAAAAAAATCCTAGCAAATTTTGGCATGATTCCGGGGCAATTCAGAAGCAAAGGAAATCACTCTGAAAAAGATAGGAAGCTAGAAGATGAGCTCAGCATCACTGCGAGCTCATGTTCAGATGGAGGATTCTCAAAGAATTCTCGAACTCAAATATCGCTGCGAGATCAAACGAATCTTCTCAAAACTCCGCAAGATCGGAAAAGGGCTTAAGATTGCTGCGAGCTCCAAAACCCAAGACTTGCAAAAGATTTCCAAGTGTGCATCATTATCATGCTCCCAATTCAATTCACAAAAATCATACATAGAAAAGAAAGTTGTCATGCATTAGATGCTAGGAAAACCTTGACAAAAAATTTGACCAATTCCAACCCAACTTGGTCAAACCAATCAAACTTTGTCCAAGTCAAAATTCATGTTGGCTTGGCCTAGAGACTCTAGCCTTTTTATTTGATGCATCAAACAAAGAAAAAATGCATGAACATCTTGAATTGCATGAACCTCATTATCATGGTGAGCAAATAAGGGGGGAAAGAAAAAAAAAACCTCCTAAAAAAAAACCTCCACTGCCACATAGCTGTACGGCCAGGTCTGTATGGACCAGTCTGTACGGCCAAAAGAAAAAAAAAAGAAAAAAGAAAAAGAAGAAAAAAAGAAGAAGAAAAAAAAAACGGTGAAAAAGAAAAAGGAAAATCATGAAGAAAAACATAGAGAAAAAAAAAAGGAAAAAAAGAAAGAGAAAAAAAAACCATGAGGAAGAAAAAAAAAAAAAAAAAAAAAGGGGAGCACAAGAAAAAAAAGAAGAAGAAGAAGAAAGAAAAAACGTGTAAAAAAAAAAGAAGAAAACACTTGGAAAAGAAAGGAAAAAAAAGGAAAGAGAAAAAAAAAAAAAAAAGTCTTTCCTACTTCTACATGGAGTTTATTGTGAAGGAAGAAAACTTACTTGAAGCCATGGATGGAGAAGAAGGAGAACTTGAAGATCATTAAAGAAGAAAGGTTCTTGATCTTGGAGCACTCTTGAAGACTTTTTGTAAAAAAGAAAGCAACAAGAGCAAGAGATCCAACCATGGCTAAGAGGAAACCAAAGAGGAAACGAGGAGAGAGCAAACCAAAGAGGAAACGAGGAGAAAACCAAAGGGACAAGTGTTACAAATTAGCAACCTTCCCAAAAGAAAGATTCTTTGAGAGACTTTCTTCCAAAGAAAGATGCTTTGAGAAAATCTCTCCCAAAATCAAGGAAACTTGAGAGATTCTCTCCGAGAAAGGATATTTTTAGATATTCTCTACCCAAGGGAGATATTTTTACATATTCTCTACAAAATGACACCACATGAGATCTAAGTCATCTTTAAAAGCTTAAGGTCTCATGGGTTAGCACATATGAGCCAGGTTTGACCATCTAGGCACTAAAAGTGGCTTTTAGTCAAAAATTCCTCTTACCAAGAGCATACAAAAATGGCTCCATGCCTCTTTTGAGTTGATTGGACTATACATAAAAAATCCAAGCCTCATGAGTTTCCAAAAATCCAAACCATCCAACCTCATGAACCAAATTAAGCCAAAATCTTAAAATTGACAATCCACAAAAACCCAAACCACTCCAATGGACCCAAAATTGTCTCAAAGAGTGACCAAAAACCAAACCATGGTCCCCTAACTCACCACATACAGTTTGTTAGGTCACAAGGCCAAAACCAAAAACCAAATCTCGACTCCCTAACTTGCCACATAAAGCTTGTTCGGTCACAGGGTCAAAATCAAAACCCAAAACCCGATCCCCTAACCTGCCACATACAGCTTGTTATGTCACTAGGTCAAAAACCAAAAAACCCTTCTTGACCGCCTAATGCGCCACATAAAGCCTCTAGGTTCACATGGTCGAAAGAGAAACTCCACAACCCAAAAGCCAAAATCCAAATCCCTCATGCAATTTTCAAAATTTACCTCGAGATGGTACATGATCCCTCTCACTGCCATAAAATTCCCTTAGAAACTCAAAAAGGCTACCCTACCAAAAGAAAAATGCTCAAGACTCTTGGTCAAGTCAAGAAGCCCTCCTTCAAAGTTCTCTTTGAGGCACATAAACGATAAAAGCAGCTCGTCACTGTACCTCGAGGGGGCATTTGTTGACACAAAAAATGTCACTTTGCCTCTTCACGCATTCTCAACATCAAGAAGCCACATGAAGCCGCATCCTACCACAAACAGGTGACTGCTACTTCAAGCATCAGATCTTGCCAGAATCAAACAAAAACTGCAAGATCCCTCAAAACAGCCAAACAAGGGGTACACATGAAGTTTCGGGCCATTTCAACATTATTTGGCCTAACTTCACTCCTCCAACAGCTAAGCAGGGGCTCTCAGCGGCAGTGAAGACAGAGACCCTGACACATAAAATAGAGCGCACAGTTGACCTCAAAATTCCACTTGGAGGCTCTACATAAAGTTTCAGGCCATTCCGACATCGTTTGACCTAAAAAGGAAACAGCTACAACAAAATCAGCTCTCTTGGCGGCGACAGTGTCAAATTTCAAGTCAAACCGACAACGTTTGACCCTCCTTCAACCCTCGAGCAGCAAAATCAAGCCTTTCGGCGGTGAGAAACAAAATAAAGCACATGAGTGGCTTCTACATACTCCCAAAAGGCTACAAGTCAAATTTCAGGTCATTCCAACGACGTTTGACCAGACTTTGACGCTCGGAAATAAAATCAGGCCTCTCGGTGGTGGAGCTCCCCGGGACCATGATATCCAAATTAGAGCTAATGGATCATCTCAAAATGACTCTAATAGGCTCCCTGTCAAATTTCAGGTCAATCGGACATTGATTGACCGTACATCAAAGCGCGGCATCTTCCTCGCGGCAGAATCAAATCTACTGGCGACGGGACCCCACACGGCTTCGAAACTCAAACAAAAGCCCATGGTTGGTCCTATTTACTGCTCAACAGGCTCCATGAAAAATTTCAAGTCATTTCGACATCATTTGACCTAGTTTTGGCTTTTAACGGAAAATCGGCAACATAGTCTTTAGCTTTTCCAGAAAATAGGGAAACTTTGTGCTCCGATTTGCATGACTTCTCATCAGGTTTTCTTCAGGAGAATCAAGCCAATAAATGAGGAAAAATGTCAGAAAAAATACAAGAGAAAAAAGAACTGAAAACGCTCGAAAAACAGCCAAAAAATGGCGACCAAAAAGGGGAAAAACTCCCGCTGGCGACCATGGAAATCCGGGTTGCCGGATTTCCGCCAAAAGGGCCATTTTTCAACCCTTTTCACGTTTCGAAAATTCTGACCCCTGTGATTTTCCAAAAATCTGATTTTTCTGGCATAAAATCAGGGGATCTTCACCGACATCTCGGATCCACCATCAAAAGCGCGCGATCATCATCGCACGCTTCGAAATCACCAACCGGCCAACCAAGAAGGCACATTTTCTACCCAACTGATCGTGAAATCGACAGGACAGATGTGGCTGGCCCACTAATATCAATAAATGTATGAAGTTGCATCGTCATCTGACATCAAACAACATGTGGATCCATCGGCGATCATTGCAAGAAAAATTCCAAAATACGCTATACGGCCCGCGACTCTTCGAGCGCCCTGGCGACCACTTAATTCAGTTAATTGACCCGTTTATGACAAGTTAATGCGGACATTAACTCATTATTTCGGACGGTGCAATCAGAAGCAAGGAAAAAAGAGCTACAAGTCCAAGCAATCATGGCATTAGAGCATGTAACTCCCCTCATCATGGAGATTAAAGGCGATTAAATGCCCATCATTCTCCATCTGCCAATCAGAAGCCAAGAAAAAGGAGTTACAAAATCAATAATTAAAAACTTGTAACTCCTCCCATCATGGAGCATTAATGCAATCAATGCTCATAAACTCTCTTAATGGCCACCAAAAGCCTATAAAAGGCGGTCATTCCAAGAAGAATCGGTCCAGAAAAATCAGAGAAAAGGTCCAGAAATCAAGTGATCAAGATCCCGAAAATCCAGAACTTCTGCAACTACTGCAACAACAACCTCTTCTCCGTTGAAAAGACTCTGCTGCAACAAACACCACTTTTGGGGTCCAGCCCCCAAGGTCCCTTCTCCTTCTATCCAACATGGGTAAACGTGGCTCTTCAGCTCGTCTACTCGATTTTTTATTTGATATAGGACATTCCCTTGGTCTTTATCCATTAAAAATATGAGGTTAGAGCCAAGCCAAAAGAATCAAAGCATCATGTATTCTCATATGAAGGACGGCGGCGAAGCCCATACATGACTTGCGACCGTTGATCTGAACAAGTCCCCACAATCTCTTGAGAAGTGTAAGGTTCGCGACCTTACTAGGTCAGTCTGGCCCAATAGTGGGCCCGTTGGCTCGTTTATTTTGTATTTATTATGATTAATTGCATTGTTAGATAATTAGGTGGGTTTAGATCATGGACGAGTTTCTTTTAGCATTAGAATAGTGTTTGCGAAGTTTCGTACGATTCCGAGTTCGTTTGGTCATAGCAGGGGGTAGTTTGCAATTTAGGGAAAATTGAGTGTTTTTCCAAAAAATTCCAATCATCGTAATTTTTGGTTCATTGGAAAGGTCTCATTGCGCTAATTGTTTTTGTATTTTCACTCGTCGCGATCCGACGATCAGAAACCCTTCAAGTGGTCCATTCTTTCACCAAACCTACTTAATGACAAACTTGTCATTTTTCCTCTCTTCTTCTCTTAAACAGATATTTACCCTAACCCTAATCTCATTCTCTGCAACCAACGAAGCCTCAGCAATCCCTTCTTCTTCCTCACTTCTCAAAGCTCTAGAACTCCCACCGGAAGAGACCATCTCAAAGATCCGAACCACTAATCTTCACCCTTACAATCTCCTCTTTCATTTGATATCAGTTTGGGTAAGCCTTACTCATCTTCGTATTTTTTATTATCTTTCCTTTTGGTTAGATTTAGGCTTGATCTCGATCTTTTCTTCTCCTTTGCATTCTAGGTTGCGTTTGGTTGGGTTAGATTCGTGGATTTCGTGATAGAAGGCTTCTCCTCGAATTTCCCCCAATTTCATCTTCTTCTTGGTTGAGGCAAGTAGATCTGCAAATTACAAAATAACATGAATGCTTGGTTTTATTGATTGATGTTGATTAGATTATAGAATACCTAAATGCCAAGCTTTTGTGTCTTGATTTGTAGAAAAAGAACATGTTAGATTCGGTTTGGAAATGGTTTGATTGAATTTGGAATTTGGATAATCTTGGATGTTTAATGAATGGATGAATTGTGAATTGTTGGAAGAGCATGGTGGCTCATTTTCGTGCAGGTATAACCATTGGAAAGGTCTAGAATGGAGTGGGAAGGGTTTAGATCGGAAGAACAGCGAATTAGGGTTTTCTGTGTTCGATCGTTCGAACGTTCCTATGAACGTTGGAACTTGCTGCTGGATGTATGGCGTTGAACGTTCGAACGTTCCTCCTGAACGTTCGAACTTTGGTATGATCTAGAGAATAGCATGGGATGACGAGAGTTCGAACGCTTCCCTCAACTGTTCAAACGTTTGGGTCTTTGGGTGATTGGCTTGGAGACTTGAACGTTCGAACTATGGAACTTAGGGCGTTGGGGAGCGAGATGTCAAACGTTCGAACGTCCCCCCCAGACGTTCGAACGTTTGACTGCGCTGGTGTGTTGGCCTGGAGCGCGAGAGTTCGAACTCTCCCTCCAAGAGTTCGAACTCTCAGAATTTGACTAATGTTTGGGCAGATTTCCAACGCTATAACTTTTGCATTGTTCGTCAGATTTTCACAAGCCATACACCGTTGGAAAGCTCATGCAATGTAGAATCCAATGGTACATGTTTCGCAACGATCGAAGACCGAGAAATGAGGTAATTATGGAGATTAATAATTCAGACCATGTTTTGTTGGAAACAAGAATGTTAACCTAGGTTTGGGGACTTAGATGTTGGAAACCCTTAACCCACTTCATATGACCATTAATGGAATTGGAAATCAAAGCATGTGGCTTGGTATGCTTTGATGGGTTGTCTAGGTATTCCCGTATTTAACATGGGATAACCGAATGTGTATGGGACTAAATCAATTGATGCTTCACATAATTGTGCACCAAGGGATTTCCCTAAAAGCATCATTGATCCAATCCTACACGGACTCTGTTAGGACATGTAGGATACGGGGATGACACCACTTGCCTAGGTTTGGTTTGTAATTCCTCCTTGATTTATGGATCATATCCATTGTTACTATTTCCTTATACACTCTCTCGGCATAAAACACTTAACTAACTATGAAACATAATCTCTTGTAGAATTAGGACTTGGACCTGACTTAGAGTGTACCTTAGGATCCTATGTCAAATATTGATAAACATGACTGGCTAGTTATAAGGGATTATCAGGTGTGCTTGACTTGTCTTGTATTGTTTTGGAAGAGATAATCCCTATGATCACGTCATGCTTGTTAAACTAGCCAGACTTGTTTGTCTTGATTTTCCCTCATGTCAACACCACTTTATTGTTGTTTGCATGTCATGGCCAACTGCAGTTTGGGGGTTTTATTAATGGGCCAGTTACTCGGACATCAGGGTAGGCAGTCGGCTTTGGACGGCGTCCATGGAGTTGAATAGTTAGAGCGGGCTTGGACTGTGCTACTATTCCCAGGACCGGAGCTTGGATCCCCCTGGAGCCGAACTTTGGTATTAGTAGTCCATATTGGGATTGTTACTGGTACCCCAAAAGGTGGCTTGGACATCCTCGGAGTCTCCCTCTTGATTCTTACATTTGCATGATTTGGATAGTGGTGATTGATAGATGATGTTAGATTTCTATTGTTGATTCTGATGATTTTTACTCATGCAGTATGCCTAGTATTGTTTCTTTGTATCCTTATGATCTGGTACTCGTCTTTATTCTTACACTTAATGCATGTTATATTTTATTGTACTTTGCTTATCTATTGCTCAACATGTCGTTGACTCTGTTCCTTGGTGTGCAGACACCCCAGGTGAGTACTACTATGAGGAGCAGGCAGGTGAGGAGATCCCAGAGGATCTCCAACCAGCAGAGGAGGAGCGAGAGTGGCGTGCCGATAACGTAGAGTAGCGTCATCATACCTGGCACTAGAGAGCCTCACGGGGACTTCATTAGATTTTGATTTATTCATTTATTGTTACCTCGTCGAACCTTTATTCAATTGACTTCATTCTATTTAATGGCCTTAGTTGTTGGGATGGCCATTGTAATTAATTTAACTCTTTGAATAGCTTTAATTGTTCTTTTGCAACTTTAAATTAATAAATGAAAATTGTTATTCAATGTTTCGATATTTACTATGCTTTGAATTGTATGTTTCCGCAAAGGGTTATATTCTTGAGGTTTAAAACGCAATATCCTCACAGTATACTTACGATCCTTGAGCCTAAAGGACAAAAATTTTAATTAGCCCTAAAATCCACTCCCTGGATCCGGTTTATTTCTAATCGGGTTCAGGGCACGTGACAAGATGTTAGATTCATTTTCCTACTTTTCTATTGTATTTTTTATTTTTCCAAAGAGAAAAAAAATCACATTTCTTATCTTTACATTTTGATGAGATTTGTAAAACGCCTTTTACGGCAAAATCGCCTTTCACGGCACAAAACTGCCTTTTATAGCAAAACAAATGAAAATCGCCTCTTACGGGATTAAAAAAATCTCTATTTTCTTAAAAATGGTTTTCAACCTGATTAAGAAATGGGTTTCGATAAGCTTAGCCTTAACCACAGTGCGCTCGGCCCAGCCTATCTTATTGCCACTCCTATGGGCCAAAACACTCCAATTAATAATTGTTGAGGATGTTGCACTGGCAGCCCGATCAAGTTGCTCTATTTCAATAGTTTGTAATTGGCCTCCTTAGATGCCATTCAAAATTTACAATGTCATTCAACAACGAAAATTGTTGAACATTCACAATGCCTCGCACTCATCATTTCTGTAGGATGCTTGTACCCACTCAACATGAATACAAACCATAAACTCGTCAACACGATTACAAATTCAACATATTGGGTTACAAACAGTACCCCTTCCGTTGATGGATACGACAATAGGTAAGAGGGGGAAGAAAGAGGGTGGCTGGGTCGGGGGTTGGGGTTGGCACGTGGGTGCGGGGGAGGTGGGGGTTGTTGTCAATTGGTAAGGGGACGTTGTGATGGCTGTAGGGAGGTTAGGGAGTCGCCATCGCAATAGAGAGAGAGAGAGAGAGAATGGGGGGAAAAGAGATTTCCTGCAGAAGGTCGATGTCTTCTTCAGGTTGCTGCCTTGCTCTGGTCGATGAAGAGGAGAAGAAAAGAGGCTTCCCGTCTTGCTATGGTTTTGGGTTTTTGACATCAAAAACCTCAAACTAGTGAGGAAATGGGCTAATGGTGTTTGGTGCGGCTACGGATTCCTTATTTAAAACTATTATTTATTGTTTGGTGCAATAATTTTCCTCGTAAAAATAACAAATATGGAATTGGACCCATCTTGGTTGTCAAAGGCCTTAGGATAATAATATTAACGGAGTAGTTTGGCGGAAATCAAGTGCCACGCCCCCACACCCGAATCCTTGCAGCGGTCCAACCTCGGGGACGCGAATAGGGGAGTAAGTGATAAATAATATTTCTCCCAGGATCCGCATGTGTGAGGAAAGCATAATTTCCAAACATAACAAGAACATTTTGCGGAAGCTTACGTGGCGTTGCAACCCGGAGCCCATGGCCATCGGATTCCGTGTCGCACACAACATATCAGCATAAAGCTGTCATGGAAATACTCATACTCAGACTTGAACAAAACATGATATCAAAATATACAGAGCTGAAGTAACAGGCTGATCATTACCCAAGCATATTTAACTTATAATTTAACAAGTGCATTAATTACAATCCCAAGGAAAAGAGGCTAACAAAAGCCTCACAAAACAACAAGCTAAGAACAAATGCTACCCAGGTGTGTGCGAATCTCCGGAGTCAAGCATGACGTCATATGACATCACCGACATCAACAATCCTGCAAAACTCGAGGCTCTACAGCCAACACAAGTATTCGGCTCGAGGTGAAGAACCTGCTACCTAAAGCACCAAACAAACAAGGTCAGACACAAAAGTCTAGCAGGTGATCAATTTAGGCATGAGTATAAATCATTTAAAATTTATAAGAAACAATGTTTAAAACAAAATACTGAATTTAAAACAGTTTACAGATCTTAAAACAATGCTTGAACGATATACTTGTCAAGAAAACAAAAGTCCATGAACAATATACGAGACAAAACTAGCATGAGTCCATATGATCTAGTGCTTAAAACCATTTAATGAATTTGAAACAGTATATAAACAAAAGGCGAGACAAAGCTAGCATGATTACAAGAAAACATCATGATTCGTAAATCCACATTGAGCTCATCCTTTCTCCGTCATACATGATGACAAGAGCAAGCAAAGACAAAACAAAGCAAAGCTAAGGCCCAAGCCACAAAGATGGGCGGGAAAGACCGGCCGCAGAACCGGAACAAAGCAAAGATGTGTATAAATACACAACTAATCTGCAGATAGTCCATATATTTAAGAACCCCCTAACTAGTGGATCAGACTGAGAGGGCAGTCCAAGCTCAGTGGTATTCAACGGAATTCATGAATGCAAAAAATGAAAATATATTTACGAGACAAATCACGCAAAAAGGAAAACTACCTGTCAAGACAAGACAAGACAAGATATCCTCCACCACACGAGGTGGACGGAGCAAGCAACCTGAACCTTTCCGGGGAGGGCTAGTGGAGATTAGTCATTTGAAGCCTGTGGTTGACACGCTAAGCCCCGTGGTTGAGGGTGCCGCCTGGACCAAGTTCTCACATTTCCCTCATCGACCACATGAGGTGGACAGTGCACACAAAGCAAGACAGGATAGCATAAGCTATTAACATGTACAAGCACAAAGTAGTCCCCATGAGTTTCCTTAAATCAGAGTCTTTCAAGAAGAAATGTTCAAAATCCATTAAAGCATGGTACAAAAATCCAATCATGTCAAGAAAATGGCTACTCGGCAAGCGAGGACACGTAAACACGTAAACAATCAAGTAAAAGCATGATGAGTAGTCCGCCCACATGTTTATTGGTTGCAAAATACGAGAAATCATGAGTCCAAGTGGCTTTTGTAGTAAAACAAGTAAAACAAGACAATGACAAGCAAAACAGGCAAAACTTGTTAAATCAAAGCCAATCCTAGAAAATCATATATTTTCGAGTCAAAACAAGTGCAAAACGATATTCTTCGTGTCAAAACTAAGTTTTCAAAACAAACTCTCAAGTATATTCATAGACCCTTCATTTGATTCATGTGTAATTAAAACCCAAATGTTGGAATTAAAAGCGGATTGGTGCCCTGAAGGTAAACAACATTTCGGATTTCCAAGTAAACAATATCAAATTAAAAACCCTTAAACATATTCTATTTTTCATTTATCCAAATATCCATTTCCTTTCCCAACCTTTGATCATTAAGATAAATGTACCACTGGATTCCACGCTTCGAGAGCTTTCCAACGGTATATAGAACTCAAAAATCCAACGAACGATTCAAAAGTTATGCCCTTTCTTCGCCAGACGGATGCCAGGTCTGCGCCAGGCAGTAGCCTGGTCCGCTCAAGCTGGCAGAGTTGCTGCCTGGGCTCGGGAAGTGCAGAATTACATCCCTTTTTTGTATTTTTCTGAACTCCTTCTTCCTTATTCTCAAAACTGAGCCATCTTGTACATTCCTGAGCCTCCATGCTCTCCAAGGGATCATTCCAAACCCTAAAAAAAAACATCCATATCAAAAATCAAACCATTACATCTCACTACTTCATCAAAAACAAACCAAGTTACAAAACAAGAAATGAAGTTCCAATTCAAAACAGAAATCTATAATTTTTGGAGAGTATTGTGACTGAAATGCATGTGGAGAAATGAATCCAACAAAGCTTAATTGACAACAATAACATTTGAAAGCTTATTAGACATGAGTGATGAAATTTGAAAGCAAAATACAACTTATATTACACATGCAACAAGAAACCTATAATGATCACTTGCCTTTGTCCCAAATGCTAATCCAAATGCAAATCAAAGACTCCTCCAAGGTCCTCTCCTATAGCTGAACTGAATTCTACAAAGAACCCAAGAAAAGAACCTCAAAAATCCACAAATTTGACAACCAAAACCCCCATTTCGAAAATGGGTTTACATGTTTGGAAAACAAGATCATTGGGAGCTCAAAAGACTCCATAGAAAAGATGGAAAAGAGGTCTCACCTAAAGCTACCCAAACAGGAAGGAAACAGTTGGATGGAGGTGAAAGAATTGCAGGAATTTTTCTCAAATAACACCCAGCTGAAGCTTGAAGGAAGAGGAAAAAGGTGATGTGATCAAATCTCCATTTCAAGCCCAATAGCCATGGCATGCAAGAGGAAGGAGATGGAGAGGAAGGTGGGTTCTTCTTCCTGGTTTTCTGAGCTCTTTTTGAAAAAGTTGCTAAAGGTGAAGTTCTGAAACGTGAGTGAGGGAAGAAGAGAGTTTAAGTGAGTGCAAAGTGGGCCCCAATTGCTCTAAAACTTGAATGGCTAAAACATCATCTTACGGTCCTCGAATGAGATTGACAAAGAAGACTAAAATGATTCTCATAAAATCTACATTTCAAAAAGTATATTTTTGATATTGTTCTGAAATTTCGAAATTTGGGCTCAGATTTGGGTGTGAAAAGACACTTTTACCCTTTTGGGCCAAAACATCGGTTTTTGGGCTTCGAATGGGATCAATGTGAACACAAAAGTTGTTGAGGCTGATTTGACCTATCAAAAGACACCAAAATTGAATTTTTTTCAAAATCAAGAACAATCCCCCCACGCTGACACGTACAACCCAAGGCATCCCGGGCTGCCAGACTGAGTTCAACCACTCTCAAAATTCCCCAAAGCTATAAATAAAATATTCTAAACCACAATCTAACTCAATTAGGCTCAATTCTCACTTAGAGAACAAAATCATGGCTAAAAACACACTAATCACGAAAATTAGGGGTCGGGGTCAGGGTCTTACATCAAGATTCTTTGTGGCCCTTCAAATTGTAAAGAATCTCCATTTCACAATTTGTATGGAGTAATATTAGGCTGTGAACGGTCCGCAGCTTGGACGTGTGGTTCCACTTGGATGAGTGCATGGGTCAGCCGATGGATCCCATATGAGCACAATCTAATTATGATAACCATTCGACTGTGGGCCTTAAACTGTAATGGTTGGAAATTTTATTCTATATTCCCTCCTTCTAACAAAGGGCATAAACACCCCCTCACCATTGAGAATGTTTATTCCTTTTGGTTGTTTGATTAATTCAAAAATCATGGTTTCCAAGTGTAGGCATCAGAAACAATTTGGTTGGCGAATTAGGAGTGACATTTCTTGACCCAACTGATGCAGCCCAACCCAAGACTAGACTCCGCATGCCCTGATGGGGCTGCATCATCAACCTATCTATCCAACTTCCAACTTGATAATCCAATGTTCATGTTGAACCTTTTTCTGTGTGTGAGGACATTTCTAAGTAATAAATTGGTTAGGTTCGGATTGAGTACATTCTCATTGTTTGACCTTCCTACCCTACATGAACCCATCCTGACCTATCTAGTTGCATTATGATTCACCAATTTAACTAAAAAACCAGCCTCTTAATTAGGTGCTTGGGTGGACCATTTTAACTAAGTAAGTTGGCAGATTGTGATACTTAAAACCTGAATAAGAAATGGGTTTCGGTCAGCTTAGCCTTAACCACAGTGTGCTCGGCCCAGCCTATCTTATTGCCATTCCTGTGGGCAAAAACACTCCAATTAATAATTGTTGGGGATGTTGCGCTGGCAGTCCGGTCAAGATGCTCTATTTCAATAGTCTGAAATTGGCCTCCTTGGATGCCATTTAAAATTTACAATGCCATTCAACAACGAAAATTGACAATGCCGTTTTGTCATTAAACATTCACGATGTCCAGCACTCATCATTTCCGTAGGATGCTTATACTCACTCAACATGAATGCAAACCATAAACTCGTCAACACCATCACAAATTACATTTCAGTGACCACCTTCTCTAAATCTCTTTCACCGTCTAGGAATCTTTAACCCATCTAAAAGCTTAAGTCACTTTATTATTGTTCCACTCAGAGTTTAAAGACTGTCTAGAGATGTCCATGCTAGCAAGTGAATCAGGTCATAATCTTCTGGTCTAGAACTCAATTTTTCTTGAATGCTTCAAGAATAATTCCTTGAACCATTTGCTGAACTACAATAGTAGACTGTTGACCCTCTGATTCTCTCTGAATTTGATTGGAGTAGACTTCCATTTAGAGTGCAGCTTCAAACGGCCTTCGCCCCAATAACCGGAGCTAAGGATAACTTCAAATAGCTGCTTCAATCTTCTTATTAAAGTTTAATGATGTTCTTTCGCATCTACTTTTACAGTCAACCGAGCCCATCCTCAGAGCCTTGGGGTCCAATATTACAGTCTCCCGTTTGGCAATTTATAATTAAAGTAAAAGTAATGTAAAGCATCAAATCAAGAGATAATACGTTATAATGGTATTTTGTCTTAGTGAATTGGTAGGGAATTTTTTGACTTTTTTTTGTGTAAAACGTAAGTGTTTTTTTGTCTTTTAGTGGAGAAATGATGTTGCTTTTTTATTTTTATTTTTTTTAAATGAAGAAATTTTGAAGATGTGTACTTTTGATGTGATCTCTTGTCTGATAAATGAAGGTTTTATAGTGCTTTTATTAACCTAGTAAATTACCAAACGGCCCCCTACCACGGGGCCAAGTCAAATTAAGCAGTGGGCTTAAGCCAAGGTTAATCTCCTTAAAAGTCTTAATCTGTTGAAGAGTCGAATTGGGATCCTACTGTGATTTGAATTCAAATTTGAACATATGGGATTGGCGTCTCACTGATGCTGCCCAGTTAAGGCAATCATCCATAGATCTAGCATTCAAAGGCAGTTTGTATGATCTATCACCAGTGGAAATTATAAGTATATAACAATATTCGGAGTAGAGTTGGTAAGTGGTATCAACTCCATCAGGGATTCGCATTCCCGTGAACAGGTACTATTTTGATGGTAGCCTCTAATATCCTCATGGACATCCCAGAGGCTCTCAGTATCATTTGTCAGTAAAAACAATTTTCGATGAAGCCCAACCAGTAAGACTGCCTATATGTATATCCAATGCTTGGATAAAGAACCCCCAGATTGCTGGCTGCAAAAAGATCTTTTGATGATCATACCTATCTAAAATGAACGACCAAAATAATTTCGTAGAGCCATTCCATTTAGTGCCCAATATTCAATGAGTGTTCCCTATGTCTTGTGTTCAAAACCTGCCCTAAATTTGCTCCGTGAACGTTTCTGTGGGTTTAGCGCCACTCTAGGGGATTATCTACGTCATATAAAAAAAAAAAAAGGAAAGCCAAAAAGAAACGAAATCGGTATAAAACCGCAATTTGCTTGAATCAACTGGCGCTTTCGATAAGGGGTTCCATTGGCAACCCCACATCTCACTCGCCTGCCTAGGGATCGAAGGTATGCCACTCTTCCATTCTTCTTCTTCTTCATTTTTATTAATGAAGCCCAACTGTCTGGATCCATCCCTCCTTTTGCAGAGCCTAGGAACAGACAGGCACATGTTGATACATGCTTTCTGAAAAGTTTTTTTTTTTTTTTTTCCGGACTGGCTTTTCAACTCGGAGATTTGCAACACAAGAATATTCAGAAGCCTTCAAAACTCTCTCTCTTCATATTTCTCAGGACAAAATCAACAGGAACAAATTATATGGCTGCAGAACTACAATCCAATGTGAACCTCAACATTGTCATCTTTTTATAAAAAGGAAAAGAAAATACAGAATACATATAGCTCAACATTGTCATCTTTCATTATTAGCTTGATGTAACACCCAGTGCCGGTACAGTTCTTCGATTAGTATGACTCCCAAATCTCTTTACTACTCCAGGATCAGAAAAGGTGTCCCATACCTAGAAAAGGTAACAGAAAATTATCAAATTTCAAAAGCTGGAAAGGAGTAAAGAGATGAAATAGAACTGGGACATGAGGATTGTTGACTCACTTCTAATCTTCCCTTGGAACCTCCTATGGCCAACAAGAAAGGGCTGTCTTCAGAGAAAGATACAGAAAACACGGCTCCCTGACACAATATATGGATCAAAAGCATTAACAACTTGTCTCAAGCAGTGGTGGAATGAGGAAATTTTCCTTGGGAGGGCCATTATATTTAGGAAATAACCTTTGGGGACCATAAATAAAGGAAAAAAAGCATAAAATTCTCCCCAAGGAGTTTTCCGAAAAATTTGGGAGGGTCATGGCCTCCCTCTCGTCTCAAGGTTCATGCATTTATCCGTGCTTTTAAAAGATGAAAAGCTGAAGCAACCCTGTAGAAAACAAGTGATAAAGGACAAACATAGAAAGCCATGATCCCATTTGACCCTTGTTTGGAAAAAAAACACACTATCGGTTAGCTCTGTTGGCTTCATATCAAACTTAAGATGGAATCTTAATAGAAAGCTGTCCAATCCAGCCACACATGCAAATTAATGACACATACAGGCCAAGGCACACACAAGATCTCATGTGTATAATATGCTGGGGCTCAAAGATCAGATGGGCAAGAATCCAGCAAATGCCATAAATTAAAATTGAGAATAAAATGTGCAGAATATATAAGTAAATAAATCAGGGTTGCTTACCGCTTTAGGATTCCTTGATGCAACGCATGATGGCTGGTTATTTGATAAATCCCAAAGTTTAACCTGAAACATGTACATGTAAAAAAACATTGTCATAAAAGTGGAAAGTCTGAGAATAAAGAAATCTTCAAATGTGAGGTTACCATCTTATCTGTCGATCCTGTGGCAAGCATCTGCAGAAAGAACAGTAACATGGTTATAACCATAAAAAGTTCTTATTATTTATTCTCATTAATAAGAAATAAGCTAGAGAAGGCTTCGATTAAACTTAAATTAGAGGGCACATACATGAGGAGCAGATGGATTGTAAGAGATTGTACAAACAGCTTTATCATGTGCATGAAGAGTGAAACTTGGCCTCAATTCCGAATTTGGGTTGGATGCAGCAGCCCGAATGTCAAAACCCTGAACTGTACCATCTTCAAGGCTCACCTGAAATTTATTTTAAAGAATATTAATCCAAACCCATTGCTGTGTGTTTTATTTTTCCAATTATTTTTTTAATTTTTTGTGGCTAGATGTAAGTAATAAGGATAGGTCTAAAGAAATGCAGCCTATCTGAGGATATCACTCAGGATATACTGGAATGGTGAAACAAAATTCATTGTGGACCCGAACATAGTTGGGAAGGCTTTGATGTTCAGATATGCAGCTAACCAAAACTAGACGCAAAAGCTGGAAGCAGCCAATTTCCATTCACCTGGCCCCGTTTGGCTGCTCTGGTCCAAATTTTGGCCTATTTGGCCAAACAGGCCGAAATGGCTAGATTTTAACCAAATAGGCAAATCGTGAAGAAAAGTTTTCCAATTTGTTTTTTTTTTAACAAAAATAAAAACCTCTTCCTTTTGATTTAGGTACTCATTTTCCACATTAAAGTCTAATGGACTTATGTGAAATGTTTATCTTACGTTATTTTAGGCCACAATATAGATAATTAGAGACTGCGAAACAAAACAACTTATAAATTATTTATAGCATGTAGAAATAACATATCATATTGTTATTTAGTAATTAGGAGAATGAATCAGAGACATACAGTAGCTAAATGTTAATTTCACACTTTTTTTTATTATTTCTCACATTTTTCAGCTACATATATTTTAAATTTTTACTGAAACAAAACCCAACATGACACACTGATAACTGGCCAAAATGTTTTCAATCTGGACTAAAACCAGAGTAGAGTCCAAAATAGAATTGACAATTATAAGCCAGACTCAATTAGAATGAAAACCAACCATAGACCTGAATCCAAACTCCATTGTCAAACAGGCCTAATAAATGGTCCACACCCAAACCTTTCAGAGTGGGATCCTCGGGATAACTGGGTAATCAAAAATCTATTGACAACCTCAATTTTGAATGAACATCAACCAGAAAAACAACTGGTGTTTAAAAATAAAAGCTTGCAAATTTTAGATTAAATCATTACTGGTGATGTTCAAATCTCCAACAAAAGTCTTCTCAGCATAGAAAATGGCAAACAGAGTAAAAATTTCAGAAATTTACCACAAATGAATGCTCAGTATGTGGGTCCCATTCCAAGCTTTCAACATCAGCGTTAACCAACCATTTAATACCAGTGTGTAAGGGAGACCTCATGTCCATCTGCATTTCATACACAGCAAATATTCCACAGTAAGGATTTCAAATAAATTGAAAACAGCACAAAATCAAGATCAAAATACTTTCATCCATTCAATTGTTTACTGAAGTGATTACAATATATGTACACTCATGCTAACAAGTAGGAAGCGGGTGAGAAGCACAAAAAAAAAGTTAATGGAAATCAAGTAAATTCAGTTACTAAAAGTGGCTTACAGTATAACTATCATCTTCTTTCCTTGATAAATAACATTCACTTTCCATGGTTCTCAAACAGCAAAAATTTTCTTTTGAACGAAAAGGTAATCAGTAATACTTCAAAGGATCAATGACCACTTAGAACATAGTCCCATCAACCCCATTTAAAATAAAAGCGTAGGTTTCACATTGAATCAGATGTCAGACAAGGAGAACTTAGAAAGCAGAAGGCAAATCACAATAAATGGAAGATTGCATGTTGGTTCAGGGACAGAAAACCAACATATTAGAAATTTCTGAAATGCCAGCCAGGATACCTAACATGAGTACATGACCACAGTTCAAGAAACAATACTGTATCATGATTCATGACACAAGACAAGTATCCTAGTCTATTGAATTTTCTTTAAACCCTGAACATTTCTTTGAGGTACTAAAGTATATATTTTTAAGATGGATATACTTTAATAGCTCAAAGAATAAACAAATGTATCAATGTCAAGTTCCAGAAAATCTGGAAACATGACTTGACTTTCTTATTGAGTTTCTAAGCTTATTCCGTGTGGACAATATGGACTTGTATGTGCTAACACCAGAATTCCATGGCACCGCGGATTCCTTTTCTCCAGTGTCATGGTAAAGCGATCCTAACCCCGTCCATAGAAAATGGCTGTACTCGAAGTTAGGAAAAATAGTTCAACTTTTTCCTCTTTCCATGCCAAAAAAAGCAATTCAAGAAACGGCGGAACATTGATAAGAGCGGAAAATCGGAGGCTATTCCGTGCGAATAAGAATCCTCGGCATTTCAGAAATGTGTCCAATAGGAAGGATATTTTCTTTTGTGTGAACGTGTACGTGATAAGTCCATATAGTTGTGAAATCCATTTTGTGTCAGACGAAATTTTCGAGAAATTTCATTTCAATCAACATACTGAAACAGCCCTATACAATTTTTTTGGTCAATTTCAGTGGATTTTGGGAATTTCAGCCAAAATGACTTATTTTTTAAAGGACTTGCTTCAATTTTTTTTCCTTAAAAGCCCCAACCCTATCCTAAGCCCTCTTTCAAACGAATGAAAAGAAAGGGGCAAAAGGCCCTTTCACCTTTAACAACCAATACAGCCCATATTTTCCCCCCTTTGTTGGGCTACTGGCCCCCCTCCCTCCCTCCTCATCGGTCCAGTGAGACACACTGCCCATCTCATTTAAATTTGATCCATTTAGTGGGCCTCGCCATATTTGAGCCCTAAACTGAAATCAAAATTCCACTTAAAATAAATTCCTAATCAAATTTCTACATATATATATATAAATAAATTTATATTTTTCCCAAAACATAATTCTGAAAAGTTTAACTGAAATTTCCGAATCAGCCCAAAATTTTCATTTGGAGGGTTAACCAAAACGGCAACCGAAACGAAACTCACAACGATGGATAAGTCACTTAAGATTCATTAATACAAAAGAGGATACAACTGAAAAACTAAAAAAGACTGGCACAAAGCCACAAACCAGCAAAAAAGAAAAAGAAAAAAACATCAAAGGGCCAAGAAACATAATATCTAATCCACTCCTTGTTTTGCTGGAACGTTGGCCACTTCACTGGCTCCCCTAACATATGATGAAATTCAACCTCCATGAAATTGCTTAATCCTTGATTTCATCCAGGGTAAAACTATATTTATATGAATTACATCGAACACTTTGCACAAAGAAATGCAATTGCTGTGGCTCTCTCCATTATTAGGAGACCTACAAATAAATCATGAAAAAGTCCAAATGTTGACAACGGGGAAAAAAAAAAGACAATGTAAATATCCATGGGCCCATCAGGGATCCAATAGTCCAAAACTCCAAATGCTGTGGCAACAGTGGACCAGTCTGACAAAGTGACCTTGGCTGGTTGAATGCTTTGTTTTGAAGTATTGCATATCATAGCTAATAAACTGAGTTTTAGTAAATCGCTGTTCCACAGCATCCTCTTGTCTACAGTGGGGCCAATTGGGGCTGACAACATGCCACCAATCACCTCATATACTAAAGGCTAGCAGAGTTCAACCAAAAAACTCTCCAGTGGAGAAATGGAAGTCAATCAGGCTCAATTCCCAATATCCACTTACGAAATTGGCATTTACAAAAGGGAACCATTATAGTAAAGGATAAAGATGGAGATCTAATCAGAGGGAGCAATAAACACTACTACAATAGTCACCACTCAGCAGTCTCTAAGAAGAATATTAAACCATTCACTCATCCCATTAATCGCATGCATCTGCAAATGGCCCAAAATACACTAGTTTCCAGAATGAAAAATGGTGCAAGAAGCATTTTCCACAAATGCCTCATTTCCAAAATTTTGACGCAAAATTCACATAGAAGCATAAAACAAATGTATTAACATGTGAAGCTAGAGATGTAGGCATCTGTCAGAATAAAGAAAATTTCCAATAACTGTGCAAGAAAAACATTGATAATGATAACATAAGAAACGAATAAGCTTAAAATGGACAAGTGCACTGTTTACCATGACTACAGAGTGATCAAAAGATCCACTAAGAAGAACTTCTGGCACATGCCGGTTCCATGCAACTGCCTGAACCTGTAGTGACATTAGGGAACAGAGAGAAAACACCATCAGATATTAGTTAAGAAGGGAGGTGGTTGAGGGGGAAAGCTTTGATACCAGAAGTTTGGGAAAGGTTTTAGCGGGAAAACTTTGATAATGGAATTTATATTTTATTTTATGGGAATGGTTTATACAATAATATTTCAGAATAAAAGCATAATAATAGTGTATCATATCTGATGATTCATTATTTTCGCATAAAGTCCATGTGAATTCCTTACTCATGGTGTGCCCCTAGTGTATTGAGGCATCATGGGGGGAGCATACTATTTCTAGAGTAGATTTTAAACAAGGGACTAAAGCTTGTGATGGCGCAGCCCGGACCCGATCGATGAAGATCTACACCTCCGACGATGAGATCGAGCCCGAAGACTCAAGACCTAAGATCACTTGGGAGAAATAGCCAAAGATAACTCACGAGAACTTCTGAATTTTATTAGAATATAGCATTTCTTACAATCAAGCACCCCTCTCTATTTATAATAGAGGAATGGTCTAAATAAAGAAACTACCATTATTCGGTGATTCCTAAAATCTCCAAGTAAATCAAATCACTAAAATCTCTCTGATTAAATCAAATCACTAAAATTACTAAACTATTTAAGGAAAGCAAATCAATGGAAGGTTCCTTGGTAGGACCCATTAGTGGTGGGCCCTCTTCTTCTTGGGCCGCAATGCATCAGTGTCCAATACAAAAAATAAAAGAAAAATAAACATGATATATGCTTCTACCACCAGAAAATCCTCAAGGTAGAAAAAAAAGAAAGAGATTAATATTAAAGGAAAGCCAAAAACATGATGTTCAAGTGAAGAATGTTTCTCCAAGGGAAACTCGAGCATTCTTAAAGTCATTAATCTACCAAGGTAAAGAATAATTGCCTTGTCAGTGTGATGTTCCAATGTGAGAGAACATTTCCCAGTAACCACATCCCACACTTTGACTGACTTGTCCGCGCTTGCACTGGCCAGTACATTTCTAAACATGGGAAGAAGCAGAGACATTAAAACTATAACTGGAATAAGGGCTCGACGCTAAAATAATATACATACATCATGTGCTTACCTGACCTCCTTGTTCCATGCAAGACCAAGTACAGAATCCTTATGGCTGTCCTTTTTGTATTTGACTGAAGTCTACGGGAATTGAAATCCAAGAAAGAAAATAAATAGACCTCCAAGTTCATTATTTATGAAGATAAATAAGAGCATAATAAATTGTGCTAAAATCATAGCTTCAGACACAACTTCACAAGCAAAAATGTGGTGACAAAACCCTTGCAAGCCTCCATTATGGGTCAACACAGTAAAGCTTTTATAAATTTTCCTTTGGATGCTATCATAACTTTCCCTGTTAAAGAATCGGGATTGGGAAAAGAGAGGTAATTCCTTCTTTATCTGAAAGCAGAAAACTCGGAAAAAAAAACTGTTTAATTTATTTAATGCAGATGATTTTACCAATAGATTAAATAATTCATATTCCAAATATGGTGGATGAGACAAGCCAAGATGAGGACAAATAATATAAAAGGACAAGAATGAACTCTCTATGACCAAAAAAAAGGCATAGCCTCCATTGTCACTCGATATAAGCACAAACCAAAGGAAAAGGTTACAGCAGATTAGCCAATTTTCAAATGAAATTAAAATTAGGAGAAGAAAACAATCACAAACCTTCTTTCCTTTCTTCTTCTTGGAAATGCCTCCTAATGACATAAATGGTTGAACTTCATCAATCTGAAAATGGAAAGGTAGGACAAACAATTAAATAAAGGAAATATACTCATGCCCAATGCAGGAGATTGATCAGTCTTTCGATTATTTGGATCAACTTGATTGATCAAGATGCATGTTAATCAGTGCAGGCTCCAAAAATCTGGGTCAAAACATAAAGCGAAGGGACAAGATGGATGCAGGGTGGATTCCAGACTAAGGTCAAAATATTCTGAATTATTTACGTATCCAAATCAAGAAATTGAAGGATCGATTGATTTCAACCATCAAGCTCAATTTGTTGACTCAAAAGGGCCCATTAGTGCTGAAACCGTCGGACAGCATCATAGTGCCTGAAACCATTGGACGGCATTATAGTGCTGAAACCATTGGACGGCATTATGCTGGGTTTGACCCAACTCCCAACTAAACCAGGCCCAAAACCCAGCTCGGTCCAGATTGGGGTGGCACTTTGATTGGACGTCCAAGCCTGAAGATTAAATCCAGCCAACAGCTGAATGTAGAACCCTCGGTTCCCACTATAAGCGGCGCCCAATGAATTCCACCAAACAGCCAATTTCAGAAATTGGTCACTTTCAAAAATCAGTTTCCATATCAATGAAGGATTCTTAAAATCAGAAATATTTAAGAGAGAATGTACATTTGGAGATCTTACAAAATAGCAAGCAACTACAGCTAAGGAGATTCAAGCGTGGCCCATGCCCAACCTAAATTGGGCATCCAAATCATATTCAGCCTACTTACAAACAAACTTTCTTTATTTTGTTTTGTTTACATTATTATGTTACGTAAGCAAGTTAGAACTCTCTATTATGAGATTCCTTTCTTTAGTCCTTTAGGGTACAAGTTGGCATGAGGAAGTAATTTAGGGCTTTTATTTCATTGGAGACATTATAAATGCCTATGTATGTTGGACGCCCAGCCCTAGGCTGATTTTTATGATATTATTCTCAATATTTTTTGAATGGTTATGCAAATTCTCTCTTCTCCTATTGGTTTGAGATGGATTTTCTCCCGAGGATTGAACACTGTTTCAAGTGGTGGAATGCATTTGGGGCAAGCTTTATGCTGCTTATCTGCTTGCGTTTGATTTAGTCGTTGATGATTTTGGGTTAGGAAATTGAATTGCTTCCCCGGTCAGTTGGGCTCTTCCATTTGGCTGCATCAATGTCAAAAAGGACTTCATCTAAGAAATACTTATCTGTCCATTCAATAAAATATATATATGGGGGGAATTTTCAGGTGAGCTCGTGCAAAAATAGCTTAGATGTGCACAGCCTAGCTAAAAAATCCACCTATGATCAATCCAAATGGGACACGCACTACCACCCTACTGAATGTCACTTATCCGATGTTTTCTACACCGATTTAAATGGGATCAACCATCAGATTGCCATTAAAAAAAACCTGAATTTGGGGGCCACAGATCAAGAAGTTAGGAACTTAGGATGCTATGATGGACATGAAATTTTGGACACATGGGTCACATCTAGATCTTTCAATCCCCACCTTCCCATGAATTGACATGGGCCCCACAAGGCTGAGCACAAATTGATTAAATGAGCATGTGTGCACCTGAAAGGGACTCGTGTGTGCATGTACATGCATACATATAAGGTCTACAGTATGTTCAAAACATTGGACAATGTGAAATGAAGAACAAGTTACATACAAGATCAAGGTCCCAAATTTCAATAGAAGGTTCCATTGAGCCTACAGCTATGAAGTTTCCTGCCAAGATGAAAAATAATCAGTCGTATACTAAAAAGAAAAGGTAAAAGTCTAATGCAAAACAAAGAAGCAATGACAATAACATTCGAAAACGGAAGGAATAATTTCACGAATGTAAATTGTAAAATTTAATTAGGATTAGTTATACTACTTAAACTGTAATATCACTGTAGCAAAAGACACTAGAAGACACCATTCAACAATTTTAAATAATAAAAATAAAAATAAAAATAAACACACACACTCAAGGACAAACAGATATAACCCATGTATTTGTAAAATCACTGGAGCAAAAGACACCAGAAGACACCATCAAAAAAGTTATTATTATTATTATAATAACACCAAAAGGCAAACAAATACAACCCATGCATGCTAGAAAAAACTAATCAATTCAACATTCTAATCATCAGCTGGGTCAGGGTAGTCATTATCACTTTTTTGAAGCTCCAATCTCCTATCGCATAAAACCCTATGGTGCAAATAACCAACTACTAGCATTTCAAAATACACTAGATAACCTTGATACATAATACAATAGCATCTAATGGGAGCAATATGTTTATACAGAGTGATGCTCAAAAGCAAAATGAAATAATAATTTTCTAATGGCCTCACTTAATATCATTGATGGGAGTGGAACATCATAATTTTGGTTATACTACTTGATGGCATAGTGATGGCTCCTTTGCTTATGTTGTTGGTTTTAACGTTTTGCTTTTGGTTTTGCTTCGGGCTTTGGTTTCCAAGTCCTAAGCATCTTCAGTGTATATTTCTTATGCAGTACTGCCCTCTTTTTTAACAAATTTGCCATAACAAAAAAAAAAGTGTAGGTAGCAGAAAAATCAAATATGGGAAGCCACACCCAAAAAAATAATAATAATAATAAATGATAAAGACTTCTTCAAATCAATTAAAATTTAAATATGACCCAAATTACACTGTCTGACATTCTTAAATTGGTGTGTCCTTCAGAACCATAACTCACCTTTATCTCCACCTTTAAGATTACAATCTATCCATGTTGTGCACAGAGGAAAGGCTGGAAGGATGATATCATGATGAACGTACATGTTTGAATCACCGTCTCCTGATTCTTCAAATATCCAGACCTGCCAAGATAATATGGTACAAAATTTCAACTTCCTTATATTGATAAAGGGTGCATTTGATATTTTGGAGGATGTATCCCAAGTCTCAATCAGGTGGAAATAAATGGTTATCCAATCTGTTGTGGGCCTGGAGCAGTGTGGAAAAGTAGGACATTTTTCCTAACTTCTCTCTCCACTGAGGAAACGGCACAGATACTGATTTGGGAAAAGGAAGGAAGTACTGATGCGCTTCCAGTTTCCATACTGCTCGAACAAGAGTGGGCATAATGAATTACCACTCGTTTACCAAGTAATTAAAAATGCACATGCTTTGGGCACTTTCACAAACATGTCCTATATCAATTGAGTGCTAATCATGTCTAATGTCAAAATGGAACTCACAGTCAACTCCGCCCAACAAGTCACAGTTACAGCAACAAATGCAGGAAAAGAAACTATTTACCAAAGGCTCAATAATTTCAATGATAGACATAAAAAATTAGACGGGAAAGGAAGTGCAGGTCTACATATTCACATACCTCAAGATGACTGACATCATCTTCGTTACGTGCACAAACTATAACTGCATCTGTTGCCTTTATGACCATATCCTCGATTTCTTCTTCATCATCATCCTCCTGCCAGAAGCACCATTTATTAGTTCATGAATTGCAGGCCACAACACTTTAGGTACCGATACAGTACCAGGTTGACAGCATGGTAGCGTCCACAGGAAGAAATGGAGAGAGTTATGCAACAAAACACGATACTTGCAGTCTCCAACAACACAATGTGCATGTGTGTCAAAATTATGGAATTTTTTTTACAAATTTTGCAAATTGCGGATGTACAAAATAAACCGAAGGTCGATTATTTGATTATTTCCAATTCTAGTAAGTTTTCACATTTCTTTCCATATCTTTCATACTTTATTTTACAGCCAGCCTAATCCATGGTATGACAAGCATTTCGTATTTCCTAGCATATACATCCAGATACAAGTATGAAACATGCATTGAGATACAGGAGAAGTTACAATGATAGCTTTGATAAGACCAATGCCAATAGTGTGCATGGAATATATGTATTTGCAATTTTAACAGCATCCTTGTTCATCAAATTGATTACTTTATAAATCTTAATGATTTTGTTGAGGTACTAACTAGATGGGATAAAAACAAAAACGAAAACCATTTCAGAAAATATAGATAGATGTATCATATTAGATAACCATATCCGAGATTTATAGATATGCGAACCCCTGTTTCCACGCACAAATCGCACATAACATGATCATATCTAGGCATCTATAGTGAGTTGAAAATGAAGCAATAAAACCATATCTAGGCATCTATTGAGTTTGAAATTAAGCAATAGCGAATTAAAGAAACATTGCAACCTTTTAAACCAGAATAAGACTTACATCCTTATCCTTCAGATATGGGTCCATGTCGTTACTTGGATAGTAAGCATCACCAAGTCCAGAGCTAAATACTTGAATGCCTGATCCGAGTCCAAAAGAAAAATATTCGTTGGAAACATGAGAAATAATCCTTGAAAGAAAGGATAAACCATATAATTTATAATTGATAATCTTCTCAAAGATCAATGAATCCAAGCTTTGGAACTACAGGATAACTTGCTAAAGCACAGAAGGTACCATCATCCTCTTCATCATAACGCTCCATGTCAAGTTCCTTAAGGCCATCAGTTATGTCTTCAAAGTTATTCCCAGGTGTCTTTCCAAGAGCACCTGCTGCTGCCAATGCATGGGCGACTTCATCAGTATCCTTGGCAGCATCGACATCCATTTCCTCGTCTTCTTCATCCTCGTCGCCATATCCACTGCATAAGCAAAACACCAATCAGACCAGACCAAGGCATAGCTACCTAAACAAACCCCTCTCCCTCCATCTCACAGTGCACAGAAGTTTTACAAAGTCATTTCACATGGCTTCATTGGGACTTTTGGCCGAAACAGTTGCCTCGTTCAAGATCCATGTAATGGTTCAAAACAGATCCAGAAAACTGAAGCCAGCAAAGCGTTTTCTCTTTGTTTCCATTTGTTATATTATGTAGGCCAGGACATCTGGCTTTTATAAATTCTCAAAAGATTAAGATGTGTTTGGGAGAAGGACAAACTTGAAATCAGTTGTGATGGATGGCATTAACCCATTAAACGCAAGATATGTGTTCTGTGATCAGTGACACCAGTTCATTTCAGACTTCTATAAAAGCTATGTATAAAAAGAAAATATTCTTCAATATCATAATTAAGGAAAAGAGTATTCTACAACTTACAGCCTTGGAAATGAATCTCATTCTCAATTGAAGAGTGGTTGCTTAATTGATCAGTGTGACATAACACTAGTTCAATGAAAGGATGAAGTTATATCCAAGGACAAAATCTGACTTCGGTTTCTGTGATTGTTTCATCTTCATATTAGTACAACAGTTTCTGTAGAAATATCGCATTAACTGATTGGTGGGTGAGATTTGTATCAAATGTGTGCACAGTCCTCAGCACCCACGTAATTTACATCCAGCTGCCGTAATCAATTAGTGACAAATCGCACCAAGCAGTCACCGGGTGACACTCAACAGCCAATAGTTAATTATTGCATCATAAGACAAAAAATTTATCTTATTTTGAGCTAGATATCTGGTGAACAAAAAATAATACTACAAGTGGGTCTAAACCTATACCGAATGAAAAAGCAAAAATAAGCAATAAAGAGGGTGAAGAGCATAGCAATTTTACCTTCTTTCGAGGGCGCCGCTCTTCAGAATCTCTTCAATTTCCTCCTTAGAAGGTGGTTCTGCGACTACTGGAACCACCTTTGAAACTCCCTTAGGGACCCAACACACAGCAGTAATCATCTTTCCCACTAATTATCTCATCTATGAGAAATAAATACAGTGTAAATTTTATGATGCACACTATCAAACACATGTAACAGTCATACAACATGAACAACTAAACAAAATCTCTTTATAAAAGTAGCTCTCCTTCATTCTGAAAAAAATAAAAATACAGCTATCTTTACTAAAACAGCTTAGGTTTAAGGTTTAGGGTTTTGGGTAAGAAATCATCATCAAACTGAAGCGGCCGATAAACTTAGAATAGAGAGAGAGAGAGAGAGAGAGAGAGGCATATACAGAAAGATAGAGTTCTACGTTGCCTCTTCCTTCTTCGTCGCCGCCTTCCTTTTTTTTCCCTCTCCCTCCCTTTTACTTCAGTAGTCTCGTTTTTGTTCTGCCCTGCAGACAACCCTAGGCTTTCAGAAGCTCTTTAAGAGCACGTTTGTGTACTAGCAACTTCCATGGAAAGATGAAATTGCAGCATCAGCAAATTCTATTATTTTAAATACCATGGAAAAGGTTTTCCGCAGAAGTTAAAAATTCATGCTTGGTGAAAAAAAAATCCTTGATGAATTGGTGCTAATGTTGTTTGGTGCAGCTGCGGATTTCTTATTGAAAACTATTATTTACCGTTTGGTGCAACAATTTTCCTTGGAAAAATAACAAATATGGAATTGGACCCATCTTGATTGTCAAAGGCCTTAGGATAATAATACTAAGGGAGTAGTTTGGCAGAAATCAATATTCTTTGTGGCCCCTCAAATCGTAAAGAATCTCCATTTCACAATTTGTATGGAGTAATATTATGCTATGAATGGTCGTCAGCTTGGACGCATGGTTCCACTTGGATGAGTGCAACGGTCAAGCGATGGATCCCATATGATAATTATGATAACCATTCGACCGAGGGCCTTAAACTGTAATTGTTGGAAAATTTATTCTATACTTCCTCCTTTTAACAAAGGGCATAAACACCCATCAACATTGAGAAGGTTTATTTGTTTTGGTTGTTTGATTAATTAAAAAATCTTGGTGTCCAAAGGTAGGCATCAGAAACAATTTGGTCGGCGAATTAGGAGTGACATTTCTTGACCCAACTAATGCGGCCCGACCCAAGACTAGACTCCGTAGGCCCTGATGGGGCTGCATCATCAACCTATCTATCCAACTTCCAACTTGACAATCCAATGTTCATGTTGAACCTTTTTCTGTGTGTGTTGACATTCCTAAGTAATAAATGGGTTAGGCTCGAATTGAGTACGTTCTCATTGTTCGACCTTCCTACCCTACATGAACCCATCCTGACCAATCTAATTGCATTATGATTCACCAATTTAACTAAAAAACCAGCCCCTTAATTAGGTGCTGGGGTTGACCCTTTTAACAAAGTAAGTTGGCCAATTGTCAGAGGCGGACCCAGGATTTTCTTTTAGGTGGGGCTAAACTTTTGCTAAAATTTTTTCACATTAACAAAAGCAAAAGAGAAACTGTATTCCATTTAAATAGAAGCAAAAATATTTAACTACATAAACTAACATATATTTTTTGTTCAAAATGATGACTATATTCAATTCTCCAAAATTTACAGTACAAGAGAACTATACTAAAAACAAAAGAAAAACCCCAAAAAACATGGGCAATTCAATCATCTCCAAAAAGAAAGGGTTGACAACCTCCAAAAAAATTCGGTTATCAACCCGAAGAAAGAAGTACATATTAAAGATTGGACATCAACTAACATATACTTCTCCCATTAAAAGTCATCCCAACTCCAAAACAAAGTTTTTACAACTGCCCTCTACGATTCTTCATGTTTTGAAAGCGTTGCATGATCGTCTTATCATCAATGCTATTGAATATGTCCTTTTCGATATATGCAAGCAAACAATCATTCATCCACTCATCTTCCATTCGATTGCATAGTCGATTCTTAATGATTTTCATAGCAAAAAATACCCTCTCAACAGTAGCAGTGGCAACTGGTAGGGTTAGCACTAATTTCAAGAGCAAATAAACTAAAGGATATGCAATGTCCCTTTCTGTCTCAACCATCTTCTGAGCAAGGCCGCTAATTCCTTTCACTCCGAAAAACTTACTATTGGTGCGCATATCAACGATACAAAGTAGCAAGCTGAATATCAAGTCTCGGCCGATCTGAGTCCGAAAAATCATTTGAAAATAACTGAGAACGGCGGATCAATTTTTCCTTATCGAACGCAGAGAATGAACCACTTGGATCCAAGCATGCCACACAAAGAAGCAACTTAGTGTTCACCACATTGAAGCAGCGATTGAGCTCTTTTAAGTTGCAAATCAATAGTAGCATGGAATATGTCGACTTGAAAATGATGGAGATTTGTCATTTCAGCTTTACGTCATGATCGCTTTCGTTCAACAAACATATCATTCATATTGGGAATGATGATTTCATATTTATCACAAAATGAACGTACTTCAAATGGGAGAGGATCCCACCCACCATCTCTCATCATTTGCAGTCGTTGCTTCGACACTCTCACTAGTTCCATGGCAGTGATAATATTTTGACCATTTCGCTGCAATAACTTTGATAATTCATTGGTGATCCTCAATATATCTATCATCAAATGCATTTTAAATGCAAAATCAAATTCACCCAATACACACAATAAATTAGTGGCAGAGCCCTTCTGTTCGCTCATATTATCATCTGAGATAATTTCAAGCACATCAACCACAGAGGAGAACAAGAGTCTCAAGTTAATCAATGTATCAAAATGCGAGCCCCAGCGTGCATCTCCCGACCTCTTGAGGCTAGTCTTCTGATTCAAACCCTGTCCACTTTCAAGTTCGCCCGAATTGAGAGCATCCACGACTTTAGCAGCTTGTATACTTTGGAGCATGTCGTGGCGTTTGCAAGAGCCTCCAACAACATTCAACACCATAGAAACCGAGTCGAATAAAGCGGCAACTGGTTTGTTATCTTTTGCAACAGCAACGAGTGTCAACCGAAGCTGATGTGCAAAACAATGAACATAGAATGCAGTTGAATTCTCATTCTGAATGAGCCTTTGGAGGCCATTAAACTCACCCTTCATATTAGCAGCCCCATCATGAACTTGCCCACGCAAACATCAATGCCTAGAAAATATCACTTCGATGGCCATTTTAAGTGATTGAGCTTTAGTGTTTGTAACATGTTCTATGGCTAAAAACCGCTCAATCACACATCCACGTTTATCCACATAGCGTATAACAAAAGCCATTTGCTCTTTAATAGAAATATTCACCAAAAGGGCAAATGGTGCATCTCCAAGCTCGTAAATGATAGCCTGAGCGGTTTCTGTGGCAGCCGCATTCACAATGTCTTTTTGAATCTTAGGGGAGGTCAATTTCAGATTGTCAGGAGCATTTTCCAATACGACTCTTTTAATAGCTTCATTCTGATTGGCAAGTACTTGCAAAAGCTCAAGAAAGTTACCCATATTGTTTGAATCTTCAAATTCATCATGACTACGAAAAGGCAATCCTTGGAGTAGAAGAAATCGAATAGAAGCAAGTGTTGCCTTCAGGCGGATTCGATAATCTGTTCGAGCTTGACTGCTTGACAATAATCGTCTCAATGTGTTGCTTCTGATTCAATAAGTTCCGACACTTCTCATATGCTTGATTATGAACACTATTCGGTCCTCCCACATGATTTTCAATTCTTTCTTTTTTCCTCCAACTTTTAAATCCTTGAGTTATAAAAGCATCATAACGCGTTTCCTCTCCAAAAAGACAACAAAGGCAAAATGCAACATCTTTTTCTATGTTGTACTCCAACCAACTACCGTAATCCTAAAACCAAACAGGATTAAATCGCCTCTTATCTTATCCACACCCCGTATAAGGAAACTTATGGCCACGAGGCTAACAAGGGCCCTTTTGTAGATACGCTCTTCGGACTTGGTCCCTATCCGTAAGATGATAGCTTGAGATTGGATTCCGTAACCCAGGATCTGCGGGAAGATCTATCAAGTAAACTTCTACACACCCTTTCTTCAAGGATGATGGCATTTCATTATTCTTATCATTCTTTAGAGTCGGAGATGGTGGTTGGTCGTTGATTGCTTTTTGTAATATTTTTCCATATCTGAGTCAAAGATAAGGTCAATTACATCAAAATCCTCGCCAACCACCAATAATCACCATTTATAGCATAGGTTAAAGAGATGATTTTAAATAATTTTGTGTTTTTATAAGGAACCCTACTACTAACACCTAATTTGTGAATAAACTTTTAAACTATAACACCCAAATCACGAATCCTCAAGAAATGAGCACATCAATTGACAAGCAAACTACAACAATAATAAAGAAACTCTAAAGAAGTAATACAAATTAGCATGTAAAAATTAGTACCTTTATATTCTTTCCTTAAGCTCCAAACAATTCCTTTAACATATGAATCCAAATGAGAGCACCTGTATTTATAAATGAACATTATCAGCATAATCATAAACATCATATTACAGGCCAAGAAAAAAGTTTTAAAACAGAAAAAGGAGAAGAAGAAATAAGTAGTTAAAGATTAAACATTGATCAAGACAATTAAAGAAGACTTGCTCTTGACAATAAAAAATTATATAAAGTGTTTTGGTTAAGATGAAGAAGAGCCCATTGAAAAAGAAATGAAACTGATCCTGAACTGTTGAGTTCTCATCGAGTCTTGAACTCTTTGAGTTTTCACTACAACTCCAAACTTCATATTTCTAGATGAGCTGTCACTAGACTCAAGGCCATTGTCACTTTGTTTTGAGTAATAATTGAGCTAGTCACTATTTAAGGGGTGGTTTAATTCAGCTATCTGTGGCGATCATATATGGGACCCAATGCCAATTTACTCATCCAGTCATCAATATCCCTTAGTTCTATTATCATTTCTCCATAAAGTCATATTCACCTTTTCTCTTCCACAAAATACAGATTATTCAAATCTGAAGGATGTTACAGAGAGATAATAGGATTGCACATTTGCACCTGCATCATCTATTCATCTTATTTGAGTTACTACAAAATTCAAGTAGACGGTCACCCCTTTTTTTTGAACATTTGTCTAACTCCAGGCAAATGGACCAGGAAGAGAGCGTGAGGTTGTAACCTCAGGGTTGAACCAACTCTTGAGACTTTATCTGCCACACATACAGCCTAAAAGCTTTTCCAACCAAGTATTTCTAAATGACTGTTCGCAAGCCAAAAATTATGAGCACCAATTTAAAAAAAATCCAGTCGCATCCACCACAGCAATTTCTGGCTATGTCCCGCCAAGAATTGACGCAATTGTTCAAACATCCAAATTTGATGGAAATGCCCCTATATTGTACCTTGATGATGGTTGTACTCTACCACTAAGAGCACCTTCCAATTGTGCTACAGGATTTGTCATTTAACAAATTAAATTTGAGCATCAAATTTAACTGCGAAAAAAGATGAAAGTAGAGAAGGCATATTGTCAACAAAAAAAAAAATTTAATTAAATTGGTATATGTTGAACTGAGTCTTCTTTGCAATGGAATGGGTTTAGTGTGGATGTACACCAATAAATTGCAGAGATCAAAGTAAACACTTTCACCTTCAGGTTTTTATTCATTTGTTTGTTTTTTAATGGAGTAGATGTGGGACATTCTCCTAATTCATATACACCTCATTTTCTGGAATGATTCCACTTGGGGTCATTAACCTTTTGTAATTTCGATTAGCCAAGAAATTAGAAAGCTCCTATTAGAATTTTAGGGGTGTAACGGTTCGGTTAACCGGTCATTTTGGGGAAACCGTTAACCGAACCGTAACTGCAGTTTTTTGTTTTTAAAAACTGTAACCATATCCACAAAAACCGTGGAAAACCGAACCGCGGTTAACTGTATTAGACGGTTCGGTTACAGTTAATAACCATGGAAAAATCTAACAGCCCTGCTAGTGACCAAATGATACATGAGGAGGCTGTGAAAAGGGGTCTGATTTTATTCAAGTATCATTTTTTCGTGCAGAAATTTTTAACTAATGTTTCTACTCCGTGGAAAATTGCTTCCACTGGTGAACATGAAGCAGAGGTTTGTGGTCAGAGCTGCCTTTTTCCTATACTGTGAAAATGAAAACCCAACATGACATGGAATTCCAGTGTTGCACATATGTCTTATGAGTAACAATTAGTAAAGTAATATTGGGTAGACTATATGGTTGTTAACTCAGTGAGTTTCATTCAGCTCCAGCACAAAAATCACACAAGAATCAAACTATTCATATTCATTCTCTGTAAGACTGTAACCCCTCTTCTCTTTCTTATGCAAGGTGCATCAAATGATTTGTGCGGTTCTACTTCTACATCAAAATGAATGTCATGCGAATACTTCTCATATGCTGAAATGATTAACTTGTAATTTGTAAAGGTACATTACACAGGTAAATGTAAATAGGGCACAAAAGAGAGCGAGAGAAAACCACATTTAAAAAAAAATTAGGTGGGTTGCATCACCATCGGGTTAAAGGTAAAACCCATATAATAACCGGGTTAGATAGGGAATGGCCCCTTTATTTTGAGAGAATCTTAATCTCAAAGCAACCAGTTCAGACTCAACCTAAATCACTTGCCACCTGTTTGCAAGTCATTGATTAGGGTCGACCTCAATGGTCGTGCTGCCCAAATCATCACAGTGGACCTCACTTCTCATGAATCTAGAACATCAAATTAATTTCTCATGAACCAGCAATTACAAGAATCAAACAAAAATTCCTTGCAAAATCCAACTCCTACATTCCAAATCCAGAAAGAAGATTCGCTGTCGCATTCAATTGAATCAATTCCAAGTCACGGCAACTCAAATCACAAGTTCCTACACCTCAGAGAGTGGAAATGGCAGAAAGAAAAAAAAGAAGGCAAAAAGGGGCCACATGCTCTGAAGTGTGCTGTAAAGTGTAAAGTCCTGCCAACCAAAAATAAGCGCTTCTGAGTTCTGAGCACCAGCAGCAAGATAACCATCCAACAGAGACCGTGGAAACTGGAAACTTTGCAGGAATGTGTTCCCAGTGCCCCAAATATATGCGATACATCATCAACCCCAAGTGGTGAAAGTGTCTCCAAATACAACCGAGAATCACAAAACGCCATCTTTGACGAGCATATCGGGGCCATTACACGGATCAGAGCAGATCCAAAATCTCAAAACCAAACTCATCAGCCTTTTGGCCTTTCTTAAACAAAATAAACAAAAAAAAAAAAAACCTACAATCGTGATAAGAACACAAACAAACCTGGATCTGACGAATGAGGCGAGAGAGAGAGGGGGAGGCGTCTTCTTCTTCTTCTTCTTCGTTCGTGCCTTCGTGGCTTCGTGCGCCTGACCGGGCTGGGAGTCGAGAGAGAGAGGCGAGAAGGGGCTGGGAGGCGAGAGAAAGGCGAGAAACGTAGAGGGGCTGGGAGTTGAGAGCTACTACGTAATGAGGTAGGGTTTGTCTTGTTTGCTTGATTTTTCATTTAGCCCCTTATTTTTCCTTTTTTATCTGTATAACGCTACGGTTCTGTTAATAACCGTAAATTATTATAAAAAATTTAATCAAATCAAACCATGCGCTTTTTAGATTTTATTAACTATAACCGAACCGTGAAAAATAATTATTAACCGCGGTTCGGTTCGATTAGCTGGTTTTTCAGTTTTTTTTTTACACCCCTAATTAGAATTAAATTAGAAGATACTTTCCTAACAAGAACAAAAATGCATGCCCTAAGAACATGTTTGGCAATTAACTAGTTAAAGTTAAGTGAAGTGAATCCACACAATAAAAGACAATGGGTCATATCAAAAGTACATATTTTCAAAATTTTCACAATCTTTTTCAAAACAAGTAAAAAAAAAACCTTCTTTCTCCACTAAAAGACAAAAAAACTCCACATTTTTATATAAAAAGTCAAAAAGATTTCATACCAAATAACTAAAAACAAAATACAATCATAACCTCTTATATTTTATTATCTCTTCATTTGACGCTTCACTTCACTTTACTTCAATTCACCGTACATCCAAACATGCCCTAAATGGATCTAGGATCATGAACAAATATTCCAAATAACATTAATAAAAAATCATTAATATCAATCGGAAAAAATGAACGTTTAGGAGGCATACCGTCGGCACTGCACACTTAATCGAATTAAAATTTGAAAAACAAACCACAATAATTAATAAATTTATTTTGGGGGACTCATATTAGTGTACCAAATAATGTAACAAAGAATATCATAAATAAAAGCCTTAAATCAAAACAACCCTAAAATCAAGTAATGTAACAAAGAATATCACAAATGAAAAGCCCTAAATAAAAAATAAGCGCGACGATTGTCGAAGGAAGACGCACGCCGAGAAGGGTTGTTCAGCTGAGGTCAAACCAAGAAGAAAGGTCGAAACAAGAGTTGGAACTTGGAGGGTTTTTTTTTTTATCCACCCTTTTACACATGGGGCACTTCTTTTAGGCATGTGGGGCATCGGCCATGGGCCCAATGCGATTTTAAAGGGAAACTGAAAATTGAACTCGGGCGAATGCCCCAGATCAGAACCACGTGGGTCCGCCTCTGAGGGTTAGGGTAGTCATTATCACTTTTTTGAAGCTCTAATCTCGTATCGCATTAAACCCCACGATGCAAATAACCAACTGCTGGCATTTCAATATACACAGTATAACTTTGATACATCATACGATAGCATCTAATGGGAGCAGCATGTTTACACAAAGTGATGCTCAAAAGCAAAATGAAATAATAATTTTCTAATGGCCTCACTTAATATCATTGATGGGAGTGGAACATCATAATTTTGGTTATACCACTTGATGGCATGGTGATGTCTCCTTTGCTTATGTTGTCTATTTTAACGTTTTGATTTTGGTTTTGTTTCAGGGCTTTGGTTTCCAAGTCCTAAGCATCTTCGGTGTATATTTCTTATATAGTATTGCCCGCTTTTTTAATAAATTTGCAATGACAACAAAAAAAAAAAAAAAAAACCTGTGTAGGTAGCGGAAAAATCAAATATGGGAAGCCACACACAAAAAAAATAATTAAAAAAATGATAAAGACTTCTTCAAATCAATTAAAATTTAAATATGACCCAAATTATACTGTCTGACATTCTTAAATTGGTGTGTCCTTCATAACCATAACTCACATTTATCTCCACCTTTAAGATTACAATCAATCCATGTTGTGCACAGAGGAAAGGCTGGAAGGATGATATCACGATGAACGTACATGTTTGAATCATCGTCTCCTCATTCTTCAAATATCCAGACCTGCCAAGATAATACGGTACAAACTTTCAACTTCCTTATCTTGATAAAGGGTGCATTTGATATTTTGGAGGATGTATCCCAAGTCTCAATCAGGTGGAAATAAATGGTTATCCAATCTGCTATGGGCCTGGAGCAATGTGGAAAAGTAGGACATTTTTCCTAACTTCTCTCTCCACCGAGAAAACGGCACATATACTGATTTGGGAAAAGGAAGGAAGCACTGATGCACTTCCAGTTTCCATACTGCTCGAACAAGAGTGTGCATAATGAATTACCACCTGTTTGCCAAGTTATTAAAAATGCACGTGCTTTGGGCACTTTCACAAACATGTCATATATCAATTGAGTGTTAATCATGTCTAATGTCGAAATGGAACTCACAGTCAACTCCTCCTGACAAGTCCTAGTTACAGCAACAAATGCAGGAAAAGAAACTATTTACCAAAGGCTCAATAATTTCAATAATAGACAGAAAAAAAAAAAAAAGAAGGAAAAGGAAGTGCTTGTCTACATATTCACATGCTTCAAGATGACTGACATCATCTTCATTGCGTGCACAAACTATAACTACATCTGTTGGCTTTATGACCATATCCTCAATTTCTTCTTCATCATCATCCTCCTGCCATAAGCACCATTTATTAGTTCATGAATTGCAGGCCACAACACTTTAGGTACCGATACGGTACCAGGCTGACGGCATGGTAGCAAGTGTCCAGAGGAAGAAATGGAGAGAGTTGTGAAATAAAACACGATACTTGTAGTCTCCAACAACACAATGTGCATGTGTGTCAAAATTATGGATTTTTTTTTACAAATTTTGTAAATTGCGAATGTACAAAATAAACCAAAGGTCAATTATTTGATTATTTCCGATTCTAATAAGTTTTCACATTTCTTCCCAGATCTGTCATACTTTATTTTACAGCCAGCCTAATCCATGGTATGACAAGCATTTCGTATTTCCTAGCATATGCATACAGATACAAGTATGAAACATGCATTGAGATCCAAGAGAAGTTACAATGATAGCTTTGATAAGACCAATGCCAATGGTGTGCATGGAATATATGTATTTGCAATTTTAACAGCATCCTTGTTCATCAGATTGATTACTTTATAAATCCTAATGATTTTGCTGAGGTACTAACTAGATGGGATAGAAAGAAAAAAAAGAAACCATTTCATAAAATATAGATAGATGTATCAGATTAACCATATTTGAGATTTATAGATATGCCAACCCCTGTTTCCATGCATAGATCGCACATAACATGATCATATCTAGGCATCTTATAGTGAGTTGAAAATGAAGCAATAACACCATATCTAGGCATCTATTGAGTTTGAAATTAAGCAATAGCAAATTAAAAAAACATTGCAAACTCTTACAACAGAATAAGACTTACATCCTTATCCTTCAGATACGGGTCCATGTATTTACTTGGACAGTAAGCATCACCAAGTCCATATCAAAATCACGTGGGTCCGCCTTTGGTCCCATCGTCGTCCAGTAGTTGGATTCGACAACCCTTTGCAGCTGAGATGAGAAGAATCTGATGAATTTATCTTTTTGATCCACACGAAAATCTCCCAAGAACGCCATTGGATTGGAATTGCTCTCAAGAGAAGATTGAAGAGTGAATGCTTTCATGATGGGCGATGGACGAAATTAAGTGTATGGAGAAGCACTCACAATAACGTAGAGAGAGAGAGAGAGAGGGAGGGAAGTTTCTTTAGAGTAAAATGAAAATGTGGGGAGAGGCTCTATATATAAATAGGAGATTGGTCGTTACTCATTTGCAAAACTGGTCCAGCTGTCTTACGAATGTGTGCTTGACACCGGTTGTTTGTTTGGCTGGTCATGAGTCAAGGCTAGGGTCGAAAAACTCCAGAAAACTCACTGAGTTTGACTCTTGACTTTACCCACTAATCTCATTCTGACACAGGACCCAATCATGTACAAGGGATATTAAGCCAAGTAATCTCGTCTTAATAAGTTGTTTACATTCTGAACAATATAATAAATAGATCTAATTTTAAATAAGTAATATTTATGTTTAACTAATTATGCATGAGGTTTGGAGAAAAAAAACTTCAAAATGATGATTGAAATGTAATTTGAAACTTATATTTGATCATTTACAACCAATATTTGGACCAGCAAATTATGTGATATGCAATATCTTTTTTTATGTTTTCCTCACTTGCATATATAAATTTATTAATTTGAATTGATTATCATGAATGAATGTAGATAAATGTATATTTATATTTTTATAAGTAATGAATTTAAATTTTAAATACTTTTAAAGTTATTGAAGAAAAAAGTGAATCTCCAAAGTCTTTGGATTGACTCTATCCGTGGTAAATTTTTTACATTGGATGAGTCGAGTCGGAGTCACGGGTCTTCCAAGTTCCAACCATGGTCTGGACTCAGGACTCAGTATTGTGGTATGTGTGTGATCATCATATAAATAGGATTGTTGTGAATAAAGCATTGTGATCGATAGATTGTCTTTTCCTTGATTCTTTTGGTAGGAATATATACCAACTTTGAATATGGGTTTATTCAATGAGAATTTGGATTGAAGCGGACTTTAAGTCAAAAAACATAAGGAGCAACCCACTTCTAATGCAACTCCACCATCTCCCAGGTGGGCATATTTAGACTTGTAAATCTAAGATAGGCTTTAAAGCACGAGACATGAGGAGCATAGTCACGCCTTATGCGACTCTACCAACCCAGATGGTTTTACTCAGACGGGCAAATCTAGTGTAGGTTTTGAAGCATACGACATAGGGAGCAGACCCACACCTTATACAACTCCATCAACTTGGAGATGAAAAAAAACTCTCCTTTTCATCTTTTTTTTCCTTTTTTGATACAGGAGCAAACAAATCAGTAAAGTGCTTGTACCATATTAGATTGTCCATTTTGGAGCTTACTTTAGATGGCCTTTGGTTTGTGCATTGAAACACGCGTAGAATTTGAGTTAGGAGTGGCAATCTATTTTCAGCTTATCAAAAGGCAAACAAGGATTTAGATGGCATAAACCTACATTGTCAAAAACAAATAAATGAGTCACACCGCATACTTTCCCAGGCACATGTCCTTCCAGAGATCATAAATTCCCTCCTTTCTATGTCAACCAACTTTCAGCTTTCCAATGCATAGTTTTTTAGTCACTTGGAGATTTTGTTTATACTACTTTACTTATTATTTTGATAATTTGTGCTTCATGTTTTCATTTTTTTTTCTTGTGTACATTTTTGTTCTTTTATTTTTATTTTATTATTATTTATTATCCTAAGCAATTGCTACTTCGTTTGGGCTTGCTTCAATGTGTTTCCCTTCATCAGTTTGAGCTCGAAGCTTTGTCAAGCCTGCTTATTATATTCCAATGCGTGTGCTGCTGATGTGTTGCACATTTTGAATATTTCGTCTATTCGAAGACGTACACATTTAAAACCTCTCTAATGTGTTCTTCGCTGAATAAGTGTTAGACATTTAGTTTGTAAGTTTTTATTTTGGTCCCTTTGGAAATGAAACCGTTGAAATGTTTTAGACCTCTACCATTTAGGCCTTGATCTTATAATAAAGTTTCTCATGTGTTTTGTTATGTTGTTTCTTTTTGTAATGTTGATATCTTTTCAATCATTGATGTGTTAAAATAATGCTTTTGAATTGGAAGTTTTTAGTTTACTCTCGCCGTAAATGAGAGTTTTGAAATGTTTTGGACCAACGACATTTGGGCCTTGGTCCTAAAGAGTTTAATCAATTCAGAGATTTATGATCTTTGAAAAATAATCTTTTATTTTTCCTTAATGACTTTTCTGTCTTTTATATTTATAATTGTTTGACTCTCTCCTTCTGTGTAAATTATGTAATTTCCTTTCTCCCTTTAGGCCCCAAGTCTCATTGTTGTGTGTTTAGCTTCTTTAAATGTAGTTCGTCCTTATTTTACTAAATGCGGTAAAAAAAAAAAATTTGTAACCTTGTTGCTCTGCATCGTGAGAGCATTTTAAGTGAATGGGTAATCTTGATGTTTAGACCATGCCACTATTAGATGATCATGTGGGAATTAACTACCTTTAGTTGCGGCAATTTCTATAGAACTACTGGAGTCTTGAGTGGCACAGTTGAGCAAACACTTAAAAGTCCTTCTACAATCGGGTCTTCAAAATATATTTATGGAACTCTATGAATAGTCTCAATCGTTTAATGAAAACTAATTGGATCAAACTCTATATGTTTGGATATATGGCTTTCTAGTTTGTGAATGAATTTACAGCTTTGCTTGGATTTTTGTCTTTGTCCATAACATACCATTATAGAGATAAGTTTGATCTTAGCATTTGGATGTTTGAAGTTCGTATCAAGATTTCATCTCTCAATATTTGTTCCCTTTTCAAAATCCCTATGAAATCCCAATATGTCATTTTTGGATATTCTAATATTGGAAAGGGATGAGGAGGGTGAAGGGTACAAAGGTTGTCCAAGAACTTAGATAGAGAGAAAGAGACAAAGGTTGAAGGGTAATGTGGTCTGGCCGGAGAGATAGAAAGAGAAAGAAGTAGGGAGGGAGACGGGAGGTGTTCATGAGGGATGTGAGAGAGAGGAAGAGTAAAAGATGGTGGGTCACAGTGACAGAGTTGGGATTTTCTTCTAGTGGGGGTAAGCGATAATCTTCTAATAATAATAGAGCAATATTCTTTTTTCAAAGGGGATTAATAATTTTGTTGATTTTTTTCTTGTCATTTAAAAATAAATTTATTTATTATTTAAGGAATTTTTACTCATATTTATAGAAAAAACCTAAATTTGAAAATACTTCAATATTTTTAAAGCACAAACTTTCAAAAGTTTACGGACAATTAATGTATAAACATAATAGGGTTCACTATAATGAATTCAATCCGCTGAAAATAATCATTTACTCTTTCTTTCGGGACTTATAATTATTTCTAGCTCTAATCAAAGTAAGACTTATATGAAATTAATCACAAGTTAGCCAATATCTTCATGATTAATTAATAACAATATTTTCATGATTAATTAATAACAATGTGTTGATTGGTTACTTGTGACCATTTAATGGACCACGATGCTTATGGCAGGCATGGATAGTTGAAAATCCATTGATTGGTTACTTGTTATCGTTTGATGGGCCGCGACATGCCATAAAAAGGTAAAGAATCAAGGTGTAATATCGTTTGATAGCCTATTTTTTTAGTGGGCTTTATCTAGATTTTACTCGAATAAAGGTTGGTCCCACCATAAGATTGAGCACATCATATTTTAAACATATGCTTAAATATGGTGGGAACAACTCTTATTTGAATATATTGATGGATAACCAAGATGTACAAATCCAAGTATCCCAAAATGTCGTGGAGGAGAAATGTCTCTTATGAAGACTTTCATTTTAGAGAAAAAAAGGGAGAAAATGAATGATTTGCTCCTTTAAACTCTGTAAGGTCGAAAAAGCAGCAGGTAAAAAAGTAGCATGTTGAGTTAAAAAAAAAATGCTGACATAAAACAAGACAGCATGTAGTCTCGCTATAGCGAGAATGGAAAACTGGGCCGGGCAGAATCATACCTCGCTATAGTGAGGGTGGCGCAGCAAGTGCAGTTTGATTTGTACTCTGAGTGGAAGTTTGAGAAAACTTAATATTCTGAAGTGGATTATGATTAAAAGACTTAAGCACGAATTCAAAGCTATATAAAGGTCTCAAGGGCTATTCTAAGAGCATCCCTCACCTCTCGAGTTCTAATTTGGAGATTTAATTGAGAGAATTTCTCTACAGAGTTTTATTAAGGAGTTGCGCTGCCAAGTTCTCTAGAGCCTGTTTCTTCTGCATCATTTGTAGAAGATTTTCTTCTTGCGAGAAGATTTGAGGAGTCAAGTGCTGGATTGGGTCTGTTGCAATCAGCGGTGTGAAGTTGTTGAAGCGTGAAGCGACACAAGGTAACTTCAGTCCTTAGGTAGGGGATATCTAGGGAAGAAATCTGAGTTGCTTGTAATTGCGAGATTCATAGTGCTTAATTAGATCCAGTTTGGATCCGTGGTTTTTCACCCGGTTAGGGTTTTCCAAGTAAAAATCTGGTGCCCTTGTGGTGTGTGCTTGTGATTTTATTTCTGCTGCATATTTTCTGTTTTTGCACACTTTTTGGATTGATTTATTGAGTGGACCAATCTAGAGATTTCGTACCCTAAACTCTCAAACTCTCCTTATAATTTGGAGTTACCTCGTGGAAGGACAAAGATGATCTTAAAACTTTTTAGATTCTCTCCTTTTACGAAAGGAAAAAAGCAGATGAGGATGGGAAACATGTAATTGATCAAAACAACCTCTTGAAACCATGTATTCTCTCGGATCAACGAAGTTGAGAGGGGGCAATTGACCCCTTTCAACCTGCCCTCCCTCCATCCCTGGTGGGTAATATTTGTTGGAGAGGCGAGGAGGGTGATGGTGTCTGATCAGAGAGAGGCTAGTAGGGAGAGAGAAAAGAAAGATACCAGAGGGAACGTGCCTTATGGAGGTTGCAGGAGAGGATGCAATGCCGTAAGAGAGTCGAGACTGAGAGTCCTCTTATGATCTTTTTCTGAAATGTGGGAAAAAAAGTTTATGTGCTAGCAAGTTGCACAAAAAAATAAAATAAAAATTGTTTTCGATTTTTTTCTTTGGCTGCTTTTGGAGACTGCAGGAGAGGATGCGATGCTGGAAGAGAGTCGAGACTGAGAGTACCCTTATGATCTTTATCCGAAATGTGGGAAAAAATTTATGTGCTAGCAAGTTGCACAAAAAAACAAAAAAATGTTCTCGATTTCTTTCTTTGGCAGGACACGATTTCAGGGTTCATTCCAATGGAAAAATTAGGAATGCCCAATTATGCCTAACATGGTTTTATCCCATGGGAATCCGAGAACAACTTATTAGTCAGGGACTTAATTTCACACACATGCCCAATAATTTATCCCTGTGCCCTCAATTTAAAAGTACCATCGCTAGACTAGTAGCCCAACATTGCTGAAAAAAAAAGCATGGCACTTGATCACTGCTCTGTATGTGCACGCAATCCTGTTCTTTTAGCTGCTCAAATTAACATGGACTTGTAAATTAACAACTATTTATCTTTTTAAATGTAGATTAACAACTTGGTAACTTTCTGAGCCGCACCCACCTTGCCATGCTCTTGAACTACCTAATCAATCTGAAGGACCGACCCCACACAAACGCCCTTTTACTACACTAAAAAGGCCACGACCGTCGAAATCCAGCCCGGATCCCCCCATGAACCCAAAACCCAAAACCCCAAGCTAGGGTTTTAATAAACCCCATCACCCGCTCCCATTTTCACTCCTTCGCGCTCTTTTCTCTCCTTTTCCTTCTCCCTCTCAAGTAGAAACAGCAGCAAAGAAAGGAAGAAACCGAGACAGACACAGAGAGAGAGAGTGAAGATGGTTTCGCCAAAGCTCCTCCTCTCCACCATCGAATCCGCACTGCTGGGTCCTTCTCCTCCAACACCATACCAGAGGATCGAGCTCATGCACGCCATTCGATCCTCTCTCCCCTTGTTCCGATCTCTTCTATCCTATACCGTCAGCTCTCTCTCTCTCAAACACTTTCTATTTTCATTCGCGATTCGCATTTCTTCATGTTTTCTCTGACGCCCGCTTTTTGGGTATTTTTTTCTTGTTTGGATTTTCAGCCACCCAAAGCTTCAGATCGCTCCCAAGTCCAGTCGAAAGAGGTCAGACTGCCAGATTCTCGCCCCATCTCTCTCAATGACCAGGACGTTCAGATTGTCAGTTTCCTCTCTCCCTCTCTCTCGTTCTTGAAAGTGTGGATTCCTTTCTCTCTTTATTTCATTTTTGCTTTAGTATGTTATTAGAGGTGGGCATTGAATCACTCCCAAGAGCCGTGAATGCGACGTGCATCTTGTTTACTACCTTTGGTCTTAATCTAAACACTGATTTGCCCATGTTCCATTGTTGGATAAAAATCTCAAAAATCTACACTTACATAGCTGTTTCACTTTTAGGCTTAAAATCGAAGAGTAGGATTTGTTTGAGCATGGCTATATTTGGTCCACCATTTATCTACATCTTTATCTACCCTTTCACTTTCACTTTATTGGCGTGCAGGTAGGCATAACACAAGACATATTTGTATATATATCAAAAAAACAATTGGGAGTTTTGGAGTGGGTCTAGGATCCATGCCAATATTCTGAAAACCTCAGGCTTACTTTTTAGAGTACCATGCAGTAGGGCCTACCTATGATCAATCCAAACCATGTGAATTGATTCTTATCGGTATTTGATACTGATTGTTCATTATCCACTGTTGGACGGAGAAAGAGAGATTCACATGTAAGTTTCTTAACTCTGCTTAGAGTGATATTTGGCCAACCCTTAATCTATGTTGTACCCTGCCCAGCCCGTGTGAGTGCCATGCATACAGGTCGGCACCTCAAAATTGTGGTGCACCTCTAAAGGCAAAACCCCCTTTTTTTTTTTACCTCTTGTTCTTAAATCCCTCACATACAAATGTGTACATACATACATAAGTACATTTGTGTCATAAGATAGTAATTGATCACTTGTCAAATGTGCCCTCCCCGCCCACAATCCCATTTCCCTCTGAACCCTGTGGGGCTCCCACCCACCCACACATGCACGCATGCACGCCCAATCATGGTGGTGGTGGTTGGGGTTGGGATGGAAGGATTTCATTGGCACCTAAGGTTGTGCTATAAACTAGCCCCATTACATCATCCTAACCCCTTGATTGTTGGTCCTCAAACTTTAATGGATTTAAAGGCACTGATGTTTGGGTTTTCATTACACAGGTGAGTAACAATTGTATGTCTCATTGAAGGGGTAATGTGTTCGATGGGGTTGATGGATTATAATTGGGCAGGGAAAAATTGAAGGTTTGCACCTAAGTTGGGTGAAAACTATTTTCATTGAATCATAATGAAAATTTTGTTTGTGTGCATGCGTGTTTGCTCTCACCCAACTTTGACACGCATCAGTTTTGTTGGCTCTAGATTGACAATGGAAATTTGGCACTCATTTGATTTTATCTAACAACTAGGATGTGAACAACTAAGGCCTTCAAAACAGCACATTCCATGATTACATGGTTTCCATTTTTTGAGTAGAAGGAGGTTATTGCCATGCCTTGAAGTATGCCCATAGGTGAAGCCATTATTGAAAAGACTATATTTAAATAGCATGTCTGTTTCAATTTGTAATTTTACAACCAAGATGAAAACATTTGGTACACGGAAAAAGCTGAAAAAATGCTTTCTCAAAAAAAAAAAAAAAGAGAGGAAAAATTGAAAACAATGTTTGAGTGTTCGTTCATGTAGTCTGTGTTTCTACTTTCTAGCCTTTCTGGTTTTATTTTCCATTAGCTCTATAAGGATAGATAACTGTACTTATTGGTTGGTGAGTGCAATTGTTGGCTTCCTTTGTTTTATTAATACTAGGGTGAACGTTCCAATTTCAGGCTTTGAAATTGAGTGATGATCTCAATCTCAATGAAATTGATTGCATTGGTTTGCTTGTTTCTGCCAATCAAGAGGTAATTTTAGACTCTTTCTTGTTTTCTTAATTTTTGTTCCATTTTGATTTCTTGGTTTATTAGGATCATGCAAAAGAATTATATTCATCATCACCACCCCCAAACCCTTGCCGCAAACTATGTTGAAATTAGCTCCATGAACTCTGTTTTGCCATTCCAATCTATTATGTGCCAAATCCTTTGATAGCTACATGAATGCTATGCAAAAGCATTTGATTGTTCATGTTTTTCCTCTTCGTATTTTCATACAGTGGGGTTTAGTGGGTCGGGAACCATTGGAGATTTTGCGTCTTGCAGCTGGTTTATGGTACACCGAGAGAAGAGATTTAATAACTGCCTTGTACACTCTCTGTCGGGTAATGTATACATATATGATACTGGTTTTGTATGTATATGCTTTTATTTATTTTTGAATGATGTATGTATATGCTATTATGACATATGTATGCATCATCATCATCTTAATGGTTTTTGCAGGCCATTGTGCTTGACCAAGGACTAGAAGCTGATCTTGTGGCTGACATTCAAAAGCACTTGGAAGATTTATTTGATTCTGGACTCAGACAACGGCTCATTACTCTTATTAAGGTATAATCCTTCTCGATGCTTTTCTTTAATTTTTTTCTGCTTTTTTCCCCCAGTTTCTTTCTTACGCTTCAAGGGGGTTCCTTCTTTAGAATAAAAACAGTTGGTTTGAGCTGGGGCAATTATTGATTTATATTTCTCAAGCTCTTATACATATGGTTTGAGAACTCAGCTGCGTCCAAATTTACTCAAACTCGGTTGCTTCCGACTCAGACTCAGTTGAGTTTGGTGAATGGTCAAATCCTATTTAAAGGTGTGATACCCAGATATACTTCAAAAGAGGCAATTTATCGTTTATTTAAAATCCCTTCCTTGCCCCATCCGCAAAATATTTGAAACTCCTTCACTTTACAACCTCTTCGATTTTCATACCCAACTTAATTTCCTTTCCCAAATCCCAAATCCCAAATCCCAAATCCCAACTCCTTCAACTCCTTCCATGTCCGAACCTCTATATAATTCTCTTAACTACCCAGGGACACCATATCTTTTTTTTTTCCCAAAAGATTTTTCAGATTTTTAGCGGGCTAAAATGGGCCCAAATCGAGACTCGACCCGACTTGAGAGGTGATGAGTCCAGTTTTTAAGTCCTTGTGCAGCTGTACTTATAAACTTTTGACATTGGTTGTAAATACCTAACATTTGATTGCATCTTGCCATCATGGAAAGGCATCTCTTACAAGTATTTTGAGATCTGTCTATCTACCTGTGTTGCTAAGTGTGCATCCCGAGCTTTGTAGGAGCTGAATCGGGAAGAGCCTGCTGGTTTTGGTGGGCCCCAAGCTGAGTGCTATGTGCTGGATTCTAGAGGTGCTCTTGTAGAGAGACGTGATGTGGTTTGCAGGGAAAGACTGAGTCTTGGCCATTGTCTTGTCCTCTCTGTCCTCATCACGCGAATGAGTAAGATACAGAACTCCACTGAGTAATTCCTAGTGTAGTGTCATATTTTTTAATGCAGAACCCTTATGTCTTTTTTTTTGTTTTTCGGGTTGCGTGGTTGTTCTTGATTTTGTTTCTTGCCGTTCGGGTTCTTCTCAGTATATCTCACTTTTATCATTGATAAAAAAACCTAGCCTTTCACACAAGAACTGTTATTGCTAGTCGATATATGCGTACATGGTTATGTATGGGTTCACCATCAAATATTCCTAGTATTGTGCTGGTTAGACACTTTTTTTACATATGAAATGCCCAATGAATTTTTTTTTTGAAAATGTCGCTGTAAAACAAATAAAAAATCATATTCTATGGGTTCACCACATCTGGGACCTTTGTTTTATTGTTGTGGCAATCCCTTAAAAATTTCCAAAGCCATCACTTTGCATCATTTTATTTCTCTCGTTAGAACTTGTCATCTTGTTACTTTGATGTGCATTTTCCTGGTCAAAGATAAATAGTACAAGTAACATGATTAGATGGTAGTATGTTTTTCTTTTGCTACTGCATTGATTTAGAGTGTAAACTGATCCTCCATGTGATGGTAGAATAGGAGTGGATAGTTTTGACACATTAGATCGTTTCTGAACTCCATCTGACTGTTGAATCTGCAATCAATCTAGATTGAACTGTTGGATAGTCAATGGTGTCCATCTAACCTGATATCTCATTTAATTTAAAGCGCTATTGTTCTTTGAAATTAAAATTAGTCAGAGGGCTGAGTTGTGCATGACCAATGGTGAGTTGGTGAGTTATTCTCTATGGCTCAACTGGGCTTAAGAAAGATATTTCATTGTTTCTTCAACTGGATTTATCTAAATGTTCAGGGGGTTCAGCATCTGACAACTTTTTTTATATTTCTTTGTCGTTGCATTCCTCCAAGATCTGATTTTGAATCTCGTGAATGATCAAATCTTCTTTTCAATCATGCACTTCAAATTCTTCTTTAGACAAATCTTTACTTGTTTCTTTGTGACTTGGTTCGTCTCTGGATCTTTCTTCCATATGATCATTTTAGGGCGTTCATTCTCTTGTTTGCAATTGGATCCTTTTTTGGGATGCTCAAGGCGCGCTCCATTACTATCTTATCTTCCTTGGTTGGGGAATTTTTTTGTTGCATTATTTTGTGGCCGTCTATTGACTGCATTCTCTACTTGTGCCAGTCAATTGCTTATGCCATCCATCTTATTGCTCATATCAATCATTTTTTCACATTAACTGTACTGGGATATCTTGTTATTTTGATATTTGTCTTTGATATTGTTTCCTGCTCTGAGTAGGCATCTTGGGGCGCTCATATGGTGGCCAATGATAAGGCTATATGAGGCTCATTTGAATTGGTTTTCAGGTAGGATTGGCTGCGGAAATTGTATAATCAGGAACAGTTTTGGAACTGTACTGGTTTTGGGTAGTTGTGATTTGAGCTGGGGCTGTATTTAGTGGAAATATTAGGGATTGGGTAGTGCTGTGATCAATTTGGGATCTGAATAGGGACTGTTTATTGCAGCCCTAGACAAAGTTATGGTCCCAAATTATGGTTGTATTAGGTATAGAAGGGTGATGCACATGGTTGGATGTAATATTTTGGAAAAATCACGGTTGGGTTAGACTTTGGATTGAATTAGGGCTAAATAGAAGGACAAGTTTGATTGTGGAGATGCCATTCAAAAAAAAAAAGTTTGATCGTGGAGATCTAATGGGGCCATGTTAGGAACTTATCAGAAGGGTTTTCGTGTGTTGGGACTGAATCAGGCTGCGCACATGGCTTGTGCAATTTGCATTTATTGTCTGCTGAAGTTTTTGTGTGGATTCTTGGGTGTGGTTGGGCTAGTGTTTTGATGCTAGTTCCATTCATGGTTCTAAAAATCATCTGAGTCCAAGTTAATTATCCCCCTCTCCCCCCTTATGAGGAAAATATTATAACTAATTTCCCCCCCAAAAATTCTTTTATTGTAAGAAGATTTTGAGTCATTTGAGGTCCTTTACTCATTTTAGAAGATCTAAACCATATTTGGGGAAGACTGAAGCATTGAATATTCATCCAACTGATTGAACATCAAATGTGACCACCTATTATCACGTAAATTCATTTTAAACATTTAGAACACACGTGGCTTAAATTTATAGGAGATCATTCTCTATTTTCTAATTTTTCATTATTTTTGTTTTTTTGGGGCTATAGGGCCGTGTTGCAACTTAGCCAAGTCGACTCGTATAGAGGGGGCCTGATTTGCCCCTGATTGTGAGTTTTAAGTCTTTGTTTTGGTTGAATTTGGGTCGGGGTATTACACTTCTGTTAGGTTAGTTGAATAGGAGAGAACTTAGGGGAGTGGAAGGTGGTTAATGGAGGCTTCTTTCGGCTGCTATATGGGTATTGCAGGGCTGTCGTTTTCAAATTTGCAAACAAAAGAAAAAAAAAGAAGAAGAGGCTACTCATCCAAAGTGTTTTTTTCGCTCGTCACGGAAGGTCATCACCTAGTGCGGTCCCGCCGAAGAAGGGTCCTACAGGGTCTAGATTGGAGACGGACCTAAGCTTTGGCAATTTTGCACAAAGTGGCTGCTCGCATGGCACCTGAGACTTTTACCATTGCACCGAAGCAATGACCATCACAGAAGAAGATTGAAGTTAATTAGCAGTTGTTTGCATTACAAATATAAATCAGTTGGTTAGGGACATCAACACACCCATGAGGGGGTGAGAGTACATGAGTTCGAGTCTCTTCTCATGCCGCAAAAAAGAAGAAGAAAACAGAGATATGTATTTCAATTCCCTTACAAATTAGTTACAATAGTTGACAAATTAGGAAAAACTTTCCTAATTGAAACATCACTTAATACCTTTGCAATTAAAACATTGGGATCCAGTTTGGCAGGAATAATCTGCAATGTGGCAGCATCAATACTGTTGTTTCATGTGATTAATTATGTGTGTGATATATTCACCCAACGGAAATATTCCTAAATTAGGTTGTGATGTGTATAATGTGGGTGCAGGGGTGCTAATTTTGGTTTTTCCTGAGCAAACTTTTAGAATTTTGGTTCCTGCAGGTCCAACAGATGTGAAGGATGTCTTTTTTGCTTTGAGAGATCTTGCTGCAGAACTTAATGGTAGTGTGGCCACTCTAAAACTTCAGGTATCTCCATTTTTTTTCCCGTTATGATTTTTACTGGGGGTTGGTTCTCTGGCTATTTCTAACAGGACGGCCCATTTGGATCTTATGAACCCCTTTCCTGGACCTTTATCTAATGGAAAAGGAGATATATCTGCTTTCTACAATTTAGATACCATATTCCCATGAAAATTGGTTTTTGGATTGAAACATTTCCAGGAAAATGTGAAAAAAAAGAGATATTCCTCCCCACTTCTTGGTAAGGCTGCCCAAACAGGCCAGTTGGACCGGCTTTTGAACTGATTGTGCCAAAGGAAGCACTCAGTTTCCTACCCAAGAGGTGGAGCCGGTCGGCCATGGAGAAGGACATAAGGAGAATCAAGAGGAGGAAGATGATGACGTAGAAAACGTTAACGTTAACACTAGGGGGAGAATCAAGGCGATGAACTTGGAGGCAACACTAGGGGGAGAGTGGTGAAAATTATTTTTCTCCCGTATTATTCTACGGGATATAGAAACACTAGTGTGGGGAGGGCCGACTAGCAGGTCTAAACCTGCTGGTTTAAGGAGATGAGAAGGAGGGACGGTGGTTGCTGTTGGTATCTAGCTAGTTTTTGTTAATCCTGTATTAAAGGCTGCATGAAGATAAAATCGTGATAGGCTTTTAAAAAAATCAACGGTCATTCGCTGTCTCAGTCTGCCTAAAATGGTTTCTGCTACCACCACCTCTGGGGGTGGACCGTTCCCATTAACATTCTCGTTAACGTTAACGTTTTCTACATTCTCGTTAACGTTTTTTACATCATCGTCTTCCTCTTCTTCGGACACCTCAACGTTCCCGTTAACGTTAAGGTTCTCTACATCATTGTCTTCCTCTTCTTCGGACACATTATCGTTCCCGTTAACGTTAAGGTTCATGTTAACGTTAACGTTTTCTGCATCATTGTCTTCCTCTTCTTCGTCATCGTCTTCCTTCTCCATGGCCGTCTGGCTCCACTTCTTTGTAAGATATTTTCCAAGCTTATCCTATTTGAAAATTCGTTTTCCAAAACCCAAGCCTGGCCTGGTCCATGAACAGACTATTAAGTAATACTGTGCAAAGATTCCTAGATTTTCTTTTACTCAAACTTGTCTGCTTCCTCTCTGAGGAAGGAAGACCTCAGATTGCCTATTGCGGTTGGTAGCCAGAGAAATTGTTTGACAGCCAAATAGAGAAACTGAGGTTTCTTGAAACTTATTTTCCTGAGAACTCTCCCACCTCAAGTTCCAGAGATCCATTAGCTCTATAGACGCCCATGTTCAGGGCAAACAGATTCCATTATGCACAACTTGCACTCTTTCTGTTTTTATTTTGTGATCCATGGTACCCATATACTAAAAAATAGGCCACATATTGTGTGATATCGTACCTGATCCTTCATTGTTTATGTGTATGCCCCTGCCATGTCTCTGCCCTATCTATCTGGGCATCACAATTTGTGATTTTTTACTTATTTTGTGATTTTTCTCTGATTTGGAATTGAATTATCTCCCTTTATTGCTTTCCTACTCTTATTTCTTATACAATTTTTTTTAAAACCTTTCTGACAATTATTTGTACCTTGCAGATTGTATTCAGTCTTCTGTTTTCTCTTGTGATTGCTTTCATGTCAGATGCACTAAATGCAGTTTCAGATAAAGCCTCTGTACTGTCTCGTGATACTTCTTTCAGACGAGAATTTCAGGAGCGTGTAAGCTGTACTAACTTTGGTTTGCAATTGAGCCTTCATTTATTTTTTCCCTAAAGTGTCCTGTTTAGTTGTACGTGAACTCCCATTGGTTGTCCGTCGGGGAAGCATAGATATCAAATCCAGTGGTCTAGTTTTGCAACTTCATTGGACAGGGGTGGGCAGAACCCATTAGCCAAGCATCTGTACTCTGTCTTAAATTGTGCTAGATCAAAATATCATGCTTTCAGGTTAACATGCTTGTGCCCGACCCATTTAGTATTTGAGCCCAAGAACTTACCCTTGCCGCTGCTGTTTTAGATTCAGCCAGACTCCAGCCGGCCAAAGCTGTGCTTGGGTTGCCTTGCACCGGGTGACCAGTTCCTGTTGTTATTGGCCACCCTTGGAAGGTTTTAGCATCAAGCATGGGTCTGATTATTTCCAATCATCACAGGATGAATCTTTTCTCTTGGACAAATGCCTGTTGAATTTCCCTCGTTTCTTGATTGATTATTTATGAACTTGAATTGATGTCAGGCGTTGTCTACTGTAAATGACCCCACTATAGAAGGCTTTGTTGATTGTGTAAGATTTGCATGGACTGTACATTTGATGTTAACGCAAGATGGAAGTACTGCAAGGGAGACCATTTCAGGGGCTTCATCCAGTGATTTGGCAAATATCTATTCCTGTCTAGAGCTCATTTCTGCAAACAATGTTTTCCAGTTTTTACTGGATAAAGTTCTTCGAACTGCAGCTTACCAGGTCTGGTAATTTGGTATTTTTGTTTTCTGTTCAAAATTGATTTATGTATGCATCTCTCTCTCTCTCATGCATCCAGTCTGTAGGCTTCAGTTTCACCATTGAGTGTTGAATTAGATCCCCTAATTTTCATGTCCGTTTTGAAGCAATTCTACAGAAGATCTGGGTCCAATTGATGTGGATGGCGGATTGAGGTGCGAGGTGGGTAGTGATGAAGATGGAACATGGGCGGTGGGTCAAACCTCACGCATGAATTGAATATGTCTCACGCCATACTTTTCGTGGGAAAGGGAAGAGAGCAAAATGCACTTGGAATCTTTTTTTCATTCATCAAGTCTAATGAACCGAAAGGCATCACATCAACGTAGAGGCAAAATAAAAAAGCCCTGAAACTAACCTCAATGATCTAATCGAGATTAAAACATCTTAACTTAAATAGATAAAAGACATAAACCAAAAAAAAATGACAACTGTAAATGAAATGAAATAAAATAAATGCGGGCTAGGCCTAATGGAGATGGTCAACCCATGGGGACCATGGGTCTGCATCAACTCTCCCCTTCTTGGGGAGAACTCGACCTTGAGTTTTGTAAATGCCCTCCTGGGTAAAAAATCCACCTACAATTCCTCGATGTTCTTCTTGTTCTTCAAGTTCTTCACATAGCTCTGAAAATTCCTTCCATCCCTTATTCCCAGTAGACTTTAGCTAATGCCTCTTTTGGTGTCCCAACTTGGATCGGATGTGTGCTTGAATGAATGGATGTTTCAAGTCTTGGATTTGCATCATCTGCTCACAATCTTAAAGTAGCAATGGTCGATTTCCGAAGATGAAATCAATATGGAGAACTTCGATGATTTGATCTTCTTTTGCAACCTCTGAAACAATAGCATGTTCAATTACTAATGATTCAATTAGCTCTTCTGGAAGCGGCACTACATTTAGATCCATTGGTTGTTCATTCGTCTTGCTGGCCATTTTGAACTCTTCAATGCCCGTGTCTTCTTTTGCTGGTTGCATTGGCTGATCAACACTGTCAGTCTCTTTTTCTTCTAGTTTCTGTTATGGCATTTTAATGTCCTCGTTGATATTTACAGCCATGGGTTGTTCCACAACATGTGCTTCTGTTGTTGGTTGAGACTTTGATTTTAGGCGAGACCATTTAAGTATGTGCTTAACATGGACTGCTTCCCAATATGCTTCATAAATGGTCTTGCAGTCTTTCATACTCCAATATATCCGGTCTCAAACCTCTAATAAAGCTGTTCAAATCATGTATCTCACTCTCATTTAATCCACATAATTCTTGCAACCTTGAAAATTGATCAGAATATTCTTCAATGGTCAAATCCCTTTGTTTCAAATTAAGGAACTGATTATAGCAGTCTTCATTCTCCTTAAACCATTTTCCATAGAAAAGCTTATACATAATTCTTTGAAGTGCATTGTCGAATTCACTGGTTTGCAACTTCATATTGACTTGGATGTGCAGTATGAATTGAGGATTTCTAGTATAATACTTCATGAAAGTTTGGACTGGCCTTTTGTGAAGATCTGAGTGTCTAGAATTCACAGGCGAAGACAGATTGATGATTGGAGATCGGAGGCCAAGATATCTTTGACTGAAGATCGACGGCTGACATCCACTTGAATGTGGGTCTTGAATGGTCAAACCAACCGTTGGGCGTTGACTGGATGTTGCTGATGCAATGGTGATGTTACTGATGACTGGTTGCTAATGTCAGCAATTTTGTTGACTGGGAAGCCTGGACTGATGTATTTGTACAACATTTTTTTTTTTTTTTTGCTCTCGGGTTTTGGGCCTAGCCCGAATTGAACTCGGGCATGCAATTCAAGTGCTGGTTCAAGTGTTGATATGCTGAATTGCTGGGCTTCACTCATGGGTCAGATGCGACCTGTGTCAAGTAATGATGAAGTGGGTCAGGTCTAGCTTGCCTGGTCTCAGGCAAAAGGTGCCTCATGCTTTGTGTGAGAAAGAAGAAAAGGGGAGGGGATTTTGAGCCTTCTTTGCTATGTTTTCAATGAGAAGAAGAGGGCTTCTCGCTCTCAGCCCGGCTTTGCACTTCGACGATGATGCTGGTGCTGATGGAGGCTGGCGGTGCTACAGTCACTGATTACTTGGCGACAATGGATGAAAACGAAGAAGATGATGGCGCCTGTTGCTCGTCAATGGTGTAGTAACAGTAGCAGCGAAGGAGATGACGATGGGGAGTCGGCAAGGGCAGCAAAGATACAATGCCAGGGACGCTGTACTTTTCCTTCCTCTTCTTTCTATTTTTTTTTTTTTTTTCACTTGTTCTTTGAGTTCTCTCTCTGTTTTTTTTTTTTTTTTTTCCACTTTGTTTTGGGTTCCGACGGATGAATGGGCGGGGTTTCGAAGTCTGTGGAAGGGATTGGAGGTAGGGCCGGTTCTATTGGCTGGTGGGTTTGGTAGTTTGGGTTTGTTGAAGGCTTAGTCAACTGGGTTCTGATGCAGCAGCAATACCATGTCATTGCAACAAGACTCGTGGGCCACATATGGGACCATGAGGGACCCATGAAATTCTAATTTTAATTGTTAGTAGTTTATTTTAGCAAAGAGTATAATTAGAATTAGGTTTCTAATTTTGGTAGGATTTTTATTCTTGTTTCCTAGTTTGAGTAGGTTTGATTTCTTAGCCCCTAAGTTTCTTTTATTATAAATATAGCATTGTAAAGATCAATGATCTTAGTGAATTGAGTTAATAGAATTTTTTCCCTTCTTGGGTTTATCGTTGGAGAGTTGTTTCCTCGATTGGTTGTTCCTGAGTGAACCCTAATTGTGCCCTGGCACTTGCATCCTAACCCTAGGTTGCATCAATTGGTATAAGAGCCGTACAATCCTCACGATTGTCGGCGTGATTACCCCTATTTGTCTATCCCAGTACCGTCCTCACCCCTCACTGCACCCACTGCCTAGATCCCTCGGCCATTCACAATCACCGATAGCCACTCAACCTCCCCGTCCTTCCTCAAACACCCATCCATAGCCGGAAACCCATTACCATCGTCACAGACCCACTCCATCTCCATAGGTAACCTAGCACACCCTTCCTACACTACCCATCCTCCTAAGCACGCAAACACATCGACAAAAAAAAAAAAAAAAAAAAAACCCCACCCACCCACCAGAATCACTGACCGAAGCCTCACCAACTTCCCTGCTAGCACACCAGACCGGAACCCCACCACCATCTCAATACCCAGACGCCAAACCACCACCAGATCGCACCCTTTGGAACACGTCTCCCATTCCCCGAAACACCCAAAGCCCCAAACCAGAGAAAAAAAAAAAAAAGAAGAAGCAGAGGAATCAGAAGCAGCATAGAGAAAAGGGTAGAGCAGTACCTATCACCAGAGACGACTGCATCTCTCTGCGATACCATCGCCGCGCCATCGCCAGCCCTCTCGCCAGAGCCAGAGACAGAGACACCTGCTCTCGTTGCGTCAAAAGCCCAAGACCTGCTCTAGAGCCTCCAACCTCTCCTTTCAGCGTCCAGCACCGAAACAGGAAAGCCATACCCTTTTTCTTATTCTCTGCTGGCACGAAGACTGAGGCAACGTCTGATTGGGCCGGGTTTCCAGTTTGGCCCACAAGTGGATCCGACCCATTGAAGAAGCTCAATTTGATTTGCCTCACTAACTGACGTCATCAGTTTTGGTTCCTCACTGCATCACTAACTGACCAAATCAAGGGCACGGTATTATTGTCGCGATATTAGTGTCATTCACCGTCAGATTTCAAATCCGTTTTGGCCATCGTGTTCGTGGAGAGCAGATCTACACATCAAGGCAGTCAAACATTTTAAATTTGCATTACACAAAAATGCCTCCCAAGAAGCAGGTTGACGCGGAATCTTCCTCTCATAATGATGATGATTTGAGGAACGTAGTTGCGGCATTATCGGTAACTGTTACGGCATTATCGGTAACTGTTAATCAACTATCCGCAACGCTGGTTCAAATGCAAGCTCAATTGCAAGTCTCTTGAAAGAATTGACACCTGATTAATTAATTTGGAAACTAATCGGCGTGAGGAAAATCATCGGGATGATGGAAGGCATAATCGGAATTAACGAGATCCACATGCAGTCAATGTTGATCGTGATTTGGGTATTAAACTCGTGATTCCCGAATATGATGGAAAATTGAAACCGGATGAATTCCTAGATAGGTTAGTGTGTGTTGAAAATATATTTGCACACAAGCCAATGACGGATGGTCATAACATTACACTAGTGGCAACTCTTTTTTACAATTATGCTGTGATCTGTTGGGCCGAGTTGCAATGGAAACGAAGAAACCGACAAATTGACTCCATTGACACGTGGACTGAAATGAAAAATCTGTTGAAGCAAAAATTCCTCCTTGTCAATTACTCCAGAGATCTGCGTGCAAGTTTTTAATATTTGAAGCAAGGATCTAAAAATGAGGAGTTTATGACCATGCAAGCCCGTTGTGGTTTAGATGAAGAGGAGGATGTCTTAGTTGACCGATATTTTAATGGGCTTACACTGGACATACAAGATATCCTCGCATTCAAACATTTTGATAATGTTGATGAGATTGTTCAGCATGCTATAAAAGCTAAGGGAATCTCAAACCATCAAGACAGAAAACTTAATGCATCTAAATGGGTTATGCAGAAGAATTCATCAATTGCAGGGTTTAAATTGAGTGATTCATAGGAGAAAGTTTTCGCCAAGCCTGAAGGTCAAAATAGGATTACATGCTATAATTGTAAACAACAAGAACATCGTGCAGTGGAGTGTCCAAAACGCATCCACTTCATTGAGAATGAAAGTTATGTGACAGATGCAACAGATGATGATCCTAAAGAGAACGACACCGAGAAAGTGCAGGACATTCTGCCCGAGGAGGATATTGATTCTCTCATGGTAATTACTGATACTCCCTTAATTACTAAGAAGAAATGGTTGCGAGAAACTATTTTCCGCTCCAAAGGAACAGTTAAGGGTCAAGTATGCATAGTAGTTATTGATGGAGGAAACTCTCAGAACATTATATCTCAAGCTCTTGTTGATCGATTGTAGCTAAAAGTTTGAAAGCATCATCTTCCTTATTGTGCTAGGTGGTTAATGACAGGTGATGAAGTGCAAGTACGGTATGCATGTCCTGTTATCTTTTCTGTTGGAGAAGACTATACAGATACAGTTTGGTGTAATGTGGTACCCATGGATAGTTGTGATATCTTATTGGGTCGTCCATGGATGTATGACAAGAATGGTACTAATGGAATGCGTAACAACACCTAACACCTTCATGCATGGTGAAAAGCAAGTAACACTCTGTCCTATGAAGCCGGCACCACCAAAGAAAGGGTCAAGTTCTCGTCTCATCCAGGAATCGCTTCAAGTGCACACTATATACAAAAGCAACATCAAGAAGAAGAGCCGAGTTCGAGGTCGGACTCTTTTCCAACCCAGGGAGAATGATGCAGCAGCAATACCACGTCATTGCAACAAGACTTGTGGGCCACATGTGGGACCATGAGGGACCCATGAAATTCTAATTTTAATTGTTAGTAGTTTATTTTAACAAAGAGTATAATTAGAATTAGGTTTCTAATTTTGGTAGGATTTTTATTCTTGTTTCCTAGTTTGAGTAGGTTTGATTTCTTAGCTCCTAAGTTTCTTTTATTATAAATATGGCATTGTAGAGATCAATGATCTCAGTGAATTGAGTTAATAGAATTTTTTCCCTTCGTGGGTTTATCGTTGGAGAGTTGTTTCCTCGATTGGTTGTTCCTGAGTGAACCCTAATTGTGCCCTGGCACTTGCATCCTAACCCTAGGTTGCATCAGGTTCGACTGCCTATTTGTGGAATTAGGGCTCAGATTCTAGATTTGGGGAAAATTGTTACTTATTTATTTATTTTATTTTAGGGGTTTCTGGGACTAAGGTTGGGTTTTGGGGCTGATTAGGGGTTTTGGTGGAAAATATGGGTTTCTGAAAATTTAGGGATTTGATTGGGGATTCTCGGATTTGGGTGTTGGCCATGTAGTTTGGGGTTTGGATGTAGTATGATCATAGGGAAAGGACCTGATGGTGGTTGGCTGTATGGGTTGATGGTCTTGGAGGATAAGGTTTGGGGTTTTTGTGGATCAGTTTGGGTCTCTGATAGTTTTGATTTTTTTTAAAGGGTTGCCAAAGGGACTTTCATAGTTTGGGATAGGCAGTGACTGTGGTGGTGATATTGAGGAATGAAATTGAAGAAGAGGGGATGAAGAGAAATACCTGTGCCGAATTTCGAATCTAGGGTGGATTGATTTTTGGCTCTAATACCAAAATGATGCAGACGACGGATCGAGATGCGAGGTGGGGGATAGGTCAGACCTCATGCCTGAATTGAATAGGCCTCACACCATAGCTTTTGTGGGGAAAGGGAATAGAGAGCAAAATGCACTTGGAATCTTTTTTGTTTTCTTTCATTCATCAAGTCTAATGAGCCAAAGAGGCATTGCGTCAATAAATAGGCAAAGGAAAAAAGCTCTGAAACTAATCTCAACCATTTAAGCCCTCTTATGGTCGAGATTAAAGCATCTTAACTTAATCAAATTAAAGTCATAAACCATTAAATAACAACTCCAAATGAAATAAAATAAAACTAAATAGGGCTAGGCCCAATGGACTTGGTGAATTCATGGGGACATGGATCTGTCCTGCATCACCAATCAAGTTTCATCTTTGTAATAATGCCGTGGTTAGTATTTCGTGCTTGTAGCTTAGTGTTACATGTTTGTGGAGAAACAATGTTTGGAATATTTGAGCTTCGACAGACTAGAAATTGTGCATATTCCTATTCTGGATCTGATCCTGCAGTAATTGGTTTAAGGTTTTCCTTATGTATGTGTTCATGGAAGTTGCTCGGCTCTTATCCCTGGCTGTAAATTCTAGAGGAAGGAGTTTAAAAAGCCTTAGATTATACAAAACCAGATTGATTAATTGATCTAAATGTCTGAGCATCAGAAAAGTGAATGCAAACTTGGCGGTGACCCGACTTTGTATATACTAGTTGGCACTATATATAGATACACATGAGAGGTAACCTTACCACCATGTGAGACACCCCATGATAAATCCACCCACCCACACACTGAATTAGCACTCACTCTAATTATAGTCACTGTTGGATTAAATTTCATGAAAAATGTAACTTAAGAAGCCGTCAAACATTTAAGGCCTCTAATCCAGTGGTGAGTAAAATTCAGAGTAGTGTCAAATTAGGGCGAGTGATATTTCTTTGGGGGTTATTGAGTGTGAGGGGGTTGGATTTATCATGTGGTGGTAAAAAGGCTACCTCTCACACAAATCCGTGAGGGGTATCTCTTAGCAGAACATGACCCATACAAATATACATACATTCATACATACATCATGGTTTGTATCGGCCGTTGCGGTCGAGGCCGCTACGCCATTTTGAAACTAGTGGTACTACGGTCTAAAACCTAGTAGAGCCAAGTAATTTTAGTTTTAAAGATTGTTTCCCCCATTTCTTCTCTATAGCCTTTTCTAAAGTTGCCTTTACCTTTATATGGTTTCAAATCACTAGAAAAACACAACATTGGTTTCTATCCAAGATTCACAAAATTTTGAACCCTACATGTCGCGGCAACCGCTACGTAGCGGTTACGCCATCCGCAACCGCTATTTTGGTCCTTGACATACATACAAAAATTAGCCAGTGCACACCTTGTGCATAGTGCACACCCCTGGTGGGGCTTACCTTATGGTCCATCCAGCTGAACACCACACACATACTCCCCCTGAATTTCACACATCCCTTGGGTTTGCACCCATCCAAATGGACTGGACCGTTGAATCGACTATATACTACACCCATTTGAATGGACTGAACTTGTGGGGCTCGGATGATAGGTTTAGGCTGATCTGATGGGGCTGTGTGTAGGACAACTGTGAGAGAACCATGATAGAACTCTTTTGGGCTATGCCAATCACGGGGAGGTGGGGGATGGAAAGATCTCAATGAGACTTAGTGGTCTGCAAAATATTAACCCCAATGGATCATGCTAACCTCTTCTTCTATGGCCCTCAATTTTAATGGTTATAAGAAGGAATCATTTGTTTAGGATTTCAATCCAATGTGAGTAACAGTTGACTTTTTCTCAAATTGGGGTCACCTGAGTCCTTTCTCTTCTTTGGCATGCTCCATGTTCATTTATTTTGATGTCCTCCTCATTTTTTGTATGATAACGGGTGACCTTTTGGATTATGTCATTATGCAATCCTTATATTGAGTTTGCCTATTTATGAGTTTTGATATCTGATTTTTGATTCTATGTTTATATATTGCAGTGGTAATTTTTTCCTCCTTGTTAGTTTGTTTTTGTTTTTTTGTTTTTAGATACAGGATTACATGAACTGCAAATTTTGCAGACAATGCTGGTCTTACTTTTATCTGATTCTCCTTGAATTGATTTAGAAACTTGAGATATTTACATTTGTAAATTTCTTTCTTCAGTTTTGATTCCTTTGCCCCTTTTTTTCTGATTTATCTGCTTATAGAACTCTCTTTTAACAGGTGCTTTCTTTTTTGCAATGAAAAAAATTTGTTCGAGTAGTTACTGTTGGATGTTATCTGAATGTTTTGTAACTGTATATCATTGCTGCATGGAATGGTAATAGGTGTTAATTTTCCCTAACCTTTGTATTTGAAGTTCTGCTTTATGTTTGCTTTGGAGATTTCTCAGTGAAACCTTTAAGATTTTTTATATTATTGCTGCAGAATGATGACGAGGATATGATCTATATGTATAACGCTTATATGCACAAGTTGATGACATGTTTCCTCTCTCATCCACTTGCTAGGGACAAGGTCAGCTACAATATTTTATCTTGTTATTGTGGAGAGAACCTCAGTATTCTAAAGGCTTGAAGTGTTTCAGTATATGATTTTATTTTCTACATTGTTCTTGATGAGGTCAACTTTTAATAATCTCATTACCCCAGTCTTCTCTTTCCTTTTTTTTTTTTTTTTCCTATTCTTTTGCTCTGGATTGGTCACAAAATCTTATTGAATGAGACAAATATAACTAGAGAAAGGAAACAAAAGAGCATCAAAACGCCCATGGCCCAGCGGAATGTGTTTACTATTGCAACCTTGGGGTTGTGGGTTTGAGTGGTGTTGCCAAAAAAAAAAAAAAAAAAAAAAACAAAAAGGAAAAAACAATGATGTACTATTGTCTTAGTCCTACCTAAATATTTAATTATAGATATTTAAGTTTCTAAGACCCATTTTACATTTGACAATTTGTGATAGTGCTTCAATTTTCTTTGAAGGAGGACTCCATAGTCCATTCACACCATTCTGTTTTGAAGGAAATGCACAGGATGTTTGTGATTCAATTCCATTTGCTCCAAGATAGGCTTGAAATGTCTTCAGTATTCTATTATCCGATCTCAAGGCTTTGATTTTTGCATTAGGTTTATTTTTCTACTATCTTATGAAAGTCCTCAAAAGAAACAGTAGTTCATCTCGAGATTTCAAATAGGCCTATGTACATCCAAATTCCAAACACATCATCCATAAATGGAACAAAATATTGATGGCCGTAAATGGAAACAAGAGGAGCACATCATACATCATTTTGAATTAAAGATAAAAGGAACTTGATTCTTTTCACTAATACTAACTAGTTATGTGGTTCTAGGCTTGTTTGAAATTTGACAAACTTCATGTTTAAGTTTTTCACATGATTCCTAATATTGAATGATGAAAGAGCACACCTAAGATCACTGGATGATAACTGTCCTAACAGTGCCACTTCATGTTGTCTTCCAAGTAGACTGATGACTAGAAGGTTAATGAATGCTTCAAGCCTGGATCTATGACATGGAGACCGTTGTGCTCGCAGCCACCAAATGGCTGTCTTGTCTCTGGATTCTAAAATACACAAAACGAAGGAAAAATTGTGTCACTACAATTATGGGACTTAGTTAGGGTGCCAACAAAAACTAGATTATGAGCAAAATGAAGAGCGTGTAATACAGAAGGCAAAGCTAAATGTTTGGATATATCAACTGGTCCTTCACCTACAACTGGTGTATAATTCTTATTGGCAATGCGAATGCCACCATGATAGGACTTTTTGTAAGTTTTGAATGCTGAACTCATACCTGTCATATGATCTATCACTCTAGAATTAGTAATTGACAAAGGGTCAGATGAGGATGCAGATGCCATGTGAGCTGAAGACCTTGTGTATGTAGCCATTCCAGTTGAAGATGAAGTAGCAGAGCCCATTGTTACAATAATAGTTGTCAATTTTGTTTTGGTCACCGTTCCGGTTTGGTCTTGTAGTGGAACGTTTCGGCGTTCTGTTCTGGAAAAAAAAGGCAGTAAAAAAATTTAAAAAATATAAAAGGTTGTGGAGGTTGTGCAATATATAAAAATATATATATATATATATAGAGAGAGAGAGAGAGTGAGAGAGAGAACAAGGTTCTGGAGTGAGAGAGCACTAAAGAAATAGAGCACTAGAGAAAGAGAGAGAACACCACAAAGGAGAGCACTTAAAAATAGGAAGAGAAAATAATATAATAAAGGAAGTATTGGAGCTTTCGTCAGAGAGCATAAAAAACAAAAGAAAAAAAGTCTAATTGCTTTCAGCGGAGAGCGTAAGAGAACTTTAAAAATAAAAACAAAAGAGTCCTATTGTTTTCGGCAGAAAGAGAGAGAACTGTAAAGGAAAAAAAAGCCTGAGCTTCTGTGTAGTTACTTTAAAATAATAAAAAGGGTGTGGAGCTCTCGGAAGCGAAAGAAAGAGGAAGAGAGCAAGCATCGTAAAGAAAAGGAAAAAGGATAAACTGGCATACGTCGTACCTGAAGTGCAGTTGGATCTGTCGAAGTGCAGGCGCTGCTGCCAGCTCGATGCTCTCCTGCTGGTGGTTGAATGCAGTCAGAAGTGTTGAGCTGCTGCTGGGTGGATCTCGATGCTCTCCTCCTGCTACTGGGTTGTTCCACTCCTGCTGGTGCTTCTCTTCTTTATCTTCTTCTTCATTATCAAAAACCAAATTCAAGAGCAAGGCTTAACTTAAATCAAACACAAAATTCAACCTCCTAATTGGACTCGGGGAGATTACACCAAGTCTTTGAAAGAAGAAGCCTCGAACTTATGAAAGACTTTGCCGTACTTTACCAAGAGGACTTGAAGTTGCTTCTGAGCCATCAAGTCTTTGAACTTCGTACAAGATGCCAAGCCCTGAGGTCTTTGAATGAGAAGACAGGGAGAAGTCTCAAACGAAAATCTGTCCGTTTTCAATTTTTGAATGAGGAAACTCAGAACGAAATGACGAGATTAGAGCTTAGGTCTTTGAATGAGAGGATGAGAAGTTATTGAATGAAATCTTCAGTCACCAACCTTTGGATAAGAAAACAGGAATGGTAGACTTGCAGAGGCGACTGTAGAGTCCACTGATTGAACCGAACTCCCTGTGACAAATTTTCTGGCTAATCAACTCCAACTTCAATGCGTGCCTCTGATATCACCCATACGACTATCTTCTACTTGCCCTGTTGCTTTGACACCAATTAAGAGCTATGGATTCAAGAATTCTCTAAGGCTTTGGCCAAGAAACCCCAGTTGAAGAAAAAAAAAAAAAACACAAAAAATACAAGAAGGTGACTTAATTAAATGAAATGATGCATATGGAGATGTTATTTAGGGCTGGGCTACACTTCCTATACGCACTTTACTATTTTTTTGGTATTTACAAAGAGCCCCACATGTCTATTTATAAAGCAGTCCATTATATTCCTAGAATTACAGATAAATCTGCTTCGCCTCTTAATACTTTGTAACTTATCTTTTCTAAAATAATAGCAACCTCCTGGAGATTTACATGATCAGAGGATATTAATCACATATTACAATGGGAGATGATTAGTAACTATAAAAGATAGAATCTTCAATATGGTTCTGCATTCTGTCTGATTTTGTATTTTCAAAAAGAATATCCTTGTGGTAGAGCTGATTTCACGTTTTCTTTCATAATTTTGTTATTGTTGGGAGGTTTTGTTCTGGTTTACATGTTCGTTTTTCACTTGCGTTAATGCATTTTGGTAGGTGAAAGAAATGAAGGAAAAGACTATGAGCGCCCTTAGTCCGTATGTGGGTGGATCACGTGAGCTCAGACAGGAAGGTGATGTAAATTCCCAGCAGATTGCCCAATTAAAATCTCTGCCATTTGTGTCCCTGTTGGAATTGGTTAGCGAGATTTATCAGGTCTGTCCATACTCTCTTGATTGCTGTCTTGAATGTTTTACTCAAGTGCAATAGCCTTCTTATAAATAGCATGAAGAATACTGCGTCTTATCCGATAATCTCTTTTTCAGGTTTTTTAAGCATACTTCGATATTAATCAATTATTTGCATATTATTTTTTGAGTTTGCTTTAATACATGACGATACTTGGATGTTGATCACATAGTTCTACTTGCCGAAGATTTTATGTGCCATTTTGAGAAGCTCTAGGAGGCTCCATAAATGATGGTTGAAGCATTGATGGCTTCAGATCAAAGAATGGGTCCAAACTCCAAAGAGTCCCCAATTTTTTTGTAAAAAATAATCGGGCTGTTTTGATGACAAAAATGCCTGCAGGGGGTTCTCTAGAAGTAGCCGGAAATTCCTGCAGAAAAAGACAGCAAATAACCTGTTTTGGGCTACACTTAAACGAGTCAAACAAGGCCCAAATCCAACAGGTAATGTCACCACTTGTGTCACCCAAGGTGATGCTGTATGGGCCCCACAATTGGTCCCCTTCTAAGTTAGATTATGATTTTAGTTTTTTGTTAGTAGTTTTCTAATTATATTAGTATTAGGAAGCTTTCCATTATTAGATTATGGTTTTCTTAGGCTTTAAGTTTGCTCTATTATTTATATGGCTTTGTACTGAGTTATTTCTCAGACTTCGATTATTGAATAAAATTGTGGGTTTGTCCCCAGAGGTGCGTCCTCGTATCTTGGAAGTCTTGGTGAAGACTATTCGACGTGTCTGTGGACACGTGCCTCGGCAGTCGGCACTTCACGCAAGCACTAAGCGGCTTGCATCGGTTTGGTATCAGAGCGAAGATCCACGTCGCTCCGGTCGTCTCCTGTCACCGATCGGAGCAACTCCTCCGTTCCATCCTCGTACCATCATAGCCCATTCCCGTCTCCTCGTCTCCAATCCCTTCGCTGCCACTCCCAAACCAAATCCCAGAACCCAAATCCTCTATCCCCCTATCCAGATCCTTGACCCATCCGAACCCCACTTTCTGAAAACAGCCGAACCCCATCTCCTTTTCGTTTCACCACATCGGAAAAAAAAAAAAAAAATCCTCACAAAACCCCTATCGAAACCACCCGCTGTCTGAAACCCCTACCCTAGACTCACTGTCCAAATCCCACCAACTTCCTTGCTAGCGCACCTGAACCGAACCTCCGCCACTATCAACACCCAGACACCAGACTGCAACCCAGATCGCACCTTTGGAACCCTCTCCCATTCTCTGAAACACAAAAAAAAAAACCCAAACCAGAGAAGAAAAAGAAAGAAGAAGAAGCAGACGAGGATGAGGAAGCGACGTGTACCTTGCACCACAGTCGTCCACTCGCCGCTGTCGCCGTCGCAGCTCGCCCGCCATCGCCGTTGCCAGCGCCTGCGCCACCCTTCGTGACATCTTCGTATAGTTGAGAAAGAGAGAAAGGGCAGCCAAATTCCCTTTTCTTCTATTGGGCTGCATCGAACCCGAGGAGCGACCACGTGACTCCAGTTGGGTTGAGTTCGACCCAAGGGCCTGCATCAGTGAAAAAAAAAAGAAACATATATCTGCAAACAAATATTTTCATCTACAAGTGGGCCCAAGTTCCTTCCGGTCCTCAACCGTTCATTTTCAATTATCTAGATCTACTCATCAGGTCAGCCAAATATTTTAAGTTTTTATTAAGAAAATGCCTCCCAAGCAGCATGTAGAGGTGGATTCTTCCTCCAATCATGATGATGATTTGAGGGGAACCGTTGCGGACTTATCAGTAATTGTTAATCAATTATCCGCATTGATGGTTCAAATGCAAGACACTCTTGCAAGAATTGAAATCCGATTAACCAATTTGGAAAATAATCGGCACGAGGATAATCATCGAGATGATGGAAGACATAATCGGAATCAACGAGATCCACTTACCATCAATGTTGATCGTGATTTGGGCATTAAACTCGTGATTCTCGAATATGATGGGAAATTGAAGCCAGATGAATTCATGGATTGGTTAGTATGTGTTGAAAATATTTTTGCACACAATCCAATGACGGATGGTCATAAGATTACACTGGTGGCCACTCGATTTCGCAATTATGCTGCGATATGGTGGGCCGAGTTGCAAAAGAAAAGGAAAGATCAAAATATTGACCCCGTTGACACATGGATTGAGATGAATAATTTGTTGAAGCAAAAATTCCTCCCTGTGAATTATTCAAGAGATCTTCGGTCTAGTTTTTAAGATTTGAAACTGTTAAAGTGTAAACTTGTATGATAATAGGCCCAGCGCCCATCCCACTTGTATGATAATAGGCCCAGCCCACTTGTAAATATGAGATCTAGTCAATGTGTACAGCAAGATAATACGTGTATGCTAGGATGTCTTTCCCTTTTGAGAGATCTAATTAGGTTTTGGTTCCATGATTTGTAGCCTAAACTTAGGCAATGTAAAGTCTATATAAAGAAGAGAAATCCAAGAAGTCAGCAGGTCGAATGGGATATTTTCACAGAACACTTTCTCTATTGTTCTATCATTCTTTTGAATATGCCTATGAATGTCATGGTATCAGAGCTTTGGTTCTAAGAGATCCTCTTCATTCTGAGAGACTTCCTTCGTTAGTGTAAAGAATTATCTCTTCGTTTCTTCTCTTCTCTCTGCCTGGAGTATCTCTGAGAAAGGTGGCCCACCTCTGATCAATCACTTGTAGCCAGCAACCTACATGGTGATGATCGACTACTCTTCAAAGTTATTTTGAAGATTTTTTTGGATTTTTTTCTCATCGGATAAGGTGCTGTTCACCCTCTTCTTCATCTGGCGATTTTGACATTTTTTTCTCACAAGGATTTCATCTCAGCCGTACAATTTTGTGGATATTTATCCAAATCCCATCAAACTTGGACTAGAGGACACACTTTTGATCTCCTCCAAGATGATGTCCTCTGATCTGTGATTGGACCACGTTGTGGGGCCCATGTATCTCTCCTGCACAGCTACTCAAGGTTGTCTGGCAGTTCTTTTTTTCTGTTCTGGGGCAAAATTTGCTAACTGCATATCTCAGCCACTCCAACTGCCTTCTTCATGCTGGGTTAGTAAAATCGTCTTAGATTACATCACAGATTCTGATCTTTTGTGAAAGTTTGGCTCTACCTTGCTATTTTTGAATACTTTGGTTATTTTATTGCAATCTCTAGTGGCCGTTAGTGTGTCTTCGAGTTGCAATTTTTTCCGCTGGTATTAGGCTTGTTGCTTGTTGCTGTTTTGTTTGCTAAGCATATCCATGCATTGATATTATGGAGAAAGGTGATATCACTTTGATCAAGTTTAATGGTAAAAACTATACGACTTGGGCTTTTCAATTTCAAATTTACCTTAAGTGTAAAGAACTCTGGGGACATCTTGATAATTCAGATACCAAACCTACTGATGATAAGCTTCTAGCTAAATGGGAGGTTAAAGATTGGCAGATCATGACCTGGATATTGGGGTCTCTCGATGCACAGTTTATCTTGAACCTTCGCCCATACAAGACTGCTAAAGAAATGTGGCTCTATTTAAAGAAGATATATTTGCAAGAAAATTTTGCTCGAAGGTTTCATTTAGAACATGAAATTTCACAGTTTGTTCAAGGGACCTTGTCGATACAGGATTACTACTCTCAGTTTACAAGTCTGTGGACTGATTACGCTGAGATTATTTATGCTGACCTTCCCGCTGCCTCCTTATCCTCTATTCAAGAGATCCACCAAACAAGTCAGCGGGATCAGTTTCTGATGAAGTTACGGCCACAATTTGAAACTGTCCGCTCCAACTTAATTAGCAGGGTGCCATCCCCTTCACTCGAATCATGTTTGGGTGAACTCCTTCGAGAGGAACAGCGCTTGGTGACTTAGACAACACTTGCACATAATGCTCCTTAGGCTGCTCCTATCGATGTTGCTTATATAGCCCGGGGTAAGCCTCAAGCCTGGGATATGAGCAAGGCCAAATGTTTTTGTTGCCACAAACTCGGACATGTTTCCACTCAGTGCAACCAGAAGTTTTGTTCCTACTGCAAAGCCAAAGGTCATGTTCTTCCGGAATGCCGGACGCGACCTCAGAATAGGGCACAGCAACAGAGAGCCTACTCTGCACATCTTCCTAGAGCTTCTTCACCAGTCATGCCTGCACCACCTGCTGCCACTTCTTTTTCTACTCTTACTCCTGAAATGGTCCAGCAAATGATCATAAATGCTTTCTTTGCGCTTGGCCCGTCAGGTAAACCAGCATCTTCAGTATCCACCTGGTATATTGATTCAGGGGCCTCCAATCATATGACACACTCTCCTGCCAATATGACTCATATTCGTGTGTATGATGGAGACCTCTGCGTCAATACTGCTGACGGTGGCTGTGTTCCCATTTCTGCTGTTGGCCAGGTTCCTCACTCCTTGCCCTTGCATAATGTTTTTCTTTCCTCTTGCTTAACCACAAATTTGTTATCCGTTAGTCAACTTGTTGATAGTACTTGCTCCATCCATTTTTTTCGCTTTGGTTGTGTTGTGCTGGATCAAGTATCGGGGAAAGTGCTAGCGAAGGGCCCTAAGCAGGGACGACTGTTTCCTCTCCAGATTTCATCACACGAAAAGCCCCCTTTGAAGTCTGCTTTGTTCTCTCATTTTAGTCATAATAAATGCCAGTTGTGGCATAATCGTTTAGGACATCCTAATTCCAAAACTTTGATGTTTTTATTAAATTCTGGTTTAATTAATGATAATGAAGTTTCTTTTAAGGATGTTTCTTTTAATTGTGATAGCTGCAAGATGGGAAAAGGGAAAACCCTTCCTTTTCCTCTTCATGATTCTTTAGCAATGATATTTTTTGCTATTGTTCATAGTGATGTCTGGGGTATTGCACCTGTTATCTCTCATTCTCATTATAAATACTTTGTTACATTCATTGATGATTATAGTCGTTTTACTTGGATTTATTTTTTGCATTCTAAGTCTGATGTTTTCTCGGTTTTTAAAGTTTTCTTGTCTTATGTTGAGAATCAATTTTCCACTACCATTAAAATTCTTAAGTCTGATTCAGGGGGGGGGGGGGGGGGGGGGGGGGATATGTTTCTAAGGACTTTCAAACATTTTTGCAATCCAAAGGCATTATCTCCCAGCGATCTTGTCCTTACACCCCCCAACAAAATGGTGTGTTTGAACGAAAAAACCGACATTTCTTGGATATCGCTCGTTCCCTTTTGTTAGCATTTTTTGTTCCCACTAGGTTTTGGCCCGAAGCCCTCTCAACTGCTGTCTTACCTTCCTCTAGATTAGACAACCAGACACCGTTTTTTAAACTTTTTCAAAAGAATCCTCTCTATGATCATCTTCGTCCTTTTGGGTGTGTGTGTTTTGTTCTTCTTCCTCCCATTGAGCGCACTAAGTTAATAGCACAATCCTCCATATGTGCCTTTCTTGGTTATGCTCTTAATCAAAAAGGCTATCTATGTTATGATTCTACAGCCAAAAGAATTCGGGTGTCTTGCAATGTCGTGTTTTTTTAAAATCAATATTTCTTTCCAAGGCATGGTGATTCGAATGACTCTGTCTCGTTATCTTTTTTTACCATCCTTTTCAGATGAAATGCCTCCACCTGTTACTCGTTTTAAGCCGAATTCTGTGTATAAATGATGGAATGTTACAGATGATCCTGCTTCTGGGTCACTCGCTACGCCTACCCTTCCTGCACCTGATCCACCTCCGGAGCCTGTTACCCTTCGCCGATCTATTCGCCACATAAAGCCACATGATCGTTATGACTTTACTCATGCTTCATTATTAACCACTTTGTCTTCTATTTCTATCCCTAGCTCGTACTCTCAGGCAGTACATCATGATTGTTGGATACAGGCTATGCAGGAAGAACTTACTGCTCTTCAAACAAATCATACATGGGACATTGTTACTTGTCCTTCATCTGTCAAACCCATTGGATGCAAGTGGGTATACTCGGTGAAATTGAAGTTTGATGGATCCTTGGATCGCTACAAAGCCCGTCTAGTTGCACTTGGAAACAGGCAGGAGTATGGTATCGACTATGAGGAGACTTTTGCTCCGGTGGCCAAAATGATAACTGTACGTACAATTCTTGCAATCGCTGCCTCTGAGTCATGGCCCCTATATCAGATGGATGTGAAGAATGCATTTCTTCATTGGGATCTTAAAGAGGAAGTCTACATGTGTCTCCTTAATGGAATTCCTTTTCCTCCAAGACCGATGTCGCTCGTTTACGACGCTCCTTATATGGCCTTAAATAGGCACCCCGAGCCTGGTTCGACAAAGTTCCGAACCACTCTCCTTCAGCTTTCTTTTATACAGAGTCCGTATGATCCTTCGATGTTCACACTTCATTCATCCAGGGGATCCACAATTCTCCTTGTGTATGTCGATGATATCATTATTACTATGTGTATGTCGATGATATCATTATTACTGGCCCACACAGTGATATGATTCGACAGATACAGGCCTCTCTGCAAGATAAGTGTTGTATGAAGGATTTGGGACCTCTGAATTATTTCTTGGGTTTAGAAGTTCAACAATAAAAAAAGGCTTGTTTCTTCATCAGCACAAATATGCTACTGACCTAGTGGATTTCGCCGATCTCGGTGATTCTAACCCAATTGACACCCCGTTGGAAGTAAATGCAAAGCTTCGTCAATAAGACGGCGATCTCCTTCCTGATCCTACATTCTATCGTCGTTTGGTTGGTAGCCTTGTCTACCTAACCACTACTCGACCAGATCTCTCTTATGCTGTTAATCTGGTCAGTCAGCTTATGACAGCCCCGAGGCATCATCATTTGGCGGCAGTCAAACGGATTATTTGATACAACCTTGGTACCTTCACCTGCGGCTTATTTTTTTCAGTTGGCACACCACTTACACTCATTGCTTATTCTGATGCGGATTGGGCCGGCTGTCCGGACGCACGCCGCTCTACCACAGGATGGTGTGTTTACTTGGGAGACGCATTGATATCCTGGAAATGTAAAAAGTAAGATAAAGTCTCAAAATCTTCCACGGAATCCGAATACCGAGCCATGTCTTCCGCTTGTTTTGAGATCCTATGGCTACGTGGGTTGCTCTCAGAGCTTGGATTCTCACAGACTCAACCGACTCTTCTTCATGCTGAGAACACAAGTGCCATTCGAGTCACTGAAAATCTTGTGTTTCATGAGCGGACCAAGCATATTGAAGTGGATTGTCACTTCATTCGGGACGAGTATGATCGCGAAGTCATTACTCTTCCCCATATTTCCACTGACTTCCAGCTTGTTGATATCTTCACCAAAGGCCTTCCACGACCGCGGCATGAATTCCTAGTTCGCAAATTGTTGCTGGTTGATTATCCGCATCAATTTGAGGGGGGGTGTTAAAGTGTAAACTTGTATGATAATAGGCCCAGGCGCCCAGCTCACTTGTATGATAATAGGCCCAGCCCACTTGTAAATATGAGATCTAGTCAATGTGTACAGCAAGATAATACGTGTATGCTAGGATGTCTTTCCCTTTTGAGAGATCTAATTAGGTTTTGGTTCCATGATTTGTAGCCTAAACTTAGGCAATGTAAAGTCTATATAAAGAAGATAAATCCAGGAAGACAGGAGGTCGAATGGGATATTTTCACACAACACTTTCTCTATCGTTCTAGCATTCTTTTGAATATGCCTATGAATGTCAGAAACAAGGTTCCAAAATTGTTATTGAATATTCTGAGGCGTTCCTAACTATGCAAGCTCGTTGTGGTTTGAATGAGGATGATGATGTGTTGGTTGATCGATATTTTCATGGGCTGCGCATTGACATACACCATATCCTTACATTCAAGAATTTTGATAATGTTGATGAGATCATCCAACATGCCATTAAAGCTGAAGATATTGCTAATTATCAAGCCCGGAAGTTTAGTGTGTCTAAATGGCTGGCACAAAAGACTCCCGCAAAGCCAGACTTCAATCCAAGTGCCAATTCCTCAGAAAAATTTTCCTCCAAGTCTGAAGATCAAAACAAGTTCACATGTTTTCATTGTAAGCAAAAGGGTCACTGTGCGTTTGAATGTCCTAAAAGAATAACTTTGATAGAAGGTACACAAGAAGAACCAGAAACAACAGATGATCCTAAAAGTGACGAATCCGATGAAGTGGAGGAAATAGCAGCTGAAACAGATGGTGCACTTCTCTTGGTGCAACAAGAGTCTATACCCACCGTTGAGAAGAAATGGTTGCGAAAAAATATTTTCCATTCCACGGGTACTGTTCATGGGCAGAATTGCACAGTTGTTGTTGATAGTGGAAGTTGCGAAAATCTCATCTCTCAGTCCCTTGTTGATTGCCTCCACTTGAAAGTTTAGAAACACAATCAACCTTATTTTGTTAAATGGCTAATGAAAGGTGATCAAGCACATGTTCGACATACTTGCAAAGTTACTTTTGCCATTGGTACAGATTACGAGGATATGGACTGGTGTGATGTGCTTCCTATGGATAGTGGTGATATCTTATTGGGTCATCCATGGGTGTATGACAAAAATGGAACTAATGGAATGCGCGAGAACACATATACATTAATGCATGATGGATAACAAGTTACTCTTCATCCTGAAAAGCCAGAACCACTAAAACGGAATTCTCGCACCGCTGCCAAAGAGGTCCTTCATGTTCATTACATTTATAAAGGCAATCTGAAGACACCTCGAGTTCGAGGACGAACTCTTCTTTCAACCTGGGGGGAACGATGCAATATGGGCCCCATAATTGGTCCCCTTCTAAGTTAGATTATGATTTTAGTCTTTTATTAGTAGATTTCTAATTATATTAGTGTTAGGAAGCTTTCCATTATTAGATTAGGGTTTTCTTAGCCCTTTAAGTTTGCTCTATTATTTATATGGCTTTGTACTGAGTTATTTCTCAGACTTTGATTATTGAATAAAATTGCGGGTTTGTCCCTAGAGGTGCGTCCTCGTATCTTGAAGTCTTGGTGAAGACTATTCGAAGTGTCTGCGGACACGTGCCTTGGCAGTCGGCACTCCACGCAAGCCCTAACCGGCTTGCATCGCAAGGGTGTAGTCATTTTGGTGAGGACCACTTGTCTGGATGATGGGCCAGTTGGCCTCACATGCAGATTCATGTGAGAAGGTCTGGGTGACATGTGCGCAGGCAGTTTTGACTTGAGAACGACTGCTATTTCATAGTTCTTATTAGCTATTTATTTTTGGTTATTTGGGCCCCGTTTGAATTAAGAAAATCGATTTTATGATGGATGGATGTGTGAGTTATCCTTTATGTTTTGGTAGGTTCTATGCTTCAGATATAATTCGAGAATGTTAGGTAGTTCTGTATTTTTACCCAACAATGTTAACAGAAGCTTGTTTTAGACTTTATTTTGCACTCTTCTCCATGGGATTGAAGAAAACATTTGATTATTCATAAATAAAAGTTAATAATCTTGCTTTTCTCATTGTTTTCTTGCTTTGGTTACTGTTGATTGGATTTAGGGATGTAATATTGGTTTTCTTTTCAATTAGGGCTTTCCTTTGCCTGCAACAATACATTTCTGATCCTAAGGATATTAACATGATGGTTTCTGTAATGGAGTGAGTGCATTAAGGGGGATTACTGGGTCTTTTGGTTGCTAATCAGTCCCATGTTTTAGTAAGCCTAAGAGGTGGGGTTCTTTTGACTTGGGTTGTACGTTTCTTCTGGTTTCTGATTGTAGGGTCCTTGTTGCAGGATGATGTGAGTTTTACAATTTAGAAAACCGCATAAACTCCCCATAAGTTCTCGGGGTTTTACAAAATCCACACCCTTCTCCTCCTACTCCTTCCGCCCTTGGCTATCACATTTGCAATCGTCTTTGATGAGCCCAAAAGAAATTCCTTATAATGTCTCCACTGGCTTCAATTTCTTTAAATGTTCATTCTTACTGTTCCATAAAGCCATTTTAGTAGATCAAGTTTTGTCTCATTGAACTCCCTTGATTTGCTTCTCATTTTGAAGTTGTAACATGAAACAGTTCATATATTTATCTAGAGGATGAGTTCTTACAATCAGGGAGGGAGGGAGGGAGTAATAAGAAATATCTCCTCTCTCTCTCCCTCTCTCTCTATCTCGGGGTGGGAGGTTGTTGTGGTGTTTAATTGAGGGCTATATCTTAAGTTGTTAATTATGTCTGGGTTGGATGAAATTGGTCTTGTTTGATAGGTTTTCCAATTACCTTAAAACAAGGATACAGTTGTACGATTTTAGGAAGGTCGTACATGAATTGAAGTCTGAGTTCACATAGGAAAACTTGGTCTACGCCCTACAAAAAAGTAAAATTCGTTACTTTACATAGCGTGGGTGAAAAAATGACCATATTACTAAGACATTCATTCATCAACCATCATGTAGGAGTCTTTATGTGCTTCAACTCTTCCCATTATGATGTTAAGCTAACTGTCTGAATTAATTGAACCACGTGCATAAGTTGGATCTTTAGATCATGTTGATGTATATTTGGCGGATGATGCATCAAGCCATTCTTTGCCACTGTGTCCACTCATAGTTCACCTTTGATGTAGCGAACTAATCTACTAATTGAACATGTAATAATAATGGGCAAATATTTCTAAATCTGAACCCCAGTTCAACAATCTACCAATATCTTGGTAGTCCGCCAGCAATAGGAAGAGAAAGTTCAGCACATTCTATAATCTCTAGCAATATCCTTGAAAAACCAAGCCAAAGTCCACTGCCAACTGTGGAATTGAAGTAGACCTTGAAGCAAGGCTTGCAGAATGCATATGTTGAGAGAAGAATGCCTAGCGATACTGGATGCTGGTTTCTGTTTGGTATTTATATGATATGGAGTTTACAACCATAGAATAATTTTGATTGTAGATCTTTTTTTTTTTTTGATCAGTAACAGTAAAATTTCATTAAAGAGAAAGAAGGAACAACTCAGAAAAGTGAAACAAAAAGACCTATCTAAGGTGCACTGGTACTAGAGAAATACACCAGTCACGAACCACAACTACATTACAGGAGCACTAAGAGTACAAGATCGATCTACCCCTTGCTCCGCTAGACAATCCGTCATTTCATTTGCTGATCTCAAGCATGGTCCACCAGCAATAGGAAGATAAAGTTCAGCACATTCTATAGAAAAACCAAGCCAAGTCCACTGCCAACTGTGGAATTGAAGTAGACCTTGAAGCCAGGCTTGCAGAATGCATATGTTGAGAGAAGAATGCCTAGCGATACTGGATGCTGGTTTGTCTTTGGTATTTATATGATATGGAGTTTACAACCATAGAATAATTTTGTTTGTAGATCTTTTTTTTATTTTTATTTTTATCGGTAACAGTAAAATTTCATTAAAGAGAAGGAAGGAACAACTTAGAAAAGTGAAACAAAAAGACCTATCAAAGATGCACCGGTACAAGAGAAATATACCAGCCACGAACCACAACTACATTACAGGAGCGCTAAGAGTAAAGACCGATCTACCCCTTTCTTAGCTAGACAATTCGCCATTTCATTTGCCGATCACAAGCATGAATTGATGTTTTAATCTTCTTGACCTTAAGAACACAGCAGAAAGTTAAAAGACTTTGATACCCCTATTGCTTAAGTGCTTGGTGATTGGCACCAAAGAAACTGAACACATTATTGGTGCTGGACTTGTAAGTCTATAAGGCTGGAATGTGTAGCAGTAAAGTCCATAGGTTTCTAAAATGTATGGACAGTAGGAACCATGGTGCCTGATAAGTGCTTACACATGAGCTTTGTACCCATTGGCATGATCAAACCTGGCAATACACTCCATTGTGACCTCAGTCACATTCTCCTTGGGTATGAGAGGATTTGACCTTTTGAGTTTGTACAGTTACCATTGTTTCTCCATTTTGTCCTTAACTACTACTTCATAAGGCACCTTAATTTGGAGGGTTTATACCTTCATGAAGATGGATCTTGTAGGCACCTTAATTTGCTTCAGCAACTTGCATTGTTGATGTGGAGCGGGGTACCGGGTGTGGGGTAGGTAGAGATGGATAGGTCTAGAGGTGGTGGGTGGAGGGTGTAGGTTAGGCTTTTGTTTGAAAATTGAGCTACACCAAACTCCCCATCACGGGCGAGGAAGAAGAAAGAACTTAGGAAACCCCAAAATCACTCAATTTTTTTCATTAATCATTCACTATCTAGCCAAGGAGGCAGTACACATAGTTTTCAAAATCGGAATCCTATTGCAAATCGTTCATACCCATGAATCGAATCAAATCGCAAATCGTAGGATTTTTTTTTCTAATAAAAATGAAATAAATTAAAAATTAAAAGAAAAAAAGTAATTATTCATAACCATCCATTTTCCCATTTATAGTAGTATAAAGTATAAACATAATAACAAGTAAATCTATCATACAATCATATCAAGAACATCATGACATGTATTAATATATATATATATATATATGAAATAAATGATGTGTAAATAACTAAATAAGTTCAAAGTATCAATATATATATATATATTTTAGTATCTTTAAATAAAAAATTAAAATAAAATAAATCGAAACCATCAATCTTACAAAGTAGGATATCTCTTAAAGTTAAGAAAGTTTCATGAAGAAACAAAACAAAAATAGATTAGAAAAAAGTTGAAGATATAGACAAGCATCATACGTACAGTCGAATGCTTTAGTTAAATGCAATGTTCTTTATTCATCTTTAAAACCTTATCTAATCAGTAAAAAATTGTTACGAGGTTTCGTTAACAACTAAATAACCTTTTAAAAATACAAGCGATAAAAGGAGAGAATAAAGAAAGAAAAAAGGGTAAAAAATTATTAATATTGATATATTGGTTATAGCCATTCTCGCTTAGCTGAATCGCTTGAATTGTAAAATTCGATGAAACTAGTATTGAATCGTAGGATTCACACCTGAATCCTAAGATTTATTTGTAAATGGGATTCATTACATAGATACGAATCGTTTTCCTTAAGATTTGGGATACGAATCGGGATTCGGGAGAGAATATAAGAGATTGTATAAGAGAGAACATAGCCCTAAGCTAATTTGGACCACCCAAACACATTGATGGCCAGGTTTAAAATGTTTGAATTTAAAAGACATAAACCACAAAATCAATTTAAGTAACTCGAAATAAATAAAAAATAGCATAAAATGAATGGACTAGGCCCATCGCCAGGTCGACCCATGGGGACCACGGGACTATGATGCACAGATACGGCATGGGTACGGCAAGGACACGCCATAGACATGGCAGGGACACGGATTTAACATATAAAAAGTGAAGCAGCGGATACGATGCGACACAATACGTTGCCCATTTTGAAGTATCTGTGCATCATAGCCATGGGACTGTCTTGCATCAACTCTTCCTTTCTTAAAGAGAACTCGACCTTGAATTCTGTAGATGTAGATGTCCTCCAGGATCGAAAAAACAACGTACGAATCCTCAATTTGCCGGTTGATCTTCATCTTCTTCACATGGCTTGGAAAATTTCTTCAATCCCTTATTCCAAGTAGAATTTAGGAATTGTTTCTTTTGAAGTCCATATTTGGATTGGATGTGCGCTTGACTAAATGGATGCTTCAAAGTCCATATTTGGATTGGTTGTGCTCAAAATCTCCAAGTATCAATGGTCTATCCCCAAAGATAAAGTCGATGTGGGAAAACTCAATGACTTTTTCTTCGTATTACTTTGCTTCTTGCACTTTCTGATCACCAATGCTGGTGACTGGTGAGGAGTGGTAGAGATGAAACCACTGCTGGCAAAATGAGTTAGGATTTGTAGAGGGAGAAAAACAGGAGCTTGGCGATGGAGAAAGACTTCTGAGCTTGCTGCAAGGGTGCCGATGGAGCAGCAACTATTGGTGGAGTTGATGGCTGGCGGCTTAGTGCCCTCCTACGGCGAGGTGTTTTGACATCGGGGAAGATAACAATGGCCATGGAGGATTGCCGGTGGACTGACGTCGATGGTGTCAGGTATACTCTTCTATCATTGTCCTCTACTTCTGTTTGCTTTTCTATTCTTTTCTTCATTCCCTTTTCTTTTTCCTTTTCTTTTTTTCCGAATGGGAAGGTGGCTGGGATTGATCGAAGAAGGGTCACGACAGTGGGGGATTTGAGGGATTTAGGGTTCTCTGGAATTTGACTGGAATGGGATGAGGTTCGAGGATGGATTTGAGACCAAGGATTGGGTTTTAGGGATTTCGATTGAAAATGGGATTTAATCGAATGAGGTTTGATGGAATGGGGATTTGGCTGCAATGGGATTGGGATTTGGGATTGTGTGGACTAGTGTTTTTGCACTTGAAAAATTGGGGGAAATAGATTTTGGGAAGTTGGTAATTTGGGGATTTTGTGAAGTTTTGGGATCGGAATTTTTTTTATTTTTCTTTTGTTGTTGGTATTGAATATAGGTTGGTGGGGATGTATCGGCCGGGGCGAGTCTGAGTTGGTAAGGGGCGAGGATAGGATTTTGGATTGACCACTAATGAAGGCTTGAGAGGTTCTACGATTTTAGGGTTTTGGCTTTGGGATGGAGTCTGATTGAAGGGAATAAATTTGTGATGGGTTAGGTTTTGGGTCTCTGGATGAAGGAGGATGTTTGGTGACGTATACTGTGCATGCGTGAGATTTGATGAGGGAAGTGATGCAACGGATTGCCGAATGGGATCCGGTGGTTCGGCAGGGATGAGGAGTACTGAATATTGATTCCTGGGATGGATCGATCTTTGGCTCTAATACCAAATAATGTGGAGTGGGGTACTAGAAGCAGGGCGTCGCATGGAATTGGCCTCTTGCCAAACTCCCCATCACGGGTGAGAAAGAAGAGAGAACTCGGGAAACCCCAAAATAACTCAATTTTTTCCATTAATCATTCACTATCTAGCCAAGGAGGCACTACAATGATTATATAAGAGAAAACATAACCCTAAGCTAATCTAGACCATTCAAACACATTGATGCCCAAGATTTAAAACATCTGAATTTAAAAGTCATACACCACAAAATAAATTAAAGTAACTCTAAATAACTTAAAAATGGCATAAAATGAATGGGCTGGGCCCATTGGCAGGTCGACCCATGGGGACCACGAGTTTGTCTTGCTTCAACAGTCTTCTTTTTTGGGCCAATTGATCTTGTGATTTCTAGGGTTTTCTTCTTAAAAAGTAAGAAACCCTAGAATTATGAAAAAGGGGAAGAAGCAGATAAAGGAGGCTGAACTAATCCAAATGAATCATCCAGAGCTGTCCCTTAGGGTTGGGCGAGACCTCAACCTCTAATGCATACATTTCTATATTTTTGAGTAATAAAAATAATCCTAATGTTTTAAGTGTTTACAAAATAACCCACAATATCTCAAGAATTGCAAATTAGTCCTCACTGTAACTCTTAACACTCCCCTCAAGCTAGTGCATTGATATTTATTATGCTCTGCTTGGACAATGCATATGATGGCTTTTGTCGGGAAATCCACCAATTGTTCATCTGTGTACATACTTCACTGTGATATCTTTGTTTTCAATATTTTCTCTTACAAAGTGGACATCAACTTCAAAATGTTTTGTTTGTCCTAGAAGACTGGATTTTTCGCTATCTGCCGTGGTGAAGTGCTATTAGAATGCAACGCCATAGGGCCTGTACATGTAAACTCCATGAAGATAATCTGGACACTCGAGTGGAGTCTATGAGCACTGTCACTGTGATTCTTTTCTCCCAATGTGGCATATCGTAAGAGAAATAATCTATGAGCGCTAATTTATTGCATCCTGATTCTTGCATTTCATTTGTATGAGCTCTTGTTTCTTTGATCCAAAGGGTTGATATGGTGGAACCACCGAGTAAGGTGGTGTCATAACCATCACAATTTGGAAGATGAGAACCATCCGCTCGTTTACCTTCAAATTTTTAGGAGTCATTGTTCCATTCAAAGCTGATGCAGCCCAGCCACGATCAATGGTGAAGATCTACACCTCCGACAGTGAGATCGAGTCTTCCGACTCAAACCCTAAGATCACTTAGGGTAAAATACCCAAAGGGAAACTCACAAGAATAATTTTGAACTTTATTAAGAATATAGCATGCCTTACAATCAAGCATCCCTCTCTATTTATAATAGAGGAATGGTCTAAATAAAGAAACTACCATTATTAGTGCTTCCTAAAATCACTCTCTAAAATCTCTAAGTAAATCAAATCACTAAAATACTAAGTCAAATCAGAGATAACATCAAATAACTAAAATTACTAAACTATTTAAAGAAAGCAAATCATTGTTGGGTTCCTTGGTGTGGCCCATTAGTGGGCCCTCTTCTTGGACCGCACTGCATCAACTAGTCAAATCAGAGATAACATCAAATTTCTAAAATTACTAAACTATTTGAAGAAAGCAAATCATTGTAGGGTTCCTTGGCCTCTTCTTCTTGGACTGCACTGCATGAAAAACCACAGAATTTTATTCCACCAATCAGAAGATTAGAATCTTCCTAGTTGGGTGTTTTTAAAGAACACTTCATATGAAAGTAGGGCTCACCTAATTAATGGTATGGGTCACTGAATGATGGACCAAAATCATATTCAGCTTATCTCTTGTGCTTTATCCATAGATGTGTACTTTTTTCAGTTCATTAATGCTATTTAAGGGAAAAACCTTAGGTGGGCACCGTTGCTCACAATAAGATGATAACTGCACGTGCCTAAGTACCTAGTGGGGCCCGCCTGTGATCCATCCGAGTGGACTGGGTGCATTGGACTGTTGGATCAATTGTGTACTTGTTTTGGACTGTGAAAACTTGTTGGCAGTTGATCTAGTGGTGTGGTTTGGATGATGATTCGAGCCTCTGTCACCATATCTATCCCGTCCCCAGGCGAGTCCCACAAGAAATGGTGCTCACAATAAAGCTCAGGTGAGGGGGGCCCATATTTAAGTTATGGTACTGATCAAGAAATAAAATAAAATGACATGCTTCTTTTGTGAAGTTAAGTATTTGTGTGTAAATTTTTATTTCTATGCCTTTTATTTTATGCTTTCCTGAATATATTGGTTATTTGCTTGATGTACTGCACATTTTATCAGAAGGAACCTGAGCTCTTGTCTGGGAATGAGGTGTTGTGGACGTTCATAAACTTTGCAGGAGAGGATCACACCAACTTCCAGACCCTTGTGGCTTTCTTGAGAATGCTGAGCACATTGGTATGCTGAACCTTTTTTTTTGCAAACAAGCTGTGGTATGGTAGCCAAACTATTCTTTTATTTTCGTTCTTTATTTCAGGCTTCAAATGAGGAGGGCGCTTCCAAAGTTTTTGAGTTGCTTCAGGGTAAAGCATTCCGCTCGATTGGATGGAATACACTGTTTGACTGCTTATCAATTTATGAACAGAAGTTCAAACAGTCTCTCCAAAGTACAGGAGCTTTGTTGCCTGAGTTTCAAGAGGGTGATGCGAAAGCACTTGTTGCTTATTTGAATGTTCTTCAAAAGGTTCTGAACCATTCTCGTCTGTTAATTTCTAAATTGACTAACAGTTTTTTTACTCATTACTCCTTCACAGAAATAGTTTTATGCTCAGAAATATTTTCCACTTGTCACCCACCATGTATTGGGTCCAACGACCTAGTTCATTATGATAAAATGTGCAGAATTTGAGACTATGCAGTTTTTTCCTGCTTCGCAGCCAGTTGTCCACTTTCTGTTTTTTGACAATGCCAATGAACTTACTGTGCTGGAAGGAGAGTGAAATAATAATCTTTTGCAGTCTTTATTGACATTGGATTAGCAGTCATTAGCTAATTCTGAGTACCAATTGTTATTCATGATTTGAAAATTTTCGGTGACCCAAGATTCTATATATGGCTTCTCCATCTCCTCACCTAGACCTAGTCTAATGTATACGTTCTGGGCCCTATGCTGACGGACCCAACTGGACTGAACGGACTCCATTCTGAAGTCAATCTTAGATTCTTAGTATATTGTTGTATATTATCTGTTATCATATATGAGAATTTTAATCTTGTATATTATTAGTGTATATTATATTACATTTCATAAATAACAATACTATTATACTGTAATGTATGATACATTACTGTGTTTTATATAGAGTAGAAGTTTTTGAGGATGGCCATGCTATCCCTAAGCATTGAATGGTGTGGTGTGTGGGGTGCGTTTGGCGTATTCTATGATCAATTGATACCTCTCACGCTGACTACCCCTTTGGATTAGCACTCACCCAAAGTTGGTCATTCAATTGAGTTTTATAGGCCTTTGGATTGATTGTACAAATTTGGGACCTGGCTCTGTCTAATGGATACGATCAAGCACATTTGAGACACTGAATATTGTACCTCTTGTGATCCAATGGCTATCAGTTTTGCAGAGAGGTATGTCATGTAGAGACCTTTCAAACCTCTAGATAGCCATGATTGTGATAATTCCAAGGTGGGTCCCATGGGCTAGATTATTCCATACATAGGTGTATGGCCTGACTATTCCTCGAAATGACTCTCTCCCCCTCTCTGGATGCGCACACATATGGCACTTTAGTAAATGAGTATTTGGGATGCATCCATAGGAGCCAATCATAAATCGTGCATGAAGAAAAAAAAGGTATGTGCAATATTTTTTGGGTAGTTGGGGTATGTACCATTTTCTTTTATGTTAACTGGGTAGTTGGGGTTCCAATGACATGACATGCCTAAGGTAGGATTGCATATGACGGGGCATATTGCATCCCCCTTTTCTTAAATCAGCCCCTTTTTTAACTTCTCTCTTTTATGCATTGTGGACCTAATGTAACGACCCGGAATCTGGGGCCCTTTGAATTCCGTGCCGAGACTCGTAAGCATCACACACATAAGTTAAATCAAAGATCACATAAAGATTTTGGCATTTACCAGCTTAAACCAACTTGTATTAAAAATCCGGATCTAATAAACAAATCTACCAATGTCCAATAAAAATAAAATAATTGCAATGTCTTCAAATGAAATAATCTAAACAATCTAAACAATCTAATTCTTCTTCATCTATGTGGCTTCGACGCTCAAATATGCATCCCAAAGTTTATCTCCCGGTCACCAAGATTTTCCAGAGTCGCTAAGTTCTGGTTACCTGGATTGGGACAAATCTACAAAATATCAGTACAACTGAGTGAATAGATATTCTAATCTATTTGTGCATTTAAACATATTCTTAGATAAGATTACACAACAAATTAAGTAACATCCCAATGGCTCATTCAAGCCAAGGTTGAAATCGGGTCATACAAACGACAACCTCCTAGGCACCTGATAGCACCAGCCAAAGTTCGTGTTCCACAAAGATATCACATGTACAAAGAGTTTCCAAAACTTATTCCTGCACATCTCAAAATCTTTCTTTTCTATCCTAAACAAAATCGACCACCAAGGTCCAAAGTAAAATCAAATTGACCACCAAGGTCCAAAGTGTAGAATCGACCTCCAAGGTCCAAAGTAAAACCGACCACCAAGGTCCAAAGCCAGCAAACTGTTACCACAAAATCAACCTTTCCCAAAAAGGTCCGACATCAACAACTCTTACAAAATCGGCCATATATGCTAGTGGTCTAGGGGTGTCCAAAAGGTTCCTCCAAACAAACAAGGTCATCGTATCTCAATTTTCCAATCAAATAGCAAATATATGTCTCATCAAACATATGGTATTTAGCATGTCCTCAACATTAGTAATGGGCAAATTACATAATCAACACCTTCTCAAATTATGTGGATTCAATATGCCCGAGTCTGAATCAAAATTGGTGTACGAGGTGAGAGAGGCCAATTACATAACTCACCCTCTACAGTTTTGAGGGAAATATTCAATTACTAACTTAATCACAAAATATACATATACAAACCACACAATTTACCATATGAGATCCCCAAATAACAAAGACATAAGCATATTAACCCACATACATATTTCAAGTCGCCATATATTCAAATAGCAGGGTCCAAAATACATATTTGACAAATTAAGAACTAACGGATGCAATTCAAACAAATTTGCAAATAATAATAATGAATAACCGGCCTTTGTTTGCAATTTCAGAAAACTTAGAATCCCATTATAATTTATATAAAACAGTAGGGTCTATTGGTCCCAAATTAGTCAAACAGGCCCAGCTGTGTGAAGCAATAAATACCAGGCCCTTAATTGTAATTTCAGAAGTCGTTCATTAGAGAAATGTTACAAAACAATTTCAAGTTATAATAAGGAACAATAACGGGGGCCATAATGTAAATTTCCAAGCTTCTGAAACTCCACAGGAAGCTTCAAGTTGGCAGAATGGTAGTCACGTTCAGGATTTTTGGGTCAGTTGGATGGGGGACCTAATGGGACTCAATCTGCATAGGCCCTAGACTACCCTATCAGATGGCTGGATCTGATTTCCCATTAAGTGGGCCATGTGGTCCCACAACCAATATCGACCAAACTACACTTTGACGATATGGAGTTGGAAAAATCCAATTCTGATTCAAATTTCTTACTGATTTTTGTATAAATCATGATGAGAATGGTGCCTAAAGCTCATATCTATATTACTACAAAGATTTGCAAGGACCCCAAGCTGTGGTTGAAGATTTCGAGGCCCATATTTGATACACACAAGTCGATAATAACACAGAAATATTGTAGCAGTTATTCGAATGCTCAGAAATCAATCAACATCATCATCTACATCCATAAAACTGAATAACAAAGAATCCAAAGGGAGAAAATAAGAGATTAGGAACCACACACAAGCATATTAAAATTCTACCATAAAAATAGAGGAAATATACTCGAGCAAAGCCAGAAATTCAGAACCATACAATTAGATCAGAATCTCTACTCACCTGTTATAGCTAACTAGAATTGGTTCTTCCTCCTATTTTCCTCCAGGCTAATACTAAACTAGGCTTTGGCTTGATGGAAAAGAAGTGGAAAAGAGAGAGAATGGCTTGAGAGAGGCTTGGGGTCGATCAATATATAAAAGCTAGAAGTTAGAATCCTTCCCAAAGTCCTCTTCCTAATTTTTATTATTTCCTTCTCACATGCCAATCCTATTCCTAACATTACTAGGAGTCTATGATATAACCAATACAAGTCCCACTCGAATTCTTCCATCAAACTATGGGTACCAATAATTCTAAGAAAAATCAAGAAGATTAAATATTAAATATCCGAGAATAATCTAGCCCTAATACTGGGCCCGGGGTATTACACCTAATCACTCTCTCTCTCTCTCTCTATATATATATATATTTATATATCTCACAAAAAGAAAAAAAAAATGAATTGCAGAATTTGTACTCACCCCAATTTTTGGCAAGAAACGACTGTTAACCACCATTAAATTCAATCATCAAACAATAACACTTGCAACTATTAAATCTTGAGGCTTCAAAAATGAAGGTTAGGATTATCCGATCAAGGTGATACTCAGCCGACCGTCCGTCACATAACATCTATGATCGATACCTGTGAATTAGATTCTCCCTGAGTCCTGTTATGTGCATACTTCTTTCTACGACCTATTTTTAGGAGTGAAAGGAAATTTATAGGTTTGCTTCAAGGGGAACCTTGACCCTCTGATAACTTCACAAGAAACTGCTATAAATTAGGACTTGCCATTCATTTATTCATGCCATCTTTGTATACAAGATACATGGACTCAGAGCTCACGAGTCACGATACTTATAATATGCATAGACCACAATGAATTCATGTTTACCTTTAACCATGACTCCTGCTTACATGCAAACGGTTCTTACTAACATGCAAAACAACTCCTACTATTATACAAACCTATAACCCACTACTTGGGAAAAACTCATGCAATCTCCCATCGTGATAGTTTAAATGGCACCATTATGTAATGGTTACAAGTGAACATTATTGTTCTAAACAATATTCTACTCTCTCTCTTATTCATAGTTATCAGAATCCTACGATTTGTATCCCAAATCCTAAGGAAAACGATTCGTATACATCCCATTTACGGATGAATCTTAGGATTCATGTGTGAATCTTACAATTCGATACTCGTTTCATCAAATCTTACGATTCAAGCTATTTGGCTAAGCAGCCAAATAGCTACAACCGATAAGTTAATATTAACAATGTTTTACTTTTTTTCTTTTTTTATTCTTTCTTTCTTTTAGCATTTTTATTTTTGAAAGAAAATTTAGTAGTTAACGAAACCTCTTAAGAATTTTTGCTGCTTTGGAGAGGTTTTAGAGATGAATAAAGAACATGCATTTAATTAAAGTGTTTGATTGTGCGTATGGTGCTTGTCTATATTTTCTTCTTCTTTTTTAATTTGTTTTTGTTTTTTTTATTTTTATGAACACTTTCTTAACTTAGAGAGATATCCAGCTGTTTAAGATTGATGGTTTGGATTTTATTTTTATTTTTATTTTTTGATTTAAAGATAACAAAAGATAAAAAAAAAATATATATATATTAATACCTTAAACTTATTTAACTACTTACACATCATTTTTTATATATTAATATATGTCATGATGTTCTAATATAATTGTACGATAGACTTATTTGCCATTATATTTATACTCCTATAAATGGTTAAAGAGATGGTTATGAATAACTACTTTTTTATTTTTCCTTTTAATTTTAATTATTTTTTATTCCTATTAGAAAAATAAAAAATCCTACGATTCGTGAAACGATTCACGATTTGATTCATTTGATGGGTATTAACGATTTGTGACACGATTCCGATTTGCAAAAGTATGCTCTTATTAATATATAAATGTTCTCTTTCAAAAATAAAATAAAATACATACTGTTGATCATGCATGGGCCATGCGAGACCGCATTAAGTCCACAGAAGGTGAGCATTTTTTAAAATGTGCAAACAGGTTGGTTGAACACACTTATATATCTATATGTGTGCATGTATTCTGCTTAGTTGCTTAGTAGTATGTGTTCTGCTAATAGGTGATATTTTCATTGTAAATGTGATGTAGGTTGTAGAAAATGGAAATCCTATAGAACGGAAGAAATGGTTTCCAGATATAGAACCCTTATTTAAGCTTCTCAGTTATGAAAATGTGCCTCCTTATTTAAAGGTTAGTTTTTCTCTATGGATTCTCTCTTGCTTTGTTTCTGTTGAGGCATTATAAAAATGTCTTCATGTGCAGGGTGCTTTGCGCAATGCTATAACTACTTTCGTACAAGTTTCTCCTGCCTTAAAAGATACTATCTGGAGCTATCTTGAGCGATATGATCTACCTGTTGTTGTCGGGCCTCTTGGGAGCAGTGCCCAACAGATGTCTACACAGGTACACATGGTTAGAATTCTTGTTTTCTGGTTGTTTGAAGAACCTAATTGACTTTTTAGATGACACTGCTAACATTGTTTGATCATGGGTTCTGTGAGATTTTCTTAGATCCACATGAATAATTCTAATCATAATACTTAAATCTTGTTGCCTAAACCCAATCAGCAGTAAATAATGCAAGAAAACAAGGAGAGAAAAGCCAGGTTGCTCACTGATATTTATGAATAATCAAAGTTTTTTTCCAAATCCAAGGAGAATATATCAATCCCAGTGGAGAAGAAGCTGAATACTGTGTTGTTTTTTAAATGTCTGGAAAACTGAAAGCTAAGAGAGAAACTGTTGACCCTTTCTTGATGTAGGCCGGCCTAATGGGCCAAACCCAAAAGTACATGCCCGAAGGCCTATAAGCCCAACTAGGCCCAATGAAGAAGAAAATCTTCCCACAACATGTTTTACAGTGTTCCTTTCCAAGTTTGCAAGCTTCTGATGGTTCTTAGATTTCCCTAATATTTAGTAATTGCTAAGATTTAGAGATAAATTAGATAGTTTCTATATTATTTGTTTCCAAACTAGAGTACTGGTTAGTCGATTTAAAGGATTGTGATCCTCCTACAATAGACCATTGGTTATTAATTAGAATTTGAGTTTTTCTCTCTTTGGTGTTTTTGTCTTTGGTATGAGACCGAGACTGTTGTTTTTCTTTCCCAAACCTTTAGCCTGGAGAGTGGTCCTTGGCTATTCTTCCTCACCCACATTGCGTCAATTACTTCTCATGATACCACGTTCAATAACAAAATTTTCACAATCTGTCATGTCATTTTACCTTGGAACAGTATATATTAGTTCACCTCCAATCTCTAGCTTCCTCTTCGGTATTGATGATGAGTTGGCGAATAAATATGGTTTTACCCTTAGTTTTGAAAATCGGAATTGTATTGCAAATCGTTCATACTCATGAGTTGAATCGAATTGTGAATTGTATCACGAATTGTAGGATTTTTATATTTTTCTAATTGAAATGAAAAATAATAAACATTAACAGGAAAAATAAAAAAAGTAGTTCTTAATAATCATTTCTTTTCCTAGTTATAGCAGTATAAATATAATGACAAATATGTCTATCATACAATTATATTAAGAACATCATGACGTATATTAATATGTAATGAATGATGTGTGAGTAGTTAAATAAGTTTAAGGTATCAATATATATATATGTATATATTTATCTTTTGTTATGTTTAAATCAAAAAATAAAAATATAATCCAAACAATCAATCTTACATGTTAGGATATCTATTGAAGTTAAGAAAGTGTTCATAAAAATAAAAAACCAAAAATGATTTTAAAAAGAAGACGATATAGACAATAACCATATGTACAATCAAACGCTTTAATTAAATGCATGTTCTTTATTCATCTCTAAAACCTTTCTAATGCCGTAACAATTCTTAAGAGATTTTGTTAACTACTAAATAACCTTTTAAAAAAAAAGAAGAAAGAAAGAAAAAAAGGTAAAGATTGTTATGATTAACTTACCGGATGTAGCTATTCTTGCTCAGTCGAATTTTTTGAATCGTAAGATTTGATGAAACGAGTATCGAATCGTAAGATTCACACATGAATCCTAAGATTCATATGTAAATGGGATTCGTTGCATAGATACAAATCGTTTTCCTTTGGAATCGGGATAACGAATCGTAGGATTTTGATAACTATGGTTTTACATTCGTTCTCAGTTTCTGACAACTTTCATCGCACCAGATGTCACGTCCCCCGAACCCGATTAGAGAATAAACCGGATCCGGGGAGTGAAATTTAGGGCTAATTAAAATTTTTACCCTTTAGGCCCAAGGATCGTATGTCCGCTGTGAGGATATTGCATTTCAAACTTCAAGTAATATAAAAATCGCGGAATTCATACAATTTGAGGCATATTTAAATATTAAACAATGGATAATAAATCTCATTTAATATTTGAAATTGCAAAAGAACAATTAAAGCTATTCAAGGAGTTAAATTAATTACAATGGCGATCCCAATAACTAAGGCCATTAAATAAAAATAAAGTCAATGAAAGACAGGTCCAACGATGAATAATCAATAAAAGAATAATTAAAATCTAAAATCAATAAAAGAATAATTAAAATCTAAAACATGTCCCATGTGAGTCTCTCATGTGCCGGGTATGATGACGCTACTCTACGTTATCGGCACGCCACTCTCGCTTCTCTTCTGCTGGTTGGAGATCCTCTGGGATCTTCCTCACCTACTTGCTCCTCATAGTAATGCTCACCTGAGGTGTCTGCACACCAGGGAACAGAGTCAACGACATGTTGGGCAATAGATAAGCAAGATATAACGAACATGACATGCATCAAGTATAAGAATAATGACAGGACATAATCAAGTGAATACAATGAACAATATTAGGCATAAAGCATGAATAAATATCACCCAAAACAATAACAGGAATCCTAACATCAACTAGCAATCACCATTATACAAGCAATGTAATGCAAGTAACAAGAGGGAGACTTCGAGGATGTCCTAGCCACCTCCCGTGGTATCAGTAACAATCCAATCCGGACTACTGATACCAAAACCCGGCTCCAGGGGGATCCTAGCTCCCGGTCTTAGGAATAGTAGCACGGTCCAAGCCCGCTCCCAACTATTCAACGCCATGGACGCCGTCCAAAGCCGACTACCCAAGCCGATGTTCGAGTAACCTGCCCATCAATAAATCCCCAAACTGCAGTTGGTCATGACATGCAAATGATAATGAAGTGGTGTTGACACGAGATAAAACCAAGATAAGCAAGTCTGGCTAGTTTAATATACATGACATGCTCATAGGGATTATCTCATTCAAGACAGTACAAGACAAGTCAAACACACGATAATCCCTTACATGCTAGCCAGCTATGTTTATTAATACATGACACGGTTCCTACGTTACACTCTAAGTCAGGTCCATATCCTAGCTCTACAAGAATTTATGTTTCATAATTAATTAGATCTATTATGTCAAGAGACTGTACAAGGAGCAATAACAACGGATACAATTAACAAGTCAAGGAGGAATTACAAACCAAACTGAGGCAAGCGGTATCATCCATGTATTGTATCTGTTCTAACAGAGTGCGTGTGGAAATTGATTCAACAATGCTTCTAAGAGAATTCCTTGGTGTACAATCATGTTAAGCATCTATTGAGACAATTCCATACGCTTTCGGTTAAACCATGCATACTACATGAATATCTAGACACCCAATCGAAGCACACCAAGCCACGCGCTACGATTTTAATCCCATTAATGGTTTGGTGAGAGTAGGTTCATGGTTTCCAACATCTAAGGCCCAAACCTAGGTTACCGGTCTCATATTCAATAAAAACATTAGCTGAAGCAATAATCAAGGTATTTACATCACTTCCCGATCTCCAATCATAACGAAACCAAAACCGTTAGATTCTACGTCTCAAGGGCTTTCCAACGGTATATAGAACTCCAAATTCCGACGAACGGGTCAAAAGTCATGCCCGTTCGAAGTGGATGTTGCTGACTGCAGAATGCAGTCTCGCTAAAGCAAGCCAAAGTCTCGCTATAGCGAGAATGCATTCTGCTTGGGCTCCAAAATAGTGGCAAAGCTCGCTCTAGCGAGGGTTAAGCCTGCTATAGCGAGTTTGCTTGCTGCCTGAGCCCAAGCTGAAGCAAAGTTGGCCTATTTCAAGGTATTTTCACTCCTATTCACCTAGGGTCCATCCCCTTCCTTCCTAAGCCTTTCCAAGGCCTATACCTGCATGAGAAGAGCATCCATGCTCTCTCTCTCAATCCACATTCCATCCTTTTATCAAATCAACCATCAATTAAGGTCCATTCAACCCATTTATCCAATTTTAGCATATGTAATCCAATTAACCATGACAAGCTTGGAATTTAGGAAAAATCTAAGCAATGAATTAACAAGAAGCAATAATAATACATGCATGCTCAATATATAAAAAGCAAATCTACTTGCCTCAACCAAGAAGAAGATTGAAATTGGGGAAAATTCGAGAAGCCTTCTAGCACGAAAAACTAGGATCTACCCCGCTCAAAAGCAATCTAACACAAAAAGGAGAAGGAAGGGAAGAAAAAGATCAAGACCAACCTAAATCTAACCAAAAGAGAAGATGATTGAAAATTGAGAGTGAGAGAAATCTTACCAAACTAGGATCAATGGAAATAGGAGATTGCGAGGAAGAAGATGTGCGGTTCGGATCTTCAAGATCTCTCCCAATAGTTTTGGGCTTGAGAAGATGAAGAGGAAGAAGAAGAGGGTTGCTGTAGTTACGTTGCAGAGATTAGAAAAGATAGAGATTGGGGCAAATCTCTGAAGAGAAGGGGAAAACGACAAGTTTGCCCTTAAGTGGGTCCGGTAAAGGAATGGACGACTTGAAGGGTTTCTGATCATGATCGCGACGAGTCAGGAGATAAAAATGATCAGTGCGACGAGACCTTTCCAACAAACCCAAAATCACGGCGATTGGAATTTTTCAGAAAAACACTTAAGTTTCCTTAAATTGCAAACTACCCCCCTGCTAGAGTCAAACGGACTCGGAATCGCACGAAACTTTCGCAGACACTATTTTAACACTAAAAGGAACTCACTCATGATCTAAACCCACCTAATTATCTAACAATACAATTAATTATAATAATAACAAAATAAACGGGTCAACGAGCCCATAGTTGCGCCCAACTGACCTAGTAAGGCCACGAACCTTACACCAGAGGATCATGGAGGCATTCTGTGTATTCATCCACAATGAAGTTCCCTCGTTTGCATTTGACCAATTGATCGAAGAGGGAATTGTTATCGTCATCTGGCAGGAACTCATCTTCAAGCTTTGCTTTAATCTTTTCCATGTGTCAATAGGATTATAGGAGGTCTCTTCTTATGTGCCAAACAGAGGTCTTCTGTGACTTGCATTTCTATCATCAACGCTCCACCACCATATGTGTGTTGGGATCTTACATTGCCCAAGGTGGAGTTTGCATACAACAACTTTGTAAACAGAACAACATGAAGATCACCATTTAAAATTGTCATAGGAGTTAAGTCACCTCTTCTTATTGATTTTAGTGAGTCCTTTACCCATTGAAGCTAGGCCTAGTCAAGAAGTGGAAGACTTCTCATGGCACATGAAGGATGTTCATGATGATATTCGTAAGCAAATTGCCACAAGTAATGGAAGTTATAAGCAGCATGCGGACGCCTGAAGATGCCATTTTGAATTCAATGGAGGAGATATGGTAATGGTTCTAATGAAGCACAAACGATTTCCAGTAGGTACCTACAAGAAGCAACATCTAATAAGTGCATGACCATTCAAAATTCTAAAGAAGATAAGATCCAATGCTTATGTCCTTGATAGTCCATCGAAGATGAATATCAGCTCTACCTTCAATGTTGAAGATCTAACAATTTATCATTGGCATTATCATTATGAATCATTTGAAGAGTAGGATATCAATCTTCCCATGATTCCACCATCATGAAATTGAAGATGTCTTTGATGATCTGCTTGTATCCACAAGGAACAGTGGATATCAAAACTCATAAGTTTCTTGGTAAAGTGGAAAGGCGTACCTCTCTGCGGTGCTACGTGGATCTTTGCGATGGACTTCGAACGACTCAATCTGGATTTGTATGAGAGATACCGTGATATTAACTCGCTGGAGTTGAGTCTGTTTAAGTTGGGAGGTGTTGATGTAGGCCAGCCTAATGGGCCCAAGCCGCCCAACCCAAATGTATATGGCTGTAGGTCTATGCCCAACCAGGCTGATGGAGTATGAACTAGGCCACAATTCCGAATACCGAGTTTACCGCCAAGTTACCCGAAGTTGACGTGCTACTTCCCGAATAAACCACGAACTTCCAAGATCGTAGGTCCGAAGTGAGGTCCAATTTAAAACTTTTTACCAACATTTGTAATCAACAGTTAAGTGCAGAAGCTTATGGATAATAGCGGAAGCAATAACAGATAAATGCGGAAGCAAATAAGGTTTCAATCCCATAAAACAAGTGTAAAGCAAGGCATAAGTCTGCTAATCTCGAAGTATAAAATAATAGCGTGTACATATCAAATGAATTCCCCCTTGCTCACACAAATGACATGCAAACCCGAAAACAGAAGATCGCTCAAGCACCGGGGAACGCCACTCCATCCTCCGGCTCCACCTCCGGATCCATCGGTCCCCACTCGTACTTGTCCGCTAAGGGCGCCTAGAGGAGCGTGTCACCCTCGGGGTTGGTAACAATACCTAAGCACCAAGTGATGGGTCAGATCCAAGGATCTGGCAGGCATAGTATACAAGGAACATAGGATGTATGCATCAAAAGAGAATAGAGACAATGATAAGATCATATTAGTAACAAAGTTACAATACTAGGCAATCGTGCAAAGTATAACAATAAGGATGAACGTGAAAGTAAAGCAATCTAACTCTCCATCTGTCAATTTGGCATATTCATACGAGCTGGCCACTGCGGGATATTATGCCGCAGCCCTCCCATACTAATAACCGGTTGCGGTCGGGAAATAATAGTGCAATGCAAGGGATGATAAGCCCCGCCGAATTAAATATCCCTTAGTATATATGCATTACCGGAGTTTGTCGGCCGCGAATGCATATATACCTGATATGCCATTACCCGAGTCTCCTGGTTGCGAATGAACATATACTGCAGGAGTCTGGCGGTTGTCTAATCATAGCTCATCATGATAGCCCAAACTATAATAAATAGCTCCCACCAAGGATGATTAGTCCAAGGCTAAGCTTATAACAACTTAGTGGATTCCCTACGCCAACTCAAGGAAACTAAGGAAAGGTTAGTGTCTGGCTAGTGGCTAGGCTATCCTTGTGCGAGCAATGTCATCTCACATCCATACAAGGTCCAATATCTATGTCCAATTCATATATACAATCCATAGTCTATATTCATAATCGAATCCACGACCATGATCCACCATGTAATGGTCTTAGTCCATTTCCATTGCATTCCATATCCACCATTGTCCAATACATCACTCATTCATAAATGGGTTTCTACGTCCTCATCACAATCCTCTTTTCTAAGGTAATCAAACCCTTCCATTCCTTAGGCCATAGGATGGCCCGCCTAGCCACAAACACGGGCCACGTTCTCTCCATTCATAATCTGGGTCATCACTAGGAAATCCTAGGTTCAGGTCCTCTAATTTCCATTTAATTAACAGGTTAAGGCAATAGATAGATACACGAGTGGACACATTACCCATTCATAAATGGGTTTCTAAGTCCTCATCACAGTCCTCTTCTCTAAGGTAATCAAATCCTTCCATTCCCTTGGCAATAGGATGGCCTGCCTAGCCACATATGCGGGTCACGTTATCTCCATTTATAATCTGGGTCATCACTAGGAAATCCTAGATTCAGGTTCTCCAATTTCCATTTAATTAACATGTTAAGGCAATAGATAGATACAAGAGTGAACAACAATGAAGAGCATCTAATATTTCCACATGTCCATGCCAATCAAAGGAAGAATATTAAAGGTCCACCCTAGGTGATGGCCCCCTTTTTAGGTCCAGGTCCATGTCAGCCAATTTAATTCCTAAATGAAGTTTCAGATGCCAAGAGATGTACTTGGTGCTCTAATGTTACGGGCATCTTCGACGACGTTTAAAGGTTGAATCGAAATCCAATTAATACACTAGATCCTACTTTGGTGGCCTCATAGGTTAAGGTTAAGCCCAACCCTTGACTCATGATTGGCTCATCACTAGAAGTCCACATGGAAGGTCAATGGGCCCCACAATAGTTCAAACCATCAAAAACACAAAATCTGAAATTCACTGTTTGGAGTGTATCCGGTTGACATCCTCCCATGTGTGGTCGACCGGGTGCACTGAAGAAGACGGGAAATTTGTCTCCTAGGTTTGTCGCAGGTCTAGTGTATCTGGTTGACATCCTGGGCGCTGTGGTCGACCGCTTACACGTTGATTAGAAAAACAAAAACCTGGCATGTAGGTTTCCAAGTCTGGAAATTCTAGAGTGTGGCCAGTCGACATCCTTCAAGGGTGTCGACTGACTACACAGTCAATACTGGGACTTGGTTGGTCAATCTTTGGATTCTGGGCAGTGTACTTGGTCGACATCTGGCCAGGACGGTTGACTGGATACACTGAAATAATTGAGACATAATGACAGACTAGCTCTCAATTATTTTGGATTTCGCTGTGTATCCGGTTGACATCCTCCAAGGGTGGTTGACCGGGTACACACTAAATTCAAATTTTCAGAATTCTGCAACTCTTCCAGTTCACCTCAATTTCGATCAAAACTCTATCATCTCGTCTCCAATCACCACCAAACCATCCATACACATCAAACTCCAACCAAACATCACAAATCCATCATCAATTGTGCCATTGATCTTCCAGATGAGACATCCCATCCACCAATGTCCAAAATCCATAAAAACAAGGCTTAAAAGATAAATCTAAGCAATCCATCATTCATATGAATTGAAATTACAGAATCAAACTAGAAAATCATGCATTCTATGCTAAATAAGTATATTGTACTTGCCTCTAGTCCAAAGCTATGGTTTCTTGGCTTGATCTTTGAGATCCAAGCTCCAATTCCAAGATCCAAGGCTCTAATGGCTTCCAATCTCTCAAAGAGTCCCAAAACTCAGATTTTGATAGATCTACAACTCCTATACCCAAATCCACATGAGAATTGCATAAGGGGAAGGGAATTCGAGAGGGGGAATTTCGTGGAAATTGAACGAAGGGAAGGGAATTAGTAGAGAAAGAAGAGATCTAGGAGATGAGAGAGGTCCTCTAGCTTGGAGAGAATTCTCTTCTTAGTTGTAGAAAAACCCTAGACCTAGAATTCTAGAGAAAGAATTGGAGGGAATTCTTAGAGGGGAAAGAGAGAAATGAGAGGGAAAAGAGAGAAATGAGATGAGTCCTTCATTGTAGTTGATCATGCTTATTCCAATTTATCAAAGATTTTCTGAGTTTTCTTCAGTTATGGTGCATTCTATGGTTGTGAGTGTCCCTTAGGGCTGAAATCCATCATTGGATTCGATCAATCCCTCAGGAGATTGGTCTATTCTTTGACCGCGGATCAGGGGCTGTGCCACAGGCCCAATGAAGATGAAAAATCCCCCCATAACATGTTTTCGAGCTTTCCTTTCCATGTTTGCGAGCTTCTAGAGGATTTCCTAGATTTCCCTAATTTTTAGTAATTGCTATGATTTAGAGATAAATTTGATAGTTTCTATTTTATTTATTTCCAAACTAGAGTACCGGTTAGTCTATTTAAAGGATTGTAATCCTCCTACAGTCGATCATTGATTATTGAATAGAATTTGAGTTTTCTCTCTTTAGTTTTTGTCTTTGGTGTGAGACTGAGACTAGTGTTGTTCTTATCCTAAGCCTTTCTCACCCATGCTGCATTATCTCTTTTGTTCATGTGCATTCAAAACTCCCTCAAAAGTCAAAACCCTTGGTAGATCTCGGCTATCCATCTATCGTGAAGCTAATCAAGCCCCTTAACTTGAATGGCTCACAGCTAAACTAAAAATATTGAAAGAACTGGAGAAATGATTTGCTGAACCATGAATCAGCTGTGCACTGGTTGTGCAGGCCTTGCTGCACATCTGGGAATCTGGGGCCCAGGTGGCCCACTATCTGGACAAGTGGGTCCATCAGTAAACACTATACTGATGGGCGACCCCAAAGGCAGGTGATTTTCTTAGAAGATCCAAAGGCATTTCAAGGGTTGCTGGCAGGTGGGCTAGCTTATTTATTTGACTCTCAACAACCAGAGTTGTTACATGCAGTGACTGTGATTGGTCAATATTTGCACTCACCTAGTAAAGGGCATATGGAAATGGGGAAGCCGGAAGCATATTCCTAGATACATTAAAAGGTCTCTAGTGAAATGAATACTCAAGAACCATGGACATCTAAATGTAGTTGGTTGTCGAGATGCCGATTGGGCTGGTTTTGTGGATGATAGACATTTTACATCCAGATGCTATGTGTTTATTGGAGGAAACCTAGTTACTTGGAAAATGAGAAAGCAAATCGCTGTTTCACTTTTATGTGCGGAGGTAGATTAAAGAGTGCTTGCCATTGCTAGGATCGAATTCATATCGCTAAGACAATTAATAAGGAATTGGGTTATCCCACACAAGCATTGATACTGCTGCATTGTGACACTCTGGCCGCCATGAATACTGTATCTAATTTATTATTATTATTATTTTTTGTGTGGTAACTAAATACAGAAGTGGCTTTATACGAGAAAATGTGGGAGTTGGAGTCATTCACACATGTGAGATAATAGAATCCATAGGCAGATATCATTATGAATGTTCTTCCAAGAGTTCAAAATTCTAGAGTATTCTAGCAAATTGGGCATGACTGATCAATGCAGCAACTTGTGGGGAAGAGTTTGGATACCTAGTATTTACTTTTCTTTCACCAAGGAGGAACCGATTTGTAATATAGTGGAAATAGGCCCTTTGCTGCAAATTCTTAAAGCGAAATTTTTATTTGTAATTTTGGAAAGGTATAAAGTAGTATAAATATTAGTGGGCACTGGGCACTTCAAATTTGGGTTACAACACTACACTTAAAATTAGGCTTACAATGCTACACTAATTTATTTCTTTTCCTTCTTTAATTCTAATATTTGGATTTTGAACACTTTGCAATTTTTGACACATGAAACCTGATATAATCATCCGTAGTGATATACCATATAATCGTAATTTGTAACATGTAATACTTTGTTCCTAGAGTTGATGAATTAGAAGTCACATGAATATTTTGGTACTATCAAGTAACTGTAACTGTACTCAGTAATAAAGAAAGAAACTATCAATAGCACACACTATATTATCTTTGAGGTTTCTCAACTATGTCCCACCAGGTTTCTATAGCTTTGAAGGAGGTTTAGTTTACGTTATCATTAAGTGCAGAGGTTGTCTTTTGGTCGTTACGAAATGTTATTAAGAAAAGATAATATCACAGCAGGGTAGAGGTGTTTCCATAACCCAATGTGTGTTTGGAAGCACCCTCAATAGCTTAGATATTTGCATGGAAATGACGCTTTCATAGCGAAGAAGACATAGGTGTAAAAGAAATACATACTTCTCCGGTTCTTTTGTTTTTTTGTTGTTACTTGTAATCCACATGTTGTGGGCCTAGATATGTGTTACCACATAATCATGGCTAATGTTCTTTTGCATATTTTTTTGGCCTTGATTTGTTTATCAATACGAATTTTGACATGAGCAATCCAGTCTTTTATGTGGAGATTTCTTGCTACTTTTTTGTCATATGATGAAGAAAATGTGATACTATTACTCAACAGGTTTATGATATGAGGTATGAGTTGAATGAAGTGGAAGCAAGGATGGAAAAGTATCCCTCCACCATATCTTTCCTGAACTTGTTAAATGCTCTCATAGCGGAAGAAAGGGATGTAAGCGATAGAGGTCGCAGGTACTAATGTTAGTTTTGTGGAGTTGCAAATATTTGTTATTCAGATGTTTAAGTATTTGGAACTCTTTGGTTTTCTGATTTTCTTCTTTTATCAGGTTTGTGGGCATTTTTAGGTTTGTTTATGACCATGTATTTGGGCCATTTCCTCAGAGAGCCTATGCTGATCCCGGCGAGAAATGGCAGTTGGTTGTTGCATGCCTTGAACACTTACGAATGTGAGCATCTATCCAAATTGCTCATAGAAAATTAGTTTCAGCTATATATGCATGTATTTATTTGAAGAAAATTCTCCAAAGCGACTCTTTCTAAGAGACATCCATGGGCAAGCTCCCTCTAGGTGCATTGCTTCTGGACTCAGTTTGTCACACATTAGGAATGGCCTCACTTTTGGATTTCATCCACAATATTTTAAGCTATTTGTCATGACCCAAGTTCCGGGGCCCTGTCGGATTTCTGGAATGTGATAATTTGGCAACATTCACCACACATTCATCAAATAACTTCCACAAGGAATTAGGCATTTAGATCAAATATAACTACAATTAACTTATAAACGTCAAATAACATCAATAATCACTAAATTAGCAAAATTCCCATGTTCTGACTCAAATCAATGATGTCCTAAAACATTGAATAAAATTTCCTAAACAACGCCATTCCCTCTATCAATTAATTGAGTTTTTCCCGCTCTCCCTCTTCTGCCACGCATGCCAAAATCTACGGGCTGAACGTCGTTCTGCTCTGGCTCACCCTTAACGTGATTACCTGAAGGGGGCAACACAACATCAGTGGTGAATGAATTTTCCTAAGTAATAACACAACATAGAATATAGCATCACATAAACGTACAAGTCTCAATTATTAAGTCAAGTACAATTAAAAACTCATCCAATTACATATTCGTGCCCCATGCACCTTACCACGCCACCAAGGCTAATCATACACGTCTATCGGCCACCATGGCCTTGTTTCATCACCCACATCCACCAAGGACGAGTAAATCTAACGACCACCATGGCCAAAATCCATCAATCATCCGAACACCAAGTCCAACATCCATAGCTAGGATCCAATGTCCAATATGTCATAACACTCATAACAAGCAGAACTCAGTATTATTAATAACTTACACAATCAGTAGTGTAGATCCAACCCCTACACAATTCATTGGTTGCCGCCCCACTTCTAATCATAATTGGTATTGATTGGCATAGGGGTGGCCCACACTATATTATAAACACAACATCAATTAATCATAGTCCCTATAATTAATCACAGTTCATATAATTCTTCACTGTCCAGACAATTTATTATAAACCATACAGAACCTTAATTAATTTGGATAGAAGGGTAACATGGTAATTACATATCAAGTCTAAGGCTATCTCCCCAATCACAGAACCCATCCAGCCATGTGTATACACACAGTACACAGGCAGCGTCTCACGCCTGAAGGCACTTAATTGTAAAATCCATTGGGTCCCCTTGGCTAATACAAGATCAGACATGCTCCCTAGGGTCGCCCAGGGCCCCATAAGAAGTCTCACGGTTATGATTCAACATCTGATATCCATGCTGAGTCCTGGAACCTTAATTGATACAAAAAATCCCCTACAATAGGTCTCACTCACGCCTCCTAGATATGGAATTTCTGGATGATGGGGCAGGTGGGGCCCACTCCACATGGGACCACCACCAACCAGGTCGCCCCTGGACCCCTTCAAGATGTGGGTTACTGATCAATGATCAGGTGGGCCCAGTGGTCCCAGAACTACTGTCAACCAAAACTGAGTTCCCTTCTTTAATCACGCTTCTGAGATTTGAAGTGCATGGATGGTGGCCCAAGTGGGGCCCAATCTACATGGGTCCAGCACCATCATTGTCGCCCATGGGTCCACTTCAGGATCCATGGACCAGATTTCTGATCAAGTGTGCCAAGTGGTCCCACAACTACAAAAGACCAAAACTGGTCTTGTCATTGCTGGAACTGGGAAATCCATTTCTGACTGGTTTCTCTCTTGCTCATTCCCCTCTTTCCATCTTATAGACATAGTTAAGGAGCATATTAATCATAGGAATCATCTCATCATATTACAACGAAAGAACCTTGAGTTTTATTCCATGAAACACCTATTCCAGTGTCGACATGTATTAAAGCATCACCGAACAGTTGATAGATTCAGATTTAGCAAGTCATAAGGAAGATTCTCACCCACCTCCAATAGAAGATTCCCGCTTTCGCGATGTGAGGGTGCTTGTAGGACATCTGCTGATCGTCTTCTCACTGATTGCCTTTTTCTTCTTCCCCTGAATTCCCAGCCATCAAACTCTCTCTCTCAGATTTCTTTCTCTCAAAAGGGGAAGAGCAAAGAATACCACATAAGGGTCGTTGGTTTGTTTATACCAGATAAGGGTCGTTGGTTTGTTTATATAAACACTGGAGTCATAATTCTTCTCACACTACTCTTAAGAGTCCTTTGCAAATTGAACATATAGTCCTAGTCCTACTAAATACAAGACAGGTAGGACTCTCTATTTGAGTTGAGATACAACTCCTAAATTATTCTAATACCATCCCACGTGGGACTCTTACAATAAAATAAACAATATTCGAGGGTCCCACCTGAGCCATACTAATTAAGCTAATCCTGGGGCCAGATGACTCGGGATATTACACTATTGATTTTGTGGGGCCCATATTTGAGATTAGATTGGCCCCCTATCCAAGCGTAACCCTTTCCAGCTCCCTCTCCTCCTATTTGGCTACCATTATTCTCTCATCCATAAATCACCCCCCACCCACAGCTTTCAGGATATGCGAAAGTTTCGACCCCATTAATCATCCGAACCTCTAAACTCCTTTCTATGGCTCTCAACTCTCAAGTTAATGTTCTTTAAATTTCATTATTACTTTTTTTTGAAGTTCCTTTTCTTTTGAATTTTAATCCAATGGTTGGATGAGTGTCAAACTTGGGCTTGTGGCAATTTCCTGGGGGGTGGGGGGTGGATTTTTCCGTGTGAGTGTAAAAATAGGCCAGACCAGGCTGTTTGTACCACACAATTCTTATGCGTGCCAGACTATGAAGCTAACTAACTGTGGAATGAGGTAGATCCAACCATTGATCTGTGTCAAATCAAAGATCCAACGGTGGATCTTCACCTGAGTTGCGATCCAACACTAGGCCATGGCTATCTAACCATAAAGAAGCATGCTTGTGTGTCTTCTTGGTCTTTCTCTTCCTCTTGTAAAACTTGTGTAGAGGAGCTCCGATGTCCTCATGAACGATTTATTTCCTAGAATTGATGCTGTCAGCCATTTGATAATATTTACAACAGTGTGAGTTGGTTCACACCAAAAGGTATGTGAAATCTTTCTTGGTTGTGGTAGAAGGTATGTGGAACCTTTGATAATAAACATGTTCTTTTTCTTAAACAACAAAAAATACAGATTTTATTTAAATAAAGAAGCTTTAAACTCAAAATATTCATTAATTTAAAGTAAATCTGGCAGCATTAATTACTTAGGTGGCTTAATCTGTTTTGCCAAATTATCCAGAGTTTATTCCCTAGCCTTTAATCAACTTAAGAGCCTGTGAGGGGACATGATGTAAGACAAAGGCCCGTGGTACAATGGAAGGTGCTCACTATCGCAATCGTGAGGTTGTGGGTTGTCACGACCGGAATTCCATGGCCCGTCGAATTCCGGGTGATGACTCATTGGCAAAATTCACCATTCATAAATAAAAAAATTTCACATAAGGCATTAGACATATCCTACTACATTACTCAAATGGTACTAAAGTAAAAATCCATCTTTTACTCATCAAAACAATTCACTATCTTTGAATAAAATAAACCATTACAATCTTTTAGTAATCTAACTGAACTAAACTAAATCAATAAAATGAAATTATTTCTCTTCAATCTTCTAGGTGATCCCGCCCTCTCAAGTACACAAGCCAAAGCCTATCTCCTGGTCATCACTGTATTCTCCGGTCTAAGTTCTGGTTACTTGGAAGGGGCAATCCAGGAGTCAGTGGAAACTGAGTGAATAAACATACAACTCCGTTTGTAGACATAAACATCAGGAGGATAGAAAGCACAATTCAATTAAATAGGTTCATCCACATAAGAGACGCATGCAATTACAATATCCTGATTATGGTCCACACCACAGTCAAGGTCTCCTCTCAACACAACCTCCGAGACACCAAGTAGCACAGGCCAACGCGGATCAAGTACCTGAAGGTACATGATCAACAGGGTACCTTCTTGACAGTTATATGCACAGTCTCGAGGTGACCAACAAGGCCAACAATAACCAGGCGGTACCAAGGAGTTTTTGTTCTCCTGAGGCTGGCCCAAAGTCAGACAACATAGTTCTGAGGCTGACTTGAAGTCTGACAATAATCTTTCTCAAGAGGATGACATAGGTCAGACATTATTATCATCACGAGGCTGGCCTAAGTCAGACAATATCATTCACACAGGGCCTTTGTACCATACTTAGTGTTGTAGGATGTCTGAAAGTAACTTAAGATTGTCTCTAATTCCTTAGATGTTGCTTATCATTCCTGTGCTCTTTTAATCAACATCTTAAATTCAGATTTATTCATTTACACTTTTCCACATCTATCAGTGAGGTTTTTTCTGTAATCATCCTCATACACTAATATTTATATTTAAGCTAGCCCTGCCAACTTCAGTATTGGTAGCCATGGTGCATGAGGGTAATCACATAGCCATCTCTTTACAGGTGCAAGAACCAACCTTAATTGACACAATACGACACATATGGCACCATCAGTTATTGAGATCCACTGCTTAATTACATTGTTGAACCAACTATGCACGATCTCATCATAGATAATATGATACCCATAGCTAACAAATAGTGATCACTTTTCAATCATTAGACAGTTCTTTGGTGTCATAAAAAAAAAGATGAATCATCATTATCCATTCCACATGATGCATATTCATGAATAAAGTACATTCATAATACACATAAGAAACTCATAATTGAATCTTTGAATTAGTCCTCACAATTACTTTATCAGTAACACGTTAGGCAAGTACATTCAGCTTCCATTGATCACAGAAAATCCATGTACCAATCTATACTACCATAAGAAGAAAAATACTAGCGTGGGTTCGTCACAGTATGCATATGTTGAGGATCAATATCTCAAAGGTTGGACTTGACCGTTATTAAAACCCACACATAGATCAATCAGGTGGGTTATATGTTGGTGAGCCAGACTCTGCTTCCTATTTAACCAATTTTTAACTTCCTTTTTGAGGTTCAGCCATAGCCCACCCCTTAAATTCTTAACTTCATCAAAATACTATATTTACATGCATAACTCAGCCACTGTTCAGTTATTTATAAATCAGATTTAACCATATATGCAACTAGAATGAACCTATGAAAATCATCAAAAAAATATTATCAAATCAGAACCTTACCCCAAGCAGTCAAGATCTATTCCCTACGTAGGGTTCGACCAAGGTTTGAGAACTCACTCTATAGGGTTCAATTGAACCTTAAGCTTCAGATTGGGTTTGGCTAACCCTAAGTCCCAGTTTTGGTATTTCAGCACACTCAAAACCCTAGCATGGGGGTCGGCCAAGAATGAAGCACCTCTTTAGGTATAGTCGACCATCACTTTGTGATGATTACGGTGCTGGCCCGTAATTCCTTTATCATACTCACATATTCATTGCTAATAAGATCCTCAAGAAAGCATTTTAGAACTCAACAACTAGATTCATGTGTGTGCACAAGTAGAATGGCATTTTTACTCACCTTTGGACAGCTTTCGATCTCCAATGGCGGGTTCTTTTCTTCTCCTAGATTTTGCTACCCTCTTAGGCTACGAACTAGGGTTAGGGTTTTCTATTGGGAGGGATAAGCAATAAGGAAGAGATGTGATGAGGCTAAGAGGATCTTAGGGTTTCCGTTTGTCTCCAAGGAGTTGTGCACACATCCTTAAATCAATCATGGGATGCGTGCAGCACTTCTAATTCATGTGGAAATCATGCGCAGCCCACATCCTCCTCTAAGTTGACTTCCCTATAATGACACATGGGTCCCATCTTCTAAAGAACTTAATTCTCTTAACTTAACTAATGGGTTTTACTAAACTTAAGAAGTTATACTTGTGAATTGATTACTCAGGGTCCCACAAGGTTTCTACCCAAAACTGCAAAACTATGGGTCAACCCACAAGGGCCCAACCCGGGGTCGTACCCACTGGAAAAAAAAAAGAATCTTACTTTCATTAATTATGTTATTCAACTGTCATTGGCACTCTCAAAGTAAATTTACTAATAATATAATTCCAAATCATAATTATGATGTTCATCCAAATTAAAAACTCTTGACATAATCATAATATATATTATATAAATGAGAAAAACTTAATATCCCAAATTAAAATTCAAGAAAAACTCATGGAATTAAATGTGCACATTACCAGTATATGTTCCAGCCCCTAAAGCAAGGTCTGGGGTATTACATGGGTTCAAGTCATGTTACCAATCATGAAAAAAAGGGACACATGATGTAGAGTGTCAGTAACCAGATAGAATAAACTCCCTTAGTTATGTCCCCTGCTCATTACTTTTTTCTAGTTTGCCAATCCTCAACAAATATTCAGATGAAGATGGATGAACTGATCAATAATACTCGTTTTCTAATTTTCCATTGCGCAAACTAGAAGGAATGAATATTTTTGTAAATCTCCATCGGTGCAAATTCCATTCTGTCATGATAGTAAATGTCATTCCATTACAATTGTTTTTATTTTAGAACTGGAAGGAAGATTTATTGTGGTTTTATATGCTGTAATGTGCAGAATATTAAGAATGTATGATGTTAAGGATGAAGATATTGATAGCATTGTTGATCCATCTCAGCCTTCAACTGTGGCCCAAGCACCACTTGAAATGCAGCTTCCCATATTAGAGTTACTAAAAGTATATTTTCTCATTTTTATCTTTTAATTATCTCCATAAACTTTGATTGGTGGCTGACAGTTGCTTGTGCATTTGAAATTATTAGTCCCATCCATTATTTTTTTTATGTTTTTTTTTTTTTTTTTTTTTTTGCTCCATCTCTATAATGTCAATATTCTTTGATTATTTCTTCATCTTTGTTTCTTCTATTTTAGAAAATTCCGTGTTGAACACACACTCCAAGAAGTATTAACCTAGCCATTTCTCAAATGACAAAATGGAAACCACCTTGTTGGGTCATCCTAGGCAATCCAATAATCAATATGTTCCCTTGCGCTTACTACTACCCATTAATTGCCACTCACCCTAGTTTTGACACTTATCTATCATGTACAATTGGAATGAAGCACTCGTTTCTATTGTTTTCAGCATTGATCCTCAAGCGTTGGAAGACACAATATGATGGATTGAATGTAACACTGCAATTAAAAGATCTGGTTAATGAGCTGACTGTATTCAGATAATGTGTAGACTATAGTACATGTAAAACAGAAGACAATGACAAATCTGATTAGACGTTAACTGTTCCTTCACCTATTACTTGAATACGGTTGCCACCCGTAACTTGAATATTCCCGTGGACAAAAGGTCTGTATGACGTAAAATTTTACCAATACATGTCATGTGGTTAATGGCTGTTGAATCAATTACCCAACTAGAACGAAGGCAGTAAGGCAGACCATAGACATCATGTGTCTACCAGAATTACTGTATGGAATGTATAATAATCCTATATGTGTAGCGACACCGATATTGGATGATAAAGTACTACTCTCAGCACATTCAGCCTCTGATGCAGCACCAAAATGGTGAAAGTGCATTGAGTTCTCTCCCCCTTGATTTGATTCCATTACCAAGCGTAGGACAAATGACTCCTTGTTAGAAACCGTTCCTCTAAACACTTGAAAATAACACTTCTATGGTCTCTGAATAAATCACGGTTCTAGAAATCAAATTTGAGCCATTCAGGAAAAAAAAGATTGATAGAGTTGAATGTTTACACAAACACCCATTCCACACAAAATTAACAACGATTGCTACTGTACCTTTAACCTAGTGTCAGAGAGTATTTTTTAAACTGACATCGAACTGCTGTGTATCATAAAATTCTGAAACACAAACAGTCCCTCATAACCTATTCATTGGCCAGCAACTCACCAGAAAGAAAAATACTCCTAAACCTTCATACTTTAATGGATAAAATACAGTTCCTCTTGAGCAATGAATTTAATCACCATTTAAACAAATGGAAAAAACTTTAATGGATAAAATATGCTGTAGAGGATTTCATGAAACTGACCCGAAAAACTCCTACAACATGTTCAACAGAGTGTTGAACTGAAACCAACACTGACATGCTACAGTGCTGATGTCAGCATGACAGAGGTTGACATCAACCCTAGGCAACATAAAACACATCAACCCTAGGCAACATAAAACACCTAAAAAGTCATGTACTGTCTCCTGTTTTCCTTTGCACTCTCATTTAATCGGACCTCTATAACATCTCCGAATTCTGGGGTGCGATGGGTGTGGGGTCCACAAACCATAGAGAATCTGCCCCACTCTGGAAATATTCCCACAGGATATCACGTGTGGAGATATACAAGGCTCCATCACATTCATAGCACATTTAGAAATTCATTTAAATGGAAGCAATATCAATCTGGCATTATGCATATACCTCAACCATCCCATAAATGATTAGGATCTCATAGCATAGCCAGTCCATGAAGTAGAAGAGAGAGTGGTGTGGAAGCTTTTAATGTTCAACATTATTACATGTTTTCATCAAAACCACAAATCCCAAACTAAACATCTGAAAACAATAGGCTACAACTCCAAGACTATCAAGTGTATCCTTGCGCCAAGCTCACTCCACGTCGTCCGGAGTCCACTCAACTAGCTCAGCCGGTGTACCCTCCAACGCCTTAACCTCTGGGACAAGGGTGGTGGTAAGATCTCCTACAATGCCAAGGGTGACAAGTGAGAGCAATTAAGCAAGTATAATAGCATGATATGTTGCATCAAATAGAGTTAAAGACAAGAATATTAAGATGGCAAGAAGTAAGGATAACTAGGCATGGTAGTGCAAATAGTAGATCAGTGTCCATGAATCATTAAAGAGATGTAGCTAAATGTACAAACTAATCAAAATGGCTATCCATGTGAGCCCATTCTCCTAACTGCAAGCTCCATAAAGGAATTAATTTGTGTCCAGCTATTAAATAGAATATGGTGCCAATAATACAAGGCATTACTGTAGTAAGCAATAGTGAGGCTAAACCCATACAAGCCGGGTCCAACTAGAGGCTCCATAAATGAATTAATTTGTGGCCAGCAAGTAAATAGAATATGGTACCAATAATACATGGCATTACTGTAGTAAGTGATAATGAGGCTAAACCCATACAAGCCGGGTTCGACTAGGCATGGATCGATGCTAAGTGGCGCCGACACGTGGATCCAAGGTAACACTAACTGGATAAGGTTGCAAGGGTAGGCTACACATCCAACCAACTTGCAAGGCAAGCACTTTCAAGGGTGTAGCACTCATGGTCAAGTCCATCTAGTCTATGTCATCATGTACAAGTACAAGAAGTCCATACCATGGGCTAATCACTACATCCATCCTAGGTCTAATATACAAGTCCAAAACATCTAGACAACAAGACCTTTCAGAAAAAATAAATAAATCTAGACAAGAAGTAAATAAGAACCACATCTACAACAAGTAAGGAAGCATGTGCAAGTCATGCAACAATAGAATAACGCAATATATATACACACACACACACAGAAGCACGGATACGGATACGGATACGGATATGGATACGGACACGACACGACACGGACACCACGACACGGCATTTCTCAGAAAAGTAGGACACGTGGGGGACACGTTGATATTTAATAATAATAATAATAAATCTAATCATATACTAAAAAAGATAATATCATTTTAACTTTGTAATCAATTTAGCAATCAAATAAATAAAAATCCTAGTACCAGTGTACCACTGTATTGTGTCCCCCTCTTTCATTAAGTTTCTCAAACTTGGTTACATATTTCCACAGAGGCCTATTTATATCTTCTTCATTGGAGGGGTGTGAGCTAGAGCCAGGAATGGAACTCATATTCCTAAATTCTAGAGGTGAAGAAGCAGCTGATAAATTAAAAAAGAATTATTTGATATAAAAAACAGCATCAACAAGGACATTTGTAGATTTGCATATTCACAGTGAAAGAAGAAAACAACATCAAGGAGGTTTGCAACAACAACACAGCAAAGAAGAAAACAAAAAAAAGAAAAAAAAAAAATCTAATGATCAGAAAAACAACAGCAGATTTGAAAAAGATAGTACAGAAACAACAAACAGATTTGATAAGCCAAAACAAAAAAAAGGTAGCATGAGCAAAGACTAAAAAAAAAAATGTTTTTCGCAGCAAAAACTGAAAAAAAAGAAAAAGAAGCAGTAGCAGAGAGAAAAAAAGAGTAGCAAAAAAAAAAAAAAAAAAAAAAAGCGTACTTGATGAGCAGAAGCGGTACCACGAGTGAAAAAAAGGAAGCAGAAACAATATTGCGGCATATCTGCTTCTTCTTCTTTTTTTTCTTCCTCTTTCTTCTTCCTTTTCTTTCTTCTTCTTCTTCTTTCGTTAGAGTTGGACGAACGAATGAGGTTTTTCCTCTTTTGTTTAGGGATGGATGGATAAATTAAAAGAGCCCCCTTTTCCTCTTAAGTTATAACTTTTTACAAACAAAACCCCCTTTTCTTTTCTTTTCTACTCTAATTTTAATTAATTTTTTAAATTAAAAGAGGCCCGTGTGTCCTAGTGTGTCCCTAATGTGTCCCAACGTGTTCCTAGCATGTTTGGAATATAAAATATTAAAAAATAAATTGGATACTCTTTTTGGCGTGTCCGAGCGTGTCCGTGTTCGATATGTGTCAGACACGGACACAATAGCACCGGAGAGGTGTCTGTGCTTCCCAGTATATATATACATTATATGGAACCGGCCCTATAAGGCCATCCTTACTGTCCGCACAGTTCAGAATGCCCACTGGGGCGCACCTTATGACCCATCCAAATTGGCCACCCATTCACAACCCCTTTATAGGCACCGAATCCCATGAATTTGCATGGATTCGAATGAACTAGACCGTTGGATTGAGGGTCAATTTTTCTTATTTGATATAAAGTTGTTTAACTTGTGGACCACAGATGATGGGTTAGAGGTATTAGATTGACTTAAATCTAATATGTAGGTCAATTTTTCTTATTTGATATGTAGGTTGGCCCCACTTGGATCTTTCTGTCCCCTCTGTCCCATGACCAGCGGGGTCTCACGGTGGGCCCCACTAGGCGGTCCTCACCGTAAGTTGTAGGACGGTCCTTATAGGATCGGTTCACACACAGTGTGAATCAAGACAAGTTATGGATACTGACAGGATCCGACCTTGGTATAGGTTTTTCCCGAGGTCAATGCCATCCAACCCTACGTAGTTTTAGGGTCCCTGATGTCTAAATAACATGAGACCATTGGCCTTCTGAAGTTGACTGACATCAAAGTCCCTCAACCTCTATACACGGAAATGGGGCAACCTATGGGTGAATGCCAGCTCACACACCACCTATTACGTCTTTACAATTAATTGCCAATTGGGCAGGAAAGAGTTAAAGGTTCCAAAGCTGGTCCAAAGGTCCCGAGGTATGAATTTTGCATTTTAAAGAACCCAAGCGTATGGTTAGCCATGGTCTGGGTATGGCTTGCCGTGAGTGTACTACGGTTAGCCTTATGGCCCGCCGTGGGAGTCCTATGGCTACCCAAGAGGTCATCGTAGAACAAAATGACCATTTTTGGCCTCTCTGGAAAATCTAGCCGTAGTACACTTATGGTTGGCTGTTCAGTAGCTTACGGCCAGCCGTAAATCCCTAGTTTTGAAACTCTAAATGACGAATCCAATTGGAATGGGGATCCAATTTCCAATGTCAAAACTGGCAGAATTTCATCATCAACATCACAATGCCAATCTAATCCACCACATGCAAGAACTAATTCTACTATTTAAGCCATAAACACCCATAATCATTTAATTAACCCCCAAAACCCTAAAAGAGCTTGAATTCGGGTAACCTAGAATAGATCAAGCATAAATTCAAGGAAATCAAGCATGCATGTCATGGAATTATATTTGTATAGTTGCCTCTACTGCAAAACTAGTAAATTTCTACCAAGATCCTCGGAGAAACTCCAAGATCTCAAGCAATTCCCTAAGAAAATCAATCTAAACCCCAACCAAGAGATCCTACATCCAAAACAAGGAATTGGGGCTAAAAGATCATGCATGCAAGGATCCTTGCAATGAAACCCTAGATCTAGGAGAAAGAGAGCGTTTGAGAAGGAATTTTCTTACCAATTGAGATCCAACCAAGAGAATTGAGAAGGGAAAGTAGATCTTGATGAAGGAGATGATGAACAAGGGCTCTAGGAGTTTGAATTTGCTCTTCCTAGTTTGGATTGATGAGATCTAGCCTTCTTGCTAGAGAGAGAGAGAGAGAGAGAGAGAGAGAGAGAGAGAGAGAGAGAGAGTAGGAAAACCAGGGTAAATATAGGAAATATGAAGGACTTTGCTGGCAGTCGCATTAGGGTTGGTGACAGCATACTCTTCTTATTTATAATTATTTTTATAATATTTATGATGTTTTTGTATTTATAAAAACCCCTTTGATATTTACCTTATTTATAAGACAGTCCTTGACTTTTCTAAAATTACAAGAAAGTTGTGTTTATCTCACAACAATAAGTTCCTGCATGTTCTGTGTTCATTAAATGCATTCCTTAAAATTAAAAGAAAAAAAAATATACTGCAATGAAATGCCTTTTCTTGAGACATTCTGCGTTTAGTTTTATTAGGTGATGTTTAAGAAAATGTTTTGAAATATTTGAATGTTAAACGTAAACACAGTGACTAACTTTAGCTTTAAGGGCTTATCTTTTTTCATTGATAAGGAATTGAGGGATGGCCCGATTGAAAAACTTTAGAGATGTAGGAGCCTTTAGAATCCATGAGTTTTATAATAAGTTGTACAAAGATGAAACATATGAATTGCACCTTCATTGAAGATTTGCAAAGAGATGTAGCTCGTAAGAATTGAAGCTCAATGGTACCTTGGCTCTATAATTAGTAAGGCTGGAGAGATTGGGGAGGATTTCAAACATAGGATTAGTGCTTTGAAGTGGAGACTTGCTTTTCTAGTGCTTAGTGATGGGTGCATGCCAACAAGATTGAAGGAAAATTTTTGCAAGGCAGTGACTAGATCGGCTATGACCTATGGAGTAGAAAGTGGGCTAAATGTGAAACAACACATTAAAAGAATGTGTAGCAAAGATGGTGATGTTGAGATGGATATGCAATAAAACTAGGAAAGTTAGAATATAAAATGAGCTCTTTTAGGAGCATTTACGGGTCCCATCACTTGGCGATAGATTAAGAGAGACTCATTTTAGATAGTTTGGATATGTCCAATGCATGCCAACAAGGCAACCACTGCACCGATGAGGAAAACGTTTTCTATGTAGTTTGGTGGCCCCTCAAGGAAAGGGTGTGGGCCGAAGAGAACATGGATGGAGGTAGCAAGGATTGATGATTAATATGGAGTGCATCCTCTCCGAGGATTAGGCTCAGGATATACAGGAATTGTCAAGCAGATGTCAATTAGCTGAGCCCAACATAATTGGGATTAGGCTCTGAGTTGATGATGATGATGATGATTGATGAATGCCATTTCTAGTGATGAACTACACTTTGCGGCCAGAGTTAAACTAACAAGATGGACAATATGTGTATATAGGGGGGGGGGGGGGGGGGGGGTCTTCTTATGCATCTATCTCTCACCATTTTGGTGAGGGACACTTCCATATAGGGAAGTTTCAAGTACAAAATGTACTTTTCAATACATAGGGTGAAGTGCACTTGTACTTGAAACTTCCCTTTATGGAAGTGTCCCTCACCAAAATGGTGAGGGATAGATGCATAAGAAGACCCCCCATGTATATATATTGTAATATTGTTTCATAATTGTTCTATTACTGTGTTAGACTAAAAGAATTATATTAAACTATAAGTAATTGTGGTACTTTATATGGTTGTATTTACCATAATGCAATTCAAATTGGATTATAGTATCTCAATTCTAAGTTTGTTTTTCATGACACTAACGGGCCATCACAAGTGAACTGTCTTATGATGGCTGATATTTCAACTTGCAAGATTATAATCCATTCTCTATGTATTTCTTTTATTTATTTATTTATTTATTTATAATAAGTATTATTTTATTGTTTTTACATTGGAATATAATTTTATATGAATCATCATTTTGTACCATCTTTCTTATTCTTTATTATTATTTTTTTGATTTCTTATGCCACTTCGAAGGAAAGAGGTATTGTTTTATCTTTTCATGTGATTTTATGGAAGTAACCAAGGATTAAAATAGCGGTTCTGGCTAGTTGTCAAAATGCTACATAGTGGGCGATATGTAGCGGTTGTGGCGATACATAGCGGCATAACACTGTGAATTTTTTAGTGATAAAAAAATTTAAATATTTTGTAGCAACCAATCTTGTGTTTTTTAGTGACTTGGGACCATAGAAAGATAAAGATAACATTAGGAAAGCCTATTGAGGAGAAGAAATAGGAGAAATATTGTTTTAGATTAAAACTGTTTAGCTTTGCTGGGTTTTGAACCGCAACGGCCCTTAATGTTCGTAGTAGCTGCTATTTTGAACCATGCAAGCAATTATTGTTGATTGTGAGTTTAATGTTTGTATATCATCATCATCAAAGCCTTGTCCCAACTATGTAGGGGTCGGCTATACGAATTCTGTTTCTTCATTCCGATCTATCTTGAGCCAAATCACTAGATAAGTTACACTTCTTCATATCTGTTTTTACTACCTCCATCTACGTCCTCTTTGGCCTACCCCTTCCCCTTGGTGGGCCATTAACCTTCATGGCCAAACTTTTCCTTATCCCCGCTGTTACGGGCCTACGTTGGACTTGCCTAAACCTTCATGCTTGTATATGATGATTGTTATATTTAGAAGAAGATTGGGATCACAATAAAGATGGTAAAGAGAAAAAGAACAAATTGCTTGGTCTCAAATATTTCTTATGAATATGTTAATTGGAGACCCTATGTTCTTATTAAATGAGGGTAATAAGCATAGTTTTGAATTTTGTTTCATCCTGGATGAAATTCATGAAAATTTTCGTTTTGGCTGTTAAACTGAAACGAAAAGGCCCCTCCAAATATTTTGCGTTGATTTTCGGTCTATTTTGGATGAAATTGTCGATTGCAGTCCATTTCGGATGATTTCATCTGAAATTAGAAAAAACGGAAAATTTCACCCAAACAATAAAAAAAAAAAAGAAAGCCCTAATCCCCTTCAGATTTCAGTCCCGTTTAACTGATGGATTGTTGACTGCAGTGAACCACCACTCTGGCAGGGATGACCTCCTTTGTCCCCTCCTTCCTCCTTTGTCCACTCCGGCAGCGAATACCGAATGTAAATGGCTTTTAAGCCCTCACCCTTTAATCGTGAAATAAGATTCGTGGTCCCCATGGTGGGCCACCGAATAAACATTTAAGCTAGTAATTGGGCCTGATATAAATGGAATTCATCTTTTAATTAAGATTCATGGGTGCTTTTTTATTAATTGGGCCGAATATGTTAATATTTAAACGCATGAGCAGTTGCCAATTCCTATCTAATTGATAGCAGTATCCAGACAACTTTCACCTTTAATTAGAAAATAAGCCTTACTAAAATTTATGTCTACTTAGAAAATAGGGCCCTAACCAAATTTCACTCTAATAGAAAATTTCTTATCCAAATTTCACTCTAATAGAATATAGAAGACTACCCAAGTCTTACTCTCATAGGAAGTTTGGCCCTTGTTAAATTTCATACTTAGGGCTCAAGCCAAATTTCACTCTTAACAGAAAATGGGCCCTAGCCAATTTATATATATTTGTAATTTTTAAATTATTTTAGTCTTATTTTTTTTTCTATTTTTCCGAAATGAAAGTCCGAAATGCTTGACTGAAAATTTTGAATCGACTGCAACGGCGTTTGAAATGAAATTCACAACTATTGTAAAAGGGCTAAAGATCCTATTGACAAACATGTTCAAATACCATTTTTTTTTTTTTTCTGTTTTTCTGAAACGGAAGTCCAAAATTTTTGACTGAAATTTCTGAATAGACCGAAACATTTCGTTTGGAGGCTAAACCGAAACGGTGTTTGAAAGGAAATTCACAACTATGGTAAAAGGGCTAAAGATCCTATTGACAAAGATAATCAAATACCTAACTGCGGTCTTTACAGAACTAAAGTTGCAAATATAGACTTTTGGGTAGTCTAACCATTGCCACTATTGATTAGAAGCACAATTGTTCATATACACTAACTACCCCGCCAAATCCCTTGGTAAAATCAACCAACAAGGTTGGAAAGAAAAAAATCTACGGCGCTTGCAGGGGTGAGTCTTCATGTGTTAGCCTGACATTCTACTCAAATAGAATACAAAATCTTATTAATTTTATCTTATGTGTGACATACAATGCTCGAGGCATATTTGGGTTGAGGGCAAAAATGATGCCTGTCCCTATAGGATGCAACTTTGAGACCAAGGAAGTATCATGGATGTAGCAAACTCTTTAAATTTAAAGCAACGAGAATACAGGCACTTAAAACTTTAAATTCTTGAAGATTTATTACATATTATAAAGTTATAATGATACCATCCATCTATAACAGTTGAAAACTCAACTGTTTTAGAGTATAAGAGACAGATAAAGTGGGAACAAATGCACCGGCTTGGACACCGAGTTGAGAAGAGGATAATACTATAATTTAAACAAGGACCAGTTACCTTGATTAATACCATACTGAAGGCGTGAAAAACCATACAAACATGAAGGGCTGGACAGGGGCTCATCTTTGTTTATTTAAATCACAGTTGATGAACCCTCTTTTTCACATCCATCAAAAAAATATTCTTCCAAAAAGCAGAGGCAACTGTAAAGTAAAAACCAGATGGCTACCAATTTTAGAACTGAGATGAATGTTTCTTCATATTCTGCTTTGTATTGTGGAGAATATTATATAAGAAATAGTTATGCCCTGCAATCTATGCTGTCCAGATACGGCATGGATACTGCTAGGATACGCCATAGACACAGCAAGGACATTGATTTTGCACATAAAAAGTGAAGGATTGGATACGATACAACACGATACGTTGCCCATTTCGAAGTATCCGTGCATCATAGCCTGCAATGCTCGAGTTCAATGAAAATGAGCTTTTGCTTTGCACACCCATTTGGAACCGTTTGCCTTTTTATTAATAATAGGTAAAAGAACAAGATCCTCATGTATGCTACTGAGGAGCGTGGAGTTTATCTGCTATAGTTTAGAAGCATTGCTGCAAGTGAAAACTTTTCACATGTAAAGATAGACTGGATCATAAGCATTTTCAAGACCTTTTGATATACATTGTTCTGTCGTTCACCGATATCTTGACCCCGCATGGTCGTTTGGCATGTTTCTGTCCATGTGTGGAGCCCACAAGTTTTTCTTTTCCTTTTTTTTTTCTTTGTTGGGGGGGGGGGGGCGGGGGGGGGGGGCGGTTAGGTATCTTGATAGAGTTTGGATCACCATATTGAGAAGATCAACTCCAATATTCCCAACCCAATAAATGATGATTTCTCTCATTATTTTGGCATGTAATGTTTCTGATATTGCAAGTCTAATGACTTCGTGTACCTCACTTTAATGGATCTTGCAGGATTTTATGAGTTCCAAAACTGTTTTTCGCAATATTATGGCCATTCTTTTACCAGGGGTGACTTCCATCATCCATGACCGGACTAGTCAAATATATGGCCAACATTTAGAGAAGGCTGTGCATCTAGCACTTGAAATTATAATTCTAGTCTTGGGGAAGGATTTGGTTGTTGCTGACTTTTGGCGCCCTTTATACCAGGTGTTTTTCTTTTCATTTGTTTGTCATACCCCTCTATCTGATGGGCTGGTTATTTGTTCTCAACATTCGCTCTTATTTTTGCAGCCTTTGGATGTTATACTATTGCAAGATCATAATCAGATTGTAGCTTTACTTGAGTATGTTCGCTATGATTTCCTACCACAAATTCAGCAATGCTCTATCAAAATCATGAGAATTTTAAGGTATATTTTTCATTTTATTAATGTGGACTTTTATGCTAAGATAGGGTTAGCTCGATAGGAAGATATAGATTTAAAGAGATACTGCATTCAAAATTTGGGTGTGATCTATGTCAGATGTCAGGACTCGGGATTCATCTGTCATTTATCTCAATTTTGACTTTTTTGATGATAGTGCTCGTATGGTTGGACTGGTACCTTTATTGTTGAAAGCAAACGCTGCAAACTCATTGGTTGAGGATTATGCTGCCTGTCTAGAATTGCGATCAGAACAATTTCAGGCTATAGAGAACACTGATGATGATAGAGGTGTACTCATTCTACAGGTTGGTCTAAGTTATTCTTTTTGTGGAAAGTTCATTTGTCTACAAATTTTGAGCAATTTGGTGAGGTTTATTTATTGTAATCTTGTTTTTTCTCTAGCTTCTTATTGACAATATCAATCGACCCCCCCCAAATATCACGCATTTGCTTCTCAAGTTTAATTTGGATGTTTCAGTGGAGCGGACAGTGTTGCAACCAAAATATAATTATAGGTTTTGAATTCTTCCAAATCTCCAAATGTTTTAGGACTGACAATTCTTGTAATTTGTCATCGTTCGTGTTTTGTCATTCTTTAATTGATAAATTATCTTTTTGTAAATTCTTGTCCAGTTGCTTGAAGATTATTCTTGATATCTTGGAAAAGCTTTCACGGCCTGATGTAAATGCTTTATTACATGAACTAGGTTTCCAGGTTAGTTGGGATTTGGGAATTTGGGTTTCTTTTTTGTTTCAATGTATACTAAGGAGACTCTTACAGTTTGTTTTCTGCAGCTCCTTTATGAATTATGTTTAGATCCACTGACAGGTGGTCCCACTATGGATCTGCTGAGTATAAGAAGATACCATTTCTTCTCAATGGTAATGTAAATGCACTGTTTTGTGATGTTAAATCTTTGAAAATTTTTTAGGTGTCTTTTCATGTGGCCTGAAGTAGTGAAAATGAGAACTATCTTTATAATTTCAGCACTTGGATACAATTGGTGTTGCTCCACTTCCAAAGAGAAACAACAATCAAACATTACGGATCAGTTCACTTCACCAGGTATAGATTGTTGGTTATTGTTTTTTAAATTCTGTGGTGCCACAATAGTTCAATTCGATCCATTCTATTTTTCATTCAACACAGTTGGCCTTTTTCCGTTTACTCCATTGAAGGTTATTGTCTAAATGTGATGCTGGAAAAGGCTTCGTGTACTTAAAGGTCGATTACCATTAGTAACAAAAAGGGTTCATGGCTGACTGAATATGAACTTGCTATTTATGTTTCTTAGGATTATAGCGAGTCACTTTGCATATGTTCATTTTAGACTATATAGTGTTGGTGCAATTCTGTTAAAATTTAGTTCATTTAATACTGTATCATGTAATATTGATTTGGTGCCATCTTGTTTCTTACATTTCATTTTGTACCACGCATTATAATGGGAATACCCACCATATAAGCCCCTCGCACTTATGTACTTTATTGAATTTGGAGTGGCTCTTGATCTGAGTTCAACCGCTAACGTCAGTGTAGAGGAATATTTTTAGCTAAATTATCGTCCATGATTTTACCTTCCCTTTCCACCCTGCACTATGATTGTGGTCCCAAGTAGCCTTCTCTGGAGCACACCTTATGTGTTTAGGGCTTGCTTGATTCAAGATAGATTCCATATCGGTTTTGATTCGAGCCTGATAATGATTGCAGGGACTGATCCAATTGGGTTTCTATAACTTGGGTCTGAGCCGTTTGGTTAAGGGTTATGGGAAATCCTAGTTTGTCTGATTAAGTCTTTAGAGTCTAGATTGGTTTGAATTCAGGACCATTTCAAATGTAAATTACTTGGGGTTTGACAGGCCCGGACTTCATTAATTCCTAAGGCACGCATGATCTACACTCACCTTCTTCCGTCCGCACCTTACATCTAGGGCCAATTGATGAATCCAACCTCACTATTCCGCATGAATTGGTGTAAGCCCGAGATTGGCATTGAACCAGCTTACATCAATCATTTTATTGGCCTGCAGTGTAAATGAATACCAAAACTATTGAACTTCTAGGGCTTAAAACTATGAATGTGATGATGATAAGTGTGGTTCTCTTTTGGCCATTAATCATTAAGATTTGACCTTTCCATCTGAGTACTCTTGCGATTGGGATTAATCTAGGTGGGCCTATGTGACAGGATGAGGCGCTAGGAGTTGCACTTTGACCTTTAACTTGCAGCTGAACTCAAGGACTCACATTTAGGAGATAGTCATGGAGTCCCACCATGCCTGTAGAAGAGGGAAAAGTTATATAGTGTATCTGTTTTCTTTCTATCTGGCGTAGCCCCGGGACCTCGATCGGAAGGTAGACCAATTTCAAGAATGAGACTGATCGAATCCAAAGGATTCCAGCCCTAAGGCTCAAGACAACCCATAACACAAGAGACAAATACTCACGAAAATAATTTTGATTGAATAAGCATACCTCACTACAATAAGCTGTTCTGTATAAATAGAGTAGTTGAAACCTAAAATAAGGAAATATCTAATTCTACTCAACTTTTAATTTAGAAAGCAATTTAGAAAGCATAATAGAGTCCAAATAAAGAAATACTACTAATTCTAGAAAACTTAGAAAACTACGTTGACCCCCAGGTGGGTCCCTCAAGGTCTACTTGTGGCCCTGGTCTTGGATTTGGATCGGGCTGCATCACTATATGGATGAATGCACACAACATATGCAGATATTTAAGTCTGCCGCAAGTGTAGGATTTATGACAATATGACACTTGACACATCCCTTGGATATCTCTCTATAACTGTAATACAAATAAAAAGCCTTGGTCGACTAACATATTATTAAATCAAAATCCTAATTTTTTTGAAAGATTGACTGAATACCATTCAAAACGAGAGGAGTCAAACTCTGTACAGTTTAAGAGCTATATGCTGAACCAAAAAAGACCCAGTAACAAAAACAAGCTGGGTCACGCAAAAGAAAACAGTACCTATACAGGACTGAAACAAAACAAAAAAAACACGAAGACATGGCAGAAGTAGAAGAAAGGATCAGCTTTGACTTCCCAATTCCTTTAGCCAGACAATATGCCTCCCCATTAGCACTGTGATTAACTAATTCAAACTCCTCATTAACCAAAGCTACTTATAAACTTAGGATTTGTACTTTAAAATAAGTAGGATTCTTTGATATTTCGCAGACACAACACCTCATATGAATCTCTGATGATAGGAAAACATCACTCATTCAAAGTCGTCTTGTGCACGATGGAAGTTTGGAATCGTATGGCAACTCATTCTTGGGTTTGAATTGAATTAAATAGTGAATCTTAAGATCACTTTGTTTCTTCTATTTTTTTAAAAGGAGTATAGATTACGAAAAATTGCAAGAGAAATTTATAGGCTCAATCTTACAAATCTTCTTCTTTATGGTATCACACGTTCCTGAATGTTGTCTGCATTAACTTGATAGTTTAATAGATTCCTCTATGCTAAATAGATGTCAGTCACGCTCCGTAGTGGCCCGTAGCGACTTGTAGCGGTCCGTAGCGTAGTGGTCTTGCCCGCTATGCTCAACATAGCAGCCGCTGTGACGTAGTAGTTGCTATTTTGATCCATGGTGAATAGACACTCTAATCTATGTGGGTGGACAATTTCATGTTGAAGAGGAATAATAATACTGCAGTAGTAAGGGATATGTAACTGATATCCTGGAATGTCCGCTGCACAAACTCGAGTTCGAAGCGAGTAGTTATGAAAGGTTTGTGTCAATCTTCGAATGGGGAATCTTGTTCATTCAGGAGACTAAAATCGAGTCTATTGATGATCATATTATTAGATATGTTGTTCCTTGGTCACAGTTTGAGTTTGTTATATGTCCTTTTGTAGGTGTTTTAGGGGGAATTCTTTTAGTATGGAATGCGGCATTTTGGCAAAAATTGGACTTTCATGTTGGTCAATTTTCAGCTTCCGTTCTGCCAAAAGATGCTAGAAGTAATGTTGAATAGGTGGCTACGTCAGTCTATGGTCCTGCTACAGTTAATGCTAAGGCAGCTTTTTGGCAGGAGCTTTCTCAAGTGGTTGGCATGTGGAACTATCCTTGGCTGATTGGTGGGGATTTCGATGCTATTCGTTATCCGAATGGAAAGAGAGCGGGGTGTGCTATTACTCCGACTATGAGAGCTTTCAGTGATTGGATTCGCTATCATGGCCTTGTGGATCTGCCTTTGTGAGGTGCTAATTTCACATGGTCAAACATGCAGGAGACTCCAGTCATGTGTCGGTTGGATAGATTTCTTGTTTTGATGAATAGGTTGGAATTTTTTCCGGACTGTGTTCAATGGGTTTTGGCTAGGCCAGTTTCGGACTTCTCTTTTGCTTGAAGGTGGGATGGAAGATTGGGGTGGTCCTCCTTTCCGATTTGAATTAATGTGGTTGTCTGATAAGGGATTTAAAGATAGTGTAAAGAATTGGTGGGGTTCTGTTTCTATAAGGGGTTTGATGCATACCAATATTCTCAAAAGTTAAAATTTCTAAAAAATAAAGATTCAAGATTACATAAAGGAAGTATTTGGCAATCTATTAGAAAGGAAGAATCTTTTAGAAAGGAAGAATCAGTTGCTGGAAGATATTTAGTAAATAGATGGAAAAGAGGAAGTAAGGAATCTGGATGTGGGGGATCGAGCGAGTAGAAAAATCTTCATGAGCAACTTTGTCAAGTGCTTTTTCAGGATGAGATAAAATGGAAGCAGAGTTAACGGAATAAATGGTTGGAAGCAAGAGACTGTAATACTAAATTCTTTCATGTAGTTGCAAGTGTAAGATTATGGGAGAGTAAAGTTCATAGAGAAACAAAGGTGGTTCAGTTTTACCAGAAATTGTATACAGGTGATAGTAACCAGAGGCCATGTATGGATGGTATTCCTTTTAAAAAGATTTCTCCTCCTAAGGCGTCTATTATTGAAGCTCCATTTTCTATTATTGGTCTTGGTGGTGATCAGGGATAAAAAACCCGGACTCGGACTCGGACTCGGCTCGGGCCGAGTCCGAGTCGACTCGGCCGAGTCGCATGGGACTCGGCCGAGTCGGTCGAGTCCCCATATTTAGTTAAAAAAAAAAAAAAAAAAAAAGGAAAAATTTTGTTTCTCCTTTTTTCCATCCAATCCATTCATAATTCCATATATAAAGTTTCACTCTCTTCATTGATCATTCTAATACGTTATTTAAGGATAGAAATATAGAATAATAATAACAAAATCGCAAGCCATTTTATAATTTAATTGCAATTAAAATTTAAAATTTAAAACTAAAAAGTAAAAAATACAATGTACATGTTTCCAACTTTCAATATCCACTCTCAAGTCTCAATTTAGTCAATTATCAAGTCAACTAGTAAGATTAATCATCAAAGATGTAACTAAGCTTCAAATTTCAATTATATTTATAGCATATAAAAATGTAAAACCATAGTATACCTTAGCTCTTTCTTGTTAAAATTTAAATGCTAATTCCATGTTGAATGCCTTGCGGGTTCTGGATCTTCATCTTCGTCGTTATTTTGACTTTGACGATAGTATTGAGCAACATCAAAATGAAAAAACCCTTGCCCCGCTCTTGGAGTTATAGGACCTTCTCCATAGTTTGATGATGGAGCCATAACTTGAAGTTGAGGATATTCATATGGCGGTTGCACTTGTGGGGGTGTTACTCCATACTGTTGTTGCCCATACCCATGCGAAGGACCACCGTATCCACGATACTGATGCGGCAGTCCATACTCGAACGAAGGATCATGAAATTGATCTCCATATTGTTGCCCATATCCGTATGAACTATCAGAACTTGTGATCCAAGGGCTTGATGCCATTTGATGCGGCTGAGGATATTCATCCGTTGGCTCACTTCCTTTTCCTTCACCTCTGCCCCCCTCACGTGACCCACCAGTAGGCTCACTTGGACTATAATATACATTAATGTTGTCATGTCCACCACCACATCTATCATCACTACCTTCGTATGCCTCTTCGTTCTGGCCCTGTTCACCTCCTTCTCGTGAGCCACTCTTGCTAGAAGATGATGTTTTATGCTGTTCCACTTCTTCTTCATAAGTGGCCAACCTTTGGCCTTGTCTTGTCTTTGCATGAGTGCTCTTAGTCTTATCCTTTGACTTTCGCGTGTATTGGAAAGTTGGTTTTGATCTTTCTCTAGCCCCCTCGGTATGTTCTGAAGTAGAACGTGTCAACTCTGGACCACGGTTATGACCACGTCCCGAGCCTTGCAATGACGAGGTTGCTACACCCTTACCCTTATCGCGCGCTGATCGCGCTGTAGAAGTAGCCGTAGCAGATCTGGAACTCGGCTGCTGCGGTGGGGAAATATGTGCTTCATTCGACTGAAATTCTTCAACATCAGCCATTGCTTCATCGAGGAATGTTGTATCATTTAATACTGGTTTCTCTCTTTCAGCCAACCATTCATCAAGAGGGTCATCTTCCTCGAATATATAATCCGAATTAATTGGTTCGTAGTCGCTGTTGTCTCTTCTCATCAGGTTCCTTGCCCGTAACCTCATGTTGTAATGGACAAAGACCAACTTCTCCAACCTAGCCATAGTAAGGCGATTACGGGTCTTAGTGTCTATCATGCTGAATGTGCTCCAATTCCTTCCACATCCCCAAGATGAGGCTGTTTGGCTCAATATTCTTTTTGCAAAAGATCTTAAATGGGGAACCTCATCACCAAATGTAGCCCACCATTCAGCTGTGTTAAAAGACCAAAACAATAAAATCAATTGTTTGTTATAATTCATAAAAAACTATATTTCATCTAATTTAAGTACTGAAATTTGAGAATAATACCTGGATCCATCTGCTTACGATCCAATATGGCTGCGTCTGATCCAAAACTACCTAGAGCGCCCTTGTAGGTTTTCAACTAGAAAAGTTAAGATTTAGATGTTAGCACCTAGCAGTTAGCACTTTTTCAAATTTCAACTAATTTGTGAATAATAATGTCATGATCTATGACATCTTTACCTGGTTAAGAATTGTAACTTGATGTTGCGCGTTATTTGTCATAGCCTCTAACGTTTTTTTCAAGCCACGGAAAACTTCTTCATGGTTAGAAAAGTGTTTGCTATAGAAGCAGCTTGGGTTCAAGTAGTACGCTGCATGCCATGACGTCATTAAGTAATAAGTATTGATTATTAGATTCCAAAATAAAGTAATAAACAATAACTAGTTAGTATTCTATTTATAATAACCATAATAAATTAATAGTAAAAAATTACCTGCCGCATGTATGTCTTGATGCATCTGGTTGTCCCATCGATTATCAATGATTTTCCATATCTTCTTATAATAAGTCCCATACTTTCCTCTCGACCTTTGCTCTATAGCTAGCTCTGCTCTATCCATGGCATCATACACAAAGCCCATTGTGGGCTTCGTATCAGCATCCACTAGTTTCAAAACCAAGACAAGAGGCTCGAGTAAGTCAGTAATTCGTTCTGCCCTGTTCCAAAAATCCTCCCCAAGGACAATCTGTTGTACTTTGCGTGCCAAAGGTTGATGTGAAAAATTTGATTTCACATATGTTGTACTGGTCCACATCTGCATTATGTTAGCCTTGGCACGACAAAGACTCTCAAGGGCTACGAAGTGCGTAGCAAAGCGTGTGATACCGGGTCTCAAAATCTCACGACCTTCGTTCATTTCTCTTAGTAGATCTGTCATGAACTGATGGTTATAGATCAAAGATGTCACCATCTTTCCCTCATCAATAGTCTCACGGACATCATCTAATTTGCCAATGTCCTCCAGCATGAGATCAATACAATGTGCCGCGCACGGCACCCAAATAATACCCTTACCCTTTTCACGCAATTTCTTCGCTGCGGCCTTAAAGTTAGGCGCATTATCTGTCACAATTGCAACAACATATTTGTGCCAATTGTTAACCATGGCCAAGGTATCATCAATTAAACTGTACAAATATTCAGCATCCATTCTATGTCCGCTTGTATCTACAGACCTGATAAAAACTGTTCCCGTTACACAGTAAGCCATGAAATTAATAATGTGCCGCCTATTGTTGCTTGTCCACCCATCACACATAATCGTGCACCCATACTCCTCCCAAGTTTTGAAGTGATCTTCCAAGTATCTCCAATAATCAGAAACTTCCATGTCAAGATACTTTCCGCCAATCTCATAAGCGGATGGAGGTTTAACTCCGGGCCCCACCTCAGCTATAGTATCAACCATGGAGCGATAGTATGGTGAATTAGCAACATTCGGTGGAATCCGATTATAATGGAAGAACTTTGAGATGGCTCTCCCCATTTTCATGGCTCTAACTTTCATATCGCCCATGATAGAGCTACTAATCTTTGGTTGTTTTGTACTTTGAGACCGATGTAAGAATGGATCCATTGTCCCTCTCCTTGCTGTGTCCCGATAAGGGTCAGGAGGAGCTCTAGAAGAACCAACCCCAGCCCGTGTCTCATCCATACGAGCCTGCTCAGAAGCAAATTGTTCACGGCTCGCTCTAAGAGCCCTCCTTAACTCCCTCGCCTCAACATCACCATCACCGTCAGAGTCATCCTCGGAATCAGAAGTGTCAATCCTCTGCATATTTACAACCCTCTCATCAAATTTTTTCTTCTTTTCTTTCTCATTCTTCTTTTCAAGCAACATGTCTCTCATTTCTTTCCTCACTTCAGTGGGGACATTTGCACATGGTCTAGCTTCCCCTTGTATACCTGCTAGGTGTTGTTTAAATCTGTGGATCCCACCACTGAGAATCTTATGACACCATTTGCATTTGACCTTATGACGGTCTCCTGCAACCATCTCCCCATGCTCCCATCCGGGGTCAACTTCTTTCTCTTTTTTTTTTGGGGCCATTTGTGATATAATCTAACTGTCTGAGTAATAGTAATCTGCACAATCATGAGAATCACATTCTTTTAACCAAAAAATAGTTGAAATTTCATCTACAAACAACCCACACATGTAATCATCTACTCTACATAATTTAAGAATGTAAAATGCAAAAAATCCATATTATTAATAATTATTTTTACAAGAAAAAGTAAGGAAAATATTATTATTGCACATATATGCATAGATCTAGTGTTAGAACCATAGATCCATGTTATACAAACCCAAAATAATAATTTCATACAAAGAACATAAGTAAATAATAATAAAAAATTCGGGTTTCTCATTATTTCTTTTTAAAATTACATCATAATCATGAAAATCACATTCTTTTAACCAAAAAAATAGTTGAAATTTCATCTACAAACAACCCACACATGTAATCATCTACTCTACATAATTTAAGAATGTAAAATGCAAAAAATCCATATTATTAATAATTATTTTTACAAGAAAAAGTAAGGAAAATATTATTATTGCACATATATGCATAGATCTAGTGTTAGAACCATAGATCCATGTTATACAAACCCAAAATAATAATTTCATACAAAGAACATAAGTAAATAATAATAAAAAATTCGGATTTCTCATTATTTCTTTTTAAAATTACATCATAATCATGAAAATCACATTCTTTTAACCAAAAAATAGTTGAAATTTCATCTACAAACAACCCACACATGTAATCATCTACTCTACATAATTTAAGAATGTAAAATGCAAAAAATCCATATTATTAATAATTATTTTTACAAGAAAAAGTAAGGAAAATATTATTATTGCACATATATGCATAGATCTAGTGTTAGAACCATAGATCCATGTTATACAAACCCAAAATAATAATTTCATAAAAAGAACATAAGTAAATAACAAAAAAAAATTCGGATTTCTTAATTTTTTTTAAAAAAAAAGAACCAAAAATTAAAAAAAATGCATTTTTAGAAAAAATAATGATCCTCCAAACCATCTTCAAGCAATATCTTCATCTTAGCATCTTCTCTAAACCATATATGCATGTAGAATCAAGAAAACAAACCTCAAAGTTGAGAAATAAAAAAACCCTCTTTGATGTGAATAGTGGTTGGATTCTTTGGTAGGCTTGATCTTCAAAAATGGATGGATTTGATGATGTTTGATGCTTGAAACACAATTTGGAAGTAGTCTCCTTCACTCTCCACAAAGTAGAATGGCAAAAAAATGAGCATTTTAGGGTTTAAAGCCCCCCCTTCGTCAACAAGGGGACTCGGACGAGTCCAGGGGGACTCGTCCGAGTCCAGTGGGACTCGGTTCGGTCCCTGCCGAGTCCGAGTCGACTCGGCCGATTTTTTTTTCCTTGGTGGTGATCGTGCTCCTGGCCCAGATGGTTTTTTCAATATTTTTGGCACCCCTTTGAGGAAGATTTTCAAATGTTCTTTAACGACTTCCATGCCAATGGAGTTATGCCTGGGGAGTTTGATGCTTCTTTCATTGTTTTGATTCCCAATAAAGATGTTGCGGTTTTTATTAAGGATTTGAGGCCTAAAGTCTTATTGGATAAGATTCTAGCTAAAGTGTTGGCTAATTGCTTAAGGCATGTTCTTCCAGATATTATTTCTGATATTCAAAGGAATTTTGTTGATGGACATTAGATTCTTGATAGTGTGTAAGTGGCCCATGAGCATATTGACTCAAGAAATAGACAATAGTGTCCAGGGGTTAATTTGCAAGATGGATTTTGGAAAAGCTTATGATATGGTAGATTGGGGACTTCTTTATATGTTGCATGGAATGGGGTTTGGGACGAAATGGCGAAAGTGGATTCGCATTTGTGTTTCTTCAACGCATTTTTCGATCATGGTGAATGGATCTCCCAAAGTCTATTTCAAAAGTTCTAAAGGGTCGTGGCAGGGTGATCCATTATCTCCGATGCCTTTTGTGATTGTGGCAGAAACTTTGATTGCATTATTGGAGAAAGGTAGATTGACAAGGTTAATTTCTGGTTTTGCTATTGCAAATTCTGACAGAGGCAACCCATTTACAATTTGCAGATGATACGATAATTTTTTGTGATGCTTCTATGAGTGAGGTGGATACTTTACAGCTTCTCTTGAAGTGGTTTGAGTTTCTTTCAGGGCTGAAAATTAACTTTGGAAAGTGTGAATTGATTGGTGTTCGAACTAGTGAAAGTGAAGTTATTTCTTTTGCCCGGGCTTTTGGTTGTAAAGTTGGGAAGCTTCCTTCTAAGTATATAGGGATGCCTTTATGTGTGGGATTACCATGGATGTATTTATATTATTCGGTGGTGGAACGAATTGAAAAAAAATTAAGTTCTTAGAAAGGTAGGTATTTATCGTTGGGCGGCTGTGTTACATTAATCAAATCAGTATCCCTATTTATTTCCTTTCGTGTTTCACATGTGCTAGAAGTGTTATGCGCAGAATTGAAAATATTCAGCAAGATTTTCGTTGGAATGATTCCATGGAAAAAATGGGAAGTATCATTTGGTCAACTGGGAGGCTATGTGTAAACGTGTTGATCATGGTGGATTGGGAATTTGTTCCACTGAGAAAGTATATAAAGCTTTGCTAGGGAAATGACTCTGGAAGGTGGGAGAGCCTGGTCATGGTTTGTGGAAACAGATTATTTTAAAGAAGTATAAGTTGGGGGAATGATGGTTGGTGGGTGCCAAGTAGGGTTTATTATGGAAGTCTATCTTTTCTTTCAAGAGTGAGTTTGATGAGAGAATCTGTGATATGGTTCATAATGGTAGGCGAGTTAAGTTCTGTCATGATGTATGGTGTGGGCAGCAGGCATTGCATTCTCTCTTCCTTCCCTAATATATATATATTTATTAGAAAGGAGACACTATGCTATGTGGCTGATTATTCTCGCTATGTGGGCGGATCTATAGTTTGGTATTTTTTATTTCGAAGGAACTTAGCAGATAGGGAGGTCTCTGATTTTACAAGGTTGCTTGCCTTATTAGATAAGGCTTATCTGTCAATTGCAAGGGATGTTGTTAGGCTATGGAAACCTGAAGCAAAGGGCAGTTTTCGGCGAAGTCTTTTTTTCAAGGATATGAATGTTTCTTCTACTGGCTTGTAAGGATGGAGAAGCTTTTTGAATTCTCTAGCGCCACCGTGAGTGTTGGTTTTTTGTTGGATTGAAAGACGTCATAGTATTCTAACTATTGACAATCTTAGAAGGAGTAATATCATTTTAGTAAGTGGTTGTCCGATGTGTTTAAAGGATGAGGAAAAGGTGCATCATCTTCTAATTCACTGTAGTTTTGCTCATAGAGTTAGGTCAGCCATTCTTTTGATATTTGACATGCAATGGGTGATGCCAATTGCCAAGATATGTTGAGGAGCTTTTCTTTCATTGGAGGTGGGGTTGCAAGTCGGTTCGTGGCAAGATTCTTTAGAAGCTGATATTGTATTCAACGTTGTGGAGGATATGGCTGGAGAGGATTAATAGAGTATTCCAGAATAAAAGTCACTCAGTGGCGGAGATTGTTGAGTTTATTGTGTGTTTGAGTGGGTGCGCAAGAAAAAGGAGTTTGATGGTGTTGATTTATTTGATCTTATTAGGTCTTGGCCAACTATTTTAATGGGGGGTCGGGCCACTAAGCAATTGAAGAGGGATTCATGGATATGCCCTCCCATGGGAATCCTAAAGCTTAATTTTGATGGTAGCTTCATTAAATCGATAAGTAGAGGAGGAATTAGACGCATGAGTCGAGATTGGTCTGGAAACATTGTTAGAAGCTTTTCAGGTCCAGTGGAATGCTCGAATGCTAATGAAGCTGAAGTCTTTGCTCTTCTGATTGGTTGTCGTGAGTTGCATCGTTTGGATGGTATTAATGCTATCATTGAAGATGATTCTTTCTCTGCAATTCAATGGGGGCCAAGAAAGACCTCTTTCCATGGCATCTGGCGGATTGGGTTGAGGAGGTTCAGGATATTTCAAGTCTGTTGGAGGCTACTTTTCATCCTGTTCTTAGAGAGGCAAATTCTGAGGTTCATAAATTGGCAAAGGAGGTAGTTTTTGTCAATTAAATGATGTTTTATGTTTAGTCTTTTTTGTTCTTCTGTTTTTGTAATAGTTCTGTTCTTGTTTTTCTGGGAGAAGTAAAATTTTTGTAGTTATCAAAACAGAATGCTGCAATACTAATAGGAATGCATTTTTTAAGGCCCATTCAAGATTTCCTAAAATTAACCTGTCGACGATCCCCTAACCACCTAACAATACTGGCTAATAAAATACCTCTTGGATGCGTCATATCGTGTAAAATGGGCTGACCTACATTCAGATGAGAAACTTTACTGGCCTAAAAGTTGGGGAATAATATGTCCAGCCTTTAAGTTAGGGAACATCAAGTTTGACCTGTGACACAGGGAATAACATTTGTCACGACCTTTGCTTGTGCTAGTGGTCTAGGGGTGATTAATGGGTCATTCTTGTTTTCATACTAGCTGATTAGACGAAACCCACGAACTAAAGACATTGAATTCTGATATCGTTCGACCCTCGAAAAATGGGTCACATGCTTGCTGCCTCTTGTATGAAATTCTGGATTTGACCCGTTTAAGAACCAAAATATCCCAATTGTCTCAAAAACATAGATGGAATCAGACCCAATCAGAAACTAAGGTTTCTAAGGCATATCTAAGGTATTCAAAACAAACCAACTCAAAGGATCACATCTTATTCAAGGAATCAATTAGAACCTCAATTCTAAGATCCCAAAATAGGAATTCTTAACAAAATACAATAGGGCAGTAGGTGTACATGATTAAAACGAGTTGAAACGAATATAATTAATAACGAATCATCCAAAGATGGTCAAATATGCAAAATCACTTATTTAATGCATCGGTTACTTGTAAAGGATGCACAAAACTTAAACCCAATGATGCCACATACCCTAATTTCACAATCGATCCTTGAATCCATGGTGGACGACCAACCGAGACCTCCTAATAGGTCACGGCTTGCCCCTAATTTCTTCCCTTATGCTTATTTGATGTATTTAGGCCAAGCTGATATCGTGCCTCTATGTTTAATGTTATTCTACACATGCAGATTGATGAATCAAGTGAGAAACCTTACCCTAATGGTGACCGCTTGCTGAAATCAGATTCTAACAATCTTAATTGATCACAAAGCATCTCAAAACTAGATGGAAACATCAAAATACAACGAACCCTATGGAGATCATATGTGTAAGTCCCCAAAACCGAAGAGACGTGATGGACATGACCTTAAACAATGATGATAAATGGTGTCATGGTGGTCGGCCAATGGGGGAAGCCCTAGGGGACCCCATGGCCAATTCCCAACTTGCTCAATTGTTTCCCTCTTTTGATTTTGTATCCACCTCCATCATAATTCTAGGGTTTCAAAGGTAATTCACATATAGGAATTGTAAAACCTAATCAACCTTATGATGCCACAATATGGCATGGATACAACAGGGACATGCCGTGGACATAGGAGGGACATGGATTTTAATCATAAAAGTGAACCATTGGATATGATATGACACAATACATTGTCCATTTATAAGTATTTGTGCATCATAGATTAAAACCCTAATAGGACCAACATCTAACCATATGACTAAATTCCACTTGATTGTGAACACCATAGATCCTTAAATTAGTTTCAAAACATCTAAAGAATACAGACTCTAAGAAGATTGATGCAGTCACGGGTGTAAATGGAACCCGTAGACAGCATTACGATGTCCAATCCTACTGTTACAGCAGTATTTAGAGATTTGTCATGCTTCTTCCAGACTTGACAATGCAAGGAATAGTGATCGACTTCATTATCAATCCCATCATTCCAGCAGCCATATTGTATGCTTCCTTTGACTCAAAATAAATTCCACCCCAATTCAATAAATTTTAGATGCTGCTATGCACAGTAAAATTACCAATAATTGGATTATCAATTGTCTGGGGCACCATTAGGGAGTAACTAAGTAGATTCACTCACCTTTGATAACCGATCGATGCCTTTGCTATGTGCGGGCGCGAGTAGGACATCCATTGCTCACCGATTGCCGCCTTCCTCTTCCCCTGGATTCCAGCCACGAAGCTTTCTCTCAGATTTCTTTTCCTCAAAAGGAGAATTGAATTGTTAATATAAGCAAATATGAGGTAGAGTCCTATCCAATCTCCTCACATCACTCCTAATTAGAGTTGTTAAACAACTCCTTTCCTTTTCCGATAACAATACACGTGAGACTCCTCCAATACATAAAAATAACTAAACAACTAAGGGTCCCACCTGGGCCAAGCTAATCCTGAGGCCCAGGTGACTCAGGATATTACAGTGCCGTCTCAAACAATTTCCACAAGATTGGTCATAGGACCAACATGGCCCACCTGATGAAGGAGTGGGTCCTACCTGTTGGATGCACACCCATGGGCGACCCTAAGGTGCATAATTGCAGTTGGGTTGGGTGCAACTGGACCTGCAACATGCAGCCCAAGAATCTCACACGTACAGCCCTCTTTAAATGCATGTTCTGAGTTGAAACTTCGAATTGCAAATAACACACTGCCTTAAATATGAATAATAAAACAGCCCCTGAATGAATTAAAATTAGTATAGGTGGACTGTTTTGGGCTCTTTATTCTTGAGGAGACATCTACACATGGGTTCGGACACCATGTGTTTGATCAAAGGCTTCAATGAATGTCATAGCCTGTTCGACCGCTCGATCATCAAATCCATCCCCATCAAAGATCCATGTCAAAATCCCAGAATCTCAATCTACTTCATGAAGAAGGATCAAAGGAGCGTGTAATATGTCCTATGGGATTTGTGGCCATTAGGGAGATCCCAAGGGAACCCCTTTACCTAGTCCAATTTACTTTGTCAACTTTTTCATGTTTGATTATCTTTCCCATCATCTAGTTTGGGTTTTGAGATGATTTCTATACTATATCCTTGACGAGTGCTGGATTTATGGTTTCCTAAAATTGAATACATGGAGACAGAAGAGGAATCATGAATCATGCATGGTCAATTAATCCAGGCTGTTTACTCACCTTAGATAGGTTAGAATTTGCCTTTTCCCTTGTTGGATGTTGTCCAACATCAAACCCTTGAGAAACCATAGGCCTTCCTTCTCTTTCTCTAGTTCTTGCTTCTAGGTACTTCAAGTAGAATATGGGAAGGGATTGGTGTGTGTGTACGGATTTGGGGCTTCAAGTTGAATGAGATGTAAGGAGAGATAGGGTTGGGTGTGCAGCGCCCTGTACAGGCTTTTGATTTTTGAGTCTAAATGTAATGAGTAGTTGTAATCTTGGTGACGATTACCTCTTTCCTACAATAGTTGACTTTCCCTTATATTTTTGTGAGAGAGAGAATGAGAGAATGAGCCTCCTGTGGGCATGCAATGGCTTATATAGACTCTCCAATGCAAGTTTCCTATTACAATTGGCTTTCCTAATCCTTCTAACTACCATTAGTTTTGCTAATGGATTAGGATTACACTTTCTAACTTGTGTGCAACAAGAACTCCTAACGTAATTAGGAATAGGCTAGCTAACCACTAAGTTATCCTATATGGCTTTCCTTATTATAACAAGGAGTTCTAATCCTTGTGGGAAGCCAGGTTTTTATTTTATTTTATTTCTAATTGAGTTGGAACTCTAATTTGCCATTGTCAATCTTAATGGTACTGGAATTCGTTCAGATTGGGTGTGTGACTCCCTCATGGGATGTCCTCATCCTCCTACTAAACTGTGATGGAGTCTACTACCTCTAATCCTGACTAACATGTCTCTGCTAATTTCTATTCCTATATCAACAAGGTTTCCTGATGTGACTCAAATAGGTATTTTACTGTGATTAGGTTGCCAATTAGGATAACCTAAGGCTTAACATTTAACACATCCGATGCATGGCCGTGCAACAGTAGTTGGTCCCAAATGGGCCCCACATTTTCTAAAATTAATTTTTAGTGCGCTTTATTAATGGCTGGACTTAAATATTGATTAATTGTGATTAATGTTACACCATTAACGCCCCTCCACCCCCTAGTGAATCATACCATACTATCACATTTTAATTATTTAATATTATTTATTCCGAATTTACCTGATTTAATTCTTAATTAAATCAAATCTTTCTTAATTAATTTAAAATTATGGGAATTGCTACCCCATTATTCTTCTATGCATGGAGTCTTTTTTAATCATGTTAACTACACTAAAACAGGCCTATGATGGTACCCTACATATATAGTTCTTTTACAATTATCCTAATCTTGCCAAGATAATAATAATTCAAGTTGTTCTTTTATGTCTAGGGCTACTTATACAAAGTAATTACACTGTTATTTGGCTCGCGTAATGTTGATTATGTTCCAATCATATTATAATTATGAACAACAATTTTACCACTAAGATAATAATAGCTAGGCAATGATGTGATAATAGTTATTCTTTTATTAAATGCAATATTATTACCACTAAGATAATTATTTATTAAATGCATAGGGTGGGGTCTAGAAGGTACAGTTTGCATATAGTCTATTATATTTTTGCTAAATAATAATATTAGGGTAAATCTGGGTTCGGGTTCTTACATTCTTCCCCACTTAGAGAAATTTGGTCCAAATTGACCTAAGGTAGGTACCTAGACATTACATTTTCATGCTTGGACAGTGTATGCAAATATTCTTCATGATGCTTTGATATTTGCTACCTCTAGATCCTAAGAAGCTTCATTCTATACAATTTTTTCATTGTTCTTACCCTTTGCTTGTTGCATACTTAAAACCCATTTTAGAGAGCATGGCTGTTAAAGCTTCTAGCATTGGAGTTGCATGCTGGTGATATGGCCTTACCTGCTCACCGAGAAGCATGCTTGAGTATTCTTGCTCAGATTTATGTTCGGGGCGCTAGAGAAATTTGCACTGACCAAGATGTATCCTTCACGTTCCAAACTAATGCCGATGATCTCGGAATAAGAAACATCAAGAAGAGTAAGGTATTATTTTATACCTCCCATGTATTATACCAAATTCAACGTAAATTATTTGCATGATAATTCTTTCCATCTCTTAAATTTTGATAAGAATTGTTCCTTTATCCAAAACATGGCATTTTGGCATTTTGTACTTATATTTTGGCATGTTAATATCTGCATTTGCATGTTGTTCATTGGAGATAGATTTTATAGTGCACTGGCCGTGCTAATTTTTGTTACCTGGCATTGCCAAGATGTTACAACTGACAGTCTTTGAATTTCATTATTTATGTTTCGTATTTACAGTGTACAGTGTGGTTATTATGCCAAGAAGAACTCTTGATTTCTCTGTCTTTGCTGTGATAAAAAAACATGTGCGACCCCCCTTCCCAAATTTTTTTCCTGGATAATTGAATAAATATTTGTAAATATATCACATGTGCTAAGGCATTGTGAAATTCCCCTGAAAATGTTATTTTTCTATTTGGTCATTTTTTTATTTTTTATTATACATGTCTGTTTTGTATGGATGTACAGATTGTCTGATTGTTATACTTTATTCTCTATGACCATGAATCATTTAAATGAAATTATCCCTCATCTTCCTTTCGAAGTCTAGTGTTATGTCACCATTCACTATAGTTTCTTCGGGTACTTCCTTCTTATAGATAAACATAGATTAATGAAAACCTGTATTCTTCAATTTCACATTAGAATTCAGGTTATCTTTTATTACACTGTTTATTCTCATAATGTTATTATGTTAATGATTATACAAATATAATACAAGATGCTATGATGTGTCTTCTGCCTCCATTGTCTGATGAGACTACCATCTGTTTTGGTGTGTAAACTTGCATTGAAAGTGAGATGGTATTGTGTCACTGCTTTCTTCTGTCATTTCTTTCTTCAGGTGTTAGAGTTGCTTGAAGTTTTCCAATTCAGATCTCCTGATATCTCCATGAAATATTCTGAATTTATGACTAATTTGAAGTATGGCTTGCGGGTAAGGTTATATCTGTTGAAATTCATTTAGTTATTGCTTGATGCTTGCAGTTTACTTATCTGTTTCTCTTTCTAGGTAGAAGATATACTTGCTAATCCTGCAACCTCTGATAAAGGTGGTGTCTATCATTACTCAGAGCGTGGTGATCGGCTGATTGACCTTGCTTCTTTTCGGGATAAGCTCTGGCAGGTCTTTTCAGTTCTTTTCTTCTGCTGCATGACCATGCATTATATAAATATTTTTGTGAGAGTTATTTGAGTTGGCATCGGTTCATTTTCGTCAAAACCTAGCACTAGCTCCTCAGGTAAAAGTTCTCTTATCTTCTAACAATTGGAAGTACTTGACCAATTCGAGGGTTTTTTTTTTCCGCAATTCTAAGATGATCAAACTAAACATGTTCTCAAAAGTATGTCTGATGCCTAGACAGTTGGCGTAGCCCCGAGACCTCGATCGTAATGCAGACCAATCTCAAGAATGAGATTGATCGAACCCAACAAAGGGATTCAATAGAAGAACGTTCACAGACATGAACTCAGGGAAAAAACTCACGATAATAAATTTTGATTGGATAAAGCATGATGAATAACAATAAGTTCTCCTGTATTTATAGAGTAGTAGAAACCTAAATAAGGAAATATCTAATCCTATTCAATTTAGAAAACATATTAGAGTCCAAATAAGGAATTACTACTAATTGTAAAAACTAGAAAAGTACGTTGACCCCCAGGTGGGTCCCTCAATGTCTACTTGTGGCCCTGGTCTTGGATTTAGATCGGGCTGTATTAACTCTCCCCGGCTTGAAAGAACTCGACTCCGGCGAGTTAATTGCTTGATAGTGTTCATAAAGATCGGGATTCAATCGCTGAAAATCTGCTGCAGTGATCCACGTAGCATTGGAGAGAGGACGGTTCTTCAAACGAACATAGAACTTTTGAAAACCTCCTTGACGAGTGGAAACAAGCTGATCATCAAGCACACCAACAATCTCATCAATAGGTGGAAGATTAGAAGGTAGAGCAATAGACTGCTCTTTAGTTTTGCCATCATTATCATGACCACGGTGGAGTGTAAGATCCTCAATATTGAAAGTAGAACTGACACCTGAATCAAATGGGAGATCTAGCACATAAGCATTGGAGCCAATCTTTTTGAGAATCTTGTATGGACCAATATTCCGTGGATGCAACTTTTTATACGCGTCAGGAAGCATACGTTCTGGACGGATACGGACCATGACCATATCCCCGTCAGTAAATTCAATAAATCGGCGATGCTTATCAGCTTGCTATTTGTAAGTGGCAATACTGGCAGAGATATGCCGGCGGACTTCATTGTGTACGTGTTGCATGTGTTGAAAGAAGCTTTCTGCATCGGCACTAATTCTTGCATCGACAGGCAAAGGTACAAGATCAACAGGTAGTCGTGGACGAACTCCTGTCATAGCTTCAAATGGGGAAATACCAGTGGACCGATTGACCGAGTTATTGTATGCAAACTCAGCCATAGTTAACGCTTGATCCCAAGTTGTGATGTGATCACGAACAAGGCAGCATAACAACTGTCCAAGACTTCTGTTTACCATTTCTATTTGGCCATCCGTTTGCGGGTGGTAAGCTGTAGAGAATTTGAGCTTGGTATTAGACAGCATCCATATAGTCTTCCAAAAATAAATCACGAACTTTGTGTCACGATCAGAAACAATAGTCTTTGGAAGGCCATGGAGACGAACAACTTCTTTGAAAAAGAGCTTGGCAACCTTGTAGGCATTACTAGTTGAAGTACATGGAATAAAATGAGCCATCTTTGAGAAGCGATCAACGACCACAAAAATAGAATCAACTTTCCGCTGAGTTTTTGGCAAACTAAGCACAATATCCATGCTAATATCTTCCCACGGAGAATGAGGAATAGGCAAAGGCTGATAAAGTCCGGTGTTTTTCTTAGTACCTTTGGCTATCTGGCATGTCCTACATCTCTCGCAAACGCGAATAATAGTGGACTTCATTCGGGGCCAATAATATCTGTTGCTGACAAGAGCAAGAGTTTTGTCGCGTCCCAAATGGCCACTACATCCTCCAGAATGCAACTCACAGACAACATACTCACGAATGGATGTCGTAGGAAGGCAGAGTTGTGTACCTTTAAACAAGAAACCATCATGAATGCTATAATGAGGATGCTTACCAAGATCACCATTGTTGAGTTCTGCATAGATAGTGCCAAAGTCCTGGTCATCTGCATAATCTAGCTTGAGTTGTTCAAAATCTGGTACACTAACAGACATATTTGTCAACAAATGCTTCTGTCGATTGAGTGCATCAGCTATTAAGTTATCTTTGCCTGCTGTGTGACGAATGCTGAAACTGAACTCTTGTATATAAGCACTCCACTTTGCACGGTTGGCACTGATCTTCTGCTGTGAATGTAGATGTCTCAAAGCATCATTATCAGAATAAAGAACAAACTCTTGGCCAATCAAGTAATGCCGCCAGTGACGAAGTGATTGTACAACGGCATAGAATTCCAAATCATAAGAAGAATACTTCTTCTTGGCATCAGAAAGTTTCTCGCTGAAAAATGCAATCGGGTGTCGCTCTTGACTAAGAACACCCCCAATGCCAACATGTGAGGCATCACAAGCAACTTCGAAGACCTTGTTAAAATTTGGAATTTGCAAAACTGGGGCCTCTGTGATTGTACGCTTTATGTCCTTGAAGGCTCTGGTGGCAGAAATTTGCAAAACTAGTCCACCTAAATTCACCTTTCTTCATGCATTTGGTGATAGGAGCCATGACACTGTTGAAGTTTCGAATAAATCGTTTGTAAAAATTTGCAAGACCATGAAAACTTAGAACTTCAGTGAGCGTAGTGGGAATAGGCCAATCAAGAATTGCTTTGACCTTATCAGGGTCCATTTTAATTCCTTGTGCCGACACAACATATCCCAAGAAAATAACAGAATCACTCATAAATGTGCACTTTTTGAGATTAAGATAGAATCGCTCTCGGCGAAGGAGTTGGCAAATTGCTTCCAGATGCTGAAGATGCTCCGTGTTGTTCCTGCTGTAGATTATGATATCGTCGAAGTAAATGACGACAAACTTCCTAATAGAAGGCTGTAACAGCTGTGTCATGACCCGCAAGAAAGTACTAGGTGCATTTGTTAATCCGAAGGGCATAACTAACCATTCATAAAGGCCATCTTTGATTTTAAAGGCAGTCTTCCATTCATCACCTGGCCTGCACGGATTTGATGATAACCACTTCGCAGATCAAGTTTAGAAAAAATACATGCACTAGTCATCAAATCTAGCATGTCATCTAATCTGGGGATTTTTTGGTTCTGGGAAAAGGATGTGGATGGGGCTGGGCTCGGTGGCTGTTAGGAATTCGGGTTTCGGTTGGGTTTGGAAGTGATTACGGATGATGGGTTTTGGCAGAGAGAGAGAGAGAGGCGATGGAGAAGGATTCGGTAGTGATAGTGGCAGTATGGGTGGATGAAAAACCGAGGAAGACAATTGTTTCCCCGGCGACCGGATCTGGGCTTTGATACCAATCTGGCGCAGCCCTGAGACCTCGATCGTAATGTAGACCAATCTCAAGAATGAGATTGATCGAACCCAACAAAGGGATTCAATAGAAAAACGTTCACAGACATGAACTCAGGGAAAAAACTCACGATAATAAATTTTGATTGGATAAAGCATGATGAATAACAATAAGTTCTCCTGTATGTATAGAGTAGTAGAAACCTAAATAAGGAAATATCTAATCCTATTCAATTTAGAAAACATATTAGAGTCCAAATAAGGAATTACTACTAATTGTAAAAACTAGAAAAGTACGTTGACCCCCAGGTGGGTCCCTCAATGTCTACTTGTGGCCTTGGTCTTGGATTTAGATCGGGCTGCATCAACAGTCTCACCAGCACCTGCTCTTTTTCCTCTTGCGGCTTGTCCGCATATGCGGCATTGACATGTTCAGGTTCTACCTCTTTATAAAAAATAATGTTGTGTATTGTGATAAGTTACCAAAAAAAAAAAAAAAAAAAAAAACCCTAGTGAATAAACAAGTCTGCAAAATATTACATAAAATCATGCAAATAGGAGTAAGATGAGCAAAAGATTGTCCAAGCGCAAGGTTATAGGATAGCAATGCAGAATTTGTGCAAGAGTTGAATTACGAGTCATCTAGAATTTAGAGAGCAAGGGTCATATATGGAGATATCTCAAAGCAGCAGTTAGAACCAAACTAGTAGATGATGTTAATCCACATGAGCTAAACCTAGCCTATTATGGTCCCACTAGATAGGACAAACAAGTCCGAAGGTTTATAGCCTTACTGGAAAAATCACAAGGGTACTCAGTGCTTACCTGTGAATTTAGGGCCATCAATGGGTAGTGGTAGTGTGGTACTGAGTTCCATCATCACGGAACAAGTCTAGACTGCAGATAAGTGTCTCCACTGTGCTAGGTTAATACAGTTTAGTAGTGCTAACTCATTAAGCATCAAATGCCTTAGGTTTAGAACATAGGTCACATCAAAGTCCATTTTCTACAAATAGGGAAGTACTTCAAATAATTCATTCAAGATAAATGACACATTTAACATCAAGGAAAGTAATCCCTCAAGGTTACCCACTAAACAAATATTCCCACGAGTTTCACATCAAACAAGCTAGGGCTCTAGATCCTTCTTGCTTGATTCTAGTTAGCATTGGAAGACAATTAGGAACACTACATTCTTAACTTCTTCCCATAAATTAATCAAATCTTTTGTTTGGATCGTTTACTGCAGTTGGCAGATTTAACTTCTAACGTTGTGCAGTTCATAACTCCCTCATTTGATGTCGGATTTAACAAATTTTATATCGATTTCGTGCTACTTGACTATAAGAAACCAATGAGCTAAGGAACACTAATTCTGATATCATTTGACCCTCGAAAAGTGGGCCAGGAACTTGCTGCCTCGTACCAGGAATTTCGGATTTGACCCGTTATGCTCAATTATCGTAATTGTTCCAAAAACACACATGAAATCAATCAATCCCAAATCCCGATCAAAGACAACGATTTCTAAGTTACACTAGAATAAAAACATAATCTATATTCTAAGATCATGACATAGGGTTGCAGTCACAGGCAAACTAGGGATGTGAGTACACATGATTAAAGCACCTTGAAACGAGTAGAATTAATTATAAATCATAAATGTATAGTCAAATACACAAAACCCTATGTTAGATCATCAATCACATGTATATGAGCCCATATACATAAATCCGATAATGTCACTAAACCTATATGGTTTCTCAAACCATGTTGGCTGACCAACAAGGGGCCTCCAATAGGTCACGGCCAACCTAGATTGGTAGTGTTTTGCATTATTTTGTATGTTGATGAGTATTGACATCATCCCTTTTGGTCCTACGGTGTTCGTAAACATCTATATCGATGAAACAAAAAAGAAAACTAACCCTAACTGTGACTAATTTCTGTATTCAGATTCTAATACAATTGGGGGATACTCCAAAATCATCAAATAAGATTGAACACCTCAAATAATACAAACACTAGAAAGAAGATGTGACAAAAATCCCAAAATCATTTGAATCATGATTCCCTAGGGTCACATGACCGGAATTTCATCCCATATAGGGTCTGGCCAGCATGATAAAGAAGATATAAGTAAGAATAAAGTGAAATAAAGAGGTACGAAGAGGTTTTGGGAAGAACAGGAAAATAGATTAGGGTAAAGGAATTGACTGGTTGTCCAGTTAGTGAGGGGCACCAGGGTGACACTTTTCTATTCTGGTATTTACGAAAAAAACCCTTGCACTTGTAAAAGATTTATTAAACAATCCTCGAATATTTGTAAATTTATATATTAGTCCCCGAATATTTCTCAACACTTGCAATGTAACACATCATTGCTGACCATGGTTCAATGTAGGGGCCGCATTATTGACCGTGGTGGTTGAGGCCGCTGCTCTATTTTGAAAATAGCGGCACTACTGTCTAAAACCAAGTATAGCTAAGCAATTTTTAATTTAGAACATTATTTTTCCAAATCACTAAAAGTAACATAAGATTGGCTACTACACATGATTCAAAATTTTTTGACCACTTGAAAAATTCTCACCGCTACGCCATTGCGTATCACCTGCTACATAGCGTTTTGGCCACTTGCCGTTACGCCTGCCGCAACCGCTATTTTGATCCTTGTTGCCGACTACTTGCACGCCTTGTCTAGTCTTCCCTTTTCTCCTATTGCATCGTACTTGTAGCATTTCTGTGCTTACACAGGCTCTAGGGTTGTAAAGCGGCTGTGCCTAGGCCGGCATGGGGTTGGCCCGGCATGGCCCACTGGCAGGGCTATTGTGGTGTTGTGCTGGCTGGGACCAAGCCGGCCTGGGCCGTGCCATAGTCCGGGCTGGCCCATGGGCCCCTCTTTATGAAATTTTCTATTCTACTTTGTTTATTTTTTTTGTATAAAGCGAAAGGGACTTTGGAGACTTTACGGTTTTCCACTTAAATAAGTTGAAATTAATAAAATAAATTTACAAACATTGATGCTAATTTACAAGTGAAAAATAAAACTTTAAGCATGATACATTCCTTGAAATAAAGTTTACAACAACTTTGATGATAATTTTCAACTTCAAATAAAACTTCTAAGTTTGATGATAATTCCAACTTTAAAAAAAGTTCGAAATAAAAAAATAAAAATTACAAGGATGACAATTTCTTGAACAAAAAGTTTACACCAACTATGATGATAGTTTCCAACTTGAAAGAAATTTTACAATTCTGATAATTTTTAAATATATGATTATTTTAAATAATTTGATATTTTTAATGTTGAAAAGTCGCCTTCTATTTCTTCTTCTGGTATTAGGTTTTGCTCTATTCTCAGCCAAGAACCAATCTTGTAGGTGCATGCGTGTTTCCACCATTTCATCTGATAACATTGTCCTCCTGTTGTCATGCTCCGATGCAACTACATGCATTGGAATCGTTAGTAAATCGCGGGTCATGGTGGACAGACTCTCACTTGCTTTCCACCAGGCCAAAATGTCAAAACTGATGTCATCATCCATGACATCAACCGGACCAGTTTGTAGATACATTGGTAGTTGACTCACAATTTGAGTGGATCCAATGGATCCGGAGGAACTGCTGCCTCGAGAGCTCTTAAGAAGATTTCATGAGGCTTTCTTTTTTCCTGCTTGTGGTTGAGGAGCGGTATAGGTTGTTTCCCGTCTACCCAGTTGGGTAGAATACTCAATAAAAGGTTCATCAAAATAAGATTTGATTATAAAAATATTGTTTACAATAGTGGTATGCATATTATTTATTGATTCATGTAAACTTTCTACATCTACTAATTTTAACCTAGGATCTATTATAGAGGCTAAACAAAATGTTAATGGAGGATTTCTCTAGTATTGTGAAAACTTCATTTCCATTGCTGTAGACATTATCCTTGAAAGACTATATGTCACGACCCAAATTCCTGGGCCTTGTCGGATTCCGGATTGTGATTATCTAGCAATATCCACGACGCATTCATCAAATAATTTCCACAAGGAATCAGGCATTTAGTTCAACATATAATTCCAATTAAATTATAAATGTCAAACAATAACAATATTCTATGAGTAATCAAAATTCCATATTCTAACTCAATTCAAAGATGTCTTAAACATTTAATAAAATTTCCTAAATAAGAGCTAATCTCTCTAACAATTTGATTGTTTCTTGTTCTCTCTCTTCAGCCACACATGTGGAAATCTACGTGCTTAACGTCATTCTGCTTTGCCCCACCCGCAACGAGATTACCTAAAGGGGGCAATACAATATCAACATTATTGGTGAATGAATTTTCCTAATTAGACAACCAGCATGGAACATAATATCACATAAACAAACAAGTGTGAATTAATAAATCAATTACCATTAAAAGTACATCCATATACATATTCGTACCCAAGCACATTACCACGCCTCCAAGGTTTATCGTATACGTGTATACCGGCCACCATGGCCTTATCTCATCGGACACATCCACCAAGGACGAGCCACTATGACGGCCACCTTGGCCAGAAGCCATCAATCATTCGGACACGAGGTCCCACATCCCAAATATGGGATCCAGTGCACAATATCTCATAATCACATAGCAATCAGAATTCATTACCAATAATTTGTACAAACAGTAGTGTAGACCCAACCCATGCACACTTCACTGGTTGCTGCCCCACTTCTCATCATAATTGGTATTGAGTGGTATAGGGCTGGCCCACACTATTATAAACACAACATTACATAAAATTAATTAATCACAGTTAATCATATTTCACAAAACTTAAATTCATCGAACTAAGAAAGTTAATTAGTATTTCTACACAAAGTCCAGGTCTATCTCAATTAATAGACCTCTCCAGAACTCATCTTATCACACAGAACACTGGATAAACAAACAGTTCACGCCTGAACTTGATGTAACATCCAGTGGACCCCACTTGGCTAATCCAAGATCAGTCCTCAAGTTCATGGTCGCCCAATGGTAAAGCCTCAGCCCATTGGATCTGATCCATCATCAGATCATATCCTGGGGCCCACAAGTCAGAACTAAGTTATGATAATTTCTGCACTAAGTCACGCCTGGGTTTCCTTGAATCTATTGGACAGTGGGTCCCACTGTTCCCAAACCCCAGATGTCCTAGATCTCTATGGTCGCCCAGGGGTCCCTCACATGATGGCTGGAATTGATTTCCAAACTAGTGGCCAGATGGGTCCCACTAAGGCCTGATGACATGAAGCCCCCAACCTGACATCAGTCGCCTCTTCTTCACTGCAGCAATTGGATGAGGGCCCAGATGGGGCCCACTCCTCATGGGTCCTGGTCCCCTTGGGTCGACCATGGGTCCCCCATCATCCTACCGAATCTGATTGAAGATCAGATGGCCCATGGGCCCCACAGGCCTCAGTCGCCCATTCCTACCTAATCGAATGAGTTCTGGAGGTTCATAGTTTCTGCTCTGACAGTCTGACAGTCAAATATTGAGGAATTCATGAACCAATAACACCATTAGAAGTATATGCTTCTACCAATCAGAGCTTGCAATAATCTCCATGATTTAAACACCACTTACATCAAATCCATGATTTCAGAAAATCACTGAACACAGTAACATTTAAAAACAGTTGAGGCAATTCATATTATCAATCATCCGATCATCACATACATCTGGGAAGATGCACTCACCTTTGGTACGTGATCGTTGCGTTTGCGAAGTGTGGGTGCGAATATGACATCCGATGATCGTCTCCCCTCCGATTGGCTTCTTCCTCTTCCACTGGATTTCAGTTCACAAGACACTCTCTCAGATTTTCTCTCAAAGGAAAGAAGAAGACTATTGACTGCTCCTACTAGGGTCGATGGTTGCTTAAATATACAAAGATGAGGTAGAGTCCTAGTCCTTCTCTTATACTTCCTAATTAGAGTTGTTATACAACTCCTTCCCTTTCTAAAAACCATTCACGTGAGACACCTTCTAATTCAATAATAAATAAGCAACTAAGGCCCTACCTAGGCCAAACTAATCCCGGGCCTAGGTAACTCTAGATATTACACTATATTTCTTTGTTTTACAAAAGTAAGGCTAATTTAAAAAAAGTTGTTCAGAACTTGAGTTGAGATGAGATAATATAACCTAGAAAAAAACAAGGTTGCATCATAAAAAACTTCTAAAAAATCTCTTATTGCTTCAGAAACTTGCCAATGTTCTTCACCTATAGAAATATCTGCATTGTTAAATATAAAATACAATATTGATTAATTACACCTTTATAATTGCCAAGTATTTCAACATTGCTCTTGTTGTAGCTTGCATTATCTAAACTTATAGAAATTATTTTATTTTCAATATTATACTCTATGATTTTTTCTAGCATAGTGGACCCTATCCTAGCACCAATTTGTGGGTACTCAAGTTAAGAGAATGGAATCATTATTTTCTGCATAATCTAGCCCTATCAATATAATGTGCTGTTATTGAAATGTACCCAACATTTTCTTTGGAGGTCCATAAATCCTAAGTTAATTCTATTTTTCCGGGTATGTTTTGAAGAACAGTTTTTAAATTCTCTTTTTCTTTTATAAACAATTTTACTGGATCATTTCTGACAGTATTTCGAGAAATCTTTTTAAATAAGTTGGTGAAGACTTCATTTACAAATTCTTCGAAGGATTCATTCTCAGCATGTAGAAATGGTAACTAATTAAAGAGGGCATTTATAAATCTGTTAAGTGTTGAAATGACCCAAAATGCCCCTTATTTGATCATTTTTGGCTGCTGGAGGTGGAGGATTTTTTTTTTTGGGTTGGGTGGGGGTGGTGGCTTGCTTTCCTAAGCCGTGGCGGTCCGGGGGCCCGTGCGTTTGATAGGCCAAGGTGCTGGTCCTTGGTGGCCAGGTCCGGCCTATTTCAGACCCCAAACAGGCGCTGTTTTCTGTCTTCTATGCACTTGGCCAAACCATCTCTGACTCTTAATACATTGATTGGCATTTTAAAGTAATCAAGCTTCGACGCCGATGACGACGATAGTGATTTCAATAAGGTGTAAGCTGTGTTTTGACTCACTTACAAAATGTTTAAGATAATGTATACTACTACTACTACTACACTACTACTAGTATTAATATTATTATGGTTATTGTTATTAATATTATATTTTTGCTAAGTTGGACTACTGGTCATGAGTGATAGTTGAAACCTGAAGACCCAGGGACTGAATCCTGGGTATGTATGCGATACTAAGGTGCCAACACCACTCAACCATGAATGTGTGTGGGCAAGTTCATTATTTATTTTGGTTTGGTGTATAGGTTAGTTAAATGAATGTCAAGTTTTCTAAAGTTCTACAATATATATACATTTCTGGAACTGTTTTGCATTCACAGATGGTTGGTTTCATGAATCCACAACTGAACTCCCTTAGTGGTGAAGCTGAGATGGTTGGTTTGAGAGAGTCTATCCAACAGTTATTAAGGTCGTGCTGGAGGTACAATAAGAACCTTGAGGAGCAAGCTGCTCAACTGCATATGCTAACTGGATGGTCTCAGATTGTGGAGGTAAATGCCTTTGTTCATGGGTAGATGTTGCATATCTTTGCTTTTTCTCTTCCTTAATTTGTCTTGTGTGTTTGGTACTTGCTTCTACATTTGTGTTGCTTTCTCTCTGTTGAAGCATGCTTTAACTGCTTTCAGGTCTCCATATCTAGGCAAATGTCGTTTCTTGAGAATCGTTCCCAAATTTTGTTTGAGTGAGTGAACTCAGCACATTCTGAACTGAGCTTCTTCCTTTTCATCAGAAAATGTATGATTATTTTTCTTTGTTGGCAGAGTGCTTGATGCCTCTTTGAGTTCATCAGCTTCTCCAGACTGTTCATTGAAAATGGCTATAATATTGACACAGGTACATATAATTTATGTTGTTTTATCAGATAGACCTTTTAGCAGCACTTCCAACTTCCAAGCTTTTTTGGTTGCCCTGTTTTTCTCTTCTTTATATTTTGGTGTATGGCTGTGTTATGTATATTCTTAGGTTGCTCTCACATGCATGGCAAAACTAAGAGATGAGAGATTCTTATGTCCCGGTGGTGTAAATTCTGACAATGTCACATGTCTCGATATTATTTCGGTTAAACAACTTCCAAATGGGGCTTGCCATTCTATTTTGTTTAAGCTTGTCATGGCAATTCTTAGACATGAAACATCAGAAGTCCTGAGGAGACGGTACAAGTTCTTGGATTCGCTGTTTCTTCATTTTATTCTATTATTGTTTTGAGGTTTGCTAATATTATCTTATTTCTCCATATTTTAGCCAATATGCATTACTGCTTAGCTACTTTCAGTATTGCCGGAGTATGCTTGATCCCGATGTACCTTCATCTGTTCTGCAATACTTGCTGCATGGAGAACATGATGGAGAGGAAGAATTGGATCTTCAAAAGGTTTCTCATGTTTTAAAGTGCTTAACTATACACGTATTTACACCAGATATAATTTGCTTATGCTTGTTAATGTTCTCTTTTTATCTACAGATTGATGAAGAACAGGCAGAGTTAGCCCAAGCCAATTTTTCAATATTGAGGAAAGAGGTTCAAGCTATTCTCGATGTGGTTAGTATATTATATGTCGTGATTATCTGCCTTTGCTTTTGTTTTTGTCATTATACAAATTTTTTTTTTTCAAACATTCATTTGCAAACCACGGATTAAAATCTTGGTTTTGGTCTGCCAAGAAATAGAGCGGACTATTTTGTAAATATAGGAAATTCAGGGACTAACTTGTAATTTAGGACCACAACTGCACATTTCTCTTTCACAAATTCTTCTTCCTTTTCTCTGTTTTATCTGTTTCAGATCTAGGGGTTTTCAGACATTTAGAAGAAAGACCCAATATATTTTTAGATCAATTGGTACAATCTGGTAGCAGAGCTTTCCAGTCACTATGTGACTGATATTTGAGGAGGTTTGTTGGAGGAGATTGAAACAGAAATCAGGATTTAAGGGTTTCTCAGGTTGGCTAATGTTGGGGAGTCCCACATCCCACATCGCCTAAGTAATAGGCTTGACACTTCTTAATACACCTGTATGGGCCTTCCACCTATCAGCTTAAGCTTTTGGGTTGGTATATGGTTTCTTACATGGTATCAGACCGGGTTTCGATCATGTTGTTGTGTATCCCACGGGACATACCGTCCATGAAATTTGTTGGGCCTACACTTGAGAGGGAGTGTTGGGAAGTCCCACATCGCCTAAGTAATAGGCTTGACATGTCTTAATATATTTGTATGGGCCTTCCACCTATCAGCTTAAACTTTTGGGTTGGTATATGGTTTCTTACAGCTAAACCTGTAGGGAGGTTGCTGGGTTCCCGTAAGGGTATGAAAGAGCTGTAACGTTGTAACCCGTTTGGAACTTGAAGAAATCAGTTTTTCATGGTTCCTATGGGGCTCTGAAAGAGTTGTAAAGCTGTAACTTGTTTGGAACTTGAAGAAATCAGTGTTTCTCTCTCTCTCTCTCTCTCTCTCTCTCTCTCTCTCTCTCTCTCTCATTCAAGTATACGAATCACAGTTGTCGATATCATTTCGGACCCCATTTCGGTAAGCCCTCCAAAATGAAAAGTTTTGGCCGATTCGAAATTTCAACGAAATTTTTCGGAATTACATTTCAGGGAAATATAAAAATAATATATGTAAAAAATAAAAAATAAATAACAAATATGGATTTAATCCAATCTAGTAAAACTTTTTGGAATTACGTTTTGGGGAAATATAAGAAATACAAAGAATATATATGTATAAAAATTAAAAAAATCAAAATTAATTATGTAAAATATTATTTCGGCCAAAATAGTCCAAAATCCGAAATTTTGGCCAAAATCGGATGAAATTTAGAACGAAAATTTTTGTGAGAAATTTCGTTTCGGCCACTTGACCGAAACGAGAAGTTTTGGCCATTTCGGCCGAAACTGTACGAAATTGTTAACTATGATACTAATTTATATTTTCTATTTATGTTGTTATTTAAGAGGGTTTAGGGCTGATGCAGCAATCCAGGGCTAACATTAGCACCTGTATATTCAATAAAAGTAGGGGATAATACCGGTGTAATGTGCAATCAGCTACTTACTCATTGTTTGTGTTACTATATCTTCTTAATGGTGTTTTAAGTCCAGTTTGGTTAAATTGTCTATGTAAAACAGTCCTATGTGTTTGGGTGATTGTGTAAGAATCCAGTCTTATTGATAATAATTAGTTAGTGTGTGCTTTTCAAATCAGATTGTAGGAGTGCTGTTTGGCATTGATTTATTGACTGTTTTATATAAGGAGCAATTGAGTTTTGAGTTTAATTTGGAGTCCAAGCAAGGAGACAGAAGTTCTACACCTCTTTCCAAAAATTACCTAGTGGTGTTTGTTTCCTCAGAGTACGAGGCTCACACCTAGTTTGTTTGGTTGAAATAACTATATAACAATGGGCCTACCTAGCTGTAATGACTATTGGAGGGGCTAAAAGACTTGGTTACGTTTAGCCGTTTAGGTGAGTGTTGAGGAACATCCATTGAGGATCCAAAACATTCAGATTGGGTCTATGAAAATATGTTAATTATGAATTGAATTCTATATTCTACGGAGCTGATTATAGCTGTTAGTTTTTGGTATTGTCATACAACAAAAGAGTTTTGGCACTATAGGGAAGCTGCTCTAGATAAACAAGGATTAATTATAGAATACTTGAATTATCCAATAAAATTGTTAGTTTTGAACAAGGAGAATTGTCTGTTGGGAAATGCTATACTATGTTTATAGATATAACGACCTGGAATCTGGGGCCCTTCAAAATTCCGTGCCGAGACTTGTAAGCATCACACACACAGGTTAAATCATGATCATATAAAGATTTAGGGCCTGTTTGGATGCACAAGAAAACACAAGAAAATAATATTTTATAGAATACGATCTTTCATTTTTTAAAGAAGAAAATCTTGTGTGTTAGGTAACTCAAGAAAAATTTGAAGAAAAGATTCTTTTCTTTCAAAAAGCTCAATATTCTCTCCTACAGCTCCCCCCTATAAAAAACCTTCTACAAGATAAGAATATTTTAAAATGACTATTACAAAGTGGTAGAGTAAAGTAAAGATTTTAGTTCACCAAATCTATTATAATGTGTATATTTACATATATGGTAAAGTGAAGTAAAAGTAAATCTCACAGGACGGTAGAGGTGTGGTAAAGTAAAGGTGAGAGAAAGTGCATGGTGAAGTAAAATGAGAACGAATGTTAAAGTAATTCCTTTTATTTACTTTACGTTATCACATTTTATCATACTTTTGTATGGTCAATAAAAAATGACTTGTTTACAGTTGTGGTAAAGTAAAATAAAGATTGATGTCATATCATGGTTTAAGGCGAGGTAAAGTAAGGTCAGATGAAGTATGTGGTAAAGCAAATTGGGCGAGAGAGAGTTATGGAGTAGGATTTTTTTTTATTGACTTTACTTTACTATACTTTACTATGGTTTTATGTGATAAAAGAAAAGTAACTTATGGTAAAAGCATGAAAGTTAAACTTTACTTTATTACATTACTTTTTAATCTAGACGTGATAAATTACATATAAATTAAAATATTTAATAAAAAAATATTCTTATAATGTAATTTACTTTAATCATAACACCTTCCAAACCGCTCAATTTAAAATCTATAATATTCTTCAAAAATTGCCAAACAGTAAAAATATTATACTGTTATAATATTGCATTATTGTATTCTATACTATTTTATTCTTGCAATATTTAAATTTGTAAATATTTTATTCTGGAGACATCCAAACGGGCCCTTAGGCATTTATCCACTTAAACCAACTTGTATTAAAACCCAAGTATAATAAACAAATGTAACATTGTCCAATAAAAATAAAATAATTGCAATGTCTTTAAAATGAAATAATCTAAACATTCTATTAAATCTATTTCTTTGTCATCTTTGTGGATCTGACGCTCAAGTATGCATTCCAAAATATATCTCTTGGTCAGCAAGAGTTTCTTGAGTCTTTAAATTCTAATTACCTGGATTGGGGCAAATCCACAAAATATCAGTGCAATTGAGTGAATAGATATTCTAATCTATCTGTGTGTTTAAATATGTACTTATATAAGATTATACAACAAATTAAAGTAACATCCAAGAGTCTCACTCAGGTCAGGGTTGGAAACGGGTTAAACAAACGACAACCGCCTACACACCTGATAGCACATGCCCAAAGTTCATGTTCCACAAAGATATCACATGTACAAAGAGTTCCCAATTCCTGCACATCTCAAACTCATTTTTTTCCGTCCCAAACAAAATCGACCACCAAGGTCCAAAACTAGCAAACTGGTACCACAAAATCGTTCTTTCCCAAAAAGGTTCAACATTTACAATCCTCACAAAATTGGCCATTTGTACTGGGACGCAATCCCATTTAGTGCTAGTGGTCTTGGGGTCTAAAAGGTTCCTCCAAACAAACAAAGTCCTCTTTATCTCCGTTTTTCAATTCAAATAGCAAATACGTCTAATAAAAAATATGATATTTAGCATGTCCTCAGCATTTGTAATGAGCAAATTCCATAATCAACCCCTTTTCAATTATGTGGATTTAATCTGCCCTAGTCCAAATCAAAATTGGTGTATGAGGTGAGAGAGGTCAATTATTCAATTACCAACCTAACCACAACATATACATATACAAATCACACAATCTACCATGTGAGATCCCCAAATAACAAAGACATTTGCATATGAATCCACATTCATATTTCAAGTCACCACAAATTCAAACAATTTGCTAATAATAACAATGAATAACAAGCCCTTGTTTGTAATTTCAGAAAACTTAGGATCCCATCCATCGTATTTTTCACTTTCTATTCTTTATAAAATAAGCTAAAGGGTCTAATTTGGAGTTTTATTAAAGACTACAGGGGCTTTGTTCTAAATTCCAAAAACTAATGGGGCAAGGTAAGACACTAGAGTTCTGTCACATGGGCTGTCTCCCCTCTTTCCAAACCTGTCTCAAGTCAGAACCACCCCACACCTCTCTCCATTCAGCACCCGTTTCTGTAAGAGGAAGCTTCACGCCAGGTGCACCATGATCGTCTGGGAAGTGGGCCCCACCGATTACAATCCAAGATCTCCCTTACAATCATGGTTGCCCATCAGTCCTCTATCCACTGAGTGGACCTGAACTCTAATCAGGTGGGCCAGGGGGTCCTATTAGGGCTTGTCGTCATTCAGCCCTGTAACTGGGCCCTGGGTATTACAATAGACTAGTGGCGTGAGTTGGTATTATATTGGAGTCCTGAACCATGTTGTGTTAAGAAGCAAGCAAATCAGTTTGCAGACCATATATTTGGACTTCTGGGTTGTGTAAACCAATAATATGTGATGGTGTATTGGGATCATCTATATCCTTTTGGAGCAAGTCGAAGGAGAGTTATGCCAGCCTACAACTCTTGTTATCCTTCCTCTGATTGTTCAGTTCTTTCAGGGAACAATACAGATGGGGGATGTACAGGATGTGGCTATGATGGTAAATGTGGAGGACACAAGCTCGTGAATGTGTTGTGATGGACAGTTCGGGTTTGATCGGAATAAACTCTATATACTCGTGAGACTTGTCAGGATCTCATGGGTAACATCACAATGCGTCGCATATCCAGCCGAGTCAGAAAAGTCTAATTATCTAGGTGATTAAGAGAAATCAATTAATAGATATGACCATAAAGTTTGAAGGATGAGATTATAATTCTGCTTAGAGGCAGCACGAGGATTGAAATCCATCATCATTTTCGGTTAGTATGGTTTCGTATGATTCTTCATCTCGTTATACTGCTATATCGACATCTTCCTTATCCATTCTTGCTTAGATTATAGATTCAGGTGCTGTAGTTCATTTGCCAGGTATGCATTCCTAGTTTCATTCTTACATTCTGCCCTCTTGGGAGTCTAAATTCCTATTGTACCTTAACACAAGGAGCTGAGGTAGTTTCTATTAATGTTTTACCTGATTATCTTTATCATCTATTTCACATGTTCCATAATTCTCATTTAATCTTGTTTCTACGAGTTCTCTAGCAAAAACCCACTATTTTTGCGTTACCCGTCTCCCTTCTCATTGTGTATTTTAGGATTTGAGGGTGCAACAGATGGATGGTGGTGGCTTTATATTCTAGAGCCCATGGGAAGGGCATTGAATGCTTCTGTCTTTAGTTGATTTAAAAGATCATTACTCTCTTTCTATGAGTTGAAGCCAGGGATAAAAAAAACAGACTCGGACTCGGACGACTCAGCCGAGTCGTATGGGACTTGGCCGAGTCGGTCGAGTCCCCATATTTAGTATAAAAAAAAAAAAAAGAAGGAAAATTTTTTTCTCCTTTTTTCCATCCAATCCATTCATAATTCCATATATATAGTTTTACTCTCTTCATTAATCATTCTAATACGTTATTTAAGGATAGAAATATAGAATAATAATAAGATAATCGCAAGCCATTTTATAATTTAATTGCAATTAAAATTTAAAATTTAAAACTAAAAAGTAGAAAATACAATATACATGTTTCCAACTTTCAATATCCACTCTCAACTCTCAAGTCTCAATTTAGTCAATTATCAAGTCAACTAGTAAGATCAATCATCAAAGATGTAACTAAGCTTCAAATTTCAATTATATTTATAGCATATAAAAATGTAAAACCATACCTTAGTTCTTTCTTGTTAAAATTTAAATGCTAATTCCATGTTGAATGCCTTGCGGGTTCTAGATCTTCATCTTCGTCGTTATTTTGACTTTGACGATAGTATTGAGTAACATTAAAATGAAAAAACCCTTGCCCCGCTCTTGGAGTTATAGGACCTTCTCCATAGTTTGATGATGGAGCCATAACTTGAAGTTGAGGATATTCATATGGCGGTTGCACTTGTGGGGGTGTGGCCATAGGTACTTGTAATACTCCATACTGTTGTTGCCCATACCCATGCGAAGGACCATCGTATCCACCATACTGCTGCGGCTGTCCATACTCAGACGAAGGATCATGAAATTGATCTCCATATTGTTGCCCATATCCGTATGAACTATCAGAAATTGTGATCCAAGGGCTTGATGCCATTTGATGCGGCTGAGGATATTCATCCGTTGGCTCACTTCCTTCACTTCTGCCCCACCCACGTGACCCACCAGCAGGCTCACTTGGACTATAATATACATTAATGTTGTCATGTCCACCACCACGTCCATCATCACTACCTTCGTATGCCTCCTCGTTCTGGCCCTGTCATCTCCTTCTCGTGAGCTACTCTTGCTAGAAGATGATGTTTTATGCTGATCATCTTCTTCTTCATGAGTGGCCAACCTTTGGCTTTGTCTTGTCTTTGCATGAGTGCTCTTATCCTTTGACTTTCGCGTGTATTGGAAAGTTGGTTTTGATCTTTCTCTAGCCCCCTCGACATGTTCTGAAGTAGAGCGTGTCAACTCTGGACCATGGTTATGACCACGTCCCGAGCCTTGCAATGACGAGGTTGCTACACCCTTACCTTTATCGCGCGCTGATCGCGCTGTAGAAGTAGGCGTAGCAGATTTGGAACTCGGCTGCTGCGGTGGGGAAATATGTGCTTCATTCGACTGAAATTCTTCAACATCAGCCATTGCTTCATCGGGGAATGTTGTATCATTTAATACTGGCTCCTCTCTTTCAGCCAACCATTCATCAAGAGGGTCATCTTCCTCGAATATATAATCCGAATTAATTGGTTCGTAGTCGCTGTTGTCTCTTCTCATCAGGTTCCTTGCCCGTAACCTCATGTTGTAATGGACAAAGACCAACTTCTCCAACCTAGCCATAGTAAGGCGATTACGGGTCTTAGTGTCTATCATGCTGAATGTGCTCCAATTCCTTCCACATCCCCAAGATGAGGCTGTTTGGCTCAATATTCTTTTTGCAAAAGATCTTAAATGGGGAACCTCATCACCAAATGTAGCCCACCATTCAGCTGTGTTAAAAGACCAAAACAATAAAATCAATTGTTTGTTATAATTCATAAAAAACTATATTTCATCTAATTTAAGTACTGAAATTTGAGAATAATACCTGGATCCATCTGCTTACGATCCAATATGGCTGCGTCTGATCCAAAACTACCTAGAGCGCCCTTGTAGGTTTTCAACTAGAAAAGTTAAGATTTAGAAGTTAGCACCTAGCAGTTAGCACTTTTTCAAATTTCAACTAATTTGTGAATAATAATGTCATGATCTATGACATCTTTACCTGGTTAAGAATTGTAACTTGATATTGCACGTTATTTGTCATAGCCTCTAACGTTTTTTTCAAGCCACAGAAAACTTCTTCATGGTTAGAAAAGTGTTTGCTATAGAAGCAGCTTGGGTTCAAGTAGTACGCTGCATGCCATGACGTCATTAAGTAATAAGTATTGATTATTAGATTCCAAAATAAAGTAATAAACAATGTCCTCCATCTTTCTCTCATCAATAGTCTTTCTCTCATCAATAGTCTCACGGACATCATCTAATTTGCCAATGTCCTCCAGCATGAGATCAATACAATGTGCCGCGCACGGCACCCAAATAATACCCTTACCCTTATCACGCAATTTCTTCGCTGCGGCCTTAAAGTTAGGCGCATTATCTGTCGCAATTGCAACAACATATTTGTGCCAATTATTAACCATGCCCAAGGTATCATCAATTAAACTGTATAAATATTCAGCATCCATTCTATGTCCGCTTGTATCTACAGACCTGGTAAAAACTGTTCCCGCTACACAGTAAGTCATGAAATTAATAATGTGCCGCCTATTGTTGCTTGTCCACCCATCACTCATAAGCGTGCGCCCATACTCCTCCCAAGTTTTGAAGTGATCTTCCAAGTATCTCTAATAATCAGAAACTTCCATGTCAAGATACTTTCCGCCAATCTCATAAGCGGATGGAGGTTTAACTCTGGGCCCCACCTCAGCTATAGTATCGACCATGGAGCGATAGTATGGTGAATTAGCAACATTTGGTGGAATCCGATTATAATGGAAGAACTTTGAGATGGCTCTCCCCATTTAGCAACATCAGCCCTCTTTGATGTGAATAGTGGTTGGATTCTTTGGTAGGCTTGATCTTAAAAAATAGATGGATTTGATGATGTTTGATGCTTGAAACACAATTTGGAGGTAGTTTCCTTCACTCTCCACCAAGTAGAATAGGAAAAAAAAGAGGTTTTTAGGGTAAAGCCCCCACTTTGTCAGTGGGTGGACTCGGACGAGTCCCCCTGGACCTGTACCGAGTCCAGGGGACTCGGATCCGTCCAGGTCGAGTCAGAGTCGACTCGGACTTGGCCGATTTTTAATTCCTTGGTTGAAGCAATCAGGTGCAGTTTGACAGATTGAGAACGACATTGCTATAATATGGATGTAAAAGGTGCGTGCAGACACCATGTCTATGAAAAGAAGTGGCAATTGCACCATCATGTAAATAGCCTATTGTTGTCACCCGGAGCAATGAAAACATCAGAGAGCTAAGAGATTTTCTTGGCGAGGAGTATGAAATTGAAGAGCTTGAAGAGTTAAAGTACTTTCTTGTGATCGAGGTTGTTAGATCCAAGAAAGGAATCATCATTTCACAATGGAAATACACTATAAATTTATTTGATGAGATAGGGAAATTAGGCGCAAAACTGGTTGATATAGGGAAATTAGGTGAAAACCTGGTTGAGATTCATATTGGTTAAAAGAATAGGTTGCGTTCTGAAAGTGCTGAATTGCTTCATGATTGGGAGAGCATATCAGAGATTTGTTAGGAGTCTAATTTATTTGACTATACACTACCTAATATTTTCATATTTGTTAGTTTGGCAATTCAATTCATGCATGCAATCCACATGGATCATACAGCTGCAGTTCATAGCAATAAGTGCTGAATTGCTTCATGATCGGGAGAGCATATCAGAGATTTGTCAAGAGTCTAATTTATTTGACTATACCTACCTAGTGTTTTCATGTTTGTTATTTTGGCAATTCATTTCATGCATGCAATCCACATGGATGATACGGCTGCAGTTTGTGGCATTATGTTCTATTTAAAGGGAGCTCTAACACGGGGAGTTTTATACTTGTGTCATGGGTAGTTGGATGCAGAAGTCTATGCATATGCTGACTGGGTACGATCTAAGATTGTTAGGAGATCTACTATAAGGTGTTTAACCCTTATTTGTGGAAATCTGGTCTCATTGAAAAGCAAGAAACATGTAGTAGTTGCATGATTTAATTCTGAGGCTGAGTCTCAAGTGATGGCATATGGAAACTGCCAGTTATTATGGTTGAATATTTTTATTATGTCAATTGGGTTTTTAGGAAAAGACGCCACTGACTTTGCATTGTAGCAGTATTAAGCCATACATATTGCAAAAATCCCAGTTTATCATGAACTTACGAAACCCATTGAAGTTGATTGCCATTTCATCTGAGAGAAGGTCAGTAAGAAAGTCCTAGTTGGCATAGAAAAGGACCGGCAATTAGAGGGTAGATTACTAGATTTTCTCACGAAAGCAATGACAAAAAAAATAAACATCTTTGTGGTGAGTTTTCATAGCTGGCATAGTGAATATATACGCACCAACTTAAGGGCGAGTGTTAGGAAATAAAGTAGGATAATTTTGTAAATATAGGGAAACCATGGACTTACTAGTAATTTAGGAAAATATGGAGAGGGCATTTCGTAAATACGAAAGTTATAATAAAATTTATATGCGTGGTTACCCAACCCCAGGGACCACAACTGCGCAATTCTCTTTCACAAATTCTTCTTGCTTTTCTATGTTTTCCAGGTCCCATTAGTGTATAGAAGCGCTGCTGAATAACTATTAAAAAAACAAAATTGATCTAATTTTTAGATTCTATTATGTATTTCTAAATTCATAATTCAATTAAGAAATTTAGTACAACAGTATATTACAAAGGATATATAAATTATGAAATAATGCTTAAATAAAATGTAAAGTTCAAAGCAAATAACTTTCGTCAAAACAAACATTGTATTTTTGTTGTGTGTAGGGACCAAATACCTCTACCAATTCCAGGATACACCTAGAGAAGAGCCCTTTTAGAGAGGAACTCTCTGTATCGACTGCAATTTAGCGAGATCATTTTTTTTTATTTTAATTTTAATTTTTACTTTTTAAGTATAAAAGGGTAGAAGAGTGTTGTAGAAATGTTATTCGGAGAGAAGAAGAAAGGAAACAAGCCTTATTATGCAGTTTAGTTTTTTATGGTAAATAGCAGCATGTCTCACTTTGTAGCGGCCGCTACGTCCATGGCATGCTGTGAAATTTGTTTTTAGAAATGTCACATCATTAGAAGAAAAACCCCAGATATCTTTTGATGAACTGTTACAGTCACAACCAAGGATGAAAATAGCGGTAAAATCTGAAAAAAATCCAGAAAATTGTAAAATGAAAGAAAATGTGGTTCTTTTGCAAAAGTAACAAAAGGGTGTGTAGCGGTGCCCTCAATATATGAGGTCCTGTATCGCTGTATAAATAAAAAATAATAGTAATGATTAGTTTTTTCACCTGTATTCATGTTTCTTAGTCATGCTAGCTTAGAAAGTAATGAAAAGCTCATAAAAAAAAACTAGAACATGAAACAAAGGCATAAGACTTAAGAGTTAGGTCATTAGTGAACGTTGAACAATCAATACTTTAAGCCTCGTGGTTCAAATTCAAATTCAATCAAGTGAATGAAGTGATCAACATTCAACACCAATTTAGAAATGACAGAGAGTTGAGAGTTGGTGGAGGAAATAGGAATACCTTGGTCACCACCAAAAGGAATGTCTACCAAGATTCAAGGCATGGTTATCCTCATCCCCATCAGTGTTATCATTTATATTGGCACCATATTGCATTTGATATTGATGAGCGTTGGGATCCACAAATCCAAAGAAGGCAGCTGCATCATAGGAACTTAAGAGGAGGTGGAGGTGGATATCTATTACATTGCGTTTCACCATAGTCACCATATGACTAGGACCCTGAAACAGAAGACCGTTCTTCTCCTTGTTGCAGTTGACCATATGGAAAATACTGTGAGGGTCCCTGTCCTTTGTAACTAGGGTTCCACGAATCAGCCTATGATGCCGCTTATTGTCCTCCAACATCTCCTCTAGGAGGAGCAGGTGGTGAGACTCTCCGACGCCGTTGATAACCACGGTGTCCTTCCATTCTTTCCAGAAAGTCCTGCACCTCCTCTACAGGAATGGCATCTTCCTGATCATGTTGGTAGTATTCACTAGTAGCACCTATCCCACTAGTGTCTCCTGCTCCATCTCCCCCATCTCCTCCACCATTGCTACTCGAAGACACGGTGGTACTTGTCCTCTCAGAAGATGACACAACATGAGCAGGGTCTTTCCCTTTAGAATGTGGGTGCGGCTGTGCACTTGTGCCTTCTCCTCCAAGTGGGTCTCCCTCTGCTTCATCTATTTCTTCATCAAGCAAATTTCTAACCTCCTCTTGAAAGCCCGGATCTAAATCTAGCAATGGATCCTCTATCTCGGCTATCCATGGGAGCAAGGGATTGTCCTCTCTGAATATGTGATCCAAACTAATAAGGCAATATCTTGGATCAGCCCTCCTTTCTCTCGTTTTGTTTCTCAACTTCAAATTGTAATGGCAATACATAACCTTGTTGAGTTTTTGCATGGTAAGCCGATTCCTGGACTTTGTGCGGATAAAAAAGAAAGTGCTCCTATTCCTTTCACAGTTTGATGAAGTTGTAATTTGATTAAGGATGCGAACAGCCGCTCTCTTTAGATTTGGAGTATCCTCTCCAAAATTCATCCACCAATCAGTTGAAATTTAAAATAAACAAATAAAATTAGATATTCCTTGAGTTCTTCCAATCAATTGAGAGATAAATAACCATAGACTATTAGGTTGGGTGATTGGGTCTTTTGTTCATACTAGGTGGCGTCTTTCCAATCGCCCTCATTACAAGAGGGTTAGCAAAGCCTCCTCTCCTTTGTATGTAGATATCTACAATGTGAAAATTAGGAATAAATCAATAAACCATACATGTTTAACGGACCTATCTCAAGTCTCAACATATACATATGTGATCTCAAATCTCAATCACTAACTCAACTGTTGGATGACTTTGATTTGATCATCATCTCCCAACAATTTCTTCAACACTTGCCTTAATCCTGCCCTCAACTTCGTATCTATTGCTTCGTTGTGTTGTTGGGCATTTGGGTAGTAGAATTTGGGATTAAGGAAATAACTTACATTGAAAACTAGTTGAAATGCAAAATGATTAAACATCAGTCAAAGAGAGATAGCTTGCTTTAAAAGCATCAAATAGTGATATTATTTTAGAGTACCTGCAGCATGCAATGGATGTTTCAGCTGGTTGTTCCACTGGGCATCAATAATCCTTATGTATTCATCATGATATCTAACATTTTCCATGATAGCTTGCTTAGCTCGATCCACTGCTTCATATATATATATATATATCCCATTGTTGGCTTGTTATCACCATCTACAAGCCGTAACACTCTAACTACAGGCTCATAAACCTTTAATAAATTAGCCGCTTTCTTCCAAAATTTATTGTCTCTCATCAAGTTAGGGATCTCAAATTCCAAACCACTTGTTGCATTGCCTCATTTCGAACGAAGCCATTCTTCTAATGCAAACATCTGAATCAACTCTGTTCTAAACCTTACAAGGCTTTCCATCGCAATGAAATGGGTAGCAAACCTAGTTGATTCCGGACATATCAAGGCTTGGTTATTTGTGAATCTTTTCATCAAGATCAAAAGCCACGAATGATCATAAATAAATCTGGTAATGCCTCTACATGCCTTGACAACTTCAGCAATTTTCTGCTTCCTTTCAATCTCTTCCATAATGAGATCTATACAGTGTGCTGAACATGGAGTCCAATACAGATGAGGCCTCTTCTTCTCCAACATCCTACCAGCTGCTTTGAAATTGGTGCCGTTATTTGTAACAATATGTACAATATGCTACTCTCCCACACTCTCTACGACCTTATCCATAAGAGTGTATATATATTTTGCTGTCCATCTATGCTCAAATGCATCCACGGACTTCACAAAGACGCACCCAGCGATTGATTGCACCAAAAAGCTTATTAATTGTGTTTGTGTGCTACTGGTCCACCCATCACACATAATGGTGACTGCATTCTGTTGCCACATGGGCCTAAAGGTCTCCACCCATGCCTTTATTTCTATATATTCTTCTTCGAGATATTTAGTGCCCACATCATAAACAGAGGGCAACTGTATTCCCCACCCAGCTTTGGCGGCAACATCAAGAATTGTTTGGAAATAGGAGGAATCTATTGCTGTAGGTGGTATGCTTTTGTGAATTAGCCATTTTGCTGTAGCTTTGGTTAACCTATCTCTTACAGCATTCATCGCCCCTTTCATAACACTTGATATATTTGGTTGTTTAGCTCCCTTTTTCCTATGTGCTAGAGGATCAATAGAGGGAGGAGCTGCTCTTTTAGTAAAAATAGCTTCTACATCAACATCCCGTTCCCGGGTGCTAGATGCCCTACGCATGGCCCCCGCTATGCCCTTGCCCTTGCTTGGCACAATAAATGAGCCCCGTGCATCATAATATTTGCTTGCAGCAAATGCACGACTTTCATGTTCTTCTTGGTGACTCATGATGGACTCTCGGCGTGCAGCCTCCATCAGTGCATCTTCCTCATCAAAACCTTCATTTCCAAATACATCATAACAGGCAGTATCAACATCTTGTTGGCTCTTTTCTTTTATCTCAAGTTTTCAAGCTTTGTTTTGGCCAACCAAAGCTTTCATTTGTTCCCTGGCTTCCCTTGGTACTTCGGTACAGCCAGCAACATTGCCAGAAATGTGGCCCAAGTGGTGCTTGAATCTTGTAATGCCCCCATTGGTCACTTCCCATAAAACTTGCATTTGATTTTCAACCCGTTATTCTCAACTGTCTCACCAAAGCTCCATACGAGATCAATATCACGAGGCATTTTAAGTTATCAATTGGCAAACACAAATACACAATAGAAGACTGAATACTTGGCTATAAATATGAACAAGTAATATGTTAAAAATTAAAAAAACAAAGAAAAATGTTAGAGGAAACATATATCTAGCGCTCATGAATCATTCTCTTGCGTTTAATTGGTATTTCATTACTTAATAACAAAAATCCGAAATTAAAAAATTAAAAAAGTAAAGTAACAAGCAAGATATGTTGGAATGATCTATGGAAAGCATAAATCTCAAATCTAGGAACCATTTTCAAGACATTTGATTGGTATTCATATATTAATTTTTTTTTTCATAAATAAAAAATCAGAAAATGGAGAAAGGAAAAAAAACTAAAAAACAACAAATATATGTTGGAATGATCTATGGAAAATATAGATCTAACAATTAGAAGCTATTTTCAAGATGTTTCATGAGTTTTCCGTAAGTAATAATGTATTTTCTTTTTAAATAACAAAAAATCCGAAAATAAAAGAAGGAAAAAATTAAAAAACAACCAATATATGTTGGAATGATCTATGGAAAACATAGATCTAACAATTAGAAGCTATTTTCAAGATGTTTCATCAGTTTTCCAAATTTCCATAATGTTTTTTTTTTAGATAACATAAATCCAAAACTAAAATTAATAATATATGTAAAAAAAACCAAAAGATATGCATGCAAGATCAAAAGGAAGCATGGATCTACAATATAACAAGACATTGATGCCACTATGTTGTGATTTATAGTAGTTAGAGAGTGATAATCTCAAAAGTTGAAAAAAAATCATAGAGAAATGCATACCTAGATGATGAATTTTCTTTAGATTCCTTAGAATAGTTGAATCTCTTGATTTGGTAGCAAGAAATCTTGAGAAAATGGAGTAGGGACTACTAGGGGACACACCGAAGCTTCATAGCAGTGAAAATGGAGAAAAGGGAGGAAGGAAGATGAAAAAAGTAGAGTAAGTGAGGTAAAACTCGTCAGGGGGGTTTTTATAACCCCCCCATTACTCATCGGCCGTAGCATGGTGGTGGCCACCGCTACGCTATGTAGTGGCCGATATTTAAATCCTTACTCACAACTCAGTTACAACGAACCAATAATACCCATTGGTACCAAGTTGTATGTCTGAATCGGACTGGGTCCTTCGACTTTTACAGTGAAACATAAACATCTCAAAGACCTGAAAAATGGAAGAAAATTTCTATTGAAGTAAACTTTTGATGAGTTTAGATGTTCTAATGTTTGAATTTATTTACTTACCAGAAGTGATTGTGAGTGTAACCTTACTCAAAAAAGTAAATTCTATAGGCCATTGACTTCCCATGATAAATTTGGGGTGGTATTGAATAGCATTGCAGACCACCACATTGATGGATTCATGACATACAAATACAATGGACCACATGTGAATTGTACCATACAATGCATCACATTGGGATATAGTTGCTGTAAATCAGAAATTCTGCTGTATGAACTTTTACTGTAAATAACATAACGCATCCTATAAACATTGATGCCCTCAGATTGAGAGGCTTCGAATATTCCATCCTAATTCTCTTGAGTGATTGTTTGAATCTTGAGTGACTAGGGTTAGAGCTGATAATGTGCTGGATACTATAGGAATAAAAAGTACTGGGTAGATGCCTACTCTTAGGCCATGTTTGGGTGGGTGAGGATTTGAACTGGGCGTTGCGGGTGGTGTAAACGTGCAGGTTATAGCACTAAATATCCATAAGGTTGATCTAATGATCAAAATAGCGGTTGCTGAGGGTGTAACGGCCAGTAGTCAAAATGCTTTGTAGCGGGTGATACGTAGTGGTTAAGGTGACACGTAGCAGTATAGCGGTGTGAATTTTTTAAGTGGTATAAAAATTGAATATTCTAAAACGAGCAATCTTTTTATTTTTTTTTGTGATTTGAAACCATGTAAGTGTAGAGACAACTTTAGTTAAGGCTATTGAGGAGAAGAAATAGGAAAACCAATATTTAAAATTAAAACTGTTTGACTCTACTAGGTTTTAGACCGTAGCGCTGCAATTTTCAGACTATCGTAGTGCCTCGACCGCTATGACCGATAATGCGGCTGCTACGCTACGTAGCGGCCACTATTTTGAACCATGGGTTGATCACTTTGAAAAGGTTGCGGATATCATTGTGGGAAACCCCAAAAATGGGATTTTCCAATGGTGCATGAGATATGGGATGTGCTGGTTGTGAAGAGTCTTAAAGCTATTCACTTAACCGATAACAAAGCAGGTGGATAAGTTGGTATGCTCGCAAAACTGCTCAGGATGCTATTCAGATAAAGGGAGTTATTGAGCTTGACTAGTGCTAAAAACACGCTACCCTGGTGGAAGGTTTTTGGAGGGCGATACGGAGGCTGCTTGAACTGAGGAAAGTTGTCCATTTCATTTGGGCTGCTGTCTTGAACAGTGTTCATGTTGCAATAGTCATTTCTAATAGAGGTATTCCTTGCTCAAGATTGTGCTGCATATGTGGGATAAGGGGGGCAGCAACGGAACGGATTAAAGATGGATGGGTGGATACATTCGCCTGAGGAATGGACTATCCACCTTGCACGAGAGGAATCCTCTATCCTTTGTTCCCTGGAGCCAGGCTATACTTAATGAGGGATTTTGAGGGGAGGAATCATTGCATTCCGCATTAGGCAAACACTGCAAAATCCTACCATCTACACTATACACCATCTAATGGTTCTACATTTTTCACAATTTCTCACAATCTGTGGTGAATGAAACCATAAAATTTCACACTAGCCGGTTTTTTTGCGTTCTAGAGATGATGAGCGTTTTGGATTGTACAAATGGGGCCCACTGGAATAAATTTTTTTAATTTTTGGGGTCTAACCTTTTCTGCATATATCTCAAAATCCATAATGTTTCAACAACTAAAACTTGACCTCGTAGCCATGTTGGCCCTTTGATGCAGGCCTTAGGGTAAGGGCTTGCATGGGGTGCCGAAGCACTTGTATGTAGACATTTCAACGCGACTCAGCAGTGACAATAACGGGGACGCACCTCAATGGGAAAATCCAATTCTATTAAACTCTGAAATTCCAACTTCTATAATGCCACATAAATAGGAAAACTCTGATGTGGGGTTTGGAATCAAGGAATTATTGGTTTTGAAGATTCTCAAAATCCTCTTTCCTCTCCTCAAAAGTCTGCTGAACCTGGGTTTTCCATGATTCGAAGGAAAACCGGTGAGGATTCCCCTCCGTGGATGATACCTAAACATGTTGGTAGAAGGCAACATATGTTTTGAGTATAGGAGGAAGGTTGAACGAACAATGGGATTTCTGTTTGTAGTGAATATCACATTATGTTTGGTGAAAATCCATAAATGCTACCTTTAATAATGTATCTTGGTCGAAGTTTTGCTAATGCTGTGTATATCTTGGGTAGATCACTATGTTGGTGAGTATCTTCCTCTTCGAGAACTTGTTATATTACTAACACCGATTGGCTCGATGGTTGGGCTTGGAGTCTTATGCAATGTACATTTTTATCATCGCCCTTTCCTTTTGGCGACACTTTTTTCTCTAGTTTTTTAGAAGAAAGAACCTTATTACATTGAACGGAGAAGACTAACATATGTTCACCCAAGGAGATGTCCACGAAAAGTGTGGATAAGTGGTGCAGATGAATGATTTGAAAATAGCTCTTGCAAAGGCATTGCATTCATTTTACTATCTTTCTATCCAAGGACCCCTGATGTTTCAAAGGTGTTGTGCTTCCCGTTACATTTCCATTGGAATATGTATCATAAGGTATTGCTTATTTTATCTTATTGTCCACACTTAATGATCTCTTATTATTATTATTTTTGGATTTCCAGGTGACAAAGGATGCAATTCAAGGTAGTGAAGCTGGGAAGGCAATATCACATTTTGTGTTGGACGCATTTATTAGTATTGACCAAGAGAGGTTTTTCTTGAGCCAACTTCAAAGTAGAGGATTTTTGAGGTCATGCTTTATGAACATCAGCAACTTCTCCTATCAGGTGCGCCTTGTTTCATAGGAATGACGTTGGCATATTCATTTGACTTTAAATGCTTTACCATTATGCTCCATTGGTTTTGCTAATAGTATTAGTTCGAAGAATGATGTGAGGATGTCCTCACCTTTGTTACAAGCATTTAAGAAATTATTATCTTTCCTGGAATATGCACCGTCTTTATCTGTATGTCCCTCTTCACCTCTGACACCCATCTCACTTGAGACCAGTAGCTCCCTGGAACATCCAATTTCTCGTTCACCTTTTCCCTTTTCTTTTGCATCTCACACATCCCCTGCCTCTCGCTCTCTCCAGCCACGATCATGGGGAATCATCCTCATCGCTTTGACCTCTGCCTCTTCTTTCGGCTGTTTATCACTGATGGGATGAATGATAGTGCAGAGGTCATGTGCAACCTTTGTCACCAGCAGAGTCATACGGAAACAAGTCACTGTTGGAGATGTAGCTGACAGCTCTGTTGAGTCGCACATTGGTTGGATGATGGCTGGTCCATCGAATGAACAGTGTATGTTTGGCAGGGAGAAGTTGGGAACTGCCACCTCGTAAAATAATGGGGTGGCTCATCTTTTCCAGGTCCTGATCTCCATCTTCCACTTTGCTACCTGAAGAACTTCATAAATTGCTTACTTCTTCTGCTCATCCTTCTTGCCATTAAATCATTCTAGCCTCTTCTCCAACTCTCTGAAATCGTAATGACTGAAGCACGATTTTAAGCTCCCAAAAGATCCTATGCTTTCATTGAGATATTAATGCAGTCCTCAATTGCACCAAAAGGGTTGCATCTCTGACGGAGCTCTGTTCTGCAGTTTGTGCAGAATTCCACAACTTGGGTCTTCTGGAATACCTCAAAAATCATCAGAAATAGAGGGTGAAGAATAACACCAGCACATCCAAATATGTGAGAACTGACTTTGCTTCAAGCACACCTTAGATTTTTCCACCCTTACAAAGCCTAAAGGCCTGATTTTGCAAACTGATTATGTTGACCAAGAAAAATGCTGACTGCTCTCTGATTCATTAATTAGGTAGGTGTCAAATAAGTCTTTTAACCCTAATACAACCCTAACCTTTCTACATAGAGGAAATTGTAATTATTTAATCCTAGGCCTACAGTACTCCACAAGAAAAGAAAACAGATATAGAGCAAATCTGTGTAAGATGATGGGCTCATTCAACTGCCCTAATGGCCCATGTGGGTTAGCTTTTGGATCCTGCCTTCGACCTGGTTGTAAGGCCCACAGGGTCTGGCAAACAGATTTGAGGGGTCTTGGGTCAAATGAGGATCTATAAGTGGCCACTGTCTATCAGAATTAAAATAGCAGTTCTAATTTTGGCCTATTTTTGCTAAAACAGTTCATTACAGTGCCTTTTTAGTGACTGTTTTATTGAAATGGATCCGAACCCTCAAAACATGTATTCTGGTCCCACACTTGCGATCAACCGCCTCTAAAAACTCCAGAGCTTGTCACCACGTGATCTTCTTTCTTCAGACGGGACTGTTCCTCCGCATCAGATTTGCTGCGAGGCACCATCACTTCTAATCTCTCCCTTTGGTTTCTGAGCCGTCTCTTCTTTCTTGATATTAGCTCTGATCTTCCTGTTCTAAGCTTCACCATTAATATCACATGCCACCTATGATACTCAGATATGGCATGGATACTGCAAGGACACGCCATATACACGGATTTTACACACAAAAAGTGAAGTATCGGATATGATACGACATGATACGTTGCCCATTTTGAAGTATCCCTCCATCACAGCATGCCGCGGCCTCAAAGCCAACACAAAGGTGCTGACACTTTAAGTAACAAGTAGTAACTGGAGGCCCCAAAATACCATATGCCTAGTACCATTCATCACACAGATGACGGTGGAACCAGCAAAATGTAAATATGACACTGACTTTATCTAGTGGGGCCCACCAGTCCCGCGAAATTCTAAGGAAGCTGCATATTACCTAGTTTGAGTTGACTCGGACTCTGCTATTTTTTAGACCTTGACTCTCATGAGTATTAGATGCACTATGATTTTCGTGAAGGGTGCAATGATGGAAGTAATGAATGCACTTGATAGAAATAAAACTTGAAACACTGTTTATCTTTTAGACGGTAAACGGGCTGTAGGATGCAAGTAGCTGTATACCTTGAAACGGTGTACAATACACATCCAACTCGAGCTGACTTGGCTGAGTTGCATGGAACTCAACTTGGCTGATTCAAAGGGGCAAAGTTTTTAAGCTCTGTTGTGTTTATACATTTTTCTTATTACTATAAATCATTTGAAATAAAATGCAGAGAAAATTGTAACAATACTAGAGCATGTACATTCTCTGGAAAATTCTATGTAAAATCTGAATTTCACTTTTTTCAGTTTTCATTTATGTATATATGAATTTCTATATTTTTAGTGTATATGCATTTTTCTTAGCCCTTTTTGTCCAAATATGGATCGCTCCTTTAACCAGTGATACATTTCATCTATAATCAAAGAGATTATTTGCAGACTGCTGACACACCTTCTGATACCAATATATTTAATCTTGTTACTACTGTGTGACATTCCTTTATTTCGGTGTTTGCTTTGTTCATATGGGTGTCTTATGTTTGCGTTTCATTTATGGCACCAGTATTTTGTGACATTGTATTATTGAGCAATGAGCATTTTGGAAGTTTACATTATTTTGGAATGTTACCAGAACATTTTAAAATAGATCCTGCAAATATTCTCATACAGTTAAAGGTAACAGTGGTACCCCACAGACATGCCTACATTTGATGTTTTGAAATTGGTTCCTAAAGAAATCATACGCTTAGCTATGATATCCAGATACTTTAAAATAGGCAACATATCGTGTTGTATTGTATCAATGCTTCATTTTTTGCATAAAATTAGTGTTTGTGCTGTATCATTGGCATGTCCCTGACAATCTGGGCATTATAGGTACCTTATGCCTACTGTTAAAAGGGGTACATTATTTATGTGTTCAACTTGTGTTATTCTATGGCTGAATGTTCTATACTTCTATTTCTTTCTTCTTTCTCTGGTTATCATGTGAGGGTTGACATGGGCAATGTGAAACTACCTTTTATAGCTTAACTCCCTGAATTTCCATGTGTATTTGTTCTTTACGGTTTCATGCAGTTGCCCTATGCCATCATTTTGAGAACTATTTTCTTTATGATGCTGCTTTCTTTCGTCCTGGTGCATGTCTTGACTCTTGATACTAATATTTTTCTTTGACATTGCTTGTTATTTACTGTGGTGGCATATAACATCTATATAACATTTGTTATGTACTTATTGATTGTTTATGTGCCATTTTTCGTAGGGTGGTTGGCATTCATTTGATTCCCTGCAAAGAATGTGTACTCTTGAGGCTGAACTTGCCTTGCTGTTAAGAATTGGTCACAGTTATGGCAAACTTGGCGCTCAGGTTCTGTTTTCAATGGGTGCATTAGAACATCTTGCTTCATGCAAGATGGTGGGATTGCAGATTAAGGTAGTTCTTGTATTTGCATTTGATGCTTTTAATTTGTCTTAATTTAATGCAAAGATCTGTTTCAGGGGAGTTTCAGACTGGCTGACGCTAAGGTTCACAAAGATGTCTCTGTAGATATTGATAAGCAACGAATTATCAACTCTCCAATTTTAAGATTTGTTTGCTGCCTAACATCATTGGTTGATTCATCAGACTTCTTAGAGGTATGTTTCCTTTTTTGAACAACTGCCTTTGAAGGCATTTCATATATTTGTCCTGGCACTTGATATTTTTATAATTTAAAAAAAAAAAAATCCTCCACATTTTTAAACTCTCATTTTACTATTCGATTTAAGATAACATGGTAAATGATAACTAGAACATTGGAGGTAGTTAATAAACAAGAATTTTGTAGAAAAGGCTTTTGGGCCAAATGGTTGAGTAATGGGAGATCCAAAACAAAATATTTTAATGCGCAACTTTAGTGGATTTAAAAAACAGGAGGGAAGATGAATTGGTAGCAACTGTAAATACTTCAGTGGCACAATGCTAGACTTCTATACTTGAGTGTGTAACTAATTAACAAAACGGAGGGCTTCAGTTGGATGTAGCAAACAATGTGAAACAATGTGGCCTTATTACCAAATAGAGAAATTGTTTTGGCGAATTGTGTCAGTATGACACATCAAGCATCAAGCATGAATCTATAGTATTGAATCTATAGAGAAATCTATCCCACTGTGTTTTGTCAGCAATCTGAATATCGGGATCATAATTTTAAGACACTGATCAAGGCAGCCATCTACCCCTATACTAACAAGCAATCCGGTGGTCCTTATTGTAAATAGTAGCTTTGCTTGTAGGTTTTGGTACAAGTTTGAAAGAAAAAAGAGAGAGAATAGAGATAAGGAAAAGAAGAGAAACATGTAGAAGTAGAATAAAAGGAAGTTGGAGAGAGTTCTTGAAATTAGGTTTGGATATGCCCTGCATGGTGACCTGCCTTTACTTTTTATCAATGAAAATCCCAGTATTTACATATTAGCGCTCCTTGATTTCTCAAGAAGGTGGTGCCTTGATATTTTTTACGCCCAGCTTGACCAAGTGATTAGATGATTTTCTGCTTGCAACACTTTCCATAAGAAAATTAACTACTCGATCCTTATTCCCTTCATACTCCATTTTTGTACTTCTTTCTTTGCCACTTCATAAATAAAATGGAAATCAACTTCAGTTTTCTCTTTGCATAATGCTATACTAGATTTGTAGAAGTATGAATTCCATCCATAAAATCAAATGTCGATCCATAGGAATAGGATTACGTTCTAGTAAGTCCCATGAACCATTGCTTGATATTCTATCTCTTAGCTAGAATGTGCAACAACTGTTTGGTTTTTACTCTTTGAAGATTCAATATCATCTTCAACCACCGGAACAGTATACAGTGGTCTGCTTTTGGTTCTGTCCAGACTACATCAATAAAAGCTCATACATCTAAACAATGATGGAATGTCTACAAAATCCATGGCCTAGATACCCTTCCAAGTATTTCAAAATATGAAAAACAACACTTAGGAGTCCAATTCTTCAAGCATGTATGAATTGGCTAACCACGCTGTGTACGATATCTCAAGTCATTGGATGGTTAGATAAGTTTGCCTACTATCCTCTTGTATGAGCGAGGATCATTCACAACTCAACAACATGCAGTTCAAGACCATGATTTTGCTTTATAGTTGTAGCAGCCAGTTTGACACTTAGTTTTCCTGTTACCTTTAGCAGATCCAATGCATATATATGGTGAGGTCTCATTCCTGGTTTTCATTTTGGCTACTTAAATCCCCAGGAAATGTTTTAATATTCTCAGATCCTTAATATCAAACTCTTTTCCCAAGTGTGTTTTCAGATGTTTAATCTCCATTTCATCATTGCCTATCATAACAATTTCATCAGCATAGACTATGGGGATCAATACAACTTTATAAAAAAGGAAAAAAAGTTAATTTTCCTATGTTCTTGTGGAATTTGGCTAGGGCCCAGTCAAGAGGGAGCATTTTTACCTGTGTAATGGATTTTTAAATCGTGGGTGCCACTATGGACCCTTTGAATTTCCCATGAAACCAAGCTGTGAAGGATCTGAACTAACCAATTGAGAAATTTGGTGCTCTAATGATCGAGTGCACACATTAATGGATTCATAAATTATAAAGACAGAGCCACGATAATAGTTATTCTGAGTGGTTTGAACAAAGATATGAACCACATTGAGGGAGAGGGCGGCAGGCGGAGGGCGATGGCAGGGAGAGAGAGGGAGAGGGAGAGAGACAGGGAGAAGGAGAGGGAAAGAGGTAGAGAGGGTGAGGGAGAGGGCGGAGTTCGGCGGGAGGGAGAGGTAGAGGGGGGAAGAAGGGACGTGGAAATGGAAAGAGAAAATGGGGGTGGAGGGGGTTTGGCATTTTGGGAACATTGGGGTGTGTAGAGGGAAATTTTGGAAAGAGAAGGGATGTGGAAGGAGAAGCTTGGTATTTGGCATTAACAACTCTCTTTTTTCTTCTTGTGAGATGATGTTGGAGGCTTTTGAGGTCCTTTTACTCTGATTTTGGAAAATCAAAACCATATTTTATAGAAAATCTAACCATTGAATGACCATTTGTCTGTTTTTTACCTATTTAGTCTGTCTTATTATTTTATTTTTTTAGGTCTTGAGGCTCTGTGGCATGACACTGATCCACTTGGCTGAGTCCTTCCCATCACCACCACCCCCCTCTTCTTTTTAATATTGTGAGTTTTAAAACCTTGTTGCCCATCTTTCTAATATTGTGAGTTTGATAACCTTGTTGCCCATCACCACCACCCCCCTCTTCTTTCTAATATTGTGAGTTTTAAAACCTTGTTGCCCATCCTTCAAACTCTTTCAACAGCTTGTTTCCAAATTTTTAGTAGTCTAAAATTGAAACAATGACTGCTTCTTGTTTTTTCATTGTTTATATGCTATGCTGGCCGGATATTGATCTGGGTATGGACATGAATATGGGGATCAGGGATACAACTTTGCACTTTCGAAAATATAGGACATGGATACAGATATGGGTGTCCTAATTTTTTCTATAGATCGATCACTTTTGAATTAATGAAATTATTATTACTTTCGTTCATTTCTAGTATTTTTTGTATTGAGAGATGAGAAGTAAGAAAATTAAAGTAACTTATATGAAATAATGACTTGGTAAGTAGGATATGCTAAACTCATACCCTAGAAATAACGGCAGTATTGGGTACCAATACGAGTGTCAGTGTGTCACTCTTTATTGGTCTAGCATGGATACGTTGGGGTTGTAGTTTGTACAAGTATCCTGGTATCATCTAAAATATACATTTTTTTTTTCAACAAAACTATAACAAAGCACTATTATTATTATTATTATTATTATTATTATAGAAAAAGGGGGAAAATGACCTTGGTTGTTGCTCAGCGGGTAGGGACATGGGTGTGTTGGTGCGTGAGTTCCCCAAACACAACAACAACAAAAAAAAAGAAGAGAGAAGACGACAACGATGTCGAAGAAGAAAAGGAAGAAGGGATATAAAAGTTGCAGAAGTTTGCCCAATGAGCAACTGTTGTGCACTTGTGTGCATGCTTCACTGTGGTCTGTGGCCCTAGTTGACCATGTGGACCAGGTCTGAACCCAGTTTGAAACCTGCAGTAATCCCATGAAGGGCTGGTGCATGGGCTAGAGCAGTCTTGCCTTGTTCATGGCTTTTGTTTGGTTCCACAGCCCTCAGTATACATCCAACAGTTGTAATAGGGAACTGTTTGTTAAAAAAGTCCACAAATAGTGCTTTTAAGTTTTAAGTAACTGATTTGTTTTACCAAATAAAAAAGGTAACTGATTTGCGCCCACAAGCGTGATCAGATGCCTCTAAATTTATCAATGCCTGTGGCACCATAAGAACTTTTTAATCTGCATCACATAGCCCTGTCACTATTGCATTAGCGGCCAAGAAGCAGCTTCTTATGTATTAACAAAATATTTTACAAGATATTTTATATTTCTCTATTAGTAATTAAAGCAGCTAATAACTCATGTTTTCTAAGCAATAGAGAAGGTAGATATCTAGTTTTCTAATTGATTTAAGTTTCTAGTTTCAATTAGTTTGGATAAAGGGTTGAGATTTATTTTTATTAAGGGGTTGCTTGTTTGCACTCATTTACACATGTAAATGTTACACCTCTAATGCTTAAGCACGGATGCTTCTGTTTGCACTGCGTTACGCATCACATGCATAAATTTGGTGTGAAAATGGGGCCATTTACACACCTCTCCAGGTGTGAATTGATTACACACCTCACACGGTCAGACCTCATAGAGGCGTTGGTACATTCACGGCTTGCAATGGATTGCAGGATCAAAACCCATCGAGCCCTCTTCTATTTGTTTTTTATTATTATTTTTTATGTATTGTGGTCCCCTAAATTGCTTTGCAAACCTTTCAATTTTTTTATTTAACTAATAAACCCAAAACATAAAGTTTCATGTCTTAAATCTTCATGGATCTTAAGATAAATGTGAAAACACGCAAAAAAAAAAAGAAAAAAAAAAAAAGAAAAAAAAAAGAAACCTACCTACAGTTCACATTATTGGGCCCTCTATTTCGTGATCCTTACCATTCAATATTCTCATATAAATGATAGACCTCAAGACGTGAAGTTTCATATATCTAATGCTCATCAATTTTTAGGAAAACTGAAAAAATAAAAAACAACTAAATTCCATATCATATGCTCATGTGAAAATGTTTCTTCCAATTAAACATGGAAATATGCTTTTCATATGTAAGATTTAGATGTGTAATATTTAGATGTGAATTTTACATATGTGAATCTCACTTTCAAATCCCATGCTTAAAAGACAAATGAACTCCAACCTTGAGTGTTTTCTGTTCAAGCTTTGTTATGTATCATACTAAATGCATAAGCAACAAGTATTTTACGGTTGCTTCCGATCCCTTTCTTTTAATTTTGCTGCTTCTAATTTAGGCTTTTTATATTATTTAATATATTCTTGCTAGTGCAAAAGGGGGTGTACTCTTGCTAATAAGGATACACTCTGTCCTTTGTGAAGTGACTTGGGATGCCAACCAATTCATAAAGGTAGTTTGTGCGTGACGTTGAGAGTATGGGGGTGATCCAAATATCATTTTAATTAAATACACTCTCAACTTTTTATAGTCTAAACTAATAGGAAGTTCCTGTGAGAACAGTGATATAGAACAGACTCTTTAACCTTTTTCCTTTTTAACAAAATTAATAAAACTATTTGTCTAGGGCCCAAGTCACCAAAGCACATATAACTTTGTCCGATAAAAAAATAAAGACTTTTAGAGACAACCCCTATTCTGCAAGTGTTTTCTTAGTGGTCCCTTTGTAAGAGAGGTTAGACAAGGTAATTTTTGGTTGACATTTGATGCTTGGTGGCAATGTAGACATAGATTAAAAATTGGTTTTCTTATTTTTAGGCACTAGGCCCTGCCCTGGCCCTCGAGGGCAGGGTAAGGACCTAGGTAGTGCAGGCTCTCCAAGGGCTTTCGCCTGCCCGGGCCTGGCCTTGCATATATCGAGGGCAGCGTAGGAACGGCCCCAGGCCTGGCCGGCCATTTTTCAGCCCTAGTATGATTGTCTTTAGCTGTTCTATCGAGCTTGGGTTTCTTTTTGTACCGACCCCTACAACCAACCAGATATTGGATCTATATGTGGATGATTTGACGATCTTCCTATTTGGTTACTGTTCTTCTCTATCTATCTTCTTCTTCTTCCTATCTTGTGGGTTTCTTATTGTTGGTTTCCTTGTGAGTCTTCCACATTTTTAAAACCTCTTCTCCTATACTGTGGTAATGTATGTATATATTTTTGAGATTGGTTGTCCCACATGATCTGTCGAGGTGATAGTCAAAAGTGAAAATCATGGGCACCAGCCTCAATGGCCATTCATTTGGGCAATTCATGTGCCCGACCTGACCGTCGATTGGATTAAGCCTCCAAATTTCAATGAATTTTTGGATAATGAAGATGATTAGGTCTTGCCAATTTGCAACAAGTATTTAGATGAACGATTGGAGCAAGGTATGGATGAAACATTTACATTTGACATGGTCACTGAAAAGTATCCCATTTTTAGAATCTGTACAATCTAGTTCGTTTAGAGACCATGCTGCTTATCAAAGAAGTTACAGTGAACCATTGATCGAAACCAATTAGACTGATTGAATGGGCATCTTGCATCAATACTTCAAGTTCATTGTTCTTGTGCCACTATAAGATACCCGCCCAATGCTTTTCATCAACATTCTGGATTTGGCGGCGAATTCCTTTTTTAACAGAGAGATGCAGAGTCTTGTCCCATAGACCATGCACCATTGCACTTTATGCCAAGAGATAGGTTCATGTTGGGGCCTGATAGAACTATGGATATTCCAAAAAGATTTGGCAACATAATTTCTAGATTTTATTGTTAGTAATTAATTCAACTGATAAGTTGTGTTTTTAGTTACTATAGAGGGGATATACTTTGGTTTCTAAATGATTTTAGTTCCCAATTTCAACTAGTTTGGATAAAAGATTGAGATTTCTTTTCGTTGGGGTCTTTCTTTGCCAACATTGTAATTAGGGACTGAATCTAATAATTGACGCAGTTTTGGGGAAAACCCAAAATTTCTTTGGGAGATTCTTTTTCTTGGGGTGTGTGCATCTTGCAGTGGTCGAGACCTAGGGCCTTAAGTCTTGCAAAGGCTGCAAGAGCCTCAATCTTGCATGGGTGTCAATTAGTCATGGGTTAAAGGCTTTTTTCTCATTAATCCATTAGGCTCGTGTGCCATTAATACTCATGCCTACATTAGGTATTTGCTAATGCTAATTGGGAAGGTTTTTAATTAGACCAATGATCTACTTCAGGTTACCATACATTTGCTGGTGATAATTTGGTGATCTAATAAAACTAAAGGTTTCAACTTTCAAGGTCTAGCGTGGAGGCAACCTCCAAAGCTATTATTCATATGCTTGTGAGATCTTATAGATTAAGCCAGCTCTTACTGGTTTGGTTTCATTAAAATTCCCAATTCATATTTATGATGATTATTAGTGCACCCTGCGTATTACTGAACATCCAGTTTTACATGAGAGAACTGAACTCACTGAGGTGAGTAATCACTTAATTCTTGGAAAGGTAGAATCAAGTCATCCAGACAGTGAATGTGAAGTCAGAAGACCATCTAGTTGATGTGTCAACCAAGTCTCTTAATTGGAAATCAATTTATAATGCTCTTGGAAATTTAGGTATGATTAATAATTTTGGGTAGTCTTGACAGGTAGCATTGGGCAATATTCATGTAATGGTGCCGATTTGGTACTTTAGTTATTAGTAATGGACCTGAAAGACTTAGATTTCGTTATTTTATTTCAAGGGCATTCTTGTAATTTCGTGAAGTTTATTGACATAAACCATAAAGGATTCGTGCATCCTTTTGTTATTGTGACCATGAGTCTTGTTCCTTTCCTCTGTTTCGTTTCTTCTTTCTTCTTTTCTAACACTTTGCTTCTTCTTTGGTTGTCACTTTTAAATACTTTTCTTATCTTCCTATTTTTATTTTTCTCCTTTGTACAACAATAATGGTTGCTGTAATTCAATGACATTATCATGCATAATATATGACATGATCGAATAGTGTTACCTGTTAAATTTCAAATTTTTGTGCATGTTAATTTACCAGGAGGTTGTTTGAAACTAACTTTGTCTTTTTTGTGGGCCCCACAAATATTACACATGTAACCTGGTTATGTTTGTGAATCCAGTTATATGTGCTTGTGTGTGTGAACAGTTTGATGTCTTTCCAATTTTGATTTTAACTATCTTAGGTTCTACGATCTGATTGGATTATTTGAACATTTGGTGAGAGTTTGAACAGGTAAAAGATAAAATAGTTCATCAGATTATAGATCTTGTCAAGGCACATCAGTCGTTCTTTGATCAAGTTCTCAGGGAGGATATTTCTGAAGCGGATGATTTGACTTTAGAACAGATAAGTCTTGTTGTTGCCATTTTAAGCAAGGCAAGTATTCTTGCTCGTTGTATGATATGATATATTGTTTTATTTAATATAATTTTTGAATTAATGTACGCACATAGCTTAAATTAAAATCTGTCTTTTGATTATATAATGAAGCTTTGCATGTATAGGTTTGGCCTTATGAAGGGAACGATGAGTATGGTTTCGTTCAAGGGCTTTTTGGTATGATGCGTGGTCTTTTTTCTTTGGACATTGGAGCTTTTAGTTCTATAGAACCCCATGAGGTAACTTTAATTTTCATTCTTCCCATAAAACTTTATTGAATAGAAAATGACATATCTACTGCGCTTGTATCCTAAATGACTGAATTTTTATTTTGTTATGATCAGAATCATAAGAAGTCGGAGTTGATATTGTTTCGCCTTTCCTTTAGTCTCTGCACTTATCTTTATTTCTGGGTTGCGAAAAAGGACTTGAGATTGCAGGTATGCTATTAAATATTGAAGTCATCATAGGGGACTCTGTGCTTGCTTATTCTTTGTAATTAAGTTTGATAAGATTCGTACATTCCTTGTTTTTAACAAATTGATGCTCATCTATAATGAAGTATAGATAAGTGTTGCTGCGCCATTGACTGCTAAAGTCGAGTACATACCTACTATTGTTGCCGAATTATACCTACATTCTTGATTTGCTTTATAATAATGGATTGACAATGCTGTCTCTTATGCTATGCTATGTGAAATTTTAGTTTCATCAGATGCTTAGTGTCTTGGGTTCATAATAATAGGTTAGATTTACTCTCTTTTTTTTTTATTGTTTTTATTTTTTTTATCTTTGTTCATTTTTATTTTTACTGTTTCTTGGAATCCATATTTATGGATACCCTTTTCCTTCTTTCGTACCTGGAAATATGAGTTGGGAAAGAAAACACTGAAACTTCATCAATAGTTAACGGCCCACACTCCACTTAGGCATTTTGAATCTATAGCCCTCTGGGATGTACACCTCAAATCCATAGAACTCGAGGCACTCATGTTCAATTCCTACTTTTTGATTTCCTTTAACTTTTATTTTTTAGATCCGGGGAACTCCCCAGTGATGCAGGCCAGACAATTGGGCCTCCTCTTAAGTTTTATACCTGAAGGTCCAAGCCCACAAAGGAGCAGTAAGTCCACATTTACAGCTGATCTTTCAAGCTGACTTCTTGGGGAAGAAATCGGCACTACCCTATACTACATCCTATGCTTTGTGGAGCGTTCCCTTAGTTTTGGTTAGCATGCTAGGATAGAACAGTGATCGTTTGCCTATATAAAGAGATGTAATCTTCTCCAATGGGGACATTAAATATGAAGTAGAATTTGAGTTTTCTCTGTAATGTTCTTGTCTATGGTGTAAGACCAAGACTATTGATCCGGAAGGTTCCCTGTCCTAAGCCATTTGGCTTGGAGAATAGCCTGTTGGCTATTCCCCTTCCCCCCTTCACTACTTCACCGAGTCTCTGAAATGAGTGAATCTCTTCTTTTTGTAGGAGTCATATTCATCCCTCATTATAGGGTTATCCTTCCTGGAACTCCTTTTAGAGTTCAGTGAACCCATTTACACACAAACTGTTTTCTAATTCTCTTTTTTTCAATGATATCCTTTATTGTTCTCATGAGTTTTATGGATCCAGTCAAGCCCATACCTTGATTTCATACTAGCATTCTGCTTTGCAATTTGTGGACTAGGAAGCTTTGAGTTAGTTTCTTTTTACTCACTGTGGTGCATTCAATGTCTTGTATTGAAGTGAATTCACACTCGAACTTTATGCAAAACAGTTTAGCATTGGTTGGAGATTTGGGAAAATGGGAACTTATACTATTAAAGATATAATTTATTGAAATGCATTTTTTCTCCCTGCACCAGTTTGGTTGTTTCTGGTCAAACATTTAATTTTTATCACAGGTTTCAGATGCTCCTGGTGACTATCATACATCTGGTGGAGGACCACAGCCTCCATTGTCATTACTTGTTTCTCTTCTTAGTTCGGTGAGGACTGCTCTTGAGAGAGTTGCTGAAGAGAAGTCCTTGTTGCTTAACAAGGTAATTATAATTTAAGAGTGATCATAATTTCCTTTTCTTTTTGTTCTATTTTGTCCATCTTTGATGGCTATGCGTGTTCTTTTGGTTTGCAAGTGTCTAACAATTCATTTTTGTCTAATAGATTCAAGACATCAATGAACTATCAAGGCAGGAGGTTGATGAAATTATCAATGTATGCAAACGGCAAGAATGTGTATCGCCATCCGACAATATCAGAAAAAGGTATCAGTTTTTACCATGTAGTGATTGGTTTGGTAGTTTACTATCTGAGTTGAACTTATGTCTTTTGAAGTAGTTTGATCTCCTTTGTTCTGAATTTCGCATTTTAGCCTTAGTTTTACAATCTAGCGAAGCTTTCCTTTGTCTTTAGGAAGTTTGGATCTGCAGTCGTGGCAGACACTCTTGAGTGATTTCGGACATGATAATGGCGGCTATGTGAAGATAAGCGAGATCTAGTTGGTTTGGTTAGATTGGATTAGGATTACAGTATCAATTAATATGATCATGGAACAAAACAGACGTAGCTGTCGATTTATCGACTGTGCGTATCGGCCATGGCTGCTACACATTATAAATATCATCGCTTCTATATATAACCTTGCCAAGCCAGGTAGTTTTAATTTAAAGCACTATTATCCCTATTTTTCTCCCCAATAGCCTTTCCTAAAGTTGCCTCTACTCTTATATTGGTTCCAAATCACAAAAGGAAAATATATATATATATATATAAATGAATGGCTGCTCCACAAGATTGTTATTATTTTTTGCTAGTTAAAAAAGCTCTCACCTCTATGTTGCTACGTATCGCCGCAACTGCTACGTTTTGTTCATCAGCCGCTATGCCCATTGCTTGTTGATCGGCTGATATGCCCATCACAACCGCTATTATAATCCTTGTTAATGATAACATCTGTTATTATTTTGTGCTTTGTCTTAGATTCTTGGGTGACTAACACGCCCACCCACCCTACCCTAGTTACCCTAGTCAGTTAGTAGGGTAACTAATAAGATATGACTATATACAATGCATCTATTGTCTAAATGAAAATAATTGGCAATTTTATTGGTCTAATCTGATCTGTAACATGGTATCAGAGCCAACTCAGAACTCATCGGCCATTCCAAATTCGATTTGTCCCTCTTTTCAACCATTGTAGTGATTTGATCATCTTTGTACTCTTTTCTTTGCATCCACACATTCCTATGCATCTGCGGTTTAATCCAATCTTCACTGCCGTTATTGCTTCAGCTATTCATATCTTCTGCCTCGTCACTGCTTGATTCGGCATTTGATTGTAGCACAAGAACAGAAGCACAGTTTCTGTTTGAATGCTTTATTGCTGGAACACATCAAAATCCAGAGGCTACTGTGTTCATGCAATGCTAAAACCCCACCTTTGATTATCATTCTCTCATCTATCTTTGTTGCTCGGGTCCAGATCACCCCAGATCCATATTCTTTGGGAATCATTGACCTCTGTAACGTATTTATGTCCCTCTAAAACCCCTTCTGGTAATTGTTAATAGCCAGTTACACCAAAAGCTCGAACTATTAGTGAACGGCACCATAGTTGTTAAAATCGCACGATTCACGATTCGACTTGTATCAGAAGGAAACCGATTTGCATCGACCTACTTAATCGTATCTAAGCAGATATTGTACGATTCGATTTGAATCGTAGTGAATCGTGCGATATTAACGATTCTGTTTGGGAAGGAAACTGTAGAGGCGGGACTATTTTTTGGGGCTTCATGACAACTTGATTTATTTGCCATTAAAGGAAGAAAAAGAATTAAAACCCTCTTAAGATACTGAGAGATAAACAAGCCTAGGAAGAAAATGCAGAATCCAGCCCTCCTTCCCGTTCGAATTCGAAACCCAAGAGACAGGCATAATAGAACAGACCAGACGGATAGATGGAGGTAATATGCCTCCCAGGGGTTTTGAACTCGTGATATCTGGCTCTGATGCCATGTTAATACTATGTTAATAACCAGTAACACCAAAAGCTCAAACTGTTAGTGAATGGCACAACAAACTACATCAACAGTAATGCCATCCCTTCCATCTTACCATTCATACTTCCAACTTACTCCATAATTGGCAATCTGGCCATCTACGTACTTAATTTCTTCTAGATTCGACAGTGTCATCTTCTATTTGATCTGATCATTTGTCATTTGATCAAATTTTCTGTTTTTAGCTTAAATTATCTGTATTTGGATCGGCTCTCTTGTCTATGGATCTGATCATCGGTCTTGGAGCCAGATTTTTTAACCTAATCCTCTCACTATTATGGATCAAGTTCCAAATTGATCTTTGATTGGCACTTTTGTTTCCTTCGGTTCGGCTATGGATCATCAATAGCATACTTTTTGGATATTGTTTTTGATAACTATAAAATTGTATTGCTCCCAGAAAACAAGAAAAGATGAACAATTGCAAAAACAGAAAAACCAAGAAAACTAAACAAAAAAACGTCATTGAATTGAGAAAAACTCCCTCCTTTGCCAAATTATCTGCCTCGGAATTTGCCTCAAGAGCATGATGAAAAGTAGCCTCCAATAGACTTGAAATATCCTGAATCTCCTCAACCCAATCTGCCAGATGCCGAGGAAAAGAAGTCTTTCTTGACCCCCATTGAGTTGCAGAGAGAGAATCACCTTCAATGATAACGTTAAGACCATCCGAACGATGCAACTCACAACAACCAATCAGAAGAGCAAAGACTTCAGCTTCATTAGCATTCGAGCATTCTGCTGGACTTGAAAAGCACCTAACAATGTTTCTAGACCGATCTCGAATAACACCTCCAATTCCTCCTCTACTTATAGATTTAATGAAGCTACCATCAAAATTAAGCTTTAGGATTACCGTAGGAGGGCATATCCATGGAACTATCTTCAATTGCTTAGTAGTCCGATCCCCCATTAAAATAGCTGCCCGAGACTTGTTAAGGTCAAATAAATGAACACCATTAAACTCCATTAAAATAGCTGCCCACTCAGACACATACCAAACAATAGACTCAACAATCTCTGCCACTGAGGGACTTTTATTCTGAAATACTCAATTATTCCTCTCCAGCCATATCCTCCAAAACATTGCATACAACATCAACTTCCAAAGAATCTTGCGACGAGCTGACTTGCAATCCAACCTCCAATGAAAGAAAAGCTCTTCAACATATCTTGGCATCACCTATTGCATATCAAACATCAAAAGAATGGCTGACCAAACTCTATGAACAAAACTACAGTGAATTAGAAGATGATGCACCGTTTCCTCATCCTTTAAAAACATCGGACAACCATTTGTTAGAGTGATATTTCTCATTCTAAGATTGTCAATAGTTAGAATACTATGACGTCTTGCAATCCAACAAAAAACCAACACTCTTGGTGGCACTAGAGAATTCTAAAAGCTTTTCCATCCTTGCACACTAGTAGAAGAAACATTCATATCCTTGAAGAAAGACTTCGCCGAAAACTGCCCTTTGACTTCAGGTTTCCATAGACTAACATCATCCCTTGCAATTGACAGATAAGCCTTATCTAATAAGGCAAACAACCTTGTTGTAAAGTCCCACATCGCTCATGTGAGTGTCCGGAGATTGGGCTATATGTGTGGACTCCTTATCTAGTATAATGCGTTTTGGGTATGCCAATGGGGGCCCAGAAACAAAGCCGTGCGAGTACGCCATGGGGGCCCAAAGCGGACAATATTATACCGGATAAGCTGGGTCGTGACACTTGTAAAATCAGACCTCCCAAGTTCCTTAGAAATCGAAAATCCCAAACTATTGATCCGTCCACACAGCGATAATAATCAGCCACCATAGCATGGTGTCTCCTTTCTAATAAATATATATTAGGGATAAGTGAATGCAACGCCTGCTGTCCACACCATACATCATGCCAGAACTTCACTTGCCTACCATTATGAACCCTATAGCGGATTCTTTCACCAAACTCACTTCCATAACCCAGAAGCAAAATCAACCTGACTTGGCACCCACCAACCATTATCCCCCCAACTTATATTTCTTTAAAAGAATCTGTTTCCACAAACCTTGACCAGGCTCTCCCACCTTCCAAAGTCATTTCCCTAGCAAAGCTTTATTTACTTTCTCAGTGGAAGGAATTCCCAATCTACCCTGATCAACAGGTTTGCACAAGCAAAATGAAGCGTCCTATTTTCCATGGAATCATTCCAAAGGAAATCACGCTGCATCTTTTCAATTGTGCTTATAACACTTTTAGGGCATCTAAAACAAGAAAGGAAATAAATAGGGATACTTGAAGGAACTGATTTGATTAATGTAAACACGGCCACCCAACGACAAATACGTATGCTTTCACGAACTCAGCTTTTTATCAACCACCGAATCCACCACTGAATCCCATAAATATTTCCTTGGTAATGCCACACATAAAGGCATCCTCAGATACATAGCAAGAAGCTTCCCAACGTTACAACCAAAAGACCGGGCAAAAGAATTAACTTGACTTTCACTAGATTGAACACCAATCAATTCACACTTCCCTAAATTAATTTGCAGCCCTGACAGAAGGTCAAACCACTTCAACAGAAGCTTTAAATTATCCACCTCGCTCATAGAAGCATCACAAAAATTATTGTATCATCCCCAAATTGTAAATGAGTTACCTCTATGTCATAATTTGCAACAGCAAAACCTGAAATTAACCTTGTCTGTCTAGCTCTCTTCAAAAATACATTCAAAGCTTTTGCCAGAGTCACAAAAAGCATTAGAGAATAGAGATAAAGGAGCACCCTGTCGTAACCCTCTAGAACTTTTGAAATAGCCTTTCGGAGAGCCATTTACCATGATCGAAAAGTGCGCTGACGAAACACAATTGTGAATCCCCTTTCGCCATTTAGCCCCAAACCCCATTCTATGTAGCATATAAAAAAGAAGTCCCCAGTCTACCATATCATAAGCCTTTTCAAAATCCAGCTTGCAAATTAGCCCAGGACACTGTTGTCTATTTCTTGAATCAGTTCTCTCATGGGCTACTAACACACTATCAAGAATCTGACTCCCATCAACAAAAGCACCTTGTATATCAGAAATAATTTTTGGAAGTACCTTCCTTAAGCTATTAGCCAACACTTTAGCTAGGATCTTATAAAGACTGCCGATAAGATTTATAGGCCAGAAATCCTTAATAGATAGTGCACCATCTTTTTTAGGAATCAAAACAATAAAAGAAGCACCCCAACTCCCCAAGAATAACTCCATTTGCATGGAACTCATAAAGAACATTTGAAAACTTTCCTCAAATAGATGCCAAAAATGTTGAAAAAATGTAATAGGAAAACCATCTGGACCCGGAGCACGATCCCCACCAAGACCAAACACTGCCCCCTTAATCTCTTCTTTAGAAAACGGGATTCAATAATAGACGCCTTAAGAGGAGAGATCTTTTTGAAAGGAATACCATCCATACGAGGCCTTTGTCTACTATCACCTGTATACAATTTCTGGTAGAAGTGCACAATCTCTCTTTCTATATCAAACTTTATTATCTCTCAATCTTCCTTCAGTATCTAAAGCATTTATTCAGTTTACTTGGCGCCTGGCACTTGCAACTGCATGAAAGAATTTAGTATTACGATCTCCTGCTCCCAACCATTTAGTCCGTGACCGCTGCTTCCATTTAATCTTCCTGAAAAAGCACTCGACAAAGATGCTCTTGAAGATTCTTTCTACTCGCCCGATCCCCCTCATCCAGATTCTCTACTTCCTCTTTCCCATCTATTTTCTGAATTTCTTCCAGCAATTGATTCTTCCTTGCTAATAGATTGCCAAAAATATCCTTTTTGTAATCTTGCATCTTCCGTTTTAGAAATCTCAACTTCTGAGCTGCCCCTTATAGAAATGAAACCCCACCAATTCTTAACACTATCATTAAACCCCTTATCAGCCAATCACATTAGTTCAAAACGGAAAGGAGGAGGACCCCAATCTTCCATCCCTACTTAAAGCAAAAGGGGGCAATGGTCCAAAACTGGCCCTAGCCAATACCCGTGGAACAGTCTGGAAACAAGTCCAACCAATTTGTCGAAACAAGAAATCCATCCAATTGTACATGACTGGATTCTCCTGCATGTTTGACCATGTAAAATTAGCACCTCTGAAAGGCAGATCCACAAGGCCATGATTACGGATCCAATCACTGAAATCCCTCATAGTCAGAGTAATACCCCCCACCCCCCCTCTTCATTTGGATAACGGATAGCATTGAAATCCCCGCCAATCAACCAAGGACTGTTCCACATGCCAGCCACTTGAGAAAGCTCTTGCCAAAAAGCTACTGTTAAACAGGCCAAGGCCCAAGGCCCATGAACATCAATCATGTCTCACGTGCATGCATATTGGTCAACTTGTAACAGCTGTACAGATTCTCTTAATTAGATTTTCCATTGTAAATTAGTTAGCTTTCTTTCTAAAGTTAGAATAGCAATTGATGTAATTAGCTAGTTTCCTAACTTAGAAGCCTTGATTGAGGCATGTAATACTCTATATATTGGGTCTCATTCTCCAAAGGAGATATAGAAAATAATACATTCAAAGAATTTTGTCTTCGTGAGTCTGTCTTGGTTTGAGTCTGTCATGGTATCAGAGCAGGATTCTAATCTTCAATATTAGAATTCATTCAAGGAATCAAATCAGAGAGAAATCTTTCTCTTTTGAAGAAATAAACAGATAGAGCATCTGTTTCAAGGGATCAGCATCATCTGATTGGATCAGATCAACAGTGGCCCACCTGCGATCGTCTCAGTATCATCAAGGATCCTTCCAGCCAAGATCGCCCAAGTCTTCTCAGTATTTTGGTGATTTTTTCAGATTCTTTCTGACAGTGTAAGGTACGTTTTTGATCATTCTCGTGTTTTCTCAAAATCCTGCACAAGTTTTGATCAAGACCATAGAGATTTTTAGATCTTCAGCAGATTGTGTTCAAACCACTTCCAGTCTGAGCGAAAACTATGTGCCTTCATAGATCAGGATCCTGATCAGTGACCAGGATCATCAGTGGGGCCCACGTCAAGGTTTTCTAGCCCAAATCAAGGACGTCTGGGGTTTTTTTTTTCAATTTTTTGTTCTCTGATTGGCCTGATTGGTCTGATTTCGGGTTTGGATCTGTTCAGCATCTTCTCCAGCACTCCAGAACTCTTTTTTTTAATAATACATTACTGCTGCGTTTATCACTTGTTCTGTTTCACAATATATAGTTACTATGGACAAATCTGAGATCACTTTGGTCAAATTTACTGGAAAGAACTACCCTGCCTGGTCTTTCCAATTTCAAACATATCTAGAAGCAAAGGAATTATGGGGATTTATTTCTGGCACAGACCCTAAACCCCCTGAGGATGAGAAGAAGATCTCCTCTTGGCATACTAGGTACCGCCAGACCGTTATGGGTTCTCACATACTTCCTTAATGGCCTCTTTGTCTTCTTCTTCCATTCCACAATCATATTCTCAGGCTGTGCAGGATCCGTGTTGGACTAAGGCTATGCAAGAGGAATTGGATGCGTTAGCGCAAAATCATACATGGGATATTGTACCATCTCCTGTGGGTGTCAAACCCATTGGCTGTAAGTGGGTGTTTTCTCTCAAATTAAAATCTGATGGATCTTTAGATCGCTATAAGGCGCGTCTTGTTGCTCTTGGAAATCGACAGGAATATGGGATTGATTATGATGAGACCTTTGCTCCAGTTGCTAAGATGACCACCGTCCGCACTATTCTTGCTGTTGCTGCCTCTCAATCTTGGCCTCTCTATCAAATGGATGTCAAAAATGCGTTTCTCCATGGTGATCTCCAAGAAAATGTTTATATGCGCTTACCTCAGGGATGCTCCTCTGGCCTCGGCATGGTTGCTAAACTTCGTCGCTCTCTCTATGGTCTGAAACAAGCTCCTCGCGCCTGGTTTGAGAAATTTCAAGCGGCTCTTCTCCGCTTGGATTTTCGTCCAAGCCTGTATGATCCTTCTCTGTTTTTACATCATGCTCCATCTGGGATCACGATTCTCCTTGTCTATGTTGATGACATCGTCATTACCGGTCCTAATGCCGGCATGATTCAGCAGCTCCAGGCATCTCTTCGTGAGTCCTTTCAAATGAAGGATCTTGGCCCTCTCCACTATTTCCTCGGTCTTGAAGTTCATCAATCGCCTAAAGGTATTGTTCTCAATCAGCACAAATACACTGTTGATCTCATTGCCTTAGCTGGTATGACTGCTTCTGCTCCTGTTGATACGCCAGTAGAATTGAATGTCAAACTCAGTCGCGAAGACGGTGATCTTCTTTCTGATCCCACCACCTATCGCCAGTTGGTTGGCAGCTTGATCTACCTCACGATCACTCGACCTGATATCTCTTATGCGGTCAACTTGATGAGTCAGTTCATGACAGTTCCTCGTCACCTTCATTTGGCTGCAGTTCGCCGTATCATTCGGTACCTTCTTCGCACACCATCTCGTGGGTTGTTTTTCCCATCCAACAATCCTCTGACTCTCACAGCTTATTCCGATGCTGATTGGGCTGGTTGTCCGGATACTCGCCGATCGACGACTGGATGGTGCATGTTTTTGGGTAATAGTCTCATTTCTTGGAAATGCAAGAAACATGACAAAGTTTCAAAATCGTCCACTGAGGCTGAGTATCGTGCCATGTCTGCTGCATGCTCGGAAATTCTTTGGCTACGTGGTTTGCTTTCTGACATTGGTTTTCTAGCAGCAGCCGCTACACCCCTCTATGCTGATAATACGAGTGCTATTCGGATTACTGAAAATCCGATTTTTCATGAACGTACTAAACACATCGAGGTTGATTGTCATTTTATTCGTGATGAGCTTAAACGTGATGTCATCAGTCTGCCACATGTCTCCACTGAACTTCAACTTGCTGATATTCTCACAAAAGGTCTTCCCCGCCCACGTCATCAGTTCTTGGTTGACAAATTGATGCTTGTTGATTCTCCCGCATCAATTTGAGGGGGGGTGTTAAACAGGCCAAGGCCCAAGGCCCATGAACATCAATCATGTCTCACGTGCATGCATATTGGTCAACTTGTAATAGCTGTACAGATTCTCTTAATTAGATTTTCCATTGTAAATTAGTTAGCTTTCTTTCTAAAGTTAGAATAGCAATTGATGTAATTAGCTAGTTTCCTAACTTAGAAGCCTTGATTGAGGCATGTAATACTCTATATATTGGGTCTCATTCTCCAAAGGAGATATAGAAAATAATACATTCAAAGAATTTTGTCTTCGTGAGTCTGTCTTGGTTTGAGTCTGTCAGCTACCTTATCATTAATTGTAGCAGGACCATAGACTGACGTAGCCACCCATTCAACATTACTTCTAACATCTTTTAGCAGAACAGAAACTGAAAATTGACCAACATGAGAACCCAATTTTCTGCCAAAAAACTGCTTTCCATACTAAGAGAATCCCCCCTGAAGCACCTACAGAAGGACACATAACAAACTCAAGCTGTGACCAAGGAAGTATATCTCCTGTGTATTTTGATCTCGCTATGATTTGGATAAATATGAATGGTTTGCATCTCAAGGGATCAATGCACCGTGCTATGTTTGTGCTATCTTGATAAATTATAAGCAACTAAGACATAGTCTCAATCAACTCTGAACATTTTGATCAACATGCACACACAATCACTCTTAAACTAATGTACTACAGGAGAGTGCATGTGTGCGTGCACACTCCATAACTCAAGTATGGTACTCAGAGGAGCACACAGTAGATTTTTTAACATTGTTGTTGTGGTTTATGTTGGCTAAGGTGTTCCCTTGAGACTCTGATGCATAGTGTAAAGGAGTTTCTTTGCTTTTCAGGAGATATATTGCTATGGTTGAAATGTGCCGAGTAGCAGGCAATAGGGATCAGCTCACCACTCTATTGCTTCAGCTTGCAGAGCAAGTGCTCAACATTCTCCTAATCCATTTTCAAGAAAGGTATGCAAGGCTTTCAATAAAGCTAAATGATCAAATTGCTGGATATCATGAAATTGATGGACATGTGGCATGTTGGTGAGGGTTAGTTTCCATGGGTTGTGTTAAAGGATCTACTAGGATTTTTTTTTTCCATTGGACATGTCTATCCAGTTGATCTATGGTGATAATATGGACAGTTGGAATAGTTTCAATTTACACCATCTGATCATATTAGATTGGAAGGGAGTAGTTGTTTAATTAAACTGACTTTTGATGAATCCCTAATCTACAGCCTATTAGTGTATCTGATATATGGCAAGTGGGCCCCTCAAGAAGCATGAATCTCAGTTGAAACCTGTCGCAGCAAGTTGCAGCATGTCTCAGCTGAAATTTGTGGACTCCATGGTTGCATCTTTATTCCACCAATCATCACTCCCTTGTATTTTTACGTGCTTATGTTATGAATTTAGTGTTGAGAAATGATTTTAAGCTGCTGGTATCATTGAGTTGACACCATAAACAAAAGCGGGGCACACTTGGATGCATGCGAGTCATGGGAGTGGAGAAATAAGGAGCTTGTCACGTGTATCGTGGGCTAATGGGCTTCTGGAGATAGGTGTAATATTTATAGCAATTCAATGGCTGGTAATTGGTTGGATGTGTCAAATTGGGCAGAGTGATAATTACATGTGTGGATTGACCATAGGTGGCCCCCATGCACAATGTTCTGAGCCACAGCATTGTTAATATATTATAGTGTTCCTTTCCCCCGGGTTTTTTTTTTTTTTTTTTTTTTTTTTTTTTTTGGTATTGGTGACTTGAACCCACAACCTCAAGGTTGCAAGAGTGAGCCCAGTTATGACAGGGACACACCATGGATACAGCAGGGACATGTATTTTACACATAAAAAGTGGAGTATCGGATATGATACGACACGATACATTGCCTATTTTGAAGTATTCAGGCATCATAGGTGAGCACCTGCCACTGTGCCACAAGCTTGTCACTAATATTTGTTTCTTCGCTATTACTGTTGTTGAAACATATTTTTTCCTTCTGTTTAAATTCTTGTTCTGCAGTACTTTCATTACAAAATCCAGTGTCACTATGGAAATGGTTGTTCTTGGGTCTAAGACTGATTTGAGAGAGGATATATCTTTCTTGTGTGGGAAGCTACTTCCAATCTTGGAGAGGTTAGAACTGCTTGGCGAGGTATATAATTTCACATCTTTAATTTGATTGTTATGCTATTCTACTAGAAAGCTTCTTTTGCATCTTTTTGGACCAACCATAACCAAATAATCATACATAAGGATGTTCTAGTCTGATTGGTGGCTTTCTAATGAAGTGGGTGAAAGCTCAGAGTTCAAGAAACAAATGTCCATCAGTTAAATGTTTGGTCATCTAATCATTTATTAGGCTAGGCTCCATTTCATGTGGTTGGCAGCGTTCGGATGGTTTAGATATGTTGGATGATGGGCCATCAGTGCTCCATTTATAGTGGGTCGCATAGCAGAGCATGCGTAACTAAATATTTACTCATAAAGGATGATGCTGTCAGGGTGGTGTCCTTCAAATGGATGGCCAAGATTTCAGCAAGAAGAAAAAGGGTGCTCAATGTGATTTGTTAACAGCTTCAAATTTAAGAAATGGGTGCCCATTAACCGAATGCTAGGGTCATCCATTCTCCAAGATGCTGTGGTTAATGTCTTATGTAACTTGTCACCATACCCGTGATAGGTGGCGTGATCTGAATTTGAAAGTGATTTAATATACTCAGCTCAGTTTTAGGTTAATGAGTTTTGCAACAATAGAATGATCAGTGTCAATGAATGTGGATTTAGAAGTCCCTTGTGGTGTTGATTAGTTTTTGAAAATGGAATGTGTTTGTCCTTTGTTGTTTCGTTAGGATAAAATGGGACAGGGCCTGAAGGTGTTTCGCAGACTGGTGACCTCCCTCAAGGAGCTTACAATTCGGAAATTAGCGCCGTAACAAACTTTTGCATCCATGCATAGGTGGTCTTTTCATTTGTTATATAGCAGTCACACTGGAATTAAAATTTCTGTATTCCGGACTGACATTGTTATGCTGGAAAACAATGCAAGCTATAATTTCCTGATGGTTTGTAATTATTTTCTGTATTGATATATATGAGATTTAGTGGAAATTCCGGCCTCTTTTTTGTAAAATGAATGTATCTAATCATTGAATTCAAGAATCTGCACTTGGTATCTGCAACTGCAGGAGTATGATTCCCTGTAAATCGATGAACATTAGAGAGTTGAAATGTCATGTTTCTTCCATTTTTCCCTATATGCTTGTTCGGTGAAATGGCTCGATTGAGTGGTACAATTTCTTATTTTAATTTATTTTTCTTTTACCACACCAATTACCAGCTTGCTCAGTTGAAGTTTCTAAATCTGGTTCACAATTAATATATACTTTTAAGCCTAATACACATGTATGATTATATATGCATTTGAAAGCGTGTAAGAATGTGAATTTGTTTTCTTTGTTATTAACTACCTAGCTAATTCCTGTGTTACACAAACTTTGTTATTTGCTTAAACAGTTGAATTCCTAAGTAAATCGTTGACAGTTTCAGTTGGCTCCTATCTACCACAAGTGATGCCACTCATCTTGTGCGTATAAAATTAAAGGTTAAGGGCCTCACCCAATAAAAGTGATGATGAGTGGGGCCTATGAATTCCATATAAAGCAATATATATGCATCCAAGAGAAGCTGAAATAAAAGTTATTGAGCCCACCTAGCTCTTGTAATGATGAGTGGGGCCCAAATGAATACTGAAGCCATCAAATACAAGTATTAGCTGCCCCACCACCTGCACATGTGAAATAAGCTTGCATATCCATAAAAGCTGTTCTTTGGATGCACAAGAAAATATAGTTCGGGCCCGTTTGGATGTTTACAAAATATAATATTTACAAGTGAATAGCGGGTGATGTAATATTTGAATTGTAATATTTTTGTTGTTTGGCACTTTTTGAAAAATATAATGTACTTTAAATTGAGGAGTTTGGCAAGTGTTACAAATTATAAGAGTTGTTTGGTAAAGTCAATACAAACGTCAATTACTTTAAGTACTAATTTTTCTCTCCCTCTACTTTACTTCATTGTTTATAATGTAACATTTTCCTTTGCTTTTACTTTACCAAATATATAAATAGAGATGCCTTGACCCATATGTGACCCACTCTCTTTACCAAGTTTAGATGAAAAAAATAGTGTAGTAAAGACTACCTCTCACCTTTTTACCATAAACTTTATCAGAAGCCACTTTTTCTTTCAAACAAAATCATGGTATTGTGTTGTGATAAAGTAAAGTCAACAAAACGTGACAATTTTATGGCCGTCATGCAATTTATTAGCGCACCGCATGCTTTATCTTACCTTTAGTTTACCTCACCTATGTTGTGATGTGACCTACTTTCACTTTACCAAGTTTAGATGAAAAGAAAGTGTAGTAAAAATCTAATAACTAGTTTCTTGAAGCTTTTTTTTTTTGTTTACCACATAAAACCAAGGTAAAGCATAATAAGGTAAAGTCAAAATAAAAAATAATAATTGTACCTCTCTCCCACTTTACTTCATCACATACTTTACCTCACCTTTATTTTACCTCACATTTACTTGACTTAATCTTTACTGTGATGTGAGATCTAGCTTTACTTTACTACAAATATAAACAAATATGTTACAGTAGGTTTGTTGAAATAAAGATTTTATTTTATCATTTTGTAAACTGTATTTTGAAAGATTTTTATATTGTAAAAGATTTTCTATATAAAAGAACGGCAGGAGTAGATGTTGAGCATTTTGAAAGAAAATGATCATTTCTTCTAGATTTTCTTAAATTGCCAAACGTACAAAATTATTCTCCTTGGATTATATTTTCTAACATATTATATTTTTGTGCGTCCAAACCGGCTTTAAATTTTTGCCAAAGAAAATGATCTTAGGCCCGGTGTTCCAAAATGTGCAGAATCCTTAAGAAAGTTTGTCTCGCCTAAGCCGTTCCCCTTGGGCCCAAACGCCATTGTCTGCTCCTCACCTTCTGAACGTACTAGCACTTGGAGCAAAGCGACAAGACGTCTGAGAGGAGTCAACCAAGTAACTTCCATAGGCAGCTGGTGTTATTTCTCTCTGTTGCTGCTTCACTCCTTGTTTTTGTTTTTTTTTTTTTTTTTTTTTTTTTTTTTTTTGGCCTAGTCTATGGGCTCTGTGCTTGACTCGGGCCATGGGGTTTTTAATTAGCCTGGCATGTTGGTTTCTTTTTCTCTTGACTCGTGTATTACATAGATGGATAGAGAGGTATTGAACCGTGGAATTTATAAGAAAGGAATTCTAAATTTTGGACTCCACCATTATGGGTATATTCACCTAATGTCAACTTTAGTGACACATTCATTGGCTCTACAACAAAACTATGAACTAATAAAACAGTGAGCAAATACTAGGGGTGTTCATGAGCCGGGCCTAAGGCATATTCAAGACTGGCCCGGCTTTAGAAACACTAGGACAGGCCCGGACCCAGTCCGACATGGGCCATGTAATGCAGGCCTGAGCTCGGTCATTTAATCGATTCGGGCCAGACCTAGCATATTATCACTTTTGTAGGCACTTGAGCAATTGCTTGGACTAATTAAATTAAATTACATGCATTCCTTACATGGATGGGGCCGGGCCAAACTTTGGGCTTTTCTATCACTTAATCCAAGCCCGGCCGAATTATTAAATGGGCCCTAATTATCCAGCCAGGCCCATGAGCACCCCTGGCAAATGCTGGCAGCAGTGAATGGATTTGAAAAGAGTAGAGTAATTGAGTAAAATGCCCTTTACTTTTCTTTTTGATTTTGTAATAGCTGAGAGTAATCTCGTGAATTTTACAGAAAATCAACTATTCTAGTGTCTCTTTTTTTTAGTCAGGGCACACGTTTGATCCATCCATTTTGTCGACATACATTGCCCACCGGTGAATTGAAAGTCTTACAATGTTGTGGAGATTTTTCACCATTGGATTTTATCACAACAAAAAGGTCCATGCGGTGTAGCAAAGGTTATGTTCTACTAAGAGGTACCTCTCAAGACAACATGAGGGGTAAGCCTTTTAGCCGCTTGTGGACCCACTTGGGTGCATGCCAATCATGGGAGGATAGTGTGATGAGAAGGTCTAATTGTGGACATAATTTTGGGCAAAAACCATCTCAATCAGATCTCATTGAGATTCAATCTATGATTATGTTCAATTGGCATGAGAGATTAGTGAGAGTGAACATGTGATCTAGGCCCATTTTTAGCATTTCTCTCTTGTTTTATCTCAATTTGCTGTCAAATTTTAAGGGGAGTGTATGCTTCTTGATAATTTTGAGCTAGATTTGGAGGCTTTGGATTGCTTGATCATCGGAAAGTGGGCCCACTAAATGTGAGTTGTTTGCATTGTTTTAGCTTCACATGGCCTTTGATTCACTTGATTTTTCTTCCTTAAACTTAGAAATGCCCATCATCATTTGAGTAGCTCTTCCTTGTACTTATCGGTGCTTGGCTTGATCTTTGATTGTCAAAGTCATTTCTGATCCCTTGTCTGTCTTTGTAGAGATTGTTTATAGCCTAGTCTTCTGAAATTCAACTTTTTATGTGCCAATAACGCCACGTAAATAGATGGCCAAGAAAGAAATACAAATGCAGAAGGGAGCGAATGAGTTCGGATCCCCTATTTCGTGTTCTGGCCAATCATGTGAGGACATGTGTCAAGGTTGCCAACTTAGTTGTACACCTCAGCCGACCCATTCTTGAAATGAATAAAATAAAAATACGAGGTCTTTCTTACAAATAGATTAAATTTTATTTCAAAAGGAAAACCTAGAGAAAAAATGAAGGATCCCCCTTTCGTTCGTCTCCTCCAAGGTTTTATTTCGTTCGCCTCCTCTGGCAACGGTACCCATCAAAAGTCCGGCCTTCCTCTTCTCATGGATTGAGGTTTTAGTGTTTCGAGTGCCAAGAGTCACCCATTGTTTTCGATAAAAAATCTTATGCTTTTAGATGGGACATGCCCTGGTCTGAACAAAAAAAAATGCTCGAGTTTCAATTATGTGTGCTAAGGTTAGATGAAAGAACTTCTAAGGTTACAGTCTGATCTAATGGCATCGTACAATATGGTATGAATCAGGAAATACTGGGGTTTAAGCCTTGTTCGAGAATATTGTCTTTACGAAATACTGAGGTTTCAGTGTTTCATTAGCCAAGTGCCCCCCTTGTATTTGATATAAAATTTTGGATATTAGAAGGCACATGCTTTGGTCTGAACAAAAAAAATGAAAAAAAAAAATATCATAGGTTTCAATTCTGTGTACTAAAACTAGTAGAAAGAAGTTCCAAGGATTATAGTCTCATCTTATGGCATCATATACTATGGTATGAATCATGATATACTAGGTTCAAATCCCGTTTAAGAAGGTTTTCTTAACGAAATACCGGGGTTTCAATGTTTCGAGTGTCAAGAGTTTACCCCTGTATTTGATAAAAAATCTTGGATATTAGATGACACATGATCTGGTCTGAACAGAAAAAATTACAGGTTTCAATTCCATGTACCAAGGTTAGTAGAAAGAAATTTTAAAGGGTTACAGTCTCATCTAATGGCATCGTATATTGTGGTTTGAACCATGATATACTGATGTTGACACCCAATTTGAGAACTTCGTCATAAACAACTATTAAGTTTTCAGTGTTTTGACTGCCTTGACCACCTATATTCAATAAAAAAAATCTTATGCTATTAGATTACAATGCTCTAGTTTGAAAACAAAAAAAAAGTTCTCAAGAAACAATCCTATGTACTAATGTTGCAAAAAGTTCTAAGGTTGTCTCATCTAACGGCACGGTGCAATATGGTCTGAATTATGATATATTGAGGTTCAAACCTAGTTTGAGAGTGTTGTCTTTACAAAATACTAAGGTTTTAGTGTTTCGTTAGCCAAGAGTCCCACTGTATTTGATAAAAAATCTTGGATATTAGACATGCACATGCTCTGGTCTGAACAAAAAAACTCACAGGTTTCAATTCTGTGTACTAAGGTTAGTAGAAAAAAGTTCTAAGAATTACAGTCTCATCTTATGGCAGCATATACGATAGTATAAATTATGATATACCGAGGTTCAAATCCAATTTGAGAAGATTGTCTTAACGAAATACTGAAGTTTTAGTGTTTTGAGTGCTAGGAGTCACCCACTGCAGTCGAAGCAAAATATGTTCCCTACCAAGCAGATCACAACTCTCTGTTTGCAGCCCTCTTGGATTTATCTTTCTTTTGTGTTTCCATTATCAATTGATCGACATACATCCATTAAAAATTAATCAGTGACAATCGAACAACACCTAGTACAACATCCATTCTCAATCTGTTGATGAATTGATATTAACATACACTCAATGAGATCCAACTTGAGCATTAATGTGTTAACAGTTCCACATTTTCTTCTTGAATTTAATGTTGACACTCACATTCAACATTAAGTTTCCCATCACATTCAACTAATATAGTTCAATCAAATGACAATATCTCCATTTCAAGTGAGCCTTGGGTGTGGCTAGTTGATATACAAAATACTCTTAACAAAGACAGTTGAACGACCTTTAGCAAAAAAAATATATATATAAAAAAGAAACAAAAAAGGGTTGAACGACTGAGGTTTTCAAAACCCAAAATATAACAACATCATTTCATAATCTCTTGAACTCTCACATGACTATACATCGTCAAGAAATTCTGTACACCACCTGCAATGAAAATATATGAGATCAATGTTAGAAAATAGAAAAAAAAGGTCACCGGACAATAGGAATGAAAAAAAAAGTATTAAAAAAGTAATATTAATAAGACGATAGTCTTTGTTAATACCCTTTCCACATATCCTTCTCTTTGGTCGGCCTATAAGTCCTTAGGTTTGTCATCCGATATATGGCCGAGCAGTAAATGTGCTGCTATTTTATTCTATAATATCGAACTTCATCCTATTCGAAGAACCAAAAAAAAAAAAAAAAAGGAGAAAGAAAATAAAAAAGAATGAAAGAAACAAACAAAAAAAGAATGAAAGCACAAGTTCTATTGTATTGTAACAATTATAAAAACTATAATTAAAAATAAAAAAAAATATTACTACTTACTTCCCTGAGCATGACCATTTGATGAGAACCTAAAAACACCATTTAGGCCCCTCAATGAAGACTTTGTTATACCTACAGATGATATATTAATTGACATTAATTGTAGTAATTTTGTATTTACAGGTGCCTTAGGTGAAAAGAAGGGATTCAAAGCTAAAATTTGAGAAAAATGGCAAGACCATAAAGAACCGGACATACTGCCTCCGGGCGTCCGAAAGCTAGCCATTGGGCGTTCGGACGCCAGACCCCAGAAGTGATGCCTAGGCTACTGCCTACTGGCGTTCGGATGCCAGGCATTGGTGGACTTGTCTCCCTCCGCGATTTAAAGAGAAAAATGAATCAAAAGCAATAAAAAGTGAGCCAAACTCGTTTTTAGGGCATTCAAGTCTTGAGAGAGAAGAAGTGGAGACTAATTTTGGAGGATTAGGAAGAGCGCAATGGGGATTTCGTCAAGGATTCTTCGTCCGTTTCTCTCCATGTGTAACTAACTCTCCACCTTAGGGTTGCGATGAAACTCTAATATTGTATTTTGGTGATGTAAAGGATCTAGGGTTTTACTTTGAATGATTTGGTTATATGACATATTATCCATTGATTGGATTTCTTTATTAATGCAATATCTATTTTTGGTATTTTGCACTTTCAAATTTGGATACCAGTCATATAGTGATGCTTGAATGTATGTATTGTTAGATCCAAGGTAATCTATGCCATAAAGATAGGTTATGCCCAGATTTAAAGCCACATAACTTATTTGTTGACTTTGTGAATGTTTGTAACTAAAATGAGTTTTTAAAGCATTGATAGTGACACCCTAGTTTTTATTTGCCATTCTACGACGGTAGAGTGGATTCGTACCCTAAGCTCTTTGTGTAGGGATGATTCTAACATAAAAAAAATCCTAGAGTTTGCGTAGGGATCCAAGAGAATTACAAAGGACCAAGAGAATTACAAAGGACAAAGTTTTACTCAAGAAATCTCACTTCTCTATCCAAAGCACTGTAAGCTCTAAACCTTTTGAATTGTTTTTTTTTTTTTTTACTTGCAGTAAGAGTTGTGTGTGTGCATGCTTCGTCATCGTTCATGCAATCCTGATCTACTATATTTAGACTTAGAATCAAAGCGAGTCCTTTGATTTTCCACACACAACTTCACCAATGGCGAAGGAAGGAGGTGGGGCGAACAATGCACCCCTCCCCCACCTCTCCGACCCTTGAAGGAGCACTATACTCCTATGGGATATGCATCACCATCGTGTATTCAGCTGCCTACAATGCAAGCAGCTCAGTATGAAATCAAGCCTAGCACAATCAACCTACTTCCTTCCTTCTATAGCTCGAACAATGAAGATTTGTACAGTCACATTGATGATTTCCCGGATATTTGCTCCACTATGAGAATAAATAATTTCAGTAGTGAGGCCCTCAAGGTGCTTCTCTTCCCATTTTCACTAAAGGACAAAGCTAAGTATTGGCTAAGTACTTTACCTGCAAACTCCATAAGCACTTGGGCCCAACTATAACAAAAATTCTTAGATAAATATTTCTCTGTGGGCAAAACCAATCAGTATCAGCGATCCATCACATCATTCACCCAAATTGATAGTGAACAGTTTCATGAGGCATGGGATAGGTTTAAAGATCTCATTAGGAAGTGTCCTCATCACTAAATTGCCAAGTGGCAATTGGTACAGTTCTTTTATGATGGATTATCTCAAAAATGGCGAAACATGGTAGTTACCGCCAGTGGGGGATCTTTTATGTTGAAAAATGAGGATGAAGCATGGGAGCTTTTTGAGAATTTGAGTGAGACCTGTCAACACCATGTCTCCACTGCTAGATTGGAGAGCCCGGTGGCCTCTAACTCTCAAAAACCTAGAGGGGTGTTTGAAATCCAACCCTCTACTGAACTCACCACTCAAGTGGCTGCCTTGACCCAAAAGTTGGATCAACTGTTATTTGTGGGTCAATCTCTCAAATCCCCATCCTCTCAGGGTGTTTGTGCTTTGTGCTCCAGTCCTGCTCATTTTGTCGGCAATTGTCCTGTAGCCTCTCAGTTTCCTAAATTTGTGCAAGAGCAGGTGAGTATTGCACAATGGTTCTCCAAACCGGGAAATGACCCATATAGTGTAGTGAGTTGCTGAGTACTTACCTAGACTGAAATTTTTTCATGTGTCGGTATTTACAAGTATTTATCAAATTTCAATTTTTCCGTTTCATTTCATCATGGTCATCCTCATTCTCTTCATCATTTTCTTTATCATCATTAGTGTTGTGATCTAGGGCCTAAGAGATGAGATCAAGCGCGTGTGTGCGCACGCACACGCGCACACACACACACACACGCACGCACACACACACACACACACAAGAATGCAGGGATTTATGTGGTTTGGCTTTAGGCCTACATCCATGGGGAGAGATGGGAGAATTTCATTATGCAGTCAGAACAGGTGTACATCATATAGGCTCTTATCCTCTATTTACACTATCAACTGCTCTATTTATACTATCACCCCCAAAACCCTCGTACACTTAGAACAGACTACTTCTAATTACAGTAGACCTATAAGAAACCTATTTCTAATCACAATAGAGCAAGCATGGTACTGTGGCCCGGTCAACCGAGACTATAAACTTCTTACTCAATATCACCGGCTTCTATTAAGCCATACTGGTCAACAAATCTCTACTTGGTGAATATTGAAGCCGATCCTCATATCATAGAACACGTTTCCCCATCTCCACCTGCCCCTTAGGGCACTTAGGTACTCAACACACCGATCAAGTCCAAGCAATGCTTGAATTTGACTTTAACCCATTTCTTCATGAATGCACCAAATCGTTTGTACCATTGTCTATGTCGCGACCCCGAACCGAGACCCGGGGCCGCGACGGGTGTGGTGTGGATAAAGGACTACCCTTAATAAAGATTATACATTCCCTTAATTTCCCACAGGTTTCTGCGGTGAGGATTCCTCATACACTCATAGAACATTTATATTGGTGCGGAAGCGTGTAGCAAATCAACTCTTAATCCATTCTCATCAAATAAGACTGTTAATACACAGGCATGACATGATGTCAGAGTGAGCAATGATCTCATTAGCATTCCCAAAATATGAAGTTAAAGTTTAAACAAAAACTCAAGTTAAATTAACATTCCCCAAAAATAAAGGCCAACAAAGGCCAGTACAACCAAAAGTAAAAATTATAAATCAGTCCATAATCTCCCAAAATGTTCGCAGCTCAAAGCTAAACCGAATGTCTAAATGACATTGTCAGCTTGCCACTCTACTAGTCGCTGTGGTTCATCAATCGCCCCCTCTGGCTCCTCCTCAAAGGCACTAACGGGAGCTGGACCTGAGTACCACAAAAATGGGTCAGACACGACGGTTTGGCAGGTGGGTGAATAGATAATACCGAGAAGGAAATCAAAGCATATCATAGTCATAACAAAAACTGTCATAAAACCGGATGCATAGTTCATTTAAAGTACAAATGCAATATAAATCATGGGGGTATTTAAGGTACAGGAACTGACTAGATGGCAACCACACTCAAGCTAAATCCTCTCCATCACTAAGGTGATGAGAGCACGTTCAGTGCATTGGGCTCGAACACACGAAGTGACGAGAACCAACATTAGATACATATACATATACATATACATATAGCTAGGCAAGACCACGGCCGCAGACCGGGTAACGGGACATAACGGGATCCAAGTTGCAACTGGCGGGAGCACAAGGGGGAGGCCCAAGTCAGTTGATCAGACTGACAAGGACGTCCAAGCTTAGTGGTGCCGACTCTTAGGTTACATGAGAAATCAAAACATATACAAACCTATATCAATATAAAACATACGGGCAGGCGGGGCATGGTGCTCGTAGGCACACATTTCATGTTATCATTTGTTCATGCATAAATGGGGTTGGCAGGAGATATTGGGCGTAAAACCAGGATTTGATCCCGTAATTCCCACGTTGCCTCTTCAGGTCCGTGATTTTCCCAAAGCACTTTCACCCATTGTATAGTCCTTGTCCTCAGTTCTTGTTCCTTCGTATCGATGATCTGAATAGGCTTCTCGACATAAGTGGCATCTTCTCTGATCTCTAATGGTTCATGACGGAGTACATGTGACGGGTCGGGGACGTACTTTTTCAACATAGACACATGGGACACATTGTGTATGCCGGAAAGCTCAGGTGGTAAGGCCAATCTGTAAGCCACGTCACCAATCTTGCTCACGATATCGTAGGGTCCAATGTATCTCCGAGATAATTTTCCTCTCTGTCCGAATCTCAAAGTTCCTCTAGTAGGTGACACCTTCAAGAAAACCTTATCTCCTTCCTTAAAATGTAAGTCCCTTCGATGAGAGTCTGCATAACTCTTCTGTCTACTCCGGGCTACTTTCAGACGTTCTTGGATCAACTTGACTTTGTCGCTGGTTTCACTCACCATAGTCGGTCCATGAAAACTGCGAATACCTACTTCTTCCCAACAAACTGGAGTTCTACACCTCCTACCATACAATGCCTCAAAAGGCGCCATCCCGATGCTCGAATGATAACTGTTGTTGTAGGCGAATTCGCAAAGTGGTAGGGTCTCATCCCATTGAGTCTTGAAATCTAGTACACACGCTCGAAGCATATCTTCAAGGGTCTGAATTGTTCTTTCCGACTGACCATCAGTTTGTGGGTGATACGCGGTGCTGAACTGAAGCTTTGTTCCCATAGACTCATGCAAAGTCTTCCAGAATCTCGAGACGAATCTGCTATCTCTATCTGAAGTAATGGAGACTGGCTGCCCATGGCGGCTGACAATCTCGTTGACAAACAACTCTGCGAGAGGTAACATATGCATTTTCTCTCCGGTCTTCATAGGAATAAAATGAGCTGATTTGGTGAGACGGTCCACAATTACCCATATGGAGTTGTTCCCTTTTCTGGTCCTTGGCAATCCCGAGATGAAATCCATTGTGATATGTTCCCACTTCCATTCTGGGATCTCTAATGGCTGCAATAACCCTGGAGGTCTCTGATGTTCTGCCTTCACCAACTGACACGTCAAACATCGGGAAACGAACGCTGCTATTTCCCTCTTCATGTTGTTCCACCAAAATCTGCCCTTCAAGTTCTGATACATCTTCGTGCTACCCGGATGCATAGAGTACTTCGTACTGTGCGCCTCTGTCATAATGTCATTCTTCAAATCTTCAATATTGGGCACGCATAGACGATCACGATAGAATAAGACTCCATCCACAATACGAAAATCAGGACGTTCTGCTATATGTTCTGAAATTTTGGCCAACTCTGGATCTTGCAATTGGTCGTCCTTGATCTTCCGAATGAACGAAGGTTCAGACACTGACATGTTGGCTAACATCACTCCCTCGCTTAGGGGCTGAAAATCTACCCCCAACTCTTCAAATTGCTGAAAGAAGCACGTAACTCTTAGGCTTGCCACACTTGCTGACTTCCTACTCAAGGCATCGGCTACTACATTTGCCTTTCCCGGGTGGTACTTGATCGGAAAGTCGTAATCTTTGATATATTCCATCCATCTTTTTTGTCTCATATTCAACTCCTTCTGAGAGAACAAATACTGTAAGCTGCGGTGATCGGAGTGGACTTCGAATTTCTCTCCGTAGAGGTAATGTCTCCACATCTTTAGTGCAAAAACGACCGCTGCTAATTCCAGATCATGCGTTGCACAGTTCTTCTCGTGGTCCTTCAACTGACGGGATCCATAAGCAACGACTTTTCCATCTTGCATCAACACACAACCAAGTCCTATATTCGAAGCATCTGTAAAAATGGTGTAACCGCCGCTCCCGGATGGTAAAGTGAGGACGGGTGCCGATGTTAATCTCCTTTTCAACTCTTGGAAGCTGGTCTCACATTGGTCTGTCCACACATAAGGTGCATTCTTCTTGGTCAACTTCGTCAATGAAGCTGCAATCGACGAAAATCCCTGCACAAATCTTCGATAGTAACCCGCCAATCCAAGAAAACTTCTGATTTCTGACGCGTTCTTCGGTCTTTCCCACTTCACAACTGCATCTATCTTGGCTGGGTCCACTGATAATCCTTCTTTGGAAATGATATGACCTAGAAATGCGACTTCTTCAAGCCAAAAATCGCACTTAGTGAGCTTCGCATACAATTGGTTATCTCTCAGAAGTTGCAATGCTATCCTCAAATGCTCTTCATGTTCTTCTTTAGACTTAGAGTACAACAAAATGTCATCAATAAACACCACTGTGAATTGGTCTAAGTACTCAGCGAATATTTTGTTCATCAAAGCCATGAATACTGCTGGTGCATTCGTCAGTCCAAATGGCATCACTAGAAACTCATAGTGTCCATATCTCGTCCGGAACGCCGTCTTTGATACATCTGAATCTCTAACTCTCAGCTGATGATAACCGGATCTTAGATCAATCTTCGAAAAGTAAGCAGCACCTTGCAATTGGTCAAACAATTCGTCTATCCTTGGCAATGGATACTTGTTCTTGATGGTAGCTTGGTTCAATTTCCGGTAATCAATACACATTCTCATGGAACCGTCTTTCTTCTTGACGAATAAAACTGGAGCTCCCCAAGGTGAGACGCTCGGTCTAATAAAACCTTTGTCCAACAATTCTTGCAACTGAATCTTCAACTCTCCTAATTCAGCTGGAGCCATTCTGTATGGTGCAATAGATATCGGAGCGGTCCCCGGTAACAATTCGATGGTGAAGTCAATCTCCCTAACAGGTGGTAAACCTGGGATTTCTTCTGGAAAAATGTCTGGGAACTCACAAACAATTGGGATCTCCTCCACCCCTTGGGACCGTTTATCCTCCGTGATAAACGTTAAATAGCATTCACATCCACTTCTCACTAGTCTATCAGCCTTCAATGCTGAGACGAATCTTGGACGAGAATTCTTCTTTTCCCCATGGAATAAAACGCCTGCTGGGGTCTCCTCTAATTTGAACGTGAGGGTCTTATGGAAACAGTCCATCGTAGCATGGTACCCTGCTAACCAATCCATTCCTAGAATAACATCAAAATCATACATCTCCAACAAAATGAGATTCGCCGGTAACACCACATCTCCTATCTTAATAGCACATCTAGGATAAAACTTCCTACACACAACTTGTTTGCCTACGGGAGTGGACACCGTCAATACATACTCAAGTTCTCTAGCAGGCATATCAATCAACTTAGAAAATTTCGGAGACAAGAAGGAGTGCGTAGAGCCAGGGTCAAACAAAATCTTAGCTTCAAATCCACAAACTAGGAGTGTACCTTCCACCACGTTATCTGCTGCCTCTGCATCAGCTTGGTTAATTGCATACACTTGTCCTCGCTGCTGAGGCCTATTCTGAGCCTGTTGCTGCCTTCCTTGCTGTGCATTCCTATGCTGTTGAGGAGGACGCTGATTCTGATTCTGTCCTTGCTGACGAGCTTGATGCTGCTGTGGAGGTCTATATTGTTGCTGTGGAGCCTGCTGCTGGAGTGGCCTGGGCTGGTTCTGTACGGCTAGTGCATTCTGAGGTGGTGCCTGGCGCTGTGTTCCTTGTTGTTGCTGGTTCTGTCTGTTGTTACCTTGCCCAGCCTGTCTTGGGCAGTCCTTGAGCTGGTGTGCCATGGATCCACATCTGAAACATGCTCCCGTAATCGTACGGCATTGAGCACTCTCATGGTTCTTACCACAGTGAATGCAAACTAGAGTATTCTGCACGTTTTGTTCATGCCTCGGTCGTTTGTTCTGATGGTTCCTTGGCTGGTGATTCTGTTGGTGAGCTGGTGCCTTTCCTTGGATCTTGAGGATCTTGTTGTTCAGGTTCTCGAATTTATAGGCCCTTCTCACAGCCTCTTCAAAAGTGATAGGTGGTACAACACCCGTGGCATCCCTCTCAATGATCGGGTTAAGTCCTTCAAGGAACTTCGTTATCTTTTTCTCCACGGTGTCAATCAACTCGGAGGCATATCGAGACAATCTTTCGAACTTCGTGAGGTACTCTTGCACGGTTGTGTTACCTTGTACGAGCTGCTGGAATTCAATGGCCTTTTGCCTCTTCACATGTGTCGGTACATACTTGTCACTGAATTGCCCCTTGAAACTTGTCCAAGCCTCTGCGTCTGCTATGGTCCTATACTCAGCCTTGATTGTTTTCCACCATATATCTGCCAGGCCGGTGAACATGGAAGCGGTGAGTTGCACTTGCTGTCTACCGGTACATCTAAATATCTCAAAGATGTTCTCCGTATGCTCCAACCAGTCGTCTGCAGCTAATGGGTCCTCATGCCCAGTGAACTCCTTGGGACCCCTCTTCCTAAACTTTTCATACAACGCATTGGGATCATGTTCCCTATTGTTAATGACAATCTGAGTGCCTGGAGGTTGCGCTGGTGCCGGTTCAGGTCTCCTTTCTAACACTTCTAACAACTGCCTTTGCATCGTAGGCATTTCCCTAGCATGCTCTTCATCCTTCCTGGCCATCTGTTCTTGCAATCTGGCTTGGTTTTCATTGGCTTGACGTTGCTGGTCAAGCATGGCTTGCATCATCTGTTGGAATTGATTCTGCATGTTTGGATCCGGAGTACCGTTTCCTAGTGGCCCGGTGTGTTCACTATTGCTTGCGGTGGGATTGTCGGTTACGGGTCTTTTTCGAGGTGGCATGTCACTGTAAAACAAATTGTTAGCACATAAGGTCATATAAGGGTTACACATTGCTCACACGAGTCTAACTAACGAAAAGTCTAACGAAAAGTCTAACGGATCCTCGCCACGTCCTTAGGATTTCTAGTTTCTTTTAATTGCCTGAAACACGTCTCGCTCTGATACCAGTCTGTCGCGACCCCGAACCGAGACCCGGGGCCGCGACGGGTGTGGTGTGGATAAAGGACTACCCTTAATAAAGATTATACATTCCCTTAATTTCCCACAGGTTTCCGCGGTGAGGATTCCTCATACACTCATAGAACATTTATATTGGTGTGGAAGCGTGTAGCAAATCAACTCTTAATCCATTCTCATCAAATAAGACTGTTAATACACAGGCATGACATGATGTCAGAGTGAGCAATGATCTCATTAGCATTCCCAAAATATGAAGTTAAAGTTTAAACAAAAACTCAAGTTAAATTAACATTCCCCAAAAATAAAGGCCAACAAAGGCCAGTACAACCAAAAGTAAAAATTATAAATCAGTCCATAATCTCCCAAAATGTTCGCAGCTCAAAGCTAAACCGAATGTCTAAATGACATCTTCAGCTTGCCACTCTACTAGTCGCTGTGGTTCATCAATCGCCCCCTCTGGCTCCTCCTCAAAGGCACTAACGGGAGCTGGACCTGAGTACCACAAAAATGGGTCAGACACGACGGTCTGGCAGGTGGGTGAATAGATAATACCGAGAAGGAAATCAAAGCATATCATAGTCATAACAAAAACTGTCATAAAACCGGATGCATAGTTCATTTAAAGTACAAATGCAATATAAATCATGGGGGTATTCAAGGTACAGGAACTGACTAGATGGCAACCACACTCAAGCTAAATCCTCTCCATCACTAAGGTGATGAGAGCACGTTCAGTGCATTGGGCTCGAACACACGAAGTGACGAGAACTAACATTATATACATATACATATACATATAGTTAGGCAAGACCACGGCTGCGGACGGGTAACGGGACATAACGGGATCCAAGTTGCAACTGGCGGGAGCACAAGGGGGAGGCCCAAGTCAGTTGATCAGACTGACAAGGACGTCCAAGCTTAGTGGTGCCGACTCTTAGGTTACATGAGAAATCAAAACATATACAAACCTATATCAATATAAAACATACGGGCAGGCGGGGCATGGTGCTCGTAGGCACACATTTCATGTTATCATTTGTTCATGCATAAATGGGGTTGGCAGGAGATATTGGGCGTATAAATCAGGATTTGAAGTAAAACCAGTAGGCTCGGGTAATTATACATAAAAATCTGAGTAAAGTAATGCAATGAAACCTTATATCATTAGGGACTATATATTGGGCATCCATATTCAAACGACATATATAAGGATCTTGTATGTCTATATTACCCTTAGTATGGTACTCAATTGATCGAGGACATACTAAGTTTCCTTATGCACGTTGATGAATCTAAAGGTCCCAATACCTTTCCGAAATGGTGTCTCTTCCTATGTCAATCTCCTTATGTCATCCCCTGGGTCTTTCCAAGGTGGTAGGGCGTCAGAACAACCCATCCAAACCTTTAAATACCATATCTGAAACCAATGGAAAAGACTCAGGAATTCTGGGTAAAACTCGGTCACCTAACGGTCAGATGGCGGTTAGCTGCCGAGGTGATCGGCGGTTAGCCGCTGGCTGACCGCGGGGCTGACCGCGGTTCCTCTGCTAAAATGTAGCATTCTGTGTTTCTAACCGCGCATCTCGGCTACCTGGCGGTCACTGGGTTCTGCTTAGCGGTTAGCCGCGAGCTGACCGCGCGGCTGACCGCGGTTCGCCTGTCAAAACACAGCATTCTGTGTTTCTAACCGCATCTGGGTCGGCTAGCCGCCGGTCACCTGTCGGCTAGCCGCCAAGGTGACCGCCCGCTGACCGCCCAGCTGCGGGGACTACACATCAGGTGCAGATTTCAGTCAATTCTTTCCCAAACCATTTCACCTCCATTCCAACCATTTTCTGATGTGGAATGGGTCTATTCCCTTCCATCTAACATTTAATCCTTTCCACCAACCACCACTCCATCAATGCACTAATTCACCTACCAATCCAAATCTCATTCAATGCAAGTACAACTAGCATTTAAGAGGATTATAATGCCCAAAATAAACTTGATGATGAATGCATTTATTATCATAAAACTAACTAAGGGAGAAACCATGTCAATAAATACCTTTCTAAAACATTATGGAACATAATGAATCAAATGAGATATGAATAGTAAAAATCCACATTTTTGACAAAGTAAGAACTTATTCAAAGTGAATCCATTCATCCACTTGCCTTGGTCTCCAAAGTATGCTAGACAAGCTCTAATCCACTATCAAGCTCAAATCTACAATCTACACAAAAATCCCAAAATACAACATTACAACCCTAGAATGTCAAAGTCAAGCAATAGATGGAGATAGCTTCCAAAAATCAAAGTGAAGCACCTCCATGGCTAGAAGAATACACAACCAAGAGATGAGAGGAAGAACTTACATGAAGAGTCCTCTAATGGAAAGAGTTTGCTTAAAAGATAGCTTGGAATGGGAGGCCCTCTCCACAAATGGTATCAAGAGGAAGCTCCCATGGAGGGGAAGAAGATTACCACCTCCATTAAACACTTAGCAATAGATTTGAGAGAGATTGAGAGATGGGGAAGCAAGGGCAAGAAGGAAGAACCTAGGGCTGGGCTGGAACTCTCTATTTCTCAAGAAGTTACAAGAAGAGGAAGAAGAAGAGGACTCCTCCTTATATAGATACTGGCCATGGGTCCCACAACTTAAAAGTCTAAAATGGGCTAGAACATCGTTCTACGGGCTTCGGACGGATTCGACGAAGAAGGAAGAATTGATCGTCGAAATTTCTACTTTCCAAAAAGTATATATTTTACAAGTTTCGGAGACATTGAAAATAGTGTCCAGATTTTGTGTAAAAAGACTGTTTTACCCCTATCAATGGCAAAGTAGGGTTTAGAGGTCTCGAATGGGAACGGAACAAATACGAAAGTTGTCGGGAATCATAAAATAAATTAAACGAAGTAATCTACAGATTTCCAGAATTATAACTGAATCCCAAAACTAATCAAGACACAATAAAAAGGAACCCCCAAAGGGCCCCACTAGATCAAAAGAGTTCCCAAAATATCCAAAGCTATGAAAAAGCTATTCTAATTCAAATTTAACCCATTTCCACTAATCTCACTTATAGCTCAAACGCGTCTTAATTAACACTAAAAGGAAACTCTCGGGGCGGGGTCTTACAGTCTAGAAGCTTGCTTCGACCAATACAATAATTTCTTTGAACTGCATACATGATCAGGAACCTGAAATTGCACTTTACCTGCACTGAAAGTTCCTTCCTTTTTCTTGTAGAACCGCTTGCATCCGATGGCCTGATTTTCCTTATCAAGAGACTCCATCTCTTTAGCCATAGTTGCTGCTTGTTAACTACTTTCCAACTCTTCCATTAATTCAAGAGACTCAGTCATCAATGTGTATGCAACCATATCATCACTGCCACTGTCTGATGTCGACTCATACATCGTCATATTCTCGAAACTGTATCTAACCGGAGGTCTCATTTCTCTTTGCGGTCTACATGTCTACGGAATCTGCTGCTTTGCCTGTTGCTTCTGCCGCATAGTCCGACTATCCCTTGTATCCTGGGAGGAGTCAGATGCATTACCTGAATGGTGTCACTGCTGCTACCTGCCTTTGTCTTCTCCACTTGCTTTTTCGCATTGAGTAAAGCATCATCATGAAATGTAACATCCTTACTGATGATAAATCTGGGTGAATCCTGATCAGTTCACCATAACATGTATCCTTTCATCCCAGAAGCAGTTCCCACCAAGATGCACTTCACAGCCCTTGGTTCTAACTTATTGGTTTTCACATGAGCATAAGTTGGACAACCGAAGACCCTTAAGTTAGAATAATCAGGTGGATTACCTGACCACATTTCTTCTGGTGTTTTACAACCAATCTTTGTATGTAGAGACCTATATATCAAGTAACCAGTAGCATTTACTGCATCAGCCCAAAAGTCCTTGGACAATCCTGTAGTAAATAACATATAACGAGCTCTTTCCAAGATTATTTTGTTCATCCTCGTTGCAACTCCATTTTGCTGCAGAGTTTTTGTAGTGGTGTAATGTCAAACTATGCCATGATCCTTGCAATAGTTCTTAAACTCTGTCAATCTGTACTCCTTTTCATTATCTGTCCTCAACTTCTTCACATTCCTGCCAGTCTGTTTCTCAACCATTTCCTTCCATCGCTTAAATATAACAAAGGTCTGATCCTTCGTCTTCAGAGTATAAACCCAGACTTTCCTTGAATAATCGTCAATAAAAGTCAGCATAAACAGGGACCCACCCTTGGAATAAACCTTAGAAGCCCCTCATACATCTTAATGAACATAATCAGGGATACCTTTCGTGTGATGAATGCCTGTCTTGAAGCTGACATTTGGATGTTTTTTCGAAGATGCATTTCTCACAGAAATCCAAGTTGCCTGTTTTTGTGCCACATAGCAAATTCCGATTGCTCAATATTCTTAATCCCTTCTCACTCATGTGACCCAAGCGCAAGTGCCATAAACGCGTTGAGACAGATTCAAGGTCATTTGAGGAAGACACTGCAGCTCCACCTATAATTGTATTTCTGGACAAAACATACAAGTTTCCAACTCTATTACCTCTCATAAGAATCATTGTCGGAACCTTAATCTGATCTTCCATTTACAATATTGACTGAATCATTAGATGAAGAATCTTCTATTTCTTTCCGTTTCCTCTGCCTTTCAGTACAATTTTTTCTGATGTGCTATTTCTTATGGCAATATAACATTCAATGTTTTTCCTATTCGATCTAGACTTAGATCTATGTTTGCCCTTACTACTAAAATCTTTTGTTTTTCCGCTTACAACCAAACCCTCACCCGAATCATCATTTTCAGCTGCAACCTTTTCTTCAAGTCCTTAGAGTTCAAGGCTGCCTTTACATCCTCATTGGACATAGTTTGTCTACCATACATCATGGTATCAACAACGTGTTCGTATGAGGGTGGTAACGAATACAACAACATAATAGCTTGATCCTCATCATCAATTTTAACATTTATATATTCCAGATCGATAATAGCTTTTGTGAAAGAATCAAGGTGGGTTGAAATAGATGTATATTTTTGCATTTGTAACGTAAACAACCGCTTCTTCAGATACAAGTGATTTGTGAGAGACTTCGTGATATACAAGTTCGCCAACTTCTGCGTTATGCCAGTAGCAGTATTCTCTTGAACAACCTTTCGTAGTACACCATCACTAAAAAACAGCAAAATTTGACAGTACGCCTTTTCTAACAACTCATCATTTTCTTCATTTGACAATTTTTCTGGCAGATTATTCTCTCCCTTCAAAGCTTTATGTAACCCATTCTGAACTAGCAAAGCATACATATTCAAACGCTATAGACTAAAGTCTTTGTTTCCATTGAATTTCTCAATGAATCGTTTATTGCACTTGTGTAGATCTTGTCACCATGAGCACACCGGAAGAAACGAATTTAAAATCAAACTCTGGATGGCTAAGATATCGCAAAAATAAGTTTCTACGCTCCAATTAGTCAATCTCCTCCGTTGACTGTTGAACAGCAACTATTCTTCCACAACTACGTAGACTTGCTCGCAAAGAGTCTGTAGATTCAAATGGATTTCCGATCAAACTCCGGATCCTCAAGATATCGCCAAAACAAACTTCAATCGTCATTTCGGTCAATACTGCGTTGACCGTACGAATCTGCTGACGTCAGCGATGTGCCAGTGCCTTTTTGCTATTCTTTTGGGCTTTTGCACAGCGGGTCGGGTCAAACTTGACCTGACTCGAATTCGACCTGAAACTAGCCCAACATGGGTCTTCTTCCTCAAACAGAACCCGGGTTTTTCTTCCCCTTCACGTTCTCTGTGCTGCAACAGAACCTGAACCGATCTCACCTTCCTTCCTCAAAGACGTGAGGTGCGACGGCGGCCGTAGTGGCAAGGAACAGTGGATTCCTCCTCCGGCAACGACGATAGGTGACTGCAATCCTTCAGAGAGCAAATCGGACTCTCTTCTCCTCTTTCCTTCGTTCACCAGAACCGACTGCCGTCTTCTTCTCCGGCAACGGCTGCAAGTCCAGCAGCCCTCCAGAGATCGATTCCGAGACAACCCCGGTCCTCTCTTCTTCCTCTGCACAGCAACCCAAGATCGGGAAACGGTCTTCTTCTCCGTTCACGGTGGCCGAACCAGTCCTCTATTTTTGCTGTAACAACCACACCCTCTTCCGATCTCTTTCTCCGATTCCGGCAATCGACTTCCTGAACCCAAACCAACAGAGGACTGACTTCTCTGTTCTTTCTACAACAGGAACAGGGCACTGCCCTTCTCCGACGGTTTCATTGTAGCCTCCGAGCAGTATCACGAACCCAGTCCGGACCTTCTCTGTGCTTCTCCGGTTCCGACCAAGAAATAGAGACTGTATCCTCTGTTGCAGAAAGCGGAACTAAGATCTGCCTGATTTGTTTGGCCCTGCTAAGATCATACGATTTCCGTCGCACTATGCAGAAAACATCATCTCAACCTTGAGATCTAATCCGTCGATCATGTTGCCACGACTCCAGCCCTCTGAGATCCGAGGATCTCCACCGATCACGCACAATGCTCTAATACTGATCCACACTATGTAATAAGATGAGGTGTACATCATAAAGGCTCTTAGCCTCTATTTTATACTATCAACCCCATAATTCTAGTACACACATAACTAACTACTTCTAATCATAGTGGACCTATAATGGACCTACTTCTAATCACAGTAAAATAAGTATCGTATCATGGCCCAATCAATCGAGACTATAGACTTCTTACACAACATCACCGGCTTCTATTGAGCCATACAAGTCAGGAACAATTAGCTTTGTAAGCGGTAAAAACGACACCTACTTAGATAGAGATGAGATCGGGGTTAAACTTCTTAGGACGGGGAATGCTGGACTCCAAGAACCTGAAAAGGAAGGAGAAAGACTAGGGTCAGAGGCCCTGGCTGCCGTGAGCCGAAGGCACTCCGATGCCCGAGTTAGCTCTGAGAAAACTAAACAGGAGGAGGAAGAGTGGAATGAGAGCGTGTGTAGTACTGAGGGTTGTGTGTTGCGTACCTCTTATGGGACTGATCCCATGCATATATAGGCGAGGGTTCCTCGTTCATTCTCTCTGTGAGTGGGGGTAGGTGAGGTGAGGTCTCATCGATCCTTACCCTGACTGGCAGCAGTAGGTGAAATGGACAACACCCCTCCCTCTCTTTCCACGCCTTCAGCCAGTTGGCGTACAAGGGTGATAAAGCACGCCTCTTATCGTCATAAATGAGCGATCCTATCGCCATAAATGACTGCTCATATCTGTCAGTGGTGCGCCGTATTTCCAGGAGGAAGGTGGAGGCCCACTCTGACTCTAGTGCTGTGGTCTGGGACCAAGGATGGCTTGGCCGTGGAGCGCCCTTGTACCGGGCTGGCGCTTATACCGAGCTGCCGAACTGTGGTGTTGAGCTTGCAAGCTATTGACTGAGCTGCCGAGGTGCCAAGCTTTTGACCGGGCTACCGAGCTGACGATCTTCTACCGCAGAGGCTGGGGAGTTCGGCGAGTTTTAGCTATGATCTTTGCTCAAGTTTGTCATCACGGTGTTTTACCCACACAAGCTTAATGGAGACGACTTAATGAGTTCTACATTATAACACAAATATAATTCATTTAGCATCATGCCTTTAATTTTAGCTTCGAAAATGAAACTCACCCCACCCCCACTCCCTCTCTCTGTACATATGTGTGTGTGTGAATCGCCATAATTTGAAACCTCTGGTTACATTAAAGAGAGGGTCGGTTTTGATTTCAACTTTTAGATTGAAAAATGGTAGCTTTTAGTTTTGTTGCTTATAAAATGGACATTACTAGAATGAGTTTATAGTGACATTTCCTATACAACATTTACAATGATTTTTTTTTTGTACCCCTCTAGGGTTTTTACGATTTGTAAATAGGCCCGTGTGATTTTAGTATGTGTAAATATGCACCTTCTTTTCCATTTTAATTGCTTATATATCCTTGGAATTATGAGAACGAGCAACCACCATGAGGTTTGTGTTGGTTTTTTATAAAAATGATGGATTTTCCCTTACATCCATTAAAAAAAAAGAGTAGATCATTGTTTATAAAAATACTATTATTTTTCTAGTCACGATGCTTTCTCTTTCTCACTAGCTCTCTCACGTATATGCTTTCTCAGTCTATCATGTAATTTAAAGCTTTCATCAATCTAACGGATGGTCTTGCATGGATTTGATCAATTATAACCAATCATAAGTAAAGGCGCTGATTGTCATTATCAATGATTTGGATTTAATAAAATGAGCCATGTATTCATAAAAATGGATTTATGTAGGACTATTCTCCATTAAATGTATTATATAGTAATTGTTAATGTTACAAGCTTAGAGGAAAATAAGTCAACATTTTGGAATTATGCATATAGGTATAAAGACATGGGCAAGTGTCATTCCACTCTAAAAACTTATGGTGGGAATGGTTGTTGATTTTGGGGATATGGAAGGTATGAAAATAAGAAAGAAGGACAATTTGCAAATATTAAAACCACATGGGCCAATTTATAAATCCTAAAAACCTTAGGGACGTATATGCAAAAAACTCTTTAAAAAATAACTACAACATCAGGGGAATATAGACTTGATATATGAAGAAGTATCATCAATCAATGCTTTCATTCAATGAATTATAGACCCAAATTACAACAACACATGTTCTAAACAGTACTTATGTAATAACAAAGAGATTAAAGAGATGCTGCCAAATCAAAGCCTATTTATAAATCTTAAAAACCTCGGCCTGTTTGGATAAATGAGGAGTGGACTAAAATGAAGTGGATTTCATATGAGGAGTGAAGTGGAGGAGAAGTAGGTTGCAACAAAAGTAGAGTACTTCACTCCATTTGAATGCTTATTATGAAGTCAAGGTTTGGAGTAGAATCCACCTTTACTCAAGAAAATGAAAGTATTTAGAGTTGAAGTGAAATGGAGTACATGTGGCTGACAGCATTACTTCATCTATTAGGCTAGACTCATCCAAACAAGGTAGAGTTGAGATTTTAGATTGTTGGGGCCCATTTAACTTCACTCTACTCTATTTTTTGCCTATCCAAATAGGCTGCATATGAAAAAAAAACTCTTTAAAACGATAAGTACATTGTCAGAGGTATTTAGACTTGATATATCAAAAAGTATCATCAATCAATGCTTTAAACCAATGAATTATAAACCCAAATTACGACAAACATGTTCTAGACAGTACCAGTGTAATAACAAAGAGATTAGAGAGATCATGCCAAATCACACTCCATTCTCCATGCGACAACTCGGGCGAGTCATTTAAAAAAAAGATTTTAAAAATAGAAAAATACTTCAACACTTATAACATTTAGGTATTTATATATCGGATTTATCTAGTTCTCACCTATTTTATGAGAACTTAAAGGCCCCATTTGGGGATGGGACCATGGGGGATGAAAAGATTTATGTGAGACGACTTGAAGTGTCAAGTTTGAGCCCAACCCCAACCCCAACCCCAACCCCATCATCCGTAGCCCACTAGTGTAATAACTTCATATTAAAAAAAAAGATTCAACCCTCGATCCAATGGTTTGGTTCATTTGGATGTCTGCCAATCTTTGCGATCAGCGACTATTAGGGGGGTCCCAACATGTGCTTGGTTTGGATGGGTTGCTAGGTGGACCCCACCAATAGTTTTCACGGAAGCACGGTGAGAACTAGTTCTCGCCTGAATATCTCCATTTATATATATATATATATATATGAATAATTATAAATTTAAATTATTAATTTTATATATGCAAGGAAAGTACTATAATAAGAAAACAAAATGAAAGGAAAAATCCTGAACATTGCATGGCGTTAAGTCCAAACATCGAATGTAAAAGTCCAAATGTAAGTCTCAAATCATATTTCAATTACTTTTTTTAAATTGCTAACTCCATACCTCAAATATTATTTGTTTAAACATAAACATCAATTGTTTTAAATCAAATCTACCTATAAGATGCTTTGAAATTCATACATTTATCAAAACGAGGTAATCGACTTGGTTGAGTTTTCCCTGTATTTAATTCAATCTTTTATCAAAATAAGGTGACTCGACAGAGTTAAGAGTCAACTCAAGAGTTTTCGCACATTGGATGAGCTTGTTAGAACTTTTGTTTCTAGTTAATATGGGAAGTACTTAATGCTTTAAAGAGATGATCACATTAAAAATACACCATTTAACTAAGGAAAATAATTGAAATATTCTACCAAAAGGTTGCTTTCACAGCTTGCATGTGGGTACAAATCTTATACTCACGTATGCCCCACTTGGATATATGACAACCCGTGGGAATTGGTTGGTAGAATGTGTAGTGATTTGGGGCTTACGAGAAGAGATCAAGCACGCACAAAGAGAATACAGAGATTTATGTGGTTTGGTTTTTGGCCCACGTTCATGGGGAAGATGGGAGAAATTCACTATGCAATTAGAAGAGGTGTACATCATAGAGACTTTTAATGTCTATTTATAATATCAGCCTCAAAATCCTGTTACACCCAAACACTACTACTAATTACAGTAGACCTATAAAAGGCCTTCTTCTAATCACAGTACAACATGGGCAATCTAGGGGCCCAGTTAACCAAGACTATTAACTTCTATTGAGCCATACAAATTAACAAATCTCCACCTTAGTGAACATTGAAGCTGATCATCATTCACAGAACACGTCTCACCGTCTCCACCTGCCCCTTAGGGCACTCAGGTACTGATCACACTGATCAAGTCCAAGCAATGCTTGAACTTGACTGCAGGAATAGTTTTGGTTATCATGTCTGTTGGATTCTCCGTTGTAGCAATCTTGATCATTGCAATAGCACTATCGGAGATGACATCTCAAATGAAGTGTGCCCTGAGGTCAATGTGTTGGGTTTTTCATGAGACTTAGGATTGTATGTCAGATTGATCGCACTCTGACTATCACAGAATACAGTAGCTAGTTCCTGTTCTAATCCCAAATCTCCAACCAAGCCTGTCAGCCAAATAGCTTCCATTCACTGCCTTTGTAGTTGCCATATATTCTACTTCAGTGGTAGACAAGACAACTTTGGATTGCAATGCTGCATTCAAACTAATGGCACCGCTAGAAAAAGTGAAGACATAACCTATCAAGGACCTTCTTCTGTCTAAATCTCTAGCAAAATTTGAATCGTCATATCCAATAACACTTCCAGAAGTGTTGTTGCTTCTATCATACACTATTCCAATATCAGTAGTACCTCTCAAGTAACGGAGTATCTATCTCACTGCCAGCCAATGGGCCTTACCAGGGTTATCCATGTATATGGTAACTACATTAACCACGTGTGAAATATCTAGCCTTGTGCAAACTATTGCATACATGATACTACTAACTACACTAGCATAAGGACTACGAGACATTTTGTAAAGAAAATAATCCTATTATAATTAGTATTGGCAAATTCATTGGGTATTGGACAAAACCTGGGATTTATTTATAATTGTAATTTTAGTGGGACTGCTCAAGGAAGATGGTTACATGATTTGTGCTGTGGAGTTTATCTTTGGACCACCATATGAGTTTAATTGCCATCACATGTTTAGTGTCTTGCCACGTGGATGAAGTCCTTGTTTGACATGTCATCACGTTATCACTTTTGTCATGATGACAACTTTTTGAAAAGAAATGGGTTACACACAAGTCAAAGACAAGAAAAACATCAGGTTTCGTGCATGCCCAAATTGTCTTTATGAACAATCAAATATAAAGAAGCATGATGCATCGGGTTTCATGCAACAACAGAGAATGGCACTCAAGCCATTGTTTGGTCGCTGTAGCGGATGAGTGGCAGTAAGCCATCCGCTCGAGCGCACATTTATGTGTTCGAGCAGCTAGTGCGCAAAAAGCCCAGTTTGAATAGGAAACTGCCTTCTAATTTGTTTCAACTCACTTCTTTGAGTCCTACTTTCCTTACAACTATTGAGGCACAAATTAAAACCTATATATTGCCTGCCTTCCTCTCTCAACTCTAGGGTACCACTCTCCCATCCAAAAATCTAGAGATCTATTGAGAGATTATTTTCTTCTCCAAAGCTTCAAGTTGTTGCACTGAAGTTCAAGTCTTTGGAGGTTTTTTTTGTTACTTTTCTGAAGTGGATTCATCTTGAAGAGGCATTCAAGGTGGTTGGCTCAAGTGCGGTGAAGGTGTATGTGAGCAGTCGGCAAGATCAAAGCAGTCCTTAGGTTGAGTTAGCAACTGGGAAAGGGTTGTGAGTTTTCTTGTAACTTTCGATTTATAGTGTTTGGTTGTTTGTTGGCCTAGACGATAAGGCCCGTGGTTTTTTTCCGAGTAGGGTTTTCCACATATAAATTCTGTGTCATTCTCTTTGTGTGGATTGCTCAGATCTAGGATTAATTATTAGTTTAATCTCTATTATTGAAATTTAGCAGAGATCTGTTAGTTGGGACTTAAGCCTGTGTTAAGGCCGAATTTTCACATTTGCTCCACCTTTTCCTCAATTTGTGGTGACAAAGCATCGACAATTTTGAAATTGGCTGCCAATGGAGTATTCACATGTTTCAAACTTTGCATACCAAAACGCTCCAGAACCCTCCCTTCTTAAGGTACCTCTTTTGTGACAAAGACAATTTGCCACATTTCCGGTCCCTTCAAATCTCAATTCTAAGAATTTTCTTCGCAGCACCTAAGTCTTTCATATCAAATTCACCACTCAACTAAGCCTTCAACCTGTTGATCTCAGACATGTTGCAACAATCAACATGTCATCAACATATAACAACACATAGACATATGAGTCATTTGATTGTTTCTTGTGGAGACAGAATTGTCGTATGCACTCCTGCAATAGTCGTTTCTAACCATGAAGGTGTAAAAACGCTTGTACCATTGCCTAGGAGACTGCTTCAGGCCATACAACGATTTCTTGAGCAAACATGTGGTCTTCCTTTCCATGAAATTCAAACCCCTCTGTGTCAAACCCTAACCCAAGATTAGCTCGATTAGTGTTAGTTTAGCACGTGTTTAGTTAGAATATGGGTTTAGTGTTAGTGGGATTAGAAACTAGTTTGATTTAGTTTGGAATTAGCTTTGGGGAATTTTGAGAGCGTTTTATGCTATTCAGTTACATTCAGGGGTGCCTTGAGCGTACGTGTAAGCTTAGGAGGAAATTTTGGTTTTCCTGATTTTAATCGTGATTTCGACCTCATTTGAATGGTTTATTTTATTGTTCAACTTTTGTTTTCAGCCTGTCGATGTTTGAGGCCCATAAACCCAAGTTTTGGCCCAAAAGGGTAAAACGATCATTTCACACCAAATCGGGACCCAAATTCCGAAATTTCAAAACTATGCCAAATTTGTGCTTTTTGGAAATTAGATTTTTCGATGATCATTTTTGTTTTTTTCGTCGTTTCCATTCGGGGCCCGTAAAGTGATGTTTTAATGGTCATAAGGACCCATTTGACTTAAGCCCTCTCTTCTCCCTCACCTCACTCACGTTCAGAACTCTCTTCCTGCAACTATTTTCTTCAAACCAGCTGAGAGAGGGAGCTTTCTTCTTCTTCTCTTCCCCACCTTGTATGCCCTACCTAGAGACTTCCACCTCAAAATCTGAGTTCACTTTCCTCTTCCTCTCTTCCCAAGCTCTCTATTGGTAGCATTTTCTTGGAAATTCTAGTTGGAAGAGACCTCCATTTTCTCCTCTCCTCCTTGTTTGGTTAGCTCCAGGTAAGGGACTTTCTTCTCCCTTTCATTTTGGTCTTTTGAGTTCATTAGGAAACCTTTGCTCTAACATACAAACCCATTTTCGAAATGGGGGTTTTGGTTGACCAAAATGGTGATTTTTGGAGTGTTTTTCTTGGGGTTTTTGTATAGATTTCGTGGATCTTCTTTGGATAGGAGTTTGAGAGATTTTTGGATAGCACTTTGGTGAAGGCAAGTGATCCTTTTAGACTCTCTTAATGCATGTTGAATTTAGGCATTATTTTGATTTCTAATGGTTGATTCTCCATGTTTAATTTGCTCACCTATTTCATTTAAATGCATGGGATTATTTGATATGTCTTCTATATCCTCTTGCCCAAGTTTTAGTATGATTCTTGATTTATGCATTGGTCAAGTTGATTTTTGTTTTGGTTGTAAGTTATGGTTTTTGAATGGTTGGATTTGTGAATAGTGTGGCTTGGAAAATGGATGAGTGGAGGATGTTGAATGGTTATGTGAAAGAGCCTGAAGGATCATGAATATATAGTTTCTCTTGAGAGGGAGAATTGGAAGAAAGAGGGTAGCAGAAATTGCAAAGGGAATGAGTTTTCTGTATTGAGCGATTCAGCCAGAAGGCTGTTCGCTCGAGCGGAGCCTTGGCTCGCTCGAGCGAGCAAGCTTCTGTCTGGGAGGAACGTTGCCAGAAACCTGTCCATTAGAGCGAAACTCTTGGTCGCTCGAGCGAGCAAGCTTCTGTCTGCGAAGGACGCTCCCAGAAACTTGTCCGCTCGAGCGAGTATTGGGTGAGCTCAAGCGAACAAGTCTCTGGTTGCGATCGCTTGAGCGAACCTTGTGGAGGCTCGAGCGAATGAAGTTCTGGATGTGTTCGCTCGAGCGGACTGATCTTCGCTCGAGCGGACCTGATGCTGTCTGATTTTTGAATTTGAATGAGATAAGGAGGGGATTGAGAGGATTGTTAGGAGGAAGAAAAATTGATCATATCGAGTGGTTTTAATTTGATATTGTGCTATTGAAACTCATAATATCTAACAACATCAGGACACCAAACTATTTTGAACACTGATATTTGAATTTCAAGTGCACGAAGATCAAATTAAGGTTCTTAGCATGGACTCGAATTGGATTGTTTAAAAATCTCAGTTTTTGTCACTATGAGTATTCTTGCACAGTAGTTTTGCTTTGCAAGTTTAGTTTTGCTTTGAATTATTTAGAGAAGGAAAAATGGGAGTCACCTCTTCAGTTCATGATAATATAGCTTATGCTATCTTTGCAAATTCTGTTTCGTTTTGCTTTGATAAGCGCATTTTTCCATTTTTGATAAGTTTTCTACAAGTATCGACATGTTTTGTGCATACATGAACATCATGGAATACCGCTGAGCTTGGACTGCCCTCTCAGTCTGATCCACTAGTTAGGGGGTCCTTAAACATAAGGACAATCTACATATTAGCCGTGTAATTATACACATTTTTGTTTTGTCCGGTTCCGCGGCCGGTTTTTCCCGCCCACCTTGTGTGGCCCGGGCTTTCGTTTCGATTCATTTCATTTTGTTTCGTTTTGCTTGCTCTTGTCACCAAGTATGATAGAGAAAGGATGAGCTCAATGTGGATTCATGAATCATGATGTTTTCCTGAAATCATGTTAGTTTTGCTTTGCATAGTATATATGTTTTACTTAGAACTCATGTCAAGTTTTAAGTACTAATCATTCCAAATATTAATCGATTTGTTTTATGTCTGAATTGACCACCTGCCAGACCGTCATGTCTGACCCTTTTGCTTTGGTGTTTAGATGCAGGAGCCGTTGTCCCTGAGGAGGAGTGCCCGAAGGAGGCTTTCGAGCCACCCCCAGCCCGTGAGTGGCAACCCGACGACGTCCTCTAGACGTCGGGTAGGGTCTTGAGCACGATACATGATGGGAATGGTTGTTGTTTTGTTTTGGGTTGTAAGGCCTTTGTTGGCCCTTTGATACTTTGGGTTGTCTAAATTTAACTCTAACTTACTTTTGTTATTTTGAAACTTGAACTAATCTTGGGGATGCGATGCTTATGTTTCCTCCTCTGAATAATTGTCTTGTTGATGATTTAATTTATGTAAGTGGATGTTCTATCGCATGTAATGCATAGATAAGATTACTTGCACGTTTCCGCAGATCATAGTTTGTGTGAGATAAATTCCAAGTTTGTTTCGGGAATCCTCACCGCGGAAACCTGTGGGTTAATCACAGATAGTGACTGGACAACACCTCTGTCGTGGGCCGGGGTCCGGGGACCTTGGTCTAGGGTTGCGGCACTCTGGTTGATGCATGTAAATCTGCTCATCTAATTCGCCATGTAAAAATGTAGTCTTGACATCAAGCTGCTCTAGCTTTAAATTCAATTTAGCAACTATAGCAAGTAGCACCTGGATAGAACTATGTTTCACCATAGGAGAGAACACTTCATTGAAGTCAACACCTTCCCTCGGAGTATAGCTTTTTGCAACCAGTTGTGCTTTGAACCTAGCATCTTCCACCCCTGAAGTTCCTTCCTTTTTCTTAAAGACCCGTTTGCAACCAACAATCTTCTGGCCTTTCGGTGGTTTCACCAGCTTCCAAATCAGATTCTTGTGAAGAGATTCAATCTCCTCACCCATGGCTACATCTCATCTTGATGATTCTTTGCTAGTGACGGCATCTCAATATGTAACCGGCTCTGATTCAATACTCTCAGCTGTATTAAGAGCGTAGGCAACAATATCATCATACCCGTATCTTTGAGGTTGCTTAATCCGACTCCTCTCTCTGTCCCTAGAAAGCATGTAATAATTTGGAACTACAGTTTCCTCATTTGAGCTTTGCATCTTCTCTACATCTTGTCAAACTGGGACATCTGCGTGCACCTAGTCCTGCAAGTTTTATGAAGTTTCCTTCTCAAGCTCCACCTGTTTACTGACACTATCTTTATCCTCCACCCATTTATTGAAACCATTATCATCTCCAGCATCAAGATACTCCTTCGGTTTCAACATAGCAGACTCATTAAAGGTCACATCTATGCTTATAATGCATTTGGGAGATCTCCCAACTACGCACCACAACTTATATCCTTTCACACCATCTGCATATCCTTGAAATATGCACTTTCTTGCCCTTGGTTTAAGCTTTCCATCATTGACATGAGCATAGGCAGGACAACCAAATATCTGCAAGTTGGTGTAATCAGCAGGAGATCCAGACCATACCTTTACAAGAGTTTTACATTCTATAGCTGTTGATGGAGACCGGTTAATTAGATAATAAGTTGTGTTAACAGCTATTGCCCAGAACTTCCTGGGTAACCTTGCCTTAGAGAGAATACACCATGTCTTCTCTAGAATAGTCCTGTTCATCAGTTCTGCAACTTCGTTCTGTTGCGTTGCATTTCTGACTGTGCGATGTCTCACAATCCCTTCATTCTTGCAGAACTCATTAAAAAACACTATTACAGAATTCCAAGCCATTGTCAGTTCTCAGGCGCTTGATTTGTTTACCTATCTGCTTCTCAATCATAGCCTTCCATTGCTTGAACTGTGCAAAAGCTTCATGTTTGTGCTTTAAGATATACACCCAGACTTTTCGAGAATAGTCATCAATGAAAGTCAACTTGTATAATCCATCACCAAGAGACGGAACACAAGAGGGACCCTAAAGATCATAGTGGATATAATCCAAAGTACCCTTGGTCCGATGAATGGCCATCCTGAACTTGACCCTACACAGCTTTCCGAAGACACAATGCTCACAAAAGTCCATCTTTCTTGTTTTTTGACCACATAGCAACCCTGTTTAGTCAACTCATCCATACCCCTCTCACTCATGCCCAAGTCGCATATGCCAGAACTTGTTAGTTTCCGAATCTGAATCTGAGGACGACACATCTGCATCACCTGTAATTGTAATACCTTGAAGAAAGTAAAGGCTATTTTGTTTCTATCCCTTCATCACTACAAGAGTATCATTCGAGATTCTCATAACTCCACCTCTAGCTCTGTAAGTACAGCCATTGGAGTTAAGCGTACCTAAGGAAATCAGATTTTTCTTTAACTCTGGAACATGCCTGACATCTGACAAAGTTCTCACAATACCGTCAAATATCTTAATTTTGATTGAACCTATCCTGACAACCTTACAGGCTGCATTATTTCCTATAAGCACTTTACCACCATCAATAGATTGATAATTAGTAAACTAATCTCTCTAAGGACACATATGACAGGAACAACCCGAATCAAGAATCCACTCATTAGCTGAGCTACCAATTATAACCGAAAGAACTTCTGTACCATCAGAATTACTCTCTGCAACATTGGTTGCAACTCCGGTAACAACTCTAGAATCAGATTTCTCCTTCCCTTTACGCTCTAGACAATCTTTTCTAAAGTGCCATTCCTTGTGACATTGGAAGCACTTTAATTTCCTAGTTTTTGATTTTGACCTAGATCGGCCTTTTCTATTCTGCCATTTCTTCTTTGTTCTGCCACACACTACCAAACCCTCACCAGAACTGTCATTATTTTCAGTTGCAACCTTTTTCTTCAACTCCTTAGAGCTCAAGGCTGACTCAACATCTTCCTTAGAAAGAGTTTATCTACCATACATCATAGTATCAACAAAGTTATCATACGAGGGTGGTAAAGAGCATAGCAACATAATAGCTGGGTCCTCAACATCAATTTTAACATCTATATTTTCAAGATCCATAATAGCTTTTGTAAAAGAATCAAGTTGGATTGAAATAGATGTACCTTCCTGCATTTGTAACATGAACAACCACTTCTTTAGATACAAGCGATTCGTGAGAGATTTCGTGATGTACAAGTTTTCCAACTTCTGTCATATGCCAGTAGCAGTTTTCTCTTGAGCAACCTTTCGTAGTACACCATTGCTAACAAATAGTAGAATCTGACGTACGCCTTTTTCAGCAACTCATCATTCTCGTCATCTGACAGTTTGTCAGACAAAGCATTCTTTCCCTTCAAAACCTTTTGTAATCCATTCTGAATAAGCAAAGCATGCATCTTCAAACGCTATAGACCGAAGTCATTTTTCCATTGAATTTCTCAATTTAAAATTTTGCAGCCATTCCGTGAATCTTTTACTACACCTGTGTAGATCTACTCGCAACGAGTCTGCAGGTTCAAGCGAATCTCAAATCGGACTCCGGATACTCAAGATACCGCAAAAACAAAATTCAGCCGTCGATACGGTCAAACTGCCTTTAACCATATTGTCGGTTGACGTCACATGCTTGCTTGATGCTAACATCAGTACTGTACCAGCGCCTTTCTCTTCAAGTTGACGGATGGGCTTTCTGGACGGGTCAAGTTAGCCCTGGAATGGATCAATTCCGGAACAAAACCCAAAGAGAACCTGGGTTGTCGACCTCTCCATGTTCTGGTTCTAGTGTCAGAACCAGATCCAAAACCAGTGCTCTTCCTCTTTTGGCCACCGCACAGTGCTGCTGTACTAGTGGGGACCCTCCTTCTTCGATGACACGCAGAGGCGCTTGCGATTTCGACGATGAGAATCTCTGGTAGTTGTTCACGGCGATGTGGGGCCTAGCCGAAAACAAAACCAAATCAATCCGTCTTTGCTCCGATCTGTAATCTGCAAGAAGCAGAGAACTGGATCGTCTTTTGGTCTCTCTCTCCTTATCTGAGAAACAACAGTAGCAGAGTAATAATCTGCTGCGAGTCTAGATTGTCTGTCAACTCCAACAATTTTGATCAGAGATCGAAACCCATATCTTCTGTTTTGGTGTTCCTCCTAGGCAACGACAAAAAAAAATTTCGATCCCGGGCCTGGGTTCTGTAGCACTTCTGGCAGTTCTAATCTTCCCCAATCAATCCGTACAAATAGTGGCCCTCTTGAAATCCGATCCGTCGGATTTCTTCCGATCACGTGCAACCTTGTTCTGATACCAATTTGTTGTGATTTGAGGCCTATGAGAAGAGATCAAGCACGCACAAGAGACCATAGAGATTTACATGGTTCGGTTTTTGGCCTACGTCCATGGGAAAGACTGGAGAATTCACTATGCAGAGTGGTGTACATCATAGAGACTCTTAGTCTCTATTTATAATATAAGCCCCAAAATCCTATTATACCCAAACACTACTTCTAATCACAATACAACATGGGCAATTTAGGGGCCTGGTTAACCAAGAGTATTAATTTCTATTGAGCCATACAAATTAACAGATTGGATTAAGAAAGACTGCAAGTCGCATGATCTTGTTAAACATGGTCCAGGTGATTCAGTCTAATATAATCATGGGCCAACCCATTGTGATCCAGGCAGGATAGCCCAATCTCATCATGGTTTAAGCGCATCAGATCCAGCTCATGTAACCCATCAAAGTCCTACACATATCTAACACATGCATGGGGACCGGATTTGTGCAAATTAAGCATATTTGTCAGAAGGAAAGAAATGTTGTCATGATTCATTCCAATCAATTACATCCCATATATCTCTGACTTGAGAGTCCTCTCTTAGTCAAGGGTCAAAGATAGTTGCAACACATACAACATGAATAATGAGCAACGATGGAAAGAAATCTATCATACAGGGCAACGAGTATCTTATCCAACTCATCCATATCCATTATGCATAAAGAGCTAGTAAGGGGGTGAAAGAATGACACACAAAAGGATGTGTACTGACACATGTTCTATGGATTGGTCGGCTTGGACATGATCCTATATGATCTACAAGAGATTGTAATTACCTTGTATTGATTGAAATTTGTAATCTTGACGAAGTCCTATATATAGAAAGAAAGAATACAACATGCTTAGAAAAAAAAATATACTAAGTGGAGCGTAAAGGAGTAGCTCATTTTTGCGAATACAAGAGTAGCACTATTCAAAGACATAGGGATGAATTTAAAACTGATATGATCAAAATTAGAACCTATGGATTTAATGTCCAAAACAATTGAGTTTATAGACCAGTCATTTGCTCCATTAATAGCTTGAACCACCTCTTTGGCATCCGACAAAATGCAAGTCTTGGAGAAGCCTCTTGATTTTTCCATTATCAAAGCAAGGAGGATCACCCTCGCTTCGGCCTCCTTGGAAGAGAGATGCCTTGCCATTAGCTGTCCTAAATACAACATGTTAGAAGACTATGGCATCATTCTCATTAGGAATCAGCAGAGGATTAGCAATATTTTTCATCTTTCTTTTGTTGATATCTTTGACAGGAGAGGTAGCCCATTTAAGGAGCCTATCAATAGCATGAATGATGTTTATGGGATTTAGAGTAACTCCCCTAAAGAGAAATTCATTCCTTGCCTTCCATAGGGACCATGAAGTCGCTAAAATCCACCTTTTAGGATGGTCATCATTAAGCTTAGAAATTGGTTGTTCATGCTCGCAAAAGTTTTCTTGGGATAGGATTTTGGAGGGCTAAGGGGAAAGGGGTTTCTTTGATGTTATGGTTTGTGGGAAGTTTTGGATTTGTATGTTGTCTATGTTTTTTTTTTTTTTGTTAGTGAATTCCCTTTTACCAAAAAAAAAAAAAAATGTGGATGACCAATGTAATAGTGTTTTATATTCTTCATGAAATTGTGACATTGTAAAGAATGTTCTCATTCTACGATTTCATTGTAGAATGTTGAAAAAGTGGGGTTTGCAGGTAGCTTGCCTTTGAAAAGTGGGGTTTGTAGGTGCTTTGTAAAGTGAGAGGGATTTTGATAAGACCGTTAAAGGGTCGGGCTCGGATCCTACCCCTCATATATGCGAGCTGAGCCTCGGTTGAGAGAAAGCCCTCGGAGACCACGTCAAATGTATAACATCAAAGCCCTTACGCTACCATCAAGGCCTACGGCTGAGCCAGGACCGAAAGAAATGATTTTTTGAATAATATTATTATATATAATAACTGTTCTATACCGTGAGATACAATGCAAAAGTCAATCTTTTTGTACCACTTCTAATAGAATGCACAAAGTAAGTTACTTTGTTCTTTAAAAAAAATATTATTTACAATTGAACGAAATAAGCGAACTTGGTAGTTTTGTGACATGAGAAGCTAGAATTATTTGTACCAGATCCTGCCTTTTGTCTATCTCGAGGTTCCATTATTCTTTGGCAGTGCTCAATATATATTTTAACCAGATCCTGGATTCAATTAGAAAAAGTCTTGCTGGTTGGAAGACCAAATGCCTCTTCTTAATTTGCTAGAAGGCTGACTCTGGTGAAGCACGTTCTATCTTCCATTCCTCTTTGTATTTCTCTTGTTATCCCTCTTCCTAGCAAAACATGCCTTCAGATTGAGAGGTTGATGCCAAATTTCCTCTGGTCTGCCGATCCAGATAGACTGAGGAGCAATTTGGTAGGATGGGAGATAGTATGCTTACCCAAATTTGAGGGTGATCTGGGCTTGCCCAGGTTGAGGGAATTTAATGAAGCACGTTTGCTGAAATTAGCTTGGTCGGCCATTACTGCAGATTCTCTTTGGGCCAACTAGTTTTGGACAAGATATTTCAGACGTCAATCTATCTGGTATTGAAGGAATCCTAGGAGTGGTTCTTGCATTTGGAAGAGGCTTAGATCCTTGCCCTTCTTCTTGCAGAGGGATAGTAGATGGGTAGTTGGTAATGATCAGTCCATCAGCCTTTGGTTCGATAAATGGATTGATCATGACCCCATTGCCTTTAAGTTCCCCAACATCAAGTTTTCAGAAATAGACTCAGTTGCAGACATTATTGTTGACAATGCTTGGCACATTCCGACTTAGCTCCCGACGGAGTTATAAGAGTTTTTGTTTCATTCTACAAGCCTCATCTCCATAGGAGAAAACTCTGCTCCTGGCTCTCTCTCTTGGCTAGGTTACTCCATTGGTAAATTCTCCCTTAGATAGCCTTGGAATTTTTTGAGAACAAATGCTGTAGAAACTTCATGGTCTGGCTTGATTTGGAACAAATTCCTCAATCCTTGACTGGCTTGCTTGAGCCGGCGTCTTCTGCATGGGAAAAATCCTGCGGATAATTGGGCTAAAAGAAGGGTTGGTCCATGGCCTCTAGATGCCACAATTGCTTCAGTGGAGTGGAATCTGATCTGCACTTGTTTCTCTACTGCAACCTGGCCCGACAGTTTTGGTTCTGACTGCTCAAGCCTTGTGGAGCTCTGCCCTGTCTCCCTCTTTCTGCCTTAGTAATATGGAAGACAATTGCAAAGGATGTAGATGTCTCAGGTAGGAAGTGTGTGTTGGAAATAGGGCTACAGTACTGAAAAGAAAAGCTGAAATTAAAACAATGGTACCAGATTGCAGATTGTGAAGAGCGCTGTATAAGCGGAAATCGATCGAGATCGGGGCCGAGGCACGTCTGGCGACGCTTTCTTTATGACGAGTTCCGCCCTTCCGGGATGAACCCAAATGCGAACAGGATCTCTGTAGGAACTGCCCCCATGATACAACAACATTCACAGATGATCAGGCCTGGTTGCACACCAATTCTAGATCAAGCTCCAAGAACCGCAGAATGCTCAGGAGAGAAAGGAAGAAGAACATATTAGTTTTTTCCTTATTTTTCCTGTTCCTGGACAAGCTATTTTATATCCAAAAATACTGTCGTTGGGTTTTTAGATCAGCGATTAATCACAACATTAATGCATTAATAAAAATAATTAAAACGTTCAATTTTGAAACTGTTTTAAAATTGAAATTTCTGCAACGTTAAGTGTTTGAACGTTGATAATTAAAACGTTAATAATTAGAATTAAAACAGTAATAAAACATGTTTTTTAGTAAAAAAAATATTAGAAATTTTTGCAAAAGTGAGCCATTTCTATATCAGAATATGGGTCCCTCTAGGCCAGGTGGCCTGCATTTGCACCCCCCCTGCGTGCGATATACATGCAAGATGCGCGTCGTGGACGCACTTCCGGTTAAACGTTTTCCGGACCGGCCACCCCGGGTCAAGCCCGACTCGCATGCGTGCATAGGGCCCATGACAAAATGTTCCAAAACTCTTTAAGGTATATGGAAGTGAAACCACATATAAAGGCATCTCAAGAGTTGAGTTTTAGCAATGTGGGATGCTAAGAATTCTAGTAGTATACACTACCCACAAAAAGCAAAAGCACAAAGGACAAAACACCTTTTCAAAAACTTTCAAAAAACACCTTATGAATTTTTTGAAACACCAAAAAAACCCAACAATCTCCCCTTTGTTTCAAAATATTCACTGAGCATCTCACCGGTAAGGTGATAGAGATTGAACCTCACTGTTATGACATAATTTCAAACCTTTAGTAGTTGGAGTGAACAAAGTCTTGAACTTCAACCTTTTATATCAGTTCAAAATTACTTCAAGTTTAATCTTGGAGACATTAGGTCAGCACTTTACTGCCATGTGCTTAATCCCGGATTTCATGAGTGCTCTAGAGAATCTGCCCAAATTCTCATAGGAAGCGGCCCCACTTCCACACTCATATAGGTGAGTCTAGCAAGAGTGCTCCTGCAGCTATGCACCCCACCATAGAGGCTATAGATCTCATTAAGGATTTTAATCCAACCTCATTTGCTACAGGTTATGTACCAACTATCAAGTAATCTCACACAACAGGGATGAGTACTGAGTAATCATACTCTATATGTCAGTACTTCACATCATCGAAATAGCTTGTTGTTCCCATTGAACCTATTTCTCGAGATCTCCGGTCATTAGGTTGGGTTCCCGCTATTGATGATTTATGGGCTTAAGACCCATCCCTTTTGTTGTTTCCTTTATTTTTTCTCTTGCAAGTCCTTTTGTCAAAGGATCTACTAAGTTGTCCTTCGATTTCACATAATCAATAGCAATCACTCCTCCAATGAGTAATTGTCTCACATAGTTATGTTGTAATCTTACTTGTCTAGACTTTCCATTGTATGTGGCATTGTGTGCATTTATGATTGCTGTAGTGTTATCACAATGAATAATAATAGGAGGAATTGGTTTAGTCCACAAAGGAATATCATATAATAAATTTCTAATCCATTCGGCTTCGGTTGCGGCGGCTCCCAAAGCCAAGAATTCCGAATCCTTAGTGGATTGAGTAATGGTAGTTTGTTTCTTGGATTTCCAAGAGATTGCAGCACCTCCCAAAGTGAAAATATAGCCACTGGTAGACTTAGAATCGTCTAAGTTTGTGTTCCAATCAGCATCGCTGTAACATTCAACTACAGCTAGAAAACTAAAGTAACACAACGCATATTCTATAGTATGCTTTAAATATTTAAGTACTCTGAATACAGCATTCCAATGTTCAACACTAGGATTACTAGTGTATCTGCTTAATTTGCTTACAGCATAAGCTATATCAGGGCGAGTACAGTTCATAGCATACATTAAACTACCAATCACACTAGCATAATCAAGTTGTGCTACACTATCATCATTATTCTTTACTAATTTAATACTAGGATCAAAAGGAGTGGACACTGGTTTACAGTTAAAGTGGTCAAATTTTCTCAACACTTTGTCAATGTAATGTGATTGGGATAATTTAATACCAGTGTCATCTCTAATAATTTTGATTCCCAATATTACACTTGCTTCTCCCAAGTCTTTCATATCCAAATTATTGGAGAGAAGTAACTTTGTTTCTTTTACACAATCCAAGTTTGTTCCAAAGGTCAATAAATCATCAACATATAGGCATAAAATTATTGTTGAATCACCATCAGATTTATTAAATACATTTTTTAGCCTCATTTAATTTGAAGCCATTTGAAAGAATAACTTCATCAAACTTCATATGCCATTGTTTTGGTGCTTGTTTTAGTCCATATAAGGACTTTAACAACCTACACACCTTATGCTCTTGTTCTTTTATTACATAACCCTCTGGTTGATCCATATAAATTTCCTCCTCTAAATCACCATTTAGAAAAGCAGTTTTGACATCCATCTGATGAATATATAAATTATACACAGCAGCTATAGCAATCAAAGTCCTAATAGAACTTATTCTTGATACAGGTGAAAAGGTATCAAAGAAGTCTACCCCCTCTTTTTGCCTAAAGCCTTTGGCTACTAGCCTGGCTTTGTATTTCTCTATTGTCCCATCAGGTCTTAATTTTTTCTTAAGAATCCATTTGCATCCTAAAGGCTTGGTACCTAGAGGTAAATCAGCTAGTTCCCAAGTATGGTTTGCTAAAATGGATTCTATTTCATCATCTAATGCTTCTTTCCAAAATGCAGCATCATGGGCAGACATTGCCTCATTATAAGTAGATGGGTCCTTTTCTATTATATAGGTCTCAAAGTCAAGGCCAAAACTAGTGGATGTCCTTACTCTCTTACTTCTCCTAAGTTGGGGTTCCTCTTCTTCTGGAATTTCCAAAATTCTTTTAGATGAGGAAGGTTTAGATGTAATCCTAGTTTTAAAAGGAAAAACATCTTCAAAGAAGTCTGCATCTCTAGACTCAACTAGAGTAAGGTCTTCAATTTTTAGGAACCGATAGGCAGCACTATCTTGTGCGTATCCTATAAACACACATTCCCATGAATGGGGTCCTAACTTCGGTCTTTTAGGACCAACTATCCTAACATGGGCTAGACAACCCCAAACTTTAAAATATCTAAGGTTAGGCTTTCTCTCCTCCCAAATTTCAAAGGATGAACTATTAGTTTTAGAATGTAAAATTCTATTTAAGATATAACAAGCAGTCAATAAAGCTTCACCCCACAAATTTTTTGCACTACCGGATGAAATCAACATGCTATTCACCATTTCAATTAAAGTCCTATTTTTTCTTTCTGCTATCCCATTTTGTTGAGGTGTGTATGGAGCAGTACGTGTTCTTTTAATTCCTTTAGATTCACAGAAGTCCAAGAAATCTTTTGAAGTGTATTCACCACCTCTGTCACTTCTAAACTTAATTAATTTTCTATTTAATTTATTTTCAACTTCAGACAAATAAATTTTAAATTTAGATAAAGCTTCATCTTTAGTTCTAAGTAAATATACATAGCTATATCTAGAGCAATCATCAATAAAAGTAATAAAATAATATTTTCCACCTCTAGTCACAGTGTTACTTAAATCACATATATCAAAATGCACTAACTGAAGTAACTCAGTTTCTCTTTCCACTTGATGAAAAGGCTTTCGAGTAATCTTGGATTAAGAACATATTTCACATTTCTTGTATTCATCTTTATATTTATCAATCAATCCATCATTACTCATTTTTTTCATTTTTCTAAAATTAATATGACTTAGTCTTCCATGCCAGTCATAAATAGAAGCAACTATATAAACAGAAGAAGGGGCATTATTATTGATTACATTCAATTTAAACATTCCATCAGAAGCATAACCTTTACCAACAAAAATACCTTTCTTTGTAATTACAAATTGATCAGACTCTATTACCTGCTTGAAGCCTGCCTTGTTGAGAAGAAAACCAGAAACTAGATTTTTTCTCATCTCCGGAGCATGAAGCACGTTCAGTAGAGTCATAGTTTTTCCAGAAGTGAACTGAAGTTCAACCTTCCCTTTACCAATTACCTGTGTAGTAACGGTAGTTCCTAGAGCGAGTTTACAGTCTTGCTTGACCTCCTCATAGGTTTTAAACAGACCTCTATCAAATGCAACATGAGTGGTTGCGCTTGTGTCAATCCACCATCCTTCGCTCTTTCTTGTGCTGAGTGTGTTTACTTCAGAGATAACAGCCACGAAGTGTTCTTCTTCAGTGATATTAGCTTGAGGCTTATTGGATTGGGACTGTTGTGGGAACTTCTTTCGGTGGCGACATTCTCTTGCAAAGTGGCCTGGTTTCCCACAAGCAAAACAGCTTCCCTTTGCCTGTGGCTTGTTTGACCATTGGTGCTGACTTTTGTTTGAACATTTTTTATGATTTTGGTTATGCTTCTTGTTTTTGAAGGAATGATTACTTTTCTTGTTTCTGCCCAGATGTTGATCAAAGTTGCTCTTCTTTTCATCATCACCTTTTGGTTCAACAACATTTATTTTTCCACTGTTTTCATGTGTGTTAGTCTGATCACTCATCCGAGCTACTTCTTCAATTCTCAGGCAGCGCTGAAGGCGCTCTAGTGAGTAATCCCTCCGTTTATGCCTCAGAGTCTTTTGAATATCCTTCCAAGTTGATGGCAGTTTCTCAATTATTGTTGCAACTTGAAACTGTTCATCAACTCGGATCCCTTCTTTGACAATTTCATTCACCAAAGTCTGTAACTCATGTACTTGTGGAAGAATGGGTTTATCATCTATTATTTTGAAATTTAGGTACCGACCCACAGTAGCAATGGTGAGTTATGTAAGTGCGCTGCTTGCGATGCTGAACAAGAGCCATCCAGTGCTGAAACTCCACGCTCTTTCCAATCTCAACACCTTCGTGGATTACTTCTAGCTGGACATCTCAACCAACGTCCCCACCATGTAAGTAAATTTTCCTATCCACATTAAAAACTCTCTTTTTTTATTGGGGCTTTAGGGGTTTTGGGAGGAGAAGACATCTCGGCAGGCTTTTTTTTTTTTTTTTTTTTTTTTTTTAATTTTTTTTTGGGTTTCTCCATTATAGAGCTAGGGTTATGGGAATCTATTTGTGACGTTTGTTGATGGGCTGATTTTTCTTTTCTGAAATTGTTGAGCTTTTTTTGGTACTAAAGTATAATTGGGAGAATTGGGAAAAGACACAATTTTTAATGGTGATTTGGGTTGGAATCTTGGGTTTTTCTGTTCTGTGTTATATTATTGGGTTGGGTTGGGAAGGTAGAAGTTAGTGGGGGGAATGAATGATGGGACTTGCTACTGTAACATGACTGATTGTATCTTTCTAGTCTATAGTTTTTTAGGTGTAAGTAATGGCCCCCTCTTTTTTTTTTTCCTGTAAATTTTGATTGAGTGTGTAGTTTTGCTCTGTATATTATAGATTTTTTTCTTAATTTTTTGATAAGCTAAAAAAAATCACAATATTAAAGTTTACAATTCAAGATTTAGGGAACCTTACAGTTTTATGATAATAAGAATATTGATTCTTTTCTCATTCGATAAGTGTACATTCTTATTGCTAATAATAGGCTTTGTCTCTACTTCATTTCTCTTGTGAATTCCTTGCTTTCCATCAGTGAATGTAAAGTTGGTGTTGAGAACTACATGAATTCTGTTTCTCCAATCTCCACACCGATCTATCCTGAGCCAAATCCACTTCAATAGTAAGCTGTGTCCAGCCCATCCCTACCTTGTCGCGATGGCTTTAACCTATGGTTTAGATCATTAGGTCATGGGTTCGAGATATGGCACCAACATAGAGAGAGAGAGAGGGAGAGAGGGGCTAAGAGAGAACAGTAAGTTGTGCCAAGGATTATTTAATGGCTCAAACTCAAAGTTGAACCAGGTTTCGATTTCTTTCTGCTTCTCTCTCTCTCTCTCTCTCTCTCTCTCTCTGTCTTCAATTCGCATTAAATCCCAGAAGCATGTCTAGTAATGGAGACTGAAATAATTGGTTTTAAGAAAGCCCCATGGAAGATAGATATGAATATATAGATGATAATTTGGTATTCAATGTACTTTGAAGAAACATGTTTGGTTTTTAGTTACCGATGTGGAATTTTTTGGGGGTAATAGTATGTTGGAATAGTAATCATTGGAAGAATCCCAGGGGGCCATGGTCATACAAATGGGCTCCATTTTTTTTTTTTTTTTTGGAAATCCCTCGCTTGGCATTTTGTTTCCATGCTCAAGGCGTTATATAGCTGAATAGTGCTTGTATTATTGGTGTTTTATTATTGGTTAGGGTCTGATCTGCCTATTTGTTATTGGTTAGGTCCTATGTGGCAGTTCTAAGAGTTCTGTTGGTTATTAGATGAAAGACAAGTGAAGTAAGGAGCCCCACTCATTTCTGAGTCAGTGGTCTTATTTGGCATCTTGTTATAGAATATTGGAGTTTTAAGTACTATTTACATTTGGAAACCAGTCCAAACTGGTAGGGTACTATTGCAAAGGGGAGTTTGTTTCTTCTGTGAAGAAGTCAAAACGCCTACATATTTATGATCATATGAGCAACCGTAAATTAAGTTTATTATGTGTGGAAATTTCGGGGTTCCTCCATTCTATCTTAGAGTTTGGTGAAACATTATTTGCCCTCATGGTGTGCTGTCATGAGATTCATGCAAAACCCCATATATGTGATGCTATGGGCTCCTACTGCATCGCAGTGATAGATATAGGCTTGAAGAAAGGAAATGGGAAAGGTGATTACTGATTGGATTCCATTCATACATATGAGCCTAGAAATTGCATTCAATTGAGCCCTTGAAGTACTAAAGTTATGATTAGTTCATTCTTAGTTGTTGCTCAGCTGGTTAAGAATATGGGTGTGTGTGAGTGCATGAGTTTGAGGAGTCCATGTAGGAGAAAAAAATTATGATTTAGTACGTTTCACTTCTATGTGTTGTTATTTACTATTTTAGAAGTTCACAAGTTATTATATTTATGTTTGGATGTTTCCAACAAGATCTATTGGTATTTTATTATAAGCTTTTATTTTTTATTTTTTTAGATTTTGAGGATCCTAGCAAGAATCTACATTAAAAAGTTGGCTACTAGATTTATATCATGTGGATCATTTATGTTATTCATTCCTATAGTGAACTTTGGAAGCGGAGACCTTGCTATGTCTAGCATGTCGAATTGCTGAAGTTTTCGTATTACATTGCATTTTAATGTCTGTACTTTCTTGGATATACCATGCATTGATTAACATAATTTGTTTCATCTTGGATACCGACCCCGTGCTTTGCATACCTTTTTTAACTTCATAAATTCATTATAACAATAAAACATTGAAATACTAATTTTTAACATTGGTTATTTATTTATTTTTATTTTATTTTTCACAGTGAAAGCTTATACGAAGATGAAGAGTTCGATCAAAGACAGCTTGCTGCATTGGTTGTCTCAAAGGTCATTGTTGGTTTATTTTCCGTTTTTTTAATTGGCAACATGATTCAAACCCACTACTCTGGTTTTCGACTACGAGTCATCCAACTGTGCTACGGGCTTTTGTTGAAGTTATTTCGACTACAAGGTATGCATATCTTGTCTCTACAGTATGCTACGATTCAATTTGACATTTATATATATTCTGCTTTCCTGTGTATTTGCATGATGACAAAAACATTACAAGAAAATCAAATAAATGCATTTAACTCAGTGAGTAGTTGAGAGAATGATTTTCTAATGCTGTGGACGTTGTTGGCATTAATTAGTAGTCCTAGACTCCTAGTTTCTATTGTCACTGCTGTGACTTGTGCTAGCTTTTGATATGACAAGCAATAACTAAAGTGAAAATTGGTGATGGGAAAAATTAATTTTCTCCAAAAGTGTTCTACATCTTGATGCAGCACAAGGACTGCAAGTCTGCAAAGAAGGCAGCTAAAGGTCTGGCATGAATTGCCAAACTGCTTGGGAACTGGAAACTGTGCAGCATGTAGACGATATTTAAATGAGGTGGAAAACCAACCTGAAGTAGGTTGCAAATGATCACTCTACTGGCACACTAGACTCTCTTGCAGACAAGTAGGAATCAGCCTGCTCAATCTGTAAAACAAATAATCACAGGCTGGAACCTGTAGGATATAAATGAGATTCACTTATTTCATAGAGATATTGCTTATGTCACTTGGGAAAGTTTTCTCAAATCGGACATTAGATCTTCTAGTGTGACTCAAACGGATTTTTTTTTTTTTTACTGAACTATTTGAATATGCACAAGACATTATTTCCCTACCTTGAAATGATTATATATTACTTGAGCATTTTAAATTATGTTATCTGAGTCTGAATAAGTGATTAAAGTTGACCTGGATGGTCATTGAGCTGAGACCTATGTTTGGGTTTTCAGACTTCTCTAGAGATCCACCCAAAGGAACTTATTCATCCATTTAGTCTTGTGGGTCACCATATGCCTGACAGAGGTGTAATTTAAGCAGCGATCAAGGTGTGTACCATCTATGTGTTATTAACTCAAGATAGAGATCTTAATCCTAGAGATTAGGATGGATAGCGTTTTTGCTTTGATGGTGCTTTTGGAGCAGCTTTACAGGTAAGAACCTTTTCATTGGTTCTATTCCCAATCCTTTATATAATGATTTTGGATCTTTGAAGCAATAGTCGAGAACTCAATCCCAATTAGTGCTGTCTTTCTATTGAGGAAAAAACAACATATAGAACTATGCAAATCAGATGAACTGAGCTACCAAACTGGTTTGGACTGACTGAATTCATGTCCCTCATGGTTTGAACTGGCAGTTCATTGTTGAAGCATCCACTTACTGGTTCACCCTCCACTAGATTTTGAGTACAAGATTCATACTGGTTGAAATTATCGGGGAGAATTCTTTTATTGTTAAAATAATTTGGTCATATTAATTGACTTGTGTCTATAATTTGGTCATATTAATCATAGACTTGTGTCATTTCTAAACCAGCAAAAGATTAATCTGTGCCTTAACAAGGTTAACATAAATAAAGAGAATGCAAGAGAATTTTAGGAGTAAATTCTGTGTCTTCTTCTTAGGAGGACCCCTCACTATATACTTGATCAATGTACAATAATCGAATGCTTCAACAAGAGGGATGTGTTTGTATAGGTTCAGTTCATAGAAGAAGAAGAAGAAAAAACTGGAATTAATACTAGGGAACTCCTGACCTAAGTGTAGAATCTGCGAGTGGCAAACTATACCTAAAAGGAAAATGCATTTTTGAGCCAAATCTGTGAGCCTTTCTCATTGTTTATGCATCCCATTATAAAGGCATTGTCATTTGTTGTTGGAAACAAAAAAAGGGCGAAGAACCTATAAATAATTGTAACGATATCGTTATCAGAAAATTTTGAAACTAGATTTAGAGTGAAATCGTGAGTCTTTCTTAGTGTTTATGCATCTCAATATAAATTCACCATTATTTTCTTGTTGGACACAAAAAATGGATGAAGAAATTATAAATGATGGTAACGAAGTCGTTATCAAAAAACAATGTCAGGCACAAAATTCAAGTTCGTATGAGTAGGAATTCAAGTTCTTAAAGATTTAGGCCTGTGATTTTACCTTACTATGCTAATTTATCCCATTTTCTTTTGTTTCCTAGTCATGTTTTTCAAGGTTGGTGAGAGATGTGAGCTCGTTTATCATGTAGAGATAGGATCTAAATTATTTTTTTATGATACTTGACTTCTGATATTAAGTTGAAGTGTGAATCGTGAATGAATAATTATTTTTTAGTATTGTTTCTACAATTCTACTGCTTTGGTTCATGGCATCACTTTTTTGCTATTATGACATGACAACTGGGTCAAGTTGGGTTTTAGTGTAATATTTGTTGTTTATGTTTCCGCATTTTTATTAAAGATTCTCTTTTGCTTTAGCTGTTGATTCTTCATGGCTGCATGCATTTTCTTGTTTTACTGATTCCTGTTGTTGTAGTTTGCGATTAAACAGATTGAAGAGCTTGCTTCGATGATACAAAAGGTCAAGACTGAAAATAAAAACTTGTAAATCTACTTCCACCAGTGAACTAGAACATAGCAAAATAAGTTTGCGCGCAGAGATTCATTCATGTTTGGAACTTGTAAATCTACTTCCATCGGAGGCGACATATGGAAGCAGATCAAGCGTTCCTTATTGGGTGTACTTTGTATGAGGGAGGAATTGCTCTATGTTTGAAGCCAATCTACTTGTAAAGGGTATATGACCTTTGTGTGCTAGAATAATTATTGGGTTCCAAACATTCCATAATTTTTGTAAGCACATTATCTTACATTTTGAATTGAAATAAAGGCCATTTGAGTTTACCCTCTTCAACTCCATGTTTCCAACCCATTTGTCATGTAGAAAAGCCTGTTCTGATTTTGTTATTTATCCTGAATCATTTTTTCAATGCCTTGTACTGAAATTGATGTCTGTGAAGCAACTGTGTTCCAGAGATGTTCTAGATAAGTACAAGAATGGTTCCAAACTTTGTGCCACCAGACAAAAGGGTCAAAAGAAAAAAGAAGAATAAAAGAGAGCATGGGAATTCAAGAACGTTACAATCCCTTTATATGACATTTCATAACCTCACCGTCAACATGACTAAGAATAACAACTATGAACAAAAAGAACCATTCAAAGGTGATGTCAGCTGGTTTTACAAAAAGACATGGTGTAACTAACTCCAGCTTTGGTGTTATTCTGACATATTCCTTTCCACTTTGAAGGAACTAGATATATGCCTTCATCCCTGAAGCTCTCACAGACTCTGGCCTCCCATCACAAAGAAAAAGAGGTCAAATATGATAGGAATTGAAAATGAAATAATAGTAAATTGTGTTTAATGCGAAAAAGAAAGGCAAAGGATCAATGGTACTTGTCATCTTCTTTTGGTAGCACCAATCAATCAAGTACCCCACACATAATTTTAGGCTTTTAGATTAGTAAAAAAGGTGGAGCATTACAGTATAAAATTAGAAAGACATGATGGGTGCAACAAACATAAAAACATTTTAGCAGTGCACCATTAACGATTAACCCAATCAATTCATAGATCCCATAAGGTTAAGAATAGCAACAAATATAAGAAAAAACATTTATAATTGCAGCTGGGATAATCTATAAATTTTTTTTTAGGGGGGAATTAGATCTTTAAGAACTTAAATTCCTACTCATACGAACTTGAATTTTGTGTCTGGCATTGTTTTTTAATAACGATATCGTTACCATAGTTTCTTCATTCATTTTTTGTGTCCAACAAGAAAAATAATTTTGACTTTATATTGAGATGCATAAACACTAAGAAAGACTTACGATTTCACTCAAAATCTAGTTTTCAAAATTTTCAGATAACGAAGGTTCGAACCCTGCCAATGAGGGTTCGAACCTTCACTGACCAGCTCTTTCGAGCCATTTTCTAGAGAGAATGAAGGTTTGAACCCTGGCAATGAGGGTTCGAACCTTCACTGACCAGCTCTTTCGAGCCATTTTCCAGAGAGATTGAAGGTTCGAACCCTGCCAATGAGAGTTCGAACCTTTAGTAACTGGCTATTTCTTGCTTTACATGAATATATTGACATATCAATATGAGCAGCATTCATGAGTCTTTCCCATTTTTTAAAGATCACATTTTAAAATAGAGGCCATCAACTTGCTGGATAACAACTTTGAGATTGAAAACTATAAAGGACAGAGACGATTTTGTTGTTGGAATATTTGCAATTTGTAACCTCCGTACTCCTTTTTCATTGTTTATGAATCTCAATATATAGTCAGGGCCAATGTGGTTGCTGGTAAGGGAAAAGAGAAGTGAAAAACTTTAAAGGATTGTAACGATATCGTTATAAAAAACGTTTAGAAATCACTAATCTGGGTAAAATTAGTGAGCCTTTTCATTGTTTATGTATCTCAATATATAGTCCGGGCCAATCTTGTTGAAAACTCAAGGATCATAACGATATCGTTATAAAAAAATTTAGAAACCACTAATCTGGGTGAAATTCGTGAGCCTTTTTCATTGTTTATGTATCTCAATTTAGAGTCAGGGCCATTCTCGTTGCTGGGCAACAAAAATGAAAGAAAATGCTCCAAAATCGTAATTGTTGATTACTAATGTAAAGCAATAAAAATTCAACAGTTGTGGCCTTCCAAACTTATAACTTGATTGCTACATAGACCACTTTATCCAGAACGATGCGAGTGCAACTGATCGTAGCCCCAAGTGCAAGGCCGCGATTGTAGTAATAACCGGTGAAACCGGATCGATCCACGGAGAGTTTATTTATCGCAAAAACTGTCCTAATAAAAAAAAACTAGTTCTAGCCTAAAAAAAAACTATACAAATCAAATTTTATAATTGAATTAAAAATTAATTGCAAATATGAAATATTAATTACAACCCAAGAAAATTAAAATCCTAATCTAGAAACCTAATCTAACCACTGCATCACCATAAGATTCATTAGCCCAACCAATTGCAATAATTGTTAAGGGTGCATAAAATAAAGAATAAAATAAAATAAAATAAAATCAGAGAATAAAGAAATTAGATTTTAATTCTAAAACTTTGCAATAATTACTTTGCTTAATGCCATCAAGAAAAATCAAGACCACCGCACCAAGTGCGCACTGTCACTACGCACAAAAATTCAATGTTGACTCATTGGTGAAGACCAAGACCCCATAAACTTAATTTATTAATGAAAGACCCATTACAAGCAAATAACCATTACAAAATTCTCTTAATAAAAATAAAGTGCATCCAACCTTACCATAGACACAAGAAACACTAAACGGAGGAGAGGGACTCGCGGTCTTGAACGGCGATCCAACCGGCTCTCATTTCGCGATCTAAAATCCAAGCAAGGGAAGATAATTTCAAGGATGATCCGATGGTGGAGTGACGATAGCAACGGCGGCGGCGCGATGGCGTAGGAATCCAAGTGGTAGTGTGCCTTAGGGAAGCCCTTGGATGAAATATTGATGGAAGGAGGAGAGATGAAGAAAAATTAATGGAAAAGGGGGAATAATTGTTGCTGGTCGTCCAAGAAGGTTAGGGGGTATGGTATGCACGTCCAGCCCTCTTTGTGGCTCTTTTTATATATTTTTGATAGCTTGGGTTGCAAGGTTTTGATTTGGGTAAGGATTAGTAGTGTGTGGTCCAAGTTGGCTTAGGATTAAGAGAGTTTTTGAGAGATTTTCTAGGGGTTGGCTCACAATCCTAGTAAAAATAGGATTGTTCTTATCTCATGCAACTTCCTCTCTTGGGTCCCACTTTGGTTAAGAATCAATTCAAATATGAAATTTCAGATTTGATGTGCAATTCTTGAATGCATGTGGACCCCACTTGGGTGTTGACAACATGGAACGTCCCCTGCCTTGGCTGAAATAATTTCAAATATGAAATTCAGATTTGTATCTCAAATTAGAAAAAATGATGGGCCCAACATGAGTGTGCAAGCCTTAATTCTCTTGCCTTGGACGTCCTCACCTTGGAGGGATTTTCTTTTGCAATTTTGTTTTCTTCTTTGTTTGGCTTGAATTGAATCTTAGCCATCCATCTTGACATGTAAGCAATATTTGTTGAAGAGTAGATATGACACCTCATCATCTCATGGCCCACAAATTTGGAACTTATCTTCAAAAGATTAAATCTGATTTTTTTCTTGCATATGAGAGCGGACCCTACCATGGCCGCCCCTACTTTGGAATCCATGCCAAAGGAAGGTGGGTCCATGGTGCATTTCATTCATCAATTCTCTTCCGTGGGCCCCGATTTCTGAAATTCCCTACAAAAATAAAAGCAAAGATTAAAGAATAATCTAATCATATAGGTAAGGAATTATGCAAGATGCGGTCCCAATTCACACCAAATAAATGCATAAAATGTCACAATTTTATCAAGTTTTCTTCAATTAAATTAAAGGTGCAAAGAAAATTCATCATTTCATGTGTGATTAAAAAGTTATGAGAAATTTTTTACTTTCAATGCCAAAAATAGAGAAATTCATGATTTTATGTGAAAATGCAATTTTTGGATGAATTTTGACTCGAATTTAGACTTTGATGCTCAAAAACATAAAATCATAATTTTTTACTAAAATGGTCCATGATTTGATGATTAAGTCCTTAATTACTCTAAAATGATAAGAAAATATTGCATTTTTAAGGACTTATCAGCAACAGCGATACAATAACGATACAATGAATGGTTAACGCAATAACAAATTTAGAACACAACTGTTATGTCTATGTCTTTAGGGGAAATATAAACAATGATGGACTTTATAGTAGCAGCATCAGCAACTATGGTACAGTCGGTGGCGACAACCCTCCCATCAACCAAATATGCACAAACAAGGATGGACATTGGCCTCTTGTCTATGACTGTAGCCCAAGTCCACAACCTTATTCAGGACATGCTATACCATGCCTGCAGACCGCCTCCCTCTTTTTGAAGAATACCCTCTACGATCGTCTTCCACTTTGTATCTCTTCCACTTATCAAAATCAGAAGGAAGTGGCTGTATTCCTTGCAAATCAGCTTCAGGTACAAACTCACGTGGGCGCTTCTTGTCATCCATTTTCCTGAAGCTCATCTCACCTGTAAGAGCAAGGTATAAAGTAGTAGTACATATAGCTCATAACTCAATGCTCATCTTCCTTATAAGAGTAACATGTAAAGGAGAAATCAGTGAGTGTTAAGTTCATGAATTTGCATATTTATGCATCATTTTAGGATGAATTAGGGGTTTTATTTGGTGAATTGCATCATTATTCATTTAATTCCATCATCTCATGCATTTTCACCTAGAAACCTGAACTTTTATATTTTTCATATATTTTCTGTATTAATTTAGAACATTATGCAATTTTTCTTCGAAGAGTCCCAGTTGGAGTAAAACTCTATCCGGATGGGTCCCACTTCAATATGGGCTCTTTTGTGTCTGATGTGTTGAATTAGAATGTGCAGAAAATGAGAATTGTAGGCCTCTGTCACGGAACCACTTTCAAGCATACATAGTCATCCTGGGCCCTACATTGCTAAATTGAAGCTTAAAAAGAAGTAAATTGAATAATTCACCACGTGGACCCCACATACAAGCCATGTACAAATCAATGAAAGGAGGGGTCCACTCATCATGTCAATTGAAGAGTCCTAACTACAGTAGAAGACTTCTCATAGGGCCCACTGTTCAAGCAGATGAAATGTCCCACATGGCAGGGTCCGCAGTTGTTGCAGACTTGAAACTATTAATGGATAATTCAAAGAGTAAAAGTTTGATTGGAATAAAAAAGAAGAGTTTGAATCATCCACATCTAATATCCTTTCAAAAAATGAAAGTTGTGCAGAGATAGAGTTCATTGCAAATCAAATTTTAAAAGTTAATCCCGTTTTTCTCAGGATAACTCATCTTCAAATGACCATAACTTTCAATCCGACCGTCGGATCGATGTAATTTACCTACTGTTGGAAAGCTTATTCAGAGTAGATGTCCGTGGAGCCCGAGATTGTACAAATCAGAGCTAAATCAACAAAGTTATGGGCCCGGAGATTTTCATATTCATTTTTAGACGGGATTGCACTAAAATCCACACCGTTGATAATCCATTGCTGCATATCCCTTGTGGGACCCCATCTGAAGATTAGCCAAGCCATCCAGAGGTTTCCAGAAGCTTCCATCTCATTCAAATTCAAAAATGATAAAGAGATATACCTTATCAATGAAGATAAACCAAATCTGCAGAGAAGGTGTCCAGATTCAATGTATCTGTAAGATAACCGGGAATTATAAAAGGAACCAAAAGAAACATACGGGAGACTAAACCCCCACTTGGACGTCCACTACATTCTCTCTCTCCTCTCTCTCTTCTTTTCCTAATTAATAGAATTAGAGTTATTTTTGGGTATTCTGGAGCCCTGTTCCAGAACTAGGTTAGAAGAGTGTGAGAGATGATTGTAATTGCTATGAAGTTCTCAATGAAAATCACATCTTTTGCAATGGAGGAGTAGATCCCTGGATCAGAGTATCAGATGAAGTTAAGTTTTTCTTATCATTAATCTATGTGATATTTTTGTCTCTTGCGTATTAATTATAATAATAAATCTGCCTTCTGTCATTGACAACCTATGCTATTTAATTTTTTTATTTGAACAATGCTTTAATCATGTATGTTTTCTTAATAGATTATTCTTAGATTGAAATTCTTTGATAATCTATCTTTGATTAATATGTGATATTTAGTTAAGTTCATAATTTCATTAGGTGAAGGGGATTTTTGCCTTAAGTAAATTGTGGAAAATTGTGCTCTTTGATAGACAAATTATCCAAATCAGAAACATTGATTTGTTTCTGATTTGAAGGATTTTTGGGACAAATTTATTTTATCAATTGCATAGAATGATGGTAGGACTATTTAATGGATTCATGATATTCTGATCTGCTTTTTATTATATCTTATTTCTACACTTTAGATCTAGAATTTTCTTAATTTTATTATTGTTTCTTATTATCTCTCTTGTCATTATCATTGATAAAAGAAAAATCAGATTTTAAATTTTAACTTAGTAGTGTTCCCTGTGGGATCGACCTGTAATTGACACTGTCTCAACAAGACAACTGTGCACTTGCAGTATTAAAGGATTGAATTTAAAATCACAACAGTGAGCCAATGAGCAAGAAACTAATCTCCCTTAAAAGAGAAAAAAAAAAAACAAAGTAATATAACAAACCTAGGCAACATGAACTTAATAGTAGACGCAAAGATGCTGAAAGTAGTTGGCTTGCCTCTCACCACTGGATCTGGAGATATCTTGACTCCCTTGACCTCAACGTCATAGTCACCTCCCCTCTCTGCCGTCATTATAAAATCAGAGAACACAATCACCTAACCCACTAACTATTAATTAGTCATCGAAATGGATCAAAACTAGACCTTGCATTGAAGCATTTTTTTTCAATATTCATATCTATACATTTAGGAAATCTGAATCTCTTATAAGAAACACGATCATAAAAATACTTTCAATAAAGCAACATCTACACACATTTTATCTTAAATATAAGCAAAAAAGCAACTCCAGCCAATGAATTTACTATATCAATTGAAAGAAGAATAGAAAAAAATGGTAAAAGAATGATAATGATGATGATAACCGTAAACTTCTTAATTATCAACAGAGGAGTATTATTATAAGCAAAATGAAATCCATAGGGTTTTTCATACAATTGCAAAATAATAGAACTTAAGCTAATGACCAAAACTCAAAATAGAAACAGGAATCAAAATTTTATGCAATACTTTGAAAACTTGAATGTTTCGTAATTCTATCCAAGTATTGCCAGAATCCATCACCCATCATGATCACAATCAGCAAAGCCTTGTTCCACCTGTCTAGGACTAGCAATAAACAGTAGGATCACCAAGATTAGAATTTAGATTAGGTCCAACATCCTGCCTAGCCTACCGCCTGGTATTAGGAAATTCTCATGTGATGCTTTCTTAGTCTCGTGAAAATGATAAGTTTCATTCATTTCTGGGATTTATGTCTCCAGTTCTTAGGGGCTGTTGCTTTCTGGGGTGCGGCTATTGTGGACAAAGGAAACGGGGTCTGTTTTACATGCATCCACCATTAATAGGAGGAAAGCAAATAAGATAATCAAAATCAAGAATTGTAGTGGTCATTGGTTAACAAACAAGAATAACAAAGTAGTGAAATTTCCTTGTTTTGATTCTATCAAATAACAACTAGACTCCATACATTTCTTTTGTCATACATTTTTCTTTATTAGTAAATGCTATCCTTATATTCATATTCAATTTCCATTTAACAATAGAAGGCAAATTCTTGACAATCACAAGAAACAAATAAAACAGATTCAAGTAATAAGCACTACCTTCTTAACAGGGCAGGCAAAGTACTTCCTACCAGCATCTTTCCCATCCTTTTCATTGGTTCTAGAGGAATGCACTTTCTAGCCACACAAGAGCAGGTTGGGTATGAAGACTGAACAACATTAGGAACTCCATTACAAGTAACTATGTCACACCACTTGAAAAAATTGCAATTGCCGGTATCCTATAGACATTTTACAAATTATTAACATAAAACTAGGCCTAAATCAATATACAGATATATAACTACATGTAATGAAATGTGTATGGCAATTCATTGAGAATAATAATAAAAAAAAAGATAAAACAATCATTACTTGCAAGTGGATCTTCACATGAGCTAGTGTCTGATCCTTCACATTCCCAGGACTCTAAACCTGATTTGGGTGTCGCTCCTATGATAACAAAATTTGAACAAGCAAGTTTTATCATAATTTATGCGAATATTCATTACAACAGACCACATAACTGTTATTTAAACAAGCAAAGTTTATATTATCTGCGCCACACAATTATCGAAAGATGGGTTCAGTCCATGAGCTGATCATTAATAACAACAAAAGTATAAGTAGATGATCACATCATACTAAAACAGATCCACAACAACCTAACAACTAAAAAAGATTTATCTATCATCCTTACATTCCTACCCCTCCCAAAAGAAATCGAAATCCTCTCTATTGAGGATAATTTTATCATTGTTTTTCGTTTTAGCAAGCAAAATATATTGCTTCAAACAACGGAACAATCGGGCACTGCGCAATCCTTTTGTCGCACATACACACTCAAAAAGGAGAAGGGAAAACACTTACTTTTGCCATATAAATTGTTTTGCCTTTGAAATCCAAACCATTAACGACCAAGTCAGCTTCTTAATACAATGGGTCTAGTCAAGCCTAGCTAACATCTTTGTAGATTATCATATCTAGTACACCTATGCTAAATATATGTTGCCCTGAGATTCTCCATCCCTATATGGGATGAGAATCCTCTACTGTTTCAGGAGTGCAAAGCTCTCCACTGCTTCAATAATGGAGGCCCACTCACTCTAACATGCAGCCTGGAATCCGATCATTTGGTAATAAAATTAAAAAAAAAAAGAATTCAGGTCCATAAAGACATTCCCAACTCTCCAATTTGGACGATAACATCAGATTCACCTTTCCAACTCTCCAATATGGGCCATAAGATTAGACCACAAGTTTTATCTTAACCGTCCATTTCATGGTCTTGATCATATGGCAGAAAACTTGTATTGTTTTTTTCTTTCAAATAGCATGATCTCAAACCTGTTTCATCTGGTAGAGCCCATGGCTCCCCCACAAGAACAAGCAGCAGAGAATCCAAATTCATCTATATATCACTGACCATCAGCCTTCTAAGAAATAATAAATTATTTAGTGATTGGGCAAAAAATTTAAGGCGTAGGCCAGGCCCAACTACTATGAGAACCCCTGTTTTAGTAAACCCAAATACCATCTATCCTTCAACAACCCTTGTTTTAGCAATGCTAACAGGTCTTAATCCTATTCTTATAATGGAACTACCAAAAGGAAAAAATTGGCTGCTAACTTGTCCGCGTCAACCATTTTCATTATACTGGCTATATCCTTCCAAAAAGACCAACAATGCCCTTAGTTCCCTTTGTTTAGTTTGATACTCTTCTCTATTTTTCAAATATCATAGTACTTTCACAGCTTTCTTAAATAGAAACAAAAAACATACCTTTTGGGTCTTAAAATACAACACATTAAGAAATTATTTCTGCGGCGACTGACCTTACAAGATACAAGAAAACTTTAAAATCTAATCATCTAAAAAAAAAAAAAAAACAAACAAACAGCTCCATTGAATGTTTCACGCCGTCTCATGTAATGTCATGAACTAGACAATCAACAAGTAAACGGTGAAGTTTCCATTTTGACCATCCATTTTGTCTCACTTAAATCCACACCATTGAACTTGACTTTTATGCAACAATGTACAGAAATTTGTTGCCACCTAGTTTGCATGAAATAAATTAAAATTTTGTAAAGAAACGAATAGAGGGCAGAAAGGAATTGGAATGTCTTAAAAACTGTAAGATTACCAGCCCACAAAATTTTCTGCTCCTACCAATCATACTAACAGATAAAAATGAGCTTAAATATCAATCAAATGTCTATGGACCTGTAAACTCAGAGAGAATTCTGGATATGCCATCTAAATTTTCAAACCAGAATGGATAGCAACCACTCCACCTACAAGATTTTCATACTCAACCTTCTGAAACCCCGCATCTGAGATCATTCCAGTAAAAGCTTCCTGCATGTCCAAGCACAAAACAAAGAAGCAATAAATATGCAAAGTGAATAAACCCAGGTAACGATGGAAAGTGAAGAAACCCAGGCATTGTCTATTTATCAAAGAGAATGAAACAACAACATAAATATGCACACACCCCTTTTTAGTCAAACAAAATTCAAAAAACATTTTACTCCACGAAAATCATAACATTAATGTTGGAAGACAAGCTTTGATTTCAATTGATCAACAACAAACAATTCCATAGCTGCATCAATTTTGGTTGACTGACCCATTAACACCACAGCCTTTTCGTTTCAGTTAAAAAGAAAATACCAAAAAGAAGCAACCAGAACAACAAACACAACAACAACAACAACAACAACAAGGAGAGAAGAGCTGGAATGACAACCATTTTGACAAGAGAAGAAACAGCTGATCCAAATCATGAAAGATTCTACAGATCTAAAGTCAAACATGCATTTCACAAAATAGATCTGATACAAATTGTTGGAAGAAGAGAAATCCCCAAAACATGAGAAACAAGATCCCCTCACGAGATTTTTTTACAAAGCTTGCACTAAAAAACCCAAACCCTAACCAGATATATAGGTAATATTACTTGTAAGAATCATACCAACTTTGGTAAAACCCATATTTGAAAAAGCGAAATCAAGTTTAAGATGGTTTTTCAACTTAATAAAAAACAAGAGCAAGTAGAAAGATGAACAACATATCTGACGATCTAATCGATGATCTCTCTTTCTCTCTCTCTAAACAGATTTAGGGAATTATTCGACCTTCAAACAGGCAGGATGAGGACAAGAGGGAGGAGGGAGCGGAGGAGAAAGAGAGAAAAGGCGGAGAAGAAAAGGTTGGAGAAGAGAAGAAGAAACCATTCGATTGAGGTTCTTGGGTTATAATTCCATGACGATGTCGTTAGCAGAATGAGGGGTAAAAGCATCCAAAATGTGTGTACGAACACTAATACAGGAATTTTGGTGTATTTCTGTCTTAAAGGGGCTAATACTTGTTTTGCAACACTTTTTTGGTAAAAATCCCTAGAATCAAACATAAGGGGCAATATTGCTATCCATCAAATTTTTTAAAGATTTGATTATTATTGTTTGACAAAATATTAAGTTTCTATCATTAATTGCTAATTAGAGAAGTTCTCTCTCTCTCTCTCTCTATATATATATATATATTAAAAGGGAGGCGGTCTTATAAGGACCGTCCTTAAGGTTCGCACCGTTCGGAACGCCCACGGGGGCCCACCTTATGACCCATCCAAATTGACCACTCATTCATAACCCCCTTATAGACATTGAATCCCATGAATTTGCATGGAGTCGGATGAACTAGACCATTGGATTGATGGTTAATTTTTTTTGTTTGATATAAAGCTATTAAACTTGTGGACCATGGATGAAGGGGTTAGAGGTATTAGATTGGCTTCAAATTTGATATGTAAGTTGGCCCCACTTGGATCTTTCAGCAGTCCCCCCTGTCCCATGACCAGTGGGGTCTCACACTGGGCCCCAATAGGCTGTCAGCACCGTGAACTGTAAGGATGATCCTTACAGGACCGCCTCCCATATTAAAAATCCCTACATTTATATCTATTGGATTCGAATCCCATGAATTTGAATGGATTCAGATGAACTAGACCATTGGATTGATGGTCAAATTTTTTTGTTTGATATAAAGTTATTAAACTTGTGGACTATGGATGAAGGGGTTAGAGGTATTAGATTGGCTTCAAATTTGATATGTAAGTTGGCCCCACTTGGATCTTTCAGCAGTCCCCCTTGTCCCATGGCCAGTGGGGTCTCACAGTGGGCCCCAATAGACGGTCCGCACCGTGAACTGTAAGGACGGTCCTTACCGGACCGCCTCCCATATTAAAAATCCCTACATTTATATCTATTATGTATAATATATAATTACTTATTTTATAGATTAATAGAAAAAGGCCGAGCCAACAAGCCTCGGGCTGACTAAGTCAAGCCCAAATTCGGCCCTCAAGGGTTGCAGATTTTTCAAAATCGGACCTTATCCTATCTTTGAAGTTTAGGACAAAATAAAAAAAAGCGACCTCATGCAACCTTTGGAGTTTAGGACAAAAAGACCAAAAAGAAAAAGCTCTTGCTTTTTGAGGGCTTTTGCAAGCCCCGCCAGCCCCCTCGTCAAAGTGATGGACTGACAGCCCAAGGATATTGGCTGTGCTTTTGAAAAGTTGATTTGAAAGTAGATATGACCATGTGCCACGTGCTTGCCTACTAACTGAGTCCCACAAATTGAAATAAAAGAGGATTAGACGTGTTTTAATCCCCGTGCTTGCCTACCAGCTTCCTTATGTGCTGCCTTCATGGAAAAATAATGTGGAATGCACCTCTGAAAGATTACTACATCTGCCGGTCAAAGAGGAATCCAAACTCATTGTCACGCATTCCGTATTTTGTGCGTACATCTGTATATCCAGCCAAAATCAAGGCCGTAAAGAAACTTGTAAACATAGGGACCACCACTTAAAACAAGGTGGATTACTCTATCAACATTTTAAGACTGGGAAATTATATGGTATCGGAGCAACCGAAAGGCTCACGTCCGATCCTCTTTTATTTCAAATGGCCTCAAAATCTTCCTCATCTTGCAGCCTTGAAAACCAAAGCATGAATGAGCAAAAGCTATCAATCACCTTCGGCAAGATGAAGTTCCAGGACCTGTCTGCTCAAATGCAGAGCATGATGATGATGATATCCTTAAATACAGCAGATATTTTTAGGATAAGAGAACCTTACTAACGAAAACAACTTCTTTGGTGCATGGATGATCCAAGAATTGAAATCATCTGAGGATTTTCCCCACAGTCACTGTGCCAACCAGGGACTCACGGTGACCATGGGAAACGCCTGGTAGGATCTGGACTCACAATCTAATGGAGGACAAGTTTCAGTGCATTATTTGAGAACAATTACCAATAATTAATACATAGCCGTGTGTCCATCTTAAAGCTTACTTCAATTGTCATTTTCCGCAAGTGAGTATGACCAGTGGCGGACCTATGATTCTCATTTAGGTGGGCTAGACAATGGTCAATTGAAAAAATGATACCCTCGGCAGGAAAACCTACAATTTCACTCGCTTCCGTAAGAGCAAGAATACAAGATGGAGAGCATAATTGTGAAAATTAGCCAATAGATATAACAATTAAGGCAAACATGATACAACAACAATCAAAGCAAATCATAAACCCAAAGTTAAATGGTCAACAAGACAATTCACACCATATCCAATTTTTAATTTCTTTAAATCAAGTAGTCTATGCCTAAAACCTATAAATCAAAATCTCTTCCATCAATATAAGATTCAATAGACACAAATTACAAGGACAATAGGATTTATGTCGCGGATCAACAAAAGGAAATGTCAAACAAGTGTTTGAAATCGTAATGAAAGTGGAAGAAGAAACATGCAAAAGTCTCGATTATCTTTTCTCCATGGATTGGTAAAAATAGAGAAATAATTGATTTTCAATACCAAATCATCCAAAAGGGAAAAGTAAAAAGGAAAAAGGGGGAAAGAAATCCAATAATCCTTACAGGCAACAGAGCTGGATCGGATCGAGATGGACTACCTGAGATTTGGAAAGTTTGTGAATGATCGAACCATGGGTTCTGTAGGAAGACGGCAGGAAAGAAAATGGTGTAAAAAAAAAAAAAAAAAAGGAACAGAGCATTTAAAAAAAATAAGAAAAAAGAGAGAAGGAGACGAAGTCTTAGGGGAGGATCGGATCCCAAAATCTCATGAATCGTAGATTTTAGGCGCAAAAATCAACGATGATTTGCGGCTGCCAAACTTGGATACAGCATAAAATCGTGGAAAGAAAAAAAAAAAAATTTCCCCGCATATTTTGTTACCAAACATGCCCTTTGTGTCATACTCTCACTAGTTTACGTCGGAACGAAGGGCCCATTGCTTGAATCCATTTACTTTATGTCGGAAGGGGCTATAGCCCCAAAATAGTCCCACTCGGTTTGGTCTCCTCTGCTAGAAAGATATATTTTTATATATATATATATATTTATATATTTTAGGTAAGGTTAATGTATAAATATATGTATATTGCAACAAGGAAAGAGTACGAATGTACAGGAGCACCCCTTTGTTACTTGATGGCCCCAGGAAGGCCCAGCAACAAAGGAAGAGCTAGGGTGTCATACGGTATTGCTATCCATCCCACAGCACCCTCCAGGGATCAATTCCTGGAAGGCCAGTTCTCCTTATATTTTCCTGGTCACTGGGCCACCTCAGAAGAAAACGAAGAAAAAAAAGAAAAGAAAAAAAAATTGGTGGAAGAGCTACCTCACGGAAGCCCACAACATGTGCTCACAAAAAAAGAACCCACAAGCTTGGTGAGCTAAAAACCACAAGTCAGGTCAACAGGAACACAATATGATCTTAATAAATTGAAACATCGACAATTTATGTACCATTGGTTTTGCTCACTGTTCTTTGATTAATTACTCTCAATTTCAATCTCTACGTTGTTTCCTTCATTTTTTATTAACTCAAGTTATACAGAGAATACACTCATTATAAGATGTGCATGTGGGTACAACTGAAGTGACAATAATAACAATGATGAAAGATGTTGGGTTTTGAGTAAAAATGTTTTGAGGTTAATGAAAAACTTAAAATATAAGCAAGATGAGGGCTCCTTCCTATATAAATAGAGAGGAGTATATGGATAGCTTCACAGTTTATAGTTGTCGCTGATCTAGGGCAGGAATCCATCTCTCTCTCTCTTATTCCCTTTGACACCCTTGCTATCATTATCAACATGGCTACGTCCTGTGTGCCTGAACACAATGAGACTCTCTCCATTGTTGAGAAAGGATGGAAGCCATTTGAGCTCAGTCAGTACCAGGGGTTCTGGCTTCCTCTAAAATATTTTTCAGAAACAATGGCATGTCGTGAACACTTTGAATCTAGCAAAGACGACGTAATACTCATTACCACACCCAAATCGGGCACGACATGGCTAAAAGCTCTCACCTTCACCGTCTTGAACCGTACTCGTCATGACCTCAATAACCATCCTTTGCTCACAACGAGCCCACATGAGCTTGTACCGTGGTTAGACTTGGACCTTTATGTGGACGGCAAGATTCCTGACCTTACAAACCTCCCCTCCCCCCGCCTCTTCTGCTTGCATCTCCCATACGAACTGCTACCGACTTCAATAATTGAATCCAATTGCCGCATCATTTATATGTGCCGGAATCCCAAGGACACCTTTGTTTCCCTGTGGCTTTTCCTAAACAAGTTTCTGTCGGAGGATGAAGCACCCTGTGTGGGTAAAACACCGTAATGACGAAGTTAAGCAATGATCACGGCTAAACTCGCCGAGCTCCTCAGCTTCTGTGGTAGAAGATCGTCAGCTCGGCAGTTCGGTCAATACCTTGGCAGCTCGGTAGATCAGTCTAGCTTGCGAGGTCAGCACCGCAGTTCGGCAGCTCGGTATGAGTGCCAGTCCGGTGCAAAGGCGCGCCACGGCCAAGCTATCCTTGGTCCCAGGCCACAGCACCCCCAGCCACAGCACTAGAGTTAGAGTGGGCCGCCATTCTCCTCCTAGAGTCAGAATGGGCCGCCATCTACCTTCTGGAAATACGGCGCGCCCTGACAGATATGGGCGGTCATTTATGGCGATAGGATTGCTCATTTATGGTGATAAGAGGTGTGCTTTATCATCCCTGTACGCCAGCCGGCTGAAGGCGTGGAAAGTGAGGTAGGGGTGTTGTCCGCTCCACCTACTGCTGCCTGTCAGGGTATGGAGCGATGGGACCTCACCTCACCTACCCCCACTCACGGAGAGAATGAACGAGGAACACTCGCCTATATATGCATGGGATCAGCCCCATGAGAGGTACGCACCACGCAATACACAGCCCACTACTCTCAACATTACACAAGCTCTCATTCCTCTCTTCCTCCTCCTGTTTAGTTTTCTCAGAGCTAACTCAGGCATCGGAGTGCCTTCGGCTCACGGCAGCCAGGGCCTCTGACCCAAGTCTTTCTCCTTCCCTTTCAGGTTATTGGAGTTCAGCATTTCCCGTCCTAAGGAGTTTAACCTCAATCTCATCCTAATCTAAGTAGGTGTCGTTTTTACCGCCTACAGTTTGGCGCCGTCTGTGGGAATCCTGAACAAAAAGCTTGTAAACACCATTCCTCCAAAAACCAGGAATGGTGAAGGACCTTCCAAGGGCAAGGCTGTGTCCACGCAGCCTACATTGGCGCAGAATCTTCCACCTCCACCCCCTCAGCAGAGGAGGTCTGGGGGGAGGTCTCCCACTGTCCAAACTGTGTCGCAGTCCAGGGGAGTGACCATGCCCTCCCTTCGCGACGTTCCACCCCCAGAACAACCTCACCACAGCCATAGGCGGACGGTGCAGGGCGAAAAGTCGGTCACCAAGCCGCACGAGAAGTCGGCCCGGGCTAGATCGCAGTCTCATCATCAGGCCAGCCTTGAGCACGACGAAGACCCCCGCCGGGAGGAAATCAAAGCACAAAACCTCCTCATCCAGGAGCAGCGCGAGCTTATCGAACGGCTCACGCGACAGCTCGAAGGCAAGAAGGATCAGAGCCCGCCGCCCAGGCGTCCGGGCCACGGACCAGACCTGAGGCACGTCCTCAACAGTAAGAGGCGTGACCGGGACCAAAGAGAAGAAGGCTCGAGCAGCAGCCACATACACGAAGAGCCAAAGAAGCAACGCCAAGGGCTGGAAGACGCTGAGCTGAAGAGGTGGATCGACCAGCAGGTGAAACAGACTATCCGCCAGAATATGGAAGCTACTGGTCCCGACCGAGACCAGTATGCCACCTTTGAGGCTGAAGATACTGGCGCGTCTCCTTTCTCTAGGGAGATAAGAAGATACACGCTCCCCGAGAAGTTCAGCGTCCCAAGGTTCACCCTATATGACGGAACCTCGGATCCTGCTGCCCACCTCCGGCATTACGTCCAAAGGATGTCGGTCTGGGGGGATGACGATTCCCTGAACTGTCGAGTGTTTTCCTCCAGTTTGGCGGATCTCCCCCTGCGATGGTTCTGCTCGCTTCCCGAAGAGTCCATCTCCAGTTGGCGACAACTCCGGGCCTCCTTCCTGGGGAAATTCCAGGCTCATCGCGTCATCCCAAAGACCGATGCCGACCTGATGGCCCTCCGGATGCAGGAGAACGAGAACGTCACCCAGTTCGCCCGCCGATTCTGGACTGTCTACAGCCAGATCGAGAGCGCCTCTGAAGAACTGGCAGTGAGATCCTTCCAGCTGGCTCTGCAGCCAGGCATTCCGCTTCGGGCGCAGTTGGTCATGTACCCCGTGACCACCATGAAGGAGCTGATGACGCGGGCCAATCGGTTCATCCTGGCAGAAGAGGACGAGGCGCGAGGTCGGGAAAACTTCGGCCTCACTAAGAAGAGCCAACCGGCAAAGGGAGATAACAGGCCGTCCCGAAGGGAGGATCGACGCAGAGATCCGTCCCCAGATCGGCGCAAGGCCCGGTCCTCGGAGCAGCGCCGAACTCCCTCCGCCTCGACGTCAGGATCACGGGGCAGCAGAAGGTCGGGCCACGAGCCGACCTCCCACGTGGCAGTAAATACCATTTTTAAGGAGCCAATCTACAGGCTCCTCAATAAAATAAAGGCGCAGCCGTTCTTCAAATGGCCGCGGCCAATGACGGCCGACCCCTCTTCCCGGGACCAGACGAAGTTCTGTGCCTACCACAAGCAGAACGGGCACAGGACCGACGAGTGCAAGAGCTTCAAGTTCCACCTGGAAGACCTTGTGAAGGAGGGGCACCTTCGGGAGTACGTCAAGCAGGAGAGCCGAGGTGATGGCCGACCTCCGCGGCGGGAAGCTGATAACCAGGACAGCGAGCCGGAAGGAGTCATCCACGTCATTCACCTCGCCGCCCCACCTAAGAAGAGCTCTCAGGCCCGCGCTGAGGCCCGGCGCGCCTCACATCAGAAACAGGTGCTGACCGCGGCGCCAGAGCCGGCCGCGAAGAAGGCCAAAACAGAGGGGGTCAGAATATGGTTTTCTGATAAAGACCTGGAAGACGTCGAGCTCCCGCACAACGACGCTCTAGTTCTCACCTTGAAGCTACAAAACTTCTTGGTTCAGAGAGCTCTCGTCGACCCTGGCAGCTCGTCCGAGGTCCTCTACTACGACTGCTTCAAGAAGTTGGGCCTGAAAGACGAGGACCTCCAGGCATGCCGCACCCCTCTGGTCGGCTTCAGTTCCAAACCTGTCTATCCCAAGGGCAGGATCTCCCTTAGAGTCCAAGTCGGTGGCGCCTGCAGACAGGTCGACTTCCTAGTGGTCGATGTCCCTTCCCCGTACAATGTAATAATGGGGAGGACATGGCTGCATAGCATGGAGGCGGTGCCCTCCACCCGGCATCAAAAACTCAAGTTCCCTTTGGAGAGTCGATCGGGACGGACGGAAGTGATCACCGTCAGGGGCGACCAGCACATGGCCAGGCAATGCCTGCTGGCCGTGCTGTCTGACGAGGCCGGGCCGTCCCAAGTCAATGTGACCGAGCTGGATAGAGAGGCCGAGCTCGAGGACGTCGGCAGGGCTCCGGCGCAGAAGAGCATCGAGGACCTCACCAAGGTCAATATCGATCCCGCCGACCCCGACAGATTCTTTCTCGTGGGAAGTCAGCTCCCCGAGACCGAGAAGATAGAGTTGCTGAACCTCCTCGAGGAGAATAAGGCGGTCTTTGCCTGGACACCGTACGAAATGCCCGGCATTGACCCCGCAGTCATCTGTCACGAACTGAAGGTGGATCCCAACCATAAGCCCGTGCTTCAAAAACCGCGCCGGACTGGGGTCCCGCAGACTGAGGCCGTGGCTGAGGAAGTTCAGAAACTCCTTGAGGCAGGTGCAATAAGAGAGGTCCACTATCCGCAGTGGCTAGCCAACACCGTGGTGGTCAAGAAGAAGACGGGCAAATGGAGGGTCTGCGTGGACTTCACCGACCTCAATAAGGCCTGTCCAAAGGACAGCTTCCCTCTTCCAAAAATCGACCAACTCATTGACGCCACTGCCGGACACGACCGGATGAGCTTCCTGGACGCCTACCGGGGGTACCACCAGATCCCCATGTACGCGGCAGACCAGGAGAAGACAGCTTTCATCACTCCCCGGGGCACCTATTGTTACAAGGTGATGCCCTTCGGGTTGAAAAACGCGGGAGCGACCTACCAGCGGTTGGTGACGAAGATGTTCCAGGCCCAGCTCGGCAAAACGGTGGAGGTCTACATCGACGATATGGTCGTCAAGTCCAAGAGGTCGCAGGACCACCTGACCGACCTCCGCCAAATTTTCGACATCCTTCGCCAGTTCCAGTTGAAGCTGAATGCATCCAAGTGCGCCTTTGGGGTCGGTTCCGGCAAGTTTCTGGGAAGCCTGGTCACAAGAAGGGGGATCGAAGCTAACCCCGACCAGATCACCGCGATCCAGGACCTTCAGTGTCCGACCTCGGCGAAACAAGTTCAGCGGCTGACCGGAATGGCTGCCGCCCTGAACCGATTCATTAGCCGCGCTTCAGACAAGTGCAGACCCTTCTTCCAACTCTTGAGAAAGGGCTCCAAGTTCCAGTGGACGTCAGAATGCTCTGAGGCGCTGCAGCAGCTAAAACAATATCTTTCTTCTCCACCACTGCTGTCAACCCCGACCTTTGGAGAGCCACTGTTCTTGTACTTGTCGGTCTCGGACCATGCAGTGAGCTCGGTACTCATCAGAGAGGACGACGGCCAGCAAAGGCCCATCTATTACACGAGCAAAACCCTGCTGGACGCCGAGACCCGGTATTTGCAGCTTGAAAAGCTCGCCTTGGCGCTCGTCAGCGCCTCTCGGAAGCTCTCCCACTACTTCCAAACCTTCACAATAGTGGTCGTGACCGAATACCCACTGAAGGCTCTTCTCCGGAAGGCAGATTTCTCCGGACGAATCTCCAAATGGGCTGTCGAACTGGGGCAATATGACATCGGCTATCAACCCAGAACGGCCATCAAAGCCCAAGTTCTCGCGGACTTCATTGTGGAGTTTACCCCTCAGAGTTCGGCACCGACCGCGCTCGACACCGAACTGGGGGACGATACTGGTACGGAGGTTATCACTGAGATGAATAGCGGTACGGAGATTGTCACCGAGACGGAGCAAGAGCGTTCCTGGAAAGAACTACTAGACTCGTCGTGGAAAGTCTTTGTTGATGGATCCTCGACATCCAGGAGAGCTGGCGCTGGCGTGGTTCTCCAGTCTCCCGAGGGCCTCGTCATCGAGCAAGCTGTGACCCTCGGCTTCAAGGCATCTAACAACGAGGCCGAATATGAAGCCCTCATTGCCGGACTTAACAGTGCCAAGATCCTGGAGGCCCGGTCCGTTGTGATTTTCAGCGATTCTCAGCTGGTGACAAGCCAGCTCAGCGGAGACTACCAGGCCCGGGATGACCGGATGGCTGCCTACCTTGCCCACGCCCGGGGACTCCTCTCCCAGTTCGAAAGGGCCGTGGTCCGGCAGATCGGGAGAGAGTGCAACTCCCATGCAGACGCCCTCGCTAGCCTCGCCTCGGCTGTGGAAGCTGGAGAAAGGAGAACTATTGAAGTAGAAACGTTGCAGGAGCCCAGCATCAACCTCCAGCAACCCCGGCAACTCATGTGCCTGGACCTCGGCCCGAGCTGGATGGACCCCATCATCGCCTACCTGAAGGATGACCAGCTGCCGGAGGACAGGACTGAAGCTAGAAAGATCAGATTGAAGGCGTCCCGGTTCTGGCTATCCCCAGACGGCAAGCTCTATAGAAAATCATTCACAGGGCCATACCTCCAGTGCGTGCACCCCAGCAAGGTCGACGACTTCCTCTACGAGATCCACGAAGGAGTCTGCGGCAGTCACATAGGAGGTCGGTCGCTTGCGTACCGAGCTATCAGCCAGGGTTACTGGTGGCCGTACATGCAGAAGGACGCCCAGCTTTACGCCAGGAAGTGCGAGAAGTGCCAGAAGTTCTCCCATTCTCTCCACCAGCCAGCCCAGGACCTAAGTCCTCTCTCCAGTCCGTGGCCTTTCGCCCAGTGGGGCCTCGACATCGTCGGACCACTTCACCGAACTCCAGGGAACAAGAGATGGTTGATTGTGGCCACGGATTACTTCACGAAGTGGGTCGAAGCTGAGCCTTTGTCCTCCATCACCGAGCTCGACACAAAGAACTTCGTGTGGAAGAATATCATCACAAGGTTCGGAATTCCCCGCACTCTCATTTCGGACAACGGGACGCAGTTCGACTCCAACCTCTTCAAGAGCTTCTGCCAGGAGTACGGCATTCGCAACATCTACTCTACCCCGGCGTACCCTCAGAGCAATGGCCAGGCCGAGATCTCAAACAAGGTGCTCCTCGACGGAATCAAAAAGAGACTCGACCGAGCTAAAGGAAGATGGGCAGAGGAGCTGCCAAGCGTTCTATGGGCCTACCGAACTACCCCAAGGCGTTCCACCTCGGCTACCCCGTTCTCCCTCGCCTACGGCATGGAAGCAGTCATTCCCCTTGAGGTCGGCCTCCCGACCTTGAGGTCGGAACTCTGCGACCAGGGCCTGAACGATCTGAACGTAGCACGAGAGCTGGACTTGGCTGAAGAGCGAAGAGAGGCGGCAGCTATCCGCCTGGCCGCCTATCAGCAGCAGTTGGCCAGGGGATACAACCCGAAGGTCAAACAGAGAAGATTCGCCATAGGAGAGTTGGTCTTAAAGAAAACACTTCCAGGCGATCGAGATCCCAACGAAGGCAAGCTGGCGCCCAACTGGCAGGGACCGTTCAGAATAACTTCTACAGCCGGCAGATCTGCCTACCGACTCGAAGATATGGAAGGGAAGCCACTCCCGCGACCATGGAACGCAACGCACCTCAAAAAATTCTATTTCTGAAAAATGTATTCAAGAAATCAAATATCAATAAAAGGCAGCTTTTCTGGAATGAGTGTTTGCATTGCTCCAAGGCTCGCAGCGGCTCGATACCTCTATTCGGAATGTCAAACTGTCAGCTCGGCTCCATCGCCAGCTCCGACATCAGGGTCCGGTAACAGTACCACCCTCGCGGCTCGGTACCTCTGTTCAGAGGGCCAACCGTCCTGAGCTCGGTGCCTTCACCAGCTCTGGCGGCACAGCCATTTCAGGGTCCGGTAAGATTACCACCCTCCCGGCTCGGCGCCTCTGTTCAGAGGGCCAACCGTCCTGAGCTCGGTGCCTTCACCAGCTCTGGCGGCACAGCCAACGGAATCATGGTCCGGTCTCGGTACCACCCTCACGGCTCGGCTCCTCTCTCGCTTAGTACCTATCAATCTACTCGGCAAGTTACTTGCAACGATACGCTACGCATCCCACCACAAGCAAAACAGACGACACAGAATATGCAAAGAATGTTGTTTGTAAAGAATGTTGTTTTATTACAAGATCAGCTTAAGTACAAGGTATGGCGAAACAAAAAAAATTACATAATTCAGGGAGCTGCTGCTCCCTCATTACAGCTAGTCCCGGCAGCACTCTCGCCAGGTACGGCTGGGGCAGCTTCGGGAACCACCGGAGGAGCAGGGGCAACTGTTGCTGGAGGGACCTCCGAGGCCGAAGGAGCGGGGGCGATTCCCGAGACGGCTCGCAACTCCGAGTCCGAGCGAGGAAACCTAGGGGAATTCTGAAAGATGGGGCTGTCCGGAGGGACACCAACCCTCCGCAAGGCCGCCTTCCACCCAAGTGCCCACGCCTTCTCTCGGATTCCTGGCAGTTGAGCCTTGTAGTCAGCTGCCAGTTTGCTGACCTCCTCATTCATCACGGACTCGTGCTCGGCGACGTACTCTTCCTTGAGTCTCGCTTCTTGATCTCTCAGAGCCCGCGCGAGCTCGGCCGCCTTCCCGTCCAGAGCCATCTCTAGCTTTCTCTCAGCCAGCTTCCTCTCAGAGATAAGCCTACTGTTGGTCCCCCGCAGCATCTTCATGTCTTCCTCCCTCCGCGACGACGCGAGACGGACCTCGTCTAGCTTCCAGGACAGTTGGACGTTTTGATCCACCGCCTGTTTTGCTTCCTCCTTGAGGTGCTCGGCCAAGGCCCGCTCTGCGTCGAGCTCGGCAAGAAGATCTTCCTTCGTCCTCGCCTCCTCCTCCAGGGCCGCGTCCCTTGCCGCCAGGGACTTGAGCAACTCCTCCTTTTCGGTTGCCCAATCTGCTGCCCTGGCTTCGGCTGCATCCAGCCTCCCCTTGCCAGTCTGGCACTTTTGCAAGACCTGCAGTGGAAAAAGGATTGTCACGAAATGAAACACAGCAGAAAAAGAATGTTGAGTCAATCGTGTACATACCGTTACCAGAGACCGCATTGAGGACATCAGCAGGGACTTGTTGTCCATCTGCGCCCACCTGGCCATGTCCTGGGGAAGGGCGCACGCTCGTCCCAGAGCGACAACCACTTCGGGGCTGACCGCTCGGTCCGACTCGGCTAGTTGCCTCCCCAGCACCCCCTCGATGTCCGGTCTCCAGGGGATGAAATCGGAGGGCGCGGCGGACCCCCCGACCGACACGGCAGGCTCCGAGGCAGACGGGGCTACGACCCTGGGCCTCTTCTCCGGCCTGCGCTCCTCAACGACCTCGGCAGTATCCCCTCTGCCTGGGTCGGAGTGCGATTCTTCAGAAATGGTTGCCGGAGCGCTCGCCCCAACATCTACTGCAGCAGGTATTCCCGACTGTGCATTATCGGTCTCGGGAGCAGGGACCTCTGCGCAGGCCGCCGCCGACATGCTTCTGGGGACGTCGGCACCTCGGGAGGGGGCCGAGCTCTCGCCGGTCTCTCCAAACGCTGCAGCGGCAAGGTCTTCCGCGATGAAGCGCTTGCGACGACCGCGCAACATCTCCACCTCGGACTCTCCCGAGCTGGTTGTGCTCCGGGACTCGCTGGAGACAACCAACTTCTGTCTTTGCCGCCTGCGCCCGGTCACGGCTTTCTTTTTCGCTACTCGTCCACGGACGGGAGACTGTCTGCCCGATTCTACCGGAATGCCGCTGGGAATCGCGACAGTAACAGCCTCCGGAACAGGAGTTTGATTCCGGTCGGTGCCCGATTCGGTGTCTTCTCCGTGAAGCACGGAGTCGATCCCGGTCACCCGCCTCGGAGCTAGGAAGGACTTGTAGTGCGGCGTGTACCCCAGCAGCGAATACGCGGCTCGGCAGTGATGGCCGCGGTACTTCCGCACCTTCTCGTGCCAATCACTGTTCACCCTCCACCGGTTCCTCCTGGCAAGCTCCCTCCTCTGCCGAAAACCTGCAGGAACATAACAGTGTCAGCAAGGGAAAGGAATGATCTAAATTCAAAATCCAGGGGCCTCGGTTTTTACTTGGGGGGACTCCAATTTTGCGCGGTATCCGGGCCATGGTGCTGGGCTCCGCCTCACCGAACTCCCACGCCCCGCGAACGAAGATACGGTCCTCCCCCGCGTATTTATACGAATCCTCCAGCGCGGTCACGAAGGCAGTCCGGTGGAGCCTTAGGCGCAGATAGTACGTATGACCCTCTGCGGATTTGCAGAGGTCATACGCCTCCTCGATGTCCGAGACACCGAGGTTGATGGACAAGACCTCGTTGAGCCGCACTGTCCCCATGATAATCTTGTATCCGTTGGGGAGCAGCTGGCAGGGGCTCAACCCCCACTCCCGGAGACATTCCCTGAGGAGTGGGTGGAGGGGGAACCGGACTCCTCCCTCCACGACGGCCACCAGCCAGAACGGCATCCAACCGTCGCTGTATGTGAAACCGTCGTCGGGGCCGTCTGGTCTAATCTCTACAGTCGCAGGGACTTCGTATTCCTTCCTAAACAGGCTTATGGACAGTGCGTCCCCTAGCCAATGCCTGTGCACACCCATTCTAGCCTAGAAGGAGGAATACCCACCAGAAGGGAAGAAGACAGAAGAAAGAAGTCCTACAGTGAAGCTCCTACAGTGCTCTGCGAGCAGAAGGGTCGCAGGCAACAGGAAAGTATTGTTCTTCAGTAGGTTGCAGCAGAAGTTCTGAGGATCGAAAAGAAGGAAGACGGAGAAGGAACCCTAATTTATAAAGGATGGAGGCGCCGTTTCAGATTTCGAGAGAAGCCTTCAATATGGCCCTACCTCGAGTAGCCCTAGAGTCGCCTCGGGCAGCCCAGTCGCCTCGGGCAGCGCAGTCGTCCTGCAGATTTGATTGCGCGCCCTCAACAAAGGCGACACGTGGCACGGTGCCACATTCCCAGAGGACTATTCAATGCCTCGACAGGCGAAAGGGCAACCGCCTCGACTGACGGAAAGAACTTAATGCAGCACTCCACGTCAGCGAAAGAACTTAATGCAGCACTCCACGTCAGCGCAAGAACTTAATGCAGCACTCCACGTCAGCAAAAGGCGATGAGGAGACCCCATCGAACCGAGACCCCACCGTTTCGGCAGTTCGGCACAACGGGCACTGTCGAAAGGTTAGTGGCAGTACCGGCCTGACTAAAACCACTCAGCTTCCGACCTGCTCCAAGTAGCCCACAGGCCAAAAGCTGGGGGGGAAATAATGGGTACGGAACAGCCGTCGGAGACCACGGTCATGCATCGGGTCTCGGTCGTTGGCCGACGTCTCAATCCAAAGAATAGCAAGGAGTTTCGACTCAAAACAGAAAAGCAATGCAGCATTCCATCAACCACAAACATTTCATCAAGAACAAGAAAGCATCAGAATGCGAGCGAAAATCAGAAATTTTTATTAATCACAGCTCCTGATTACAAGACGGATGAAGATACAATCAAAGAAAGAAAAAATTACAAAAACCCTCAGAGGGCTGCAGCTTCCACATTGCAGTCGATCTCTGGAGGGACCTCGGCTGCGACCGTGCTGGCCTCGGTAGCAGTTGGGGCAGTTTCAGGGCAAACCACGGCGGCTTCAGGAGGGACTTCGACGACTGCCGCCACTTGGCAGCCCCCGGGATCAGCACTGACAACCGGAGCCTCTTGAGGCACCTCGGGAGCAGCGTCCGCCTCCGGGCGCGACTGCGAAGGAGGGTCGGAGGAGACCTGGGACACGGCTGCGAGAGGCCCAGAGTCCGGGCAGGAAAAACTTGGGAGACTCAGGAAGAGTGGGCTATCCTCGGGGACCCCAGCCTTGTGCAAGGCTGCCTTCCACCCGAGCTCCTAGGCTCGGTCCCGGATCCCCGGCAGCTGAGCCTTGTAATCAGCAGCCAGCTTGCCAACCTCCTCCTCCATGATGGAGTCATGCTCGGCGAGGAACTCCTCCTTGAGCCTGGCCTTCTGTTTGGCCAGGGCAGACTCGACCTCGGCCGCCTTCCCCCTCAGCGCCTTCTCCAGGGAACTTTGCGCCTGGTTCCGCTGGGAGAGGAGTCTCTTGTTTGTCCCCTTTGTGCTCTTCAGTTCGTCCTCCATCTGTTTCGCCGCAGCCCGGAGATCATCGAGCTCGGAGGAAAGGTGCTGGTTCTGGACCTTCTCGTCCTCCAGCTCATCTTTGAGGCGCTGGACCTCAACCTTCGACTCTTCGAAATCAACGACGAGGCCGGCGTTCTTGGCCGTCACCTCCGCCAGCGTCGCATCCTTGGACGCCAAGGACGCCCGCAGCTCGTCCCTTTCGACCACCCACTCAGCTGCCCGCGCCTCGGCCGCGTCCAGCCTCTCAATGCCCACCTGGCACTTCTGCAACAGCTGCAAGACGGAAACCCGAAGTCAATAAGACGACAGGGACTAAAAGCTGAGGGAAAGACAATTGCACCTACCTGCACAACAGATTGCATCGAGGAAAGCAGGAGAGACTCGTTGTCCATCTCCGCCCACCTCGCCATGTCCTGAGGGAGGGCGCAGGCTCGCCCTAGCGCTGCGACCACTTGGGGATTGGTCGCGCGGTCTGTTTCGGCCAGCGGCCTCCCCAGAGACCCCTCGATGGCCGGCCTCCACGGAGCCGGAGGAGGGGGCAGGATCGTCCCACCAGCAGACGAAGTCGAAGGGCCAGGCGAGGCCTCGACCCTTGCCCTCTTCTCGGGTCGTCCGCCCTCGACAGCCTCGGCCGAACGGGCCCGACGTCCAGCCCCAGCGGCATGATCCGAGGGTGGGACGACTGTGGTCACGGCCGGAGGCGGAGCTGTGACGACCCCTGCCTCGTCAGGCCGAGCAGCCGCGACCACGGCAGGACTAACCGCCTCGACATCCGGGGCAGGAATGCCACCTGGGGATGCCGGAGGCGCCGCGGCCACTGCCTGCGGAGGATCCCGGACCTCGCCTCCGATGTCTCCGAAGGCCGCCGCGGACAGGTCCTCCGCGGCATAGCGTCGCCCGCGCTGGCGCAGCATTTCCTCTTCCTCTTCCTCTTCCTCCGAACTGGACGCTGCTAGCCTCGTTCGGGAAGACGGGGGCTTGGCCCTCGAGGGTCTGGCGGACTCTGCGGCAGAGACTGCTGGACCACGTTCTGCCAATTCGACCAGGCGACCGGCGGGAATTGCAACGGTCACTGTAGCCGAGCTCGGTACCACGGCCGCCTCTGTTCCTTGACTCGCACCTTCGCCGCTAAGGACGGAGTCTATCCCCGACACCTTTCTGGAGGTGTTGAAGGACCGATAGTGGGGCACGTACCCCAAAAGGCACCAGGCAGCACGGCAGTTGTGGCCGCGGTAGTTCCTCACCAGCTCGTGCCAGGCGCTGTTCACTTTCCAGCGATTCCTCCTCGCGAGCTCCCTCTTTTCGCGAAAATCTGCACAGACAAAACCATGTCAGAAGCCAGAAAAGGAGAAAGAAAAGAACTGCAAACCGAAAGAACTTCGGCCTTTACTTGGAGGAATCCCTATTTTTCGAGGGACCCGGACCGTGGTAGCAGGCTCTACTTCGCCGAACTCCCATCCACCTCTGACAAGCACTTTGTCTTCGCCAGCATATCGGTTGGAGTCCTCTAGCGCGGTTACAAACCCTGTCCGGCGGACCCGCAGCCGGAGGTAATAAGTATCCCCCTCTGCGGATTTGCAGAGGTCATAGGTGTCCTCAATATCTGGGACGCCAAGGCCAATTCCCAGAATCTGGTTGAGCCGCACTACCCCCATTATGATTTTGTATACATTGGGGAGTAGCTGGCAAGGGCACAACCTCCACTCCCAGAGGCAGTCCCGGACCAGTGGGTGCAGGGGAAAGCGAACTCCCCCTTCCACTACAGATACCAACCAGAAGGGCATCCAGCCGTCACGATAGGTGAGGCCGTCATCGGGGGTATCCGGTCTGACCTCCACATTGGAGGGGACCTTGTATAAATCCCTAAAATGGACTATGGAGTCTGAGTTTCCTAGCAGATGCCTATAGACTCCCATTCTCGACTCAGACAGACCTACCTAAAGAAGACGAAGAAGAAGAAGAAGACGGAGAAGACTCCTAATGGAGATTGCCCAAACAAAAACACCGGAAGGACGTAAGCGCTGGAGAAAGCTCTCTTGCAAAACGCAGTAGAAATCTGAAGAAAGCAGAGGAAGGCGAAGACGAAGGGGGCGCCCTGATTTATAAAGCCTGGGGGCGTCGATTCGATTTTCGAGGAGAGCCTTTAAGAGGCGTCTCCTCAATCAACCCTAATGTCCCATCTCGCAGCCCTAACGTCTCCTCGAAGTAATGGCAAGACAGCTAAAGGAAGCGACACGTGTCACTACTAGCGCGATATCCGAAGACTATTTAATATCCAGGACAGGCGAAAAGACACCTCCAAGGGGCCCGCGTGATAGCAGCGACCCCCAGACCCAAGGGGGCCCTCTTGATCCGAAGCTCCCTCGTCCCGGTACTACCTTCATGACGGTCACCCTCACTTGAGCTCGGTAGCAGAACCAGTTATACGGTCATCAAGCTTCTGACCCCTTCGAGCCAGGAGGCTCTCAGGAGTCAAAAGCTAGGGGGCAATTGTGTGGGTAAAACACCGTAATGACGAAGTTAAGCAATGATCACGGCTAAACTCGCCGAGCTCCTCAGCTTCTGTGGTAGAAGATCGTCAGCTCGGCAGTTCGGTCAATACCTTGGCAGCTCGGTAGATCAGTCTAGCTTGCGAGGTCAGCACCGCAGTTCGGCAGCTCGGTATGAGTGCCAGTCCGGTGCAAAGGCGCGCCACGGCCAAGCTATCCTTGGTCCCAGGCCACAGCACCCCCAGCCACAGCACTAGAGTTAGAGTGGGCCGCCATTCTCCTCCTAGAGTCAGAATGGGCCGCCATCTACCTTCTGGAAATACGGCGCGCCCTGACAGATATGGGCTGTCATTTATGGCGATAGGATTGCTCATTTATGGTGATAAGAGGTGTGCTTTATCATCCCTGTACGCCAGCCGGCTGAAGGCGTGGAAAGTGAGGTAGGGGTGTTGTCCGCTCCACCTACTGCTGCCTGTTAGGGTATGGAGCGATGGGACCTCACCTCACCTACCCCCACTCACAGAGAGAATGAACGAGGAACACTCGCCTATATATGCATGGGATCAGCCCCATGAGAGGTACGCACCACGCAATACACAGCCCACTACTCTCAACATTACACAAGCTCTCATTCCTCTCTTCCTCCTCCTGTTTAGTTTTCTCAGAGCTAACTCAGGCATCGGAGTGCCTTCGGCTCACGGCAGCCAGGGCCTCTGACCCAAGTCTTTCTCCTTCCCTTTCAGGTTATTGGAGTTCAGCATTTCCCGTCCTAAGGAGTTTAACCTCAATCTCATCCTAATCTAAGTAGGTGTCGTTTTTACCGCCTACACACCCGTTCCAGTAGAAGAGGCCTTTGAGTTATTTAACAGAGGCATCTCTCTCTATGGCCCTTTCTGGCAGCATTTGTTGGGGTACTGGAAGGCCAGCTTGGAGAGACCCGAAAGGGTCTTGTTTATAAAGTACGAGGAGCTTAAAGAAGCCCCTGCATTCCATTTGAGAAGGTTGGCTGACTTCTTAGGTTACCCTTTTTCAGAAGAGGAGGAGAGAGAAGAGATGGTAGAAAAGATAGAGAGGTTTTGTAGCTTTGACAGTCTCAAGAGTTTGGGGTTAATAAAAGTGGGAGTACGAGGCTTGGAGGTCAGAATAAGAATTTCTTTAGGCGTGGTGTTGTTGGGGATTGGGAGAATCATTTAACAAAGGAGATGATAGAAACACTGGATAAACTTACCCAACAAAAATTGGAGGCCTCTGGTTTGACATTCAAAGATGCTAAGAAATAATTCAGAACTTGTGGTCGACTTTGTCAAAGTTACTGGGCACTTTCTTCATCTAGAAAGTACTCACGTATGTGCATGTGTGTGATGGGTTGCTTGCAATGCAGGAAGTTGCAACTTCGTTGGAGTTGAGCTTAATGGGTTGGTAACCTTTTTTTTTTTTTTTTCATGAGTCTGTTATTTACTAGTGGCTGTAAGCCTGTAACCTTTCTATTTCTAATGCAGTTAGTAATCTATTCCATCAGAATTCATTCTGTCCATATTTTCTCTATCACACCACTACAATTTAGCTTTTTTGCGACGCTGAAAAACCGTCGCAAAAAGTAATTGCGACGCAAAAAAATGAGCGTCGCAAAGGGGTCGCAAATAATGGGGTCGCCGAAAGATTAGCTACACTAAAGACTCTAGCATGGCAATAGAAGAGAGTATTTGAGACGGTTTCAAAGCGTTGCTAATAACGTATCAATTGCGATGCTTTCTAAACGTCGCAGATAATGATTTATTTGCAACGACAAAATTGCGTCACGAATAATTTATATTTGCAACGATTCAAAAAAGTAGTTAATAAATCATTAAAGGCGACACTCTTACAAAGTTGCAAATAATCTTTTTTCGCAACGCTTATGTGGTGTCGTAAATAATCTTCATCTTGTTACATTTGATTACTTGCAACACAATAAAAGCGTTGCAAATAATGGGGTAGCAGAAAGATTAGCTACACTAAAGACTCCAGCATGGCAATAGAAGAGAGTATTTGAGACGGTTTCAAAGCGTTGCTAATAACGTATCAATTGCGACGTTTTCTAAACGTCGCAGATAATGATTTATTTGCAACCACAAAATTGCGTCACGAATAATTTATATTTGCGACGATTCAAAAAAGTAGTTAATAAATCATTAAAGGCGACACTCTTACAAAGTTGCAAATAATCTTTTTTCGCAACGCTTATGTGGTGTCGTAAATAATCTTCATCTTGTTACATTTGATTACTTGCAACACAATAAAAGCGTTGCAAATAATAGTTTTTCAAATTTTTTTTATTATTTTCAAAAAAAATATATTTGTCCTGCTTTAATACTCTATCAATATAAATATAATCTCATCTCTAAGTAGCAATTGAGGTATGAAATTAAATATCACTCCATCAATGTAAAAACATAAACTAAGTTAATTTATTGAATTTGAGTGCAATAAAACACTTGTCCTCATCACAAATTATTGCTGAAGATATTGATAAAATTCTGTTAAATATAAATCTATCTAATAGTTGGTCTCAATATAACATAGAAACAATAACTGAAATGCGGTATTCGATATGTATCACAGAGAGACAATGAACAATTTCCACGATAGAATATAGCATCCTCAAATTGATCTGCGCCATCCAAACCGGTCCAAAAAATATTGCTTCTTCTTATTTTCTCTTTATCTCCCATTTCGATCTGTAAAAAATAAAACAAGATAGATGTTAAAATCTATAAAAAAAATCGAGACCATTAAATTTGTTTGAAATTGAATGGTTGCACTCCTTTTTACGTAAGTTAGACATTGCACCAAGGTGATGGTTACACTCTTTTTTGATGTCATACTAAATCAAAATAATATCTGAGTTTTAATTGCACCAAATATTGAACAACTATAGATATATATATATATATATAGAGAGAAGCAAAAAATAGAGTCTTTGTACTTATCAACCTATCTCATGTGTCTTCTGCAGATAATGTATAGAAGCAATGTATATATATTTTACCACGGAGGAGTGGCCCTCTTTTGCGTCATTATAGATTGCATCATAGCCTCCATATTCTTTTTCCAGGATCTCATGTCATCCATCTGAGCCTCTATTTGTTGTTTTTGACCTGCCATCTGAACCTCAATCTGGGCCTCCATTTGCTGTCTCCAAGCCTCCATCTGAGCTTCCATCCGCTGCAATTGCTCAGTCAACTCTTGAGCTTGTCTTTCAGCTGTCGTGGCCCTATTAGTAAGTTCTTCCACCCGTGATCATTGTGAAGGCCTGTTGATGAGGATGGAGGGGCCACCACGCCATGCCCAAGACCTCGAACATATCCAGGCCTTGTACCCAACACTCGCTTGCATATCTCATCATCTGTCAATGGGGTAGAATACTTTTCTGTGGACTGCGACTGGAGTCTAATCATTTTCTCCTACAAAAGCAAAAAATTCACATAAATATTTAGTCATCATGTATAGAAAAAATGAAGAGCAGAAAAAATAAGTAATAAAATGAAACTTAAAAAAAAATGTCCTTACATAGAGCAGCTGACACTCGAGAGTAGACCGATCCTTCTCTAGGCTATAGTGTGTCTTTTTCCACAATTCTATCCTACCGATTGGAGCATCACGCTGTATAAATTCAAACACAATATTAAATTTAAAAAAAAGAAGTTAATAAAAAAGTACTTATTAAAATACTAGAATTACTAATACCGTCTCATGAAGATATTGGACAAATGACTTTGATCCCTCACAATGGTTCACTTTAAGTTGCTGTCGGTTCTCAAAATTTTTTTTTTTTTTTACTAACTTTCTGCATTGAAGTTAATGAATTAATTAGAAATTCCATCAAGATTTTCTAAAAAAAATCATTTTTATGTAGGTAATGCAGTTAAAAAAAATTCACCTGAAAATCATCTGAACAAAACCTATTGCAGCACATCTCCCAATCTTCTTGTGACACACCCTCATAAGGTTTCTGAGATGCCACCTCATGATTGCCAAACCTCTTATAATGAGAGTGCAATCTGTTCCTATAGTTCTTGAATGTTAATGCTAAATAACTGTTAACAGCTTTTTTCAATCGTGAATCATGAAGATCTATATCAAATTTCTCCTACAAATAAGATGCATTCATAATAAGTTTGTCACGTATATTTTACAGGAAAGAGATAACTTAATTTTGCATCCAACTTTCAAATAACATAATATGCAAAATAAAAGCAAAAAATAAAAATTTGGAGAACTTAATTACCAAAATGCGATCATAAAATATTTGCCTCTGTTCCTGTTTAACTGCTGGCCATGTGGAACACGCAGGAGGAGCATATGTTCGACAAATTATACCAACTTCAGTCTTAAGTCGCTTGGCATACTTGCCAACTGGTCTCGACAGCCCTTTAGGAATTTCAATCCTTAGCTTTTGATCTGTATCCTTAATGTGCCTAGTAAGGGAGATATTTTTTGACCTCCCACGTCCTTTTCTAGTGGAGGTCGAAGCTAAAAGGAACAAGGAAATCATTAATAAAAAAATACATGACATTTAATAATTTTATAAAATATATAACCAATAGTATTGATCTTACCAACGCTACTCATGGAAGTGCCTTGTATATGTGACTCTAGCTCAATCGTCGAATCAAATATTGAAGCATCCCGTAGATGTGCACTTGTTTGCCTTCCTGTTGTCATAACTATAAAAAAAAAGTACATAAAAATATTTCCAATGAAAATAAGTAAAGCCCATTTCAAGTAATTAACACTTAACTCAAAGGCTATAAAAGCCACATGCGAATTGAACTTTAGAAAAAGAGTGAAATACACTATTCACCCTTATATAATTAAGAACTGAAACTCAAGCTTCATAACAGAGCTGAATGAAAAAAAATGATTCATGTAGCTGCGTGTAATTGTTAGGACATAATGCTTTATTGTAGAAAATAAAATGAAATAAAAATTAAGAAGCTATATCAATATCATCATCAGTCGGCATTTGCTCTTCTTCATCAGTACAATAGTCCATCAAAGTATCATCTTCTGCATCACTTTCATCACCATTAATGAAACCGGCATCTGTCTGATCTGACTCCACATTGATGACCACAACATTAGCATCAACTTCATATGCATCAACGTCCGTCGTATTTAGAGACAATGGTTCAACTTCCTCATCATTTTCTTCATTATCCAATAATTCAGGAGTTTGATGATGTTGAACAATCCCATCAACTTCTAATTGGTCCTTTGTTGGAATGCATCACCCTCAATTGAATCTCTCTCTTCCTCGTCAACCTCTAAAACATCATAGACATTTCTTGGCTTTGTCATTTGGGCAACTTGCCAATCACCTCTAAGTTTGGCGTCCTTGAGATAAAAGACTTGTATGGCTTGAGACGCTAGCACATAAGGATCATTTTCATAGCACGTTCAAGATACATTAACACTAGTGAAGTATGCGTCCGTATGTATTCCTGTCTTTTTATTACCAACATCCCACCAATCACACTTGAACAATATAACTCGTTTTTTAAAGCAATAATCCAATTCAATAATGTTTGTTAATACACCATAATATTGGATCTCCTTATCACCTTCATACACTTTCACAACAACATCACTATTTTGAGTTCGACGATACTTTTCACGTTCTTTTGAATGAAACCTAATCCCATTAACGATGCAGCCAGTGTACTGTGTCACTCGATTATCAGGACCACATGCTAATGAATATAAATTATCAGTAGCTTCGGGAGATTTCTGTTGGCGCAAGAGTTGCATCTATTGATAAAAAGTATTCGGAATACTAAAAGTCAATAAATAGTTTGAATTACATATAATTTAAGCACCATATATGTATGAACACTTACACGTTTTTGAAACTATTTAACAAATTGACTTTGATGTCTCTGTTGGACATTATGCATGCTTTCCCCTTGAAACTCTGACTTATGCTCCCTATATAAGAAGTATATACCATTATACTATGAATGCAAAATTTAATATACAAATACCTCATATGCAATTATATTATAGGAACATAGTTCACTTACTCACGATATGATGCAATTTCCTCAGAATTATTTAGCACGTAATATTGGATTTTATTATACTCTACTATATCCAATATCTCATATGATGCAGATCCTAATGGTTGGACAACTTTTCCAAAAACATGAAGCCCTTCACATGGTTGCCCCTGACCTCCATCATAATTCAGCTCTTCACGGTTGAATTTTGTTTCTATTCCTTTGAGATACATAGAACAAAATGAGAGGCATTCACCGTCAATGTATGATTCTGCAATCGAGCCTTCTGGAAGTGCTTTGTTGCGCACATATTGCTTTAAAGTGTGCAAGAATCTGTTTATAATTTTATAGTTACTAAATAAAATAATAATAAATTACATTCATAAAGACTTCATATAAAAACTAATAACTTATACATCACCTTTCAATAGGATACATCCATCGATACTGCACAAGTCCACCAAGTTTCGCCTCATATGGCAAATGAACTGCTAAGTGAACCATGACATCAAAGAATGTCGGTGGAAATATTCGTTCCAACTTACAAAGTATTATGGCAATGTCCCTTTCCCTCTTCTCTAACACCTGCAGCTTTAATGTCTTGCTGCATAACTTGTTAAAGAAAATACCCAACTCAATCAATGGGATATAAACATCATCATTCAAATATCCACATATTACAACTGGGAGAAGCCGTTGTAAAAGGATGTGACAGTCATGACTTTTCAATCCTGATGTTTTACCATCTGTAATGTTCACACATCGAGATATATTAGATGCATATCCGTCTCGGAACTTAACCAATTTAAACCATTCACAAAACCCCTTTTTCTCTGCACCAGAAAGTGTATAGCATGCAGGTGGCACCATTACTTTATCACCGTTCGGGATTAAGTGTAATTCCTTTCGTATACCCATTGCCTCTAAATCCATGCGAGCTTTCACGGTGTCTTTTGTTTTCCCATCTATATTCAACAATGTTCCTAACACATTATCACAAATGTTCTTTTCTATGTGCATCACATCCAGATTATGTCGAAGCTTTAGTGCTCGACAATACGATAATTCAAAAAATATGCTCTTCTTTGTCCAATTCAACTCCATCTCAGTACATTTTCTCTTCTTATTGTTTGATACCTTGCCAAATTTGTTAGGTTGGACACGTTCTAATTGTGCGAAAACTTCATCCCCAGATAAATTCTTAGGTTTTAACCGGCGCTCATTATTACCATCAAAGTGATCCTTGTAACGGCCTCGCCAAGCATGCCTGGGTGGCAAGAAACGACGGTGGCACATGAAACATAGCTTTCGTCCATGCTTCAAATACATTGAACATGCATCCTTGTTGCAAATTGGACATGCCATGTACCCCTTCGTACTCCAACCAGACAAGTTTCCATATGCAGGAAAATCATTAATAGTCCATAAAAGTGCTGCATGTAAATTGAATTTCTTTCTTGTCACTATATCAAAAGCCTCTGTGCCATTTTCCCATAGGTCATTCAATTCATCTATCAATGGTACTAGGTACACTTCGATGTCATTTCCAGGTGCTTTTGGTCCAGGAATAAGTAATGACATGAAAAGGAAGGGTTCTTTCATGCATTTCCAAGGTGGCAAATTATATGGGATAAGTATAACAGGCCACATGCTATAGGAATTGCTCATGTTGCCAAATGGATTGAACCCGTCGCTCGCGAGGCCAAGACGGACATTACGAGGATCTTTCGTAAACCACGGATAGCCCTTGTCAAATTCCTCCCAAGCTTGACTATCTGCCGGATGCCTTTATACATTATCCTCCCCAACTCGCTTTTCCTTGTGCCATCTCATATCTTCAGCCGTCTTTCTTGATATGAACAACCTTTGCAGTCTAGGCTTCAACGGAAAATACCGTAAAACTTTTTAAGGAATCTTCTTACCCTTACCTTCATTCAGTTTATACCTCGGCTCACCACATTCTGGACAAGTAGTTTTATGTTCGTGCTCCCTCCAAAAAAATGCACAATTATATTTGCATGCATGTATAGGAACGTAGCCGAGACCCAAGTCCCGCAGATACTTCTTGGCCTTGTAATATGACTTGGGAAGCATCTCACCAGTAGGCAATGCCGCTTTAATCAATTCAGGATTCATATCAAATGATTTGTTACTCCAACGGTTGATTATTTTTACATGCATCAACTTCACAAGAAATTCCAATTTTGAAAACTTCTTACACCTTGAATATAGTGGAAGATGCAAATCATTTAGCATTGCATCAAATGGTTGTGGATCCAAGTCATTTGACATTGCATCAGATGGTTGTGGATCCTCATCTGCTGCACTAGGACCATGACTACTAGATGCTTCCCCTGGTGGTATATTTTCCACATTAATATCCATCTCATACCTCCCCGCACATACGTCTGCTAACATTTCTTGTAACCCATCACAACGTTGCTCTACACCAGCATCACCATCATCATCTTCATCCTCACTCATCTCCTCAAAATCTTCACCATGAAATACCCATCCGGTATAAGTCTTATCTATTCCATTTTCCTCCAAATGTGCTTTAACCATATTGATGGGCTTGAAATATCTATTGTTGCACTTGTTAGATGGACACTTTATCCTGTTGCCTTTATCCTCATAATTATGTGCGTACTCAATAAAGTCTTTAACTCCTTTCGTGTAAGCAGGTAAATGTCTACCTCAAAGCTGCATCCAACTTTTATCCATATTTAAGTGCCTAGCACAAGAAGAACAAATATGAGTATTATGTATTGATGAGAAATTACTTGATTCCCTACCACAAGATTATGGAGTTACTGACACTGAAATGTCCCTTGGAAGTATTCCCAAAGAGCACCATAAAAAATTCAAGATTAAGTGTTCAGTAAGTGCAGAATCCTTTTTTGGGTCAACTTTAGGTCCAAACCTGAAAAGTAACATTACCTTTTTCCACCATGTACAAAAGTAAAACAATGAGGCCAATGACTAAATGTAGGCTGGGCTCTTTGCCCCTATGCAAATTATTTACTCAACCCTACCAAAGTGAAAATGGGGAACTTTGATGATGTTTTGTAAATTGAAGCAATTGATGTAATGGGAAGGTTTCATGACACTTGAACACATAGAACAATACAAATTGGATTCATTTCTCATACAATTAACTTGATGGTCACACACCAAAAGAGGAAAAAGAAAAGACAAATTCCTAAACTCTAAACAACTGATCTGATGGCCCCACCAAAAGAAGAGAGAGGCAAAACAAACATAAGGTAGTTCAATCTGAAGAAACATAAGGTAAATTTCTAAAAATGACTATCAAATTAATTATCACTCTCTAGCGGAAAATGAATCAAGGGGAGACGGGAAGTAACTATGGAGCCATCACCACGGTAATTTAAATCCGAGAAAGCCAAGGTTCCTTCTACATATCTACTTTATATCATTCATTGCTCACTTCTTTTATTTTCCTGTATTAATAGCTCATTTTGTTATGAATTCCTACGTATTTATAGCCATGCAAAGGAACTGTCCTAAAAGTTATTACTCCTTTGATACTGCCAAACCACTAACAAACTCCAAGGGGTCATCCCTTTAACCTGACCCGTCCCTTTCACCACCCCCAAAATGTTTTATGCCTCCTTGAGGAGATGAGAGGCCTGTGGGTACCAAGCCTCTGCATGTTGGGTGCATCCTTCCAAATAAGATGCTCATCACAGGAGGGGTGTGCCCAGTACATGTTGTCACCATCGTAAGCTCCATGGCAAAATAGATAGAGATGTATGTGCATATCATTAATAGCACTAGCCATGTGCCTCTCCATGTGGCTTGGATCATGACATTATAATCCAAATCCTGCCATGGATATGATCCTATATGCAAATTGGCTTTAAAATCCACATGCCATGGATCAGATCTTCCATGTGCCTATTTGAGCAACCTCCTTGTCTTTTGGTGGGTAAGCTGCATGAGTAATGCTTTACCATCCCCATTTCATAAGCACATGCAACAACTTAATTGGTCTAGATGTCAAACCAATAAATGTTCGACGAACTGGAAATTCATTGGCATCCACATAATGAATCAATGAAAAAAAAAAAAAAAAATGAATCAAAAGATTAAGAAATACTTAATTGTGTCTAGATCCCTAGCCCAGCTACAGCAGAACCTAACCCCAAGTTTGAACCATTATAAAAAGGATCTTCAGTCCTCGTGTAATGCGCGAAATCACCTATGATAATTGGGGTTTTCTCCTTATCAATGTTGTAAACTAAGTCTATGGCCACCCTCCTAAAGTGGTTAGAAAAGTATCAAAAAATGTAAAGACTGAAGAGTAACTCCAAGGCTCTCAGACTGATCAGATCACCAAGATTGACCACACTTGGGGAAAAGTGCCTGTTCATATTTCTCTGCTGAATGAGTCCACAATGTGGATGCATTTCTCTTCATAAAAAAATAGGTAGAAGAGGTTTCTGACTCTGTTGCTATGGACATGGTATCTTCCCTTTTCTCTACTATGGAGAGATGGACGGAAACTTAAGGTGATGGCCGAGGAGGAAGGTGACATCAGCACTAGAAATTCAAATTTCAAAGTTTCCTTCTCAGATTAGGGGTTTAAATTAATATTTAGAGGCCACGAGGCGAGGAGAAGTGTTAGGCCCTATCTGGAGTCAAGAGTCAAATTCTGAGACATCTGAGAAGGCCAGTGCTTCCTTATTTGACAAACCAAGGGTGTGCTACTCTTTGAAGGTGCCAACATGTGTGTGCCTCTATGAGGAAGGGGAGTTATGCCCAACTAAGGATAGATTGAGAAGCATTTCTATGCTCCGTAGACGAATTATGGAGGTCTATCTTCCCCCAGTCAAAAACAAAGATTCTTATTATGAAGACTTTTTATTGTATTCTTATTATATTGATATAAGGGCAGGTTCTATGTCTGCCAATGTGCCACATGTTTTTTTTTTTTTTTTTTTTTTTTTTTTTTTTAAATCTTTTTATTTGTTAAAGAATTAGAATCGTTGTAGTTACGTAGGTTCTATGAATGCTTTTCTTATTTTGTTCGGTCTTTAATTGGAATTGTATGGCCCTGATATTATGATGCAATTCTCACTTTACAGTCATTTAATATCCCTCTCTCCCTCTCTCTCTCTCTCTCTCTCTCTCTCTCTCTCTCTCTCTCTCTCTCTCTCTCTCTCTCTCCCCATTTCTATATATTGATTCTGTGTGTGCACTGATCTCATAAAGATAAAATAAATAAAAAATCTTGCTTATGTTATTGGCGAATAAGAAGATCCCTACACCATGTTTTCTGTTCTGATTGGTTTTTGTTTTTGTTTGGAGCTTCTGTTGTTGCTGACTTCTCCCTCTTTTTTCTGTTTTTTTTTTTTTTTTTTTTTTTTTTTTTTTTTTTTTTTTTTTGTTTTGTTTTGGGAACAGTTCCAAGGGGAATTGGAGTCTGAACTGCAATTGTGTCACCACATTCTCACTGAAAAAGCTGATGCTGATCTTTTTGAAAGACATGGGTTCTGAACCATTAATGTATAAACTTCTTTTTACTTTTAAACCTTGTGTTATTTTTCCAACTAGTAAAATCCCAAAACCTGATTGAACTATATGTGGGTTGTTTACCGCTCTGCCTGCTCTTGATTGAATTTATATGGCTAGTTAACCTTTGTCAGCTCCAAGAAGCATCACAGAAAGTTGCAAGGGGAAAAATGAGGTAGGCTTGTAGTAGATAATGCTTGAATGAGGTGTAAAGGGGCAGGATAAGGCATATGCCTTTTAGATCTTTCTTTTTGTAACTTGGTGTATCACTAGCTATGCAGATGCTCTAAGGATGTGCGCAGGTCCTAGCTCTTGATGTAATTTCAGAATTGTAGGTTTTTCTATTGTATTCTTTCAAAGAGTAGAAACAGGGAATTGATTTTAGTACAGAGCTTCCCCATAATGTGGTAAGGTGATATAAATACCCTTTGTCCTTTGACCTTTTGCACATGGCGGAGTGGTATGACTACTGTCGTCCCATCTTGTGGTTCGTACACATTACCAACCACAACTCGAATGATTGTTTCCATCATTTTGCTATGCATTACTATTTTAGCTGGGCCCTTTTAGTGCTTTGATGTTGCAAGTTAGTGTATTACTATTTTTCAATATGCAAATGCTCTGAGGATGTGCTGAGGTTCTAATTCTCTTGATATAATTTCAGAGTTTTAGGTTTTTCTTTTGTGTTCTTTTTAAGAGAAGAAACAGGGGACTAATTATGTACAGAGGAGCTTCCCCGTAATGTGGTAGGGTCAATCTACCACATTAATTTCTATTCCCGTTTCATGGACCTTCTTTTCCTCTCTTGGGCTTGTCTTAATCATTGAGAAAGGAATGGAACTCAACATGTTCTTGCATGTTAGGCTAATTATTTGTACTTACGGCTTTAACATGACGGCTGTTACTTAATGGTTTTGACCACTGCATACTGGTTAGGGAGCCACCATTTCAGTTATTTGGTTATGGTTGTTTCTGTTGAACCTATTCAGATTCTATTTTCTCAGTGTTACTTGGCCGCTAAGCTTTTATTTATTGTTTGAAACACTAAAAGTAATCAACATGGCTGGTTCAGATAAAAAATGGGGGGTTGTTCCACTGTCTTCCTTTTGATGGCTAAAGAAAAGGGCAATATCTGTGAGCGTAATAAGTTCGTGTAATGTGTTTTGTCAGGTTTGTTTCGCAGCGTCTTGTGTGGCTTGTTATTAGGTAAGGCTTATACGTAGTTGCTCTTTTCTTTGGAAGAACATAACGTGCTAAATGCAGATATAGATGAGAGTAACCCGGTGCAAGTGACTCGAGTTAATGCATGGGTAAGCCCATAGTTGTTGCATTTGGAAAACAATGACGTTACACAAAATTTAGTACTCATTCATTCTTTGCAACAACAAATTATAGGGATAACCAAGTTGACCCTAACTCGACCAATTTAAATGCTGATAAGTTTTTCTGACCCATGACCTACCTGTGTGTGCTTTGAGTCCAGATCAGGAGGGAGGTGGAAACACCAAGTTCTTCCAAGGGATAACTTATAGAGGAGCAGCGCCAACCATATTCCAGTCCTAGTTGATGACAAGAGTTGAGATTGAAAACGGTGAAGATAGCACTGACCATATACTGATTATCAAAAGGTTGTATGCTAGAGAAAACTTTGATTAGCACAGATTGCAAAACTTGGAATTTTATACGATTGGGAATCAAGACTACAAAACTACAAACAGAAACTGCACAATCTGGTTGAATCCCAAATTAACGAAGAGGACCCATAATGATCAAACAAATAGAAACTACAAAACTACAAACATAGAAGTACAATAGAGAGGTGAATCCAATATTTGTGGAACTCTTTTTTCTTTTTCACCTTCTTAGTCTCCGATTTGCAGTACCAAAAAAAATCTCTAAAAGCATCTCCAAACCCTAAACAGGATAACATGTCTAGGCCTATATTCCCAAACACCAAGCCCTAAAAAAAGAATGAATCGCTAACAAGAAAAGATCGATATGAAAGAAATAGAAAATAAGAAGAAATCGAAACACACACCGCTACTAGCTCATGACGACAAGATGAATGCCCTGTAAAGTAAAATTGTTGGAACGCACTTGCGTTCCGTTCGCAGCGGACGCAAGTTGACGACCACGCCCCCAAATTGAACAGTCTGAGCAGAAACCCTAATCTGGATGAGCACCTCCGAGGAATCCAACCAGATGTTTGGCACCTTCGTATGCCGGAACGAGAGAGAGAGAGAGAGATATAGAGAGAATGTGAAGAGTAGAGAGAGCAAAGCAGAACGAGAAACATAAGAGAAACAAAAGGCGGGGAGAAAAATAAGAGAAACAAAAGGCGCGTTATAAACATTAAGAGAAGGTGGGGATCGATAAAAATAAAAGAAACAAAAGGCGGGAGAGGGAATAAATAGGGAAATTATACTTAATTTCTTTTTGCAACGCCATAAAACAATGTCGCTAAAACAAGATTATCTACCACGCATTTAAAATTATTGTCGCAAAAAAAAAATATTATATGCGACGCTTCACGTATACTGCTGCAACTAAATATTATCAGTGACGCCAAATTTGCGTCCCAAATAAATGTAATTTTTTTTTCATAATGGTGACAAATGGAAAAATTATTGAATTTTTAGCTTGGAATTTTTATGACGCCATATGATGTAGGTCGCTAATAATAATTATCTGCGACACAAAGGCATCAGCGCCGCGAATGCAATATTATGTACAACGAAAAAAGGAAACTATTGCAAATAACCTTGACTTCGTTGTGACGTAATAAGTTAACTGTCCCAACTAAAAACCATTTGCGACGCGAGGATTGCGTTGCAAATAGAGACACTTATTTATGACATATGATTGTGTCGCAAATGTGCATATAGCGTCGTGAATAATTTTACCGCCATTTGGCGCCAAGGATTTTGTGACTCATTTATTTGCGACACACAATATTCATTGCTAAAAGTATCTATTTGTGATGCTTATAGTCTTGTGTCGCAAATATTTAACTTGTTGCGATGGGTCTAATTTTACGTTGCAAAAAGTCTTTTTTTTTTTGCGACACTTTTGGTTGCGTCACAAATAGTTTCGTCGCTAAAGATCCCATTTGTTGTAGTGTCACATTTTGTGTTTCAATCTGTGTATCATTTTAATTAGGGGATTTGGCATATTAATTCTCCTTAAACCTTGTTCCCCCAATTTCATGACTGCCACAATTTTTTTTTTTTCTACTTTTCCACCCTGGATCCCATGATATCATGTTATCCAAATGTAAAATCCTATGATATCATGGGATTCGGGGCACAAAAGTGAATAAAAAATATGGACCAGAGTCAAATGACTCTGGTGATATTAATAGGTTTTCAGTCATGAAATGGGAATACTGGGTTTAAGGGGATTAATATGTCAAATTCCCTTTTAATTACCTTGTTAAACACCTATAAAAAATGAGTTTCTTTTCCCAAAGTAACCATCGGGAGGAGAGAATTTGCCATCTTTATATTGTCCAAAGAATCATGAACTTCTCATTTCAGTACGCTGTCTCTTTATATGAAGATGATATCTACAGGTTCGAGTCTGGATGCTCTGGGTCAATGTTCGCATCACCGACCTCCATCAAGTAAATCCGAAGCCACCACGTCTCCTCTGCGAATGCCGACTTCATCGCATGGTATCGGAAGAACCACATCTCACCTTGTCTTCGTGTCATCATCAGCCGAATCATCATGTGGTCTATCGAATCAACGCGTCTCATCTTGTCATCGTGAAGCATCATTCTCTGCACAACTGAGTCGATCACATGGCTGAAAATAAACCACGTCCCAATGACATGCATTGCATGTAAACTATAAAGAGTTCGTATCACCTATCACACTTGTTATACCTTTAGTGTGAATGATAAGACCTTTTGATTATTTTATATATATATTATTTATTTTAGTATTATTATTATGTAATTGTATTTATTTTGGTTAAATAAGCGATTGGTCTAAGTGGAGATCACGTTAGGCTTATGTTTGGTGAGTTGGATTTATTGGATAAGTGACTTGATCCATAGTTAACCAAAGTCCAATTTAGTAGGTATAGTTCTTTTCTAACGAAAACTCTTGTTCTCTTCTAACCCGAACTGTATTCTCCTTAGAATTTAAGTTAGGCTCCAACTCTTATTCTCATTCTATATATACGCACCACTGCACTCTTTTATTCTCCCACACAACTCTCTCTCTTCCAACTTTTCTCTAGGATATCACTTGCGCTTTTGCAATAGGAATTCTGGACCAACTGCAAATCTCAGGCAAGTATCTAACCATAATTTGTAAATTTAATACTTGTGTTCCTCCTTGATTTTCGTATTGGTGCATATAGAGACCCCTTTAATACCCTTTCATGTAATGATGATGTTATGTAATCTGCTTTTGTGGCAAGATTGGAGATGGGGGATGATTCAATTGATTTCTTTATATTATGTTTTACTATTTTCTAATTCCGATTTTATGTTGACCACCGTCCACCCCTATTTGGATTTCAAAACCCTTTTTCAACTTCTATCATTATGTAGATTTGTGTTTTAGACTGTGGGACTAAGGTGGGCTACTTGATGCATGATCTGATTCGCGGATCCGGAGGAGGATCCACGGGCAACCTTAGAGATGTGGACCCATGTGGGGGTGGGCCCTGTTTGGCCCATCATCCAGCACCTTGGATAGATGGAGGCGTGTTTGGGGAGGAAAAACCAGTGTGGGTGACCGGGCTGCTGTGGGACCCACTGGATGAACTGATCACGGATCAGGTCCGAACACATGGCCGTACAGGCATGAGCGATCTTGAAGATGACGTTGATTTGGGTCTTGATCCGTGGGGCCCACTATTCCAGGTGACCTTGATGGGCAGCCGGAACCACATCGTTCTGAGAGATGGGTTCTGGAGGGAGCGGTTTTGCCTGTGCATGAATTAAAAAGAAAAACAAAAGGGAGTAGGGAGGGACACGTGCAGAACGTTGGACCACTGTTGAGGTTTCTTTTCATGGACTTAATCTTGATGTGGGGCCCGGGGAAGGAACTTGGTGATAATCCGGACCATGGATCTTTTCGTGGGGCCCTGGGCAACCCTAGAGGGCAGACCCATCTTGGGTTCTTGATCAGTGGGGTCCACTATCCGAGTGTCTCAGTTTTGCTGGTGTCGAGCACTATTACAGACCTAGGTACTGTGTTGAGTGAGGAGGGGGATGGCTTTGACCTGACTTGTATAGGAATAAAGGAGTGAGAGTAGTGCTGACCTGATGATGCAATCCCATGTGACCTTAAGTACTTTTGAAGTATCACATTGCCCTTTTAGTTTTTAGAAATTAGAAAAAGGCCCTGGTTGTTTTATAAACCCAAATTAGATCTTTTGACTTATTTTGAAGGTGGAAAACATTTTGGATGGGGTCCTCGAGTTTTCTAAACTTATAAACCAAGGCTTGTTTTCCATATTATTATTATTATTTTCTAATTATTTTGAAATTACCCTTAGTTTTTGATATTTTAATTTATATTTTTAAACTTATTAATTGGATCATTGGACCGAGTAAATACTGTCTGGGTACACGGTATCTTACCAACATGGTGTTTAGTGCCTCATCTGACCTCGGCGAAATCCGAATGGATTCGAACTCATCCCATCTCAATTAAAAAACACTTAATTGGGTCTATGCACCATTGATTGAGAAGGGATACATTGATCTTTTATCTATTTAGAAATTCCTATAGTTGTTGGGTATGTGACCTTATGTTTGAGTTTAGGATTGACTTGTGATTATCTTTTGACCTTCGGGTTTGCATACATGATTGAGATTGATGTTGATTTATTAGTTGGGTACCCTACATTGATTGGATATGGACCGTGATGTGGTTCGGCAATTGATTGAGATATTGAAGAGGTTTATTCGAATGATTTATCGGTATTGATTGTGGATTATTGTGTAGCCAACCCTTCATTTTGACTTATATTTCTATGTTAGAGTATTACAATTCACTAGGTTTATTCTATTATATAATGTATATATATGTACATCGATTGAGTCATAATTGAATGACTGCAGTTATAATTGGACGGCTAATCACCAATGTGTGCGGACGCTGTAATATTTGATTTGATTGTTTGACCGGTATTCCGGATTATTTATCGGTTTGTGACCGCCGACGGAATTAAGATAGTTAGAACTGACCACCCAAAACGGTAGCATTGCTTCTGTATGATTATTATATTATTACATTATGTAGATTGAATTTAAGTTATACATTCTTTTCATCATTGTCACAATGTTATTCTTTTATGATCATTACCTGTCTCTACTCATCTTGATCTTGTATTTTATTCATAAATTCTGTTTTAGTACTTGTTTACTTTGTTTATTGGTACATAGTACCAATCCCTACTCTGATGCAGAGACGGAAGAGGGTCAAACTTTTCAAGCGTTTGAGCCCGTTGATGAACCCGAGTAGAGTGCGGAGATGGCTACAGAGCCGTCTAAGTTTGTGCAAGAGTGACTTTCATCATAGAGACACTTTTTAGTAGCAAATTCTTCATAATGAATCTAATTTTATTTAGTTGTTGTTTAGGTTATTTTGGTAACTTTAACCTTAAATATTCAGTTAGTTATGTGTTTGATTGGTTTTGAATATTGATACCAATTGATTTAATGCTTTCACAAAGACTTTATCATGAATCACCATGTTTAGAAATTTTGCGGGTCCATATTTGGGGAGCTTGTGTTGCATTAAACATAGGAAAATGAATGTTTATTCTTATTTTTTATGTTATCCCCTAATTGTATTTTGGGGGATGTGACAAGTGCACCAATAACAATCCGCCACGTCATCAAAAAATTTAGGTGATTTTGAAGTTTCAAAAAGTTTAAATTAGATGAAAGAAAATCATCTAAATTTTTTGATGACGTGTTTGTTATTGGTCCATTAACGGTGAAGGTATAACAACTGTGATAGGTGATCCGGACTCAACTATAAAACATGTGATGTGGCAGTAGCAACGTGGCCAACTCCATTTCCTTGCCTTTCTTCACTGCCCATGAATATTGTATCATATATATATATATATATATATATATATGGGTGTCTGAGGCCTTATGGTGAGTATGGTTGAATGGGGTAGTGAAATTGAAATGAACAGAGGAGTGACTTGAGTGTATTTTCAGTGTATGGGCATAGTGAGGGCTTTTTACAAGGTTGAGTGAGCCTAATTTTGTATGAGACTCTGTAATCTGTATTCATTGAGAAAGTGAAAATCTTTTATAGAGCGAACCTTACTGTGATTGTGTATTGAGTGGGGCCACCCATTTCCTACAGTCAAGGAGTCGAAGAACTCAAGACTCTCCTACCCTACCATAGTTTATAGCAAAGCAGAATATCACTTCAATATTCAAAGTTTTGCTTCCCCACATAGTTTATAGCAAAGCAGAATATCACTTCAATATTCAAAGTTTTGCTTCCCCACAAATTCATCACACGTACGTAAAAAAATTTGGGATAACATAGCCTCATAGAGGTGGACCGCATATGAACATTATGCAATCCTCATTTAGGTGAAAATTTTGCAAGGTTATGCAAGCAAATGTACGAAGTTGTAAAAGCAAAGCAATGATGGTTAAACTGTGCTTAAAAATGACCTCACAATCTGAATCATGCCAATCCTAGATTTAAGTGGCCTCAAACTTATATAGATTTAAGTGGCCCGTTGGGAAATTTACTATTAAAGTAAAAGTAATGTAAAGCATCAAATCAAGAGAGAATAAAATATGGGGGGGGGGGGGGGGGGGGGGTGGTTAGGATGGTATTTTGTCTTTAGTAGATTGGGAGGATATCTTTTTTATATATTTGTGTTAAAAGTGAGTATTTTTTATCTTTTAGTGGAAAAAGGAGGTTGCTTTTTTACTTCTTTTTTTTTTTAAATAAGAAAATTTTGAAGATGTGTACTTTTTACGTGACCCCTTTTCTCTAAAAAAATGGAGGCTTTACATTACTTTTACTAACCTAGTAAATTGCCAAACGGGCCCTAAGTACGCTTTTCATGAGTGCGAACTAAATTGAGTACCAATGCTTGGAGAGTATAAAAGGCTTCAATTGATGATCTTGGTGGGTTAAGTTTGAATTGATGATCTTAGTGAGTGCGACAGGTGGCTGAGAAAATAACCATTCAACCATGTGCAACAAGAAAAACTACTTTTAGCAGCGGAAAAGCATCCGCTGCTAGATTTGCCACCAAGAGTAACTTTCTCTATTGGTTTTAGTGGTGGAAACAAAGAGCCGCCTCTAAAAATTAGCAATAGCGGCGGACAACTTCCGCCACTAAAAGATCAAATTTTTGCTGCTAAAACCAACTTTTTAAATCGGAAAAGTGACCTATTTTTGTAATTAGTGGTGGTTTTTATTTTCTGCTAATGGTGTATAAAATTTAGTGGCGGGAATCTACCGCCACTATTTTCTATTTCACTGAATTTTTAGTGGAGTTTTTTTTTTTTTTTTTGGTTTTTGTCCTCCACTCATTGCATTAAAAAAAAAGAAACTAAAAAGTAAAAAAAAAAACTAAAACTGTAACCTGTAGCATTCACATTTAAACACATCCATACAAAATAATAAAAGAACAATATTTGTCACAGCCCCAATGATGGGCATGGTGTTATGAGTGAGATTAGTGGACAATTAAAAATCTCGTTGATAAAGAACACAACGTGGCCCTCAATTGTAACACTCCGACATGCCTTAATTTTGATTAAGAGTTAATTAATTAAGATTAGTAGCTTAATGGATATTTTTAATGTATTTGTGATTGATTAGGTAGAATTTAGTTGGGTTGACCTTTGACTAGGTAAAGTATGACTTTTTGGAGTGTTTTCGTAATGCCCCAATTCCGAATACTGAAATTACCACCAAGGTATCTGAATTTTGCTTGCTACTTCCCAGAAAATCCAAGACTTTCAAGATCATAGTCCACAGTGAGGTCAGATTTTGAAAACTTTTTGAACAATTAAATAATCAACAGTTATATTGTGGAAGCATAAGAAAGAAAGCAGAAGCAATATGTATCAAATAAAATGAATCAGATGGAGCAGGGCTGGAGTCTAACAAAATCTCAAAGCATGAATAACCAGTTTAATTACATATTTGAATAATACCTTGCTCACTACAAAATCGCTCAAATCCCAAAAATAAGTGTGCACTCAGACACCCGGTGCAAGCACTCCATCCTCTGGCTCGATCACCTGATCAGCCGGCCCCCAACTGTAATCTCTAATCTCCGGCTACATGCACCTTGTAGATCGCATTACCCGCGGGGTCAAGGTCGAAACCTAAGCACCGAAGATGTGTCAGATCTATGGGTTTGGCAAGGCACCATATACAGATAACACAGGATGTATGCAACAAAAGATAATAGAGACGATCATATAATCATAAAAGTAACAAGGAAACATAAACTAGGCAATTGATCATTACATAGCAGTTTAGAATTAGAATAATTAAGTAATCTAGTCTAACAGATAACAATATGGCACATTCGCACAAACTGAATACCGCGGGATATTATGCCGCGACCCTCCCATATTGTAAACAGTCGCGGCAGGGAAAAGTAAAGTAACCATTGAAGGGATAAAAACCCTGATAATAACGATAAATAAATATAACACCGATCACACCCCTTTATCGCATATATCACACCACTTTATCACACCGATCACACCCTTTTATCACATTAGACCGAACTCGGTATCACACCGTCCGTCTAGCCATAGCTCATCATGATAGCTCCAGTCATAACAAAATACAGCTCCTACCAGTGATGATCAGCCAACAAGCTGAGTTTAGATCAACTGAGTGAATGTCTAGTGCCGACCTAGGGAGCAAATACATGTTTGTGACTGTCTAGGCTTACCTTGCATAGCAAGGTCCTAACCAAGTCTCTAAGAGGTTCAAGTACAATATTATGGGACATAACCCAATATCCAAGTCCAAGTCTAAGTCCAATCACCATTGGATCCGCACTAGGGCCACAACCAAGGCCTTAATCTATAACAATGCAAGTAGCCAATCAGTATCCATTCACAACTATACGTCATGACCAACCTCTTCATTCTAAGGTATCACACACCCCAACTTAGGCCATATGAGGGCCCACCTAGCCACATACATGGGTTATTTATCACAAATTACATCGTCGGGTCACCACTATGTAGTCCTAGGTTTAGGTCCTCCAATTTCCCTTTTTTTAAAAGGCCTATAACTATAACAAGGATATAAGAGAAGAACAATGTATACAATCTTCCAAGCAATATAATCAAGTGGAATAAGCAATGGTCCAATCTAGGTATTGGTCCACTCTCAGGTTTAGGGCCACATTAGATAATTAGATCCCTAATTGTAGTCTCAGATGCCAAATGACGTTATATTTGGTGCTCCTGAAGTTACGGACATCATTGACTACATTTCAGGGTCGAATTATTGACAAATCCAATCCCAAAAATCTATTTGGAGGTCCCCACGAGTCAAGGTTGAGCCCCACGATTGACTCGTGCTTGGCATATCAATGGAAGTCTATTTGGATAGTCAATGGGCCCCACAAACGATCACAATCTCAGAAGAACTGAAGGCTGGAAAATCACTATACACAGTGTGCCTGGTAGACTGAGTACACTGGAGAGTTAAGATGTTGAGTCCCAGGTCGACCCTCAGTGCAGTGTGCCCAATTAACCTCCTGGCCTAGGCGGTCGACCGCGCACATTAGGAACACTAGACAATCACTTGGCAAGCAACATCTTAAACTGAATTCTCTTAGTGTGTCCGGCCGACCTCTTGGCGTGGGCGGTCGACCGCACATACTGAAGTCCTAAGAAAATAGATGTTCCAGCTCCCAGCTATTTCCTGCAGTCTCTGTGTACCCGGTCGACCTTGCACAAGGCCCGGTCGACCGCATATACTAGTCTGATAGTCCTGCAGAATTTTAACTAAGACTTGGTTTTTCACCAATTTTAGTGTGCCCCGTCGACCCGACTACAGGCCGGTTGATCGGGTACATGCGTTTGTAACAGAAAACCTAAATTTCTTGATTTATCCTCTTCAATCCAATTTCCATTCAAAACATCTCTAATCACTCCCAATCATCATAAAAACATTAATAAACAAGAAAAGCACTCCAATATACATCCCACCATCCATCCTTGGGCTATTGATTTTCTAAATAAGATAAACCTATCCACTAATGACCAGAAATCCAAAAACTAAGCTCAATTGGTAGATCTAAACATACATACAACAATTGAATTAAAATTGCAGAATCAAGAGAAAGAAAACATGCATTTTGAGTTGTCCAGCATAGGGTACTTGCCTCAATCAGAAATTGCAAAGAGAATTGACAAAAAGATAAGAAATCCAAGCTCCTAGGAGGTTGTAGTGGCTGAAATTGGGGCAATCTTCTTCTCTTCTTGTTGCTGGGATTTGGGGAATTAGGGTTTCTTAGGGAGAGAGATAGAGAAGATGAGAGTGAAATGAGAGTGAATTAGGGCTAGGTTTTATTTCATTGCAATAGTTAGTATATATAGGTTAGGGTTTAGTGGTTGGTTACTAAAAAGCCCTTAGGGTTTAAATGGAATTGAGAATGAGGGTATGGTTAACTTAGTTGTTTGGAGGTAATTCTAGAAGCTTCCTAACTATAGCACCCCTCCTATTAAGGTTTAATTATTAGCTAAGGCCTAATCTAACTAAAGCCATAATTAAATTATAAAGAACACCCTATATCTATAAAGAAATAAATAAAAGTCTAATCCTAAGACTTTGGAAAAATAATAAACTACCCTACTAAATTCTATTAATTAGTATGATAAGATAGATTAATAATTATTTAAATCAAATTGAGGGCCCATAAGGGGTGGGGCCTCACATCACTCCCTCCTTTAAAACATTTGGTCCCCAAATGTAAAAACAAAGTCAGAATATACATGGGGTAGTAGGTGTGGGTAGTCCTTCTCTACCTGGTCACGTAGCTCCCATGTAGCGTCCTCTGGAGTGTGATGCTCCCACTAGACCTTCACCCAATGAATAGTTCGGGTCTGGAGCTCCTGTTCCTTGGTGTCAATGATGGCGACTGGTTTGGCGACGTATGAAGCGTCCGGCTGAATGTTGAATGGCTGATAGTGCAGAACGTTAGTAGGGTTCTCTACGTACTTCTTCAACACGGATCCATGAAAGAAATCATGAACCCTTGAAAACTCTAGCGGTAGCTGAAGCTTGTATCCGATGTCTTCGATCGTGGACCTGATCTCGAATGGTCCGACGTATCTCCGCGCTAGCTTACTCTTCTCGTCGAATCTAAGGGTACCTCTGGCCGTGGAAACCTTAAAAAACACCTTGTATCCCTTTTGGAACTCGAGAGGTCTGCTCCGGTTGTCTGCATAACTCTTCTGGCGGCTGTGGCTAAATTTTAGATTGTCGACTATCTGTCGGATCTTCTCACTGGTGTCGCCGACTATGGATGGTCTATGGAAACTCCTAACGCCAACTTCTTCCGAACAAACTGGGGTCTTGCATCTTCCGCCGTACAAAGCTTCGAAATGTGCCATCTTGATGCTTGAATGGTAGTTGTTGTTGTAGGCAAACTCATAAAGTAGTAGACAATCCTCCCAGTTCTCTTTGTAGTCCAAGACATAAGCTCTCAACATGTCCTCTAGTGTCTGGTTGGTGCGCTCAGTCTGTTCGTCTGTTTGCAGATGATAAGTTGTGCTGAAGCTCAACTTAGTGCCCAAAGCCTGCTATACGCTCTCCCAAAAGTGAGAAGCGAACCGTGGGTCTCTGTCTGATACGATCGATGCTGGAACTCTATGTAAAGAGACGATCCGGTCCACATACAACTTAGCTAAGACATCAAGTCCTGCTCTCATTGAGACCGGTAAGAAATGAGTTGACTTAGTCAGTCGATCTACGATCACCCATATGCCATCGCTGCGTCTCTTGGTAACTGGAAGTCCTGCGATAAAGTCAATGGTAATGTACTCCCATTTCCACTTGGGTATGTCCAGCTGATGTAGTAGCCTTGGTGGCTTCAGATGTTCGGCTTTAATCTGCTGACAGGTCACACATCTGGAGACAAAGCCTGTTATTGCTTTCTTCATGTTGTTCCACCAATAGTAGCTCTTCAGGTTCTGATACATCTTGGTGTTGCCTGGGTGAATCGAATATCTGTTGTGGTACGCATCTGCTAAGATCTCGTCCTTTAACTCCCGAATATCTGGCACACACAATCTGTCCTGATAGTAGAGCACTCCACAAATCAGTTTGAACTCTGGCCTTTGGTCAATCTGCTTGATCACTCTGACAAGCTTGGGATAGTTGCGTTGACTGTCCTTGACCTTTCCACGCAACTCTGGTTCCCATGTGGACATGGTAGCAAGCATAACTCTGTCGCTGAGCGGCTGAAACTGAATATCTAAGTCTCGAAGACATCTGTCCACACACCATTTGCTGCTAGAAAACTGACTAGGGCGGTCTTCCTGCTCAAAGCATTTGCTACGATGTTTGCCTTACCCAGATGGTATTTAATAGGGAAGTCGCAATCCCTGATATACTCCATCCAACGCCTCTGACGATGGTTGAGGTCACTCTAGGTAAATAGGTACTGTAAGTTGCGGTGGCCCGAATGAACTTCGAACTGCTCACCGTAGAGATAGTGATGCCACATCTTCAGTGCAAACACAGCTACTGCTAGTTCCAAGTCGTGTGTAGCATATTTCTTCTCGTGTTCCTTCAGCTGTCGTGATCCATAAGCGATAACTTTCCCATTCTGCATCGAAACACAGCCTAAGCCTGTCCCTGAAGCGTCTGTGAAAACAACGAATCCATCTCTCCCGGAAGGTAGAGACAAGATTGGTCCCGTAGTCAGTCTCTCTTTCAGCTCTTGAAAGCTGTCTTCGCAAGCATCTGACCACAGGAACGATACATCCTTCCTCGTGAGCTTGGTCAATGGTGCTGAGATCGTGGAGAAAATCTTGACAAATCTGCGGTAGTAGCCTGCTAAGCCAAGGAAACTCTGAATCTCTATAACATTCTTCGGTCTCTCCTAGTTCACCACGGCCTCTATCTTGGCTGAATCCACTGCTAATCCTTCTTTGGAGATGATATGCCCGAGGAAAACTAGTTGTTCCAACAAGAACACACACTTGTTAAGCTTCACGTACAATTGATTGTCACGCAACAACTGTAAAGACATCTTAAAATGCTGCCCATGCTCCTCTCTGGACTTTGAATAGACCAACACGTCGTCGATGAACACAACTATGAAGTTGTCTAGGTGCAGTGCAAAGATCTTGTTCATCAAGGCCATAAACACTGCTGGCTCATTCGTCAATCCGAACGGCATTACTAAGAGCTTGTAGTGCCCATAGCGTGTGCGAAACACTGTCTTCTGGACATCTTGCTCTCTGACTCGAAGTTGATGATATCCCGATCTCAAGTCTATCTTAAAAAAGTGATGGGTACCCTGAAGCTGGTCAAAGAGCTCGTCGATCAGCAGAAGAAGATATTTGTTCTTCACTGTCTCCTGATTCAGCTGATAGTAGTCAATGCACATCCTCATTGATCCATCCTTCTGTTTCACGAAAAGCACTGGCACGCCCCACGGTGACATGCTCGGTCTGATGAAGCCTTTGTCCAGTAACTCCTGCAACTGAACTTTCAACTCTCTCAGCTTGGCTGGAGCCATGCAATAGGGAGCTCTGGAAATTGGTGCTATGCCTGGAGAAAGCTTGATGGTGAAGTCGATCTCTCTGACTGGAGGTAATCCCGGGATCTCGTCGGGAAATACGTCTGTGAACTCGTACACCACTTGAATCTCATCCACTCCTTTAGACTTCTTATCCTCTGAACTGAACGCGATGTAGCCTTTGCATCCTGCCTTCATCATCCTTTTAGCCTTCAGTGCCAAAATCATCCTGGTGCTGGGTGATCTTCTCTCGCCTACAAACTCCACCTGTCATCTGAACCGTCAATGGAGAGTCTGACCGTCTTCTCGAAGCAATCCATCACCGCTTAGTATCTAGCCAACCAATCCATCCCTAAAATGACGTCGAAGTCATGCATGGGTAACACAATCAAGTCTGCAAACAGAATGTACTCCTCAATCTGCACTCAGCATCTGGGGTGGTAAGTCTGACATACTACCCTCCTACCCATGGGCGTAGACACGACTAGTGTGCAAGGTAACTCCTCTCCTACTCTACCAAGGACTACAGCAAAAGCTGAGGACACTTAAGAATGTGTTGCACCTGGATCAAGCAATACTCTAGCAAGCTGATCACAAATGGAAAGAGTACCTTCAACTACGTTCCCCGCGGCTTTGGCGCCCTCATAGGTGAGTACGAAGACCTGCCTGGCTACCTGTGGCCTTTGCTGCTGGTGTTGCTGTCCCTGGGGTCTCTAATGACGCCTACGCTGATAATGTTGTCCCCTAGGCTGCTGCTGAAAAACATGTGCCTGCTGTGGAACACAAGGCTGCTGAGGTGGCTGAGTTGCTGGGGCAACCTAACAAACTGGAAGAGCAGCAACTAGAGCTCTCGGAGGTGCAGGAAGCTGCAGCATTGAGGGCTGCTCTCGGCGAAGTGGCCAGTTCCTAGACAAATGTCCTAGATCGCCACAATCATAACAAGCACTGTGCGAGCGATACTGTTGTCGCTGCTGATACTATACCATCTGTCCTGCCGGTCTTTGTCTTTGGAAATGCTGTTGCTGCACTACAGGTTGCTGTTGATTCGGAGCGGCCCTAATCCGCTTTTGCTGGTGCATGGCCTTTACTCCTTGAAGTCGCTCCTCTGCCTAGTAAGCTCTCCTCACGGCATCCTCGTCGGTGGCATGGTCCATACAAGTCATATGCAGCTGAATGTCGTCCATCAATCCATTGACGAATCATCAAATCCTCTCGGGCTCAGACGCTATCAGAGCCTCAGTGAAGCGGGAAAACTGGGTGAAGCGGAGCTCATACTGATAAACAGTCATATCACCCTGAACTAGAGTCTGGAACTTCCTGAGCTTCTGGTCTCTAATGTGAGTTGCGATGAACTTTCGGGGAAAGTCTGTCCTGAAGGCGGTCCAAGCTGCTTTGTTCCCAATCATCTTGTAGGGGTGTTACATGGTCCTCCACCAATCCTCGGCTACGCTGCGGAACATGTAGGCCGCTAGCTGCACCCTCTGTTGCCCTGTACAATCGAAGACCCTGAAGATCTTCTCCATCCTTACGATCCAGTCATCAGCAATTGAGGGGTCCTCTGTGCCTGTGAACTCTGGTGGTCCTCTCTTGAGGAACTTCTCAAAAATCACATTTAGGTCCACCTCCTGAATAGGGACAACGGCCTCTGTGTGAGCTACCCTTTTGACAATATCAAAGACTTGTGCCTGGAACTGTGCAAAGTCCTTAGTCTGCTGCTGATGTGCTGCTGCCTGTGTCTCCTATGAAACAAGGAAGGCTGAAGAAAGCACTGAAATCTCTCCTCAAAATCAAGCGGATCGCTGGCTGCTGGTGCTAGGGGTGGCACCTCTCCTCTCGACATCTGCCAAGAGAAGGCAATGGTGTTAGTTCGAGTCTAACACTTAGGACTACACTGGTTCTACCCATTCCATTGTCCTTACCTATATCCCAACATTGAAATCCTCACCACGTCCTAAAGCTTCTAGTGTGTTTTATTTCCTAGAGACTTGCCCGCTCTAATACCATAAAATTATAACGCCCCAATTCCAAATGCCAAAGTTACCGCCAAGGTACCCGAATTTGGCGTGCTACTTTCCGGAAAATCCGAGAACTTTCAAGATCATAGTCCACAGTAAGGTCAGATTTTGAAAATTGTTTGAACAATTAAATAATCAATAGTTATATTACGGAAGCATAAGAAAAGAAAGCAGAAGCAATATGTATCAAACAAAATGAATCAGATGGAGCAGGGCTGAAGTCTAACAAAATCTCAAAGTATGAATAGCCAGTTTAATTACATATTTGAATAATACCATGCTCACTACAAAATCGCTTAAATCCCAAAAATAAGTGTGCACTCAGACACCCGGTGCAGGCACTCCATCCTCTGGCTCGATCACCTGATAAGTCGGCCCCCAACCGTAATCTCCGGCTATAGGCGCCTTGTAGATCGCATCACCCGCAGGGTCAAGGTCGAAACCTAAGCACCGAAGATGGGTCAGACCCATGGGTCTGGTAAGGCACCATATACAGATAACACAGGATGTATGCAACAAAAGAGAATAGAGACGATCATATAATCATAAGAATAATAAGGAAACATAAACTAGGCAATTGAGCAGTAAATAACAGTTTAGAATCAGAATGATTAAATAATCTAGTCAAACAGATAACAATATGGCACATTCACGCAAGTTGGATACCTCGGGATATTATGCCGCAGCCCTCCCATACTGTAAACAGTCGCGGCGGGAAAAAGTAAAGTAACCATGCAAGACATAATAGCCATGATAATAACAATATATAAATATAACACCGATCACACCCCTTTATTGCACCGATCACACCCCTTTATCACATTAGACCGGACCCGGTATCACACCGTTCGTCTAGCCATAGCTCATCATGATAGCTTAAGTCATAACCAAATATAGCTCCTACCAGTGATGATCAGCCAACAGACTGAGCTTAGATTAACTGAGTGAATGTCTAGTACTGACCCAGGGGTCAAATACAGGTCTGTGTTTATCTAGGCTTATCTTGCACGAGCAAAGTCCTAACTAAGTCTAAGAGGTTCAAGTACAATATTATGGGACACAACCCAATATCCAAGTCCAAGTCCAATCACCATTGGATCCACACTAGGCCCACAACTAAGGCCTTAGTCTATAACAATGCAAGTAGCCAATCTATATCCATTCACAACTATACATCATGACCAACCTCTTCATTCTAATGTGCCACACACCCCAACTTAGGCCGTATGAGGGCCCGCCTCACCACAGACACGGGTTATTTATCACCAATTATATCGTCGGGTCACCACTAAGTAGTCCTAGGTTCAGGTCCTCCAATTTCCTTTTAATTAACAGGCTTATAACAATAACAATGATTTAAGAGAAGAACAATGTATAAAATCTTCCAAGCAATAGAATCAAGTGGAATAAGCAAGGGTCCAACCTAGGTATTGGTCCATTCTCAGGTTCAAGGCCACATTAGATAATTGGATCCCTAACTGTAGTCTCAGATGCCAAAGGATGTTATATTTGGTGCTTCTGAAGTTACATACATCATTGACTACATTTCAGGGTTGAATCACTGACAATTCCAATCCCAAAAACCTATTTGGTGGTCCCCACGAGTCAAGGTTGAGCCACACAATTGGCTCATGCTTGGCACATCAATGGGAGTCTATTTGGGTGGTCAATGGGCCCCACAAACGATCACAATCTCAGAAGAATTGAAGGCTCGAAGATCACAGTACACAGTGTGCCTTGTTGACTGAGTACACTAGAGAGTTAAGATGTTGACTCCCAGGTCGACCCTTAGTGCAGTGTGCCCGGTTGACCTCCTGGCCTGGGCGGTCGACCTCGCACACTGGGAATAGTGGACAGTCACTTGGCAGGCAACATTTTAAACTAAATTCCCTCAGTGTGTTCGGTCGACCTCCTGGCCTGGGCAGTCGACCGCACATACTGAAGTCCTTAGAAAATAGATGTTCTAGCTCCCAGCTATTTCCTGTTATCTCTGCGTACTCGGTCGACTTTGCACAGGGCCCGGTCGACCGGATACACTAGTCTGACAGTCCTGTAGAATTTTAACTGAGACTTGGTTTTTCACCAATTTTAGTGTGCTCGGTCGACCCGACTACAGGCCGGTCGACAGGGTACACGCGTCTGTAATAGAAAACCCAAATTTCTGGATTTCTCCTCTTCAATCCAATTTCCATTCAAAACATCTCTAATCACTCCCAATCATCATAAAAACATTAATAAACAAGAAAAGCACTCCAATATACATCCCACCATCCATCCTTGGGCCATTGATTTTCTAAATGAGAAAAACCCATCCACCAATGGCCAAAAATCCAAAAACTAAGCTCAATTGGTAGATCTAAACATACATACAACAACTGAATTAAAATTGCAGAATCAAATGAAAGAAAACATGCATTCTGAGTTGTCCAGCATAGGGTACTTGCCTCAATCAGAAATTGCAAAGAGAATTGACAAAAAGATAAGAAATCCAAGCTCCTAGGAGGTTGTAGTGGCTGAAATTGGGGCAATCTTCTTCTCTTCTTGTTGTTGGGATTTGGGGAATTAGAGTTTCTTAGCGAGAGAGATAGAGAAGATGAGAGTGAATTAGGGCTAGGTTTTATTTCATTGCAACAGTTAGTATATATAGGTTAGGGTTTAGTGGTTGGTTACTAAAAAGCCCTTAGGGTTTAAATGGAATTGGGAATGAGGGTATGGTTAACTTAGTCATTTGGAGGAAATTCTAGAAGCTTCCTAACTATAACATCCCTCCTTATAAAGTTTAATTATTAGCTAAGGCCTAATCTAACTAAAACCTTAATTAAATTATAAAGAACAATCTATATCTAGAAATAAATAAATATAAGTCTAATCCCAAGACTTAGGAACAGTAATAAACTACCCTACTAAATTCTATTAATTAGTATAATAAGATAGATTAATAATTATTTAAATCAAATTGAGGGCCCACAAGGGGTGGGGTCTCACAGTTTTGGATTTTTGTGTGTCGTTAGAATTTTTGTGGATTTTGGGCGCATTGCATATAGAATAACATGGTCTTTGACTTTCATGTTTCAACTCAATAGATTCGGATCCAACCTGGCCCATATTTGGCCCATTTAGGAGTCAAAAGCCTCTTTTTTGAAAATCCCAGTCTCTAACCAGACCTGCATGCAACTTTAGGGAGAAAATTCAAATCAAAACTCAGCCCTAGCCTTTCTTCTCCTTCTTCTCCATTTCCAGCAGAAAACCCTTCTATACATCTTCTTCTTATCCCCTTCATCTTTACTAAATCTAGAGCTTGTCATTCTCATTTTCTCATTCATTTTCTCCAAGTCTCCATTTCCACTAAGTGTGCTCCATCTTCTCCATTGGTAAGCTATCCTTCTCTCTACACGTCCTCTACTAATTGAAAACAGTTCTGTAGGAGGTTTATTCACCCTTGCATGCATCCCCTTTTCCCTCATTCCAATTTATTTCATTGTAGGTTGCTTCTTGAGTTTGCATTTTTGGGGGTTTTTAGTTTGGAGATCTTGGATTGAGTAGGAGAGGTTGGTTTGTGTAGGATTCGAATTTCAAGCACCCAAGGCAAGTGTAACATTTATAAATCTATGCATGCATGCCTATTTGATTCCATGAATATGCTATTCACATGTTAGATACCCATTTTCCAGCTCAATATCTGAAATTTATGTTAGTTATGGTTTTGTATGGCTTGATTTAATGGTGGTAAAAATGGTGATGTCCATGAGCATTTAGAGGCACTCCGTATAAGCTTTATGCCATGGTTATTGCTGAGAAGAATAGGGTTGAAACAATTGGTGAAGCAGAGCATTTCTGAGCTCAAAATCGCTTAAACATGCAGATTTCTGGATTGCCAGCTAGAGCGCGTGATTACCCACTCTAGCGCGCATGCTTTTCGGATGGTGTTCGCTTAAGCGCGATATTGGCTGCTCGAGCGCACCTGATACATGTGGTAGACTATGCCAACTTCCAACCGCCATAACTTTTGAAATGTATGTTCGATTTTGGAGGTTCACATACCATTGGGAAACTCTTAAAGTGTAGAATTCAATGGTCCTTATATATATTTGATTTGAGGTTTGAGGATAAAGAGGATATTGGATTTTACATAAATCTTGGGAGCTGGGCTTGTACTGCGATCCAAGTGATGAACCGTAGTATGCTTAAATCGTTTTGGCCTATAGGTTGACTTTAAGGATGGATCCCTTGAACCATATATTATGGCCAATGGGCTTGTAATTCTTGTGGATGTGGCTTGAGCAACCGTACACCCACAAGGGCCCTCTTGTTATTTATGATCCGAACCAAATGTGTTATACGGAATCCTTAGTGCTACACCGAGTTGGATGGTGAATACCACGAGTATTCCCAAGACTGTAGGCTTGGCTTGACTCACATCTTGATTTTGTATATGATCTATATGCATGCATTTGCACTCCGTTTCCAGTACTCTAATATGACTTGATCATACTTGTGTTTAGTTCTTGTATATCTTGCTTATGCACCTGCTAATGTTTATATCCGCTTCTGTATCTATTCAGTTACAAATATGATAAGACCTGATTATATACCATATGATATGATCAGTTTCTGTAATATGTTATACTGTTTTGTACACTTCATTCCACGAGTCAGCACCGCTTGGCTTTGACCCTACCTAAGTCGGTCCTAGTTAAGTATGAGTTTAGTTATATTTTTGGCCCTCTGCAGATGGGATTATGTTCTAAGGGTTGACCGGCACCCTAGGTCCACGATGGAGAGTTCCGAGCCCTCTGTCTCCTAGTGGCACCTTTTTGTTCTGTTTTTTGCTCTCACTTTATATTCATGTTTTCATGGTTAATTTCAGAGAATGTAGCTAATGTGAATGTGCCATCTAATTCTGTTATTGATGTGTATCTGCCATTTATGATTTGTATGTCTCATGCTTATTCATTCACAGATTGGCCTGTTAGGGTTTTCATTTGCTGCAATTTGATTGGATGCATCCATTTTAAATAGCTAGATCTTTCATGCACTCATACTTTTTAATATTGGAATCTTCATGCATTTTTATTTAAGTTTTCATGTTTGGCATCATGTAAGTTAAGACTTGATACCTATGCATAATTTATTCTTTTTAATTTAATTTCAAAAGGTTTAAAAAATGAAATTTTGAAATTCATGCATAAACATGTTTTGTATCACATTTTGAAACTTCAAATTAAACATGTTAGATTCTATTCAAGTCTATCTTTTAATGTCCAAAGAGACCCACCTAAAAAATCATTTTCAAATAAGACTTATAACGACGGCCAATATATCACTTTTACCGGCGGTCTCGGCCCTCGCTAAAAGTAGTTTTTCAAAAAATACGAGCGTCGAACTAGCCATTGGGGCACCTTTTTCTATATATAGAGCTCTTCCTTTGGCTTTTTAGTGAGATTTTTGAGCCTTTTGAAGGCCAAGGAAGGAGGAACAACCAAGCTAGGTTAAAGGAAGTTTATGAAGGCTAATCCATTGATTTAACCTTTGATTCTTCAAATGCGTATGCCGTCTTTGTCCCAAGATTAATTCATGCTTTGTTTTTAAATATTTGTTTCATTTAATGGCATGATCAAATGGTTGGTTAACTTATTCAAATGTTGTTTACATGACATGCTTAGAACTTTAAACATACTTAGTTTTATGTCTTCAACATTTGTTTGAGTTACACATGTTTAGTTTCATGTTTTCTAAAACAAGGTAGCTAGTTAGTAATGACAACTTTCATAAACTACTTTGCTTATCTTTTAAAACATGTGTGCATCCTTTACTTCTATCTCACCTTCATTTTTTTTTTTTTTTATCTTAGCATCATTTGTGAGCATTCATTTTTAAGAGATAGAAAGTTTTATGTATATGCATCATTCATTGGAATTTCCAATCATCATGCATATACTTAGAAGTTGAGATTCCATTTTCAAATCAGCCTATTTAGAGGCATTAAATTGTACTTAATTGTTCTCTTCTAAATGCATACTTAGGCATAAACTTGAGAGAAAAACTTCATGTTGTAAAGGTTAGTGCTTAGCCTCAAAAGCATATATAAAGAGTGATTGTAAAGATTAATGCCAAGCCTTGAAAAGCATAGTGGTGGTTTGTAAGGTCGGAGGTGAGCCCAAACCTCATATTGAGATAGTGGAAAATCCAGTAGGAAAGCCGAAAGTGGATACGGGCACGTTGGCTGAACCACTATAAATACTTGTGTCATGGTGAATGTTTATGTTTTTGGTTGACGATCACATGTGTATAGTTGATGCTTATACTCTATGCTTATGATTGATATGCATGATTAGTGATTATATGCTTGATGTTTAGATCATTCGTTTATGTTCTTTTTAGAGTCATTTCATGTATTTAAATTAATTAACTATCACCAAAGCATAATTGGTTTTAGAAAGTTAAAATTGGTCTAGGTTTTGAGCTCGCCCTATTCACCCCCTCCCCCCTCTAGAGTTTGATCCAGGACTTTCATGGCCTAGTGTTTACACTTTTACCTCATATGACTTATATATGTCTAGTTGTCCATTTGTCATGTGTTATATGATTTATATTCGTTTATCTTGCTTAGCCTAGTCTAATAGTGCTACAATTGGCTTTGCTGGTGAGGACCTCGATGCCATTACCCCGGTCGCCAAGGAGGGACAAGAAACTCCCCAGCAATTAGCTGAGTTGACTTCTGATGATGTCCAATAGACATCACTTGTATTAAGCATTCGCGGATGTCACTTAACCCTGGACTTATGGCCTTGATGGTCATGATGATTAGTTGTTTTAGATTTGCATTTCATTGGGTACTGTAACCTTTAATTAATTCTTAGCTTCCGCTACTCTTTTCTTTTCTTTAACTGTAACTTGAACTTAAACATTCACTCTATGTACTGTTTATTCTCTTGAGTATGATTCAAATATGACATGGTTGGTGAATATAAATGGATGCCTGTTTGGTTAATTATAGATGATAGATTTATACAGGTTCACAGGAAATTGAAAGGTACCCTTAATGTGATGGATTTATGACCCCACACGTAAAATCCTATGGGAATATCATAGAATGGTACCATTCACCTACTATCACTAAACAAGATGTGCGAGGGTATTTTACATCTACCAAACTCAAGCCTAAGAGAGATTGGACCTAGGGTGAAAAAGAAAGTGCTAATCTGAATGCTAAGGCAAAGAATGCCTTATATTGTGCCTTATCTCAAGAAGAGTTCAATAGGGTAGTAAATTGCAATACAGCTATGGAAGTTTGGGATACCTTAGAGACCACACATGAAGGGATGGATCAGGTGAAAATAGCTAAAATACAAATGTTGACATCAAAGTTTGAAGATCTCAAAATGCTTGAGGAATAGACCTTTGATGAATTCTATATAAAATTCACGGAGATTGTCAACTCCTTCACATGTCTAGGAGAAAAGATGGATGAATCCAAGGCGGTTAGAAAAATCTTAAGATCTCTCCCAAAAAGGTTAAACCCAAGATAGTAGCCATAGTTGAAAGTAAATATGTTGACAAGATCAAAATTGAAGAGCTTAGAGGAAATGTCCTTACTTATGAACTAGATTTAGAAGTTCCTAGAAAGAAGAAAGGTGTAGCTCTTACCTCCCAATATAAAGAAAATGACAGTGAGTGTGAAAGTGATGAAGACACTGCTTTGCTTACTAAGAAGCTTAAAAGATTTTTCAAGAACAACGAAAACTTCAAAAATTCAGAGGAATCAAGAAATGGAAAATTTTAGAGGAACTCTAAAGGATCATTTGCTAAGAAGGATGTGCAGTGTTATAATTGTAAAGGATTTGGTCACATCGCTCAAAATTGTTCCACCCCTAGAGAGTCGAAAAAAAAAGAAAAGAAATGAAAGAAAGTTTTAAATATAACTTGGGATGATGATGAAGATGAGTGTAGTGATAATGATGAGTTTCAAGATGATGAAGATGACTGTAGTGATAATGATGAATTTCAACATGATGAAGATAATGACGACTCCACTTCTTGGCTTCTATTTACATCTATTGAAGAAAATGAAGATCATAATGTATTAATAGAAGACATAATAGGGAAAGACAAAGTAAATGATGAAAGTGATGAAGATGATATACAACAAGCCTATGATGAGTTATATGAACTTTGTGAAGTCTTGACTAAGAAGAACAAAACATTAAAAGTTGAATCTAAAAGGCTTGTGAATGATGTAAATTTTTTATAAGATCAATTAACGTTGAAAGACAATGAGATAGGAAATTTTCAATCTAAGTTGACCACTTCTAATTACAATCTAGCTAATGCCGAAAAAGAAATTCATAACATACAATTATTTCCAAAACCTAGTCAACAAGAAACTAAATATCTTCATTTGAAACTCATAAAAGGAAAACATGTTGTTGATAAGTTTACTTTAGTTAATGATAAATTCTATCAAATGTTGGGCGTGAACAAAATTTTTGGTAATAAGACTGGTGTAGGTTTTGAATGCTCATCTAGTAGCTTTCAACATATTACTAGGACTCTTCACAAACCTATAGATGAAAAGTTTTTTTACTCCAAGATGGACTTGTCACTTTTGCAATAAAAAAGGACATATAGTTCCCAATTGCCCATATAAGATTAGGTTGTCTCTCAAGAATCCTTCTAGAGTGCCTTTTAAGTTTGTCCCCAAATCCTCTACCTCAAAATTCCTTAAGGCAACTTGGATTGAAAAGGAGAAAAGTGTCAAGCGTCTCCTCATTCAATCGACAACTCTAAAAGTTCTTGGATAGTGGCTGTTCCAAACTTATGACTGGAGACCGATCTAGATTTATCTCCCTTGAGGACTATGATGGAGAAAATGTGTTGTTTGGAGATAACTAGAAGGCTCAAATTATCGAGAAGGGTTGTGTTGGAGGAGATCAAATGCCTACCCTAAAAGATGTTTTCCTTGTGAATGGTATAAAGCATAATCTGTTGAGTATTAGTCAATTATGTGATAAAGGAAACTGATGAAGATGTGGCATCAAAGGAAGCGTCAAATAAATAACAAACTGATGAAGATGTTATCCAAGAAAGAAATTGTTAGAGGAGTTCCCAAACTGCTGGAGATCATGGGGGAGTGGAGGTAGTTTCGAAACTATCTTCAGTGGGAAATGTGGTTGTTCCCCTTTTGCCCATTTTAGTAGCCATCAAAAGAAGCAACTGGCTAGATCGTGGGAGATCCTGAGCGTTAGGTAATAGAGAGAGAAGTAGTTCAACAGCCAATGAGGTGACGTCTAGCGGTCATCTCTTGGACGAAAACCAGTGGTTGCTTCATTGCACTGAGCGGCTAATGTGCTGAAGGTTGCAATAGCCGATGGGCCTTATGGACAATAGTTGTTGAAGAGCGCTCTTGTTGTAGCCATTCAGACTCTAGCGGTCATCAATGTCATTTTTTATGAAAAATGAGCATTTTTGCCTTGGGGAATGTTATGGATATTTTGTGTGCCAACAAGGTTGTCTTCCCAACGGTGCCAAAACTCAAAAAACAGAAATTGCAGAAAAGCCCACCAGACTTTCTAGATACTGCAAACCGCCCCCTACTGTAACCAAACAAACTCAGATCTCAACCCAACTTCGTACACACGATAGTAACAGTAAACCGAACCTGTTTAGCTACTAAACGAGCTTAATTAACTAAAAGTACAGTAAACTAAGCTAAGTACATCCTTGGAATATGGGATCTTATAGTATTTGTAGAGAAATAGAAGGTGGGATAGGCGTTCAGGTCTTGTATTAGACCTTTCGCCTATGATGAGTTCTTTCCTTTGTACATTCTTTCTAAATAGAAAACTATATCCTAGAGCCTACAAATAATATAAAAAAAAAGGATTTATATGGTGAGATCTTATGTTGGCTGGCAACACAATTATGGCTTATCTCCGTCTATGACTCCGTACTGACCTAGTTTGTAAAACTTGTGGGGTTGGATATGGTGGGGTAAACAGTTTGTTTAGGTTAGAACTGAGACTACATGGCTTCTTCCTTACCAATCCCCTTCAAGCTAAAGGGTGGAGATGAGGGCGCTCCAAGATTCGCTCAAAACCTTGAAAATGACTTTGGGAACACTACAACAAATTGCATATTTCCCGACACGCACTTCGCGTCGACCATTTCAAAAACCACGACAGGGCAGGCTTTACGTCGGCACAACATCGGCTACCAGATGCTTGGAAAACCATTCCCGACGTATTAATGTTTAGCGTCGGCTAAAAAAGGCCGTTCACCGACGCAATGGTGTGTCGCCCCAAACGTCGACAATGTCAACAGTGTCGGTAGAAAATCGAACTTAGTGGTCAACGTCACCTCACTGCCGACGCATAACAACGTCGGTTATAAATTTGCCGACGCACATACAAGTGTCGAAAAACATATTTAACGACGCATAAACAGCGTCGGTAATACATATTTCGACGTGTTGAAGCGTCAGGAAATGTCTTCAACAATGAAAGAACGCATGTCGGGCATGTATTCTTGAAATTTACCATGTAGGAAATTTACTTTTGACGACAGAGAGTACGTCAGGAAATAGCTTTACCTCATTGCCGATGCATAACAATGTTGGTTATACATTTGCCAACGCACATAATAGCGTCGGAAAACATATTTGACGATGCATAAACGGCGTCGGTAATACATATTCCGATGTGTTGAAGCATTGGGAAATGTCTTCAAAGAGGGCAGGAAATTTACTTTTGGCGACGTAGAGAGTGCGTTGGGAAATTTCTTTTCTTATCAATTAAAAAATATTTGAAAAAATCAGAAAATTGTTACAGTACAATATTTTCCTGTTCAAATATACATTTTCAACATTACACAAGCATAAGCATTGAAAAACAATAAATAACCCATCATTCATCGTGAAACAATAAAAAGAATGAGTCATCAATAAACTAAAATCAACCATAAAACTTGTCCATGCCACATAAAATTTAATAACCCAAATCAAAAGAAGTCAAATATCCCAATAAAGTAAATCCCATCTAGAATCTAATCATCATCAAATATCCAAAGTACACCATGAAACACGGCCATTTAGAAGCCAATGAACTTTTCAAAGGTACGACCCATGCCAATTCGAAAAACCATCAATTCTTTATCTTTTGGTGGAGGCCGAACAGTCCATACCGACCCGAGAAAGCAGCAACTGAATCTGACTCTGCATGTGAACTTGCATAGCTGCTTGATCTTGCATTTTCTTCAGCGAGTCCTCATAGTATCGCCGTAACTCTTCTTGTGCTTTCAACGAATCAGCTAGCTCTTGCCGTAGGTGTTCATCTCAGAAGACACCAAGATACTAGTTGAAGATGATGATGGGCCCTGTAAGAACCCGATTTCTAATTCTAGGGATTCACTTTAATTTATTATGTTTAGTGGTTAAGATGTTTGATCAGAGGTTAATCAAGAGTTTCTCGGGATTAGAATTAAGTCTGTTTTGTTTCCGGAGAGTTTCGATGAGTTTTGTGAGAATTCGACTTTTCCAGGTTAAGTTAGAAATCTGAGGTTTTCAGAGGTATTTTGGGAATTTTATAAAAATTACTTCTTGAGCTGAGAAGTTTGGTCTTGACTTGCCCAACAACTTTCATGTTCAGTCCAAACTCATCTGAGGTCCCAAAAGTCCAATTTGACCCCCGGCACACTTTTTGAGGTTTTTCCCACAGTTTTAAAAATCGCAGTTTCTGTCACCATTTTCAGAAAATTTTGATTCTTGCCTTGTTGGAAAGCTCTTTCCTAGACCTACAATTCTTCTTCTTTGACTAAATCTGTCCGGAGTCCTAAAGACCTTCGTTAGCGCACCCCAAGTTCGGTTAAGGTGGCAGCAAACTCACAATCTAAAACTTACAAAATATCCTAACTACCACCACCTACTTCATTAATGGCCGCCTGCCATCTTAAATGCTCCACCTACCACCACTAAAACTCATTTAACATCCTCATTTCCACCGGCTATGACCAAAGAGGAGTTTCTCTCTTTCTCTCTTCTTCCTTTCCTCTCCTCTCCCTCCATGTCAACTTGAAGAACTTTACAGTGGAGACTGCTCTTGCAAATCTGACCCAGCCAAGCGACTTCTCATCATCTTCTTCGCAACATAATCCGTTTTGGAGCGAATCTGACTGTGGCAGCCCCTTCATCAGTCATCTTTCTTTTCTTTGACTGTCAAAGAGGTAATGCCCTCTTCTCTCTTAGTTAGAACCCATCATTTGCTCCTTGGTTTTACCGTTTTGGGTTGGGTTTTGACAGAATTTGGGTTTTGTTTTTAGGGACATTTTGGTGAGTTTTTGGCAGTGACAACCCTCGGTTAGAGCTTGGCTTGACTGTGCTTGAGGTTTAGTTTTGCTCTTGGTTTTTGAGGCAACTGTTTAATTTAATTAGCATATGATGTTTGGTTATTTTGATGCTAAGTTTGTTAAAATGGTGTTGATTAAGTTTTAGTAGAAATGGTTAAGGTAAATGATGCATTTTTAATGATTTTGAGTTTTAGAAGAGAAAGCTCTTTGGATTTACCAAATTAATTTTGATTAATTACACTTTAGAGATTATAGTTTTGGGAAAATGAAATTGTTACTGTAATTATGTTTACTTTTGGCTCTAGTAAATTCATCCAGATATGTAAGTGGGATTAAAAATTCCCAGGTTGACTCTTCTGGAATCTCCGTGTTGCTAGCAGACTGCCTAACTGTGCACACTACTGCACAAAGGCCGGTGCATCAGTGCCCAGCGGCCATGCATGTTGGTATTTTCCTCCTCAAGTTAATATACTACCAGCTACATCAAGTACCTTCTCATTAATTTATTAAACCCTATGACTAGACCATGACATCACTAAAGCTCTTTTGCTCATTATTTTATTAAAACCTTTTGACTAAACTATGATAAGATTACACCTCATGGTTTCCATTATTTTATTACATCTTTGACCAAGGTGGCTCTTTCCCACATTTTTATTAGAACGTGGTGTTGTTTTGTCATTCTCATGACCCTCACCTGTGGGGCCCACGATGGGAACCTTGTCGCTTGGAATTTGTTTATCCTCAGTCCACCTGCCATCTGTTTTCATTCTCTGCTTGGTTTTTTTCTTTCTTTTTTTTTCCCCACGACCAACGGCTGGTGACAGCGACTTGCACCTCCCATTCAGTGGCCATAAAATAATGTTTTTCCCAAGTGCTAGCAGCTGCCACCTGCCTCCCATGTGGCGGCCATCAGGCCCTCATTTCAACGGCCATTCCATGTACAATCCAACGGCCAGAATTTAATCCAATCCCAGCGGCCATAAAATTTTTAATCCCAGCGGTCATAATCTTTCTATTCCAGCTGCCATTCCGCATTTGCCCATCTGTTTTCATGTCTTATGAGTGATTTCAACAGCTGGCAGGCCCCCACCTAGGATTATGCATAGCTGGGCCCCACCAACATCAGCCGCGCTGCAACGTGCAGCGGCCAGCTGCTGCATAGGGTGCATTGGACGGTGGGTCCCACCCCGGGACCCGCAGAACCCCACTTTCCGTTAAACCCCGTTTTTAGACTACACGTAACCTGAAATTTTCCGTGTTTTCTTTGAAGATCTTTCAAGCTTTAAGATAAAAATCGTGTCATTTCAATCCTTTTCGGATACAACTTGGTGAACCCGTGCCCAGACATGGCCCGATGTTAATTTCTATTCAAAATCAAACCCAAGCATTTGCGAACTCATGTAGAGCACGGTGACTTATAATGTTATCCGAACTTAGAGATTAGATATTTCCAACCTCCGAATGCGTCATGTGTAGGAAACCACATTAATATCCATCTCTTTGAGCGTATAATCTGAAAATCAGCGTACTCACATGTTTATGATTATTTTAAGCAAACTTTTGTACCTTTTCATGTATTTTGTAAATCAGATTTTTATCATCTTGCCACACAGGACTCCAAAGGTCTTAGCACGTGATTCTCGCCTTGCTTGACCATTGGACGTACTCGGATCCATGAGGGTCTCTCGGTTTACGTATGCGTATTTATTGCCCTGCCCCCTCCAAGAATATCTGGATCACCTTGTTTTTCCGCCACCCATTTTGGGTCTCCTAATCCCACTCGAAATGCTGCCCGTTTTTCTGTAGAATTTTTCAGACTTATATATATATATATTGTCTAAAAACTAGTTTTAAGTCGGTTTACCGTTTTAAAAGTCGAATCAGCATTATCTATGACTTAAAGCATTCTTTCATCCGGTAACCCCTGTACTTGCAATTATTCTCGTGAGTAACCGAATTACTCTTTAGCTTCTGATTTAAGATTTGAATCATGCATTCTGCATTTATTTTTGAGTCGACACCACCAAGCTGTTACTCTAGTATATGTTATATATATATATATATATATCTTGCTCACTGCATTTTGAGTTCAGTTGTGACCGGTGTCACTAAAGTACTTACCCTGCCCAGGCTACGCCAAGTACCCTGTGGCAGGGCCAACGATTTTGACGACCGTAAACTCTCGAGTGAGTTCCAAGGTACTCTCAGTTTTGCTCGGCCTGGGCAAGCTGAAGCTTCTGCCCTTTCGAGGATTATGCGATGTGGTTGCCAAAGTACTCATTAGTTTGATTTTAATTCTTGTTTATGATTCGATCAATCATATTTTCTTGCATCAACTTGTCCAGCTCTTTTACATTAATTTCTTGATTATGTTTGTACCTTCAAACTATGCTTTTTATTAGGATTGCACAAAAAATCTGGTATCACTGCAAAACCGGACCGAACTGACCAAACCGGGAAGTTCGGATCGGTTTATAGTTGATCGGTTCGGTTAACGGTTTGGAAAGCATAAAAACTGCTTACATCGGTTCGGTTAACGGTTTGGATATCATAAAAATCGCTTAAACGGAACCATCTGTGTACATTAACTTAAGTATTGCTCTTTCACTATTTTAGCCTTAGGGTTTCGTTCACTACTTTCATAGTTACATTCGACAACTCATTCTTACATGAACTCAATACTGCCTCTGTGCGTCATAGTTGATTGGTTCTGTGTCAGTTTTTTCCCCGCTTTATTTTCAACTTTTGAGATTTTCTTTTCTTGGTTGGATTGTAGAATTTATATTCTATAATATGATTGTGCGCTTGTGTTTAGTCCAAACTCTCTTTTTGGAGTAGAATTATTTTTTATATGGATCACTGGAATGTTAGATTTTTACGTTTGCACTAAACATTGGAATAAATGCAAAGGATGGGGTCTCATCATTTTTAAATTTTCAATGTTTGATTTAAAAAAAAAAAAACAACGGTTTAACCAACCGAACCGAACTGAACCGTTTGGTTTGGTTTAGTTTGTTTTAAGTCTTCTCCATCGGTCGGATCGGATCGGTTAATTAAAAAACCGACAAGTTTGGTTTGGTTATTGGTTTTAGTGTTAAACCGATCCGAACCGCCCATGTGCAGCCCTACTTTTTATCTTGAATACTTGCCAAACTCCCGTCTGATCTACGCTTAATGTAGTAGGTAACGAGTTCGTCTACGTGCCCGAATCGGATCTTACGGCGGTCCTACAAGATCCACCAGTTATACGAGAATGAGCAACTGACAACATAGAGTAGCGTCCTAAGCTACGGAGCCCGTGCTATCATCTTTTGGGTTTTTGCTATTTTTGGGGAATTCCATCTTTTGATCATTGTAATTATTGGCCAGTGTTTTTGTATGGCCTTATTATGGGTTGTAATTAAACTTAATCTTTGTTAAATCTGAATACTAATTGATGAAATGAATTCCTTTCTGTTGTCCAGTCTGGTAATGCCATTATACTTTGATCTGTGTGCTTGTTTCCTGAAAAGGCCCTCCGCAAGCTTCCGCCAAGATGATCCTCGTGGATTGGGGATCCCCGCAGAATCTCACATAGTGGAATCCTGTGGGTGAATTTAATTTGGCGCGCAGGCCGGGGTTGCACTAGTCCACGTGTCCCATGCGCTGTCGGCGCTCCATTAAACCTGATCGTATTCTTAACCCGGATTAGGGATTTGGGGTCGCGACAAGCCCCTTGAGGGGTACCCTTGCCTCCTCACGACCCTCTTCCCTAGCAGATTCTCGATCATCTGTTGCTTAGCCACTGGAGAGTTAATTTCAGACTGCGACAGTGCCGCCTCAATTCTTCGCTGCATCATCAAAGCATTCAAATATGTCATGTAATTAATATATGTTAGGCAACTGAAATAAACAATGATAGACAATATTGTTAAGGAAACAACTCACATGTGTCTCCTCAGCATGATCTGTGATCCATCTGTTCTTCTTCTTGCTATATTGTCATTGTCGATATAAATCAGGTTGAGAGGGAGGAGCCTGCTGCTCATCTGCCTGCATGATTGAGAGCTGGGTAGCAAATGATCGAGATCCAGCTGTATGAAGCATCTTCACTTTGCTCCGGCTCTCTGAATTCCTTTGTGACTTACGCTAAAAATTACAAGTAATAGACAATGCAATTAGCTTATTTAAAAGAAACTTGAGGGAACATAACCATAAAACAATCCCTTCAGCCTTAAGGATATGGATATCAAAGAGGCCTTGGAAGTTTTAGATTTGTAACTCCTATAATTTTTTATCAAGGCAGTGCACCAAGATTACCTTAGAAAGGTCTTCTAATCTCAAGATAATATAGTAGAAAAGATCACCTTGCTTACCGTCTTTCTTTAGTAGAGTTACATATACAAAGATACAAATATACATTTATTTATGTAAACTCAACTACATTTAGAATATAGAGACTCTAGCAACTACTTACTACGCATGGCCTTGACAACTAGTTTTGACCCAAGCAGACGACCATCTTGGCATGAAAGTAATCTAACCATCCATTTGGTAATATGTCTTCAAAAATCAATTTTCACCAACAAAGAAAAATCATTATGCAGGCAGCCCAATAACTATATTTAAAAAAAAAAAGAAAAAAAAAAAGAGAGCATTCTATCCTAACTCCTAAGAAGTAAAACCATAACAATTTCCAGACTAGAAAAAAGCCTAAGCATCAGTGAGCACTAACTAATGCTTCGATGTGAAAGTGTTGGAATGATGATTATCCATACTAGCGACTTTAGAGAAGATTGTCACTTGGGAATGAGACAAGTAAAAAGAGTAAACATCAATGATTTTTATGCATAAAGAGCACAACTATCACAAACGCTTCCGTTCCATCTAAGGGTGGGGGCAAATTCTGTCAATAGAAACTGTGTGGGAAAATGCCATAATACCGAGATTAAACTGAACCTCGATAATGGTACCAGCTAGTTTGCTTGATCTAGGTAACCCATGACTCGTCAGCTCGGCAAAGAGCGTCAGCACGACAAGACCACTCCTGGTCTCAGTAAAAGTACTGAAGGCCAGAAGTGTGCAATCGCACTCCTATGAGAAGTACGGACATGCTCTGACAGATAGGGTGGAGCGTGATGGAGATAAGAAGTTGACTCTATCACCCCATCACGTCAGCTATCCAAGGGGAATTGAAACTTCTAATGGGATATTCCCATTTTACCTACCACCGAGTGTCAGGGTAAGGCCTGATGGGACGTTACCCCCACCTACCTCTACTCAACAAGAGAATGGACGAGGAATCCATCTACAAATATACATGGGGGACAGCCCCATGAAGGTACGCAAAAAAAAAAAAAACACGAACAAACTCATACTCACTCTCTTCTCCACTCATCCTTTGCTTAGTTGCAGAACTAACTCAGGCATCGAAGTGCCTTCGGCTGACGACAGCCAGGGCCTCTAACCCCCGTTTCTCTTCTTCCCTTTCAGGTCTCCGGCGTTCGGTCTTTCACATAATCAAGTTCTACTTCCTCCTAATTGAGTGGTGTCGTTTTTTGCACTTACAGTTGGCACAGTCTGTGGGAACAACTGAACAAAAAATCTACAAACACCATGCCTCCAAAGACCAGAAATGGCGAAGGATCATCCAAGGTCCTGTCTAAGAAACTACAACCACTGACGGTTCCTCGCCAGAGGAGGTCCGGGGGGAGGTCTGGCGCTGCAAGCGTCGAAGAATTTGCGGTGACCTAATCAAGCTCATCGTCATGGGGGGTGAGTGTTGGAATTGGGTGGACCTCTTGGATAGGTTTCAAAAACTTTTCACCAACTAGAAGTGATGAACACCTATCCAAAAGCCATCAAAACCCAATCCAGGATGCATGTCCTCAAACTCAGCCATCATGATCAGCAAACAAACCTATCAAAAGGATAGAAACAGCACTAAACATGCAACCACGAGATTCCACAACATACAAGGAGTAGAAAATACCTATGGAGCTTGGTTGTGCTCTAATGGAGCACTTGATTCAACTCTTTGATGAAGAGCTCTTCTAAGATCAGAATCTCCAATGCCCAATCGTCTTCCACGCTATGACCCGCTTTAGATCTCTTTCCACAAGAGAGATGGTGGAATCTCCAAGAGAAAGACTATCTAGAATCTCCAAGGAAACTAGAAAGGAACTAGAAGAGAGAGAGGGGAAGGAGAAAATGCAACTCTTTCACTTTAGGGTTGATGGGCGTGAACTCCTCTTGATAGACCAAACATGGACGTCCAAGGCCTCCCTTGTCCCCTTATTTATAGTCTTGCAACTCCTCTCTTTCTTAATAATTAGAAGTCCAACTTCTAGATTAATTAGTAAACTTTTATTCCACTATTACCACTATTAGAAGTCTCACTTCAAATAGTAGCTTTCCTTTTTGAGTTCAAATAGAATTAGTAAAGATCCAATCTTGGACTAGCGTGGGGACCACTAGGGATTCCATAGAAAGCTGGCTCCGACTAAGACACCGCGACCCCACATCTCATGTGCAATCCGGGCCTACAGTTAATTGCAAATAACTCCACTATATAAATGCAATTGAACTCCAGTCTTAGGAATAAATTACATGAAGACCCTAAACTTCCCTATCACTACAAGTGGGCCCCCTCTATCATTATCCATGGATCAATTGGACGGACTGTCTCACCAATTTAGATCCATATCTTATTATCCTTGAGACCCAATTAATTATAGTAATCATCAGTACCATCCAATTAACTCTTAATTGAGATGGGTGTACACTTACCAATGATAAATCCATTAATTGGCACAAGGGGATAATAGAGATAGATTCCATCTTGACCATTAAATATTCCCACAGTCCTACTACCACGTACCCAAGACACTGAGGTGTTGACCTACAGTTGGCCTCACTCTTTGGTGACTCAAAGCAAATGAATAGATAGAAACTTGAGTTCATAAATGTCTCAGGGTTGAGAGCCTATTGCTAGGGAATTATGAGAGCATACCTTAAAGTAAAGACAGTGTTCTTGAGGTGCTTCTCATGGTCCTTCAATACATCCAATGTACCAGCACTATGATCAAGAATCTTATATTCTGATGATCGAGATAAATCACACTATCTCATAGTAATCAAAGTACTGCAACCTTGTCAGATGAGATGTCCAGTCTTATCACTGGTTGTGAAGATATTCAAATATAAGACTAGCTATACATGTCTCCCATACGTGGATCTCATCCATACACATGTATTGCATCTAGTATACTTATGGACTCCAGTTCATCTCATGAACCATCATGTCATTCATATTGGTTATGTGCATTTAAGTAATAAACACCATTCATCTCATGAAAGGAAAACATGAATATATTGATAAATAAAGAAATTAATCAATTTATTACATCAATCTTAATGGATTGAGACCATAAATCTAATAGTGACAGCACGTCCCCGTCGAGACGTTGCACCACCAGAATAACCCACCAGAGCAAGGAACACACCAGGCGAGGTGAGAAATTAGCCACCAAGCACGGTGAGGCGTCAGCACTGGCCAAGTCGCAATCCCTTTATCAAGCCAATCTTGATGGCGACGATGACCCGCTCCTGGAGGTTATCAGGGCCTAGAACCTTGTTATCCAAGAGAAGGACGAGCTCATCGGTCAACTTCGACAGCAGCTCCGGGAGAGAAGGAAGGCTCCGAGTCCACCTCCCAGACGCAACCAGGCTCCTCCTTCGGCCGAGCGGGATCTAAGGCACGTCGTGAATAATAAGAGGCATGACCGCGTTTATGATGAAGGCTCAAGTAGCAGCCACCTGAACGAAGGATCTAAAAAGCTACGCTAAAAGACGGAGGACAATGGTGACTTGAGAGAGTGGCTTGACCATAAGATCAAGCAGACGATTCGGCAAAATATGGAGATCGCTGGCATCACCCAAGATCTGTTCAACGCCTTTTAGACAGAGGAACTCGGCGCGTCTCCCTTCTCTCAGGAGGTCAGAAATTTCTTTCTTCCAGAGAAGTTCAACGTCTCGAGGTTCGTCCTCTATAATGGAACCTCGGACCCTGCAGCGCATCTCTGACACTTCATCCAGAGGATGTCAGTATGGGGTGATGAGGATTACCTGAACTATCGAGTCTTCTCCTCCAGTTTGGGAGACCTCCCTCTAAGGTGGTTCTGCGTGCTTCCCGAGGGCTCGATCTCAAGCTAGCGGCAGCTCCGAAACTCCTTCTTGGAAAAGTTCCAGGCTCATAGGGTCATCCCCAAAACAGACACGGACCTCATGGCTCTGAGAATACGGCAGACGGAGAATGTCACCCAGTTTGCGATGAGATTCTGGACGATCTACAGTCAGATCGAAGGCGCTTCGGACGACGTGGCTGTCAAGTCCTTTCAGCAGGCTCTGCTGCCGCGCATCGAGTTGCGGAAGGATCTGGTACGGTTCCCGGTGGTCACAATGAAAGCATTGATGGCCTGGGCAAACCAGTTAATCAAAACAGAAGAAGACGAGGCTCGAGCCCGAGAGAACTTTGGACTCTACGAGGAGGGAAGACCTTCCAAAAAAGAAAAGAGATCCTCCAGGAGGGAGGAGTCAGACCGACACAGGGCCCCATCGACCTCGGTAGCGGCCTCAGTTCTAACCTCGGAGAGCGGCAAGAAGTTCAAGCCAGAAGCCACCACCTACAAGGCTGTAAACACGATCTTCAAGGAGCCAATATACAAGCTCCTTAGCAAGATCAAGTCACAGCCCTTCTTCAAGTGGCCGCAACCAATGAAAGGTGACCCGTCCACCTGAGATCAGAATAAGTTATGTGCCTACCACAAACAGAATGGGCACAGAACTGAGGACTGCAAGGCCTTCAAGGCTCACTTCAAAAAGCGCGTTAAGGACGGGCACTTAAGAGACTACATCAAGGAGGAGGGCGGAGATAACAGCCGAGTGTTGATACCAAAAATGTCACTTTGCCTCCTCAACATCAAAAGCTACATGGAGCCGCATCCTACTACAAACAGGCAAAGCTGCTTCAAGCATCAGTTCTTGTCAAAATCAAACAAAAACCGCAAGATCACTCAAAATAGCCAAAAAGGAGGTATACATGAAGTTTTGGGCCATTTCGACACCATTTGGCCTAACTTCAATCCTCCAATAGCTAAGCGGGAGCTCCCGGCGGCGACAGTGTCGAAAACATCAAATCTTTGATCAGAGCCTATGGATGGTCTCAAAATACCTCAGAAAGGCTCCACGCCAAATTTCAAGTCAAACCGACAACGTTTGACCATCCATCAACTCTCGAAAGGCGAAATCAAGCCTCTTAGCGGCGAGAACCTTTGATGAAGCCACTCATCAAAACAAAGCACATGAGTGGCTTCTACATGCTTCCAAAAGGCTGCACATCAAATTTCAGGTCATTCCGACAACGTTTGACCCGATTTTGAGGCTCCGAAGCAAAATCAAGCCTACCGGCGGCGAAGCTTCCCGGGACCATGGCATCCTGATCGGAGCTAATGGATCATCTCAAAATGACTCCAATAGGCTCCCTGTCAAATTTCAGGTCAATCGGACATCGGATGATCGTACATCAAAGCTCGACATCTTCCGCACGGTGAAATCAAGTCTAGCATCAACGGGACTCCAAACGGCTTCAAAACTCAGATAGAAGCCCATGGTTGGTCCTATCTAATGCTCAAAAAGCTTCACCTCAAATTTTGGGTCATTCCGACATCGTTTGACCTAATTTCAACTCTTGGCGGAAAATCGGCTACGAAGTCTTCGGCTTTTCCAATAGGAAACTTTGTGCTATGATTTGCACAGCCTTTCAACAGGTTTTCTTCAGAGGAATTAATCCAATAAATGAGGAGAAATTTCAAGAAAAATACAGGAGAAAACAGAAGCGAAAAAGCCCAAGAAATGGCGACTGAAAGGCGACCGGAAAATGGACCAAAGTCCAAGGTCGCCGGCGACCCTAGGAAGTCCGGGTCGTCGGATTTCCGCCGAAACATCCATTTTTCCAATTCTTCTCGCGTTTCGCGATGATTGGCCCCTGTGATTTTCTTAAAATCTGATTTTTTGAGGCATGATATCCGTCGATCTTTGCCAACATCACGGATCCGCCATCGAAATTATTCGATCATCATTGGACACTCCAAAATAGCCAACCGGCCGACCAAGAAAGCACATTTTCTGCTTGACCGATCGTGAAATCGACTGAACAGATGTTGCTGGCCCATTGGTACCAACCAATGTCTGAATTTGCATCGTCATCCGACATCAAATAACATGCGGATCCATCAATGATCATTGCAAGAAGAATTTTAAAAGAAGCGGAGCGGCCCGCGACTCTTCAAGCGACTCGGCGTCCAATTAATGAAGTTAAATGACCTTTCTATGTCAAAGTATTACAGTCATTAACTCATTATTTTGAACAGCCCAATCAGAAGCAAGCAAATGGGAGTTACAAGTCCAATTAATCATGACAATTAACCACGTAACTCCTATCATTATGGAGATTAATCATGGTAATTAATCATGAAACTCCCATCATCATGGAGATTAAATGCCCATTATTCTCCATCGGCCAGTTAGAATCCAAGAAAAATGAGTTACAAAATTATGCAATTAAATCTTGTAACTCCTCCCATCATGGAGCATTAATATCATTAATGCCCATAAACCTTCCTAATGGCCACCAAAAGCCTATAAATAGGCGGTCATTCCAAAGGGAAGGGGTCCAGAAAAATTGTCTGAAGTGGTCCTGAAAAATTGTTTGAAAACTATCCTGAAGAATTCTCTGCAAAAAGAAGCTCTCTCACTCTGAAGAAACTCTGCCGCAAATTCTACAAGGTGATCGAAGTCCCTTGGGGGGTTACACCCCCAAGATCTCCCCTCTTCTTCTATCCAACATGGCCTAGATGTGGCTTTTCAGCCCGTCTACTTGGTTTTTTATTGGATATAGGACCTTCCCTTGGTCTTAGTCCTCTAAAAATCCGAGGTCCAAGCCAAGCCAAGTGAACTAAAGCATCAAGCGTTCTCATCTGCAGGACGATGGCGGAGTCCATACATGACTCGCGACCGTCAATCTGAACGAGTCCCCACAATCTTCTGAGAAGTCAGATCCCTCTTTCTTTCTTCTCTATTGTACTTTTTATTTTTAAAGAGACAAAAAAATTCACAATTCTTGTCTTTCATCATTGATGAGATTTGTAAATCGCCTTTCACGGCAAAATCGCCTTCTACGGCACAAAATTGCCTTTGACGACAAACTAAACAAAATCTCCTCTCACGGCATTTTAAAATCTTGTCTCTTTCTTTAAATATATGTGCAATGAAAAGTTAGAAAAAAAGTTTGATTTCCTTTCTACTTGTGAAGGTGAATCTCCGGATCATCATTTGAAATTTCAAGTAGAATAGAAAATCTGGCATACCCGTACGAAAATGTTGATGCTTGCCCTTTTTTTTCTCTTCTCCCTGCTGCACCCTGGCGGACCCGGGACGGAGGAAGTCAAGAAAGAAAAAGACGAGTCCATCACCGAGCTCGGCATCGAGATGATGATCAGGACAGCAACGAGCCGGAGGGCATCATCAACGTCATCTACCTCGCCCCTCCTCCGAAGGGGAGCAATCAAGCCCGTCTCGAGGCCAGAGGGCCTCCCACCAGAAGCAGGTGATGACTGCCGAGCTGGAGCCTGCTGTACAGAAAGCTCGGACTGAGAGGACCAAGATCCGGTTCTCAGATAAGGACTTGGATGGCGTCCAGCTCCCCCACAATGATCCTCTGGTTCTCACCTTGAAGTTAAAGAACTTCCTGGTATAGAGAGTCCTGGTGGACCCGGGGAGCTCGTCGGAGATCCTCTACTATGATTGCTTCAGGAAGATGGGTCTCAAGGACGAAAGGATCTCCAGCCAGCCCGAACTCCTTTGGTGGGTTTCAGCTCGAAGTCCGTGTACCCTACGGGCAGAATCTCCCTCAGAGTCCAAGTCGGAGGCGCCTCTATGCAAGCCGACTTCCTGGTGGTCAATGTACCATCCCCCTACAATGTGATAATGGGGAGGACTTGGCCGTATAGTATGAAAGCCGTGCCCTCCACCAGCCACCAGAAGCTCAAGTTTCCACTGGAAAGCGAGAACGGCCAAATAGAGGTGATTACGATCAGAGGCAATCAACACATGGCCAAACAGTGCCTGATGGCCGTGCTGCCTGGCGAAGCCGAGTCATCACAAGTTCACATGGCCGAGCTAGATAGAGAAGCCGAGCTAGAGGATGTCGGCCGGGCCCTAGCGCAAAAGAGCATTGAAGACCTCAAAGAGATCAAGATTGACCCTGACGACCCTGACAGATTTTTTCTGCTGGGGAGACAGCTTCCCGAGTCCGAGAAGACCGAGTTGCTAAACCTCCTGTTGCAGAACAAAGAGGTCTTTGCGTGGACTCCGTATTAGATGCCTGGCATCAGTCCCGAGGTTATGTGCCACAAGCTAAACGTGGACCCCAAACACAAACCTGTGATCCAGAAGGCTCGCAGAACGGGGATCCCGCAAATTGAGGCTGTGATCGAGGAGGTCGAGAAGCTGCTGGAAGCCCAGGCGATCAAGGAAGTCCACTACCCGGAATGGTTGGCCAACACAGTGGTGGTCAAGAAAAAGAATGGGAAGTGGAGGGTCTGCGTGGACTTCACCGACCTCAACAAAGCCTGCCCCAAGGACAGCTTCCCCCTTTCAAAGATTGACCAGATGATTGACGCCACTACTGGGCACAACCGGATGAGTTTCCTCGATGCTTACCGAGGTTACCATCAGATCCCAATGTTCGGGCCTGACCAGGAGAAAACTTCCTTTATCACACCCCAAGGCATTTACTGCTACAAAGTCATGCCCTTTGGGTTGAAGAACATGGGAGAGACGTACCAGCGGCTGGTCACCAAGATGTTTCAGGCCCAACTTGGCAAAACAGTAGAGGTTTACATTGACGACATGGTTGTCAAATCTAATAGGTCACAGGACCACTTGGCGGACCTAAGTCAAACGTTTGACATCCTTCGACAGTTCCAACTGAACCTGAATGCCTCCAAATGTGCCTTCGGCGTCGACTCAGGCAAATTCCTAGGAAGCTTGGTCATAAGAAGAGTGATTGAAGCAAATCCGGATCAGATCTCGGCGATCCAAAAAGTACAAAGTGCAACCTCAGCGAAGCAAGTTCAAAGACTAATTGGCATGGCTGCCGCGCTTAATCGCTTCATCAGCAGAGCTTCTGACAAGTGCCGACCCTTCTTTCAGCTGTTAAGGAAAAGCTTGAAGTTCTAGTGGACCCCGGACTGCGACTGAGCTCTGCAGGAGCTCAAACATTATTTATCTTCACCACCGCTGCTGTCAACACCAATGCAAGGCGAAGTGCTGTACTTGTACCTGGCAGTCTCGGCCCATGCAGTAAGCTCGGTACTCATCAGAGAAAAAAAAGGGCAGCAAAGGCCTATTTACTACACAAGCAAGATCCTCCGCGATGCCAAGACCAGGTATTTACAGCTAGAGAAACTTGCATTAGCACTCGTCAGTGTTTCTAGCAAACTCTCCCACTACTTCCAGACATACACTATAGTGGTTGTTACAGAACATCCACTCAAGGCGCTCTTTAGAAAGGCAGACTTCTCTGGCAGAATCTTAAGGTAGGCTGTCGAACTGGGATAGTATGATATCAAGTATTAGCCCAGAATGGCTATCAAAGTTTTGCAGATTTCCTTGTAGAGTTCATCTCTCCGAGTTCGGCACCGAGCTTGCTCGACACCAAACTTGGGGGCAATACGGATAAGGAAAAAATCACCGAGACCGAGCAAGAGCGGTCCTGGAAACAGTTCTTAACTCAGCTTGGAAGGTCTTCGTCGATGGATCCTCAACATCCAAAAGGGTCGGCGCTGGCATAGTCCTCAAAACTCCGGAGGGCCTTGTCACTGAACAAGCCCTGACACTTGGCTTTAAGGCATCTAATAACGAAGCTGAGTACAAGCACTCATCGCTGGATTGAGCAGTGCCAAGATCCTGAAGGCTCGGCAACTGGTGGTCTTCAGCGGCTCCCACCTGGTGACGAGCCAGCTTAGTCGGGACTACCAAGCTCACGACGACATGATGGTGGCCTACCTAGCTCATGCGAAAGAACTCCTCTCTCAGTTTCAAAGAGCCGAAGTCTAACAGATCGGCAGAGAGTCCAATTCTTATGCTGATGCTCTCGCCAGCCTCGTCTCTACTGTTGAAGCCGGGAACATAAGAACTGTGGAAGTAGAAACACTGGAAAAGCCGAGCATAGAGCTCCAGCCACCTCAGCAGCTCATGTGCGTTGATCTCGGTCCAAGCTGGATGGACCCAATCACTGTCTACCTGAGAGACGACTAGCTTGCTTGAAGACAAGAATGAAGCACACAAGATCAGGTTGAAAGCAGCCCGGTTTTGGTTATCCCCAAATGGTAAGCTCTACAGGAAGTCATACACCGGACCTTAGCTCTAGTGCGTCCACTCGAACAAAGTCGAAGACTTCCTTTGTAAAATTCATGAGGGAATCTGCAGTAGTCACATTGGAGGCCGGTCACTTGCATACCGAGCTATCAGCCAAGGCTACTGGTGGCCCTACATGCAAAAGGACGCCTAGCTATATGCCAGAAAATGCGAGAAGTGCCAGAAGTTCTCACACTCCCTCCACCAACCAGTGCAGGATCTGAGCCCACTCCCCAGTTCGTGGCTCTTCACTCAATGGGGCTTGGGTATCGTGGGACCACTCCATCGAACTCCAGGAAATAAGAGGTGGCTATTAGTAGCCACTGATTATTTCACCAAGTGGATCGAAGCCGGACCTCTGTCCTCCATTACTGAGCAGGACACAAAGAATTTTGTGTGGAAGAACATCGTTGCAAGATTTAGGATCCCACGAACTTTGATATCGGACAACGGGACTCAATTCGATTCCAACTTCTTCAGGAACTTCTACTAGGAGCTCGGCATCAGAAACGTCTGGTCCACCCCGGCGTACCCACAAAGCAGCGGCCAGTCTGAAATCTCAAACAAGCTGGTCCTCGATGGGCTCAAAAAGAGACTCGACCGAGCCAAAGGAAGATGGGAGGAAGAACTCTCGAGTGTCCTATGGGCGTACAGAACAACTCTAAGACGCTCTACCTCGGCTACACCATTCTCCTTGGCCTACGGCGTGGAAGCAGTGATCCCTCTTGAGTTCGGCCTCCTGACCTTGAGATCTGAGCTCTACGATGAAGGACTGAACGATGTAAACCTAGCCCGAGAGCTGGATTTTGCCGAGGAACGAAGAGAGGCAGCAACTATCTGTCTAGCTGCCTATCAACAACAGTTAGCCAGGGGCTACAATCAAAAGGTCAGAGAAAGGGGGTTCTTGGTTGGAGAACTGGTCCTGAAGAAAACGCTCCCCGGAGACAAAAACCCGAACAAAGGCAAGCTGGCACCTAACTGGTACGGACCATTTAGAGTGCACTCAGCTGCAGGATGATCCACGTACAGACTTGAGGACATAGAGGGTAAAGAGTTACTACGGCCATGGTATGCGAAGCACCTCAAGAAGTACTATTTCTAAAAATGTATTCAAAGTTTGGATATCAATGAAAAAACATTTCGTTTGGAAAGGATCTCTCTCTCATTCTCAAGAAAATACTTCAAGTTATTTAGCTCGGTGGCAGCACCAGCTATAGCTCGGCAATAGTGCTAGCTATATTTGGCTCTGTAATAGTACCAGCTATCCCCACCTCGGTGACAGCACCAGCTACAGCTCAGCAATAGTGCCAGCTATATTCGGCTTGGTAACAATACCATCCATCCCCAGCTCGGTGATAGCACCAGCTACAGCTCGGCATTAGTGCCAGCTATATCCGGCTCGGTAACAGTACCAGCCATATTCAGCTCGGTGATAGCACCAGCTACAGTATGGCAACAGAGCCAACACTTGGAGGTACACTTGGTTATAGAACCGGCTACACTACCACCAAAAAGGAAAAGGCCTTAAAATGTTCAAGGCATTGACCTCGGTGTCCGAAACACCTTGGGTTGGAGAACCGAGGTGGATTTCTTACAACAAGTCAAAGATCTCCCAATGGTTATGTGATCGTAGCCCCAAGTGCAAGGCCGCGATTGTAGTAATAACCAGTGAAACCGGATCGATCCACGGAGATTTTATTTATCGCAAAACCTGTCCTAATAAAAAAAACTAGTTCTAGCCTAAAAAAAACTATACAAATCAAATTTTCTAATTGAATTAAAAATTAATTACAAATCTGAAATATTAATTACTACCAAAGAAAATTAAAATCCTAATCTAGAAACCTAATCTAACCACTGCATCACCATAAGATTTATTAGCCCAACCAATTGCAATAATTGTTAAGGTGCATAAAATAAAGAATAAAATAAAATAAAATAAAATCAGAGAATAAAGAAATTAGATTTTAATTCTAAAACTTTGCAATAATTACTTTGCTTAATGTTATCAAGAAAAATCAAGACCACCGCACCAAGTGCGCACTGTCACTACGCACAAAAATTCAATGTTGACTCATTGGTGAAGACCAAGACCCCATAAACTTGATTTATTAATGAAAGACCCATTACAAGCAAATAACCATTACAAAATTCTTTTTATAAAAATAAAGTGCATCCAACCTTACCATAGACACAAGAAACACTAAACGGAGGAGAGGGACTCGCGGTCTTGAACGGCGATCCAACCGGCTCTCGTTTCGCGATCTGAAATCCAAGCAAGGGAAGATGATTTCAAGGATGATCTGATGGTGGAGTGACGATAGCAACGGCGGCGGCGTGACGGCGTAGAAATCCAAGTGGTAGTGTGCCTTAGGGAAGGCCTTGGATGAAATATTGATGGAAGGAGGAGAGATGAAGAAAAATTAATGGAAAAGAGGGAATTAGAAGTTGCTGGTCGTCCAAGGTGTGAGGGGGAGATGGTACTCACGTCCAGCCCTCTTTTTTGGTTCTTTTTATATATTTTTGATAGCTTGGGTTGCAAGGTTTTGATTTGGGTAAGGATTAGTAGTGTGGGGTCCAAGTTGGATTAGGATTAGGAGGGTTTTTGAGAGATTTTCTAGGGGTTTTCCATCTTGTTATCTCCTTGGATTTCTTGGCACATAATCCTACTAAAAATAGGATTCTTTATGTCTCACACAACTTCCTCTCTTGGGCCCACTTCAGATTTAGTTCAAATCTTGAAACAATATGGGCAGCCCCTTTCTTGGACGTTTTTTATCTTCTTGGAGTGGTGTTGGACGTGCAACACTTCTTGGGGAGAATTCTTGGTTTGCAAACTTCAATCTTGAGGCCTATCTTTCAGGAGATAAATTTAGCTACAATCTTGCACTCTTTCAATTTTTTTCCAACTTGGATTGCTTAGCAAGATTTCCAATCTTTTGAACTCCTCATGGCTAGAAAAACCTCTTAGCATGGCCCACCTTAAACATCTCTTCAAATCTGAATTTAATTTCATCCCAAACATGACATAGGAGTGGGCCATACTTGGAAGAATGCAATCTTGAACTATCCCATGGTTGGACGTCCCTACCTTGGCTTGACTTTCTTTTGCAATTTTTTTTTTCTTCTTTGTTTGGCTTGAATTGAATCTTAGCCATCCATCTTGACATGTAAGCAATATTTGTTGGAGAGTAGATATGACACCTCATCATCTCATGGCCCACAAATTTGGAACTTATCTTCAAAAGATTAAATCTGATTTTTTTCTTGCATATGAGAGCGGACCCTACCATGGCCGCCCCTACCTTAGAATCCATGCCAAAGGAAGGTGGGTCCATGGTGCATTTGACTCATCAATTCTCTTCCGTGGGCCCCATTTCTGAAATTCCCTACAAAAATAAAAGCAAAGATCAAAGAATAATCTAATCATATAGGTAAGGAATTATGCAAGATGCGGTCCCAATTCACACCAAATAAATGCATAAAATGTCACAATTTTATCAAGTTTTCTTCAATTAAATTAAAGGTGCAAAGAAAATTCATCATTTCATGTGTGATTAAAAAGTTATGAGAAATTTTTGACTTTCAATGCCAAAAATAGAGAAATTCATGATTTTATGTGAAAATACAATTTTTGGATGAATTTTGACTCGAATTTAGACTTTGATGCTCAAAAAGATAAAATCATAATTTTTTACTAAAATGGTCCATGATTTGATGATTAAGTCCTTAATTACTCTAAAATGATGAGGAAATTCTACATTTTTAAGGACTTATCATTATGGTTGCAAGTTCCTGGGGTTCCAATTATTGAACCGAGCTCAGTTACTTAAGCTAAAATCCTATTTTAAGTACGCAAGGAGTTCGGTTAGAGAACTGAGACCAACTACTTAAGCAAAAACAGACAGCCATTTTATCAGTCAAACATGGGAGAAATGATATTTCAGCCAGGACATGGGAAAAATGGTATTTCATTGAATAGAAATTTCATTACATCAGAAAAGAAAATACAAAAAAGAATTCAAGAGGTAGCAACTGCAGTATTGCAGTCGATCTCCATCTGAGCAGCTACGGCTTCTAGGAGAACTTCAGGGTCGGCTGAGCTGGCTTCGGGGTTGGCCTGACAGGCTTCGGGGTCGACTTGTAGGATGACAGCTTCAAGCATAGCATCCACCGCAGGAGGAGCCTCGGGCCAGGGACTGAAGGCAAACCAGCACTGGAAGAAGGGGCAGAGCCCGAGCTCTAGAACTTGGGAGGATGCCTGAAAGCAGGATCATCCTCGGGAACCCTAACCTTCCTCAAGGCGGCTTTCCATCCAAGCTCCAAGGCTCGCTCGCGGATCCTCTGCAACTGCGCTTTGTATTTTGCAATCACTTCCTGGATCCCTTCGTCGATGGCAGCGTCGAACTCGACCCCAAATTGCTCTTCAAGTCCGGCCTTCTACTTCGCCAGAACAAACTCAAGTTCAGCCTTCTTCTCCTCCAAGATAGCTTCAAACTTGGCCCTCTCCTCATTCTTCTCGTTGACCAGGTCGACTGCCGCCCTTCTTTGATAATACATATCCTCCTCCAGCTTCTCGACCTTGGCCAACGCTTTCTCGAGGTCAGTGGCAAGACCGGCTCTCTTGCTCGCCTCTCCCTTCAGCTACTCGTCTTTGGCGTCCAAGGCCTTTTGGAGCCCCTCCTTCTCTGCCTCCCACCCGGCAGCCTTGGTTTCGGCCTCCGACAGCCTCCCAATGCCGACCTAGCATTTTTGTACCACCTGCGGAAGAAAACGCGCATAAGAAGATAAATACCGAAGTCAAAACTTGTGGGATTTTGTCAGAAATTTATTGAGATGGCCGACCGCATTATTGAAAGCAGCAGTGTCCCGTTGTCCATCTTCCCCCACCTCTCCATGCCCAGAGGCAAGGCGCAAGTTCGCCCCAACGCGCCGACCCCCAAAGGACTACTGGATGCGCGGTCTGTTACGGTCAGTGGCCTCCCTGCCATAGCCTCAAGGTCCGGTCTCCATATGTCTGGCAGAGGGGACCGAGGTGCTTCCTCTCTAGGTAGGGGCGTGGCAGGGGAGCTAGGTGAGGCCTCGATTCTGGGCCTCTTCTCTAGACGGCCCCCTTCCTCCAAGACCTCGGCGGGGCGTTCCCGGTTCCCTACACTTGGAGAAAACGCAGGGGGCGAGTCGATAACGACGATGGCATCCGGAGAAGTGGGGCCAGAGGTGGTCACGACAGCAGCAGCAGGAGGAGGTGAAGGCGGAGCGTCGCTGGCATGCTGGGGGGCATCTTGGGCTTGGTCCCCGAAAGCCAGGGCTTCCAAGTCCTCCACCACGACGCGTGGGTGACGCCAGCACATCATTTCTTCTTCTCCTTCTTCTTCCGAGCTAGCGAATACTGCGTGTCGTCTCCTTGGCTGCAAAGAGGTCCTGGCTATGGCTGTGGGGGTCTCGGCAGGCCCCGGGTCTGAGCAGGACGGAGAAGCCTTTTCGCCGGACTCAATAAGACGCCCGGCAGGGATTGCGACAGTCACGTGCTCCCCGCTCGTTCCTTCTCCAAAAAGCAGGGAATCTATCCCGGTCACTCTCCACTTGTTGAAGGAGCTGTACCTCAGTTCGTACCCCAGCAGCGACCAAGTGGCTCAGGTGTTGTATCCGTGATAGCTCTTCACTTGCTGGAGCCAGGCATCGTTTCTCACCTAGCCGGTTCTCTTGGCCCTCAGTCTTCTCTGACGGAAACCTGCACAACAAACAAAAAGATGTCAGTGCGGCAGGTATAAAGGCAAAAAAGAAAAAGAAAGCCAAAAGATCTCAGTCTTTACTTGGAGGATTCCCAAGGCGCAGAGGGATCTGGACTAATCTTGACGCCTTTGACTCGCCGAACTCCCATTCGCTCGAGACGAACACTCGATCGTCTCCCACGTACCGGTTGGAGTCCTCCGGTGCGATGACAAAGCCGGTTCGTCTTGCCCTCACCCGGAGGTAGTAGACGTCGACTTACAAAGGTCATACACATCCTCGATGTCGGAGACACCGAGGTTGATCCCCAAGATTCTATTCAGCTCTACCACCCCCATTATTATTTTGAAGCTGTTCGGCATCAGTTAGCAGGGGCAGAGGTTACATTCTCTGAGGCAGTCCCTCAAGAGCGGATGAAGGGGGAACCGAACCCCACCTTCTATCACGGTGACTAGTCAGAACGACATCCAACCGTTGCGGGAGGTAAGGATGTCAAAAGGGTCCTCAGGGTTATCTAGCTTGACCTCGACATTGTTCGGGATCTTATATTTAACCCTAAAGTCAGCTATGGCCTGTGGGTTTTCTAGCCAGTATCTGTAAACCCCCATTTTCAGAACTCAAAGAAGACGAAAGAGAAGAAAGAAAGCAGAAACCCCAGAAAGAAGAATGCGCTAGCGCAAAAGGAGACGACTTACGGAGAGGGAGACGACTCACGGACGAAAAAGAACTCAAAATCAGGAAGTTTTCCTCTCCAGCAGAAATCTGTCCTCTCTGATAAACGCAGAAGAAGAAGACCAAGACGAAGATGCCCTAATTTATAAGGAACAGAGGCGCCATTTCGATTTTCAAGAATGGCCGTACAAGGCGTCACCTCAAGCAACCCTAATGCCACTTCGAAGCAATTGGGCGGCAGCCGAGGGGACGACGCGTGGCGCCAGCGATGCATTCCCCGAAGGCTATTAAATGCCTCGGGTAGACGAAGGGGTACATCTTGATAAAAACCGGACGTTAGCAACTATCATCAAGATAAGGAAGAGCTTCCACTCCGAACTTATCACTCAGGAATGCTCCACCGTCACGGTACTTCGCCTTTGTGCTTCGGTATCGGTACTAGCACGACTGTTGCATTTGGCTCGGTAGCAGTATCAGCTCGGCAACCATACTCAGCTCGGTAGCAGTACCAGCTTGGTAAGACCACTTAGCTTCCGACCTCGAAGAATTGGAGAACTCTAAGAGGTCAAAAGCTAGGGGACAATTGTGTGGGAAAATGCCATAATATCGAGATTAAGCTGAACCTTGGTAACAGTACCAGCTAGTTCGCTTGATCTTGGTAACCCATGACTCGTCAGCTCGGCAAAAAGTGTCAGCTTGGCAAAGAGCGTCAGCACGGCAAGACCACTCCTGGTCTCGGTAAAAGTACTGAAGGCCAGAAGTGGGCAGTCGCACTCCTATGAGAAGTACGGACATTCTCTGACAGATAGGGTGGAGTGTGATGGAGATAAGAAGTTGGCTCTATCACCCCATCACATCAGCTGTCCAAGGGAAATGGAAACTTCCAATGGGATGTTTCCTTTTTACCTACCACCGAGTGTCAGGATAAGGCCTGATGGGACCTTACCCCCACCTATTTCCACTCAACAAGAGAATGGATGAGGAATCCATCTACAAATATACATGGGGGTCAGCCCATGAAGGTAATAAAAAAAAATACACGTACAAACTCATACTCACTCTCTTCTCCACTCATCCTTTCCTTAGTTGCAGAACTAACTTAGGCATCGGAATGCCTTCGGCTGACGGCAGCTAGGGCCTCTGACCCCCGTTTCTCTCCTTCCCTTTCATGTCTCCGGCGTTCGGTCTTTCCCGTGATCAAGTTCTACTTCCTCCTAATTAAGTGGGTGTCGTTTTTGGCACTTACAGAAACCTTAAAAACCAATAGAATTTTTAAAACCTTGAAAACCAAGAAAACATTTATTTTCTTTTAAAATTCATTCTAAGATTTGCATTGGTCAAATACTAGAGGTTACAAACGTAAAAGGATGAGATGATTCAGTGGAAACAACATAAGCCATGTTTCTATCAGGTGATCCCTTCATAATTTCACCATGAATTCATGAGTAGCCTATCGAGAATAAGACAAGGGCAGATACAGTATGATTTAGAGTGCCATCTTCAGAAATAGAAGGTAACAAAACTTGGTTTATTGAAGCAGCAAGTAAAAGTAATAAGGCATAAGACCCTCTGGAATGAATAATAAGGCAACAGACCCCAAGGAATCTAGCACAACTTTTCGTAAACAAAAGCACTAATGCATGTTGGTAAAGAAATTGTGAATGGACCAACTATCAGATCACACTATGATACCTGATGAAGGAGAAAATATTCTCTGTTCTAGATCCTAGCCATTTGAGAATTTCATCAAGGAAACACCTTAAACTTCTTGCAAGGTTTTCTCAAAAAGAACAATTGTTTTTTGAATGATACAAACACCCAACAATCAAACTAATCTTTTATTTCTAAGCAATGATATACCAACACAGGAAAATACTGTAACATCGCAAAACCCAATTTGTAACCAGATACGAAGAATACATTTTGGCTTCTTGTATGTAAGGACTTACAGGGTCCCGAAAATTGATAATTGTCAAACTGGCTACCAAAATTAGCCATTGTGGACTTCACAGCTGATAGACTCATCATAGTAAGATAAATTCAAGTATTTCTTAGGAAACAATTAGTACTCATTCACAAACCATGACTATTCAAAACTTCAATGTCAATAAATACCCAGCCCAAGCTTTCATCATGTATTACTTACTACTTTGGGTGAGAAACATGCTGCCCAATGCCATTTCTCCGGCTTCCTCAACAATTAATGAACATTAAAAACTACAGCCCCAATCAAATTCTGACCTTGATTGAACCATGTATTAAATTTGACTGAGAGAAACATCCTTCCCACTTACATTCCTCAGGACTACTGCAAAATCCCCTCTCAACAACATTACAAACACAACACCATTAAAAACTAAAACATAAAAGACAAATCCCAATTGACAACCCCCCATGTATCAAAAAAATGTACCAAATTAGATAAAAAATAACAGTTCAGTCAACACGCAATCAAAACCAATGCGCACCCCAATAAAGCAAACAAAAGATTCAAAATTAAAGGTAAATTAGCACCCAGAAAAAGAAAATCGAAAACCCCAATTTTCATTTACAATATATAATCACATCTAAAAGAATCAATTGACTAAGCAATAAAAAGAATCCGGAAGCAAACAAAAAAAAGAAAGACTGAAAAAAAGTAGACACCTGATATGACAACCCGAAAGATGAATCTCTTACTGAAGGCTTTAAAAGTTAAAACCCTATTAGACTATTGTATCAATAAAAATGTCTAGTGTAACTGTTGAATTTTCATCTGGCTGCCACCTTCAAACTCAAAAGATTTCAGCAGATTTGACCTAACTATGTTCCAAAAGTGCGCGAGTTGAAAACCAGAAAAACATTATTGTTTTGCATGAAAAATAGCAGATTTAAAGTGTACAATAAGGACCTTGAGGCCACCAAATTTCAGCCAGAAAATACCCTGGGAAGTCGGTCAAACAGTGGCACAAACAGGGGTACACATACAACCTGTATCAGATTTCAACGGCACTGCACGTTCAACTAGGCATCTTTAAGCGATAATAACTTTTTCATCTTAATTCCTTTTCCACTTGTATCTTTTTTGTTGGATTCATGCATCATCAAGGTTCCAATTCCAGCCATTAGATTTAAGTCTAGAATATCTTAGGTAGGTCATACAGTCCAGTAAAAACAGACCTGTGCATAAGTTTTCCCATACCTGGAAATTTTCAGCATTCATCAAATTTTTAGAAACTTGCATAAAATTGCATTGTTAGCATTTAGGGCATTATAGATCATTCATACTTGCGTAAAAATTGATTTTGGTAAGTAGGATCTAATTCAGGGTATTTTATTTTGATTTTTCATATTAAAACAACAACAATAACTAAAACAACATCAATAATGTATAGACTAATTTAAACCATGTACTGAAAGCAAACCAAGAAATCTAATTTAGCTACCATCCGCTTACGTGTCTCCCATTTGTTCTCTATCAGCCAAACCCACTGGGCCGCCCTTTGCGTATCATATGGGCACTGCTTCGGATCATGGCCCTTTTCTAACAACATCTTATATGCTTTCTATAGCTCCGCCCTAAACTCCCTATAAATATGCATTGCTAGTTTCCTAACTGCATCGGCCACATGTGCAACGGTCTTCCAGTCGCCAAAGTGATACTTTTGCTGTCATTTCAAACCCATAAGTGAGAAAAGTAAACAATAAAGCCTACGAATATAGATTAGGAAGTAAATGGTTGTTTTATTATCGCAGTTGCAGTAAAGATTGCCTCCTTGCACCCATCATCAATAGCTGCCCATGTTTCTTTATGCCAAGGTAACAGCCTGCGAATATGACTCCCCAGCTCAATTGCAAATGTAGAGGCATTTGCACCCTCAAATACCCCCGATTGTACACCTAGCGGAACATAAATCATACAGTCCAGACTCCTCATCCTCTTCTCTGACTCATGGCCCACCACCCTACCCCGTACACGTCGAGAGGATGATGCTACAACCAGCACAACCAAATCCGAATTATTAAACATAAAAAAAATGAAATCAGGCTAATAAGTTTGAAAATATAATAGGGTCAAATATTTCTTTACTACGCTGCTGTCCATAGTAGGCGACCTAGATAGATCAGGCTGGCCGGCAATGATTTCATGTTGACTGGCAATACTATCTGGGACCGATACCTGAGTGCCTGCGCTGCATTGTCCACGTCTCCCTGGGGCCATGTGTGGGAACTGAATAACACAATAAGTTAGGATAAAATCAAGAATTGCGAAAAAAACACAATAAGTGAGTATAAATGCAAGAAATATCACAAGCGTTTAAATTTTGATATTAGATATAACAACCTCATCATCATCCAATGAATTCAACTCTTCCTCATTAGGCCAGTATGGTCTATACAACTTGTCGACGTCATCATGCTCGTCTTCAACAGAGCGTTGATGTATAGATGGATTTTGAAGTGCTTATACCAATTGTCGTCTGCCAATTTCACTCATTCGGGCCATATTTATCTGAATATTCTTATTTCTAGATGACTCATAAGCATTCTTCTTCTGAGACAATGCGCTAGGTTAGACATAAACTTTTCTTTTGTTCGCCATTTTTGGCCACTATGATAAAAAATGACAAAGGGATCAAACATATATATATATATATATAAAGGCACAGTAGTTAGCCGATTGAAAGTAAAATTAATGATTCCATTGCATGTAATCCTTGTCCACACACAGGAGGAAATAAACTTTACACATCATAATTCCATATCAAAATCAATATAAGGGTTGGACCGATCAGTTTCCTCTTCATTTATGTACTCTGCCAATGTTTCGTCATCACCAACATGCTCGTCGGCAATTGGTTCTTCACCATTGGCCACAGGTTCATTACCCGCAAGGATGATATCTGGTTCAATGTCATCCCTAGTGTAACAAAAGGAAAAATCCTTGGCAATAGATACTGAGACAGTTTCATTGGCTCCTTCCTATTGATACGGCTCGTTTATCACATTTTGCTCTTTTTCTTCATCTCGCTCTTACACACCCAAACATCCTGATGCTTGACCCGTTCCACAACTTTCCAATTTGGACCTAATTTGGTGTCATTAACATAGAACACTTGATTTACTTGATTTGGCAAGACAAAGGGATCCTCCTCATACCATTGATCCCTAACGTAAATGCTTATGACATGTGCATCGATATTTATTTTAGATTTATAACCAGTATTATACCATTCACATTTGAACAAAACAACTTCAGAAACATTGATGTATGACAATCCAAAAATGTTGGTCAAGTAACTGAAAAAGTCAATGATTTTCTCATTGTGGTCCCCCTCGATGACCACCCCGCTATTCTGGCTCTTGTGACGATTGTAGCGGTCTACGGTGACGAACCTGACACCATTAACCCTACAACCTGACTATAGATGCACCAAACAACTAGGACCATTTGGAAACGTAGTCCTTCAGTGTTCCCAGAAACCTTCAAACACATAAATCAATATCAATATAAAGAAATTTAAAGAATGGTAAACACAATCACCTCTCAACACTAATCAACAATTTAAAGAATGACAAAGGGAATCACCTCTCGATTGGATACATCCATCGATATTGCACTGGTCCAGCGAGCATAGCCTCACATGGTAAATGAATTGCCAAATGGACCATCACATCAAACAATGTTGGAGGAAATATCCTTTCCAACTTACACAGTATGAGGACTATCTTATTTTCCAATTATTCCACATGACTCCATTTCAAAGTCTTTGAGCAAATGTCCTTGAAGAAGCTACCCGGCTCAAATAGTGTTGTGCATATCTCTTTGTTCGCATACCCACGCATACCAATCGGAAAAAGACGTTGCAGTATAACATGGCAGTCACCGCTTTTTAGGCCCACTAATATCCCATTCTTTGAGGTCACACACCTCGAGAGGTTCACAACATCGCCATCTGGGTCCTTGATCGATTTTAAATATTGACAAAAATCATCTTTCTCCTTCGAGCCTATTGTGTAAGACGCATGAGGCTTCTGTTGTTTTACATTGCTTCTATTGCGTAGATGCAATTCTGGCCTAATCTTCATATTTACCAAATCCTGATGGGCATACTCTGTGTCCTTGCTCTTCTTGTCTAAGCCCACCATTGTGCAGAGGTGACTTTCACATATATGCTTCTCTACGTGCATAACATCAATGGTGTGTCGAAGCTTTAGTTTCTTAAAGCATGGTAGCTCATAAAAAATGCTTTTCTTTGTCCAGTTCAAGTCTTCAGGGTCACGTGGTTTTTTGTTTCTTTTTAGAGTGCTTCCCAAACCTTGTATCTAGAAGCTGCTCCAATTGTACTTAAACCTTTTCCACGGGCGGCAACTTCAATGATTTCACTCGATCGTCCACCTTTCCATTAAAGTCCTTGCTACGTCACCAAGTGTGCCGTTTAGGCAAGAAAGATCTATGGCCCGTGTAACCAATCTTTCTTCTCAACCTGACCGATAAAAAACTTCATTACAATTGTGACAAGCCTTGTACCCTTTGGTACTCCACCTAGACAAGTTGCCATATGCAAGGAAGTCGTTTATGGTCCACAACATAGCCACGTGCATTTTAAAGCTCTCCTTGCTAGAGGCATCGTAAGTTTCAACACAACATTCTCCCATAACTCATTCAACTCATCAATCAAAGGTCGAAGATAAACATCAATATCATTACTAGGCTGATGCGGATTAGGAATAAGCAATGCCATCATGAAGAATGGCTCCTTCATGCACATCCATGGTGCCAAGTTGTACGGTATAAGTATGACAGGCCACATATTGTAAGACATGCTCATGTCTCCAAAATGGTTGAACCCATCAGAGGCTAGCCCCGGCCTTATATTACAGGCCTCCACCGCAAAATCCGGATGTTCCTTATCAAGACCCTTCTATTCGTCACAATCGGTCGGATGCCTACCTATCCCATCATCTTTGCATTTATCACTATGCCATCTCATGTGTATGGCAGTCTTTCTGGACATATAAAGTCTCTTTGCAACTTCGGTATTAATGGGAAGTACCGTAAAACCTTATGCGGGATCTTCTTTCCCTTCCCATCATTTAGCTTGTATCTAGACTCCCCGCATACCAGGCATTTTTCTAAATCTATGTTCTCCTTCCAAAACAAGGCGCAATCATTATGACAAGCATCAATGTGGTCATATCCCAGACCCAAGTCATGTAGTATCTTCTTTGCTGCATAACTTGAATATGAAACCAAATTGTTGTCCAATAGGAGTGCCTTCTATATCTGTATCACATTGTTGAACAATTTGTTGCTCCACTTTCCCTCCACCTTTGCTCCATCATCTTAATGAAAAAAATCTAGCAGAGTGTTGTTTGGAGAGCAACCCGGGTATAGAGGGTGTTGAGAAGCATCCAACATCCTTTCAAAGTGACGCATTGCATTACTATGGATGGCCTCAGCGTTGGTGTAAGTTCCCATGTAATTGTCTTCCATCATTTCTTGATATTCATCCTGATCCTCACAATCACTATCACCCCCATGTTCCGATTCGACAATGTCATCCACAGGAGGTGTTATCTCTTCGTGGTAAATCCAGGTGTTGTTGGATGGTTGCAAGCCCCAATGGTAAATATGAAAGTTCACAGTGTCGCAGTCATACCGGCAATTGTTCTTGCAAAGCCTACACGGGCACCAAATCTCAGAAGCATCCCCAGTATTCGCCTTTGCAAATTCAATAAATGACTTTACCCCATCACGATACTCCCGACCCATTCTCATCGTGATATCTTGACTATCCAGTGTTGTCCAAGTCTTATCCGTATCTTAAAAATGGATAATCAATAAGCTAATCACATTATTAAAGAGAGAACACACAAATACATGTGCATATGATAACAAAAACATACACAAAGAAATGAGGTATTAAACTTCATAAAATGAAAAATGATCTATATAGTCCAAAGTTCAACAAAGAAACAAGTCAATCATCAGGAAAAAAAAGGAAATTTAATTTATTTTATAGTCCCTGTCCTTTCCCTAAGATTGGTCCCTTCCCTTTTTGGTTAGAATCGATTTAACTATGGTTGCACATTCATAGAGAACTAACCAAATTAGTGAGGCAAGTGTTGTTTTCATGTGAAGGCCCATGTGGTTTCCACTTTAAGCTCACATATGTGACCCACACATGAAAGTGTATAGATGAGATTCTTAAAAGCCCCATTCTCCTCTTATTCATTACCATTCAAAATGAAAACAGGTGCAGAGAAAGTTGAAAAGAAGCCTAGAACATCAAGTTGAGTTCCTCTTAAAAATGTACCCACCCAACCCATTCTCATCTCACCACCAACACCTCACCACTACATCTACATCTCTCTATCCATCAAATAAAAATCCAAGTAATTAGCCTGTTACATAGCCAACTACATTCCAGCAAAATTCACAAAGTAGACACCTGTACAAAAAATGAGAATTCATACACTTTCAAATTTTGAAAATTTTAATTTATACAATCCAACACCTGAACAAACAACTCCATGTTAATAGACATTTGTTTCATTTATCCACACCCGTACAAACACTTGTAGGGATCAGAACACATTAGGACCCAACCTCACAATGTAGAGAATAAAATATATGGATCAGAACACATTCATGCTTAATTTTCAATTTTGTTGACAATGATCTAGGGAAACTTGGTATGGCCGTTGTGGCAACCATCAATCGAGAATTCAACAATTTGATAATAAGAAGTTTTTCTGGTCCCCTGGACTTTATAACTCTTAAGAAGAGAAGTGCAACCGCTATTGACTGGATTTCACGAAGTGGCTAGTCTCCATCTCAACCCTTTCATCCTGGAGGGTGATTCTTTATGTATCATCAAGTGGCAAAAGGTATATCCAAAAGATATAAGTTCCACTTTCCAATTGACTCAGGATATAGGTGACCGATTTAACTTTTAGGTTGGGTTTGTGTTAAGAGTGGTGTCTTACCTTAGTGGTAAGAGGCATAAGTTCTCACATGGTTGTCCAGTATTTATACTGTAGGCATGCCACCTTTTCCCACCCAAGGGTTATCTTACCTCACCCTACGCTGGGTACCCAAAAAAAAAAAAATGCTAGAGTTTGTGTTGACCTTTTCAACTCAATGAGCACATACATTAGGCTCAAGATGGGCAAAACCAGGTGGTAAATCCGACCCAACGCAACCCATTGTCAGACTATATCCAACCAAGAGTACTTGAGAACAACACCTAATGCAACTTTCATAAAGAATGGAGTTCAAGGGTTGCACTTGGTCAGCACTATTTAGGCCACACTTGGACAAACTTCAGACGCTGGGGAAAAGGGCTAGGCCAAACATAAAACAATATTGAGCCAAAAAAAAAGGGTGAGGGTTCTATTCTAAAGCCCTCTAGCCCAGAGAGGGTCCAGAATCACTTTGAACTACTTATGGGCTATGTCTCTCAAAGAAGGATTAGATAATAGTAATAGATGCACTTGGATAAAGCCAATGTTTCTATATAGCATTATAACAGACACCTAGCATGCATATCTTAAGTTCACATTACATATAACATACCCCAACAAGTTGCAATTAATCAGCCAATCTAAAGATGAAATCACATGTCACAATAGAGATTGATGGGGCATATAGAGATAGAGATAAATAATTGTGTTAAGTAGTAGCCAAGTGAAAAGCCAAATATGAAATCAGTACCCCAAATTAGTACCTCAAATCTACTAACCAATACCTAAAACTTGGACATTGTTACTAACAAATCAATACCCAACTCTCCAATTCTCAACACAAATCCAAACACAATAAAAGTAAGATGCCGATCCAAGTGAAAGTGACCATAATTGTGCACGGCGATGCACCAACCAAATAAAGTCATCTCCAAAATCCATAACACAACATGGTGGCCTACTTGATGCATCACGATTTGAGGGTTTTTTTTTCCACGGAGAGGGAGATCGATGATAGTGGCAGCGATGGACGCAGTGCGGTGGAGGATGCAGACGATGCAAGGAAGAAGATGAAGGCACACACCTATTGGAGTTCTTCATCCTCTGTACCAAGCCCCCTTCTCTGTTGGAGTTCTTTGTCCCACGCGTGAATGGCATGAGAGAGAAAGAGAGAGCTCTGCGTGAGTGCGGCGAGATTGAGTTAGACTGGGGCCAAAAACACATTCGCTGGGATGACTTAACTTTGGTTAAAACACATTCCCCAACACACAATGTAAGCATCGTTAATTATTGTTGAGACCCTTCACCGACTCACCTCAACGTCGGCAACTTGGTATTCATAATTCCCAACGCAGTTAGTGTATCGTGTTTCCGAACATTTATTTCTCGACACTGTACTACATCGGGGGAAAATGTAATTCATGTCAGGAAAATATTCACTCCAAGACCTGGATGGCGCCATCCTCTCTACCGACGAGATGTACCAACGCGCAGAAGGTAGCGTCGCATAATCATTTTGCCAACACTGTGATGCGTCATCTAAATACATTTTCTACGACGTATTTAGACTGCGTCGGCAAGATTCATCGGCAAATATGCAAGGGAAATGACACTTCATGGTTCGCCAGGAAATAGTCCTTGGCCATATTGTTTCATCCAAGGGAATGGAAGTTGACAAGTTAAAAATAGATTTGATGTCAAATCTGCTTGTCCCAAAAACCGTTAGAGATATCAGATCGTTCTCTGAACTCCTTAGGTCAAACTCCTTCAGGATCATCATGGACCAGAAGAGGCCATGTGGGAATTAGAAGATTAAGTTGCACGACACTACCCAGAACTCTTTACGCAGGTATGATCATTCGAAGGACTGAATGATTCATAGAGGGGGAGAATGTTACACCCCGACCCAAATTGAGCCTAATTAGTACTAATTAATTGAGTTCTTATTAAATTAATTATACTTAATTAATATTTAGAGTAATTAATGATCATTAGTCCCTTATAAGTGAGTTGGACGTATTTGGAGTCTTGAATGGGTGGATTGAAACCGATTTGACTCGGTAGGGTAGATTTAAGGGCTTTTTCATAATTATCGATCTTCAAAATTTTCATCATTTGTACGTCATACTGGTATCATCACGTGTATTTCGTTGAACACGTCAATTTTCGTGTTTAACCCTAACCCATTGGACCGACCATTGAAGAAGTGGACCCTTATTTGACTTGAAATGAAACTACTCAAAAGTGGGTTTTCTTGCAAAAATGAATCAAGCTCATCCCTTATAAGCCTTTACCCATGTTTGCTTTGGCTAAAAACCCTTTTCTCCTTCTCCCTTTCTCATTACTCTTTCCTTCTTCCTCTACTTCATCATCTATTAAGAAAGAGTTGGCGGTGCACAGAAGACTAGGATTGGGACCATTGCATCATCTTCATCTTCTTCATCTTCTTCTACTCTTGGTTGCAAGAACCCATTCTTCGCCAACCCTCATTTTCGGATTTATTGCTAGAGGTAAGAATCAAACCCAACTCTTTTTGTGTTTTTGAGTTGGAAGGAGTCAAAGAGACTATTGTAGTCATACATGCATAATCATTAGCATTTTCATTTGATTTTGTGATTAGGGTTTGTTATTTGGGGGTTTTTGGGTTCTTTGAAGCTAAGAGTGTGAAGAGGCTTGTGAAAGCTTGATTAAGGCAAGTATAAGCTAAACTTTGGACTTACATGTTGTCTATCCATTGATTGTGCACAAATCTCCTTAATGATTTTGCTCTTAATGTAATGTTGATTGACTTCTATGGATTTCCTTCAGTCATTAGTTGGAAAAATGTATGAGTGTTGTTATGTGTTGGAATGGGAGTAAGGTGGCTCATTTTGTTGCTGGTATAATGTTGGAGGAGGTTGGGAAATGAAGGGAAGAAGGAAGAAGGGAGAAATTCTGGGATCCAGAATTCTGGAGCGTCCGCTCGAGCGGAGACAAGGTTCGCTTGAGCGGACAACCCTCTAGAAGAGCCGCTGGAGCGAACAAAAGGGGCTGCTTGAGCGCAACCCTTTCTTGATGACTCCGCTTGAGCAGACATATCATCCGCTCGAGCACACCCACCTCCGGAACCAACCGCTCGAGCGGATATGGCTCCGCTCGAGCGGACTTGAAACTGAAGCTAGGGTTCTTTTAAGCCCCTTAAATGGGTGAATTATCACTCCTAGCCTATAATAACCCTCCATGAACTTCTCTAATGGAGATTTATGAGGTTCACACCTAACTACTAGGGACTTAAGACACCGAAGACCTTTATGTCTTAAAAATGGGATCCTAAAACCTTATTCTTTGGTCTAATGGAGAATTAATAGTATGTTGTTATGCCATGAAAGTTAGTTAAGGAATTCGACGTGTTCTCATAATAAGTGACACTCTAAAATAAAGTAGTGCGTTGACCTTCTCAATATACCTTGTATTGGACGATGAAGGACTACGGATGATAGATTATGATTGGTTAGGCATAAATATTTAATTCTTTAACTCTATTGTAGTTCATATTGAGATTAGATTTCTCCATTGGCTATCAATTTTGGTTAATTATCTCTTGCATTATGATTCGATTATCCTACCCCCTAGTTCAATATTCCGTTGTTATATGCATAACTATTCGGTATTCAATGAGATTTGGAGTTGAGTAAGCATTCGTATGTATAATATTACTATGCGATTTGATTATGGAAATAGGTGTAAACTTACTCAAATTCGATTATTATTCGATTCGATCGAGTCGGCACTACTTAGTTTCAGCCTTATGATACCCGACGGGGATAAACTTGGTTAAGTATTCGAGACTACTGCAGTAAGTCATCTAGAGCACTGGAACTCCAGACTCAGGTAGCCAGCTATCCTTTGGCTGGGCCGCTAGTGACATCCTAACTAGATTCTCTCTCTTTTGAGATGATGAGCTAAATATAGTAGCCACCTTAGTATGTTTTAATATTCATTTGATTCGTAGAGAATGAATCCATTCGATATTGCACAATTGCTTTGTATTACTCGAATTGACATCTTTTAATCACTTGTCATTTAAATTCGAATTGATACATTATGTAATTCCTTGTTTATGCCTATACTAGTAAATTCGTCGTATTTGAGGTACTACTCTGGTGTCACAGACGCAGGTGCAACCCCTGGCCTTGGGGAGGCCCAGGAGGAGGAGGAGGAGGCCCAAGAGGTTCCTCCAGGACTAGAGGAGTGGGCCGGCAATGGGACTATGTAGTCCGAGACCGCGGAGGGTGACATGGTTATTCTTTTGGGAATCAAATTGTAGAGTGTGACTAGCTCCTTTTTGTGTAGGTCACACTATTTGGATCTCAGTATTGTTGGAAATTCTTTTGTATTAGAACGTAGGGTGATTTTGTAATCCCTACTTTGGGTTAAATGTGTAATTATGTTTTGTATAAACTTTTACACTCAACTGTTAAATAGGACTGTGCAATGATACCAAGTTGTTTATTGAAATGCTTCCGCTATTTAATTATTATTGGCATGTGGAAAGTGAAATTTTATCCTTCGTGTTGCTAGATTTGACTTAAGGCAGGTACAGTAACATGGGATTACGCGTGTCCCACCTCGGGGATTACCTTAGGCCAGGGTGATCTGGGACCAGGATGTGACATACGTAAGTATGGTATCAGAGCTATTGGCAGTCTTCTAAGAGGTGTAGAACTCTTAGAAACGTTGTGAGAATGCGCTAGAATTGATTGTGAGTATAGCTCGATTAGTTACTTTTAGTGTTGCATTTACTATTAGTATTAAGAGGAGGGGAGTTAGAGTGTAGTCCTAACTCAACTTTCAATTGTTTCACAGATAAATGGCATTTGGCTCGGGAACTAACGATGGGAACAATGAATCCCATAATGAAGAGAATTTTTTATTGATTGGGAATGAACCTCCAAATGTGGATGCTCGTCTGATGATGCTCATGGAGAAAATGGCAAAGACCAACGAGGAGATAGCTATGCTGATGGCCAGTCAAGGACGACCAAATGCAGGACCCTAAGTGGTCATCCAATCTAGAGAAAATGACCCGAACACATTGTACGAGAAATTTAGGAAAAGAGGAGCTATAGAGTTCCATGGCAAGGAAGAGGCACTTCAAGCTAATGAATGGCTAGAGCACACCGGAGATGTGTTTGAGACCGTAATCTGTGATAACAAGCAGAGAGTTGTGCTCGCTGCCTCAATGCTTTGCGGAGTAGATATGGATTGGTGGAAGAGCGTGAGGGATGCCTATAAGACCATGCCCAACGCCACCATATGGACGACATTCCAAGACCAATTCCGCCGCCATTTTTATCCCGGATCACTTGCACCAGAAGAAGGAGGAAGAATTTGTGGCATTGAAGCAGAATCATATGACATTGACCACTTGTATACACACGTTCCTCCAATTGTCCAAATTTGCTAAGGAGTTAGTGGATACCGAGGAAAAGAAAGTGAAAAGATTCATAGATGGTCTCCATCCCATATATGAAGATCATGTAGTGATGTGCAAGAGACCCGAGACATTCCAAGAATTGGTGAATAGGGTTTATACTGTGGAAGAGATGGCCATTAAGAAGAGGAATGCAGATCCTAAGAAAGGCTTTGCGCAGTCTGGGAAAGGCTTTCAGCAAAAGAGATAGAGAGGCGTAGTTATTGGTGCACCTAAGTGTGATACATGTGGAAAGGTGCACCTGATTGAGAGGTGTTGGAGAAACACTGGGGCATGCATTGTCTGTGGATCAATGGAGCATAGAGTAGCTGCTTGTCCTAGGGATAGAGGTGGTCACCAAGCACCTCAGCAGCAACCTGCTTGGCAACTAGCTAGACCAGCACTTCTAGCTCCACCTCCGAGATTAGCATTACCAGCACCACTATCGAGACCACAACAACAACAACATCAAGGAAGGCCAGGACAACAGCGTCAACAAGCTAGACAACAGCCTCAGCAAGCAGAAAGAGTCTATGCCTTAGATCACGAGCATGCAAAAGCAACAGGAAATGGCGTGGAAGGTACAATTTTGATTTGTGCTTAAAGTGCTAGGACTTTGGTTGATTCAAGGTCTACACATTCATTTGTGGCACCTCAGTTTGCACTAAAGCTTCAACAGCCACCTGAGTTGCTACCATTTATATTAATGGCCCTAGTAGACAAACGAGTGGCTTATGAGAGCTACTATCCTAAGTGTAGTGTTCAGATTGTTGGATTGCTAATACCAGCAAATTTGATTATGTTGATGATGCACGACTTCGATGTCATCCTTGGAATGGATTGGCTCGCGGAGTTTAGAGCTTGTGTGGATTGTTTCCACAAGACTATCACCTTCAAGGTGGAGGAACCCAAAACGGATATGATATTCGAGTGTATATAGAAAGAGAAAGCCAACACCGAACTGGTTACAGCTTTGGATGCCGTGAAGCTACTACAGAATGGCTGTGAAGGCCACTTCGCTTTTATCAGCGAGAAGGGGCCACCCAAAGTGTTAGAAGAGATTCCAGTAGTGTGCGAGTTTCCAGACGTCTTTCTGGATGAAATTCCAGGATTACCTCCATAAAGAGAAGTTGACTTTCCAATTAATTTAGTATCGGGGACGGCTCTTATATCGAAAGCATTGTACCGAATGGCCCCAGTTGAGCTCAGAGAATTGAAGGAGTAGTTACAAGAATTGTTGGACAAGGGGTTCATACGCCCTAGTGTGTCTCCGTGGGGAGCCCCAGTACTCTTCGTGAGGAAGAAAGATGGCACTCTACAGATGTCCATCGATTACAGGCAAATCTATCAGGCGACCATAAAGAATAAATACCCATTGCCTCGAATTGATGAGTTCTTTGATCAACTTCAAGGTGCAGCTTATTTCTTAAAGATCGATCTCAGATCCGGTTATCACCAGTTGAGAGTTCGTGAGCAGGATATTGAGAAAACAACTTTTAGAACAAGATATGGCCACTACGAATTTCTACTGATGCCATTTGGATTAACTAATACACCGGCTGTGTTTACGGCATTGATGATTATGATTTTTGCTCCATACCTTTATCAGTTCATTGTAATATTTATCGATGATATCTTAGTGCACTCAAGGTCAGTGGAAGAACATGTAAATCACCTAAGAAGATCACTTCAGCTTTTGAGGATTCATCAATTGTACGCTACACTTGAGAAATGTGACTTTTGGCTGAAACAAGTAGTGTTTTTGGGTCACATAATCACCCGTGATGAACTAGCGGTTGACCCTGCTAAGATAGAAGCAGTTATGAATTGGTAGAGTCGAAAAACTGTTGCAGAGATTCGGAGTTTCTTAGGTCTTGCTGGATATTGCCATAGATTCATCAAGGATTTCTCAAAGATCTCAGCTCCTATAACAAAGTTGACTTGGAAGAATGTTCCTTTTGTATGGACTGATGAATGTGAGGCAAATTTCTAGATTCTAAAGGAAAAGTTGACCACCGCTCCCATATTGTCCTTACCTGATGGCAGCGGAGGTTTTGTGATATACTCTGATGCATCTAGAGTAGGTCTAGGCTGTGTACTTATGCAGAATGGAAAGATAATTGTGTATGGAATGCGTTAGTTGAAGGACCATGAAAGAAATTATGCCACACACGATTTGGAATTGGCAGCTATCGTGTTTACACTAAAGTTGTGGAGACATTATCTTTTTGGAGAACAATTTGAAGTACATTCAGACCATCGCAGTCTTCAGTATTTATTTTCGCAGCATGACATTAATATGGGACAGCAAAGATGGTTGGAATTCATTAAGGATTATGATTTTTCTATTAAGTATATACCGGGAAAGGGTAATGTAGTGGCAGATGCTTTGAGCAGGAAATCATCTATCCTAGCAGACTTAAATGGCAAATGGTTTGTGATGGAAGAGTTCAAGGATTTCGATGTGACTATGAAGATAACTGGTGATCAAGTGGCACTTATAGCAATGTCTATTTTCGAACCCACCCTAATTCAGCAGATCAAGGAGCAGCGGTTTGATTATCCAAAATTGCCCAAGATTCGAAATAATATTGCAGATAAGCCTGACTTTCGTTTGGAAGATGGAATTATATATTTCAAGGACAGGTTATGTGTTCCAGCTATAAGAAATACGATATTAGCAATTCTGATTGATGCACATTATGCAAGATATGCGATGCACCCTGGAGTACCAAGATGTACCGAAATATTAAAGGCAGGTTTTGGTGGAATAACATGAAGAGAGAGATTGCAGAATATGTCTCTAGATGTATTACTTGTCAAAAGGTGAAGTATATGTTGGAAGTGGGTGGACCCCTTGGATAGGTTTCAAAAGCTTTTCACCAACTAGAAGTGATGAACATCTATCCAAAAGCCATCAAAACCCAATCCAGGATGCATGTCCTCAAACTCAGCCATCATGATCAGCAAACAAACCTATCAAAAGGATAGAAACAGTACTAAACATTCAACTATGAAATTCCACAACATACAAGGAGTAGAAAATACCTATGGAGCTTGGTTGTGCTCTAATGGAGAACTTGATTCAACTCTTTGATGAAGAGTTCTTCTAAGATTAGAATCTCCAATGCCCAATCGTCTTCCATGCTATGACCCGCAGATCTCTTTCCTCAAGAGAGATGGTGGAATCTCTAAGAGAAAGACCAACTAGAATCACTAAGGAAACTAGAAGGGAACTAGAAGAGAGAGAGGGGAAGGAGAAGAAGTGCAACTCTTGCACAAGGGGATGATGGGCGTGAATCCCTAGGAGTAATTGTGCATGGACATCCAAGGCCTCCCTTGTCCCCTTATTTATAGTCTTGTTACTCCTCTCTTTCTTAATAATTAGAAGTCCAACTTCTAAATTAATTAGTAAACCATCATTCCACTACTACCACTATTAGAGTCTCACTTCAAATAGAAATAGTAGCTTTCCTTTTTGAGTTCAAATAGAATTAGTAAAGATCCAATCTTGGGCTAGCGTGGAGACCACTAGGGATTCCATAGAAAGCTGGCTCCAACTGGGACACCCTGACCCCACATCTCATGTGCAATCCGGGCCCACAGTTAATTGCAAATAACTCCACCATATAAATGCAATTGAACTCCAGTCTTAGGAATAAATTACATGAAGACCCTAAACTTCCCTATCACTACAAGTGGGCCCCTTTATCATTATCCATGGATCAATTGGACAGACTGTCTCACCAATTTAGATCCATATCTTATTATCATTGAGACCCAATTAATTATAGTAATCACTAGTACCATCCAATTAACTCTTAATTGAGATAGGTGTACACTTACCAATGATAAATCCATTAATTGGCACAAGGGGATAATAGAGATAGATTCCATATTGACCATTAAATGTTCCCACAGTCCTACTATCACGTACCCAAGACACCGAGGTGTTGACCTACAGTTGGCCTCACTCATTGGTGACTCAAAGCAAATGAATAGATAGAAACTTGAGTTCATAAATGTCTCAGGGTTGAGAGCCTATTGCTAGGGAATTATGAGAGCAGACCTTAAAGTAAAGACAGTGTTCTTAAGGTGCGTCTCATGGTTCTTCAATACATTCAATGTACCAGCACTGTGATCCAGAATCTTACATTCTGATGATCGAGACAAATCACATTATCTCATAGTAATCAAAGTACTGCAACATTGTCAGATGAGATGTCCAATCTCATCACTGGCTGTGAAGATATTCAAGTATAAGATTTTCTATACATGTCTCCCGTATGTGGATCTCATCCATACACATGTATTGCATCTAGTATACTTATGGACTCCGGTTCATCTCATGAACTATCATGTCATTTGTATTGGTTATGTGCATTTAAGTAATAAACACCATTCATCTCATAAAAGAAAAACATGAATATATTGATAAATAAAGAAATTAATCAATTTATTACATCAATCATAATGGATTGAGACCATAAAACTAACAGTATAAGCATAGGAAACCTCCAGGCTTGTTGCACCCTCTACACATTCCTGAATGGAAATGGGAACACATTTCGATGGATTTTGTGTCAGGTCTACTTTTGACTAGCAGAAGGAACGACGTGATTTGGGTGATAGTTAACCGATTGACTAAATCAGCTCACTTTATTCCATTCAAGAAGGGAATGAAGTTTAATGATATGGCTAAGTTGTTTGTGAAGGAGATCGTCTGACTACATGGTACCCTAGTGTCCAAAGTTTCTGATCGGGATACGAGATTTGTCTCTTCGTTTTGGCAATCATTTTAGCAGTCCATGGGCACTAAACTCAGCTTTAGTACGACTTACCACCCGCAAACTGATGGACAGTCTGAACGCACCATACAGACTTTAGAAGACATGCTTCGAGCCAGCGTTCTTGACTTTGGTGGTGAGTAGGATGAGCACTGCGCACTATGCGAGTTCGCTTATAACAATAACTTTCATTCCACAATTGGGATGCCACCGTTTGAAGCTCTCTATGGACGTCGCTGTAGAATGCCTCTATGTTTGGGAAGAAGTTGGCACCAGGAGTTTTCATGGACCTACACTCATTGCAGACACCGCAGAGAAGGTTCTTCAAGTCAGAGAGAAGTTGAAAATTGCCCAATCAAGACAGAAAAGCTATGCGAATAACAGGAGAAGAAAACTTGAGTTCCAAGTTGGTGATTGGGTGTTTTTGAAGACCTCTCCAAAGAAGGGCACTGTTTGATTCAGACAAAAAGGAAAGCTTTCATCGAGATATGTGGGACTGTTTGAAATCAAGGGCAGAATCGGTAATGTGGCCTACAGATTGAAGCTTCCATCTAAATTCGCAGGAGTACATGACGTATTTCATGTTGCCATGCTTCGTAAATACGTTTGAGACCCATCTCATGTCATTCAATACAATGAAGTCCAAATCAAGCCGGACTCAACATACGTCGAGCGCCCGCTCCACATCATCGATGAGAAAGAGCAAGTGTTGCGGACGAGGACCATTCGTTGGGTCAAACTCCTTTGGGATCATCATGGATCGAAAGAGGCCACGTGTGAATTAGAAGGTCAAGTTGCACAACACTACCCATAACTCTTTACGCAGGTATGATCATTCAGAGGACCGAATGATTCCTAGAGGGGGAGAATGTTACACTCTGACCCAAATTGAGCCTAATTAGTACTAATTAATTTAGTTCTTGTTAAATTAATTATATTTAGTTATTATTTAGAGTAATTAATGATCAATAGTCCCTTATAGGTGAGTTAGATGTATTTGGAGACTTGAGTCGGCGCGTTGAAACTGATTTGACTTAGTTGGGTAGATTCAAAGGCTTTTTCGTAATTATCGATCTTCAAATTTCTCATTGTTTGCACGTCATATTGGCATCATCGTGTGTATTTCGTCGAACACGTCAATTTCCGTGTTTAACCCAAACCCATTGGACCGACCATTGAAGAAGTGGACCCTCATTTGACTTGAAATGAAAATGCACATCAAAAGTGGGTTTTCTTGCAAAAAGGAATCAAGCTCATCCCTTATAGGCCTTTACCCATGTTTGATTTGGCTAAAAACCCTTTTCTCCTTCTCCCTTTCTCATTACTCTTTCCTTCTTCCTCTACTTCATCATCTATTGAGAAACAGTTGGCGGTGCACAGAAGACTAGGATTGGGACCATTGCATCCTCTTCATCTTCTTCATCTTCTTCTACTCTTGGTTGCAAGAACCCATTTTTCTCCAACCCTCAATTTTGGATTTCTTGCTAGAGGTAAGAATAAACCCATCTCTTTTTGTGTTTTTGAGTTGGAAGGAGTCAAAGAGACTCTATTGTAGTCATACATGCATAATCATTAGCATTTTCATTTGATTTTGTGATTAGGGTTTGTTATTTGGGGGTTTTTGGGTCCTTTGAAGCTAAGAGTGTGAAGAGGTTTGTGAAAGCTTGATTAAGGCAAGTATTGTTGACACCAAAAATGTCACTTTGCCTCCTCAACATCAAAAGCTACATGGAGCCGCATCCTACTACAAATAGGCAAAGCTGCTTCAAGCATTAAATCTTGTTAGAATCAAACAAAAACTGTAAAATCCTTCAAAATAGCCAAAAGAAGGGTATACATGAAGTTTCGAGCCATTTCGACACAATTTGGCCTAACTTCAATCCTCCAACAGCTAAGCGGGAGCTCCCGGCGGCGACAGTGTCGAAGATAATAAATCTTCGATCAGAGCCTATGGATGGTCTCAAAATGCCTCCAAAAGGCTCCACGCCAAATTTCAAGTCAAACCGACACCGTTTGACCCTCCATCAACTCTCGAACAACGAAATTAAGCCTCCCGGCGGTGAAAACCTTCGATGCCGCCACTCATCAAACAAAACATATGAGTAGCTTCTACATGCTTCCAAAGGGCTGCATGTCAAATTTCAGGTCATTCTGACAGCGTTTGACCCGGTTTTGACGCTCCGAAGCAAAATCAAGCCTACTGGCGGTGAAGCTCCCTAGGACCATGGCATCCAAATCAGTGCTAATAGATCATCTCAAAATGACTCCAATAGGCTCCCTGTCAAATTTTAGGTCAATCGGACATCGGATGACCGTACATCAAAGCTCGACATCTTCCGCATGGTGAAATCAAGTCTAGCATTGACGGGACCCCAAATGGCTTCAAAACTCAAATAAAAGCCCATGGTTGGTCATATCTAATGCTCAGGAAGCTTCACCTCAAATTTCAGGTCATTCCGACATCGTTTGACCTAGTTTCAACTCTTGGCGGAAAATCGGCTACAAAGTCTTCGGCTTTTTCAAAAAATAGGTAACTTTGTGCTCTGATTTGCACGACTTCTCGACGGGTTTTCTTCAGTAAAATCAAGCCAATAAAAGAGGAGAAATGTCAAAGAAAAATACAGGAGAAAAAAGAAGCAAAAAAGCCCGAAAAACGGCGAAGAAACGGCGACCGGACGGTAACTGAAAAAGGGGCCAAAGCCCCATGGTCGCCGGCGACCTTGGAAATCTGGGTCGCCGGATTTCCGCCAAAAGCGTCATTTTTCCATTCTTCTTCGCATTTCGCGATGTTTGGCCCCTGTAATTTTCTTAAAATCTGATTTTTGAGCTTTGATATCCGTCGATATTCGTGAACATCACGGATCCGCTGTCAAAATCATTTGATCATCATTGGACACTCCGAAATCACCAACCGGCCGACCAAGAAAGCTCACTTTCTGCCCAACCGATAGTGAAATCGACTGGACAGATGTTGCTGGCCCATTGGTGTTAACCAATGTTTGAATTTGCATCGTCATCTGACATAAAAAAATGTGCGGATCCATCGATGATCATCGCAAGAAGAATTCCAAAAGACGCGGCGCGGCCCGCGACTCTTCAAGCGACTCGGCGACCAATTAATGCTGTTAATTGACCTTTTTATGACAACTTATTAGGGTCATTAACTCATCAAGTGTTCTCATCTGAAGGACGATGGCGGAGTCCATACATGACTCGCGACCGTCGATCTAAACGAGTCACCACAATTGCTTGAGAAGTCAGATCCCTCTTTCTTCCCTTTATATTGTATTTTATATTTTTAAAAGAGACAAAAATCACAATTCTTGTCTTTCATCATTGATAAGATTTGTAAATCGCCTTCCATGGCAAAATCGCCTTCTACGACACAAAACTGCCATTCACAGCAAACTAAACAAAATTGCCTTTCACGGCATTTAAAATCTTATCTCTTTCTTTGAATATATATGCAATGGAAAAATAGAAAAATAGTTTGACTTCCTTTCTACTTGTAAAGGTGAATCTCCGGATCACCATTTCAAATTCCAAGTAGAATATAAAATTTGGCATACTCGTACAAAAATGTTGATGCTCGCTCTTTTTTTCTCTTCGCCCCGCCGCACCCCGGCGTACTCGAGATTTAGGAAGGCAAGAAGAAAAAGATGGTTCCATCAAGTTGGCACACCCGGTGGGACTCGTTCATTTGAGAACACAATGCTTAGATTCCTTGGCTCCTTCCTAGCTGGTGGCCTATGTTGGATCTTGTATCTAAAAAAAACATGAGATGGGATTCTTTGGAAACTTCTTTCCTTGAACTTGTTTCCATTCTTTCTTTTCTCAACCAAAAAAAAAAACTTTTTTTTTTCCATTGGGTTCAAATTGGAGAAACCTTTGGTTCTTTCCTTTTCGTACAATGGCTCACAGAAATGTTTGAGCCAACGTTCGGATTGGGAGGGGCCATTTCCCTCTCTTTGATGGGTCCATTGGAGATCTTTCAAAAAAAAAAAAAAGTAAAAAAAAAAACTTTTCAAATTCCTTTCTTTTGGATTCAAATTGGAGGAAACTTTGGATCTTTCCTTTTTGTACAATGGCTCGCAGAAATGTTTGAGCCAACGTTTGGATTGGGAGGGGCAATTTCCCTCTCTTTGATGGGTCCATTAGAGATTTAAAAAAAAAAACGTTTAAAAAAAAAAAAAACCTTTTCAAATTCCTTTCTTTTGGATTCACATTGGAGAAAACTTTGGTTCTTTCCTTTTCATACAATGGCTCACAGAAATGTTTGAGCCAACATTTGGATTGGGAGGGGCCATTTCCCTCTCTTTGATGGGTCCATTGGAGATCTTTCACAAAAAAAAAAAAAAAAAATGCATTAAGGTTGCACCAATTGCGTTCTTTGACCAAAGTGGATCTAAGAAAAGCCTTGTCCAGAGTGTGGAGGCAGCTAGATTGTTTGAGGGAATGGTCCTTCAAACAGGTTCGTTAAGTAATCCTACCCTTACCTGGGGGCTAATCTATCCACTAAGGTTTCATAAGACCGAATTGGAAGACCTATGTGCACTCTTCAAAAAAAAAAATCTTAAAAAAAAAAAAAAAACTTCTGTCACAATTGTGTTCAAATTGGAGGAATTTTGGTTCTTTCCTTTTTCGGATTTAGGCTCGCAAAAATGTTTGAGCCTGTATTCGGATTGGAATACCATTTGCTCTCTTTTATGAATTCAATCTTGACTTTTCAAAAAAAAAAAAAAAAATTCCCGTCATAATTGGATTCAAATATGAGAAATCCTGGTTCTTTTCTTTTTCGGATTTAGGCTCGCAGAAATGTTTGAGCCTGTATTCGGATTGGAATACCATTTGCTCTCTTTTGTAATTCCAATCTTGACATTTCAAAAAAAAAATCCCATCTTGTGTCCTTTTTCAAGGATGCGATTTACAACATTTGTGCCTAGCGGTGCTAGTACGCCCTCTTTCGGGTCTACTGTATTCGCGACCGACACATTTGTATCTCTAACCTTATATCATTTTACCTCGAGTGAGCTTCGCTTTTCAGTAACTTGAATTAAGGTTTACAATTGCTTCTAGCAGTCACTGGAACGCTCATTTCGAGCCGACCATACTTGCGTTCAGAAGAATTATACAATCTATGGCTTTTTGCCTTCTTCATTACACTCAAAACGGGCCATGCCCCTGAGCGATTTGAAAAGACAAAATCATAGCATAACACATTTATGATCACCATATTCTTGTGATTACTAATGGATGTGGTCTTGTTTCAGAAAAGTTTTCCAAAACTAACAATGGCAGCTTCGTTGACCATCACCTTCGATGAGAACAAGTACCAAGTCATGCTTCAAGAGAAGCAAAGCAAGCACACTTTCAAGCGCCCCGCTAGCTGCTGAAGCGTCACCTCCCTCGGCAACTCCCAAAACACCAGGTCGACCTCCACGCCCTGGACCATCGTCTTCGCCAAAACAGAGAAGGTCCCAGACATCTGCAAAGCCAGCATACCTGGCTCCTCTCAAGGAGAACCGATTCTATCCTCTTGCTTACATCAAAGGAGAGAAACCTATCCTCCACCGAACAACCAAAACAACTCAGCACGAGATGGCTTGTTCATACAAGCCCAAAATCAAGTCGTGCATCACAAGGCCTCGACAAGAACCTACCAGGGCCTGCTAACCTGCAACTCGACCCTTCATCTCAATAGGGGCCGAGCTTGCAAAATTTAAAGCTTCGCTGCGACAGGCTAAGGACCGCGTCCAAATCCTATCCATGCCAGTCTTTAAGGAAGACAAGCTCGGTTGCTGCGCATGAGGGACCACGTCCTTCATTGCCAGAGCACAGCCCGAGCTAACCAAAGCTCAAATTGCTCGTCATATACGTCGCAGCGCGGTATATCGACAAAAGAGATTAGAGAAGCAAAGAACCCTGCATTCTGAGCTTCAAATCTCCCAAAAATGGGTCGAAAAGGAAAGACCCGACCAAGTTGCTGCTGTCCACATGGTTGGCAAAACCAAAAGATGCCAAAAGTCAGCAACAAAAATACATGTCAGACGACTGGTGACTCGCAGCGTCTCCCAAACAAGAAGACATCAGGAAGACTCTCCCACTCCTTCTAGCCAAGGACAACGGAGTGATCATTCCTCGGGCTCTTCGTCTAGAAGAATGAGCTCCAACTCAGTCACTAGGACAGTATCCTCTTTCGACTCACGAAGGATGAATGTCTTGGTCACAAACTCTAAGCAGCCTCCATCACATGATGACATGGCTCTACGCATACAGCAACTAAAGTAAGGACAACAGAGAATAGAGGTCCTGATGGAAAACCTCCTTCTCACTCTCCAGCGTCCACCAAACAATGATGAGGTTCCTCCACAAGATGAGGCAAACGGTGGAGAAAATGAGTCATGCGCACTAACTAAGAGGGACGTTGACAATATCCTCGCCAAAGCGAAAGAAGAGGATACACTGAAGGAGCATGGGATCAAGCCACCATATCCCTTATGGATGGACTCGGTTCCATTCCCTCCAAAGTTCAAACAACCTCTTCTCCAAACATATACGGGGAAAGGTTCAGCTAGACAACATGTCATCCACTTGAAGATCCTGACGGAAACTATAGCGGATCAAGATGCCCTCAAGATCCGTCTCTTTGCAAGTACCCTGAAAGGTACGACCTTTTATTGGTACTCCACTCTGTCAGAGGACTCCATTCAAAACTGGACCATGCTAGAGATACGCTTACTGACCCACTTCAAAGGTGAGGATCATCCTGTTACTATGGCTCAGCTCTGCAGCCTAAAACATGAAGAGAATGAGTCGACATATGACTTCATTCACAAGTGGAAGGCCAAAACAACATGAGAGCAAGGATCCGCTCCATGATCATCGGCAACAAATCAAAGAATCTGGGAGAACTCCTGGAAGCGTCTGTGGAGGTTGAAACGGTGATCAAAGACCTCAACAGTCAGAAGTCATCAAAGAAAGAGCCGACCGCCATTCCGACCTCCAAGCCAAAGAAAAAGGAGGTTCTCAATGTGCAAACCAAGTCAGCCCCTCAGCTGCCAAAGAAAGCTGAAAACAAAGCTGCAGGTAAGAGACCTGAACTCTTTGATGCCTTCAAAGGACGAGTAGAGAAGAAATACCCGTTCGATGAAGATGTTGAAGAAATCTTTGGGGCTCTCTTAGCAAATGGTAAACTCACCATGCCTGACCCCAAAAGACCAAGAGATGTTGGCAAAATCAACGATCCCCGATATTGTCCATACATAGAGATGCCGATACACAGAGTCCAGATCGACCCAGGTTCTGCACTTAACCTTATCTCTACTACGGCACTCGAAGAACTGGGTATCTCACCTAGCAAACTGAGCTACACATCTGTGTCTATCTTTGGATACGATGGGAGTGCTCAAAGGCCCATTGGCAAAGTTAGGTTCAGGTTGCAAATCGGCGATCTTATCTCTGAGGTCACAGTGTATGCAATAAAAACCCCTTCATGCTACAACATCCTTCTCGGACACCCTTGGATACACGAGAACGGCGTTGTCCCTTCAACTCTACATCAGTGCATCAAGTTTGTTGGCGACGACGGCTTGATACATCAAATGTTTGCAAACAAAAAGCCCTTTAAAGGCAAAGAAGTCCATTTTGCAGACTCTCAAATGTACAAGGATGAGAAAGAGAAGGAGGAGGAGAAAATATCATCCTTTGCCGGCAATCTCCAAAAAGACAAAGGCAAGGCTCCTCAGCAATCATCGGAAGAAAACAAACCTTTCGACAAATTTGGAGAGAGCAATCCGCTTCCCTTTGTTGTCTCCTTCAAATCTTCCAAACCCTTGGTAATCACTACTAAGGCAAAGAAGACAAAGCAAAAGACTGGGGGCAAGTTTGTTGTCTCCTTCGTGTCTATCATACAAGACACGGATTCGGATTCGGAGACTGAAGACGATACATCATCAAGCCAAGTTGAAACTCAGGAAGTTTAGCCTGCCCTCGCTCCATTGGAGACACCTGCTGATGTAAAAGATCCTCCGTTCGCTACCTTCATCATTCCGGCAATGACGGGAGAAGAGAAACCTATCTTCTTCCATAGATCGGACGCTTCTTCATCAAATTCCTCGCTTGAACCTTTCCAAAATGAAGGTATGCCTCAACTATCTTTGTATAGTCTAACGGCAAAAGCTATCATGAAGAAAATCGGCTATGACGCTCAAAATCCAATTGGTTTGGGAGGTGGCTGTGGTATTCTTATACCATTGGAACCCACCCTAACCAAAAGTCAGCTGGAAGATTGGAAACTCCATCATCGCATAGACAAGTCTTCATACGGGTTGGGGTACGATCCTGACACTCCAATGAGACAGCTAATACAAAGGCTACAAAGTCGTTTTGCCGACCAAGCCTCAACATCTCGTGTTGATGAAGACATCGATCTCCCTGGATATCTCTTTGAAGAGTTACCCGACAAAGACCCAGGAAGCTCATCAAATTGGTACGATTTTTCTGATGATGAAAAGGAATTGTCCGATGACACAAACGCACGGTTTTCTGATTAAGAAGAGCCATCGTTTCCAAAAGAAGTGCCTTACTTCGACCCAGTTTCGGCAGGTGATTGGGACCATCTCATAGCAAGTCTTGAGAAGAGTACCGATCAAGAAGATTTATGGACAGAAGCGGAGCCATGGCTTGAAAATGCCCTTGGAAATCCAGAAGGTCTTGTTGAGTTGGAAGCCTCCGAAAATATTGTGGAGGAACCACCTTCAAACCTTCCAAATGAAGATTCTGTTGAAAAGATAGACTTGGAAACACCTGATAACCCACGTCCTGTATTCATTAACAAGAATATAAAGGATGATAAGTTACCCGAGTATGTCTCTTTTCTTTGTGAGTTTGTTGATTGTTTTGCATGGTCTTACGCTGAAATGCCTGGCTTAGATCTAAAAATAGCAGTTCACAAACTCAACCTGCAAGAAAATATCAAGCCTGTCAAACAAGGGCAAAGAAAATTCCGTTCCGATGTGATGGACAAAATTGAACAAGAAGTTCAGAAACTCAAAAATGTTGGCTTCATCCGCGAGGAACAGCATCCTGAATGGTTGGCCAACATCGTCCCCGTGACAAAGAAAAATGGGCAAATCAGAGTCTGCATTGACTACAGAGACCTGAAGAATGCTTGCCCCAAAGATGAATTCCCGCTCCCCATACCGGAGGTAATGATTGACAACACCTGCGGTTTTAAGCGAATGACTTTCATGGACGGCTTCTCTGGCTACAACCAGATAAAGATGTATCCCGGAGATGAAAGCCATACATCATTTCGAACCCCATTTGGCGTGTCTTGCTACACTGTCATGCCATTTGGTCTGAAAAATGCCGGTGCTACATATCAAAGGGCTATGATGAAGATATTCCAAGATATGCAGCACAAGACGGTCGAATGTTATGTTGATGACCTCACCGTCAAAAGCAAAAGAAAAGAAGACCATCTCAAAGATCTTCGAGAAGTCTTCCTCTGGCTTCGCAAACACAAACTGTGAATAGATCCCCTCAAATGCTTCTTCGGTGTCTCATCGGGTAAGTTCCTTGGACTCATAGTTTGGAAAGCTGGAATAGAACTTGACCCCATCAAAGTCAAGGCAATTCTAGAAATGCCATCTCCAAGAATCCTGAGAGAACCAAAAGGGCTTCAAGGGAGGTTGGCATACATACGACGGTTCATTTCCAACCTATCAGGGAAGTGCCGTCCATTTTCTCGTCTAATGAAGAAAGGTGTAGACTTTGTTTGGGATGCTGAATGTGAAGCTGCATTTCAAGACATCAAGTCATACCTGACCAAACCAACAGTGTTGGCTGCTCCCACAACTAGAAAACCATTCATCTTGTACACAAGAGCTCTCGACTATTCTTTGGGCGCTCTACTTGCACAAGAAAATGACGGAGGAAAAGAAGTTGCTCTATACTACCTCAGTCATATGTTGGTAGGTGCAGAGCATCGCTACTCTCCAGTCGAAAAAGAATGCCTGGTAGTGATGTTCATTGTACAAAAGCTGCGTCACTATTTGCTGTCAAACACAGTATACCTGATATCGAGGATCAATCTCTTAAAGGTCCTTGTCACAAAAGCAGGTTCTCTCAATGCCTGGCTGGCAAATGGTCCATTCTTCTGTCACAATTTGATATTAGGTATGTACCACGAAAAGCAATCAAAGGCCAAGCTCTAGTAGATTTTCTTGCAGAGCATCCGCTGCCTAAGGATTCTCCGCTTAGGGATGATCTCCTAGACGAACATGTCTACAGCGTGGAGACTTCCTCACCAAATGCCTCCTAGAACATGTACTTCGATGGTGCAACCAGGACAAATGAAAAAGCAAAGCCGATATCAGGAATTGGCATTCTCTTTGTTAGCCCTGATAAATACATGATTCCTCATGCATTTTCGCTACTGGAACCATGTTCAAAGAATGCAGCTGAGTACCAAGCCCTGATTGTAGGATTGGAACTCTCCTTCGAATCCGGCATTACCATGCTCGGAGCATTTGGGGACTCCCAACTGATCGTCAACCAGATGAATTAGAAATATGAAATCAGGAAGCCTGATCTGTTGCCTTACTACAACAAGGCACAATCGCTCCGTCAGAGGTTTGACATCTGTCACATCACCCACTTTCGCAGAGGTGAAAACATCCGTGCAGATACCCTGGCTGGACTTGCTGCATCCATGGCAATCCAAGAAGGGGAAAACATGCAAATTACAGTATGTCAAAGAAGGGTTCTCCCTCCTCTCAACACACACCAAGCAGTTGCTGAATGCCACCGAGTGGTCGGAAGTCGGATTTCCATCCTTAAACCTCCGATTGGTGACTAGAGGGATCCGTTCATTGATTATATTATGTTCGGAATCCTACCTGAAGATCCAAAAGAGCGGGTAAGTATCCAAAGACGAGCCACAAGCTTTCATTTAGATATTCCCTCCAAAATGCTTTACAGAAAATCCTTCAATGGAGTACTTCTACGCTACTTGTCATAACAAGAGGCGGAAGAAACTCTAAAAGAAGTTCATGCTGGTCTTTGTGGAGCTCATTAGGCTGGTCCTAAGCTCTACGATCAGATAAAAAGGTTGGGTTATTATTGGCCTACCATGGTAGCTGACGCGATGCAATTTGCCAAACGTTGCCAACAATGCCAAGTTCATGGAGATTATGTACACATGCCTCCAGAATGGCTACATCCTACAGCGATCTCATGGCCCTTCGAAGCCTGGGGTATGGACATCATCGGTCCTATCTCTCCCCCGTCAAGCAAAGGTCATCGCTTCATCTTCGCCGCTACGGATTATTTCTCCAAGTGGTCAGAAGCATTTGCATTCAGTGAAATGAAGACCTCATCAGTCTTTCAATTCTTGCGAACCAACATCATTTGTCGCTTCGGCATACCTAAAAAATTCGTCCATGATAACGGACCACAATTCTGGGATCACAGATTCTACACGTTCTGCGACAAATACAAAATCCAAAGTTGTCCTTCGACTCCGTATAACCCGACAGCGAATGGACTAGCAGAAGCTTTCAACAAGACACTCTGCAAAATTCTCAAGAAAATGGTCTATAGTCACAAAAGAGACTGGAGCGACAAACTGCTTGAAGCTTTATGGGCCTACCGAACTACTCTTCGAGGACCAACCCATAGCACACCATTCTCCTTGGTCTATGGATGTGAAGCAGTTGTCCCTCTAGAGGTACAAATTCCTTCTTTAAGAGTATCTCTACAAAATGAAATGACGCAAGAAAGCAACGTCAGATTGAGACTCCAAGAACCGGATAATCTTGATGAAAGACGCCTCCAAGCTCTACAAAGCGTTGAGCTTTACCAAGCATGCATGGCAGGATCTTTCGACAAAAAGGTCAGGCAACGCGCCCATAAAAAGGGTGACTTGGTTCTTGTAAGATCCCGGTCCCACATATTTATTATTTTATTATATTTTAATTAGATATTATTATTATTTTAATTGAATGTATTTTAGTTAATTAAGTGGGTAGGATTAAGTGGGGCACACGTTAGATTAGATGCATAGATTGATGAGTTGGGTTAATGGGTAGATGGCCTGACCCGTAGTTTGACCCAATGACTTAAGCCCAGTAGTACTCTTTTTAACCTAATCCCCTTTTTAACGAAACCCTTCTTATCTCTTCCCACTAATCTCTGCAACTCCTCCCGGTTATCTTCATCTTCTTCCTCTTTCAACTTCCCAAGCCATACCAGCTTTAAGATCCAGCCATCAGAATCAAGATCAGAGGATACCAGCATTCTTCGTTCAATCTTCTTATCTCAGGTAACCCTCTCCTCAAATCATTAGGAGTAGATCTATATTCTTAGGCTATCTTCCTATTCTTTCCAATGTTAGGTTTTGGGTAGGAATACCATAGATCTGTTCATCTAAGCATTCCTTTCCCATATTCTTTGTCAGATCGGTGGTAGGATTATTCTCAAGCGCGGTGGGAATCGCGGTTTGGGTATTGGTTAGGATCTGTGTATTTTTCTTCAACCCCGGTAAAAGGCAAGTACCTAATCATGGTTTATAAATTTAATATTTGTTTCTCTTTGATTGGCATGTCACTGCATGTAGAAACCTTTAATGTCTTCTTTTTACTATGTTATTTGTTTTAGTGATGAGATCGTCTTTCAAACTTCTGTTGCCATGATCGATCACTATTTGGATGCCAAAAACCCTTTTCTTTTCATCTTCTGTAGACCGTGAGACCACAATTTCAAGTGGCCATGATATCAGGCGGAATTATATGTCAATAGTGATTCTGTGATGGGTTACACGGTTTGGCATTGTCCATATATTTCTGCCATGGAACCCGAGTGGGCCACCCGATGACCGATCCGGTCCGTGGATCCAGAGGAGGACCCACGGGCGACCCTAAAGAGGCTGGACCCATTGACAGCGGACCCCATTTGGGCCATCATCTTGTAGCTTGATCAGCAGGGGGCGGGTTTTAAGGGAGAAAATCAGTTTGGGCATCAGGCGTGGTGGGGCCCGCCGGATGATTTGATGGCAGATCAGATCCCTGCATCTTGTAGAGGGGGCCCGGGCGACCAGATTAATGGGTCTGATCTTGGGTCTTGAATTAGGGGGCCCCACTATCCAAGTGACCAAAGTTGTTGGCGTCGTCGGTTACAGAACTCGGTTCTGTTGCAGAACTTGATTCTGTGAATACAGTGAAGGAGGTATGGAAAAAAAAAAAGAAGTCATGATGCTGACGTCCATGTGGGGATAAGAGAGAGAGTGGGGATAAGAGAGGTAATAACATGGGCAAAAAGAAGTCATGATGCTGACGTCCATGTGGGGATAAGAGAGAGAGTGGGGATAACATGGGAATGATGGAGTAGTAACAAAACATACAGAATGTCCTTTGACTTTTAACACACTTGGCCCATTTATATTTTAGGATTAAATAAAAGGCCCAATTGTTTTATAAATTCAAATGAGAACCTTTGATATATTTTGAATGAGGACAATAGTTTTAGATGAGTCCTTAGGTTTTTTCTAAAATTATAAATTAAGGATTGTTACTTCTTAGTTTTATTTGCAAATCAATTTTTAATGGCATCTTGGATTTTTAATGTGCAAAAATTATATGTTTGTACTTTATTAATTGGATCATTGGACTGCGTAAATACCGTCTGGGCACACGGTATCTTACTAGCATGGGGTTTAGTGCTTAATATGACCTCGGGGAAATCCTAATGGATTCGAGCTCAACCCATTCCTTTTGGAAAACCCTTAATTGGGTCTATGCACCATTGATGGAGAAAGGATGAGTTGATCTTTTGTCAATTAGAGATTCCTGTGGTTATTGGGTACGATACCTCATGTTTGACCTTAGGATTTGTTTGTGGTTATTCTTTGACCTTCGGGTTTGCATACATGAATGGTTATTTGAATATGACTCAGGGTCCTTGTTTCGGAGCATTATTAATCAGGTCTATTATGAATATATGTGTATGTGTTTATGTGGGTCATTTATGGACGACTGCAGATCGATATATGGACGGTTGATCACCGATGTGACCGGATCACTTATAATCCGCTTTGTTTATGCACAGGTTACCCTGGTTTTATTTTGATCGGTTTATGACCACCGACGTTATGGACGGGCTTTCCCGATTTATTTAGGGCTGACCACCCACAACGGGGACACTTGTCACCGTGTGATTTTATATTGCTCCTTTGTGCCATTTTGTTTTATGTCAGACATCCGTTCTTGTTATTATATTAATCGTTGTTTCATTATGATCACCCTTGTCTATATTCTTCTCGTTATCGTATTAAATTTCGAATTATGATTATGTTCTTGCTATTTACTTTATAATATTTGGTGCATAGGTACCGAGCCCTACTTTACCCAGGAGACGGAGGAGGATCAAACGTTTCAAACGTTTGAGCCAACTGATGAACCCGAGTGGGATGGCGGAGATGGCTTTGGAGCCGTCTAAACCAACACAAGAGAGAACGTCATCTTAGAATTATTTAAATGAACTTTCTTTTAGTGTTGAGACCTCTTTTAGAATTTTATAATTATGCAATTTTAACTATTAATGTTTATTTGATTTTTGTGTTGGGTTTCATTTATGAACATTGATTACCAATTGAATAAAGCTTCCGTTGCATTTAATGAAATTTATTTTGACTCACCACATATTAAAAATTTATTTTTGTGGGTCCACTTTTGGAAGCCTGTGTTGTATTAAACACAGGAATTTGAATTTTATTTATTTTTCACGTTTTTCCCTAATTCTCATTTTGGGGGACGTGACAGTTCTTGCGGTGAAAATGCCAATGGTTTTTGCCCACAAATCTAAAGGCAAATTCGAACCAAAATGGGAGGGACCCTTCGTCATCGACAAAGTCTTCTCCAATGGTGCATATGCTCTTCTAAATATGGAGGGTGATAGATGTATGCTACCCATCAACAGCAAGTTCTTGAAGCGGTACTACCCTTGAAGACTTCCTACATCGGGTCAGAGCGATGACTGCATGGCCAAAGCCTATTCCTAGGTACTTGCTTGTTAAGCCCACCCTTTTTAGAGTTTTCATCCCTATGTTGAAATTTCTAAAAACCCAAACAATGCTTACTTTCAATGTTTCATTGTTCCCAAAAAAAAAAAAAAAAAAAAAAATCAAACCCAAAATCCAAGTTTAGGAGCCTCTTCCCTAACTTGACCAAAACTTTCGATCATTGAACCCAAAATTCATGGTTTGAAACAAAAATCAGGACTCAGGGATTTCCACCCAAGTCCACCCTGACTTTTACCTCCAAAATGGTTTTAAGTCAAAATTTTATGACCCTCGTGTCTTTAAACAAAAAGTGGTTTTTCAAAAAACCAGGGGGAAGCGACATTTAGTTGATATTCACACAAAACCCAAAAATCGGAAGGATGCGAACCCCATTCGATACTTCCAAAACCTCAAAATCACAAGAAAGCGATACTTGCAAAATTTCAAAAAAATAGTATTGACACAACGTTTCAGTTGATATCCACAACACAAATTTCAAAACAAAAACAAAGGTTCGAAAAAACCTCAAATTTCAAAAATCGTGGGGAGGTGACATTCCATCAATGCCCACAAAACCAAATTTTTGAGAAAAAAACAAGGAGGCGACATTCAGTCGATACTTGCACCCAAATTTGCGAGGAAGCGACATTCCATCGATACTAGCAGTACCATTCAGCAGGGAGGCGACTCTTAGTCGATACTTGCATTTTTGAAAACCAAAAACCTGGCGTTCACGCCAAAACCCGGCTTTCATGCCAAAAAATCAAAAATCCGGCTTCCACGCCAACAAAACAAAAATTGGTTTTAAAAAAAAAACTCGGCTTCTATGCCACAAAATCTGGCTTTCACGCCAAATAAACAGAAATTGGCTTCTATGCCACAAAATTTGGCTCCCATGCCACAAAATTTTTGGCTCTCATGCCACAAAACCAAAACTTGGCTTTCACACCACAAAAATCGGCTCTCATGCCACAAAAACTGTTTTCCATGCCCCAAACAAAATTTTGGCTTTCACACCACAAAAATTGGCTCTCATGCCAAAAACCGACTTCCATGCCACAAACAAAATTGTGGCTCCTATGCCACAATTCAAATTCGGCTTTCATGCCATCCAAAGTTTGGCTTTCAAGCCATAAAAAACCACGCTTTTCTCCACAAAATCTGGCTTTCATGCCCAAAACAAACTTTTGACAAAAGATTTTCACAAAATGACAACCTTTTGATCAAATTCTCAAACAAACATTCCCATCCAACTTTTTACTTACTTTCATAAAAAAAAAAAAAGAATTTAAGTGAAACGAGGGAATACAAAAAAAAAAAAAAAGGGTGCCAAAAATGTTTATACATGGAGGTACCAAAAGAAAAGAAGAAAAAGTTTGTTACAAATCAGGAGGCTAGTTCGACATGATCTTCAGCCAAAGGCTTAACTCCTCAAGCAAACTCTTGGCCTTAGCCTCCAAAGCTTCCAGGCCGCATTTCTTCAGAATCTTCCCATAAAAAGCAGTAGGCCATCGCGATCCATCCTCAGCACGAGGATGCTCTTCCCAGAGAATCTGCCATTGTTCATATTCCTCAGTCTTCCTCGGGAGATTACTTTCGACCTCCTTAACTTGGCGAATGAGAGTCCTCTCTCTATCTCGAGCTTTCAAAGTGGCAGTCCACTTGGCAGCGGCTTGTTCTTCTAATAGCTCAAGGCGCTGTCTGGCTTCAGTGACCTCCCTGTCAAGACGGTGCTGGTCCTGTGTCAGCTCAATAATAGCCAACTCGGTAACGTTCCTCTCCCGAACGAGCTGCTTCCGAGTCCGCGAGATCTTATTCAGTTCAAATTTGACCTCGCTGGAAGGCTTCAAAAACATCTCGTTGAAGAAGTCATCATTTGGAAAGCTCTTGATCTCATTCCACTTGTTGCCTAAAGTGATGACTTCATCAACAAAAGCCTTGGCATCAGTAATGTCCAGACCGACTTCTTCGCTATTGGCAAGAGTGTCTTGCACGTGCTTAACCATGCCGAAACCAGCCTCCAAATGGCCAGAAGAAAGAGTCTCGACCCATGAGCTCAAGACTCTTTTCAATACCTTCCTCGCGAACTGATGGGATGGCTCAGATGAAGACTCGCCATGCTCCGTTGGTTGACTACCCTTGTCAGGCACCGTTGGAAGAGTAATCAAGAAGCTCTTTCCAACTGAAGCCGCTGGGGAAGGAATATCAGCAGGTGGACTCGCCTCTGCCTCATCAAAACTGGTAGAAGAAGCCCCTACTCCTGGATTAGCATCGGGCACCCCCTGCTCTGACTCTGAAAAGGATAGAGGAACTTCTCCTGTCGCCTCACAACCTGCCAATGAAAAATGAAAAAGGTATGGATATGATCTTGTCAAAAATCAAAATATCAAGATTATCACTACAAAGTACCTTCTTCGACGACTAGTGGAATGCTTTCTACCTCCATGAGCTCATCCGAAGCATCGTCAAAAGTTGCGTCCATGGATGGCTCGAAGTCGTTAGAATCCTCTGGCAAGAAAAAAATATGTCAGCAAATGGCGGTAAAGAAGAACAAAAAGAAAAAAAGAAGTCATACCAGATGGAGATTCTGGGTCTACTTCAGAATCTTTAAGTTCTTCCTCAGATGCCACGATAGGATCCGTCACCGCCTCATTAGCCGGAACCTCAGGCATCATCAAACCATCATCTTCTGCCAAAAGAAAAAAGCAGTAGATCAAAACAAAAGCTCTCATGAAAGAAAAGAAATGGAAAGAGAAAAGGGAAAAGCATACCATCATCAATGGTCTCTTCCCCTTGGCTTCTCTTCTCTGGAGGCTCATCATCATCCCCAGATGCCTCCTAGGCGATGGTGGAAGGAATTTCTAGATCAGGAGAATTTTCGTGCCGTCTCTGATTTCGGCGCAGTTCTCTTCTCCTCTTGCTCCTACGGGACGACTTGCTGGAAGTAGCCTCCCCTCCATCAAAATCTGGCCTCTCGCCAAAGTCTTCACCGGATGGTCTGCTCTTACCGGTAGACTCCATGGAAGCCTTTCCTCGCTTTGCTTGTATCCAAGCAGCAACCTCAGCCTCCTCCTCAGCAAGTGTTAGTTTTATGGTCTCAATCGATTAAGATTGATGTAATAAATTGATTAATTTCTTTATTTATCAATATATTCATGTTTCTCATTTCATGAGATGAATGGTGTTTATTACTTAAATGCACATAACCAATACGAATGACATGATGGTTCATGAGATGAACCGGAGTCCATAAGTATACTAGATGCAATACATGTGTATGGATGAGATTCACATACGAGAGACATATATAGCAAATCTTATACTTGAATATCTTCACAACCAGGAATGAGATTGGACATCTCATCTGACAAGATTGCAGTACTTTGATTAGTATGAGATAGTGTGATTTGTCTCGATCATCAGAATCTAAGATTCTGGATCATAGTGCTAGTACATTGGATGTATTGAAGGACTATGAGAAGTACCTTATGAACACTGTCTTTACTTTAAGGCCTGCTCTCATAATTCCCTTACAATAGACTCTCAATCCTAAGACATTAATGAACTCAGGTTTCTATCTATTCATTTTCTTTGAGTCACCAATGAGAGAGGCCAATTGTAGGTCAACACCTCGGTGATTTGGGTACGTGGAAGTAGAGCTGTGGGAACATTTGATGGTCAAGATGGAATCTATCTTTAATATCCCCTTGTGCCAATTAATGGATTTATCATTGGTAAGTGCGCACCCATTCCAATTAATAGTTAATTGGATCGGTACCAAATGATCATTATAATTAATTGGGGCTCAAGGATAATAAGATATGGATCTAAGTTTGGAAGACAGGTCCAATTGATCCATGGATATTGATGGAGGGGCCTACTTGTGGACATTGGGAAGTTTAGGGTCTTCATGTAATTTATTCCTAAGACTGGAGTTCAATTGTATTTATTTAGAGGAGTTATTTGCAATTAACTGCGGGCCCGGATTGCACATGAGATGTGGGGTCGCGGTTTCCCGGTTGGAGCCAGCTTTCTATGGATTCCCTAGTGGTCCCCACGCTAGCCCAAGATTGGATCTTTACTAATTCTATTTGAACTCAAAACGGAAAGCTACTATTTCTATTTGAAGTGAGACTTCTAATAGTGGTAATACTAGAGCAAAGGGTTACTAAGTGTAATGGAAGTTGGACTTCTAATAATACACTAAGAGAGAAGGTTAAAAAGCTATAAAAGGAAGAGAAGGAAGCACCCTTGGAAGTCCATGCCCTATTCCAAGGAGTTGTGCACGCCCACCTCATCTTGAGTTTGCAAGAGTTGCATTCTTCTTTCTCTCTCTCTCTTCTAGTTCCCTTCCAGTTTCCTTAGTGATTCTAGAGAGACTTTCTCTTGGAGATTCCACCATCTCTCTTGAGGAAAGAGATCTGAAGTGGGTCATAGCATGGAAGACGATTGGGCATTGGAGATTATGATCTTAGAAGAACTCTTCATCAAAGAGTTGAATCAAGGTCTCCATTGGAGCACAACCAAGCTCCATAGGTATCTTCTACTCCTTGTATGTTGTGAAATTTCGTGGTTGCATGTTTAGTGCTGTTTCTTTCTCCTTCATAAGTTTGTTTGCTGATCATGATGGCTGAGTTTGAGGACATGCATCCTAGATTGGGTTTTGATGGCTTTTCATAGGTGTTCATCACTTCTAGTTGGTGAAAAGTTTTTGAAACCTATCCAAGAGGTCCACCCACTTCCAACAGCAAACTGTTCCAAGACCTCACCAGGTATCTCTTGTGCAGCTCCCGATCTGATGACGTCCTGGTCCTCGAGAAAACCTGTTCTGTGCTTTTCTCCAGAAAGGAAAGCCAGAACTTCTTCTCGGTGGATGCCATCTGACTTCCGAAGGCCCTTCCCGGAAGACTGCTTTACATCAAGCTCTTTCTTGGAAAGCCCCCGGTATGCTAAAAAGCTCTCCACAAACCATTTTGTGAAGCCAGCAGTTCGGAAAGTAGGCAACTCAAGATAAGAAATCAGGGCAGTAGTGTCTTCTGCACTATAAAACGCCCGTGCATTTCTCCCGTCCTGCAGACCTCCAAAACGCTTCACCTTGCTCGAAGGCGCTCCAACAACGCCTTGGGAGAAGCCCAACTGCATGGCAAAACGCGAAGGAACATACGGCTGGATGTCGACGAAAAGATGTCTGCAGTACAACATCGTGCCGACACTTATGTTAAATAGCCAACTCCTCTCTACGTTTCTCAAAGAATAGTGTCTCCCCGACCCTGCCCTGGTCGAATCACGGGAGACACCAAAATCAAAAGCCTTCTTCCTCAAACCCGGAGAAAGCTTCACTGAAGACTGCCCCATCTCGATGTCCCAGAATCGTCGGATCCTCAAACAGGCAGAAAAGAGAGATTCGGAAACAGGCTTCCCTCTAGCCAACCGAATCATAAACGGGTCATTGTCCTGAGCAGCACCTAATTGGTGAAAACTGGGACAGTGGTATACATACCATGAATAGAAAATGTAGGCAGAAAATACCTTATTCATGGGAAGCCCAAGCCGAACCAGGAAAGTAGCAGCCTGCAGTTCTGTGCATAAATAGGAGTAAAGAGCAGGCACCAAAGCAAGCCGCTCTCCAAAAGCCATCTGACAAGCAGAAAAAATACAATGCGGCCTGATGTGCGTTCCATCTCCTTCGGTAAAAACAGCCTCACCCAACCAATAAGTGAGGAAGACAGAGAGATCTCTCCACAGCGCAATGTCAAAATGAATGACGTCTGTGCTTGCAAAGAATACCTTCAAATTTTCTTGCATGGCGGAGATCTTCTTCGAATCTGGGTTCTTAGCCCTGGCTTCCTAGGTCATACTCTCAGAAGACTCCCCGCTGTCCAAGAAGTTGGAAGACAAAACGCTACCACTCCTCCAACTACTACATCGGACTTTCGAGCCCTCCTTCTCCTTCAAAAAGTCGTAGAAGGCGACGAGTTGAAAGTACAAAAGCCTGAACTCCTCAGACTGCTCCTCAAGGACGCTGTCGATAGGCATGAACTCCTCATAGAGTTTGCCAAGTATAGGTAACCCAGTGATAGCGCTCAGTTCCTTTAAAGAAACACTAATATTACCGTTCGTGACAACAAAGGTATTGGTTTGTGGAAGGAACGAGTCCAGCATGGCCATGAAGGCCTCATCAGAGAAAACCATGGTTTGCTGAAAAGCGCGAACCGCGTCAAAAATCTCAGCCTCCTTCAGAATGGCACCGCCAACCTGCAGAATGTGATCAGTCCACAACTCCTAGCTCGAGTCAGCACTGAAACGGCCGCGAAGCCGAAAAGGTTTCACCCAATTGCTGCCATCGCCCTTGAAAATGCTAAGGCCCACTGGTCTCAAATCGACCGAAGGATGGTCTGAACCTTGGTAGCCGCTGGCCGGCATCAAAATGTCCATGCGGGCAGGCGACTTCTCTGCAAAACCAAAAGGGCCGCCAACAAAAACCCCGGTCTTGATCACATTTGTCCTCTTCACCCAGCTTGGAGGATCTTCCCTCTTCGAGCATGTGGAGGAAAGGCTCATGATTGAGATAGTCCGATCAAAGGTCGACCGAGTAGAAATAGTTCTCTTCTCACTATCAACTGTGAAAGAGAATTGGAAACATCTCCTTTGGTATGTTGAGTCGTCGAGAACAACATCACCAAAGAAGAAGGTAGGCTTGGGCACAATGCTCTGATTGTCCGTGACCCAAGGATGGTTGGTTACCATAATGTTGTAAAACTCCTCATCCTTGAGGGCGATCAAACGTTGCCTCATCTCATCTCGGTTGAGCGAGTCACACTCTTCCAAGTTCCTTTCAACATACTGAACCTCTTCCCAGGCCTGCTGTACAGCCACATTAGAGGATCTGGTAGAATGGTGAGGCGCATCAGTGACGAGCACCTTACCCTTGTTTGTTCTGGAGGAACTACCTGCAAAGGATGGAAAGAGAGAAAAATCAATCATCAAAATGACAGAATTTTGCTAAAAAATTCTAGCGACATTTTGGCATGGTTCCGGGGGAATCCCAAAGAAAAGGGAAACACCCCGAAAGAAATAGGAGCTTGAAGATGGGCTCAACATCGCTGCAAGCTCATAATTAATGGAAAATTCTCGAAGAAGGGTTGAACTCAAACATTGCTGCGAGATCAAACCAAAGCTTCTCGAATATCCGCAAGATTGGAAAAGGGCTTAACATTGCTGCAAGCTCCAAATCCCAAGACTTGCGAAAAGATTTCCAGGTGTGCACTATCATCCTTCCAATTCCATTCTCTAAAAGAAAAAAAAATGCATAAAAGGAAAGTTGTCATGTATGCGCGTCTCGAAATCCGGGAAAGAAAGAAGGAAAAAAAAAAGAATCTCTTTCGAAAAACAAAAAGAAAAAAAAAGAAAAGAAAAAAAGAAAAAAAAATGCCTACAGGCCACGTGGCTGTACGGTCTTGTCCGTACGGCCAAAAAAAAAAAAAAAACATGGTAAAAAAAAAAACAGAGAGAAAACCGTGTAAGAAAAAGAAAAAAAAAAGAAAGAAGAAAGAGAAGAAAAAAAAAAGAAAGAAAGAAAAGAAATGTGTGAAAAAAAAAGATGCACGTGAAAAAGAAAAAAAAAGAAAGAAAAAGAAAAGAAAAGGAAAGAAAGAAAAAGAAAGAAAAAGAAAAGAAAAGGAAAGAAAGAAAACTTTTTTCTATTCCTACATGGGGTTTCTTAAAAAAAAAAGAAGAAACATACTTGAAGCCATGGATGGAGAACGAAGAAGAACTAGAAGATCCTTGGAGAAGAAGAATGATTCTTGATTTTGGAGCACTCTTGAAGACTTTTGCAAAAAGATGGCAATAGGAGCAAGAGATCCAACCTCTCATTGCTTATATAGAAGAAAGCAAACCAAAAGAGAAAAGGAGAAAAGAAAGGAGGTAAGTGCTACAAATTAGCAAACTTCCTAAAAGAAAGGGATCATGGGATATCCTTTCCCAATGAGGAGATCTTTTGAGAAATTCTCTCCAAAAAGATAAGGATTATGAGAAACTTTCTCCCAAAGAAAGATACTTTGAGAAAATCTCTCCCAAAATCAAGGAAACTTGAGAGATTCTCTCCAAGTCAGAATATTTTTAGATATTCTCTACCAAAAAGAGATATTTTTAGATATTCGTTACAAAAATGACACCACATGAGATCTAAGCCATCTTTAAAGCTTAAGGTCCCATGACCATATGAGCTAGGTTTGACCACCTAGGCACTAAAAGTGGCTTTTAATCAAAATTCCTCTTACCAAGAGCATACAAAAATGGTTCCATGCCTCCTTTGAGTTGATTGGACCATACAAAAAAATAAAAATAAAAATCCAAGCCTCATGAGTTTCCAAAATCCAAACCATCCTACCTCATGAACCAAATTAAGCCAAAACCTTGAAATTGACATTCCACAAAAAACCAAACCACTCCAATGGACCCAAAATTGTCCAAAAGTGTGACAAAAATCCAAACCATTGTCCCCTAACTTGCCACATACAGCTTGTTGGGTTACAAGTCCAAAACCAAAAACCAAATCCCGGTCCCCTAACTTGCCACATACAGTTTGTTAGGTTACAAGACCAAAAAACAAAATTCAAAACCCGACTTCCTAACCTGCCACATACAGCTTGTTAGGTCACAAGGTCAAAAACTAAAAACCTTCTTGACTGCCTGATGTGCCACAAAAGGCCTTTAAGTTCACAAGGTCAAAAAGAAAGATTCCAAACCCCAAAAAACCAATCCAAATGTTATTTTCAAAATTTTGCCTTGAGATGGTACGTGATCTCTCTCACTGCCATAAAATTCCCTTGGAAACTCAAAAGGCTATTCTATCAAGGAAAAATGCTCAGAGACTCTTAGTCAAGACAGAAGTTCTCCTTCAAAGTTTTCTTCGAGGCACATCAACTGCAAAAGCTATCCAATTCGTCGCTGTATCTCGAGGGGGCATTTGTTGATACCAAAAATGTCACTTTCCCTCATCAACATCAAAATCTACATGGAGCCACATCCTACTACAAACAGGCAAAGCTGCTTCAAACATCAGATCTTGTCAGAATCAAACAAACACTCTAAGATCCTTCAAAATAGCCAAAAGAATGGTACACATGAAGTTTCGGGCTATTTCGACACCATTTGGCCTAACTTCAATCCTCCAACAGCTAAACGGGAGCTCCCTGCGGCGACAATGTCCAAGACATCAAATCTTTAATCAGAGCCTACGAATGGTCTCAAAATGCCTCCAAAAGACTCCACACCAAATTTCAAGTCAAACTGACACCGTTTGACCCTCCATCAACTCTCGAACGACGAAATCAAGCCTCCCGGCGGCAAAAATCTCCGATGCCACCACTCATCAAACAAAACATATGAGTAGCTTCTACATGCATCCAAAGGGCTGCACGTCAAATTTCAGGTCATTCTGACAACGTTTAACCCGGTTTTGACACTCCGAAGCAAAATCAAGCCTACCGGCGGCGAAGCTCCCTGGGACCATGGCATCCAAATCAGAGCTAATAGATCATCTCAAAATGACTCCAATAGGCTCCCTGTCAAATTTCAGGTCAATCGGACATCGGATGACCGTACATCAAAGCTCGACATCTTCCACATGGTGAAATCTAGTCTAGCATTGACTGGACCCCAAACGGCTTCAAAACTCAAATAAAAGACCATGGTTGGTCATATCTAATGCTCAGGAAGCTTCACCTCAAATTTCAGGTCATTCCGACATCGTTTGACCTAGTTTCAACTCTTGGCGGAAAATCGGCTACAAAGTCTTCGGCTTTTCCAAAAAATAGGAAACTTTGTGCTCTGATTTTCATGACTTCTCGACGGGTTTTCTTCAGTAAAATCAAGCCAATAAAAGAGGAGAAATGTCAAAGAAAAATACAGGAGAAAAAAAAAAAGAAAAAAAGCCCGAAAAACGGCGACCGGACGGCGACCGAAAAAGGGGCCAAAGCCCCATGGTCGCCGGCGACCCTGACCCAGGGTCGCCTGCGACCCTGGAAATCCGGATCGCCGGATTTCCGCCAAAAGCATCGTTTTTCTATTTTTTTTCTCATTTCGCGATATTTGACCCCTGTAATTTTCTTAAAATATGATTTTTGAGCCTTGATATCCGTCGATCTTCGTCAACATCATGGATCCGCCATCAAAATCATTTGATCATCATTGGACACTCCGAAACCATCAACCGGCTGACCAAGAAAGCACACTTTCTGCCCGATCGATCGTGAAATCGACTGGACAGATGGTGCCTGCCCATTGGTATCAACCAATGTTTGAATTTGCATCGTCATCCGACATCAAATAATGTGCGGATCCATCAATGATCATTGCAAGAAGAATTCCAAAAGATGCGGCGCGGCCCGCGACTCTTCAAGCAACTCGGCGACCAATTAATGTTGTTAATTGACCTTTTTATGACAACTTATTAGGGTCATTAACTCATTATTTTGGACGGCCCAATCAGAAGCAAGCAAATGGGAGTTACAAGTCCAATTAATCATGACAATTAACCATGTAACTCCTATCATTATGGAGATTAATCATGGTAATTAATCATGAAACTCCCATCATCATAGAGATTAGATGTCCATTATTCTCCATCAGCCAATCAGAATCCAAGAAAGAGGAGTTACAAAATTATGAAATTAATACTTGTTACTCCTCCCATCATGGAGCATTAATACCATTAATGCCCATAAAACCCTCATAATGGCCACCAAAAGCCTATAAATAGGCGGTCATTCCAAAGGGAAGGGGTCCTGAAAAATCGCCTGAAAATTATTTGGAAGAATTCTCCGCACAAAGAAGCTCTCTGGCCTTGAAGAAACCCTGCTGCAAGAACTACAAGGTGATCAAAGTCCCTTGGGGGGCCACCCCCCAAGGTTCCCCCCTCTTCTTCTATCCAACATGGCTTAGATGTGGCTTTTCAGCCTATCTACTCGGTTTTTTATTGGATATAGGACCTTCCCTTGGTCTTTGTCCTCTAAAAATCTGAGGTCCAAGCCAAGCCAAGTGAACTAAAACAACAAGTGTTCTCATCTGAAGGACGATGGCGGAGTCCATATATGACTTGCGACCGTCGATCTTAATGAGTCCCCACAATCGGTTGAGAAGTCAGATCCCTCTTTCTTCCCTTTCTATTGTATTTTGTATTTTTAGAAGAGACAAAAATCACAATTCTTGTCTTTCATCATTGATAAGATTTGTAAATCGCCTTCCATGGCAAAATCGCCTTCTACGGGACAAATCCGCCTTTCACGGCAAACTAAATAAAATTGCCTTTCACGGCATTTAAAATCTTGTCTCTTTCTTTGAATATATGTGCAATGGAAAGATAGAAAAAAAGTTTGATTTCCTTTCTACTTATGCAGGTGAATCTCCGGATCACCATTTCAAATTCCAAGTAGAATAAAAAATCTGGCATACCCGTACAAAAATGTTGATGCTTGCTCTTTTTTTCTCTTCGCCTCGCCGCACCCCGGCGGACCCGATGTAGACATCTCGTTTTGGCACCCTATGAGGGGCAATTCAGTCCACCTTATTTAATGATGTCCTGATTAGGCCCCGAGTCAAAAGTCACCTATCATCTCTAGACCTCTGATCGCCCCGGGAGTTGGCTCATCGTGATCTACTCATCGAGAGCTTTCTGCCCATATATAGAACTCCAAGATCTGACGGGCGGATCAAAAATATGACAGCGGGTCCCACAACCCGGGGGCGCCCGCGTGAAAAATCACCTATCGTCTCTAGGCCTCTGATCACCCAGGGAATTGGCACATCTTGATCTACTCATTGAGAGCTTTCTGCCCATATATAGAACTCCAAGATCTAACGAGCGGATCAAAAATCATGACAGCGGGTCCCACAGCCCCGCAGCGCCTGCGTGAGAAATCACCTATCATTTTTGCACCTCTGATCGCCCTAAAAATTGGTTCATCGTGACCTACTCGCCGAGAGCTTTCCGTCAATATGTAGAACGTCGAAATCCAACGAGCGGATTGAAATCTACGAAACTTGGGCCCCGGTAATGACAACCCAACCAATCTCCATCGGACCCCACCTTTTAGACCTGAATTAGTTTCTTTTAAATCCAAACCCACCAGACCCAGCTTACCAAATCCAACCCATACGTGAACTTGACTAGACCCGACTTGGCCCATTAGCTGCATGGGAGAGGACAGTGTCCCAGATCCGGGAAACCCTCCCCTCCCTCCTGGAATCTCTCTCTCCCTCGTCATCTCCAACTCCCTGGAGCCAATCTCTATCCCCCCATGGCTCTCATCCTAGATGCACATCTTCCCCTGTGGCCAATCCCAGGCGCACATCTCTCCTCTCTCCAACCCTGCTTTTCCATCCCCTTCTCTTCTTCATTTTCTCAGCAACTCCATCTCCCTCTCCAGACCACCATCACCATCTTCCCCCATCATCCTCTTCCCCTCTCTAACCCACGCGCCTCCATCTCGGCACCTCTCCGATCACTCACATCCCTCTGCACCATCAGAACCCACCATCTTCACTACCCATCACCTTCATCCCATCACCCACTTCATCGGGCGCATCCCATCTCCCTCGCAAAACTCATGCAGCCCATCCCATCTCCCAGGCTCAGAACTCTCACCATCCAGATCATCTCCTTCTCCATCTCAGACCCATCACATCTCCCCTCACGTTCACATCCCTGTGCAGATCCCAGGCCTCCCAGATCCACCTCCCATCTCCATCTTCCCCATCACCCAGGCGTATTCCTCTGACGTATCATCTCCCATCTCTCCCTTCCATCTCACAACTCCGTCTCCCCCGCAACCCATCTCACACACATCCATCCCCTGCACCCGTCTCCCGATCTCTCCTCTCCCGTCTTTGCGCCCATCATCCTCCATCCAACGCATCTCCTCCCAGGCTCCATCTTCTTCCCCAAGCGCGGACCTCTCCGTCACCATTCCTCTCTCACGCCAGCCAACTCTCTCCTTCATCCCCTACCAACCTGCCCAGAACCCATCACTCCATCTCCATCATCGCTTTCCACCTCCCAGAACCCTGTGCCCGATTATCTCCATCAACCCCCTCCATCTCTGCACTCGTTTCCTCTCCAGACCACCATCACCTTCTTCCCTCCATCTGACCTCTCTCTGGCCACAACCCATCTTCGACTCCATCCCATCATCTCTGCCTTTCATCATCACAAAACCCATCTCACGCATCTTCTCCATCCAACCCATCTCCTCCCAGGCTCCCGATCTCCATCTCAGGCGCGGACCTCTCCGTCTCCCCTCCATCCAACGCCATTGCCCTCTCCCTCATCCCTTACAACCCCTCGCTTCATCTCCACTTCCATGTCCACCCATATCTGCGACCATCATCCTCCATCCAATCCGTCTTCCTTCCCTCCATCTCTCCTCTCGCACTGCACCCCATCTCTCTCCATCCCCCTCCTCCAGATTTGTCGCAGCACCCATCACCCTTCATCTCAGGACTCTCGCGCAGACCCGGACCCCTATCTTCTTCCTCCAGACGCACGCAGCAGCAACCCCACGGAAGCCCGATCTCGCCACAGCAGCACACCCACCCAAAGCAGCACTGCCAGACGCAGCAGCAGCCTTCATCTTCCTCCTCCGCCTCACGCGTCGCCTTCCCTTGTGCCAGGCACAGCTCCTCTCCCCTTCTCTGTATCACTCTGCACACACGTCCCTCACCCTCCTGCTTTCCCTGCGTCTTCCTCTCATCTCTCTCATTCCTCATCCCACTCTTTCCCTCTCACCCGTCTCCCTCCACCTCTCCGCTCACCCTCCTGCTCTCCCTGCGTCTTCCTCTCATCTCTCTCATTCCTCATCCCACTCTTTCCCTCTCACCCGTCTCCCTCCACCTCTCCGCTCCCCCTCTGCGACCCATCTCTCCCTCTCACCCGTCTCCCCCACCTCTCCTCTTCCCTTGGCTTGCGCCCGTTGCAGCGCCCTCTCTCTCTCTCTCTTCCCTCTCGCTTCATCTATCTCCATCCACATCTCTCTATTTCTCCCTCTGTCCCCCTCTCTCTCTCTCTCTCTGCTCCTCCCTCCCCACCTGCGTCCACGGTCCACGCCCCTGTAGCACCTCCGCACCTCACCTTCGTTTCCACTCCCCCCTTCACTACACTGTTGCACACCCCTTGGGTATTCTTCCATCACTACTACACCCACTGAACTGCACTAGCCTTCTCATTCTCCCAAGGGCCTGCCTGAGGCCATGCAGTCATGGGAACCCATTCCATCCAACACCCCTGTTGCCCAGTCTAGACCGAACCACAACTGCAGCTAAGCCAAGCCCACACTTTTGCACTCGTCATCTACCTGCCCAGCCCACTTGTTTAACCCAAGCCGACCCACTCACCAGTCCAACCCGTGCATGCACAGCCCAGTTTCATTTTTGCTATTCAGTCAGTGCATTTAACTCTTTATTCATTGTGTGTTGCCTATGTTTATTTACTTTTCTTCTTTTTTTTATTATGCATCTAACATGGCAATGCATCTAGTAAATTTCCAATTTCATTGCTTATTTTAAATTATTCCTAGCTAGTATCAAATCTGTCCATACATAAAACATGCCCATTCATCATACAATTTGCTGCATTTTTTTTACTTTTATCTTCCCTGTTCAAACTTAACTAAATGGAATTTAGGACTACCTATTTCATTTGAAAATTAAAAAAATAAAAACAAACAAAAACCCCAAAACAAAAACAAAACAAAATAATAAAGTGAAAAGTAAAAATTAAAAACAGAACTTTAGCTATCCTATTAACTAAAAATAGTTAGGCTAAATAGAATTCTTTTCTCTCCTCCCCTCTCGCTAGGATTAGGGAACTCCATTTAGGAAATTCAAGATTATTCAGGATAATCAAATAAAATAAAAAATTAGTAATTCATTCTCCCTTCCTCATCCAATTTCATTAGGAAAAATCAGTTTAGGATTTTAGGCTTTATAAATAAATACATAAAAACAAAATAAAAATAATAAAAATCCAAAAGACCAAAAACAAAGTAAAAGATATCAAAAAACCAAAATATTAATAAATTGGAGTTAGAAATTAGACAGTAACCTAGACTGATTAGGTCAGACCCCGGACCTAGAAGGTCTCCCCTAGCCAGCTTAGACTACCCTAGTTTTATTAATCCCAATTGATTAGATCCCACTCTCTCTCCGGGCTCCGCTAAGGGACCGGGAGAGCGGATGTGGACGGTTAGGACCTTAGGATAGGGTAGAGATCCATTAGGGAAATGGAACAGTTAGATTGAATCCAAGTAGGAACTCCCCTAGTTAGGCCCTTCTAGCCCCAATTACTAAAATCCAAAAAAAAAAGAAACTATAAAACCAACAAAACCAATCCCAAAAATATTTTCTTCTATTTTCCTCCACCTCCGGTGCCAAATATTTATCTGAACTCAATGATTAAAGGGAATAGAGGCTGATTCTGAGAACCTGAATTAATGAGAATGACGAACTGAGACGAGTGATTTCACACACCCCAATATCAATTTATTTACTACCGGCCTATCATCGGCCACCCACAATCAATCTCGGCCCAACATCGGCCAGTTTTATCTTACTTCTGGCCCATCATCGGCCATGCACTTTTCACCTGCGTATCGCACGCAAACCCACAGAAATCACAACTCGAAGTTTCATCTGCATCATTCTTTCGATTCGAAGAATCAGCCTTTAAACCCTAGGTCGTCAAAGGACATTGAAGGGGGTACCCAGGAATGGGGCTGATCCTCTTCTAAATATTTGGCACCTTTCCCCTTATTTTCTTAGTTTATTTTGATTTTAATTCGCTTATCCCCTAGAATACTTGGATTTAACTTTAATTAGTCTGTTCAACCCTGGATGTTAATTTCCCCTGCCTAGTTCATTATGGTCCCATCTTGAAGCCCATAATTTGACCCTTGACCCAAGTTCGACCCGAATTGAAAGACCCAAATTAAGTGACAAGACAACCGTCGTTTGTCGCCGGCGGCACATTAGACGAGAGAAGAACCCACCCCATTTTCCTCCCGCATTCTTTCGGCTTTCGTCGAAGGACGGTGTTACGGCCGAATCCGTAACTGGCGATCGTGATTCATCGATTTTGAGGGTAGTCGGAATCCTCATTTTCGATGTATTTTTTTTATCTCACACTGTTGAATGGCGACTTCCCCTCTCGGGGGGGATCAAAATTCACATCCGACACCCGGGACGGAGGAAGGCACGAAGAAAAAGACGGGTCCATCAAGTATAAGCTAAACTTTGGACTTACATGTTGTCTATCCATTGATTGTGCACAAATCTCCTTAATGATTTTGCTCTTAATGTAATGTAGATTGACTTCTACGGATTTCCTTGTGTCATTAGTTGGAAAAATGTATAAGTGTTGTTATGTGTTGGAATGGGAGCAAGGTGGCTCATGTTGTTGCTGGTATAATGTTGGAGGAGGTTGGGAAATGAAGGGAAAAAGGAAGAAAGGAGAAATTCCGGGATCCAGAATTCTGGAGCTTCCGCTCGAACAGACACAAGGTTTGCTCGAGAGGACAGCCCTCTAGAAGAGCCGCTGGAGCGAACAGAAGGGGCCGCTTGAGCGCAACCCTTTCTGGATGACTCCGCTCAAACGGCCATATCATCCGCTCGAGCACACCACCTCTGGAACCGATCGCTCGAGCGGATATGGCTCCGCTCGAGCGGACTTGAAACTGAAGCTAGGGTTCTTTTAACCCCCTTAAACGGGTGAATTATCACTCCTAGCCTATAATAACCCTCCATAAACATCTCTAATGGAGATTTATGAGGTTCACACCTAACTGCTGGGGACTTAAGACACCGAAGACCTTTATGTCTTTTAAAATGGGATCCTAAAACCTTATTCTTTGGTCTAATGGAGAATTCGTAGTATGTTGTTATGTCACGAAAGTTAGTTGAGGAATTCGACTTGTTCTCATAATAAGTGACACTCTAAAAGAGAGTAGTACGTCGACCTTCTCAATATACCTTGTATTGGACGATGAAGGACTACGGATGATAGATTAGGAATGGTTAGGCTTAAATATTTGATTCTTTAACTCTATTGCATTTCATATTGAGATTAGATTTCTCCATTGGCTATCAATTTTGGTTAATTATCTCTTGCATTATGATTCAATTATCCTACCTCCTAGTTCAATATTCCACTGTTATATGCTTAACTATTCGGTATTCGATGAGATTTGGAGTTGAGTAAGCATTCGTACATATAAAATTACTATCGATTCGATTATGGAAATAGGCGTAAACTTACTCAAATTCTATTATTATTCGATTTGATCGAGTCGGCATTACTTAGCTTTAACCTTGTGATACCGGACGGGGATAAACTTGGTTAAGTATTCAAGACTATTGTAGTAAGTCATCTGCAGCACTGGAACTCCAGAACCAGGTAGCCAACTAGCCTTTGGTTGTGCCCCTAGTGACATCCCAACTAGATTCGCTCTCTTTTGAGAGGATGAGCTAAATATAGTAACCACATTAGTATGTTTTATTATTCATTTGATTCGTAGAGCATGAATCCATTCGATATTGCACAATTGCTTAGTATTACTCGAATCGACATCTTTTAATCACTTGTCGCTTAAATTCGAATTGATACATTATCTAATTCCTTGTTTATGCCTATACTTGCCAATTCGTCGTATTTGAGGTACTACTCTTGTGTCATAGGCGCAGGTGCAGCCCCCGGCCTTGTGGAGGCCCAGGAGGGAGAGGAGGATGCCCAAGAGGTTCCTCCAGGACTAGAGGAGTGGGCCGGCAATGGGCCTATGTAGTCCGGGACCGTGGAGGGCAACATGGTTATTCTTTTAGGAATCAAACTGTAGAGTGTGACTAGCCCCTTTTTGTGTGGGTCACACTATTTGGATTTCAGTATTGTTGGAAATTCTTTTGTATTAGATCGTAGGGTGATTTTGTAATCCCTACTTTGGGTTAAATGTGTAATTATGTTTTGTATAAACTTTTACACTCAACTATTAAATAGGATTGTGCAATGATACTAAGTTGTTTATTGAAATGCTTCCGCTATTTAATTATTATTGGCATGTGGAAAGTGAAATTTTATCCTTCATGTTGCTAAATTTGACTCGAGGCAGGTACAGTAACACAGGATTACATGTGTCCCACCTCGGGGATTACCCTAGGCCAGGGTGATCCGGGACCAGGATGTGACACATTGTCATTCACATTTTCTTTGTTGATAATTCCAAGCGTTCTGAATAAATTTTCAAGAAATCCAATATTTGAAGAAATTGTGATTTTCACCAATGGCAAAGGGACCCACATCTCATCAATTTCAATGCCAATTCAAAGGAAGAAACAAATGTACAAGATGTTCCAGCACTATGATACATGTACAATGCAGAATTTTTATGAGTACATCACCCTTCATCTCTTTGGCCAATATAATATGTGGGGTTTGTTAGGGTTTTTCTTCTGTTTGCAATTTGATGTCAACTATGCATATCATATCTTTAAGCTTTCACACATACATCACTTTCTTGAAATCATGCTTCTACAAATCCAATCTTGAGGTGTGTTTATCATGTTTTATCAAGTCAATTTTTAGAAGATTTAATCTTAATTTCAAACATGAATTATTGGGCTTAAAAAACAATCTTTAGAACTCTATGTAAGACTTGTTTTTTCAAAAAGATTTTCTTAAGAGTTTTATGTCAAACCTTCAGATCTTCTAGAATTCAAACTGTTTTTACTGTCGGTCAGCCTGCCGGTCAAGTGTCGGCTAACTGAGAGTGGAACCAACCCTCATCGAAGCATCTTCGGTTCCATTTCCAGAATGTGCAGTTGTGTCGGTCAGGATTCGGTCAAGGTTCGGTCGACCAAACTTACCTCAGACCCGCACTGAACCAAGTTCGGTTCGCAATTCAGAGAGCTTGTTTTCCAGCTCGTTTGTGCATTTGGTCAAGCTGTCGGTCACAGTTTGGTCAATCGAACTAGTTCGGTGAACCGATAGTGTAAGTGGTCAGAAAAAATATGACCGTAGGGAATCTAGCCATTGAGTTCGGCTGACCGAACCTTGTTTGTCGGTTAACCGACCATAATGCTGTAGTGAAGAATTTTTCTATAAATTAACCTCTTCTTTGGGTTTTTGGGAGAGACTTTGAACTGAGACTTTGGAGACCAATCTTGGTGGTTTATTGAAGATCATTCAAAACTAGGATTGGCACAACCTAAGGAAGCAAGAGGATCATCTTGGTAAGCAAAACCTTGGCTTCATTGGTTAAACTTTTTAGTAAGCTTTGCTTTTCCCAGTATCATTAGAACATGCTTGTTAACAATGATTTGATGAATCCATTACATGTATTTCACTTTGAATTCTTTTATTGTCTTGGATTCATCATTTAGATTCAAACCAAGTTAGTTTTAACTTTCATATCAAAATGATTTTATGCTTTGTTAAAACTTTGATTTCTCTCATAGCATGAATCTTATACTTGGTTGAATCTCTCTAGATAGTTGTTTTCATTTCATGAACACATAGGAAGCTAATTTTTTTTTAAAACAACTATCCTCCTGCATCACATGTTTTGGAATTGGAATTTCAAAACAACTTGTGAGCCATAAATTATCATATCATCAACAAGTTATTTTTATATACATGCGATTAGCATTATTCCTCAATCAAAACATCTGTGATTTAAACTTTCAAAAGTTTCATTGAGCCATCATTTTTAAACTTGATTGAAGTTTTCACACAAACACATTGCACAATCATCTTTGCATTTCATAGTGTGTTGTGTGAGTTAGATTTATACTTTTATATCTGCCTAATTAAGAGGCTTTGTAACTGAGCTTAAATTTGTATCTCTTCGAGTGTTGTATAGACACTTCCTTGAGACAACCTATCTTGTTGCATGTAAAGGTTATTGCTAAGCCTTAGAAAAGCACAAGTGTTGAGGTTAGGGGTGAACCTTAAAAACCCAAGAGGTTATTGCTTAGCCTTGGAAAGTATGTTGTAAGGTTAATGCTTAGCCTTGAAAAGCATGTTGCATGGTTAATGCTTAGCCTTGAAAAGCATTTTGTAAAGGTTATTGCTTAGCCTATTAAAAAGCATAGATAATGGAAATCCGGTGGGGTGTTGGATCACAAGCCGGTAGTGGATGTAGGCATTGAAGCCAAACCACTATAAATCTTTGTGTTGTGGTTGAGTTGTGGTGATTATTATTGATATCTTCCGCATTGTGTTTTATAATCGCCATTAGTGACTAAATTAACTCTAAGAAATTAAAACCTGGCATAATTGGTCACTATATTAGAAGCGTACCCTATTCACCCCCCCCCCCTCTCTTTAGGGTTCGGATCCCGGACTTGCAAGGTTTACCACATTGTAGCAATTAAATAGAGATTTAAGGGTAAATATGGAACATCGATTACATTGCAAAGGAAGGAGAATTTTTTGCTGCAAGAAGTTGGAAAGAAGAGTCAACATTCTTAGCTATTCATTAAATTAAGAGAAGAAACATGGTTGGCCAATGATACCCATATTGGAAAGACTATCACATCAGTACACTAAAAGGCAAGCCTCCACCCCATACCACATGCTCACTTCCTATTTTCAACCAAGCTTGGAACCCAAGAAAACTACTCGCTATATCGAGGAGAAATTGTATTGAAACAAGAGGCCATGAAACTCTATAAAGTCTTGGATGCTCCATACAACCAAAAGAAGAAAGAGGCCCATTTTTTCTTCTCTCCAAAGTCCAAGAGCCAGCCCTCCTCACGTGAGTTTCTCTCTCTATCTCCTCCCCCTCCTCTATCTTCTCTCAATAAAAAAACTTGAGAAAAATCTGCGGGTATTCTGGAGCCCCCTTCCAGAACTAGGTTAGAAGAGTGTGAGAGAAAATTGTAATTGACATGAAGTTCTTAATGAAAATCACATCTTTTGCAATGGAGGAGTAGATCCCTGGATCAGATTGTTAGATAAAGTTTAAGTGTTTCTCATCATTATTCTATGTGATATTTTTGTCTCTTGCGTGTTTATTATAATCATAAATCTGCCTTCTGTCATTGACAACCTGTGTTATTCAATTTTTTATTTGAAGAATGCTTTAATCATGTGTGTTTTCTTAAAAGGTTTTTCTTAGATTGAAATTCTTTGATAACCTATCTTTGATTAATATGTGATATTTAGTTATGTTCATAATTTCATTAGGTGAAGGAGATTTTTGCCTTAAATAAATTACGAAAATTGTGCTCTTTGATAGACAAATTATTCGAATTAGAAACATTGATTTGTTTCTGATTTCAAAGATTTTTGGGACAAATTTATTTTATTGATTGCATAGAATGATGGTGGGAGGACTACTTAATGGATTCATGACATTCTGATCTACATTTTCTGATATTTTATTTCTGCAGTTTAGATCTATGATTTTTTTTAATCTTATTATTTTCTTCTTATTATCTCTCTTGTCAATATCATTGATAAAAAAAAAAGATTTCAATAGTGCTCCCTGTGGGTTCGACCTGTACTTGCCACTGTCTCGACAAGATAGCTGTGCACTTGCAGTATTGAGGGATTGAATTTAAATTCATATCAAGTTTTTGGCGCCGTTGTCCGGGAGCCAAATCTGATTTTTTTTAATTGAATCTGATTTTTTTTAGGCACATTCGCATTCGTCATTAGGTTGCAACGTTAAGTGTTTAATCATTTAGTTTGATTTCAAAACTTTTTTACAATTAGTTGTAGTTTATTTATTATCATTTTCCTGAAAAAACATTCAGAACTTTTTTTTTTAATTTTTGGAATTATAAAATTAAAATTTTTTTTTTCCTTTTAGGATTTTTTTTTTCGAATTACAGCAAATTAATTGATGAAAAAAGGGACTGATTTTTAGATTTGATTAGATTAGGTTTAGTTGAATTTTAATTTGATTACTTTAAATAACTTTGCAATCTTTAAGATTTTCTTTTTGATAAGTCCTTAAAAATGCATAATTTTCTCATCACTTTAGAGTAATTAAGGACTTAATCATCAAATCATGCACCATTTTAATAAGAAAAAAATATGATTTTATGTTTGTGAGCATCAAAGTCTGAATTCAAGTCAAAATTCATCCCAAAACTGCATTTTCACATAAAATCATGAATTTCTCTATTTTTGGCATTGGAAGTCACAAATATCTCATAATTTTTTATTCACACATAAAATGATGAATTTTCTTTGCACCATTGATTTAATTAAAGAAAACTTGATAAAATGGTGAAATCTTATGCATCTATTTAGTGTGAATTGGGGCCCGCATCTTGTAATATTATTATCCTACATAAATAGATAATTCTTTGATCATTGATTATATTATTTGCATTTTTGTAGGGAAAATCAATTTCTTGGGACCCGTGGAAGAGATAAATCAATTGAAGAATTAAAGAGGGAAAACCAAGGTATTGAAGCTCCGCACAGGGTGCACACTACCCTGGTTGGAAGATTCAGTTCAAGCCAAACAAAGAAAAAAAAATGCAAAAGAAAATCCAGCCAAGGTGGAGGACGTTCAAGACATGAGAATATAAGGATTGCACACTCAAGTGGGCCGGCCCATCATGTGTTCCAATTTGAGATACAAATCTGAATTTCAGATTTGATATTATTTAAGCCAAGGTAGAGAACATCCATGCATGGTGTAGAGTTCAAAACGTTGCATATGTGGGGCCTACTTCTATTCCATGTTTGAAATTAATTTCAGATTTGAGGGGATCTTTTCAAGAGAGAAAGTGGGCTCATCTAAGGAGATTTGAACTTTGCAACCCAAGATTCTTCCAAAGGAAGTGTTGCATGTCCAACACCTCCATCCCAAGCTATCACGCGTCAAAAAAGAAAAAGGAGCTCCTCATATGGTTTCAAATTTTGAATTAAATCTGAGAATGTCAGATTTGCAAATTTTTCTTCAAAGTGAGCCCAAAAGAGGAAGTTGCATGAGATATATGAGGATCCCTATTTTCACTAGGATTGTGGGCCAATCCCTAGAGACTCTCTCAAAACCGTCCTAATTCTAATCCAACTTGGACCTCACACTACTAATCCTTCCCAAACCAAAACCTTGTAGCCCAAGTCATATAAAAAGATCCCAAAAGAGCATGGACATCCATACCATTCTTCCCCCACCACCCAACCCCCCCAATTTCCCTTGGACGACCAGCAATACCATCCCCCCTTTTCCATTAATTTTTCTCCATCTCTCCCTACTTCCATCACTACTTCATCCAAGGCCTTCCCCAAGGCTACCACCACCTGGATTTTGACGCCACTGTCGTTGCTGCTGTTGCTCCATCATCAACTAGCCATCTACTTCTCCCTTGGTGAAGGATTGAAGACTTGAAGATGGGATTGTGCGCAAGTCCTATTTTCTTGATGTATTCGATCTAGGGTAAGGAAAGATTTCTTTTTCAAGTTTTGTTTAATGTTGAGGAATTACTAGTTTATTGGTTTATTTTAATCTAAAAGACGCAATTAGTGAGGTCAAGGTGCCCTGCATTGGATCGTCATCGCGTGTTTGTGGGTAGTGACAGTACGCACTTGGTGTGTTGCTTTTGTACTCTTTCATTAATTTTTCCAATATAATATCGTGATTTCCCATAATTAGAATATCTAAATTTCTTTTTATCCTTATTTCTGAATGACGTTATTACTGGATTTTTATTTTAATGCATGATTTATTTGCTTTTATGTAATTGGTGGTTTGGTGTCTTTTATGTTTTTGCAGTCTTTAGATTAGGATTCTTACATTAGGATTTTTATTTGGGATTGTAATTTTTAATTTCGATTTGTAATTAAATCTCAATTTCAGTTTCATAGAGATTTATTGTATAGATTTTATTAGATTAGTACTATTTTTAATAGGATAGGTTTTGTGCGATTAATTGCTCCCCGTGGATCAACCTTGGACTTCACCAAGTTATTACTACAATCGCGGCCTTGCACATGGGGCTACGATCATTTTCTAATTAGAGTGTTCATATTTTATTTCATTGTTTTAGATTAGGGTAGTACTTTATTTTAGGAATTACTAACAAGATTTTTTTATCTTGCCAAGTTTGCAGTGTGTGGAGATTTGATCAAAAAAGGAAACTGCGAGGATTGCTAAAAAACGGAAGTCCAATAACTGTGAATTACTTGCCAGACTTGTTAAAAAAAGAAAGGAAGAAGAAGATACGGCGGCACAAGTTAAGACTCGGGTGGATTCACTGTAAGATGATATCTTCTTTCCTTAACCCGTGAGTCCTTTTTGCAAGTGGGGCTTGGTTGATTTAAATTTTGCAAAAAGTGACTGCTTGCGTGGCACACCAAGTAAATTGGACTCACACATTTAGTTAAGGGCAATCCACCCGAAAAGGATAAGGACTAGATTTTATCTCTCACATTAGGATCCTAACTTTAATTAAAATCAAGAAACAACAAGACCCTAAGATTCAAGCTCAATAGGACGAAGACCACGGACATTTGCACCAATTGTGCTCTTTGACCGAAGTTGATGCCCAAGAAAGCCTTTGTTCCTGAGGGTGCAACAGTTTAACTATTCAAGTTGCGGGTACTTAAGAGGGTTCATCTCCACCACTCCCTGGTGGCTACCTGGTCAAGTAAGGTTTCATAGGACCCAATTGGAGGCCCACGTGTTCTCTTTACGAGTTAGGAGCTGTCTAGAGTCTAGGCCAACCTTAGGACCTTTCTTGTTCTCAATCCTTGTGTGTGATTGCTTTATTTGTTTGTGCATCATATTAGGACTAGTAGGACCCTGCATATAGATTAGGCTAACATTGTTTAGGTAAAAACCCAGTGCATGCAATCCAAACCTGAGAGGGAAAAATTGTAGGAACGCGAAAATCGAAGGTTGACTCAAATAGAGCCTGAGTTAGCATTGACCATCATAGGTAGTTCATCAATTTTCAAAGAAAAAATGGCTGATCAAGCGGACCCACCCCATGACTTTGAAGGACTACATGTACCCCACCAAAACAACTCAACCGTCCTGCATCACCCTGCCTCAGACCATATGCCACATTTGAACTAAAATCTGGCATGGTCTAGATGCTCCCAATACTCCGTCGGCTAGACCAAGAAAACCCATATAAGCATGTTAGGGAATTCGAGGATATTTGTGGGACCCTGTGGAAAAATCATATGACTGAAGATGCCCTCGAACTTAGACTATTCCCTTTTTCTCTGAAAGAAAAGGCTAAAGCATGGCTTTATGCCTTGCAAGCCGGGTCCATTACCACATGGACCAAACTAGTCGAACAGTTTTACAAGAAATTCTACTCTAAATAGAAAACCGCTTCGATTAGGCAAGCCATCAATGGGTTTTATCAGATGGATGGAGAGACTTTACAATTATCTTGAATGGTTCAAGGACCTCTTGATCCAATGTCCCCACCACGGATTTGAGAAGATCCAATTGGGCTAGATTGTGTATGAGGGTATGAATTACCCTACTAAGCAAATGGTGGAATCTTTTTGGAGTGGGAAGTTTACACAAAAATTAGTGGATGAAGCATGGACATTTTTGGAAGAAACCGCTAAAAACACATTGTAGTGGGCCCCTGTCAAAACCCACCATTCGTGAAAAAAGGGGGAATGTTCAAGATTGAATCCAAAACTGAGGCAAAGGCCAAATTAGCCACAATGGTGAGGAGAATAGAGGCCTTAGAGCTGAACCAAAAGCCCACTCCAAACACTTTGGAGTCATTGAAATATAATCAGGCCATGAATGGAGGGATTGGCCTAACAACTTTGGGTCAGACCGAGTCTGTTGAGGAAGTGAATGCGCTTTATCAAAACACTCGTTTTGATAATCGTCAGAGGTATGACCCATACTCCAACACACACAATCCAGGTTGGAGGGATAATTTGAACTTTTCTTGGCCCAAGGGTCCAACTCAGGGTGGCCCATCACAGGCCCACCAACTTCAGCCTATTCAATCTTAGTCAAATGCCCCACCTAGTTTCCAAAAGCCCAACTTCAACCCTAGTCCACTGACTCAGAGGGTAGATTCCTTGGAAGAGGCCATGAAACTCATGTCTTAAAGTAATGCTCAATTCCAATAAAACACTACTCAAATTTTGAATGGTCACACCCAGACCCTTGTAAAACTGGAATATTAGATGGGTCAACTGGTTAACTCCATCAGTGCCAGAGACAAGGGAACCTTCCCTAGTCAACCCGAACCTAATCCCAAGGGCCAAGTTGTTCATGATACTAAAGGAAAAGGCCTAGAACAAGTCAAATCCATTGTCACTCTTAGGTCCAACTCAGGGTGGCCCATCACAGGCCCACCAACTTCAGCCTATTCAATCTTAGTCAAATGCCCCACCTAGTTTCCAAAAGCCCAACTTCAACCCTAGTCCACTGACTCAGAGGGTAGATTCCTTGGAAGAGGCCATGAAACTCATGTCTCAAAGTAATGCTCAATTCCAATAAAACACTACTCAAATTTTGAATGGTCACACCCAGACCCTTGTAAAACTGGAATATTAGATGGGTCAACTGGTTAACTCCATCAGTGCCAGAGACAAGGGAACCTTCCCTAGTCAACCCGAATCTAATCCCAAGGGCCAAGTTGTTCATGATACTAAAGGAAAAGGCCTAGAACAAGTCAAATCCATTGTCACTCTTAGGTCGGGTACACAGGTTGATAACAAGATGGAACTACCCAACGAACCTGAGGAAGAATCAAGTGAGATAGTGGAAACCGATGAACCAAGTGACCTTTGCACCTTCAAAAGGACTACTAATGTGCCTAAGAAGGCTTTTCTATTCCAACAAGCTAGCTCGATCATTTCATATCCAACACCAATCAAATAAAAGGAGCCAGGGTGTCCTACCATTTGTTGCTAGATAGGGTACCATCACATAGAGAAAGCTTTGCTAGACTTGGGTGCAAGTGTGAACCTTATTCCGTACTCTGTTGATGAAGAATTAGGTTTTGGGGGAGTTGAAGAAGACACATGTGACCTTACAGTTGGCTGATGCATCGATTCGATACCCCAAGGGGGTAGTCGAAGTGTTCTGATCAAAGTCGGAGAATTTGTGTTTCTTGTCGATGTTGTTGTCTTGGATACCAAACACACATCTGAGGCTGAACCCAAAATTCCAGTAATCTTGGGGAGACCATTCCTAGCCACCTCAAATGCCTTGATCAATTGTAGGAATGGAGTGATGCAAGTCTCTTTTGGGACCATGACAGTTCAAGTGAACATTTTTAATGTCAGTAAGCAACCTCCTGATTAGGATGATGGGGTTTTTTAAGTCAGTTACATTCATGAATTGGTGGAAAATCTCTTACCCCATTTGAAAGTTGAAGATCCACTAAAGGCTTGTCTGGCCCACTTTGGAAGTGATTTTGATGTAGATGGACATGTTGAGGAAGTCAATGCACTGTTAGACTCAACCCCATCCATGGACTGCTCCAGCTGGCAACCGAAACATGAGATTCTGACTCCATCTGCTTCCCCCCCTGTCCCCTCGATTGTAGAACCCCCTCAGTTAGAACTCAAGCAGTTGCCAAATACCTTGAAATATGTGTTTTTAGGCGCACTAGAAACCCTTCCAATGATTATAGCTTCAGACTTGGACCCTATCCAAGAGGAAAAACTCATGAAAATTTTGGATGAACACAAGGAAGCTATCAGATGGTCCATCGTAGATATCAAATGAATAAGCCCATCTGTGGTCCAACATAGAATCCATTTAGAAGAAAATGCAAAAACTTCTCGTGAACCACAGAGGCGACTAAACCCTGCAATGAAGGAAGTGATTAGGTCGGAAGTCTTAAAATTACTTGATGCAGGGGTGCTTTACCCCATATCTGATAGTGCATGGGTGAGCCCGGTTCAAGTGGTACCAAAGACATCTGGAGTAACAGTGGTTCAAAATGAAGGCAATGAATTGGTACCCACTCGGATACAGACTGGATGGAGGGTGTGCATTGATTATAGGAAGTTGAACTCGGTCACTCAGAAAGTGTTTGAAGTAGGTGGGCCTCGTGAATAGGTTTCAAAACTTTTTACCCACTTGACTCAGGGATCAAGTGCCCATAAGGCCATAAACCACATCCATGATTTATAACCCTCAATCTCATGATCAAGATCAATAATAAAATTTATCTAGAAGATAAAAAAAACAAGCACCAAGCATCCACTACAAATCCACAACATACAAGGAGTAGATCATACCTTCAGAGCTCGGTTGTGCTCTAATGGAGACAATTCGCTTTATCAAAAACTCTTATTTGTAGAAAATTAGGATCTCCAACACCTTGTTTTCTTCCACGCTATGACCCACTTCAGATCTCTTTTCTTAAGTAGAATGGTGGGATCTCCAAGAGAAAACCAACTAGAACCACAAAAGCAAACCGGAAGAGAAACTAGAAGAGAGACGAGGAGAGAGAGGGGCGTGCAACACTTGCGCTGGGCATGGAATTCAAGGTTGGACGTCCAACGGGTGGCTCCCCTTCTATATAGCCTCAAGACATCTCCTCTTACTAATAATTATTAGAAGTCCTACTTCCATAAGAATTAGTAACTTTCTCTTCTTACTATTACCACTATTAGAAGTCTCGCTTCCAATAGAAATAGTAACTTTCTAATTCGTTTCCTTTTGAGTTCAAGTAGAATTAGTAATGATCTAATAATTGGGCTAGCATGGGATCAGTAGGGATTCCATAGAAAGCTGGCTCCAACTGGGACACCGCGACCCCACATCACATGTGCAATCCGGGCCTACAGTTAATTGCAAATAACTCCACTATATAAATGCAATTGAACTCCAGTCTTAGGAATAATTACAAGAAGACCCTAAACTTTCTTATCACAACAAGTAGGGCCCTCCATCAATATCCATAGATCAATTGGATTAAACATGTCCTACCAATTTAGATCCACTTCTTATTATCCTTAAGACCCAATTAATCACAGTAATCATTAGTACCTATTCAGTTAACTCTTAATTGAGATGGGTTGGCACTTGCCAATGATAAATCCATTAATTGGCACAAGAGGATAATAAAGATAGATTCCATCTTGACCGTTGAATGTTCCCACAGTCCTACTACCACATATCCAAGACACCGAGGCGTTGACCTACAGTTGGCCTCACTCATTGGTAACTCAAAGCAATTGAATAAATAAAAACTTGAGTTCATTAATGTCTCAAGATTGAGAGCGTATTATTAGGGAATTATGAGAGCAAACCTTAAATTATAGACAGTGTTTCATAAGGTGCTTCTCATGGTCCTTCAATACATCCAATGTACCAGCACAATGATCTAAAGTCTTACACTCTGATGATCGAAATAAATCACACTATCTCATAGTGATCAAAGTGCTGCAACCTTGTTAGATGAGATGCCCAATCTCACCACCGGTTGTGAATCAATTTAAGTATAAGATTTGTGACACATGTCTCCTGTATATGGATCTCATCCACACACATGTATTACATCTAATATACTTGTGGACTTCGGTTCATCTCATGAACCATTTATGCCATTCATATTGGTTATGTGTAAACAAGTAACAAAACACCATCCATCTCATGAAAAAGAAACATTATTATATTGAAATAAATCAATTTATTACATCATCTACTGGATTAAGACCACACAATCTAACAGAAAGATCATTCCCCACCCCCCTTCATGGATTAGACTCTCGAAAGGTTAGCCGGTCAGGCATATTATTGCTTTCTTATAGGTTATTCCGGTTACAATCAAATTCAATTCGCACCCGAGGACCAGGAAAAGACCACCTTCACCTGTCCTTTTGGAACTTTTGCTTACAGACGCATGCCCTTTGGGCTATGCAATGCACCGGCCACCTGTCAAAGGTGCATGTTGAGCATATTTTCTGACATGGTAGAAAGATTCATTGAGGTTTTCATGGATGATTTTATGGTCTTTGGCAATTCTTTTGAGGAGTGCTTACATCATTTGTCCCTTGTGCTGGAAAGATACAAAGAAAATAATCTCGTCTTAAATTGGGAGAAATGTCATTTTATGGTAAAAAGGGGCATAGTTCTGGGACATATTATTTCTGATAATGGAATTGAGGCTGTGGACAAAGAAAAAATTGATTTGATCTCCAAATTACCACCACCAAAATCAGTTAAGCAGATTCGGTCATTCCTAGGCCATGCTGGTTTTTATCATAGATTCATCAAGGATTTTAGTAAAATTGCTAAATCTTTGTGCCACTTGCTGACAAAAGAGGCCCTGTTTGAATTTGATGAGAAGTGTCTAAAGGCTTTTGAGAGACTGAAAAAGGAACTAACTTCAAGCCCTATACTTCAGCCACCTAATTGGACCATTCCATTTGAGCTAATGTGTGATGCATCCGATACTGCTACTGGAGTTATTCCGGGTCAACGAGTTGGGAAGTTACCTCATGTGATTTACTATACAAGTAGGACCCTCAACGATGCACAACTAAATTCCACAACCACCGAAAAAGAATTACTAGCTGTGATTTTGCCCTGGAGAAATTTCGGTCCTACTTGATAGGGTCCAAAGTCATCATCTACACAGACAATGCAGCTCTGAGATACCTTCTGTCCAAAACAGATACAAAAGCTCGATTGATCCGGTGGATCCTTTTGCTACAAGAGTTTGATTTGAAAATAAGAGATAAAAAAGGATGTGAGAATGTTGTAACAGACCATCTTTCGAGGTTACCCTTAGAGCTATCAGATGAGGTCTCACTGAATGAAAATTTTCCTAATGAATAATTGCTTAGTATTTCCCAAATCCCCTGGTTTGCAGATATAATCAATTACCTTGTTATAGGGGATATGCCCACCCATTGGTCAAAACAGGGTCGATCAAAATTTCTAGCTGAGGTCAAGTACTTTTTCTAGGATGACCCGTATCTTTTTAAGTACTACCTAGACTAAATCATCAGGAGATGCATTCCTAATTATGACCATTACTCGGTCATTTCATTTTTCCATGATCATGCGTGTGGGGGCCACTTTAGTTCGAAAAAGACAGCTACAAAGATTTTACAAAGTGGATTTTACTGGCCCACAATCTTCAAAGATTGCCACACTTTCTGTTTGAACTGTGAGAGGTGTCAAAACCTTGGCAAGCTCAATTGGAAGAACATGATGCCCTCGAATCCCGTACTTGTGGTGGAAATTTTTGATGTGTAGGGAATTGACTTCATGGAGCCATTTCCAAATTCCTTTCGAAATCTTTGCATTTTGCTGGCAGTAGACTATGTTTCATAGTGGGTAGAAGCCATACTGACAAAGAAAAATGATCACCATGTGGTGATCAAGTTCATGAGAGATCACATCTTTTCTCGCTTCGGTACCCCTAAGAAGATCATTAGTGATTGAGGCACTCACTTTTGCAACCATCCGTTTGAGCATTTGTTGAAAAAATATTCTATCACCCATAAGGTTGCTACACCTTATCACCCACAAACAAGTGGCCAAGAGGAAATCTTGAATAGGCAATTTAAACAACTAGAAAAGACAATCAATCCAACTCGGAAAGACTAGTCTTTGCGATTGATCAACGTACTGTGGCCCTATCGAACAGCTTACAAGACACCTATTGGGATGTCCCCATATAGGTTGGTCTATGGGAAGGCATGCCACTTGCCTGTTGAATTGGAGCATAGAGCTTATTGGGCCATTGAGAAGTTCAATTTTGACTTGCCCACTGCGGGTACTCAGCACAAATTGCAACTCAATGAGTTAGATTAACTTAGAAATGATGCCTATGAGAATGCCAAGATCTACAAGAAAAGAATGAAGTTGAATCATGATAAGTCAATTTTAAGAAAATCCTTTGAACCGGGTATGAAAGTCCTTTTGTATAACTCCCAATTACACCTGTTTCTAAGGAAGTTGCGAACCGGGTCGACTGGTCCATTCATTGTCAGGACTATTTACTTTCATGGTACTGTGGACATTGAAAATCCCAAGAATGAGGATGTTTTCAAAGTGAATGGTCAAAGGCTGAAACCGTTTCTTGAACTGAAAGACAAAAACATTGAGGAAATCCTGTTTCAGGATCCCATTTACTCTGAGTAGTCAGCATCACCATCGCATTCACCCCATTGCATTTTTTTTTCATTCATAACATTGAGGACAATGTCAGATTTAGGTTGGGGGGTGCATGTAACATAGTTGCTAGTTGTTCAACATCTTTTGAAAAAAAAAAAAAGATGTAGAAGAAGAAAAAAAAAAACCTTTTAGGAAAAAGGAAGTTTTCAAAGGAATTGAGATGAATTGAAGATATTTAAGAATTTTTGAATTTTTGAATTTTCGTAAGGAAGTAAAAAGAAGGTCCTTTTTTCTTTTCTTTTTTTTTAATAAACCTATCAAGGGAGTATCTAAGCTGGTCCTCACATACACACACGTTTACATTTCTCAAAGTTTTGGATAGGAAGCAAAGTTGTTACTCTCGAACTTTTCTGGAAAATACAATGTGAAACCACGGTTTAGTTCAAGAATATTTTTATCTCCTGGTTTTAGTAAAGAGAATTAATTTGGGCTAATTGAAAATGGCTACTATTTTTTTGGGGTCCGTTGAGCTTTTCCCTGCTCTTTCTAAAATAAAAAAAAAAGAAAGAAAAAATATTTAGCTAGAAGTCTTGAAAAGAATGAAATTTTTTGTGACTAGTTTGGATTCGTAGCCCTTTTAACCCGAGCTAGTAAGCCCGTGGGGGTATTTACCTACCTAGTGCCCTAAAGCCATCTGGTTTGGGAGTCCTAAAGCCATCTGGTTTAGGAGTCATTGGCCCAATGTTCGTTACATAGGTTAATTAGAAAGCTTAAGGGACCTAGGAATTGCACAATCACATGTGTGTGTTGCAAAAAAAAAAAAAAAAAAAAACATATATTTATAAATATAGAAAAGAAAACAAAAACAGAGAGAGGAATAGAGGAAAATTTCAGCCCTTAACAGCAGTGTGTAGCCGTCATAAGAGCTTTAAGAGGAGGAAATCTATTTTGGCTAGATTTTGAGGAACCAAACAATTTGAAGGAATTTTCTGTATTGTGGCATTGGTGTGGAAAGTTCAGAACCAGTTAGTGATGTGTATTTAATCTCACCGTGCACACAAGTCTTGGTATGAATTTGATAAAAGTTTTGAAAATAGAATAGTGGACTGGATTTTAAAAAGTCTGAACTTTTGAAAATATCCGACAAGAGAGGATTTTCTTTTGAGAAATTTCTTTTGCCTTGGTTATATATATGATAAAAAAAAAGTGATAAAAAACAGGAATTTTGTGGGTAGATTCACTGCAAACCCTCACAAGGCACAACTCATCCACTAAGGTAACCTAGGGGTTTAAGGGCTTGTTGCATACGCTAAATGCAATCGAGGGTACCAGCGAAAGTGGCTTTTCTTTTCATATTTTTGTCATTTTTTTTCTTAGACTAGGTCAAAGAACTTCATTGCTTATGTAACTTTTGCTAAGGGACTAGCAAAAGGCTGGTTGGGGGGTGTGTTGAATCCATGAATTTGCATATTTTTAGGTATTTAATTAGGTAAACTTCACCAATTTTCATTCATTTTCACCATTTTGAGCATTTTTACCTTGAATTTGGATTTTTCACATTTTTATACATTTTCTGCATTCTCTTTGGTGTTTTATTCGAAGAGTCCAATTGGAGTAAAACTCTGTCTGGACGGGTCCCGCTTCAAGTGGGCTCTTTAGCATTTGATGAGTTTAATTAGTATGTGCAGGAATTGGTAGGACCCGCAAGACCACAAAAAATTTGATAAGCAATTGCCCACTTACTCTCGTGCAGCTAAGGGGGGTCCACTCGTCTGTACATTGTCATTTACATTTTCTTTGTTGATAGTTCCAAGTGTTCTGAAGAAATTTTCAAGAATCCAAGATTTGAAGAAATTGTGATTTTCACTAGTGGCAAAGGTTCCCACATCTCATCAAGTTCAATGCCAGTTCAAAGGAAGAAACAAATGTTGCAAGATGTGCTAGCACTATAATACACATACAATGTAGAATTTTTATAAGTACATCACCCTTCATCTCATGGCCAATATAATATGTGGGGTTTACCACATTGTAGCAATTAAATAGAGCTTTAAGGGTAAACATGGAACATCAATTACATTGCAAAGGAAGGACAATTTATGGCTGCAAGAAGCTGGAAAGAAGAGTCAACGTTCCTAGCCATTCATTAAAATAAGAGAAGAAACATGGTTGGCCAATGATACCCATATCGGAAAGACTATCACATCAATACACTAAAAGGCAAACCTCCAACCCATACCACATGCTCACTTCCTATTTTCAACCAAGCTTGGAACCCAAGAGAACTACTCGCTATATCGAGGAGAAATTGTATTGAAACAAGAGGCCATGAAACTCTATAAAGTCTTGGACGTACCATACAACCAAAAGAAGAAAGAGGCCCATTTTTTTTTCTCTCCAACGTCCAAGAGCCAGCCCTCCTCACGTGAGTTTCTTGCTCTATCTCCTCCCCCTCTCTCATCTTCTCTTTCTAAAAAAAAAGAGAAAAATATGTAGTATTCTGGAGCCCTATTCCAGAACTAGTTTAAAAGAGTGTGAGAGAAAATTGTAATTGTCATAAAGTTCTCAATGAAAATCTCATCTTTTGCAATAGAGGAGTAGATCCCTGGATCAAAGTGTCAAATGAAGTTAAGTATTTTTCACCGTTATTCTATGTGATATTTTTGTCTCTTGCATATTTATTATAATTATAAATCTGCCTTTTGTCATTGACGACCTGCGTTATTCAATTTTTTATTTGAACAATGCTTTAATCATGTATCTTTTCTTAATAGGTTATTCTTATATTGAAATTCTTTGATAACCTATATTTGATTAATATGTGATATTTAGTTAAGTTGATAATTTCATTAGGTGAAGGAGATTTTTGCCTTAAATAAATTGTGAAAATTGTGCTCTTGATAGACAAATTATCCGAATCAAAAACATTGATTTGTTTCTGATTTGAAGGATTTTTGGGACAAATTTATATTATTGATTGCATAGAATGATGGCGGGACTACTTAATGGATTCATGACATTCTGATTTGCATTTTCTCATATTTTATTTCTGCACTTTAGATCTATAATTTTTTTAATCTTATTATTTTTTGTTTCTTATCATCTCTCTTATCATTATCATTGATAAAAAAAAATCAGATTCTAGTAAAAAAAAAAGAGATTTCAATAGTGTTCCCTGTGGGTTCGACTTGTACTTGCCACTATCTCGACAAGATAGCTATGCACTTGCAGTATTAAGGGATTGAATTTAAATTCATATAACTTCATTATCACATTTTCAATACTTGTACGATCGTTGAGTTTCATAATCTTTGATACATCTTTTACTCTTTTTATTCTCTCCGCCCCTTTTGTTTTTATTTTAAGTTAATATTCTGATATTTTTTTTATTTGCAAAATTATGATTTACTATTTTTGTTACTTACAATATCTATGGTTGGAAAGTGTTTTTGTACATGCATCGTATTTAGAAATTGCATTAGGACAGGCTTGTGTTCCTGAAAACACAATGTTTAATGACTGATTAGAAAGATTAAATTCAGACTTTGGTAAGTGAATAGTGAAAAATTATGTACAATTTCAACAGATTTGACCCGACTGTGTTGCAAAAGTGTAAGAGTTGAAAACCAGGCAAATGTGAATGTTTTGTTATGAAAAATAGCATATTTAAAGTACAGTAATAGGACTTTGAAACCCCTAGAATTTCAGCCAAAAATAACTTTGGGAACCGTGTCAACCAGAGGCATAAATAGGGGTACCCAGTAAGGTCGTACCAGATTTTAGCAGCATAACTGGTTCAACTAGGCATCTTTAGGTGATCATATCTTTTTCGTTTTAAGTCCTTTTTGGATTCTTCTTTTTCTGTTGTGTTCATGCTGCATCGGAGTATTGATCATAGCCATTAGATTTAGGTTAATATCATCTTAGGCCAGTTGTACAGTCCAGAAAATTTGTGCCTATGCAAAAAAATTTCATCATGCATCAGATTCTTAGGAACTTGTCTAGAATTTCATTTTTTTTTCATGTACGATCTCATAAATCATTCATCTTAACATATTAATTTGTTATAGGAAGTTTTTTTTATTTATCTTATATTGAATTGGTTGTTTGATTTGTATGCTTTTGCAGGTTTTTAGCTTAATTAGTATTATCTATAGTAGGTTTCTTTATTTAGATTAGTGTTTTTATTTTTGGAAATTATTGTAGTTAAATTTTTTACATTCAGTTATTTTAGCAAAGTTGATGTAATTAATTAGTTTCCTTTTAGGCTAGATTTAGTGTTTATTTAGGATAGGTCAAAGTTGGAAAGTTTCTCAAAAAGCATTGCTCCCTGTGGATCCACCTGGACTCACCAGATTATTACTACAATCGCACCCTACACTTGTGGTCCGATCATCCTCCTTGGTAGTTATGCATTACTCCTTCTTTGAACTGTCGTCTTGACTATCTTTCAACCTAACTAGTATTGATGAGCTAGATATGTCATGTGCCGTATGTGCTTTTACAGATGCCTGATGACAGGGTTCATTATCATTTATGATAGGTAGAGGATCTGGATGAACTTCTGGAGGCATTGGGAATAAAGGAGGGTCCACCGGCCTGTCACCAGGTTCAGGGAGCCTTGGATTGTAATTTTGAACTTCTATATCCGTGATGTTCTCTTGAAAGAAGTAAGGATCAGTGATGAAGTCATTTTCATTCAATACCTCATCTGAAAGGTATCCTTCTTCATCAGGATTTGATTCCAGATCATTGCTCTGATCATCATCTTCCATGGGTGGTGGCATTGTAGAAGGGACCCACTCGCCGTCTTAGTCCTCTAAATCTAAAAGAGGAGAGTGTCCTAATCTGGAAATTCGGTTGCAATTTGAAATCTGTAACTCATCTTCTTCCTCGATGAGAGGGAAAAGGAAGTCTACCAAAGTAATTGGTTTCCTCATTAGTTTGGAAGATTCTATTGGTGCCTATATTCTTGGTGCAGGCTCAGTTTCTTCTTTTGTCTTTTATAGGCCGTGTCCTAACTGTTTGGCTAGAATTGCAAAGTAATTTTTTTGCTTTCCTTCTCTTTTCACAAGTAGACTTTGACCTCACTATTTCCTAACCGTCATGATTTATGAGATCAAAATGCACTCGTATCATTTCTCCAGATGCTGTGGCGACCAAGATGAATCCATCACTACTTTCGACTTTATTAATTAGCCTAAACTCCACCGTCTTTGATATGACAGGCCCGATGTTGGTAGGTTTGAACGATCCGAATGCCACCATGTTGACCGACGCAGTATCACATTTCTAATCGAGCTGTGTAACCCCTTTAGTCAACATATCTTGTATTTTCTCTTCAAGATGAAACATTCTTTCAAAGGATGGGAAATCATCCGATGATAGGGGCAACAGTTTGGATCATGTGTTCTACCTTCCTAATTGGGTCTTTCAGAAGGAGGCAGTTCTAGCTTCCCATGCTCCAGAAGAGTCCTGAAGATATCTTCAACATTTTCGTCAAAGGAGTACCCGGTATTTTTCCTCCTTTCGTATTCCTCCTTCCTAGTAGCTTGATCCTTAGGATCTTCCGCCTTTCTGGGAGCCCTTGAAGTCTGACTATTAAAGACTTCTTCTTTTTTCTTTCCCTTGGATGCGGAAGGTGCGGAAGTTTGAATTCTTTTGGACTTATCCTTCTGGTCAAGCTCCTTATGACAGTCTTTTGAATCAATGGTTGCTTCTAGTAGTTTAGACATGGATTTAGTCTTAACACTAATTACCATCTGTTTAATTTCAGGTTTGAGATTGGCTTTGCAAATATCTACTACTGATTTCTGAGAGAAGGGTTCTTTGCATCTGTAAGCCAGTGCTCTCCACGTGTTTATGAAGCCTTGAACAGACTCATTTTCTCCCTGCTTAGATTGAGTGAGTGAGTTTAAACTGATTGGTTGATCTTTCCCTTGCAAGTGTAGTAAGAATTTCTCTTCCAGGACTGCCCATGAAGTGAGGGAATTCTCTAGTAATTGTTTGTACCAATCAAAGGCAGTTCCTCTCAGAGTGCCTATGAACGATCTAATCTTCAAGGCATCTATATCAGGCATGCCCCTAAGCTGAGACTTGAAGTTGACTATGTGCTGATAAGCATAACTTTTGCCCATGTAAGACTAGAAGGTTGGAGGTCTGTACTTAGGAGGATAGGGAACCAAATCCATTTCAGGTGGATATTTTGGCATGATCCTCTTTTTCCTGAGTCTCCCTTCCTCCCTAGTTTTAGTCAGCATATCTGCTATATCTTTGTAAGTCATAGTTTATCTAGATTTGCTTGATGAGCATTATCTGAAAACTGATTACTTCACTTGGACAGCCTTTGTGAAGGTTGTTGCATTTGTGCTATAATCTGATTGATTCTTGCTCCAGATGTAGGCGGATCTTTTCTATTTGAAAAAGATGGAGTCGTTGGTGGATGATTGTTTGGCCCCATCACCCGTTCCACGAGAAATTACAGCTGAGTAGTGATTTGGTTAATTCTGTCATTTTTCTGTTTAATCAGATCCTGTATATTTTCGACCAAATTTTCGCCTTCAGCCTGTTCTTCGGCATTTACTAGAGCCCTAGCTTCTCCAGCCATGAAGACGGAGTATTTGTCTGGTCCAATATGGGGTGAGAGGCTGCCCTCAAGACTTTGAGTGGTTAATGAAGTGTCATCATCGATGGCCCGAAGTATGGGGAGGCCATGCCCCCTATGTTTTTATTGATCAGAGGTGCATCCTTATCTATAACCCAAGTTTCATGACCTTTGGAGGCATTGTCTGATTCTTCACTTTCGATGGGGTTTGAACTTTGGGCAGTGATTTTAGTAGAACGCCTGCCACGTCTAGCCATGGTCATACAAGCCATTGCAGTATCAGGGTCATCTTCTTTCATTACCCATTGCTGAGTAATTCTTCTTTGGTCATTGCTTTCCTTTCTATCATCCCTCCTTACTACCATGGGTATAAAATGATTAATGATGGGGTCTACTCTTTCTATATGGTGAACTGGCAGTGTGAGGATGTCCACTTGATTTTTCTCTTTCTTTTTCAGAAGGTCTTTGAATTGTGTAAGCTCTGCAACATTATTGATAGAGAAATGTTGCTTTTTCTTTTTCAGGTACTTTGTATGCACCTTTGGAGTCCATATTGCGGGCCCCACTATGACCGAGGCGAGCCGACGCCTTCCATACCTCCTCCCCTCTTTTTGAGTAAGAGGGTAAAAGGTGTTTTCCTCAAGTGATGCTAGGGTTGTATCATGTCAAGCCTTCTTTTTAAACTTATGTGGTTTTGGAGACCACGTTGTGCAGCCAAGAATTGTTTCCTTCTGCTGCAGCTTCTTCTTTTCCAGCACCTAGCGCAAGTCTTTATCCATTTATGTTTTGACTTTGCTGTTTGCTATTTTGGGGTATGGGGGATTACCAACAGTTTGTACCCTCCTTGGTCCCCGCACTTCTTTGGTGATACGGAGGCGAGTTGGTGCAGCTTTCTTTGGGTCTTGGTGTTCTTTAAGATGAACGCAAAAAGGGTTTTGGGCATATTTCCACACCCATGGTCCTCGTGGCGTGGCCTTTTTGGAAGGCTTTGCCGATACAGGAGATGCTTTGACGGAAAGAGCAGCAGGAGTTATCTGTTGGAAACAGATACTCGAATTGGAAGTTAATTTTCATTGTGGGCTCTTTTTTGCCCCTGTGAGTCTTGTTTTCTTGGATGGAAACCTTATACAAGCATTCCTTAGTTTCATCGAAAGTAATGACAAGAGAATTCATGATTGAACTACAATATAAATAAAAGACTGATAATGAATAAGTGATAGGAAAGCATATTTATTTGCTCAATCATATACCAATCTATTTCGTTTTCTACTTCTATGTTTTTATGTACATGCTACCGACAAACGGGTAGCGCTTCGGCATAATAAACATAGCCTTAAAATGGGCGAGAAAAGGTTTTGTGATCCAACCATATTCTTAGTGATGTATTTGGATTTTGACCCACATACACCAATGAACTGATCAATCAGGATCTTGTCAAGTTTCGTAGGCCATAAGCAGGGCAGTAAATGCTGGCTACCGACCAAGGGAAACTGACTTTGCACTTATTAGTATGGACTTATAAATTGGATCAATCCTTATAAGAGAAAGGAGTCCATTGGCCATATCATTCTGTGACACATTTAATTTCTGTCGCTATTTTCAACTCTCCATTCAGGAATGCTTAGGAGAGTTCTGGGCTTTGTAAGATGAATATTCGATCAGCATATATGCTCATAATTTCATGACAGAATCTCCCAGAACTTTTGAAAAATGTATTTAAACTAGCTGCCACTTTTCTTGTGGGCTAGCAGGTGAAGGCTACTGGTGTTGGCCAATGGAGGTTACTGGAGCTGGCCGTTGAGTGTCGAGCACTTCAAGCTAGCCACGTTGGTTTTGCACCTTATGCTCGTATGGTGTTTAATGTCTTAAGTATGCAATCCACTAGCCGCGAGACTTGGTCAATCGCTATGGCCATTTTGGGATGCATTGGCTTTTAAATACATCGGCCACTTATAACGAGCCATTCATTGTAACAGCCACTAAGTGCACAGTAGGGTATGGATAATCGACCGACCAGCTCCATGTTTCATGGCCGTCATGTCTTGTCTGCATTGGCCGCCCGATGGACACGCGCAGCTTGACATGAATGACCAGCCGACATCAACTTTTATGGCTTCCGTATTCTCTCTGCACTAGCCGCTGTGCATCTTCTCCTTGCTGTTCCTGTCAGCTTTTCCTCTGATCTGTTCTTTCTCCTCTTTCTTTCTTTTTTTTTTTTTAGAACAACAGCAACTGAGGAACTCTTTTCAAGCTCTTCCTAAGTATTTTGATTAACGAAGAATTATTGATAATGTGCAAAATTCCCACAAACGGTGCCAATCTTTTGTTCCGCCCAAAAGAGATGGAAAGGAAAGGGGATAAAAGTATAGTGAAAAAGCTTTTATTTTATTCCATCCTTTGAACATTACAGAAAAATGTGAAAATATCCCACACAGATGCTCGATTATACAGGAAGAGTCATTTCCACTTTCATTTTATGGGTTCTTAGTTGCGTCACCTTCTGAGTGCAGGTTGTTTACAATTTTTTTTTATACAACCCCATCATTAGGCTTAGGAAATCAAAACAATGGGAAAAGGATTGAAGAGAGAGAACAAAAGTTCGTTATCTTCAAGAGTTTGATGGAGACAAAATTGGAGAAGTCCGCAATTTAACTTCTTCTATCAGTCTTTGTAGTTCATCACCACTGTTTAGGAAGAATGATTAATCGGAGAAGTCTACTTCAAAACAGCAAAGACAATCTCTGCCCTTCCTCCATGGTGATTTTCAGAGGCTACCGACCAGGTCCAAGGAGAAACGTTCACCACTGCCTGATTCTCACCTTGCGGATGAAGAATGAGAGAGTTTTGAAAATGACAGAGTTTATGGGCTTCTTTACGCTTGATTCCCAGGTGGTGTCGAAGAAAAAAGAGATCCCCCTCCTTGCTCTCCCAAGTCTTCATTTTATAGCCTTTTAGGAGCCATAACTGCTGGAGATCATGGAGGAGTGGAGGTAGTTTCGAAATTGTCTCTGTGGAAAAAGTGGCTATTCCCCTTTTGCATGTTTCAGCGACCATTAGAAGAAGCAACTGGCTAGATTGTGGGAGATCAGGAGTGTCGGGTAGCCGAGAGAGAAGTAGTTCAGCGGCCAGTGAGGTGACGTCCAGCGGTCATCTCTTGGACGACAACTAGCGGCTGCTTCATTGAGCTGAGTGGCTAATGTGCTGAAGGTTACAACGGCCGATGGGCCTTATGGACAGAAGCCGTTGAGGAGCGCTCTTGCTGTAGCCGGTCAGACTCCAGCGGTCATCAATGTCATTTTTTTTTGGAAAATGAGTATTTTTGCCTTGGGGAATGTTATGGATTTTTTTGTGTGCTACCAAGGTTATCTACCCAATGGTGCCAAAATCATAAAAAAAATATTTACAGAAAAGAACACCAGACTTCTAGATACTGCAAACCACCCCCTACTGTAACCAAACAGACTCGAACCTCAACCCAACTTCGTACACACGATACTAACAGTAAACCGAACCTGTTTAGCTACTAAACGAGCTTAATTAACTAAAAGTACAATAAACTAAGCTAAGTCACTACAACAATGTGTAGCTTTAGCGACGTTTTTTAGCGACGTTTTTCTAATTTCGTCGGTAAAAGTGGACTTTTACCGACGTAAACCAAATCGTCGGCAAAAACAGGACTTTTACCGACGTTTTACTAAAAACGTCGGTAAAAGTCCACTTTTTAGGGATGTTTATTTAAAAACGTCGGTAAAAGGTAGACTTTTACCGACGTTTTACTAAAAACGTCGGCAAAGACCAATCGTAAAATTAATTTATTTTGTAACTAAAGTAAAAATGGAATATTATTACCGACGAATTAAGAAAACGTCGGTAAAATCAACTTTTACCGACGTTTTCTTTAAAACGTCGGTAAAGATCAATCGTAAAATTAATTTAAAGTAAAAATGAAATATTATTACCGACGAATTAAAAAAACGTCGGTAAAATGCAGACTTTTACCGACGTTTTATAGAAAACGTCGGCAAAGATCTATGGTCCTTTTTTGCAAAATCCAAACCGCTAAAACTCTTCAGAGTGCCTAAACCGACTACACGGACAGTTTCGCAGTGTGATACATCATGGATCGTGAAAAAGTTGTGAAAAACTCTAGATCATTTATCTTCCATAGTGTAGAAAATGTGATTATATTGCAGTACTTTTTTCAAGTTTTTGGCTCCTATGGGCCCTGAAATAATGATCTAAGTCGTACATCATTTCTGAAAGGCCAAACGCTATCTAGAAATTCAAACATCCTCCGTTGATCCTTCCTAAATTTTGAGATATTTGTAGAAAAGTCCATGCCTTGAAATATTAATTCTTTTTATTTTTTGGGCCCCTTTTGTATGATCGAAACCATTCAAATTCCTCGTACGATTTTCCACAACAAAGGAGTGAAAGTTGAGGTCATCATTTTTTAAGTATTTTGAGAAACTTTCAAAAAAGTTAGATGGTAGAAATCCTCCCTAGTTACTAAACCTAAAACTCTCTTCGAAAATCCTCTGTGATGATATCTTGGTTTTAGGAGATGGAGGGAAGAGTTTACCAAATGTGCCCTAGAATGATAGAAACTCTTTCAGGACATGTAATGTGTTGATGAAGAGAGGCCAAGGTTGTTATTTCTAAGTTTGAAAATTGCTAAAGTGAGATACATAAATAATAAAGTAAGCTCTCACTACAAGAATTTGCATTTTTACCGGCGTTTTTTGCCGATGCATTATTTAAACGTCGGGAAAAGTATAACTTTTACCGGCGATAAAGCTTATTTCGCCGGGAAAAGTTATACTTTTACTGGCAAAATAATTTCGCCGGTAAACGTTCAGATTTTCCCGGCGAATTCCTTTTTTCACCGATGAAGGTTAATATTTTAGCGGCAAAAAATTTGTATCGTCGGCAAAAGCTATATTTTTTGCTGGCGAAAAACCTATATCGCCGGCAAATGTCACCCTGTCAAATTTTGAGCATTTATTTAACTACTGCGCTGGGAAAAATTATATTTTCATTATTTTTTTTTCGGAGGATTAAAAATTAAGTGGAGCCTTGAAAATAACTTCTGCCCTGAAAATAACCTTTGCCGATTCCAGCGCTGTGGCCCCTTTTCCATTTCCCGCTCCCGCTCAAAGTTCATAAACATTTCCAGTGCCCCCTCTCTCTAAATCGTGTTTGAAGCTCTGCCCCCTTTCCATTTCCAGCGGCCGCTCCAATAGCACCTCTGTCTCTTCTCCAAAACCCCTTTCCTTTCCATTTCCAGCAGCCACGACTCGAAGTACTTCTCCACCACCAAGAAAGGAGAAATCCCAGTACAAGGTATCATCAGATCTATCCTTCGATCCATATGTTTCTTCACCATTTCCTCTGATCTCACCAAATCTGTTGCCGCTTTTTTGTTTTCTTGACGATTATTGCGTGATTCCGTTGTTGCATTTTTGTTTGCTGTGATCTTTTTTTCTACATCGGTTTCGAATTCGATGAGATTGGTGTGTGGTGAAAAGGGGCTATCTTTTGGAAACGTGTTTTTTATCCGAACCCTAATTTGGCGGTTTTTTTGTGGAAGGGTGTGATGTTGGAAAGCACCCACTTTTGGATGATCTGTTTATCTAGTTGCTATTCTGTGAGATTTTATGGATTGAAAGAACATGCAGGAAAGTAACAGTTCATTTCCAGCAGAGAAGAAAAATTGTCTTGCATTTGCGAAATGTGATTGCTTTTTGAAGGACACTGTCTTTTTTTTTTTTTTTTAAGGTTATATTGAAACGAGGAAATTCTAATCAGGCCATGTGTTGCTTATTTGTGGATAATGCTATTTGGATGAATTTCTATAGCTGTTGTAGGGCCTAACTGTTCCACAGTCCATTTGTTGCAAGGCTAAATTTTTAACTTTTCCATCCAACTCTAATTTCTAGTCCTGGAAAGAAAATTATGATATGAGATGGGATTGATGAGTAGAATATGGATCAATGACTATGAGATGGGATTGATGAGTAGAATATGGATCAATGACTATAAACACATTTTAAAATTTGGCTATAAAGACGGAAAACCCAAATTGTATTTGAACATGTTTGGGGTGTAATAAATTTTTCTTTGAAAAGTTTTGGACAAAACTTTGGTAAAAAAATACAAATTACCAATATTATGTGAGTGCATATAGGGATTTATGTGATTTTGTTTTCTTGTCTGTAATGAATAGCATATCATATTTTTAAATACAATGCCTAAAGTTTAGAATATTATATACCATTTTATAAAAGATCATATAAAAAATTTGAGCAACTTTTTTATAACATGTACGTATATCCTCTCATACACGTTTTCTTGTATAGCATCATAATTTTTCCTCTAATCCGTGCCTGTCAATCCATAGTTTCTAATTCAATGAATGCTTGTAATTCACATATTTGACAATAAGAGGACCCTTTGTTCCATTGGATGGTTATATCCAGATATTTGTCTTCTGTGTTTTTTTTTTCTTTTTAATGAAGATGGAATGGTGAGTGTTGACAAGTAACCAACTTCTCTTTTTAGTAGGCATCTAAACCATTAGATCAATAGATAGTTAAAATTAGCTAAGGATTTATATTTAAGGTTCTTTTATCAAATGTTGTAATCTTTTCTAATAGCATGTTGGGACTCTTCCCTTGAAGTTTCATGAGAATAACGCTTTACTGTGGAGGGACGTTGGTAAGTAGAGGATTGAGATGAACAAGTGACATCATCATTTCTTATTCATCTCTCTTTCTCTCTCAATGTGAACCCTAAATCAATCTCTCTCTAACTCTATCGTTTCTCCAACTTCAAATCACTTTCCTCAGGAAAAGAGAACCCATAAGATATTTAGATAGAGATTCCAGTCTTTTCCCTCTCTTGAATCATTTCATCTTCAATCTCTTCTTTTGAATATTTCAATTTGTAGATTCCATTACATGTCTGAATTGAAGGCATTTCTTCAATAAAGAAATGTGGGTTCTTTTTGTTGCTTGTTTCCAAGTTATATACCCAAATGCTGATTCTGGGTCAGATTTACTTGCATGAACTTGCTCAGAAATCTTTATATGAAAACTAGCTGAAAGAAGGTTACATTCATCTCAGATTTCCCAGTTCTAGTTAGAACAAAAGCTCTTTGGTTGAACTTTTGAGGGTTAGAACAAAAGCTCTTTGGTTGAACTTTTGAGGGTTAACTCAATTCCATTTCTTTCTATGCTTTTTTTCCTTTAACTAATTATTACTTTCTGCCCTCAAGTAACTTACAAAATTGTGTTTTCTATTTTGCATCTTAGGTATCAGAAATGCTGGGATCATTCCTCAACAGAGGGCTTGTGTATGTCACATTGCTACTTACTGAAATGCTTCACTTGTCTTGTTGTTATCTCCATTGTCTGAATTTCTATTTGGTGGGTGAATTTCTGTATGCAGGATGGTCCTGGGATATACATATCCAGCTTATGAGTGCTTTAAAATTGTGGAAAAGAACAAACCAGAGATCGAGCAACCGCGATTCTGGTGTCAGTATTGGTGGGTATTTGGTACTTGTAACCTGTTTCTTTAGGATTATCTTATTTAGGACCTGTTGTTGTTGGTTTATTTGATTATATAGAAGGTGTTACACCTGATGGTATGTACATATAATATCTCTTTTGTTTCTCATGAGGGGCCAACTCCTTTCCCTGATCCTGTCATCATGTATGCTCAGGGACTAAAGTTCGTGTATACTGTCAAATTGGTAAGACAAATCAAGGGAAATTTGCTTTAGATGTTGCCGTCAGGACACTTGATCTCTATAAGAAGTAAGTTTTCTCTTTTTTGTTCCAAATATGTTTTGATTTAGTGATTTAACTAGCTCTTGATGGATTATTAAGTGATTTACTTACAAAATGTAATCCTTAGATGCTTTGATGGATATGCTGAACCTAAATGGAAACTAATGCTACTGGGTTGTTGTTGTTTATAGTGCTGGGTTGATGTCCTTGATATCCACAAACTAATTCATTTTTTAAGCCATGCAGTTACGTTTCTACTCCATATCCACTACCTAAACTGGATATGATCTTATTTGCAACCTTTAGATCCAACTTTTTCAAGGAATAATCTCGATGGCAAGGCTGTAAGTAATTTTATTATCTCGAGGTGTAGTATATTCAATTGGTTGTTTATTCAATCCAATTATTTCTTTGCGCTTCCCTGTTTTTTGTAGGTTGCTGGTGTTGTCACTGTTCTTAACAGTGGCATCTATATTGTCTTGGTCTTTTGTTCCCAGCTTCTTGAAGCTAATGATACAATTGTCTTCTCAAGTGAGTGGTTGTCGAAGTACTACTCTAAAGATTTTTTATTTATTGATTTTCTGTTGTGATATCATTGAGAAGACTTATTGATATAAATTTGAGAAGAGCATATAAGTAGAACAAAATTTTCAGATTGTTGCTGTGATTTTCATTTTGTTTGTCTTAGCATAAAAGAAATGAAATGCAAATGATCTATGATACTATCCCACTTGTTTAATCAATGTAAAAAGGGAAAAAGCTAATGTTCTTGTTGTCTATTATATTATCTGAGCATGATTTGGATTGGTATAAATCTTTCTGTTGAATGATGTGATGAAGTCTTTTTACATGGATTGTGGAGCCTGCACAGAATCCATGTTGAAATTGTTGCATTGGGGTTGTATATTTCGCTTCTTCCAATACAATCCACTCGGACAAATTCTCCAATTGCAATGTCAAAAGGTTCAAGTGCGCATAAATACAAAACTTGGCCACCAAAAGAAGCGATGTGTCAAGCTTAATTTGCATCAAATTATACGTTAACTATTTTCATGCTTAATTCTATTTGTATGTATATATCTTTAAAATCATGTTCATTTGGACCTTTATCTGCACCTTTCAGTTGGCGGCTTCTTTTTTGTTTTTGTTTTTTTTGGTCTTAGCACACTTTTTGTTTTATTTGAAGCTTTTGTAAATTATATGATGTGCTTGTTCAATGAGTTAAGACTTTGTGCTGGTTTGTAGACAAATGAACTCTATCAGCTAGCTTCTGTGGCATTTTGCCTGTTCTTAGCTTGGGTAAGAACAAACAAACTCCTTTCTTTTTGTTGAGATCAAGCATCTGTAGTATCTTTTTTTTTAATAGTATCTTTTTGCAACTTACATTTGGAAATATTGTTTTCCTTAACCCAATGATAGGATCCAAAGGGTCAAAAACTGCTGTGACAACAGAATATAGTGACTGCGGTTCCTTGACTTAAGATAAAACAATGGAAACAATGTTTGATCTCCTTCAAATAGAGGAGTTCTCAATGCACTAACATACCACTAAAATGAGATAATGAACAAGAAGAAGGGGAAGTAAATAAAAAGGCTTCACACAGAAGCTTATATCACTAAAATTGACTGTCCAACATCAACTACCTTGACTGTGGACTACTAACATACATATATAATGCCCCGACCTCTCAAAAACCTACTACTATTATAACTCTTTGTCTAACCAACAACCTGCAATGACCTCAAGTGTTTCATGATCTAAGTTGTTTATGCTATTGACCTGTTTTGGATATAGATGTTCAAGAACCTTTCATATTAGAATATCCTAACCCTTCAATCATCTGCATAGATGTGGATGTTTAAGACAGTGAAACAAAGACAAAACAATGTTTTCACCTCATGCGTGTGGATTCTTGAGACCAATTAGGCTTACCAGGTATAAGAGGTTATTGAATTAACCAACCATAGAGACTCAGGTCTAAGAAACATTAACTAATTGTCCAATCCAATCATGTAAAAAGATTCTAATTTATAATTTATATATATACATGTATATCTTTCTTTTATAATTTAATTTATTGAAAATATTCTAATGTTGTTTTTGTCTTTACAGATTGACGGACGTTTTGGGATCGGTTGCATACTTTGCTGGTGTTTTATTTTTTTTAGTATATTTGTATTTGTATATTTGACATTTTTATCGGACTGAATCATTATTGATTAATGTAATATTTGATTAATGAGATCAATGATTTGATGAAAAATGGCGATGGTTGTTTGTTTATTTAGAAACATTTGTTTGCATGCATTTTTAATATTGAATACAGGTATATGAACAGGTTTATGTTTTGATACAGGTGTGATACAGGTGTATAAATAGGTTTAAAGGGCTTTTTTATTGCAAAAACAAATAAAAGATTTAAAAAATAAAATACTTTCACCGACGTTTTTTTTACTTTTACCGACGAAAATACAACGTCGGTGAAAGTCTCATTAAATTTTTTTATTTTCTTTTTTACTTTTACCGACGAAAATAAAACGTTGGTGAAAGTCTCATTAATTTTTTTTATTTTCTTTTTAACTTTTACCGACGAAAATAAAACGTCGGTGAAAGTCTTATTAAATTTTTTATTCTCTTTTTTACTTTTACCGACGAAAATAAAACGTCGGGGAAAGTCTTATTAAATTTTTTTATTCTCTTTTTTACTTCTACCGAAAAAAATAAAACGTCGGGGAAAGTCTTATTAAATTTTTTTATTCTCTTTTTTACTTTTACCGACGAAAATAAAACGTCGGTGAAAGTCTTATTAAATTTTTTTATTTTCTTTTTTACTTTTACCGACGAAAATAAAACGTCGGTGAAAGTCTCATTAATTTTTTTTATTTTCTTTTTAACTTTTACCGACGAAAATAAAACGTCGGTGAAAGTCTTATTAAATTTTTTATTCTCTTTTTTACTTTTACCGACGAAAATAAAACGTCGGGGAAAGTCTTATTAAATTTTTTTATTCTCTTTTTTACTTCTACCGACGAAAATAAAACGTCGGGGAAAGTCTTATTAAATTTTTTTATTCTCTTTTTTACTTTTACCGACGAAAATAAAACGTCGGTGAAAGTCTTATTAAACTTTTTATTCTCTTTTTCACTTTTACCGACGAAAATAAAACGTCGGGGAAAGTCTTATTAAATTTTTTTATTCTCTTTTTTACTTTTACCGACGAAAATAAAACGTCGGTGAAAGTCTTATTAAATTTTTTATTCTCTTTTTACTTTTACCGACGAAAATAAAACGTCGGGGAAAGTCTTATTAAATTGTTTTATTCTCTTTTTTACTTTTACCGACGAAAATAAAACGTCGGTGAAAGTCTTTTTTATTTTTTATTTTCTTTTTTCATTATACCGACGAAAAAAAACGTCGGTAAAAGTTCTTTAATTTTTAATTTATTTTTCTTTAAACTTTTACCGACGAAAAAAAACATCGGTAAAATTTATATAATCGTCGGTAAAAATTAATTTTTGCCGACGAAATAGTTTTGCGTCAGTAAAAAGTTTTGTCCACGTTTTTTTACCGACGTCGGGGCGACGAAATTATTTTCGTCGGTAAAGACATTTACCGACGTTTTTAGGTCTTTTGGCGATGGAAAATTTCGTCGCTGAATGTGTCAATTGTTGTAGTGAGTACATCCTTGGAATACGGGATCTTATAGTATTTGTAGAGAACAAAAGGTGCGATGGGCGTTTAGGTCTTGTAGTAGACCCTTCGCCTATGATGAGTTCTTTCCTTTGTACATTCTTTCTCAGTAGAAAACTATATCCTAGAGCCTATAAATAATATAAAAAAACAAGATTTATCTGATGAGATCTTATGTTGGCTGGCAACACAATTATGCCTTATCTCCGTTTGTGACTCCATACTGACCCAGTTTGTATAACTTGTGGGGTTGGATATGGTGGGTGCAGATAGTTTGTTTAGGTTAGATGATGCCGGAAGATATGGATGAAAAAGAACCATGAGCAATTGTTATCAATAATCAACTTGTATTCACCCAAAGGAGGTCCACCTACAGAATATAGAGTTGACGTGATCACCACTCAAAGTCAACTTCCCGAGATATAGAACGAAATCCACGCTCACCACTCGGTAAAAGAATTCCCTAGAGATATAGAACACAAAACAAGAAGAAAAATACTTCTTGGAACAAAGCCAAAGGCTTAACTTTTATTTCCTCACTTTTCGTTGCCCTCCTTGGGATCAGCGCTTTCACTTTTATAGCCATCTCGGCACATGTCGTCCCTGCTTTCATCTGTGGATGAGACTTGAACTTCCCCGTTTTCTTAGGCGAGGCCTTCAAGTCAAATATTATCTTTCCCTTGCCTTCGTGAAGCGAAGAGGCAAGGCGCTGCCCCTTTCATTCCATGGCTCGGTTAGGCAACCTCCCCCTCCATCTTTCTCTTCTTTCTTTCTTTTTTTTACATGACTATAATGCTCCAGCTGTGTTGAACGTTAACAACTGAGTGGTGCCTGACACAAAGGGTCTTAGACAAACATCAGTGAGGGCTAGGCTTTCTTGCATGAACAAGATTCATCAAAACAATAGAGAAACTACTTTGCTTCAGATCATATCACACTTCAAACAAACTACAGACTTCAATAATAGTTCTCTTCAAGCCTTACAATTAAGCCACCTAGTCACCACACCTCATACGAACTTAAAAACAAATGGAACATCAAAGGGAATCCTAAGTCCATCATCTAAGTTCTCAATGTGATCCCAACATAACGCAAAGCAAACGAAGCTATTAAACATGGACATAACATGTCGGCAAGCACCAAATGGTACAATTTGGAATCAAAAGCAATAAATAACCCAATCCTAGGTCAACTGTTATTCCAGAAGTCTCGTACAACCCTGCTTAGTCAACGAAAGGAATTAAGGTTCGCGATACCCAGACGAATCATCTTCGTGCATAGATATAAAGAAGGGTGTCCCATTGTCCCATACCGTTCAAGATTGAGAGAAGTTGAAACCCGACAAGACCCAAATAACCATAAGGATAATCGGCTCAAAACATCCTCACGTATAGTCAAATGAGTCCTCAAAAGGGTAGCCAAAGTCTATCCAAACTAAGCCTAAGAAATCCCCTTCCCAAAGGATTCAAACTCAAAATAACAGCACTGGCAGTTAACCGACCAATTCAGTTAGCCGCAGAGGTGACCGCCTATGCAAAGGGCCCAAAATGATGCTCTTTGGAAAAGTGACCGCCAGATGACCGCTTATGGAAAGGGCCAAAAATGATGCTCTCTGGAAAGGTGACCGCCTGGTCACCGAATAGCAGGTCGATTAGCCGCGAGCTGACCGTGAGCTAACCGTGGATCAAAAGGCTAGAGGCAGAACCTCTACGGTTATCTCGCAGTTAGCCGCGCAGGACATTCACAGCTAGCCAAAGCCAATTTCGGCTGACCGCGTAGTTACAAAATTTACCATCAGAATTCTGTTTTGGTTCAAATTTGGGGAAAATCCCTTCCCTCATCATCCACACCTACAGACAACAAAAGTAGGGCGTTGCCCTCTTCACATACAACATCCAACCTCCTCCAAAACCATCCAAACTAGTTCCAATCCATTTCATTCGATCCATTCTATCAATTAAAGCCTAATTATCATGTTTTTCCTAGAATCAAGGATAATTGAGCATATGGTCATCTAAACATCATCAATCATCAAATCAAGGAAAAACAAACATACCCAAGCATAAACATAAATATTAACTTGCCTTGGTGAAGAGCTTGACGAAAAACCCAAGAGAAATTGGGGAAAATCCCTCTTTTGAGCTCAACAATGGAGGAAAACAACTCTCAGCCCAAAATCACTCCTACACATGTCTGCAAAGGGTTTATGTGAGTCTCCCAAATCCATTTCTAACAAAAGGGAGGAAAAAGAGCTAGGCTAACAAGCTTTAGGAGTTTACCTTAGAGCTGGCTGAGGATGAAAAGAATAGAAAAAGAGATGGTTGTGTTCTTGGAGGCTTGAGGAAGAAGATCGGTTGCTTAGCCGGCGAAGGTGGAGCTCCTGTGACCGGATTTAGTGAGGAGGTAGTGAGGAAGAAGAGTTTGAGATAGATAGAGTGAAATTAGAGAATGAGAGAGAGATGGGTGAAGCTTATATTAGATTAAGCTAAATCCATAATTCTAGTTTAGTCCTTAGATGGCTACTAGTGATTATTTGGGCCCCTACGACACGTCGAATCGAGATGCGACCAAAGGCTAAAGTTCATGAAATGCCGAGACCTATCCGATGCACCAAAACTCACAAAAACTCATAATCTCATAAAAACCCTGAAAGCTTTCCGAAATTGCAAACCACCCCCCTATTGTACCCAAACGCGCTCCGAATCACACGAGGTTTCACACGCATGATCCAAACGTCTAACCTGACTCGCTAAGACTCTAAACGTACTTACTAACTAATCAAGCAATTAATTAATATTAATAGGAGATTATGGTACGGGGTGTTACACCAGTCACAAAAATAAATGCATCTAAAAATCACTATTAAGTAGACTTTAAAAAATTGGGAGTTATGAATATCTAATTAAAGGGGTATTTAGATCACCATATATCTTCGAAGTTTCATGCACATGCAAACTACTTTTATGAATTGGTTCAAATTCCGAGTGACTCCACATAGGAAAATGTGTGTCCTTATCAACACGACACTCCCTTTTGCGCTAATAAGAATATATAAAAATAATATAAAAGGCTTAAATAAGTAGACATAAAACTAGAAGAAAAAAAAAGGGATCAAAAGCAACCCACTACAATACATAGATAATTAAATTGATATGAAATGAACCCAGTATATGTGTATGGGTTTTTAGGGAGTTTTTATAATGGGTATGGGGGTTATGAAAGTGCCTTTATACCCATTTTATTAATGTTAAGTGATTGTTATGAGGGCATTTTTAGTATATATTTACATATATATAAAAATATATTATATAAAATAAGGAAAGGTACAAGTGTCATAGTGGGGCCTAATACTATCCAAGCTTGGCCCTCAAATCTCATGGCCTGCAAAAAAAAAAAAAGGTCCAAGCCTAGACCTAAGGCTTTTTTTCTTAGAAACAAAGCCCTCACTGTTAGGGCCTTTTGATGGCCGGGCCATGGCGGCCCCCTTATCTCAAGGCCAAATTTACATGCCCAGTGATAGGGTTGACTCCCACATAAGTCGAGTAGGACCCACTCTGCTGGGCTTGTATTAATAGAAATAATTAAGATGGCAATGGGGAGCATCTAGTACAGGTTGGGATAAACCTAAACCCGTCATGTCTTAAGTTTATCTCATTCCAAACTTGACCATCTCATGTATGTGATACCAAACTACCCCATTTGGGTCGGGTCGGGTCGAATTTAAATGTTAAGTATTGTAAAATATATAAATGCATGGAAATGAATGTAGAGTTCAAATGCAATGCTTTCTCTTCACACATGCATTGAATTAATGCCCAACACCACTTGAACTATATTAGTTTAGTTTATAACTTCAATAAGAAACAAATATTATATTATATATATATATATATGTCTCGTAATAAAGTGAGAGATGTTCTTATATGAGTATCTCCTTTATATATATATATATATATATATATAAATTTTATAGGCTGCGGCAGGTATAGCAACAAAATCCTTACCCACCCTAAATGAGGAACGTCACCGCCAAACTCCCATCTAATAGGACCGGGGCGGGGCGGTGGCGGTTCCATTTAAACCGGATTCATTGCCATCCCCAGCAATAATGTAATCTTCTCAGACCAATGGAGTCAATCTGTGCCAGCACCAGTGAAGTTCTCCATTATTTAACGCCTGATATCCTCTGCCAAAGGCCACTAAAGTAGTGAAGGGCCCAGCTGATGGCTGTTTCATCTGTAGGCCTACCACAAAATGACAAAGAAAAAAAGTAGCTTTACTGCTTTCAATATTCTACTCAATCAATGTAGTCATAAAAATAATAAGTGGATATAAAATACTACTTAAAGCAATATCCATTAGTTACAAAAGAAATAAGAGAGAGATCCTCCACAGAAGATCAAGCATAAGAAAGATTTAGCCGACGATTTTTGTTGAAGTCATTGTGAGAAAGGAGGCTTTTTAGTCAATTGTTTATTTGTGAGAAATGATGTGATGTATATAAGGATCATAATTTGAAGAAAACTAGCCAGTGGTGAATGCCATAGCAATAGAACGTCGCACACAGCATAGTGTGATGCCCACGAAAAAATCAAAAGAAAAGCGGACAAAGGAAATAAAAAAGGTGCATACTGCAGAGGTTAATGGTGTCCCTTTTCCACCTGCGGAAGAAACAATGAAAACGACCTCTCATGTCTCATCCTACAGCTTGTTAAAATGTTTTTTTTTTTATCTCGGGCAGACAATAACAAAAGGGGGAAAAGGAGGGGAATAATATAGGAAGAGACCCAACACAGAAAAAAATAAAAATAAATGATAACAAAGAGTGGCAGAGGCTCTCTTTTAGTTTTACGGAAGTCAAAATTGAAAGCACACATTGGCAGGGCCGAGCTGTGGTGCAAGAACCTTGGGATTAAGCATCGATCAATCCCATAACCCATACACATAGTTTTTTTTACTTTGTGTTCATCTAGGAATCTATCTATCCTTGAAGCCTTTGTCCATCATCACGCCATGGCCACGTCCACTGTGCATGAACCACCAAGTAAAGAATACGATGAGCCTATCACTGTGGTAGAGAAAGGGTGGAAGAACATTCACCTCACTCAATACCAGGGGCATTGGATGAGTCCTCAATATATTCCAGCGGTAATGGCATTTCGTGAACACTTCGAATCTCTTAGTGATGACATAATACTCACAACCCAACCTAAATCTGGCACAACATGGTTGAAAGCTCTCACCTTCACCGTCACAAACCGTAATCTTCATGACTTTGACAACCATCCTTTGCTCAAAACCAACCCTCATGACCTTGTTCCTTTCCTTGATATTGAACTCTATGCCAATGGCCACATTCCGGACCTTACCAACCTCCCCTCCCCACACCTCTTCGCCTCCCATTTACCATACAATCTGCTACCAACATCAATGATTAAATCCGATTGCCGAATCATTTATCTGTGTCGAAATCCGAAGGACACCTTTGTTTCCATGTGGAAGTTCAATAACAAGTTTCTACCAGAGGATGCACCCATTCCAATACAAGAGGCATTTGAGTTGTTCTATAAAGGGATCACTCCCGGGGGCCCCTTTTGGGAGCATGTATTGGGGCACTGGAAGGCTAGCTTCGAGAGACCTGAAAGAGTCTTGTTTATCAAGTATGAGGAGCTGAAAGAAGATCCCACGTTCCATTTGAGAAGGTTGGCTGAGTTCTTGGGCTGCCCATTTTCTCTGGAGGAAGAGAGACGAGGGATAATAGAAAAGATACAAAGGCTGTGTAGCTTTGAGAATCTGACGAGTTTGGATGTTAATAAGAGTGGAAACACGAGGATAGGGATCAAGACTGAAAATTACTTTAGGCGTGGGGTTGTTGGGGATTGGGTGAATCATTTGACGGCTGAGATGATCGAAAGACTAGATCAACTCACCCTACAGAAATTTGGGTGCTTTGATTTGGTCTTCAAAGAATGATCTATGAACTTCTTTTGTGAACGTGGAATACTTCAAATCTTCTATGAAGACAATGGTGTGAGTTTTCTAACCCTTTTATGTCTTGAGTTTTTTTTTTTTTTTAGGTAAAATTTTATGTCTCGAGTTGTCTGCTCACTTTGGTTGTTTTAGCTGAGGACTTGTGATGTTATCTGTGCAGTTCTTTCGGTAAATGGTGTCATGACTCATGAGCCAAGAGGCATGTTTACCAAAAAAAAAAAAAAAAATGACCTGCCAGTCTGGGTATCAATAAATGTTACATGTACTATTATCAAAATGTAGTTGGAATATGTTTTTATTGCACTATCCCTCTTGTTATCTTCCATTTTTATTTTGAACAGACTCTCCCACTCCTTGTACCCGCAAAATAGTACCTCATACTCAACATAATTTTCAAGCACCACTAGTAGAAGCATGCATTAAGAGTCCAACGAAAAAAAAATAAAAAAAAAGTGAGTACTTTAGGGCTGTCAAGATGCGGCTAGTCCTTGGATTGTCCAAGCTCTGGACTCATGTATGCGGGATAGGTTGAGGCAGGCCAAAGACTTTTGGAGGCCTACACTATCAATGCCGTTAGTCAGCCCTCGTGGGCTAGGACAACACAAAGGTCAAGCCCAGGATGTGTAGAAAAGAAAACAATTTCTAGTTATTTTCTACACCAACATCGGACACCTTGTATAAACTTGCCTGGCCCTTGGGGATTCTCAGGGGAAAAAACCCCTCATTGTACGGGGATTTTTTTGGACTAAGCCAGATACCCCCATAGAAGGGACCTCGAGGGACTAACCACGAGGGTGAAAATGGATGGACCCATTCACTTGAGAATTAGCCCTCGTTGTTTGAGAAGCTCCCCTACCTCGTGTTAAGGTGGATCATTATCAGCAGCAGGCAAAAATTGTTTGTTGATATATATATTTTTTTTATTATTATTATTATTTTTTGTTAAACAAAGAAACAAGCCTCAATGTCAACTCGTTAATGATCCCATAGCTTAAAAACAACCATTTACAAACACACATTTCTGTTGACATTTTTTTTACGGAAAAAGCGACTAAAGTCAAGTCTAGAAAGAAAATACCAGTTACAAATACACATTTGAATTGACATCGAGAGTAGCAAAATAGTGAAGTATTGGAACCAGAAACTAAACTCTCATAGGTGATTGAGATTAAAAAAAAAAAAAAAAACAACTGTAATCCGGGCCAAATGTGAGAGAAATGGAGTGGCGGCAAGGTCAAACAGAGTCAGTCAGGGAAGAAAACGAGGGGATGAGACATTTCAGAAGAGTCGTAGTGGTTGAGGAAGATGGGATGCACATACAAATCCTTTTTAGTGTAAGGGCCCATATGCTGACTTGGATGAAGGGAAGAGAGAGTTGGTCACTTTTCTTACCAATTGTTTTCTAACTTCAAGGAAGAAGAATTCAATTGAGGATGGAATGAAGCCCTAATTTTATAGATTTAATTATGCTATAACTTTTTTGCAAACATGACCATATATTGGTTTAAATGAAGGGTGTCTTCACCTAAGGGATACGATTACCAAGAGCTGCTATTCAATGGTCACTTGTAATGGTTACAAATAAGTTGGACTAGGCCACTGAGACCAGAAACAGCTATACTATCTTGACCAAAATGGAACAAATGGGTCGGCCCCTCAGAATGAGGTGGTCCAATAAAAGGAGCTTTCAAGTTTGCTCAAATAATTTCCAACTCCTAAGTAACTATTGTCTGTAATGACGTTGAATTATATTTTTTTCAATAACTAAACCAGTTCTTCTCCCATTTATATTTTCTCTCCCTCTTTCATGTTTCAACACCTATATCCATATGCTGCTCTCTTTACACTTGTCTAGAATTGAGAAGTCAGGCTCGGGTCGCATTTGTGGGTCTAATAGTACGAGTGTTCATGGGTTGGATCAGACACGGCTGAAGCATGTCCAGGCCTGGCCTGGCCCGAGGAGGTCGTGAATGCTAGGCCCAAGCCCTCCCATTTAGTCAATGAGCAGCAGGGGCCGAGGGACAATTGCCCCCACTCAACTTTGGAGGGTTGTTTGAAGTTATGGGACTAGTTTTAAGCATTTTATGGTCCCTTACAATTTTGTCCCAACTCATCTATTTTTTTTCTTCTACATAATGAGAGAACTTAAAAAGGGCTTAAGGATACTTTTGTCTATCACTTGGTTGCAAAAGAGTAAGTAAATCATCATCTCCAAATTTTAAGGAGAGATTGTGTCACATCCCGGTCCCAAGAATTCCCAGATTAGGGTGGTACCCGAAGTGTGACACGCGTACTCCCGTGAACTCGCACCTGTTCCGGACCAAATCCGAATTCACGAAGGAGAAATTCCCACATTTCACGTGTGAGGATTACTCACCGACACCTGTCAAACAACATTTATTTGCGGAAGCATGTATATCATCAATAACAAAGCCATGAGTAGTCTATTAATCAATCAAATATATTACCATTAATCTATAACAAAGCTAATAATTTAAACCTCTTAAAAGCATAGTACACAAATACTCTAATGAATATCTTTAGATGCTTATCTCAATGGAACATAATCCTAATACAAATGCAAAATAAAACTAATCGTATACATTACCTGAAGCAAAGTGCAAGATTAAATGTCTAATCATAAATCCATCAATACACTCTTGTACGTACTCCGGCGGTCATAGGTAACCAATATGCTTACCAATCAAATCTCTAATCTGAATGGTTATTAGTAATTCTCTTCGGTGTCCGGGATCCCTGTGACACCAAGTGTAGCACCATGAATACAACGATTCAACAAGATATATGAGCAATTAAGATTCAACACATGTTATTCAAATTTTGAATTTAAAGACGAATAGAATAAAGAGACCAAATAAAAGTCAACTAGGCACATTGTGCATTATGAATAAATCATGCTTTATCGAATCAATAATCGAATACTCACTTTCTAGTTGGCTACTACATTTGCTCATCCTCTCCGATAGAGAGCGAATCTAGTTGGGATGTCGCCAGCGGCCCGGCCAAAGGCTAGCTGGCTGCCCGGTTCTGGAGTTCCAGTGCTCCATACGACATACTGTAGTAGTCTCGAATAACTAAACCAAGTTTAACCCCGTTAGGTATCATAAGGTCGAAGATAAGTGGCGCCGAACTATTCGAATCAAATAATAATAAAATGGAGTAAGACTTTACGAATCGAATAATTTCTAATTGAATCCATTGTTTCATTTCCTAGTCTCAAATCATTTCTAATCGAATCAAATCACATACTTACTCCTTTCGAATAACACATCAATGGATGATAACATTTGTAATACAATTTGTGAAATAATACGAATAATGCAATAATAATAATAATCATGTGAATATTTAAGGGCAATAATGAATTAATCCCAATATGCAAATGCAAATAAATTAATGGAATCAAGAATATTTACTAGCCAATCCTAATCTAACTACCCGTCGTCTCTAACCATCCATTTCAATGTAACTTTAGATAATTCAATGCACATGCTACATTTTCTTGATGTCACGTTGTGTATGTGTGAGGTACATCGAATTTCTCTAAATCAACACCCATGGCGAAGTTCTAGACGAGACAGATAAGCACATGAGATAATCTCAGCCCAAGATTCTCATGTGTTACAATTTCCATTGGACAATGATAGTCGGTGATGGGTACCATTCTATGAACCTACAAAGTCAATCCTTTGCAGCCTAGAAACCTTATTAGTTTAGTGTTTATGTCACAATCATCCTCAGGGATTGATTATGAAGAGTTTAAGCCTTTTGAAGTGGGAGTAACTCCCTTAGTGGCCAATGGTTCCAACCTAGGAGTCCAACTAGAGTTAAAGTCCATTTTCCCAAAAGAGATAAGGCCCGTTTCAATGGTCCTAATATTTACTTTCTCTCCCAATCTCTGGTCATTAAGTGGTGTATACCACTGGATTCCACACTTCAAGAGCTTTCCAACGGTATGTGGAACTTCAAAATCCGATATACTGATAAAAAGTTATGGCCATTTGAAGTTGGCATGTCGGGCCCAATGGGCCGACCCGCCCGAGCGGGCCCAATCCGGCCGGCCCAATTATGGGCAATTTCTGAGTCTGAAAGTGTCAGGTTGCAGCCATTCTTCTCCCATTTCAATTATCAACCATTCTTAGACCATGTTAGACATGATTTGAGCCCCCAAAGCTCCATGTACAAGCTAATTTTATCAACCCACATCCATTCCATTATCCATTAACACTCATATCTATAGAACCCATTTCACATTATGAATCCCATTCAATTAAAAAGGCTGAATTTTGATATTCAAGGGAAATATAGCATTTAATCAAAGAATCAATTAACATGCATAAATCCAATTTGCTCATACTTGCCTCTTTTTGGTCCCTTTCACTCTAATATTTTCCTTTGGCTCAAATCAAGTAAAATCCCCAATCTCTAAGCTCAAATGTAAGCAAACCTCCAAATGCTAACTCAATCACAAATTCCTACAATGGTGGAATGCAATAATGAGAGCTAATTAGCATATGTGCAACTAAGGATTCCTACAACCCATTTTTGCTTGGAGGGTCATTTAAAAGTTGGTTTCTTACCAATGGAGAAAAAGAAAGAAGATGGTGATGTAAGAGATGAGATTCTACAATGGCTAAAGCTAGAAAGAGAGAGAAGAAGATGTATGCACTTCTTAAAAATCCTAGTTACCATGTCAAGCAATATTAAGTGATTAGGAGAGAAAGATGGTTACCAATGGACTGTGTAGTGGGTTGGAAGAGGTGAATGAGAGCTTGTAGGAGTTAGAGATGATGTTGAAGAAGAAGATGTAGTCTAAGGCACCCACATGCATGAGCTCCCTTTGATGCTTTGAGAAGAAGAAGAAGAGGAGAGAAGAAGCCCTAGACTGGAATGGATGAAGAAGGAAGAGTCTCTACCAAATGAAATGAAAAGATGGAAGGGGACGGTGGCTGGGTTCATTTTAAGTGATAAATTTTGTTCCATTGCATTCAAGTCCACCTTCTTGAATAAAATCTGGGAAAAGGGCTTTTGTGTTTAAATGGGCTTGGCTTTGGGTTGGGTTTGGAGATGGGCTGAGTTGGGTCTAATGAGTTGGGTCTAATGTGGAAATGATGTAGGGAAGATATTTGACGAAATGCACTTGAAGACCCACTAAAGCTATAAATACACATACATGATTGAAACTATAAAAAGGTCATAGCTCTAATTAACTTTGGTCAAACCCCACTAATCCAATTAATCCTTCACAAAACCAACCAAAACACAATTTAGGCACTCAATCAAGCTTAATTAAGTGCTAATCAAACTTGGGTGGGGTCGGGGATTTACAGATTGCTACTTGCAATCAATCAACTAAATTTTTTCCTCCCAATTTCTCTCCCAAAGATTTTTATTCCAATCAATTTTGGAGAAGTATTTTATGGTAAATATATTTGGCTGTCTTGGCTTCTTCTTTGGATTGAGTTTCAAACCCTTATCCATGATTGAATCACAAAGAAATCTATGGTTAAACTACTACTAAATTAAATCAAGGGCTAGCGAGACAATCTCAATAGAAATCCAAGCCATTAAAAATTCAGTCGCTCTCCTTAGTTTAGTTGTCCGAAAATCTTATTCAAATAGGAGTTTGTCCCACTTTATTGAGAATGTGATTAAAAATATTATGTGCTCAATCTAATGGTGGGGTTAACTCTTAGTGGAGGAAAATTTGGCGAAACCACCTAAGGGGATGGTGTTTATTCTAAGTAGCATTGATATTATACCTTAATTATTCATTTCTTTTTAATATTAGTAAATTGCTATCAATGGTATGCTGTCAATCATCTATACTATTGCAAGCATCATGCCCCACAAAAGATTACAAGTAATCAATTAATGAATTTTCAATCATTTACATCTATAATAAGCATTGTGGCACATTAAACGATCATAACTAACCGATCAATTTATTCCTTAATAATGGATAGATCTGTTGACAAGTGATCTATCTGGCATGGGCCCTACTTTAATTCGAGTGATATGCAATTCCTAGTCCTAAGTGTGTAAATAATTATTTCAAGCAGTTTGGATTCATTATGTGGTGTGCCATATTATTTTTGTATATTAACTATCCTTAAAGTTTTTGAGAAGTTATGTCTTTAAAAGCATTTAGGTATTTTTGAATAGGATCTTATTTTTTTGGATATTATTAAAAATTATGAATGAATAAATTAAACTTAAAATGATAAGAAAAAAACTTATAAATATATAAAATTATTATCGATCCGCTCTAAAAAAAAAGAGTTTTATTATTCAGCTGCTAGTCAACTATTGGTTGCCCCCACTTGAAGAAAAACCTGACCCCGTCACTGATGAGCAGGCTAAACTGGGCTTTTTAGCAATTATTTGGACACATAATCACCAACTTAATTAAGTATTCTTTATTCTAGTCAGGTTGGGCTTTGGGCTTCCTATTATTTAATCCAAGCCCGGCCAAGATTTTAAATAAGCGCATATTATATACCCAGGCACGGTCCAAAGTTGGCTGGCCATGAAATGGGCCCTGGCAGGTTCAGCTCATGTGCACCCCTATGCAAAAGCATGTATATATATATACCAAGTTCAAACCTCTCCTAGTTATCAAGCGAGATAAATATGTTAATCCTAACCCACCTTGAAAGTTAAAAATGCGTCAACTTGAACTTGGAATTAGCAGATAAATTTTAAATTTGGTTATCGGGTATGATCAAGAAATAGGTTTTACCAACCTCAGTCAATGCTAAGTGGATTGAGCAAATCTCAGTAAAAACTGTAGCTAGGTCAACACTGGTCAAATTCCATTCCTTACAAGTTTTTCTTTTCATTTCTTCTTCTTTCTGTTTTTTTTTTAACCTTTTGACTCATTCAAGTGATATTCCTTTTATTGCTTGAAGATCTCCAATGAGAATAACCTCCATATGAGTCAAAAGATTAATATAATTTTCTAGTAACTTTTTTGGAATTCTAATCAGCCGATAATTTCTCGAGCCAGACCATGATTCCTAGCTTGTCTTCTAATCACGAGCATGAGCATGCAATATAACAACACTTCTGTAAGGGTGTCATAACCATCATACATGCAAATTCTCTGGGGTTGTTTGTAAATGTTATATACAAATGATGCACGTGTGAAACACATTACCATATTTATGGAAATCGTCATTTTCACATGAGTAAATAAGTACATCCAACAAATCTATATGTATTTTGATTCTTTAAATGTTTTTTTTTTATTATAAATTTCTCAAAATCTTTGAAGAATTACGATATGAAATCTTTATATCTTGATGTCTCCCATCAATACAAGAACACCGAACGGATTATATCATAAATTGGGGACCCATAGAAGCCAAAAAGTCTATAGGTTGGGCCTATTTTATAAATTATTCAAAACTTTTGAAGATTTAAAACAATAAGCTTCAAGGTCTTGAGGTTATTTAGTTCAATAAACACATTCAATGGTTTGAATAAAAATATAGATACCATTGGGATGAGAAAAAGATACTAAGGTCTTTGATGGACCCTATCTGAAAAAAAAATCACCACATAAAACCTATACCAATGTTTTTTTTTTTTCCCCCAAAAAGGTCCCATTAAATTTGCAATTGAACCTTAAACAAAGACGCTGGTCACCATTACGGCCATATATTATAGTAGATAATGACTGAAATCAATTCATATGAATCCTTACAAAAACAAAATTCATATGAATCATTCAAGGCTCACAGTGTAGATAATGAATGAAATCAATTCATATGTATCCTTCTAGGCTGACAAGACATGGGGACGGAACTCAGTATAGATTAAGATAAAATGAAATCTCCAATACGGGGCAGTTGCAATTTGCTGTTTTTGGGGTAGTGATATTAAATGCGAAACAAAACATGGCCAGAAATCTTGAATAAGAGGTGGTTCCAATTTACTGTTTTTGGTGTAATGATATTGACTACAAGAGAAACACATGGCTAGTAAATGAACGAATGGGGGTATGGAAACGCTCACCTATTCAGAAACGTAAACGTTGTAAAGGCTAATTGTAGGATCATTTTTAGCTTTTTAAGCAGCAGAATTGGCCCTCTGATTACAAAAGGGCCCCAGTACCTCTGGTAGTGTGGGACTTTACATACCCAGTCTTATAATCGCCAAACAGAGAAGATCCCATTGTAAAAGGAATTCACTGGTTGCGGTCGCTCAAGTACTGTATTTGGCATCCATGGACACTAGGGTGAGATTGGTTTTTATCTGTCTTCTAATTTATCTTTTCATTAACATGTGATATTGAAAAAAAAAAAAACTTTCTTTTTTATTATTATTATTTTGCTGAGTTGTTGCATTGGAAAACCCACAAATCGATCCTTGGACATGTTTGTGATACTAACATAACAACACCACTCAACTATGAGTGTGTTCGCTAAAAACAAGTATGTTTAGATGCTCTACTTTCATAGAGTATAGTTTTTTGTTTTTGTTTTGTTCATTCCATCTTGTGTGGGCCTTATTCTCCTGATTTATTAACTTGTTTCGGCCAATATAAATGAGGGTGAACTGGATGGGATCTTTTTGTTTCATCGATATGTATTTTTCTATTTAGAAAATAAGTAAATAAATAACAAACCATACCCTGAAGAACCGCTCCTTACCCCATTGGTAAGGAATTGGGTTCTTATTGGGGAGGTTAGGGGTTCAACCCTCACCTCCTCCTTTTATAATCTTGCATGTGTATATGCTGTAGAAGCATGGGAACCTAGACACGAAATGTTTAATTTTATTAAAATCCATGATGAATCATTGGCTAAAGTTTGACCCATAGTTGTTTTTCACCTTATCAAGAGCATGAATGGTTTTAAGGAACCCAAGGAAATTAAAAAAAATAAAAAAAAGGAAAGAAAAAATTGACTGCTTGTAAAACTCATGATGGGCACATATGTTTTCCAACAGTTTTACGCTTTTTCTCATGGCTTTCTCAATATCCATGATGAAATTAGGAGGAGAAAATTGGCCCTGTAGCCATTTCTAGCCTTCCAAAGAATGTGAACATTTCAGATCGCGAATTAGGGCCCTACAGAAGTCCACAAGGCATATCTAACAGTCATAAGCATTTCGTGAATTTATCAAAATCCGTGATGAATCAATGGTCAAAATTTGATCCTCTAGTTGTTTTTAGCCTTGGGTGAACGATTCAAAAACACGATTTAGAGGCCCACAATAATGAAAAGATTGAAAAGTTTGACTGCCAAAATTTGTATTTTTTTGCATTGTAGTGGCTCCTTTCTGTGCTTGCAATGATTTTGTTAGTCCAATGGGGGTGGGCTCTGATTATGGAAATTTGTGAATTAGGGATTTTGGCATCCATTTTCTCGGTCCTTGTCTACACCAAACATGGACTTTCCTTGATAGCAAGGAAAATAAAATAGAATTCCTCTCTGAAGATTTTTACCAAACGTGCCTAGTGAATTTTCTTAGCAATTACCATCAATCCATTGGTGAGGCTTACTTTTAAAATCATTCCAACCATCTTATTTATCATTGATGTAGTGTGTCAATGAAGTCGCTTTACCATCTTCATAAACCCAATCCTTTTTTAGCTCAAGTGGTGAGGCATCTCCTTATCCAGCTATAGAACCCAGGATAGATCTTTTAGATCTGCTGGATATAGACTTAGGTAGCTAGTAACGTGTGTGTGTTGTGGGGACGGGTGGGGGGCACCAAAAGCAACAAAAAAAAAAAAAAATGATATTGTAATGTTAGAGGCTTCTAAAGAAAGAACCTTGTTTTTCCAGACAAGCCGCCTTATTTTTTATTTTTACTAAAACATCCGTGAACCAATTGCCAAAATATACATAACTGTGGGTTTTTATAGACAAATGGCAAGAATATACTTTGTTTAAGCTTAGCAAATGTTACTAACTCAACTCAAGTTGAGGTCCTAGTGTGTGAATGGGTTGCATTGATCAAAATTGGGTCCCTACATAAAAGCTCAAATAGGAGTCTCCCTTCTTTTCTTTTTCTTTTTTTTTTTTTGCAAAGTCATCATTTGAGTTTGTTTCCAATTGTAAATTGGTCAAGAACAAAAGGTTAGAGAATATAGTTACCTTTTGTACAGCTTGAGTGTTATGTTTAGGTAAAACACAAAAGATAAAAGCATTCTTGAGGTTGTGTAAAAATGTAGGAGTCTTTTGTGAACCCCATACATTATATATATATATATATAAGTCTTAATACAAAATGCCAACACACTAACGGTTGAGTGGTATTGGCACCTTGGTATCACACTAGTGCCTAGGGATAGATCCCTGCGTCTTCAAGTTCAAGGGCATAGCCGCATATATTGTTATGAGGGCAATTGCCCCTGTTGGACCTAGGTCCATCTCTAAAAATTGATTGAAAATCTTGGGTCTACCTCCAAAATCTACATGAAAATTTTAGGTCTGCCACCAAAACTCACATGAAAATCTTAGGCTTGACCAAAAAACCCAATTACTTGTTTGGGTTCGCTCTCCTTAAACTAAAATCCGAGTCGTCCACTATTTAGGTTGATAGTATCACTATGGCCAGTGCAATAAAAACCCTCTTAACATAATATATATCATCAATATGTATCGATTTTAATAAGATCTCTCCCTATGTGTGTGCACGTACGTACATGTGTGCATATATAAGCGCGTGTGCATGTGTATGCATTGTATGTATGTAATTTGGACAGTGGCGGACCCAAAGTTTTTATTTGAGAGGTGCGGGCCTAAATAGGAGGTTGTATTTTGGGAACAGACTCATGATTTTTATGTGGGTTTTGGGGGTGGACGTGGGATTTTTTTGTAAAATTTTAAAGTAGAGCCAGAGTTTACACTATGATTTTAGAAGCGGACTAAGGTTCAATGGGTGCGTTCGCCCCCACGCGGATGTACTTTAGTCCACCTCTGAACTTAGACCCATACCTGAATGTCAATCGAGTCCAAAAGGAGAGCCTATATCCAGAATTTCAGATCGAGACCATTTGCGTAATTGGGTGATCGGAGATCCGTTGACCTGCATACTCCAAAACCTCACACATACCTACTCTCTTATGTACACTAATCTCAATTTGATTGTTGGTTTTCAGATGACCGACCAAGGGGGTTAGGACCCATATTAGAGACACCATCCCTTGGAAATGAATTAGGGATGTAAACGGGTCAGTTCTAACATGAACCATTGTCACATCCCGGTCCTGAATCACCCTGGCTTACGGTAATCCCCAAAGTGCGACACGTGTACTTCCTTAATATTATACCTGTCTCGAGTCAAGTACAACATCACGAAGGAGAAAATTCATCTTTCCACTTGTGAGTCTAACTCACTAACACCTGTTAATAACATTTAATAGCGAAAGCATCTCAATTAATATACAACTAAGTACCATTTCATTGAACAATCTATTTAAAGTTAAAGTATCAAGTTTATACAAAAGACATAAACACATTAGAACCAAAGTAGGGATTACAAAAATCACCCTACAACCCTATACAAAAGATATCTCCAACTGTTTCTTTGTATCTATCTAGAGTGACACACACAAAAAGAAGTTAGTTACACTCTACAATTCAGCTCTAAAAAAGAATTAGCCACGTCGCTCCCCGGTGGACAACTACATAGGCCCATTATCTGGCCACCCCTCTAATCCTGGAGGAACCTCTTCATTCTCCTCATCTGCCTCCTGGGCCTCCTCAGGATCGGAAGTTGCATCTGCGTCTATGACACCAAGAATAGTATCTCAATACGACAATTTAGCAAGTATAGGCATTAATAAGGAAATACAAAATGTTTCAAAATTGATTAAATGACAATTGATCAAAAGATGTCGATACCAAGTAATAACTAGGGAATTGTACCAAAATCAAATAATTCATACTTTACGAATCAAATGGAGAATAAACATAATAATTTAGCTACTACATTGAGCTCATCCTCTCAAAAGAGAGCGAATCTAGTTGGGATGTCACCAGCATCCCGGCCAAAGGCTGACTAGCTACTCGGGTCTGGAGTTCCGGTGCTCTAGATGATTTATTGCAGTAGTCTCGAATACTAAACCGAGTTTAACCCTATCAGGTATCGCAAGGTCGAAGCTAAGTAGTGCCGACCCAATCGAATCAATTAATAAATGAATGTGAATAAAGTTTCCATACATATAAGCTCATAATCTCAAATTGAATCAAATAATAATTGTTCGCATTCATATTGTTTCAAAGGAATCAACTCCCTTCAGATAATCGGAGGAGTGGGCATCCGTTTACATCCTTTCATATAATGTTTGCTAGCTCCTGTAAGAAACTTTGTCCTTGAGATATAATATCGACTCCTAGGGTAAGAAATTGTCCTAGAAGAAGTAACACCGGCTACCGCAAATGGATCGATTCTCAATAAAAACAATGAAATTCTTTTTGTGCAGGGAATTTTAATGAGTTTCATCATCTTATGTTTTGCTACCTAGGCGTCAGCCCGTTTTATGGGAGACTCTAGTCTCCATTCTGGTGTTAAAGCCGTGACAGCTAGAGATGCAAATGGAGATACCCAGGTAAAAGAAAAATTACACAAAAAAGCTCAAAGAAAAATGATAGATGAAGAAACCACTCTCCCCATCTCTCTCCCTAGGCTGTAGAAAGGCCTCAATCAGGGATGGAAGGAGGGTGGTTACCCTCAATTTTGTGGGTTCACTCTCAAAACAATGAGGGTTGTGGAGCTCAATAATGGGGCTCTTCTATTCAAAATCCAATCATTTAAAAATGAAGATCCGCTCCTTCAAAGGCTTGAGTCCAAGTTTTATGCCAATAGGAGTTGGACTTATTAGAAGATCGGGCATATGGCATTCTTAATCATATATGTTCAATTTTATAATTCTTATATGAGATCAGCACTATTAGAGTAAAACTCGGAAAAACTCCACTAAAGAGGAGGGAGTTTATCTTGAGCAGTTGGGATATTCAGCAGATGGGCTTGACCATGAAGTTCCACACCACTCACAAGAAGTGTGAGTGAGACATTCAAAGGATCCGGAATCCTAACTCCACATTATTATTACATTGGTACCTTAAAGCTATCTTTTCATAATTTAGTGAATAGATTTAGATTTTTCCCTCAACCATCTGTGCCTAATGTAGGCAATATAGCCCATCAAAATGGACACATGTTTCTACCCAAAAAAAAAAAAAAGAAAAAGAAAAAGAAAAAAGGAGTACATTTAACCTATTAATAGAATTTCATTAATTAATAGTAGTTGGATTGATTTGCATGTGATTAATGCTACATTGGTACTACTTTTATTAGAGTGAGATACATATCTCAATGTTAAAACTAGGAGAAAACATTATTTTGAGTGGTTTGGATTCATTATAGTGAGCCCTATTTTTCCATATTTTAACTTTCTCACAAAAATTTGAGATATAATGTTTAGAGAAAATATTGAGTTATTTTCAAATTTAAAATTTATCTTGAAATATTATTAAAAAAATGATTTGCAGTGCATCAATGATTGACTATTGCTTGCCCACTTGCAAGAAAATTCTGGCTCCGCCACTAGATCTAATCAGTTATATGATTTACTTAACTAATCGAACTTGGGTATGGGTCTCAAATGAATTCAGTTGTGCATGTATATCATCATTAAAGCCTTGCACCGACTATGATGAGTTACCAATATGAACTTTTTATTTTCATTCTGGTCTATCCTAGGCCAAGCCCAAGTGAAGGAGGAGCATAGAACTTTTGTCAAATCTACAATATGAGAGTGCATGTGTGTGCATATCTTTTAAGAACCTATTTAAACCTATTTGCATACATAAATATGCATTGTATATCATATTATATAAGTGGAATTCTATAAAATGCTCATTTTAAGAACACCCCTTTTCAATCCATATTTAAGGGCGTGGGGCCAGCTTCAAGTCAATTCAACCCAATTCCATAAAACTATGAATTGGCACAAATCCAAAATTTATTCTTTTAGTAACGTTATTCACTCTTAGATAAAAAAAAAAAAAGAAAAAAACAAAAAACCAAAAAGAAAAAGAGACCTAAACTGCATGGTGTGTAGCCTTTAACTTTAGGACTTAAATCTAATGGCTTGTATCATTTGACTGGATTATAACTTACATTTACCTCATTTTACTTTTAGACATTTCTATCACCCCCAGGCCCCTTGGTTATCATGCATCTAGAAGGGCTTTACTTAGAGGGGCAATTTTCTACTTTTAGGGCTCGTTTGTGCAGACGAAAGATGTCACGGAAATCCAGTCGACAAGGTGCCAGAAAATCCGTTTCCTTCCTCAATTCATTCGGTGCAGTGAGGTCTCCGTGGCTCCATGATTTCCGGCGCATCTTGACTCTCAGTTTTCCCCTCCCAGCGATGATCCAGGTTCCTCATCTCCCCACATCAGAAAGAAGTGTCGCGGAAGAGGAAATCTGATTTTCATCTTCCACAGCACCACACAAACAGACCCTTAAACAATTCCATCACCCAGCCCTTGGTTTTCATGCATTCAGGAGGGCTTTACTTACTGGGCATTTTTCTGAAAAAAAAAAAAAAAAAGTAGCCATGCTCATCATATAATATATAATTAATAACACATTTTATATATTTAGTGATAATGAAGGGAATGATCCAGGCCCGAGTTCCAATAACCAGGCCTTAGTCGGAGTACACAATAGATGATCTCGACATGGACCCCTCTCTCTCTCTCTATATATATATATATATAAATATATGTCTTTATATTCTTAATATTTCAGGCACTGTTGGATGCATGGAATAAAGCATGTGCTACGCCTGGTTTTTCCACTGTGACCGTTGAGGCAGAAAGGACTCTAATCTTGGATCCGATATCCCTCGAAGGACCCTGCAAATCAACTAATATCCATTTCCAGGTATATAAATCCTTTAATTCTCTCTAGAAGAGTGAGAAATGCAAAAGAGGGCTAATGCATGCATCTAGAGAAATTCACAGCGTAAAAGGTCAATTCCTATCATCTTAAAAGTAGGGTACATAAAATGTTCGCTTAGTCAGCTGGCTCTAATAATGAGTCTATGGATTTAGCTATATGCTAGAATTAGGATCCAATAAGTTTTATTTATATTTGGATTTGTTTATATTCTAGTAGTCTGATAGTCATTTTATACTTCTTGATAAAAGGACCTGCAACACTCATTGGATTTAATTTTGGTTAGATATCTAATTGACAACCTTTGTGTGTCTAATGGGGATAACATGCTCGACAAGGTTGGTAAGTGTCCTGTTCTCTAACCTCCTCGAGACAGCAAGAATGCTCTTGCCAAAGTAGATTTTCCTAGGTTGCTAAAATCTATGCCATCTGCGAAATGAAATTTATCATTCTGGATTGAGTGTGTATGCTATAATTTACAGTTCAACTGGGGCTTAGAAAGAAGTAGATGCAATCCAAGTCACAGATTTAACGTTCTCATGTGCTCAGATGCATTAGAAGTTGTTTTTATTTTTTGGTAAAGGCATTAGAAGTGGTTTAGAGCCTGTAATGGTAGAAGAATATTTCGACTATTTGAGTTTGTTAGTTTTGACATCCTTGAGGCTGCTCGGTCTTTTGATTAGTTTGAGTGTATCTATGTTCCTAGAATTCTGAATAAGTTGGTGCATTGTCTTACCAATTTTGGGGTATTCTAATGAGGCATTGTGGAACGATAAGCTCCCAAATTGTTTGTAATTACGTTATTGAGCTAGTAACGAAAGCTTATTTTGCCAGAAAAAAAAATTATCATTCAAATTGTTGATAAGAAACTATATTTACGGAACCAACCAAAAATATTTATAAATAAATAAATAAACCAGAGAATTTTCCAAATAAATGAACAAGAAACTCCTAAATTCATCAATTAATTACTTCAATTGCTATGTAGGAACTAGAAGCTCGAGATTAAAAAAAAAAAAAAAAAAACTCAATCATATTGGGAAGGGAAAAAGCCACAAAAAGAAGAGGATGAAGATCTTGCCTCTTGATCTTTTCTACTTAGACAGTGAATTATATTCTTTTCAAGACTAAAGAAAAGAAGACAAAGATTAGATGACTACAAAATGTAGCAAACACAATAAATCATGAAAACATTTGGATCAAGTAAACTAAGAATCCAAAACAATAAATCATCTTCCCGCAATGAACCACGGTCACTATATAGCTAACCTCGTTGGATCAATGCAAGACATCTCCTGTTAGCATTTGTGATGGGGCCCACTTGTCTTTACATGTGGGCGGGCCTCACTCACAAAGAGACACCCCTCGAGGAGTCTTATGGTGATATGGATAATAGGAATAGTCTGAGTTTTATGCAACTCTCTATCCTTATCATTAGAGATCTTAGCACCCATTAGCCAAAGGGCTATATATAGACATGTGAAATAGCAATTGAAGGTACTCTTAATAGATCATCCCCTAACACAAGATCACCCTCTTCCTCCCACTAGATCTAAACTTATCCATCATCATCTTCTACATCTACGGTGTGTCCATCATTGCCCTTGAATCTTAAAGAGTGAATCATACGGGACCGATCTCTAGTCGATAGTCACAGATCTCCGCAACTAGTGCCTGATTCAAGCCAACGCAGTCCTTATCGCGTTTGTAGCAGCCAGCTCATTTAGATCCGTGCTTCCGCGGCATCTACGGCTATCATCTCCGTTTCCACAAGAATGATCAGGACAATCAAACTTCTTAGAAAAGATTAATTAGATTTGGGAGTAGTTTGTTAAAGATGGGTTATTTCGGATCTTGGGTTGTTAATTAGTTAAGTTTCAATGTTTCCAAAATAAATAATGATAGGTCTGATTTAGTGAGCCATTTGCATCAAATGACTCAAAAAGAGCAAGTTGCAAGACTTGTGGACTCTATAAGATTGACGACTAGCACTAGCAAAGATGATGATTGCGCAAGATATCAATAGAGATAAAGGGCTTATACTTTTTAATCTACAATATTAGCATTTAGTCCAATGATGGGCCCTACTAGGATTACTAATATTAAATCGGCCCTACTAGGATTACTAATATTAAATCACTTAAGTATGACTACTAGTTAGTGGGTTCCCATTGGGTCAATCATCTTTGTTTCTCACTTCATTTCTTCTTTCGTGCATCATCTAGCGAGAATTTTAAAAACTGCCAAACACTTTAAAGGTATATTGGAATTCTTAAATTTTGCCAAACACCATCAGTGACAATATTATGAAATGTCACTATGTTATTGTGTGATAATAAAATCTTATAATATTCAAATCCGGTGATATTATATTCTGCCTTTATCCAAACGCCCACTATGAAGGAAGTGATCTTTTCTATTTTTTTTTTCATTATTTTGTTGGGCTCTACCCACCGGATAAAAAAGGAAAATGAAAGAAGAGAAAAAGTTGTCCTTGAGTAAAGTAAACAGAAGAATTGCGAGGAAAGAAGTTCGGTGGGCGATGCTCAAGTGCACCAAACTAATCATATGCATTACCTTAAGCTAAGTGCAAGATTAAATGGCTAATCTTAAACTCATCAATACCACTCTTGTACGTACTCCGGAGTCAAGCTAACCAATACCATAACCAATTCAATCAATAGTCTGTAGAGCTATCAATTATCATCTTCGATAACATGAATTCTTGTGACACCAAATGTAGCATCATGAATACGACGATTCGGCAAGTATAAGCATTAATAATAAATCACATTATGTATTAAATCGAATAAAAGACAATTGATTAAAAGATGCCAATGTTAAGTAAATTAGGCACTTGTGCAATATCGAATAAATCATATTTTATCGAATCAATAATCGAATACTCACTTTCTAGTTTGCTACTACGTTTGCTCATCTCTCCAATAGAGACCGAATCTAGTTGGGATGTCACTAGTGACCCGGTCAAAGGTTCTCATAGCTATCCGGTTCTGGAGTTCTGGTACTCCAGACAATCTACTGCGGTGATCTTGAATAACTAAACCAAGTTTAACCCCATTGGGTATCACGTGGTCGAAGCTCAGTAGTGCCATACCAATCGAATCGAATAAATACACACGAGTAAAACTTTTTTTTACTTAAATCAAATCAAATCATTAAAATCCAGAATATTTCACACATAATTTACTCATCTTGAATTTCAATTGAATATCGCATAACCGTACAAGTATAACGAATAGAAACGAAACAATTATGCATACAAATCATTATCTAGAATTTGGAAGCCGAATGGAAAATAAATCCCAATATGCACATGCATTGATTAAGAAGAATCAAGGGTCATTTATTTGGGCTCTCGCCTTTCACATTCTCATACGATGGAGTTTAGAGATCCGGTATATCACTATCTTTAATTTGGTGCCACTTTGTATAAGTGTAGTGTACCGGGTTCTCCGACCTCATCCATGACAAAGTGTTAGACAAAATTACAATTTACATGAGATGATCTTAGCCTCAATGATATCTCACGTGATTAATTACCATTGGTCGGTCAATCTCGTCAAATGTGTCATTTTATAGGGTCTCACAAGTACTTTGGAGTCCAAGATCTTAATTGGTTTGATAATTATACAATATAGAGGTATTCATCAACTTTTAGTGTACAAAAATAAGTATTTTTGGTCAAAAATCTGGACCCCACACAGAACCCTGCCTCGTTATTGTGAGATTGAATCTGCCCACCCAGAGAGACCTCGCTCGCTATCGCGAGGACATGTGTTCATTGTGTTTTTCATTCCCTGTGCTATATGACAGCTTCCCACGTCTTATACATAATATCCACCTGCACATGTTGTATATAATAATCCACCATCACATGTAAATGTAAACCTTATTCCACCCATTTCAAACCCAGCACCAATCACATGTCTCCATTTTTCCCATGTGACTTTGACTTTGAACAAAAGAATTCTAATCCCATATTTGCAATAACACATGGCTTCAATTCCACCAACACACATGTCATCAACATATAAACATGTTTCCCACCTTCACTTTAACTACCCCACACGCACACACTTTTATACACACCTTCCATCTACACCCATGCCAGCCATCTCATAATTACCATTTATTTCCAAGTAATCCAGACCACATCCATCCTAAAATTTTAATGAAAGAGGCTAATCACCATAGAAAGGTAGTTAATAGAATTTGATAATCCAATCAAGAATAAAACCACATGCATTAGTCATTAAAGCTTATACTTGCCTCAATGTAGCTTTCCTACCCTTTTCTCTAATCTTTGCTCGAAAAAACTCAAAAACCCCCAATAACAAACCCTAATCATAAAATCAAATGAAAATGCCAATGAATGGGTATGAATGGCTACCATAGAGTCTCTTTGACTCATTTCAACTCAAAAACACAAAAAGAAATGGGTTTGATTCCTACCTCTAGTAAGAACTCCGAAAATGGATAGTGTATGAGGTGAAGATGAAGGTTTCTTGCCAACAACTAAAGGAAGAAGATGGAGAAGGTGAAGGAGAAGCAATGGTCTCAATCTTTGTCTTCAATGCATCCCTCAACTCTCTCTCAATATATGATGAAGGAGGAGAAGAAGAAAAGAGTAGTGAGAAAAAGAGAAGGAGAAAGGGGTTTTTAGCCAAAGCAAAATGGGTAAAGGTTTACAAGGGATGAGTTTGCCCTCTTTTTGCAACTAAGTCTACTAAGTTTACATATTTCCAAATTGGGTCAAATGAAGGCCCACTTCTTCAATAAGTGATCAAATGGAGTAGAGTCAAATACGAAAATCGATGTGCTCAACGAAATACATGCGATGACGCTAAGATGACGAGCATATGATGCAAAATGAGAAAATTAATAATTACATAAAAGCCCTCAATTCTACCCAACCGAGTCAAATTGGCTTCAACTACCTATTCAAGACTCAAGACTCATCTAACTCAGCCTCTAAAGAACTAATTTAATCTAATTATCATAATTAGTAACTAAGTATAATTTAATTAACTAAACCATAATTAATTAGTACTAATCAAACTTAATTTGGGTCGGGGTGTAACAAAACGTTGACAGATAACTTCAATTATATTCTTTAAATAATTTTAAGGTATACTCGCCACTATTGGATCTGAATTGATTTTCATTCCCTTTTATTTTGTACTTTAGTAGCGTATATATAAAACATTTGTAAGGCCTTATGTTTGACGACAAACAGTACCTCGCGCTTTACTTAAACATTGTAACTGTTGCTAGTGAGTTAAGGTCTTCAATAGAGTCTTTTATATTCTAATTTCATGTCACAATACTATCAAACTAGCTTACTTTATTTAATCCTAAATAATATTTTTATATGATGATAAAGTAACTTATTTCGTACATTTTTTTAGAAGTGGTAGAAAAAGATTGAATTTTATATTGCAACAGTCCTTAACTCGAATAGAGGAAAGTTAGTGCATGTTTGGTATCTCTATTTCTCACCTCTATTTGTCTAATCGGATAGAGTTTAGAAAAATTAGAGTGTTTGGTAGATGACTTTATCATTTTCTTATGTTAGAAGAGTAGAGGCAAATCCTCTAAAATTGAAATGCCCACTTTCTAGACATGTGAAAAATAGAGGCATAAGCTCTAAAAAAAGTAGAGGTAAATCCTCTAAAATTGAAATGCCCTCTTTTTTTTATAGCTTTTTTTTTTAATGGCTCTATTTCAAATAGTATGTCATAAAAAGAGTAGAGATGCCAAACAATAGTAGTATAGAAAATTAGTATATATAATAATATTAGAAAAATCTTTTTTTCCGCCCTTGCTCAACCCTAGCCCGACCTTGACCCTTGAGAGTAGGGTAAGGGCTTTGGTATTGTAGGCCCACTGAAGGCTTCAAAGGCTTTAGCTTGACCTAGGCCTGACCCGCATACATGAAGATAGGGTAAGGGCTTTCCCCAGCATGGGCCAAGCCCAACCCTTTTACAGTCCTAAACGTACCACATGTCAAATATTTGTTGATTGTTTTACCTCTGCCAGTTAATAGAGATCATCTGAACTTCTAAAGTCATCCATGTTGAAAGATGAAAACTATTGATGTTATGATTTTTTCTATTATAAAAAAAGCCCTTATATTCTCCGACAACTTAATAAAAACACCAGGTATTTTATATTTTCACTAAACCTCCCTAGTCGATCTAGTGGTGAAACAAATAAATGTAAACTTCATGGACAAATGACAGAAATACCCTCTATTTGACCCTAGCAACCTAGATGCAGTGATGCAGCAATGGAAAAGCTTGAAGGTGGATTATGAAAATATGTAATGTCAAGGTGATCAAATGATCTTTGGAGGTCCTCAAAGTTCAATAGCTACACACGGGTGTAAACTTCAAAATAAAATCCAACGGTGATTAATGTCGAGGATAGTGTGAAAAGGGGTACATCTCCCTGTGTGTGAATGGGTTTGATTTATCAAAATTGGGTCCCTATATGAAGTCCCAAAAGAGAGTTGATGTGAAAAGTTTCACTTTGGCGAAATCATCATTTCAATCATTTGAGAAAATCTCAAGGGTAAGTTGGTCAGAAATTAAAGAGTATAGTTGCTTTTTGTGTAGTTTGACTTTTAGTCAATGGAACTTTTGGTAAAAATAGAAAATATAGAAGTCTTTTTGAGGTTGTGTGAAAATGTAGGTGCCTTTCCGTAAAATACTCTTGATTGTTTACACCCCTCATAATTCGAAGTGATTCAATTTAAGGTGAATAAGATAGGGACAAATCTTGACTATATAATACTTGATGTAAGTGAGCTTAAAAGAGTTTAGATTGACTGTAAGAGGAGAGACGAAAAGATTGCACATGTATCACTCTATTTTTAAAATTTCTCACATGAATATGCCTATGACAAATGTCTTGTATTCTATAATGGACTCCTAACCAAATACAAGGCGTTTGGTAATTTGTACCAAAATTTAAATATTCTCTAAGTGGGTGGTATAGTTTTGTGATAATCAATTTCTTCTGAGAAACATGAGGTGAGTGAAACCCACAAAATTAAAGGCTGTCACTTTAATATTTTTATCATGAACGCGCATGGCACACCTACTAAACCACAATTACCGTACAGAAGGTGTTAAAGCTGACAATAGCCCCAGAACAGCTGGAAAATGTATATTTACCGCAGAACTGTTCAATTTGTAGAATATCGCAAGCTGCAATATCCTAGGATGTCCCACAATCAGAAGCGGGAAGACTTGAACAGTCTCCTTTTTAAATTTTTTTCCTTGATTGTGGGACCACCAAACCACCATCCAAACCGTTGGATAACTGTATGAGTGTAAGAACTTATATCGCACCAAATTTGAACCGTTGATCTACCACATTTATTGAGAGATTATCGGTTCAAATTTGGTGTGATATTAGTTCTTACACTCATACAGCTATCCAACGATTTAGATGGTGGTTTGGTAGTCCCACAGTCAAGGAAAAAAAAAAACGGATTGTCCAAGTCTTCCCGCTTTTGATTGTGAGATAGCCTACATCCCTAGCTGTTATGGGGCTATTATCGGCTACGGTAATTGTCCCTAAATATTATTCATTATGACTCTTTTCAATAATACTAAACTCTATTGAATGATGAATGGTGATGTAGGTTTTAGGAGATATAATAGAGGCACCCAGTTATCTATCAACAGTGAGTGGCATGGGCAATATACACTGGGTTAAATTCCACGGCATAGATGGGCTTACAATCAATGGGACAGGGCAAATAATGGGCCAAGGAACCAACCAAGTAAGATATTTTGATCTTGTATCTCCCAGATTTTTTTTATTTCTTTATTTTATTTTTATTTTTTGAATAGTAAAAAGCTTTCTCTTGAACGCTTTCTGTTTCCTTTTTCTTTGTGCCCAGAAAATCAAGAATGCACCACAAGTAAGTACTTTCTTTCTTCACTGGGTGTTTGCAATTGCAAGCTAGGACTTGAGATGTGTAAAATGAATTTGATTGCATACAATTGATACTAAAAATTATTATATTACATATGCTGGTGATTTGTCAAAATTTGTTTGCCACAATATTTTAGTTGGGAAGATTTCAAATAAGGTCTTAATTCTTTGCCTTATTTCAAAAAAAGACACAAGTTTCAAAACTTTTCAAATTAGTCTCTAAGTTTTCTAGTAAGTTATCAATTAAAGACATCTAGCCATTTAATGGCATTTTTTGAAGATTTTTTCCCTCGGTTTTTTAAAATACCTAAAGTACCATTCATATAAAGCTATGACATGGTTCTGGCAACCACTACATTCAGCCAGTCACCGTAGAGATACTATTTATCTTCAATCACAGAGGGGATGTTAGTGAAGAAAAGGAAGAGAATATAGAGGAAGTGAAGGACGATTTTATTTCAATGAAAGGTAATTTGGGTAGTTTAAAATTTCTGAGGAAAAAAGTCGCAAGAAAATAGCTTTAAATGGATCAATGTCCTTAATTAAGAATTTCCTATGAAAGTTGGGGACTAATTTGAAAAGTTTTGAAACTTGTATTCTTTTTTTAAATAAGAAAAAAACTTAAGGTTTTATTTGAAATTTTCCCTATTTTAGTTCTATCTGCCTTTTTATTGATTACATCATTATGATGGTGGCACCCACTTTGATTTATTAATTATTATAGGGAGATTTTCAAAAAAGTCCTTAACTTTTGGGTGATTTTAAAAAGAGGGTCAAAAGAATTCAATATTTCAAAAGCATATAAAATCTCGCAAGATTTCTTTCACTCAAGTCCAATCCGGCAATCCATACCCACTAACGGTAATTTTGTATAAACAAAAACTCAAAAGGACAAAAGTTCCCTTAATGAGTAGTAAGTAGGTAAAAAGAAAAATTCAAAACAGTCATAAACTTTTTAGGTGGGCACTCTAATTATTAACTTGGTCAATAGTTAATTTCATTTTTCACGTCATGATCAATCTAATAGCTGGGCACTCTAATTATTAGCATAAATCTCACTGCAATCATGACTTGGAACAACAAAATGTGATCTTATAGTTGGTCCAATATTTTGGAGAATGAATGAAATCAAATGGATTTTTTCAATTTTGAATTAAAAAGAAAAAAAAACTGCAAACGGTGGATGGAGATCTACCAAGAGGACCTAATTGAAAGAAGCCTTGAAAACTTTCATACCGTTTTGAAATATTCAATTCCTTGGTCCTTTTTTGAAAACCACTTAAAAAGTTTCGGACTATTTTGAAAATTTCCTTTTTACCTTCTTACTACTCACTAAGGGCACTTTTGTCCTTTTGAGTTTTTGTTTATACAAAGTTGCCAGCGGTGGGTATAGATTGCCGGATTGGACCTGAATGAAACAAATCTTGAAAATTTTCATCTTTTTTTTTTTAATATTGGAATCTTTTGACCCTTTTTTGAAAATCACCCAAAAGTTAACGACTTTTTTGAAAATTTCTCATTATTATAGTAGTGACCTGATTGAACTCATATGGATTATTTCTTGTTGAGAGGGTGGCGCACCCACAATTACATAATTTGAGGGGCTGACCTCCTTTTTATTTTTTTAACCCAAATACACGGGAAGGGAAGAAAGCTCACACAGGTGGGATGAAAGCCCACCATTGTTCAGCTTTTCCGATAAAATCTTAATCAATTGGGAATTACAGGGCTGCCTCTATGGATACACCGAGCACTCTCATTGAATTGTCTTGGATTTGGATTTGAATCTAAGAGGACCAATATTTTAATATGAGCTTATTCATATTTTGGACATTCCCTCACATAGAAATTGTGGTAGGCCCCTATAATTTCAGTAGGGTCACGGTCCTTTGAGGGCGCTGTGCCTCTTTGCTTGTACATGCTGTAGGTGTTTCCACCTGTGAAAATCTCTCTCCCATGTACAAGCCAACATTCCTTACCCGAGGGGGGTAAGGAGCGTCACTTCTTATCTCGCTACCGAAGTTCAAGCCTCTGGTACGTCACTTATTCCCGCTTAAACGAATTCCTTTCCCGCTTGTGTAGGCTATCTTTCCGTGTGTATGCAGGTTCTCTCATGGGTCCCAATTGGCTAGGCTGCCAAAAAAACACACATTTTACAGCCTACTTATTTTAATGAATCCTCCATAGTTCATTTGCTTTCTTTGTTCTTATGAAATGAACAGGCTCTGGGGATATTGAATTGCAACAATGTAATCCTTAATGGTTTGAAAATAGTCAACGGCTCGGGAAAACACATCAGTATCGTCGCATGTATTGGGGTCCACATTTCTCAACTAACAATAACCGCCCCTGGCGACAGCCCAAACACAGACGGTATACACATCGAAAGGTCACAACATGTGGAAATTCTAAGCTCTACAATAGGAACCGGTACTTCTCTTTTTCATATATAATATTTTTGTTGTTGAGGCCATCTTCATTTGCTTCGAAATACATAGAAATTGAATATATATGATGGTTAAAAATAAAAATCAAAAGGTCAAGCTCCAAAACCAAGCATCAAATAGTATCTTCTTTTGAATATATTTCCATTTTCCTAAAAGAAAACGTGAGTTGAAATGTTCGTTTTGGAAATTTATATTTAATCTTCATTTTCAATAATTATATATATATATATATATTCAATTCCTATGAATTCCAATTGAAACAAACAGGCGCCGAGTTTGTGTAATTACTTCTTTTCTTTTGTTTACAATAGGAATTTGTATGTATGAATCTTTGATTGAGTTTACTTATTTCTACTATCCATATACAGGTGATGATTGCATTTCCATTGGACGTGGAACTTCAGATGTTAACATCAGCCACATAAATTGTGGGCCGGGCCATGGGATAAGGTATTCTATTTAATTAGAAAGTGGTGCTTTACGTACCAATGTAAGTAATCACGGTATTGCTTTCGGCTCATGGTAAGCATCAACCTCAAGCAGGGGATGCAAACGGGTCGGATCTCAAATCATCTTCGTATATGTGGACTCAGATTTGGACCCGGATCCAAACTGGAACCTTTCTTTTGTAGCCGGATTCAGCATCAACTAAAACAGTAAAAATAAATATGAATGGTTTTAGACCCAGACCCTAAATAAGATGTGGAATCCCTTAATATAATTGGATGTAAGGGCTGCATAGTAATCTTCTTAAATATAAAAGTGGGGCTCTTACATGGTAAATGAATTTTACTCAAGTTACGTATGCTCTTAAAGATTATATAAACGTTTTATATGTGGACATAATCGATCTGGATCAAGATCCTCCGGAAGGAACAGAAAAGGATTTGGATCTATATCCCAATGTTTTAGATTCTATATATGCTTGGATGCTAATGCTGATCTGAATCATAATTCTATATCTACAAGCCTAACCTTAGGGTTATATATGTTCACTTTTGGATGAGTGAGAAATTAATTGTTAATTGGTTGTAATCAAGCAATTTACTTTATTAAAGCCAAGGATTTTGGCTTTGATTTTGACTGTTGTTGGGATTTTGACTTTAAGTTTTTCTTTCTTCCTTCAAGTCTTCTCTCCCCACTTATCTCATGCAACTACTCCCCACTTCCTATCTCATGTAACTACCCACTTTATCTCATCATCGAAAGCACTAAGAATCACTCATTGGTTTTCATTCATTTTTCTTTTTCTTCAAATGCTCTATTTCTATCCAAAATCTACCATCCCTTTCCACTAAAATTTTCCTCTTTCCTTATGCTACTAGCTTTAGGATTACATGAACAAGTACTCTTATAACTTTTTTTGTTTTAGTTTCTTTCTAAAATCTATGAATTTTTTTAATGCATGAATAGTTAAATTGCAATGCTGCCCATATCCTGCTAAGCACGGTTTATTATGCTAGTCAATATTTATCATAATCACTCAAAATTCTTGGATCATCAAACTATGGATGATAGTTTGAATGGATGGTTTGGATGTGCACGAGATGTCCTCTATACTGATAAAGTTAAACCTTTTTAATCACCCCTCTTTCTATAATATATACATATATATATATATATACACACACACACACACACACACTCTGTTAAAAACGTATAACTATTTAAAAACTAGTTATGAATTTACCACTCTCTCTGTATTTATATCTCTTTAAATATCTCTTTTTTTCCTGATATTTTGAAAATAGCACAACATAATTTGAAAAAACAACTTTCTAATTAAATACTACAATATTTAAGTAAATATCAATAATTAGAGAAAACCGTATGTTTGTTCAAGATAAAGATTTGTTAGCATTGTTAAAAAGAGATGAGATAGGTGACATTGGGGCCCAGTGATGATCTTGTGATCAAGCCGGGCACGGTTCTATCCTTCATGCTTCCATTATAATCATTGATAAAAATCACAGCAAATGTTATTCAATGGGACACCAGGACGTACAGAATTAAAAAGGAGCGGGTCGCTATATACAGACGGTGTTCACCAAAAATACATGAAGATCCTTTTTATTAAGAAAACTACCATTTGTTAAAGAATTTTATTTTATTTATTTTAACAATTACATTGAGGGGTGTTAAAGAAAAGTTTGTTAGAGAAAAAATTTGTTAGGATTGTTAAAGAGAAATGAGGCAGGTGAGAAAGATTAAGTAATTTGGATTTTCAGACAATATTGAAGTATGTCATTCTTCCTTTACAAATTCAGGGGACTTCCTCTGAAGATAATTAGAGCGATTTTATTGGGACTTTTGAATCTTGAAATTCTTTATCAACTATATCTGTAAAATGGTCAGCTTCATTGGCTAAGATTCATAGGCTGATCCTTTTATGTATTGAGCTAACTCACGGGCCTAAAACCTGTCCAGTCCAACCCAAGCGAGTCAATCAGGCAGGCCCAATGATTATTACAGCGTAGTCGACTAGTCCCCATTTCTTGGTGACCATAGATAAGTGTAGTGTAGCCTGACCTTCATACTTCATGCGTTTCTGGTGTAGCATTGGAAGCTTGGGAGATGACAACTCTGAGGTCGCAGTTGAGCAAATACATGTCTCATTCTGCAATTTCTACAATACTATGTATGCAGCGAGGATTAAAACATGGCAGGTAAGACCAACAAAACATCCTAATAAGCTTTGTAGCCACTGATCAGAAGGTTCCCACAAACCTGCCCCATTGGGCTCAATTTGAGCTGTGCTCTCAGGCCGATTAATTTGCTGGGTTGAGGATTGATTCTCTGTCCCCACATAGTTCTAGAACTGGACATCCTTCGAAAAAAATTGGGCTAGTTTGAGCTTGCCCGACCTGGTTTTGTAAGTTTCTGAACTATGTTCCCAATAGCTAAACAGCTAGGCTTGAGCCTATGAAGTCATACAAACTTAGGCCAATTGGCCCAGTAAATCTGGCCCAGCCCAACCAACAAAGAACTTTCAGCATTAGTGATGACCCACTACTCCTTTATCTTGTATTAATTTTGTTTCATGAGATGTGTGCAGGGAGGATCCGGTTTTGCAAGAAATATCATATTTGAGAACCTCAACTTCACTAACGTTGACCAAGCCATAACCATAGACCAATACTACTGCAATGGCCACCACAACTGCGGAAACCAAGTGAGTACATTTATTTTCATTTGATTACTCAACAGCTTGAGACGATTTACTAAATTGACTCAGGGTTCACCCAAGTCCACTTAGATAGTCAGGTGGAACTCCTGACCCATTTACAGACCCAGGGACACTGAATGAGAAGAAATTGTGTACTAGTGCACGTGCTTGTGTTTTGAAAGGTTAATGATTGATACCAAATCAACAGCATCGCGAGCAACCACTGCTAATATATCAGCACATGAGACCACACCAGGGCACAGGGACTCCAGTTGAGTTTTTGCATCATCAATCACTTCAAAGCCTCTTAACCCGAGGTTTGGCAATGCATTCCACTCTGCAGATGACCCACTTATCAATACCGACCCATCACAACCCTGTGATACAAAACCATGCCAATCAGACACCTAATGAGTGGTTGCAGTTGATAGAATTTAATACATAGATGGATGGATGGATAAGATGTATCTGATAAAGGAAGATACATTGATTGATGGGAGAAACAGCACACAGGTTTCAAACTTGCAAACCCTTCTATGGAGACCACTTGGATACATCTGAATTATCAGGTGAGGTTAGAGTGAAATTGAAAGCTCTTAATGTGAATCACATCATGTTTGTTTGGATAACTTCGGAGGAAAATAATGTTTGGATATATCAAGAAAATACTCTTAAAATTGGAATTAAAAAAGCAAAAGTTGTATGACCAAAAACAATAAAACGAAGTACCATGAAAGGAAGTATCATAGAAAATATTTAAAAGAAGAAGAAAATGGAGAAAAACAGAGCTTTCGCTTAGTTCATTATTCTAGGAAACATCTTATAGCTAGAACTGTTTGATGATCAAATTGTAAGGTGAGTGTTATTTTTCAAGTAGGTCTTATGTTCTCTTGACGTTGATAAGGGGTTGTGCAGTTGCTTGGCAACCCTACATGTCACCCTACTACCTATGGATCGATTGATTCTAGAGTATGCCGCTTTCCCACTTAGTGGGCTTGCTCATCCCATTTGCTTCCACTAAATGCAATGGAAGTAAAATCTTATGACTGTAATCTTACATTTAAGGACTACAAAGTTTAACAATTTTATAAGTTGAACAAAATTGCAATCAGTTCATAACCAGAATCTCCCAAGAAAGATAGATCAATCAGATAAACGGACTTTAGGTTGATGAAACTCACCTGAACAAAACAGTCATGGAAATGTAGCCTTAACAAGCCAGGTGCAATAGTGGGATCCCTCTTCAACTGTGCTTCTACAGTAGACCTTACTGTGGCCTCAGCATTGGGACAGGTTGAAGAGTAAAAGCCTGTTTTCAGACCCCCTTGCCCATGTACTAACAGACCCAACAACGAAGTCCATATACCAAGAGACAACTTAAGGGCCATCTCCATTCCTAGTCCTCTTGCTACCTTGGTCTAATGGGATCAATGCTCTTCTTACTTGGTATTTATAGTTGCTCCTTCGGATTTTATATCTGTTACTAGTACTTTATTCATTTGGCCTACCTCTTCCTGGTGTTGGTGGGTGCATTTCAAACGTGTGGGGGCCTCTGGTGGTGAAGCTCTCTTTTTTCTTGACTTTGAAATGTATATATGTTGGAGGTTGGAAGTGGATGTCACCGGGCTTATCTGATTATTCCATATTATCTTTATTCCATCCGCGTTAAATGTTTCTTTCTCCTTTTCTTTTGTTGAGCTCCTTTCACATTAGCTTTCGTATCACAGCATGAGCTTATCACCCTAGGTTGCATGCCACTAGCAACTGGGGTTCAACTGGATAATAATGGGTTCCATTTGGTTCGACCCAAGTTCTAACTATATCAAGATTTCCCTTAATTTATGTACAAAGACAGCCAGTCATAACTATAGAAATTTTCCTATAGTCAGCAACAAGGAATCATAGCCCGCTACATCCATACGTGTGACTATTTATGGGTTTATAGGTGTGGCCTGGCCTAGTAGGATTCAGATTATTCTTAGAAAGCCATGTGAAAGCAATAACAAAAGATTGGATATATCTTTAGCCAAAAACAAAAAAAAGTTCGGTGTATGGCTTTCAGGCTGCAAAGGCATTACAAATTGCAACCCCCACAAAGATTTGATTCGTGATTGATGGTGGAGACTTGAAATATGAATGCATGGATCAGGCATCTTAGTGTGACCTTCCAAAAAAATATATACATTAACGGTTAGAAGATCCAATCAACCATACAAATTGCATCTGTTTTCACACTTTTATCCTCAAACCTTCACTGACGGATTTGGATTTGAGTTCTAAAAAACAGAAAAAAAGTGGAGGAATTTACCAGAAAAAACACTTTAGATGGACAGTAGACCAAAACGGTTACTTTAGAGGACCTTACACCAAATCAGCATTCCCACCCAAAAAAATCCTTTTTTTTTAAATCCATTTTCTCAATGGTCGATAACAACGCTAGCAAGCTAAACCCTTCAGCTCGTCTTCTTCCTTCTCTCTCCCCCAAACCCAATCCAAAGCAAAAGACCAAATGTAGTTCACACTGGACCAATGCCAATGAAAATCTCCATGCCTGCGACCAAAACCTCAAGGGACTCTTGCGCAAGGCAATTGGGAATTTCAAAGAATGCATTTTAGAATGTGATTGTGTAAATCTCTTTGGAGCGTGATTTTGGGATGCCTTCAACCAAAATCTCGAGGGACTCTTGTTTTTATGAGTTGAGACGATTGTTTTGAGGCTTCAATAAAATTTCCACAATCACATCCCAAAATAAAATCCCAAAATTTCCAATTGCCTTGCGCAAGAGTCCCTCAAGATTTTAGTTGAAGGCATGGAGATTTGTTCATTGATTTGATCATCTAGTGTGGCGCAAAACCGCATTTGGGTCTTACCCTTTGAGTTGAGTTTGGGGAAGAGAGGAGGAAGAAAAAGAGCGAAATTGTCCTGCGCATGGTTAAAATTAACCCTCACCTATTTAGGGAAGGGTCGATATCAACCTCGAAAAAATGGGTAAAAAATGGAATCTTTTGGACGGGAAAGCCGACTTGGTGTGCTTTTTCTAGTAAATTCCTCGAAAGGAAAAATGAAAACCCATAGTTTAAAAGATCAATTAAACTTGGCAATTTAATCAAGAGCTAGGATAACTTTATGGGGCTGATTTTTTGCAAGAACCTTGTCAGTACGTAGAAAAGCATCCAAGTGAACACTAGGAGCTGCGTCACAACTATAACACATGATAAACCCCAATGAAACAAATTGTGTTCTTAAATCAATGTGATCAATCCAAACAGATTGGTTAAGTGACAACTCATGGGAGAAATGTTATGCTCAAACTTTTGACAAGGACCCAAAAAGAAAAAAAGCCTCGAGAGATGGGGCTGTTAAATAACCATGGAAAATACACATGGGAAAGGCTTACATGCGTACATTAGTGGCATGTTGATTGGGCAATGCACCGTTTAAAGATTTCGAATATGTAAATTCACATATTTCTCAAGTGGTAAACAAGTCCAACTTCAGAAAGCAGAACAGATTATAGATTGTTAGAGCCTTTGCTTAGATTGCTTCAGGAACCTTCTTCTCCAGCATTTGGTGGCCTGGCCAACATGTGTTTCATTGACCTTGTCTCCTTCCAAAAATGTCACACAAGTTAATGGCACCAGAAGAATACCATGTGTATTAAAAAGACAGGCCCACAGTGGATTGAAACTAGGTGGCGACAATAGGTCCGGTTGGGTGCAGCTGAGGCCAACCTGACCGCTATTAGGGGTTGTAGTATAGTAAGGAAACAAACATTGCTAAATGGTTGAAAATGACAAGCCAAACCTAACCTTAAAAGAGTCAGCTTAAACAATGAAATAGCATGTTGAGTTTGCATAGTTTTAAAGGGTTAAAAGTGCTATTAGCTGATTTGATTTGGTTCTGGGTTGCGTTGGGGTGGTTGGTCAGAGATTGGAAGAATGGGGATCACTAATCTGTAACATCCATAATCAAGTTCAAGTTTTTAACCTGAACTCAACCCCAAGTAAAAAAAAATAAATAAATAAAGGGTCAACCGAAGCTCCCAAGCACTAAATTACCAGGTCAAGTTCAGGCTAGCAGGTCAGATCAGTACAAAAATTGCCCCTTGGAGTTGGGACAGAATGTGTTCTGGTGTTACTTCCATTGTAGGCTGTTTTTTGGAGCACTCTGGCTGAGTATCTGGCATATGCTAGTCCCATAAAAACAACGCCTGGAATAATGGGTGTCACTGCTCATGTAACGTTGGACTGTAAGAAGTAGACAGGGAAATCATGTCTGAAAAAAAGAAAAAAAAAAAAGAAATAGAAACTAAACCATCCAACAACCAATTTGTGCGGTTACCGGTTCATCACATCAGACCAGAAAGAGGCCATCAAAGTCCTCCCTAATAGGGACATTGAGTCACATGTTTAATGCCCGTTTATCGTAAAGTGAATACAGTCCAACCTGCTCCTAGGACGTGTCCTTTACATGGCAGCTACCAGAAATATCATATCACAAATAATTGGGCAACATTACTTACTAATTTATCTTACAACAACCTAAACCATGCCCCATAGAGGAGAATGAAGCTTTAGAGGTCCATGAGGAACCGCTCATTATAACTGGAATGAATGTAACTCGGTTTAGACGTAAATGAAGATTCTTGCATTTGAACAATTAGAAGGGAAATTCTATATGCACCCACCTATTTTGCTGAACAGACCCACTTGCTGAGCTCACCACACCCATTCTAAATTGGGCTTGATCCTGCTGAGCCCACCCAACATACCCCCAAGCTCACTTCCCTCGTCATTCCGTTTCCTGAACCCATTCCCTCGTCGAGAGTTTTAAAATTTCTGGCCATTTTGGAGTCATCGACCTTCTCCACTTCAGAGCTCTCATCACCATCGTGGATCACTGGTGTGCTGCAGTAAGAGTATCCATCATCAACTGCACACTCAAACAGGTAAGCAAGCCCTTCATCTTCTTTTTCTTCTTCTTCATAGGTTTATCATTTTCACAAATTTGTTTAAGTTGCAAGTTATGCATTAGAGAGTATAGTTGTGAGTGTAGTTGTTTGCAACAAATAGGGAAGTCCCTAATGAGAGATGGATGGTAGTTTTAAACTCCAATGTTTTCCATTTTTGAAAAGATGAGTCGTTCTTCGCGATCTGCTAGGCAATCCATAACCGTGCGGGGATTATATGCACGGTGGATTGAAACCATGCATATTTTTTTTGCATGGCATGTAATGGCCGAACATATGAAGTATGCACGGTTCCGTATTATCGTGCAGAAAGAATTTGCATGGTTCCATTGCGGCCGTGCAGAAGCATTCTGCACTGTGTACTTTAACCGAGCAGTACAAAAAAATATGATCCCTTATATTACGTTGTTTCTTCTTATTGTTTTCATTTTTAACAAGTTGGAAGAAATGCCGAGAAGACCAGCTCGCCGTATTAGTGCCACCGCACAGATGACCAGTGAACGGTGTGCCCATGCCAGTTCTTCGACCGCTGACGTCGATTGCAGCAGGATCCACTCTTGGAGCCGGAAGAGGAGAATGTTGACAGTTCTTCCGATGATTCGTCAGACGAGGAGGCGCCGCCGTCTAGTCCTCCCGGAGAGGCAGCAGAGGAGGGTGATATTCCCGGTGGTCCAGCGGATCTATCTATCCTAGAAAGTTTTAGGACGCACAAGCCGTATCCATATGGAACGGGGAGGTACATTTGCATTCTTTTAATGTTTTGATTAATCATTTTTCAAATAAGATGTGTTCAAGTGTATAATAACAGATATTAATGAAGGTTTTTACTTATCATGTCAGGACCGTGAGCCCCTCAAATGTATCAATCATTGGAATAAGCTAAAAGATTGGATCAAACCTAAGTGCGGGGATAGGGATGATATTTATGCTCCTCAGTTTTGTGCTATTCTTGAAGAGTCTGGATTGACAGACCTAAAGCGATATGCCTACCGATATATCTCCAGCCCTTTGGTAGTTAGCTTTATAGAGAGATATGGCAGCCTGAGACAAATACCTTCCACATGCCATTTGGTGAGATGACGATCACCTTAGATGATATCGGTACTCTCCTCGGCATCCTAGTAACGGGTATTCCTGTCCACGCATCGACAAGTATGAGATTTACTGAGCAAGTAGATTTACTTGAGCGTGGACTGGGTGTAGATTGGGCATCTGTGTCAGCTAAGTTGAGAGTGGCACGTGGTGGGGTAGTCAGGATGGGGTGGATCTACAGAGTGTGCAGCGATGTGACTCCCCGTTCGTCTGTTGAGCAGATAGAGTGTGTAGCAAGAGGATATCTTCTGTATTTGTTAGGTTGCACACTCTTCGCATATAAGTCATCCACTAGAGTCCCCGGCTACTACCTATCTTTACTGATGGACTTGGGACGGGTCCGTCATTATGCATGGGGGGCTGCCGCACTGGCATATCTATATCGGCAGTTGGGGACCGCCACGAGGACATATGTGAGACAGATTGCTGGATATCTACTGTTGCTCATGGTAAATGCGTATACCTTTTATATATACGTGTTCCCTCGTAATTGAACATTTAAATTGTAGGATTAATAATTGGTATCATTTGCAAGCTTGGGTGTATGAGCACTTCCCATTTCTCCGTCCTCTTGCATTTTGGGGATATATTGCTAAGATGCCTCTAGCGAGCCGCTGGCATCCTGGTCAGGATTCCGGGATTCCGAGGCAGATCACACAGCTGTTGCTTGAGAGGTTGGATGACCTACATGTGAGTGAGGTGAGCACCCAACAGAGGCCTTCATATATATTTTACGTTTTAAAAACAAAATACAATTTCTTATATTAATGTATTATTTCATTTACTTGGCACAAGTGGTTTGGGACCCGTACACTGCAGTCAGGGCTCAGCATCCATCCCATCAGATAGCTTTCTTTTGTGGTTGCTTGAGATCGCTAGACGTCATTGAACCCTACCACCCACATAGGGTTCTCCGACAGTTTGGCTATACACAGACTATCCCACCCGCACCGCTCGCCCCAATTCGTGCATCTCGAGGATCTACAGCTGGAAAATATAGGGTCTCTTATAGATTTCTAGACCAATACTGGGTTACTTGGGAGGATCATGTACTATCTGTAGCGCATCGCGGCCATCGAGCGCAACATGCATGGGAGTGTTTAACTGACTATCTCAAGTGGTTTTCTAGAACTTCACACCCTCAATTACAAAACCCCGATCGTCATTCCCACTATCACCCCAATGAGGGTAGAGACGACCCGACAACAAGAACAGTGAGGGTGTTGACTCTTTTCATACTTTATGGTTCCATTTTTGCAAATTATCGTAAGTACTGACACATTTGATTGTTTCTTACAGATCCTTCGGGCGAAGGACCATCTGCGTGCCATGATTGTGCGAACGGATCAGCCTGCTGATTTCTATTACCGGGCATTACAGACCACACTCGAGATACTGGATGGCCTGTCGGTAACATACCATAGACGCACGCACCAATGATGAGATGATGGCTTTATGGATTGGTTTAATTTTATTTTATTTTATTTATATGTATTGGTTGATATGTACCAGTCTTCTGTAAACGAATGTTGCACTTCCCTTTTTTTAATGGGAATGTTAGATTGTATGGGTTTTTGATGAATTTTGGTCGATGAACTTGTATGTTATTGATGGATTTATATGAAGTGGTTGAATGTGTGGGTTTTATGAGCACTACAGGTTTCATGAACTTTGAATGTGTATGGGTTTTATGAACTTGGAATTTGTATAATTTTGATCAGAACGGAATGAAACTTTGTTAGAGAAGAATGAGCACTGCACGGCCAACATGGGACGAGTAAAACCATTCTACACTGCATTATATTACCATGCACATGATATATGCTCGGAACATGTTCGCCTTGCAGGGAACATTTGCACGTCATCTATTGGCCGTGCAGAACCTCATTTGCATGACCCTGTGTAACCGAGCAGTGGTTAATGCATTAACACATTTTATGCAACATTATTAATGAATTAACACATAACATAAACACATAAAATTTTCATCGATTTCATCAGCCATCCGTTTAAAAACAAGTAATATGTTTGTTTACATCAAATTGAGAGTGCAAATAATCAATCGCTATCAAGATTGACTGACTCCTGTGTTGTGACACTGTTTCCGATTAATTCTCTGAATTTTTCGATGCTCTTTGCATATGGGACCTGCCATCCGTCTGCATCAGGATGGTGGTGTCTATGCCAATTTGTAGCAATGGGAGGCATGGGTGCTTCGGGTTTCATGAAAACCTGAACAAAATGGTTTCCATTGACGAAACCAACCGCGAGCACTTTGTGAGAACTAGATGGAATCGGGGATGATCTCAAAGGCAGGAAAGTAAGGCATTGCTGCAATGAAAGAATGACCAATACAACGTTATAATATGAAGATATCAAGTGACCCATGTTCGGTATTGTCATCCATCGATCAAAGGGACGATTGCTTTCAAAGTAAGATAATGCGTAATATAGCTCCCCTACCCTTTACTCTCCTCCATAGACCAATGCATAATCATTTTGTTACCTCTATAATTCATTGCTCAAATCCATTATAACCTCCATCCAACTATCCTCACCCATGCCTAGAAGACCAGCTATAGCTCTGAATCCAGAGTTACCATCAGCTACCACATCCTTGACAGTGAGGATATAGGGGCCCAAAGAAGCAGGAAGCAAATGCAGAAACGTACATGACCGAGTGCGACGGACAGTGATTTTCTCCTTCTTCTTCGTTATAGGTGTATTGCTTAATATAGATGAAACGCTATCTTTTATCGACACAACGTATTCAAAACCAGATGGTTCCCGACACGTAGACTGATCCAACTTCTTATTTTTTGATGATGATCGACCGCGGGTATTCAATTTTATGTCCGGTTCTGTAAGAAAAGTAGACAAAGGACTCCCCAATTCTCCAAGTTTCCTCAATATTTGTATTTTACCCTTCTGATCACTACTGTGAAATCTCTTACTGATCACAACTCGAACTCTGAAGTTGTGGTCAACTCAAGGGCTTCGTTCACCATAGTGGCTTATAAATTGAGCTTCCGCCAAAAGTGATAGATACTACTCAGTGGTATATGAGAACCTACCCTTATGTACTCGGCAATTTCATGTGCACATGGCAAACCATGGGTCGGTCGGATGATATTGAGACATGCGGCAGAATCTAGACCAATATCACCAGCCCTTAACGACTCATTTAACACTATATCCAAAGCATTCCTTGGTAGAAATCCTCTCAACTCACGAAACAGTGCCGGTTTGAACTTATGTTGCACGGTGTTCAAATTCTTCTCAAAAAAAGCCTTTAGCTCTGTAAAGAGCAACTCTAGCAAGGCATGGATAACCTGCCAGGACGAATCAAAGCTACAGCTCGATGTGCCTTGGTGTCTTTTTAACTTTGCATGTGCACTTTCCACTCTGTTAGTAGTGACATTCCCAAAGTGCATGTGCTGATCCGTCCATGCAGCCACAAATTGCTCCTTATGCTTATTCAACCATGAGGTCTTCACATAATCAACAGCATGTGGATACCCTGCGTAATTCCGTTCCAAAGCATTTAGCATTTGCGTATAGTCACTTTCAGTTGGAGAGACTACCAACATGTTTCAACAAGAGATAAATGCACCCCATCTGTCGTTGGTCTCAAAACACTTCTTACAATTTGCCAAGATGTTCATAGAAATATGCCACCTGCATAATATGTTTGTTGCATTCGGAAAAACAACCTTTATTGCATTCATCAGCGCTAATTCTTTGTCTGTGACAATTACACGGGTCGGAGTGCATCCATCCATTAATTCCTTATGCCTCTCCAAAGCCCATCTATGATTGGCCTCCCTCTCTGATTCAAGGTACACAAAAGCAACATAGAACGTCATTTGAGTAGATGTGACACCAACAATCTCAAGCAAAGGAAGTTGATATCTATTTGTCTTGTATGTGGAATCCATTATCAAAACATCTGGAAATGCACATAATAACTGAATAGATAATGGATGTGCCCAAAATAGGTTCATGATAACATCTGTAGCGTCATTGCTAGTGTGATATTCAATGTAGTTTTTCTGTTCCAAATGCATCATGAGTTGCTGCATCTGTGATCGACTGACCATCTCTGTCACCCTCAACTTTTGGCGAGCATTGTAGATATTCTTAATCATAGTGGTGTTGTGCACATTCTTTTCCTGCAATGTTCGAAGAATGTTCCTCGGCTTCACCAAACTCTTAGAGATATCAATCAAAATGTTGATTTCTTTCCCAGAAAGCCTCCCAGCAAACGAATGCCCCTCAAGATGCTGTGCGTTTGGATGATTGTGCACCCCACAAACCACTGTTAACATCCAATCGTCGTCAGTTGCCAACTTTCGGCCCTTTAAAGCAAAAGGGCAACTACACTTCTTCGTTCTCATTGCCTTGTTAGGTTTTTTCTTCTTAAAGACCTTCGATGGACTCCTGTAACTACCACTTCTCTCACAAGAAAAAACGATTCTCGGCTTCCTTCCATCTCCACCGGCATCCGAAGTCTTAATTACAATTACCAAGCCATGTTTCTTTCCAACATCCCTTGTCCATTGGATTAGGCATTCTCAGCTTCTGAATATCATGTCAGTGGTGAAGACATTTGTAAAATCTAAAAGGCACTCACTGGCACCAGTTGATTCAACCTCCTGCAAATATATCACAAATTCTTAAATTATAATTGCAAACTCAATAATTATCGTGCAAAATTATACTGCACGGTATATTTAGGCCGTGCAAATTTATACTGCACGGTATATATAGACCGTTCAAAATTCTACTGAACGGTATATATAAGCCGTGCAGTGTAATTTTGCACTGCTTATGAAAACCGAGCATATATTAATTGCACTGTACTGGAATGCCGTGTAGGAGGCAAGAAAAAATAAAAAAAAATGAACGAAACGAAATCAAAACATATACCTCGTTTTCGTAGATCGTCAACTGCTTGTCCATATTGCAAATCTCCTTCTTTAAATACACAATGTGGTGTAGGGATATTTGTACTTCCAAGCTTGTTCAAGAAATGGAGGAGATTTGATGATATACTAGAAAGAAGTTGGAGAAAATGACGACGAAGGAGATGAAAATCAACAAGGAAGAAGGAGTGGAGAAGGGAACGGATCAAAGGGAGAATGAAGAAGAAGAAGAGGAAGAAGAAGAAGAAGAAGAAGAAGTGGAGACCCACTGCTGCTGCTGAACCAGAGGAGGAATATGGATGTTGATGGTAAGGGTGGTTTTGTCCTTTCACCTGAGGCCATTTTAGTAATTAAAATTTTTTTAAATCGTGGGTGTGTTCAACACTTCAAGTGAGTGCATATAGAATTTCTCCAACTGGAATTATTCAAGTTACACTACAGGAAATCAAAGTTGAAGGTAATTAGAGTTGCAACTAACCAGGGATCACCACAATCGAGCTCCAACAATCCAAACGGCGCATATGGTACAATCTTCAAAACCCCAACCTGAAGCTCCACCTTATCATGTAATGCAATTTTTTCAGTGTCAATCATCAAAGATAAAAACCAATCACATCAAAACGGTTTTGCTGCTCTCCTTTTTAGCCTCAAACTGACATTCTACAGGTACAAGGTGTTACACCAGTACAAAAATAAATGCATCTAAAAATCACTATTAAGTAGACTTTAAAAAATTGGGAGTTATGAATATCTAATTAAAGGGGTATTTAGATCACCATATATCTTCGAAGTTTCATGCACATGCAAACTGCTTTTATGAATTGGTTCAAATTCCGAGTGACTCCACATAGGAAAATGTGTATCCTTATCAACACGACACTCCCTTTTGTGCTAATAAGAATATATAAAAAATAATATAAAAGGCTTAAATAAGGAGACATAAAACTAGAAGGAAAAAAAAAAGGGATCAAAAGCAACCCACTACAATAAATAGATAATTAAATTGATATGAAATGAACCCAGTATCTGTGTATGGGTTTTTAGGGAGTTTTTATAATGGGTATGGGGGTTATGAAAGTGCCTTTATACCCATTTTATTAATGTTAAGTGATTGTTATGAGGGCATTTTTAGTATATATTTACATATATATATATATATAAATATATTATATAAAATAAGGAAAGGTACAAGTGTCATAGTGGGGCCTAATACTGTCCAAGCTTGGCCCTCAAATCTCATGGCCTGCAAAAGAGAAAAAAAGGTCCAAGCCTAGACCTAAGGCTTTTTTCTTAGAAACAAAGCCCTCACTGTTAGGGCCTTTTGATGGCCGGGCCATGGCGGCCCCTTATCTCAAGGCCAAATTTACATGCCCAGTGATAGGGTTCACTCCCACATAAGTCGAGTAGGAACCAATCTGCTGGGCTTGTATTAATAGAAATAATTAAGATGGCAATGGGGAGCATCTGGTATAGGTTGGGATAAACCTAAATCCGTCATGTCTTAAGTTTATCTCATTCCAAACTTGACCCGTCTCATGTATGTGATACCAAACTGCCCCATTTGGGTTGGGTCGGGTCGAATTTAAAGGTTAAGTATTGTAAAATATATAAATGCATGGAAATGAATGTAGAGTTCAAAAACAATACTTTCTCTTCACACGTGCATTGAATTAATGCCCAACACCACTTGAACTGTATTAGTTTAGTTTATAACTTCAATAAGAAACAAATATTATATTATATATATGTCTCGTAATGTCTTGTAATAAGGTGGGAGATGTTTTTATAGGAGTATCTCCTTTATATATATATATATATATATAAATTTTAAAGGCTGCGGCAGGTATAGCAACAAAATCCTTACCCACCCTGAATGAAGAATGTCACCGCCAAACCCCCATCTAATAGGACCGGGGCGGGGCGGTGGCGGTTCCATTTAAACCGGATTCATTGCCATCCCTTGCAATAATGTAATCTTCTCAGACCAATGGAGTCAATCTGTGCCTGCACCAGTGAAGTTCTCCATTATTTAACGCCTGATATCCTCTGCCAAAGGCCACTAAAGTAGTGAAGGGCCCAGCTGATGGCTGTTTCATCTGTAGGCCTACCACAAAATGACAAAGAAAAAAAGTAGCTTTACTGCTTTCAATATTCTACTCAATCAATCTAGTCATAAAAATAATAAGTGGATATAAAATACTACTTAAAGCAATATCCATTTGTTACAAAAGAAATAAGAGAGAGATCCTCCACAGAAGATCAGGCATAAGAAAGATTTAGCCGACGATTTTTGTTGAAGTCATTGTGAGAAAGGAGGCTTTTTAGTCAATTGTTTATTTGTGAGAAATGATGCTTATTTCAAGAAAACTAGCCAGTGGTGAATGCCATAGCAATAGAACGTCGCACACAGCATAGTGTGATGCCCACGAAAAAATCAAAAGAAAAGCGGACAAAGGAAATAAAAAAGGGGCATACTGCAGAGGTTAATGGTGTCCCTTTTCCACCTGCGGAAGAAACAATGAAAACGACCTCTCATGTCTCATCCTACAGCTTGTTAAAATGTTTTTTTTTTTATCTCGAGCAGACAATAACAAAAGGGGGAAAAGGAGGGGAATAATATAGGAAGAGACCCAACACAGAAAAAACTAAAACTAAAAATAAAAATAAATGATAACAAAGAGTAGCAGAGGCTCTCTTTTAGTTTTACGGAAGTCAAAATTGAAAGCACACATTGGCAGGGCCGAGCTGTGGTGCAGGGTGGTTGTATCCTGTATCCAGTCCTGCCAAGAACCTTGGGATTAAGCATCGAGCAATGGGTGGAACTCACCCTTAAGAGAGCGTTGCGTGGCTCGTATCCCAACCACTTGTTGCAATTGCTGCAAATATTCAACTTTCACCAACGTCAACGCGGTCTTTGCTCCTAGGCTTCACGCATCGGTTCGCATCATTCCTTACATTTATTTAATTTATTTAACAGCAGCCATTGTCATTGTAGCTTTATGTTCAAGAGAGGTGTATAGCTTCACAGTTCATAGTTTTTTTTTACTTTGTGTTCATCTAGGAATCTATCTATCCTTGAAGCCTTTGTCCATCATCACGCCATGGCCACGTCCAATGTGCATGAACCACCAAGTAAAGAATACGATGAGCCTATCACTGTGGTAGAGAAAGGGTGGAAGAACATTCACCTCACTCAATACCAGGGGCATTGGATGAGTCCTCAATATATTCCAGCGGTAATGGCATTTCGTGAACACTTCGAATCTCATAGTGATGACATAATTACTCACAACCCAACCTAAATCTGGCACAACATGGTTGAAAGCTCTCACCTTCACCGTCACAAACCGTAATCTTCATGACTTTGACAACCATCCTTTGCTCAAAACCAACCCTCATGACCTTGTTCCTTTCCTTGATATTGAACTCTATGCCAATGGCCACATTCCGGACCTTACCAACCTCCCCTCCCCACACCTCTTCGCCTCCCATTTACCATACAATCTGCTACCAACATCAATGATTAAATCCGATTGCCGAATCATTTATCTGTGTCGAAATCCAAAGGACACCTTTGTTTCCATGTGGAAGTTCAATAACAAGTTTCTACCAGAGGATGCACCCATTCCAATACAAGAGGCATTTGAGTTGTTCTATAAAGGGATCACTCCCGGGGGCCCCTTTTGGGAGCATGTATTGGGGCACTGGAAGGCTAGCTTCGAGAGGCCTGAAAGAGTCTTGTTTATCAAGTATGAGGAGCTGAAAGAAGATCCCACGTTCCATTTGAGAAGGTTGGCTGAGTTCTTGGGCTGCCCATTTTCTCCGGAGGAAGAGAGACGAGGGATAATAGAAAAGATACAAAGGCTGTGTAGCTTTGAGAATCTGACGAGTTTGGATGTTAATAAGAGTGGAAACACGAGGATAGGGATCAAGACTGAAAATTACTTTAGGCGTGGGGTTGTTGGGGATTGGGTGAATCATTTGACGGCTGACATGATCGAAAGACTGGATCAACTCACCCTACAGAAATTTGGGTGCTTTGATTTGGTCTTCAAAGAATGATCTATGAACTTCTTTTGTGAACGTGGAATACTTCAAATCTTCTATGAAGACAATGGTGTGAGTTTTCTATCCCTTTTATGTCTTGAGTTTTTTTTTTTTTTAGGTAAAATTTTATGTCTTGAGTTGTCTGCTCACTTTGGTTGTTTTAGCTGAGGACTTGTGATGTTATCTGTGCAGTTCTTTTGGTAAATGGTGTCATGACTCATGAGCCAAGAGGCATGTTTACCAAAAAAAAAACAAAAATTGACCTGCCAGTCTGGGTATCAATAAATGTTACATGTGCTATTATCAAAATGTAGTTGGAATATGTTTTTATTGCACTATCCCTCTTGTTATCTTCCATTTTTATTTTGAACAGACTCTCCCACTCCTTGTACCCGCAAAATAGTATCTCATACTCAACATAATTTTCAAGCACCACTAGTAGAAGCATGCATTAAGAGTCCAACGAAATAAAAAAAAAAAAAAAAAAGTGAGTACTTTAGGGCTGTCAAGATGCGGCTAGTCCTTAGATTGTCCAAGCTCTAGACTCATGTATGCGGGATAGGTTGAGGCAGGCCAAAGACTTTTGGAGGCCTACACTATCAATGCCGTTAGTCAGCTCTCGTGGGCTAGGACAACACAAAGGTCAAGCCCAGGATGTGTAGAAAAGAAAACAATTTCTAGTTATTTTCTACACCAACATTGGATACCTTGTATAAACTTGCCTGGCCCTTGGGGATTCTCAGGGGAAAAAACCCCTCATTGTACGGGGATTTTTTTGGACTAAGCCAGATACCCCCATAAAAGGGACCTCGAGGGACTAACCACGAGGGTGAAAATGGATGGACCCATTCACTTGAGAATTAGCCCTCGTTGTTTGAGAAGCTCCCCTACCCCAGGGGTGAGGGTGGTCGTGGCAACACAACTTCTTGGTAGAAACTAACGATAAAAGGAAGATGATTTAAGTCAAACATGGAATGCATTTGGAATGTTAAGGTGGATCATTATCAGCAGCAGGCAAAAATTGTTTGTTGATATATATATTTTTTTTATTATTATTATTATTATTTTTTGTTAAACAAAGAAACAAGCCTCAATGTCAACTCGTTAATGATCCCATAGCTTAAAAACAACCATTTACAAACACACATTTCTGTTGACATTTTTTTTACGGAAAAAGCGACTAAAGTCAAGTCTAGAAAGAAAATACCAGTTACAAATACACATTTGAATTGACATCGAGAGTAGCAAAATAGTGAAGTATTGGAACCAGAAACTAAACTCTCATAGGTGATTGAGATTAAAAAAAAAAAAAAATCCTTTTTAGTGGATGAGACATTTCAGAAGAGTCGTAGCGGATGAGGAAGATGGGATACACATACAAATCCTTTTTAGTGTAAGGGCCCATATGCTGACTTGGATGAAGGGAAGAGAGAGTTGGTTTCTTTTCTTACCAATTGTTTTCTAACTTCAAGGAAGAAGAATTCAATTGAGGATGGAATGAAGCCCTAATTTTATAGATTTAATTATGCAATAACTTTTTTGCAAACATGACCATATATTGGTTTAAATGAAGGGTGTCTTCACCTAAGGGATACGATTACCAAGAGTTGCTATTCAATGGTCACTTGTAATGGTTACAAATAAGTTGGACTAGGCCACTGAGACCAGAAACAACTATACTATCTTGACCAAAATGGAACAAATGGGTCGGCCCCTCAGAATGAGGAGGTCCAATAAAAGGAGCTTTCACGTTTGCTCAAATAATTTCCAACTCCCAAGTAACTATTGTCTGTAATGACGTTGAATTATATTTTTTTCAATAACTAAACCAGTTCTTCTCCCATTTATATTTTCTCTCCCTCTTTCATGTTTCAACACCTATATCCATATGCTGCTCTCTTTACACTTGTCTAGAATTGAGAAGTCAGGCTCGGGTCGCATTTGTGGGTCTAATAGTACGGGGTGTTCCTGGGTTGGATCAGACATGGCTGAAGCATGTCCAGGCCTGGCCTGGCCCGAGGACGTCGTGAATGCCAGGCCCAAGCCCTCCCATTTAGTCAATGAGCAGCAGGGGCCGAGGGACAATTGCCCCCACTCAACTTTGGAGGGTTGTTTGAAGTTATGGGACTAGTTTTAACCATTTTATGGTCCCTTACAATTTTGTCCCAACTCATCTATTTCTTTTCTTCTACATAATGAGAGAACTTAAAAGGGCTTAAGGATACTTTTGTCTATCACTTGGTTGCAAAAGAGTAAGTAAATCATCATCTCCAAATTTTAAGGAGAGATTGTGTCACATCCCGGTCCCGAGAATTCCCAGATTAGGGTGGTACCCGAGGTGTGACACGCGTACTCCCGTGAACTCGCACCTATTCCGGACCAAATCCGAATTCACGAAGGAGAAATTTCCACATTTCACGTGTGAGGATTACTCACCGACACCTGTCAAACAACATTTATTTGCAGAAGCATGTATATCATCAATAACAAAGCCATGAGTAGTCTATTAATCAATCAAATATATTACCATTAATCTATAACAAAGCTAATAATTTAAACCTCTTAAAAGCATAGTACACAAATACTCTAATGAATATCTTTAGATGCTTATCTCAATGGAACATAATCCTAATACAAATGCAAAATAAAACTAATCGTATGCATTACCTGAAGCAAAGTGCAAGATTAAATGTCTAATCTTAAATCCATCAATACACTCTTGTACGTACTCCGGCGGTCATAGGTAACCAATATGCTTACCAATCAAATCTCTAATCTGAATGGTTATTAGTAATTCTCTTCAGTGTCCGGGATCCCTGTGACACCAAGTGTAGCACCATGAATACAACGATTCGACAAGATATATGAGCAATTAAGATTCAACACATGTTATTCAAATTTCGAATTTAAAGACGAATAAAATAAAGAGACCAAATAAAAGTCAACTAGGCACATTGTGCATTATGAATAAATCATGCTTTATCGAATCAATAATCGAATACTCACTTTCTAGTTGGCTACTACATTTTCTCATCCTCTCCGATAGAGAGCGAATCTAGTTGGGATGTCACCAGCGGCCCGACCAAAGGCTAGCTGGCTACCCAGTTCTGGAGTTCCGGTGTTCCAGACGACATACTGCAGTAGTCTCGAATAACTAAACCAAGTTTAACCCCGTTAGGTATCATAAGGTCAAAGCTAAGTGGTGCCGAACTATTCGAATCAAATAATAATAAAATGGAGTAAGACTTTACGAATCGAATCATTTCTAATCCATTGTTTCATTTCCTAGTCTCAAATCATTTCTAATCGAATCAAATCACATACTTACTCCTTTCGAATAACACATCAATGGATGATAACATTTGTAATACAATTTGTGAAATAATACGAATAATGCAATAATAATAATAATCATGTGAATATTTAAGGTCAATAATGAATTAATCCCAATATGCAAATGCAAATAAATTAATGGAATCAAGAATATTTACTAGCCAATCCTAATCTAACTACCCGTCGTCTCTAACCATCCATTTCAATGTAACTTTAGATAATTTGATGCACATGCTACATTTTCTTGATGTCACGTTGTGTATTTGTGAGGTACATCGAATTTCTCTAAATCAACACCCATGGCGAAGTTCTAGACGAGACAGATAAGCACATGAAATAATCTCAGCCCAAGATTCTCATGTGTTACAATTTCCATTGGACAATGATAGTCGGTGATGGGTACCATTCTATGGACCTACAAGGTCAATCCTTTGCAACCTAGAAACTTATTAGTTTAGTGTTTATGTCACAATTATCCTCAGGGATTGATTATGAAGAGTTTAGGCCTTTTGAAGTGGGAGTAACTCCCTTAGTGGCCAATGGTTCCAACCTAGGAGTCCAACTAGAGTTAAAGTCCCTTTTTCCAAAAGAGATAAGGCCCGTTTCAATGGTCCTAATATTTACTTTCTCTCCCAATCTTTGGTCATTAAGTGGTGTATACCACTGGATTCCACACTTCAAGAGCTTTCCAACGGTATGTGGAACTCGAAAATCCGATATACGGATAAAAAGTTATGGCCATTCGAAGTTGGCATGTCGGGCCCAATAGGCCGATCCGCCCGAGCGGGCCCAATCCGGCCGGCCCAATTATGGGCAATTTCTGAGTCTGAAAGTGTCAGGTTGCAGCCATTCTTCTCCCATTTCAATTATCAACCATTCTTAGACCATGTTAGACATGATTTGAGCCCCCAAAGCTCCATGTACAAGCTAATTTTATCAACCCACATCCATTCCATTATCCATTAACACTCATATCTATAGAACCCATTTCACATTATGAATCCCATTCAATTAAAAAGGCTGAATTTTGATATTCAAGGGAAATATAGCATTCAATCAAAGAATCAATTAACATGCATAAATCCAATTTGCTCATACTTGCCTCTTTTTGGTCCCTTTCACTCTAATCTTTTCCTTTGGCTCAAATCAAGTAAAATCTCCAATCTCTAAGCTCAAATGTAAGCAAACCTCCAAATGCTAACTCAATCACAAATTCCTACAGTGGTGAAATGCAATAATGAGAGCTAATTAGCATATATGCAACTAAGGATTCCTACAACCCATTTTCGCTTGGAGGGTCATTTAAAAGTTGGTTTCTTACCAATGGAGAAAAAGAAAGAAGATGGTGATGTAAGAGATGAGATTCTACAATGGCTAAAGCTAGAAAGAGAGAGAAGAAGATGTATGCACTTCTTAAAAATCCTAGTTACCATGTCAAGTAATATTAAGTGATTAGGAGAGAAAGATGGTTACCAATGGACTGTGTAGTGGGTTGGAAGAGGTGAATGAGAGCTTGTAGGAGTTAGAGATGATGTTGAAGAAGAAGATGTAGTCTAAGGCACCCACATGCATGAGCTCCCTTTGATGCTTTGAGAAGAAGAAGAAGAGGAGAGAAGAAGCCCTAGACTGGAATGTATGAAGAAGGAAGAGTCTCTGCCAAATGAAATGAAAAGATGGAAGGGGACGGTGGCTGGGTTCATTTTAAGTGATAAATTTTGTTCCATTGCATTCAAGTCCACCTTTTTGAATAAAATCTGGGAAAAGGGCTTTTGTGTTTAAATGGGCTTGGATTTGGGTTGGGTTTGGAGATGGGCTGAGTTGGGTCTAATGAGTTGGGTCTAATGTGGAAATGATGTAGGGATGATGTTTGATGAAATGCACTTGAAGACCCACTAAAGCTATAAATACACATACATGATTGAAACTATAAAAATGTCATAGCTCTAACTAACTTTGGTCAAACCCCACTAATCCAATTAATCCTTCACAAAACCAACCAAAACACAATTTAGGCACTCAATCAAGCTTAATTAAGTGCTAATCAAACTTGGGTGGGGTCGGGGTTTTACAGATTGCTACTTGCAATCAATCAACTAAATTTTTTCCTCCCAATTTCTCTCCCAAAGATTTTCATTCCAGTCAATTTTGGAGAAGTATTTTATGGTAAATATATTTGGCTATCTTGGCTTCTTCTTTGGATTGAGTTTCAAACCCTTATCCATGATTGAATCACAAAGAAATCTATGGTTAAACTACTACTAAATTAAATCAAGGGCTAGCGAGATAATGTCAATAGAAATCCAAGCCATTAAAAATTCAGTCGCTCTCCTTAATTAGTTTAGTTGTCCCAAAATCTTATTCAAATAGGAGTTTGTCCCACTTTATTGAGAATGTGATTAAAAATATTATGTGCTCAATCTAATGGTGGGGTTAACTCTTAGTGGAGGAAAATTTGGCGAAACCGCCTAAGGGGATGGTGTTTATTCTAAGTAGCATTGATATTATACCTTGATTATTCATTTCTTTTTAATATTAGTAAATTGCTATCAATGGTATGCTGTCAATCATCTATACTATTGCAAGCATCATGCCCCACAAAAGATTACAAGTAATCAATTAATGAATTTTCAATCATTTACATCTATAATAAGCATTGTGGCACATTAAACGATCATAACTAACCGATCAATTTATTCCTTAATAATGGATAGATCTGTTGACAAGTGATCTATCTGGCATGGGCCCTACTTTAATTCGAGTGATATGCAATTCCTAGTCCTAAGTGTGTAAATAATTATTTCAAGCAGTTTGGATTCATTATGTGGTGTGCCATATTATTTTTGTATATTAACTATCCTTAAAGTTTTTGAGAAGTTATGTCTTTAAAAGCATTTAGGTATTTTTGAATAGGATCTTATTTTTTTGGATATTATTAAAAATTATGAATAAATAAATAAAACTTAAAATGATAAGCAAAAAACTTATAAATATATAAAATTATTATCGATCCCCTCTAAAAAAAAGAGTTTTATTATTCAGCTGCTAGTCAACTATTGGTTGGCCCCACTTGAAGAAAAACCCGACTCCGTCACTGATGAGCAGGCTAAACTGGGCTTTTTAGCAATTATTTGGACACATAATCACCAACTTAATTAAGTATTCTGTATTCTAGTCAAGCTGGGCTTTGGGCTTCCTATCATTTAATCCAAGCCCGGCTAAGATTTTAAATAAACGCATATTATATACCCAGGCACGGTCCAAAGTTGGCTGGCCATGAAATGGGCCCTGGCAGGTTCAGCTCATGTGCACCCCTATGCAAAAGCATGTATATATATACCAAGTTCAAACCTCTCCTAGTTATCAAGCGGGATAAATATGTTAATCCTAACCCACCTTGAAAGTTAAAAATGCGTCAACTTGAACTTGGAATTAGCAGATAAATTTTAAATTTGGTTATCGGGTATGATCAAGAAATAGGTATTACCAACCTTAGTCAATGCTAAGTGGAATGAGCAAATCTCAGTAAAAACTGTAGCTAGGTCAACACTGGTCAAATTCCATTCCTTACAAGTTTTTCTTTTCATTTCTTCTTCTTTCTGTTTTTTTTTAACCTTTTGACTCATTCAAGTGATATTCCTTTTATTGCTTGAAGATCTCCAATGAGAATAACCTCCATATGAGTCAAAAGATTAATATAATTTTCCAGTAACTTTTTTGGAATTCTAATCAGCCGATAATTTCTCGAGCCAGACCATGATTCCTAGCTTGTCTTCTAATCACGAGCATGAGCATGCAATATAACAACACTTCTGTAAGGGTATCATAACCACCATACATGCAAATTCTCTGGGGTTGTTTGTAAATGTTATATACAAATGATGCACGTGTGAAACACATTACCATATTTATGGAAATTGCCATTTTCACATGAGTAAATAAGTACATCCAACAAATCTATATGTATTTTGATTCTTTAAATGTTTTTTTTTATTATAAATTTCTCAAAATCTTTGAAGAATTACGATATGAAATCTTTATATCTTGATGTCTCCCATCAATACAAGAACACCGAACGGATTATATCATAAATTGGGGACCCATAGAAGCCCAAAAGTCTATAGGTTGGGACTATTTTATAAATTATTCAAAACTTTTGAAGATTTAAAACAATCAGCTTCAAGGTCTTGAGGTTATTTAGTTCAATAAACACATTCAATGGTTTGAATAAAAAAAATAGATACCATTGGGATCAAAAAAAGATACTAAGGTCTTTGATGGACCCTATCTGAAAAAAAAATCACCACATAAAACCTATACCAATGTTTTTTTTTTTCCCCCAAAAAGGTCCCATTAAATTTGCAATTGAACCTTAAACAAAGACGCTGGTCACCATTATGGCCATATATTATAGTAGATAATGACTGAAATCAATTCATATGAATCCGTACAAAAACAAAATTCATATGAATCATTCAAGGCTCACAGTGTAGATAATGAATGAAATCAATTCATATGTATCCTTCTAGGCTGACAAGACATGGGGACAGAACTCAGTATAGATTAAGATAAAATGAAATCTCCAATACGAGGCAGTTGCAATTTGTTGTTTTTGGGGTAGTGATATTAAATGCGAAACAAAACATGGCCAGAAATCTTCAATAAGAGGTGGTTCCAATTTACTGTTTTTGGTGTAATGATATTGACTACAAGAGAAACACATGGCTAGTAAATGAACGAATGGGGGTATGGAAACGCTCACCTATTCAGAAACGTAAACGTTGTAAAGGCTAATTGTAGGATCATTTTTAGCTTTTTCAGCAGCAGAATTGGCCCTCTGATTACAAAAGGGCCCCAGTACCTCTGGTAGTGTGGGACTTTACATACCCAGTCTTATAATCGCCAAACAGAGAAGATCCCATTGTAAAAGGAATTCACTGGTTGCGGTTGCTCAAGTACTGTATTTGGCATCCATGGACACTAGGGTGAGATTGGTTTTTATCTGTCTTCCAATTTATCTTTTCATTAACATGTGATATTGAAAAAAAAAAACTTTCTTTTTTATTATTATTGTTTTGCCGAGTTGTTGCATTGGAAAACCCACAAATCGATCCTTGGACATGTTTGTGATACTAACATAACAACACCACTCAACTATGAGTGTGTTTGCTAAAAACAAGTATGTTTAGATGCTCTACTTTCATAGAGTACAGTTTTTTGTTTTTGTTTTGTTCATTCCATCTTGTGTGGGCCTTATTCTCGTGATTTATTAACTTGTTTCGGCCAATATAAATGAGGGTGAAATGGATGGGATCTTTTTGTTTCATCGATATGTATTTTTCTATTTAGAAAATAAGTAAATAAATAACAAACCATACCCTGAAGAACCGCTCCTTACCCCATTGGTAAGGAATTGGGTTCTTAATGGGGAGGTTAGGGGTTCAACCCTCACTTCCTCCTTTTATAATCCTGCATGTGTATATGTTGTAGAAGCATGGGAACCTAGACACGAAATGTTTAATTTTATTAAAATCCATGATGAATAATTGGCTAAAGTTTGACCCATAGTTGTTTTTCACCTTATCAAGAGCATGAATGGTTTTGAGGAACCCAAGGAAATTAAAAAAAATAAAAAAAAGGAAAGAAAAAATTGACTGCTTGTAAAACTCATGATGGGCACATATGTTTTCCAACAGTTTTACGCTTTTTCTCATGGCTTTCTCAATATCCATGATGAAATTAGGAGGAGAAAATTGGCCCTGTATCCATTTCTAGCCTTCCAAAGAATGTGAACATTTCAGATCGCGAATTAGGGCCCTACAGAAGTCCACAAGGCATATCTAACAGTCATAAGCATTTCGTGAATTTAACAAAATCCGTGATGAATCAATGGTCAAAATTTGATCCTCTAGTTGTTTTTAGCCTTGGGTGAACGATTCAAAAACACGATTTAGAGGCCACAATAATGAAAAGATTGAAAAGTTTGACTGCCAAAATTTGTATTTTTTTGCATTGTAGTGGCTCCTTTCCGTGCTTGCAATGATTTTGTTAGTCCAATGGGGGTGGGCTCTGATTATGGAAATTTGTGAATTAGGGATTTTGGCATCCATTTTCTCAGTCCTTGTCTACACCAAACATGGACTTTCCTTGATAGCAAGGAAAATAGAATAGGATTTCTCTCTGAAGATTTTTACCAAACGTGCCTAGTGAATTTTCTTAGCAATTACCATCAATCCATTGGTGAGGCTTACTTTTAAAATCATTCCAACCATCTTATTTATCATTGATGTAGTGTGTCAATGAAGTCGCTTTACCATCTTCATAAACCCAATCCTTTTTTAGCTCAAGTGGTGAGGCATCTCCTTATCCAGCTATAGAACCCGGGATAGATCTTTTAGATCTGCTGGATATGGACTTAGGTAGCTAGTAACGTGTGTGTGTGTTGTGGGGGCGGGTGGGGGGCACCAAAAGCAACAAAAATAAAAAATAAAAAATGATATTGTAATGTTAGAGGCTTCTAAAGAAAGAACCTTGTTTTTCCAGACAAGCCGCCTTATTTTTTATTTTTACCAAAACATCCGTGAACCAATTGCCAAAATATACATAACTGTGGGTTTTTATAGACAAATGGCAAGAATATACTTTGTTTAAGCTTAGCAAATGTTACTAACTCAACTCAAGTTGAGGTCCTAGTGCGTGAATGGGTTGCATTGATCAAAATTGGGTCCCTACATAAAAGCTCAAATAGGAGTGTCCCTTCTTTTCTTTTTCTTTTTTTTTTTTTTTTTTTTTTGCAAAGTCATCATTTGAGTTTGTTTCCAATTGTAAATTGGTCAAGAACAAAAGGTTAGAGAATATAGTTACCTTTTGTACAGCTTGAGTGTTATGTTTAGGTAAAACACAAAAGATAAAAGCATTCTTGAGGTTGTGTAAAAATGTAGGAGTCTTTTGTGAACCCCATACAATATATATATAAGTCTTAATACAAAATGCCAACACACTAACGGTTGAGTGGTATTGGCACCTTGGTATCACACTAGTGCCTAGGGATAGATCCCTGCGTCTTCAAGTTCAAGGGCGTAGCCGCATATATTGTTATGAGGGCAATCGCCCCTGTTGGACCTAGGTCCATCTCTAAAAATTGATTGAAAATCTTGGGTCTACCTCCAAAATCTACATGAAAATTTTAGGTCTGCCACCAAAACTCACATGAAAATCTTAAGTCTGACAAAAAAACCCAATTACTTGTTTGGGTTCGCTCTCCTTAAACTAAAATCCGAGTCATCCACTATTTAGGTTGATAGTATTAATATGGCCGGTGCAATAAAAACCCTCTTAACATAATATATATCATCAATATGTATCGATTTTAATAAGATCTCTCCCTATGTGTGTGCACGTACATACGTGTGTGCATATATAAGCGCGTGTGCATGTGTATGCACTGTATGTATGTAATTTGGACAATGGCGGACCCAAAGGTTTTATTTGAGAGGTGCGGGCCTAAATAGGAGATTGTATTTTAGGAACAAACCCATGATTTTTATGTGGGTTTTGGGGGTGGACGTGGGATTTTTTTGTAAAATTTTAAAGTAGAGCTAGAGTTTACACTATGATTTTAGAAGCGGACTAAGGTTCAATGGGTGCGTTCGCCCCCACACGGATGTACTTTAGTCCACCTCTGAACTTAGACCCATACTTGAATGTCAATCGAGTCCAAAAGGAGAGCCTATATCCAGAATTTCAGATCGAGACCATTTGCGTAATTTGGTGATCGGAGATTCGTTGACCTGCATACTCCAAAACCTCACACATACCTACTCTCTTATGTACACTAATCTCAATTTGATTGTTGGTTTTCAGATGACCGACCAAGGGGGTTAGGACCCATATTAGAGACACCATCCCTTGGAAATGAATTAGGGATGTAAACGGGTCAGTTCTAACATGAACCATTGTCACATCCCGGTCCTGAATCACCCTGGCTTACGGTAATCCCCAAAGTGCGACACGTGTACTTCCTTAATATTATACCTATCTCGAGTCAAGTACAACATCACGAAGGAGAAAATTCATCTTTTCCACTTGTGAGTCTAACTCACTAACACCTGTTAATAACATTTAATAGTGAAACCATCTCAATTAATATACAACTAAGTACCATTTCATTGAACAATCTATTTAAAGTTAAAGTATCAAGTTTATACAAAAGACATAAACACATTAGAACCAAAGTATGGATTACAAAAATCACCCTACAACCCTATACAAAAGATATCTCCAACTGTTTCTTTGTACCTATCTAGAGTGACGCACACAAAAAGAAGTTAGTTACACTCTACAATTCAGCTCTAAAAAAGAATTAGCCACATCGTTCCCCGGTGGACAACTACATAGGCCCATTATCTGGCCACCCCTCTAATCCTGGAGGAACCTCTTCATTCTCCTCATCTCCCTCCTGGGCCTCCTCAGGATCGGGAGTTGCATCTGCGTCTATGACACCAAAAATAGAATCTCAATACGACAATTTAGCAAGTATAGGCATTAATAAGGAAATACAAAATGTTTCAAAATGGATTAAATGACAATTGATCAAAAGATGTCGATATCAAGTAATAACTAGGGAATTGTACCAAAATCAAATAATTCATACTTTACGAATCAAATGGAGAATAAACATAATAATTTAGCTACTACATTGAGCTCCTCCTCTCAAAAGAGAGTGAATCTAGTTGGGATGTCACCAGCATCCCAGCCAAAGGCTGACTAGCTACTTAGGTCTGGAGTTCCGGTGCTCTAGATGATTTATTGCAGTAGTCTCGAATACTAAACCGAGTATAACCCTATCGGGTATCGCAAGGTCGAAGCTAAGTAGTGCCGACTCAATCGAATCAATTAATAAATGAATGTGAATAAAGTTTCCATACATATAAGCTCATAATCTCAAATTGAATCAAATAATAATTGTTCGCATTCATATTGTTTCAAAGGAATCAACTCCGAATAATAATCGAATTAAAATACATCAATATATTATGCATTTATAAACCAACCTTGAAGTCAATGGTAATATCCAACTCAATATTGGATAGGAAACTTGAGTTTATCCCAGCCTCATTGAGATATCTCATGCTCTTAGAGGTTTCCGTTGGTCATAGAAATTGTTAAAGTGCCAAATGATAGCCCTACAAGGCCTCCCATTAATTTTTCTTAATTTAAATTGGGTGAACATTCTGTATCAGGTTCTGTGACTCATTCCCCATGGAGAGGAGTTTCCTTCACTTCCAAAAACCCATTTTTAAACTTCTCCAAACCACATCCCTGCAGCAAATCAGAGCCCGCATGCTCTCCTTCACATAACCAGTCCATTCATCACACATCATCTCCCAATCAACCTTATAAAAGGAATTAAACGCATTTCATATTCATTCTACATAAGAGGCTAAATTAGAACAAGAATAGAATTCTTAAATCATTCGAAGAATAGACATATGTAATCCAAGTTAAAGCTTATATTTGCCTCTAACCAAGCTTTCCAAACCTTTCTCTAATCTTTGCTCATATGACTCAAAAACCCCAAATAGAAACCTTGACAAGAAATCCAAATGAAAATGCTAATGAATGTTTATGTATGACTACGTAAGAGTCTCTTGACTCTATTTCAACTCAAAACATAAACTAAAAAGGAGTTTGGTTCTTACCTTAACAAGAATTCCGAATATGGAGTTAGAGAAGAAAATAGTTCTTGGAAACAAAGAGTAGAAGGAGATGAAGGAGTTGAGAGAACTCCAAGTTGTCTCTCCAAACCTAAGCAACAACTCACTCCTAGCAAGTGGGAAAGAAACGAGAAGAAATAGAGAGGAAAGATGAGAAAAAATGGGTCCTTCTCTCCCAGCCACAGTGAAAATCGAATGGAATGAAATGGGTTGAGTGTTTTGAAGTGATAAGGATGCCCATTTTGTACAAAGGTCCACTAAATTTGTGTATTTTCATATTAAGTCAAACGATGGCCTACTTACTCAACGGTTGATCAAATAAAGTAGAGTCCAATACAAAAATTAACGTACTCTTCAAGATACACGTGATGATGCCAAGATGACGTGCATATGATGCAAAAATAGAAAATCCTCATTTACATAAATACCTTAATTAGTAACTAACTATAATTAAATCTATTAAAACATAATTAGTTATTACTAAATAATTTTAATTCGGGTCGATGTGTAACAACTATACTAAACTTGTAACCAAGCCCGTATTTAAATTTCCTAGAGGACTGAGATCCAATATCAAAATAGGTTTTGACTTCTAGCTCATTATTATATTTTTTTTTCTTAAAATAAAGACATCAATAAACTTACAATCGTGCATCAAGTCTACTACCTCTAAGACTAAATATAAAAAATGAACAACTAAAGTTGATTTTAAACTATAATATAAAAATTAAAGACTCGTATATTGGGGTCTTAGGTCAATATATGGGTCGGAACCTAAATGGATCTGGAATGGGGTCCGTTTATCAATCAGTACCTAAATTGGGTTTCGGACCTAGACCCGTTTATGAATCAGAATCTAAATTAGGTTCCAACCGCGGGTTTTACATGTCAGAACTTTCAGATAATCGGAGGAGTGAGCATCCGCTTGCATTCCTTCATATAATGTTTGCTAGCTCCTGTAAGAAACTTTGTCCTTGAGATATAATATCAACTCCTAGGGTAAGAAATTGTCCTAGAAGACGTAACACCGGCTACCTCAAATGGATCAATTCTCAATAAAAACAATGAAAATTTTTTTGTGCAGGGAATTTTAATGAGTTCCATCATCTTATGTTTTGCTACCTCGGCGTCAGCCCGCTTTATGGGAGACTCTAGTCTCCATTCTGGTGTTATAGCCGTGACAGCTGGAGATGCAAATGGAGATACCCAGGTAAAAGAAAAATTACACAAAAAAGCTCAAAGAAAAATGATAGAGGAAGAAACCACTCTCCCCATCTCTCTCCCTAGGTTGTAGAAGGGCCTCAATCAGGGATGGAAGGAGGGTGGTTACCCTCAATTTTGTGGGTTCACTCTCAAAACAATGAGGGTTGTGGAGCTCAATAATGGGGCTCATCTATTCAAAATCCAATCATTTAAAAATGAAGATCCGCTCCTTCAAAGGCTTGAGTCCAAGTTTTATGCCAATAGGAGTTGGACTTATTAGAAGATCGGGCATATGGCATTCATTCTTAATCATATATGTTCAATTTTATAATTCTTATATGAGATCAGCACTATTAGAGTAAAACTCGGAAAAACTCCACTAAAGAGGAGGGAGTTTATCTTGAGCAGTTGGGATATTCAGCAGATGGGCTTGACCATGAGGTTCCACACCACTCACAAGAAGTGTGAGTGAGACATTCAAAGGATCCGGAATCCTAACTCCACATTATTATTACATTGGTACCTTAAAGCTATCTTTTCATAATTTAGTGAATAGATTTAGATTTTTCCCTCAACCATCTGTGCCTAATGTAGGCAATATAGCCCATCAAAATGGACACATATTTCTACCAAAAAAAAAAAAAAAAAAGAAAAAGAAAAAGAAAAAAGGAGTACATTTAACCTATTAATAGAATTTCATTAATTAATAGTAGTTGGATTGATTTGCATGTGATTCATGCTACATTGGTACTACTTTTATTAGAGTGAGATACATATCTCAATGTTAAAACTAGGAGAAAACATTATTTTGAGTGGTTTGGATTCATTATAGTGAGCCCTATTTTTCCATATTTTAACTTTCTCACAAAAATTTGAGATATAATGTTTAGAGAAAATGTTGAGTTATTTTCAAATTTAAAATTTATCTTGAAATATTATTAAAAAAATGATTTGCAATGCATCAATGATTGACTATTGCTTGCCCACTTGCAAGAAAATTCTGGCTCCGCCACTAGATCTAATCAGTTATATGATTTACTTAACTAATCGAACTTGGGTATGGGTCTCAAATGAATTCAGTTGTGCATGTATATCATCATTAAAGCCTTGCACCGACTATGATGAGTTACCAATATGAACTTTTTATTTTCATTCTGGTCTATCCTGGGCCAAGCCCAAGTGAAGGAGGAGCATAGAACTTTTGTCAAATCTACAATATGAGAGTGCATGTGTGTGCATATCTTTTAAGAACCTATTTAAACCTATTTGCATACATAAATATGCATTGTATATCATATTATATAAGTGGAATTCTATAAAATGCTCATTTTAAGAACACCCCTTTTCAATCCATATTTAAGGGCGTGGGGCCAGCTTCAAGTCAATTCAACCCAATTCCATAAAACTATGAATTGGCACAAATCCAAAATTTATTCTTTTAGTAACGTTATTCACTCTTAGATAAAAAAAAAAAAGGAAAGAAACAAAAAACCAAAAAGAAAAAGAGACCTAAACTGCATGGTGTGTAGCCTTTAACTTTAGGACTTAAATCTAATGGCTTGTATCATTTGACTGGATTATAACTTACATTTACCTCATTTTACTTTTAGACATTTCTATCACCCCCAGGCCCCTTGGTTATCATGCATCTAGAAGGGCTTTACTTAGAGGGGCAATTTTCTACTTTTAGGGCTCGTTTGTGCAGACGAAAGATGTCGCGGAAATCCAGTCGACAAGGTGCCAGAAAATCCGTTTCCTTCCTCAATTCATTCGGTGCAGTGAGGTCTCCGTGGCTCCATGATTTCCGGCGCATCTTGACTCTCAGTTTTCCCCTCCCAGCGATGATCCATGTTTCTCATCTCCCCACATCAGAAAGAAGTGTTGCGGAAGAGGAAATCTGATTTTCATCTTCCACAGCACCACACAAACAGACCCTTAAACAATTCCATCACCCAGCCCTTGGTTTTCATGCATTCAGGAGGGCTTTACTTACTGGGCATTTTTCTGAAAAAAAAAAAAGTAGCCATGCTTATCATATAATATATAATTAATAACACATTTTATATATTTAGTGATAATGAAGGGAATGATCCAGGCCCGAGTTCCAATGACCAGGCCTTAGTTGGAGTACACAATAGATGATCTCGACATGGACCCCTCTCTCTCTCTCTATATATATATATGTCTTATATTCTTAATATTTCAGGCACTGTTGGATGCATGGAATAAAGCATGTGCTACGCCTGGTTTTTCCACTGTGACCGTTGAGGCAGAAAGGACTCTAATCTTGGATCCGATATCCTTCGAAGGACCCTGCAAATCAACTAATATCCATTTCCAGGTATATAAATCCTTTAATTCTCTCTTGAAGAGTGAGAAATGCAAAAGAGGGCTAATGCATGCATCTAGAGAAATTCACATTGTAAAAGGTCAATTCCTATCATCTTAAAAGTAGGGTACATAAAATGTTCGCGTAGTCAGCTGGCACTAATAATGAGTCTGTGGATTTAGCTATCTGCTAGAATTAGGATCCAATAAGTTTTATTTATATTTGGATTTGTTTATATTCTAATAGTCTGATAGTCATTTTATACTTCTTAATAAAACAACCTGCAACACTCATTGGATTTAATTTTGGTTAGATATCTAATTGACAACCTTTGTGTGTCTAATGGGGATAACATGCTCGACAAGGTTGGTAAGTGTCTTGTTCTCTAACCTCCTCGAGACAGCAAGAATGCTCTTGCCAAAGTAGATTTTCCTAGGTTGCTAAGATCTATGCCATCTGCGAAATGAAATTTATCATTCTGGATTGATTGTGTATGCTATAATTTACAGTTCAACTGCGGCTTAGAAAGAAGTAGATGCAATCCAAGTCACAGATTTAACGTTCTCATGTGCTCAGATGCATTAGAAGTTGTTTTTATTTTTTGGTAAAGGCATTAGAAGTGGTTTAGAGCCTGTAATGGTAGAAGAATATTTCGACTATTTGAGTTTGTTAGTTTTGACATCCTTGAGGCTGCTCGGTCTTTTGATTTGTTTGAGTGTATCTATGTTCCTAGAATTCTGAATAAGTTGGTGCATTGTCTTACCAATTTTGGGGTATTCTAATGAGGCATTGTGGAACGATAAGCTCCCAAATTGTTTGTAATTACGTTATTGAGCTAGTAACGAAAGCTTATTTTGCCAGAAAAAAAAATTATCATTCAAATTGTTGATAAGAAACTATATTTACGGAACCAACCAAAAATATATATAAATAAAAAAAAACCAGAGAATTTTCCAAATAAATGAACAAGAAACTCCTAAATTCATCAATTAATTACTTCAATTGCTATGTAGGAACTAGAAGCTCGAGATTAAAAAAAAAAAAAAAAGCAACCATATTGGGAAGGGAAAAAACCACAAAAAGAAGAGGATGAAGATCTTGCCTCTTGATCTTTTCTACTTAGACAGTGAATTATATTCTTTTCAAGACTAAAGAAAAGAAGACAAAGATTAGATGACTACAAAATGTAGCAAACACAATAAATCATGAAAACATATGGATCGAGTAAACTAAGAATCCAAAACAATAAATCATCTTCCCGCAGTGAACCATGGTCACTATATAGCTAACCCCGTTGGATCAATGCAAAACATCTCCTATTAGCATTTGTGATGGGGCCCACTTATCTTTACATGTGGGTGGGCCTCACTCACAAAGAGACACCCCTCGAGGAGTCTCATGGTGATATGGATAATAGGAATAGTCTGAGTTTTATGCAACTCTCTACCCTTATCATTAGAGATCTTAGCACCCGTTAGACAGAGGGTTATATATAGACATGTGAAATAGCAATTGAAGGTACTCTTAATAGATCATCCCCTAACACAAGATCACCCTCTTCCTCCCACTAGATCTAAACTTATCCATCATCATCTTCTACATCCAGGGTGTATCCATCATTGCCCTTGAATCTTGAAGAGTGAATCATACGGGACTGATCTCTAGTCGATAATCACAGATCTCCGCAGCTAGTGCCTGATTCAAGCCAACGCAGTCCTTATCGCATTTGTAGCAGCCAACTCATTTAGATCCGTGCTTCCGCAGCATCTACGGCTATCATCTCCGTTTCCATAAGAATGATCAGGACAATCAAACTTCTTAGAAAAGATTAATTAGATTTGGGAGTAGTTTGTTAAAGATGGGTTATTTCGGATCTTGGGTTGTTAATTAGTTAAGTTTCAATGTTTCCAAAATAAATAATGATAGGTCTGATTTAGTGAGCCATTCGCATCGAATGACTCAAAAAGAGCAAGTTGCAAGACTTGTGGACTCTATAAGATTGACGACTAGCACTAGCAAAGATGATGATTGCCCAAGATATCAATAGAGATAAAGGGTTTATACTTTTTAATCTACAATATTAGCATTTAGTCCAATGATGGGCCCTACTAGGATTACTAATATTAAATCACTTAAGTATGACTACTAGTTAGTGGGTTCCCATTGGGTCAATCATCTTTGTTTCTCACTTCATTTCTTCTTTTGTGCATCATCTAGTGAGAATTTTAAAAATTGCCAAACACTTTAAAGGTATATTAGAATTCTTAAATTTTGCCAAACACCATCAGTGACAATATTATGAAATGTCACTATGTTATTATGTGATAATAAAATCTTATAATATTCAAATCCGGTGATATTATATTCTGCCTTTATCCAAACACCCACTATGAAGGAAGTGATCTTTTCTTCTTTTTTTTTCATTATTTTGTTGGGCTCTACCCACCGGATAAAAGAGGAAAATGAAAGAAGAGAAAAAGTTGTCCTTGAGTAAAGTAAACAGAAGAATTGCAAGGAAAAAAGTTCGGTGGGCAATGCTCAAGTGCACCAAACTAATCATATGCATTACCTTAAGCTAAGTGCAAAATTAAATGGCTAATCTTAAACTCATCAATACCACTCTTGTACGTACTCCGGAGTCAAGCTAACCAATACCTTAACCGATTCAATCAATAGTCTGTAAAGCTATCAGTTATCATCTTCGATAACATGAATTCCTGTGACACCAAATGTAGCATTATGAATACGACAATTCGGCAAGTATAGGCATTAATAATAAATCACATGATGTATCAAATCGAATAAAAGCCAATTGATTAAAAGATGCCAATGTTAAGTAAAGTAGGCACTTGTGCAATATCGAATAAATCATATTTTATCGAATCAATAATCGAATACTCACTTTCTAGTTTGCTACTACGTTTGCTCATCCTCTCCAATAGAGACCGAATCTAGTTGGGATGTCACCGTGACCTGGTCAAAGGTTCTCCTAGCTTCCCGGTTCTGGAGTTCTGGTGCTCCAGACAATCTACTATAGTGATCTCGAATAATTAAACCAAGTTTAACTCCATTGGGTATCACGTGGTCGAAGCTCAGTAGTGTCAGACCAATCGAATCGAATAAATACACACATGAGTAAGATTTTTTTTACTTAAATCGAATCAAATCATTAAAATCCATAATATTTCACACATAACTTACTCATCTCGAATTTCAATTGAATATCGCATAACCGTACAAGTATAACGAATAGAAATGAAACAATTATGCATATAAATCATTATCTAGAATTTGGAAGCCGAATGGAAAAAAATCCCAATATGCACATGCATTGATTAAGAAGAATCAAGGGTCATTTATTGGGCTCTCACCTTTCACATTCTCATACGATGAAGTTTAGAGATCCGGTATATCACTATCTTTAATTTGGTGCCATTTTGTATAAGTGTAGTGTACTGGGTTCTCCGAGCCTCATCCATGACAAGGTGTTAGACAAAATTATAATTTACATGAGATGATCTTAGCCTCAATAATCTCTCACGTGGTTAATTACCATTGGTCCGTCAATCTCGTCAAATGTGTCATTTTATAGGGTCTCACAAGTACTTTGGAGTCCAAGATCTTAATTGGTTTGATAATTATATAATATCGAGGTATTCATCAACTTTTAGTGTACAAAAATAAGTATTTTTGGTCAAAAATCTGGACCCCACACAGAACCCTGCCTCGTTATTGTGAGATTGAATCTGCCCACCCAGAGAGACCTCGCTCGCTATAGCAAGGACATGTGTTCATTGTGTTTTTCATTCCCTGTGCTATATGACAGCTTCCCAGGTCTTATACATAATATCCACCTGCACATGTTGTATATAATAATCCACCATCACATGTAAATGCAGACCTTATTCCACCCATTTCAAACCCACCACCAATCACATGTCTCCATTTTTCCCATGTGACTTTGACTTTGAACAAAAGAATTCTAATCCCATATTTGCAATAACACATGGCTTCAATTCCACCAACACACATGTCATCAACATATAAACATGTTTCCCACCTTCACTTTAACTACTCCACATGCACAAACTTTTATATACACCTTCCATCTACACCCATGTCAACCATCTCATAATTACCATTTATTTCCAAGCAATCCAGACCACATTCATTCTCAAATTTTAATGAAAGAGGCTAATCACCATAAAAAAGTAGTTAATAGAATTTGATAATCCAATCAAGAATAAAACCACATGCATTAATCATTAAAGCTTATACTTGCCTCAATGTAGCTTTCCTACCCTTTTCTCTAATCTTTGCTCAAAAAAACTCAAAAACCCCCAATAACAAACCCTAATCATAAAATCAAATGAAAATGCCAATGAATGGGTATGAATGGCTACCATAGAGTCTCTTTGACTCATTTCAACTCAAAAACACAAAAAGAAATGGGTTTGATTCCTACCTCTAGTAAGAACTCCGAAAATGGATAGTGTATGAGGTGAAGATGAAGGTTTCTTGCCAACAACTAAAGGAAGAAGACGGAGAAGGTGAGGGAGAAGAAATGGTCTCAATCTTTGTCTTCAATGCATCCCTCAACTCTCTCTCAATATATGACGAAGGAGGAGAAGAAGAAAAGAGTAGTGAGAAAGAGAGAAGGAGAAAGGGGTTTTTAGCCAAAGCAAAATGGGTAAAGGTTTACAAGGGATGAGTTTGCCCTCTTTTTGCAACTAAGTCTACTAAGTTTACATATTTCCAAATTGGGTCAAATGAAGGCCCACTTCTTCAATAAGTGATCAAATGGAGTAGAGTCAAATACGAAAATCGATGTGCTCGACGAAATACATGCGATGACGCTAAGATGACGAGCATATGATGCAAAATGAGAAAATTAATAATTACATAAAAGCCCTCAATTCTACCCAACCCAGTCAAATTGGCTTCAACTACCTATTCAAGACTCAAGACTCATCTAACTCAGCCTCTGAAGAACTAATTTACTCTAATTATCATAATTAGTAACTAAGAATAATTTAATTAACTAAACCATAATTAATTGTACTAATCAAGCTTAATTCGGGTCGGGGTGTAACAAAACGTTGACAGATAACTTCAATTATATTCTTTAAATAATTTTAAGGTATACTCACCACTATTGGATCTGAATTGATTTTCATTCCTTTTTATTTTGTACTTTAGTAGCATATATATAAAACATTTGTAAGGCCTTATGTTTGACGGCAAACAGTACCTCGCACTTTACTTAAACTATGTAACTGTTGCTAGTGAGTTAAGGTCTTTAATAGAGTCTTTCATATCCTAATTTCATGTCACAATACTATCAAACTAGCTTACTTTATTTAATCCTAAATAATATTTTTATATGATGATAAAGTAACTTATTTCGTACATTTTTTTAGAAGTGGTAGAAAAAGATTGAATTTTATATTGCAATAGTCCTTAACTCGAATAGAGGAAAGTTAGTGCATGTTTGGTATCTCTATTTTTCACCTCTATTTGTCTATTTGTCTAAATCGGATAGAGGTTAGAAAAATTAGAGCGTTTGGTAGATAACTTTATCATTTTCTTATGTTAAAAGAGTAGAGGCAAATCCTCTAAAATTGAAATGTCCACTTTCTATACATGTGAAAAATAGAAGCATAAGCTCTAAAAAAAGTAGAGGCAAATCCTCTAAAATTGAAATGCCCTCTTTTTTTTATAGCTTTTTTTTTAATGGCTCTATTTTAAATGGTATGTCAGAAAAAGAGTAGAGATGCCAAACAATTGTAGTATAGAAAATTAGTATATATAATAATATTAAAAAAATCATTTTTTTCCGCCCTTGCTCAACCCTAGCCCGACCTTGACCCTTGAGAGTAGGGTAAGGGCTTTGGTATTGTAGGCCTATTGAAGGCTTCAAAGGCTTTAGCTTGACCTAGGCCTGACCCGCATACATGAAGATAGGGTAAGGGTTTTCCCCAGCATGGGCCAAGCCCAACCCTTTTACAGTCCTAAACGTACCACATGTCAAATATTTGTTGATTGTTTTACCTCTGCCAGTTAATAGAGATCATCTGAACTTCTAAAGTCATCCATGTTGAAAGATGAAAACTATTGATGTTATGATTTTTTCTATTATAAAAAAAGCCCTTATATTCTCCGACAACTTAATAAAAACACCAGGTATTTTATATTTTCACTAAACCTCCCTGGTCGATCTAGTGGTGAAACAAATAAATGTAAACTTCATGGACAAATGACAAAAACACCCTCTATTTGACCCTAGCAACCTGGATGCAGTGATGCAGCAATGGAAAAGCTTGGAGGTGGATTATGAAAATATGTAATGTCAAGGTGATCAAATAATCTTTGGAGGTCCTCAAAGTTCAATAGCTACACACGGTGTAAACTTCAAAACAAAATCCAATGGTGATTAATGTCGAGGATAGTGTGAAAAGGGGTACATCTCCCTGTGTGTGAATGGGTTTGATTTATTAAAATTGGGTCCCTATATGAAGTCCCAAAAGAGAGTTGATGTGAAAAGTCTCACTTTGGGCAAATCATCATTTCAATCATTTGAGAAAATCTCAAGGGTAAGTTGGTCAGAAATTAAAGAGTATAGTTGCTTTTTGTGTAGTTTGACTTTTAGCCAACGGAACTTTTGGTAAAAATAGAAAATATAGAAGTCTTTTTGAGGTTGTGTGAAAATGTAGGTGCCTTTCTGTAAAATACTCCTGATTGTTTAGACCCCTTATAATTCGAAGTGATTCAATTTAAGGTGAATAAGATAGGGACAAATCTTGACTATATAATACTTGAAGTAAGTGAGCTTAAAAGAGTTTAGATTGACTGTAAGAGGAGAGGCGAAAAGATTGCACATGTATCACTCTATTTTTAAAATTTCTCACATGAATATACCTATATGTTGTTATGACAAATGTCTTGTATTCTATAATGGACTCCTAGCCAAATACAAGGCGTTTGGTAATTTGTACCAAAATTTAAATATTCTCTAAGTGGATTGTATAGTTTTGTGATAATCAATTTCTTCTGAGAAACATGAGGTGAGTGAAACCCACAAAATTAAAGGCTGTCACTTTAATATTTTTATCATGAACTCGTGTGGCACACCTACTAAATCACAATTACCGTACGGAAGGTGTTAAAGCTGACAATAGCCACAGAACAGTCGGAAAATGTATATTTACCGCAGAACTATTCAATCTGTAGAATATCGCAAGCTGCAATATCCTAGGAATGTCGGATGTCCCACAATCAAAAGCGGGAAGACTTGAACGGTCTGTTTTTTAAAAAAACTTTCCTTGATTGTAGGACTACCAAACCACCATCCAAACCGTTGGATAGCTGTATGAGTGTAAGAACTTATTTTGCACCAAATTTAAACCGTTGATCTATCACATTTATTGAGAGATTAACGGTTCAAATTTGGTGCGATATTAGTTCTTACACTCATACAGCTACCCAACAGTTTAGATGGCGGTGTGGTAGTCCCACAGTTAAGGAAAAAAAAAAAAAAAGATTGTTCAAGTCTTCCCGCTTTTGATTGTGGGATAGTGATTGTGGGATAGCCTACATCCCTAGCTGTTAAGGGGCTATTATCGGCTTTAACACCTTCCGTACGGTAATTGTCCCTAAATATTATTCATTATGACTCTTTTCAATAATACTAAACTCTATTGAATGATGAATGGTGATGTAGGTTTCAGGAGATATAATAGAGGCACCCAGTTATCCATCAACAGTGAGTGGCATGGGCAATATACAGTGGATTAAATTCCACGGCATAGATGGGCTAACAATCAATGGGACAGGGCAAATAATGGGCCAAGGAACCAACCAAGTAAGATATTTTGATCTTGCATCTCCCAGATTTTTTTTATTTCTTTATTTTATTTTTATTTTTTGAATAGTAAAAAGCTTTCTCTTGAACGCTTTCTGTTTCCTTTTTCTTTGTGCCCAGAAAATCAAGAATGCACCACAAGTAAGTACTTTCTTTCTTCACTGGGTGTTTGCAATTGCAAGCTAGGACTTGAGATGTGTAAAATGAATTTGATTGCATACAATTGATACTAAAAATTATTATATTACATATGCTGGTGATTTGTCAAAATTTGTTTGCCACAATATTTTAGTTGGGAAGATTTCAAATAAGGCCTTAATTCTTTGCCTTATGTCAAAAAAAGACACAAGTTTCAAAACTTTTCAAATTAGTCTCTAAGTTTTCTAGTAAGTTATCAATTAAAGACATCTAGCCATCTAATGGCATTTTTTGAAGACTTTTTCCCTCGGTTTTTTTAAAATACCTAAAGTACCATTCATTTAAAGCTATGACATGGTTCTGGCAACCACTACATTCAGCCAGTCACCGTAAAGATGCTATTTATCTTCAATCACAGTAGGGATGTTAGTGAAGAAAAGGAAGAGAATATAGAGGAAGTGAAGGAGGATTTTATTTTAATGAATGGTAATTTGGGTAGTTTAAAATTTCTGAGGAAAAAAGTCGCAAGAAAATAGCTTTAAATGGACCAATGTCCTTAATTAAGAATGAAACTTGGGGACTAATTTGAAAAGTTTTGAAACTTGTATTCTTTTTTTAAATAAGGAAAAAAATTAAGGTTTTATTTGAAAATTTCCCTATTTTAGATCTATCTGCCTTTTTATTGATTACATCATTATGATGGTGGCACCCACTTTGATTTATTAATTATTATAGGGAGATTTTCAGAAAAGTCCTTAACTTTTGGGTGATTTTAAAAAAAGGGTCAAAAGAATTCAATATTTCAAAAACATATAAAATTTCGCAAGATTTCTTTCACTCAAGTCCAATCCGGCAATCCATACCCACTACCGGTAATTTTGTATAAACAAAAACTCAAAAGGACAAAAGTTCCCTTAGTGAGTAGTAAGTAGGTAAAAAGAAATTTTCAAAACAATCATAAACTTTTTAGGTGGGCACTCTAATTATTAACCTGGTCAATAGTTAATTTCAGTTTTCACGTCATGATCAATCCAATAGCTGGGCACTCTAATTATTAGCATAAATTTCACTACAATCATGACTTGGAACAACAAAAAGTGATCTTATAGTTGGTCCAATATTTTGGAGAATGAATGAAATCAAATGGATTTTTTCAATTTTGAATTAAAAGGAAAAAAAACTGCAAACGGTGGATGGAGATCTACCAAGAGGACCTAATTGAAAGAAGTCTTGAAAACTTTTATACCGTTTTGAAATATTCAATTCCTTTGTCCTTTTTTGAAAACCACCTAAAAATTTAGGACTATTTTGAAAATTTCCTTTTTACCTACTTACTATTCACTAAGGGCACTTTTGTCCTTTTGAGTTTTTGTTTATACAAAGTTGCCAGCGGTGGGTATAGATTGCCGGATTGGACCTGAATGAAACAAATCTTGAAAATTTTCATCTTTTTTTTTTAATATTGAAATCTTTTGACCCTTTTTTGAAAATCACCCCAAAAGTTAAGGACTTTTTTGAAAATTTCTCATTATTATAGTAGTGACCTGATGGAACTCATATGGATTATTTCTTGTTGAGAGGGTGGCGCACCCACAATTACATAATTTGAGGGGCTGACCTCCTTTTTATTTTTTTAACCCAAATACACGGGAAGGGAAGAAAGCTCACACAAGTGGGATGAAGGCCCACCATTGTTCAGCTTTTCCGATAAAATCTTAATCAATTGGGAATTACAGGGCTGCCTCTATGGATACACCGAGCACTCTCATTGAATTGTCTTGGATTTGGATTTGAATCTAAGAGGACAAATATTTTAATATGAGCTTATTCATATTTTGGACATTCCCTCACATAGAAATTGTCGTAGGCCCCTATAATTTCAGTAGGGTCACGGTCCTTTGAGGGCGCTGTGCCTCTTTGCTTGTACATGCTGTAGGTGTTTCCACCTGTGAAAATCTCTCTCCCATGTACAAGCCAACATTCCTTACCCGAGGGGGGTAAGGAGCGTCACTTCTTATCTCGCTACTGAAGTTCAAGCCTCGGGTACGTCACTTATTCCCGCTTATACGAATTCCTTTCCCGCTTGTGTAGGCTATCTTTCCGTGTGTATGCAGGTTCTCTCATGGGTCCCAATTGGCTAGGCTGCCAAAAAAACACACATTTTACAGCCTACTTATTTTAATGAATCCTCCATAGTTCATTTGCTTTCTTTATTCTTATGAAATGAACAGGCTCTGGGGATATTGAATTGCAACAATGTAATCCTTAATGGTTTGAAAATAGTCAACGGCTCGGGAAAACACATCAGTATCGTCGCATGTATTGGGGTCCACATTTCTCAACTAACAATAACCGCCCCTGGCGACAGCCCAAACACAGACGGTATACACATCGAAAGGTCACAACATGTGGAAATTCTAAGCTCTACAATAGGAACCGGTACTTCTCTTTTTCATATATAATTTTTTTGTCGTTGAGGCCATCTTCATTTGCTTCGAAATACATAGAAATTGAATATATATGATGGTTAAAAATAAAAATCAAAAGGTCAAGCTCCAAAACCAAGCATCAAATAGTATCTTCTTTTGAATATATTTCCATTTTCCTAAAAGAAAACGTGAGTTGAAATGTTCGTTTTGGAAATTTATATTTAATCTTCATTTTCAATAATTATATATATATATATATATTCAATTCCTATGAATTCCAATTGAAACAAACAGGCGCCGAGTTTGTGTAATTACTTCTTTTCTTTTGTTTACAATAGGAATTTGTATGTATGAATCTTTGATTGAGTTTACTTATTTCTACTATCCATATACAGGTGATGATTGCATTTCCATTGGACGTGGAACTTCAGATGTTAACATCAGCCACATAAATTGTGGGCCGGGCCATGGGATAAGGTATTCTATTTAATTAGAAAGTGGTGGTTTACGTACCAATGTAAGTAATCACGGTATTGCTTTCGGCTCATGGTAAGCATCAACCTCAAGCAGGGGATGCAAACGGGTCGGATCTCAAATCATCTTCGTATATGTGGACTCAGATTTGGACCCGGATCCAAACTGGAACCTTTCTTTTGTAGCCGGATTCAGCATCAACTAAAACAGTAAAAATAAATATGAATGGTTTTAGACCCAGACCCTAAATAAGATGTGGAATCCATTAATATAATTGGATGTAAGGGCTGCATAGTAATCTTCTTAAATATAAAAGTGGGGCTCTTACATGGTAAATGAATAAAGTTAAGTAGATCTTCAAATATCAATTTTACTGATGAGTGAGAAATTAATTGTTAATTGGTTGTAGTCAAGCAATTTCAAATATCAAGGATTTTGGCTTTGATTTTGACTGTTGTTGGGATTTTGACTTAAAGTTTTTTTTTCTTCTTTCAAGTCTTCTCTCCCCACTTATCTCATGCAACTACTCCCCACTTCCCATCTCATGCAACAACCCACTTTATCTCACCATCGAAAGCACTAAGAATCACTCATTGGTTTTCATTCATTTTTCTTTTTCTTCAAATGCTCTATTTCTATCCAAAATCTACCATCCCTTTCCACTAAAATTTTCCTCTTTCCTTATGCTACTAGCTTTAGGATTACATGAACAAGCACTCTCATAACTTTTTTTCTTTTAGTTTCTTTCTAAAATCTATGAATTTTTTTAATGCATGAATAGTTAAATTGCAATGCTGCCCATATCCTGCTGAGCACGGGTTATTATGCTAGTCAATATTTATCATGATCACTCAGAATTCTTGGATCATCAAACTATTGATGATAGTTTGAATGGATGGTTTGGATGTGCATGAGATGTCCTCTATACTGATAAAGTTAAACCTTTTTAATCACCCCTCTTTCTATAATATATATATATATATATATATATGCCAAGCCCTCTCCTCAGCTCAAGCGGACGGGAGAGGGCTGTCCGCTGCCTAGGCTGGGGCCCACTATTTGGTCCATCCAAATGGACCACATTCAAGGCCCCACTAAGTTGCATGTGTCCACAAAAATTTGGCCCCGTTCGATATAAACTGGACCGTTGGATCGAGTGACACCCATCCAAATGCATTGTACACCGTAAAAATTTTGTGCCCCAGATGGAGATGATAGAAATCATCTTTAGGGCTGATTTTTTGTAGAGAAAAGGGTCCGAGGAGGGCCCCCAAATCCCCCCAATCCCTATTCCCATTGGGTCCCCAGGTGGGCCCCATGCCACTGAGCTGATGCCCTTATTCTCAGCTTGAGCTGAGGATAGGGGGCCTCTACACACACACACACACACACACACACACACTCACGGTTAAAAACGTATAACTATTTAAAAACTAGTTATGAATTTACCACTCTCTGTATTTATCTCTTTAAATATCTCTATTTTTCCTGATATTTTGAAAATAGCACAACATAATTTGAAAAAACAACTTTCTAATTAAATACTACAATATTTAAGTAAATATCAATAATTAAAGAAAACCGTATGTTTGTTCAAGATAAAGATTTGTTAGCATTGTTAAAAAGAGATGTGATAGGTGAGATTGGGGCCCAGTGATGATCTTGCGATCAAGCCGGGCACGGTTCTATCCTTCATGCTTCCATTATAATCATTGATAATCACTGTCAATTTTCTTTTATCTCAATAAAATCACGGCAAATGTTATTCAATGGGACACCAGGACGTACAGAATTAAAAAGGAGCGGGTCGCCATATACAGACGGTGTTCACAAAAAATACATAAAGATCGTTTTTATTAAGAAAACTACCATTTGTCAAAGAATTTTATTTTATTTATTTTAACAATTACATTGAGGGATGTTAAAGAAAAGTTTGTTAGAGAAAAAAATTGTTAGGATTGTTAAAGAGAAATGAGGTAGGTGAGAAAGATTAAGTGAATCTGAATTTTCAGACAATATTGAAGTATGTCGTTCTTCCTTTACAAATTCAGGGGACTTCCTCTGAAGATAATTAGGGCGATTTTATTGGGACTTTTGAATCTTGAAATTCTTTATCAACTATATCTGTAAAATGGTCAGCTTCATTGGCTGAGATTCATAGGCTGATCCTTTTATGTATTGAGCTGACTCATGGGCCTAAAACCTGTCCAGTCCAACCCAAGCGAGTCAATCAGGCAGGCCCAATGATTATTACAGCGTAGTCGACTAGTCCCCTTTCATGGTGACCATAGATAAGTGTAGTGTAGCCTGACCTTCATACTTCATGCGTTTCTGGTGCAGCATTGGAAGCTTGGGAGATGACAACTCTGAGGTCGCAGTTGAGCAAATACATGTCTCATTCTGCAATTTCTACAATACTATGTATGCAGCGAGGATTAAAACATGGCAGGTAAGACCAACAAAACATCCTAAGCTTTGTAGCCACTGATCAGAAGGTTCCCACAAACCTGCCCCATTGGGCTCAATTTGAGCTGTGCTCTCAGGCCGATTAATTTGCTGGGTTGAGGATTGATTCTCTGTCCCAACATAGTTCTAGAACTGGACATCCTTCAAAAAAAATTGGGCTAGTTTGAGCTTGCCCGACCTGGTTTTGTAAGTTTCTGAACTATGTTCCCAATAGCTAAACAGCTAGGCTTGAGCCTATGAAGCCATCCAAACTTAGGCCAATTGGCCCAGTAAATCTGGCCCAGCCCAACCACCAAAGAACTTTCAGCATTAGTGATGACCCACTACTCCTTTATCTTGTATTAATTTTGTTTCATGAGATGTGTGCAGGGAGGATCCGGTTTTGCAAGAAATATCATATTTGAGAACCTCAACTTCACTAACGTTGACCAAGCCATAACCATAGACCAATACTACTGCAATGGCCACCACAACTGCGGAAACCAGGTGAGTACATTTATTTTCTTTTGATTACTCAACAGCTTAAGACGATTTACTAAATTGACTCAGGGTTCACCCAAGTCCACTTAGATAGTCAGGTGGAACTCCTTCACTTAATCTTTATGTTTGAGTGGTCCACATGACCACACATCTACTAATGTTACTGCCCCACATAAAGTCAGTTGATTTTTTTTTTATAAACTTTCCCTTTAGTTTTGATTTTAATAAATTTGGTTTGTATTCACTTCAAAAAAGCCCAATCCATTTAAGCCTCTTGTCTGGCTAATCTTTGATGGAATTAAGGAAACCGACTTCTAATAGATTTCTTTGATGGGCTTTTAGTTGAATTTTAGTTGATTTTAGTTGAATTTTTCAGAACATACTAATGGACTTCTTCCTGTGCTTTTTTTTCCATCGACGGTAAAGACTGCTGCAGTGAAAGTGAGTGATGTACATTTTGTGGGAGTGCAAGGGTCTACTACTGCGGATGTGCCCATCTACCTCGCATGCAGTCAAACTGTCGCCTGCACCGGCATTGTTCTCGACAATGTTCAGCTAAAATCAGAGAAGAAGATGACCTCATACTGCCTCAATGTCCAAGGGAACGTCGTTGATCCAGTGATACCAGAAGTCACATGCCTTGCCTAGTTATAAAATTGCAGTCCCAGCGGCGCTCTCTGGGAGATCTGATCCAGTGTGGATTTTCTGTACATGGTTTACTATGAGTACAATGACCATAATCAAGCTTTTAATAAAGTCTCTAATAAAGTCATATGACTTTTAGTGATCATCTGAGAAAGAAATGATCTCAATTTATACAACCTGTTAATAATTCAAATTTAAACTAATCAATTCTGTTTCTCTAACAAATCTGATGACAAACTTAATCCCTAGCATATCTTCCCATCATATCATGATCCCAGCCGTTGATATTCTTATCATATATAGTCCATAGATAGCATAGAGTAAGAATTCAATAGCCTACTTAACTTGATCTAGTCCTAAGTTGAGCTTGTCCTTCATAGAATTCAGGCATGGAGGAAATATCCTGTTTGATTACATTTTCTCATTTTCTCTACATCCAAACACATGCTGGACAAAATGCAAAGAGGACTTTAAACTAGTGCAATATACATTTAACCTATAAGTTGTCAACTACTTATTTGAGAAGTACAAGTACACCCAGTTTTAGATATCATCTAGGAGATTTAAAACAGCTCAGTACCTTTCCTGTTTACCAAAGGGCAGCTGCCTTACCAACTTTTCTTGATTCAATTGACCTTGGAACATACCTTTCTTATCTCTCCCTGTGTCCCTGTTTTCACCCCAATGCTACTCATCTTGATCATTGATTTGGGGAACTCCAAATTGAATCTCAGGCCAAGCAGACCCCTTATAGTCCCTGCATAGTTTCGGACGATGCTACTCGTTGCACTATCGCCCCAAAGTCTCTGGTCTGATTCAAGAACTCCATTACCATCCCTGACATTCTTGAAGAAGCTTACGTCGAAATTAGACTCGCTATCTTTGTCTAGTGCCACCCGCTTTGACCCATCGCCGTTGGGAGGGCAAAGTGCTTGGAGTTGCCCCAAGTATACCTGATTTATGGTTGGATCCGCATTGCCGGTGGTCGTGAATTTGTATAGGCGGTACCGGAAAAACTGGCAATCTGTCTGACCAATTGTATGTGCCCCTATGCTCACATAACAAGTAACCTCATTTAGAAAAGGTGATAACAAAGGGGATAACCTGACCCAACCTATTTACCCAACCCAAAAACCTCCAGGCCTGCTTTTAATCGGGTCAGACATGGATTGACCTTCTAAAGCCCACTGTATAAATTTAATAAAGGTTGGCCAGCGCAGTTTTAACAAAGCAGTATGGTGGTGTTTTGTTGGTATGCCAATCATATGAATGTATAGGCCTCATTTTGGATGGGTCTACTGGAGTCAATAATAGAGGTGGTCCCACATGTACTAGACCCAAAAAAATGAGAGAGAGAGAGAGAGAGAGAGAGAGAGAGAGAGAGAGAGTACCAACTAATGTGACTAGATCTTGATCATTCAAGCCTTTATCAGCAAACTTTTGCCTTTGAACAGTGATGGAATCAAGGGGAGATGGTAAGTTGGATGCTTCTGATGATAGAGAGATCCGACCATCTCTTCTTCCTGTCGGTACTGACCAACTGGGCCCATTGCTCTTGAAAAAACACATGAACTCGCACTCTCAGAAAAAGCTTCAACACAGAACAAAATCCATCTCTATTTGATACTAATGTCCATAGCCCTGATTCAAGGGTCAGCCCTAACCAGGCCCAGACTCTCGGCCTGAACCATTACAACTCTCGGACCTTAAACTGTCGGCCTGAACCATTACAACTATAACTGATTAAAAAAATTGCTCTTGGATTGTTAATCCGAGCTCAAAACGGCCCACAATAAAAGCCGGCTTGCTATTTTCTTGGGCCGGCTTTTATAATGAGTTCTAAAACTAAGCATTGGATCCATATTTTTACGATAGATTCAGTAGGATCTGGGCTCGAACCTGACCCATTTACAGACCCAGGGACACTGAATGAGAAGAAATTGTGTACTAGTGCACGTGCTTGTGTTTTGAAAGGTTAATGATTGATACCAAATCAACAGCATCGCGAGCAACCACTGCTAATATATCAGCACATGAGACCACACCAGGGCACAGGGACTCCAGTTGAGTTTTTGCATCATCAATCACTTCAAAGCCTCTTAACCCGAGGTTTGGCAATGCATTCCTCTCTGCAGATGACCCACTTATCAATACCGACCCATCACAACCCTGTGATACAAAACCATGCCAATCAGACACCTAATGAGTGGTTGCAATTGATAGGGTTTAATGCATAGATGGATGGATGGATAAGATGTATCTGATAAAGGAAGATACATTGATTGATGGGAGAAATAGTCCTATAGGAACAGCACACAGGTTTCAAACTTGCAAACCCTTCTATGGAGACCACTTGGATACATCTGAATTATCAGGTGAGGTTAGAGTGAAATTGAAAGCTCTTAATGTGAATCACATCATGTTTGTTTGGATAACTTCGGAGCAAAATAATGTTTGGATATATCAAGAAAATACTCTTAAAATTGGAATTAAAAAAGCAAAAGTTGTATGACCAAAAACAATAAAACCAAGTACCATGAAAGGAAGTATCATAGAAAATATTTAAAAGAAGAAGAAAATGGAGAAAAACAGAGCTTTCGCTTAGTTCATTATTCTAGGAAACATCTTATAGCTAGAACTGTTTGATGATCAAATTGTAAGGTGAGTGTTATTTTTCAAGTAGGTCTTATGTTCTCTTGACGTTGATAAGGGGTTGTGCAGTTGCTTGGCAACCCTACATGTCACCCTAATACCCATGGATCGATTGATTCTAGAGTATGCCGCTTTCCCACTTAGTGGGCTTGCTCATCCCATTTGCTTCCACTAAATGCAATGGAAGTAAAATCTTATGACTGTAATCTTACATTTAAGGACTACAAAGTTTAACAATTTTATAAGTTGAACAAAATTGCAATCAGTTCATAACCAGAATCTCCCAAGATAGATAGATCAAACAGATAAACGGACTTTAGGTTGATGAAACTCATCTGAACAAAACAGTCATGGAAATGTAGCCTTAACAAGCCAGGTGCAATAGTGGGATCCCTCTTCAACTGTGCTTCTACAGTAGACCTTACTGTGGCCTCAGCATTGGGACAGGTTGAAGAGTAAAAGCCTGTTTTCAGACCCCCTTGCCCATGTACTAACAGACCCAACAACGAAGTCCATATACCAAGAGACAACTTAAGGGCCATCTCCATTCCTAGTCCTCTTGCTACCTTGGTCTAATGGGATCAATGCTCTTCTTACTTGGTATTTATAGTTGCTCCTTCGGATTTTATATCTGTTACTAGTATTTTATTCATTTGGCCTACCTCTTCCTGGTGTTGGTGGGTGCATTTCAAACGTGTGGGGGCCTCTGGTGGTGAAGCTCTCTTTTTTCTTGACTTTGAAATGTATATATGTTGGAGGTTGGAAGTGGATGTCACCGGGCTTATCTGATTATTCCATATTAGCTTTATTCCATCCGCGTTAAATGTTTCTTTCTCCTTTTCTTTTGTTGAGCTCCTTTCACATTAGCTTTCGTATCACAGCATGAGCTTATCACCCTAGGTTGCATGCCACTAGCAACTGGGGTTCAACTAGGGTAGGTCAGGTCGGGTACTGTCTTCATACAAGCCCAGCCCAAATTGTACCTAAGTAGACCCAAATGTGAATTTGACCCAAATGAAATCCAAACATATCTGAACCAAATTGAAAACTCCCTACTTAGCTCGGGTCAGATTGTGCAGCTAACCTCTGGTTTGGTTTGCTCCTGATTAGGTAAAAGTTCATAAAATGTATATAATAGAGCATGGTATAGTCACTAGGATGACTTTCTCTAGCGCACTGCATATCGGTGTCATTAATCGCTTGCGACCCAGTGAAATTCAAGGGATTCCTACCTTTGGTGAAGTCCAGATGCACTCTCCCATAGGAGCGCGTACGCATTATTATCACTATGTCTATTTTGTGTGTGTGCGAGCGCGCACATAGATAAATAGGATACCAAGGTCAAGTTAACGGTGCCAGAAGCGCAAACCTAAACTGGATCAGTAGCCCGCCCTATATGGTTTCATAGTCTAGGACCGAACACAGCCAGAAATTGATCAAGGGCAACTCAAACTTTAATTTTGGTTGGGCTGGATAATAATGGGTTCCATTTGGTTCGACCCAAGTTCTAACTATATCAAGATTTCCCTTAATTTATGTACAAAGACAGCCAGTCATAACTATAGAAATTTTCCTATAGTCAGCAACAAGGAATCATAGCCCGCTACATCCATACGTGTGACTATTTATGGGTTTATAGGTGTGGCCTGGCCTAGTAGGATTCAGATTATTCTTAGAAAGCCATGTGAAAGCAATAACAAAAGATTGGATATATCTTTAGCCAAAAACAAAAAAAAGTTCGGTATATGGCTTTCAGGCTGCAAAGGCATTACAAATTGCAACCCCCACAAAGATTTGATTCGTGATTGATGGTGGAGACTTGAAATATGAATGCATGGATCAGGCATCTTAGTGTGACCTTCCAAAAATATATATACATTAACGGTTAGAAGATCCAATCAACCATACAAATTGCATCTGTTTTCACACTTTTATCCTCAAACCTTCACTGACGGATTTGGATTTGAGTTCTAAAAAACAGAAAAAAAGTGGAGGAATTTACCAGAAAAAACACTTTAGATGGACAGTAGACCAAAACGGTTAATTTAGAGGACCTTACACCAAATCAGCATTCCCACCCAAAAAAATCCTTTTTTTTAAAATCCATTTTCTCAATGGTTGATAACAACGCTAGCAAGCTAAACCCTTTAGCTCGTCTTCTTCCTTCTCTCTCCCCCAAACCCAATCCAAAGCAGAAGACCAAATGTAGTTCACACTGGACCAATGCCAATGAAAATCTCCATGCCTGCGACCAAAACCTCAAGGGACTCTTGCGCAAGGCAATTGGGAATTTCAAAGAATGCATTTTAGAATGTGATTGTGTAAATCTCTTTGGAGTGTGATTTTGGGATGCCTTCAACCAAAATCTCGAGGGACTCTTGTTTTTATGAGTTGAGACGATTGTTTTGAGGCTTCTTTAAAATTTCCACAATCACATCCCAAAATGAAATCCCAAAATTTCCAATTGCCTTGCGCAAGAGTCCCTCAAGATTTTAGTTGAAGGCATGGAGATTTTTTCATTGATTTGATCATCTAGTGTGGCGCAAAACTGCATTTGGGTCTTACCCTTTGAGTTGAGTTTGGGGAAGAGAGGAGGAAGAAAAAGAGTGAAATTGTTCTGCGCATAGTTAAAATTAACCCTCACCTATTTAGGGAAGGGTCGATATCAACCTCGAAAAAATGGGTAAAAAATAGATTTTTTTGGACGGGAAAGCTGACTTGGTGTGCTTTTTCTAGTAAATTCCTCGAAAGAAAAAAAAAAACCCATAGTTTAAAAGATCAATTATACTTGGCAATTGAATCAAGAGCTAGGATAACTTTATGGGGCTGATTTTTTGCAAGAACCTTGTCAGTACGTAGAAAAGCATCCAAGTGAGCACTAGGAGCTGCGTCACAACTATAACACATGATAAACCCCAATGAAACAAATTGTGTTCTTAAATCAATGTGATCAATCCAAACAGATTGGTTAAGTGACAACTCATGGGAGAAATGTTATGCTCAAACTTTTGACAAGGACCCAAAAAGAAAAAAAGCCTCGAGAGATGGGGCTGTTAAATAACCATAGAAAATACACATGGGAAAGGCTTACGTGCGTACATTAGTGGCATGTTGATTGGGCAATGCACCGGTTAAAGATTTCGAATATGTAAATTCACATATTTCTCAAGTGGTAAACAAGTCCAACTTCAGAAAGCAGAACAGATTATAGATTGTTAGAGCCTTTGCTTAGATTGCTTCAGGAACCTTCTTCTCCAGCATTTGGTGGCCTGGCCAACATGTGTTTCATTGACCTGGTCTCCTTCCAAAAATGTCACACAAGTTAATGGCACCAGAAGAATACCATGTGTATTAAAAAGACAGGCCCACATTGGATTGAAACTAGGTGGCGACAATAGGTCCGGTTGGGTGCAGCTCAGGCCAACCTGACCACTATTAGGGGTTGTAGTATAGTAAGGCAACAAACATTGCTAAATGGTTGAAAATGACAAGCCAAACCTAACCTTAAAAAAGTCAGCTTAAAAAATGAAATAGCATGTTGAGTTTGCATAGTTTTAAAGGGTTAAAAGTGCTATTAGCTGATTTGATTTGGTTCTGGGTTGCGTTGGGGTGGTTGGTCAGAGATTGGAAGAATGGGGATCACTAATCTGGCACATCCATAATCAAGTTCAAGTTTTTAACCTGAACTCAACCCCAAGTAAAAAAATAAATAAATAAAGGGTCAACCGAAGCTCCCAAACACTAAATTACCAGGTCAAGTTCAGGCTAGCAGGTCAGATCAGTTCAAAAATTGCCCCTTGGAGTTGGGACAGAATGTGTTCTGGTGTTACTTTCATTGTAGGCTGTTTTTTGGAGCACTCTGGCTGAGTATCTGGCATATGCTAGTCCCATAAAAACAACGCCTGGAATAATGGGCGTCACTGCTCATGTAACGTTGGACTGTAAGAAGTAGACAGGGAAATCATGTCTGAAAAAAAGAAAAAAAAAAAAAAGAAATAGAAACTAAACCATCCAACAACCAATTTGTGCGGTTACCGGTTCATCACATCAGACCAGAAAGAGGCCATCAAAGTCCTCCCTAATAGGGACATTGAGTCACATGTTTAATGCCCGTTTATCGTAAAGTGAATACAGTCCAACCTGCTCCTAGGACATGTCCTTTACATGGCAGCTACCAGAAATATCATATCACAAATAATTGGGCAACATTACTTACTAATTTATCTTACAACAACCTAAACCATGCCCCATAGAGGATAATGAAGCTTTAGAGGTCCATGAGGAACCACTCATTATAACTGGAATGAATGTAACTCGGTTTACATGTAAATGAAGATTCTTGCATTTGAACAATTAGAAGGGAAATTCTATATGCACCCACCTATTTTGCTGAACAGACCCACTTGCTGAGCTCACCACACCCATTCTAAATTGGGCTTGATCCTGCTGAGCCCACCCAACATACCCCCAAGCTCACTTCCCTCGTCATTCCGTTTCCTGAACCCATTCCCTCGTCGAGAGTTTTAAAATTTCTGGCCATTTCGGAGTCATCGACCTTCTCCACTTCAGAGCTCTCATCACCGTCGTGGATCCTTGGTGTGTTGCAGTAAGAGTATCCATCATCAACTGCACACTCAAACAGGTAAGCAAGCCCTTCATCTTCTTCTTCTTCTTCTTCATAGGTTTATCATTTTCACAAATTTGTTTAAGTTGCAAGTTATGTATTAGAGAGTATAGTTGTGAGTGTAGTTGTTTGCAACAAATAGGGAAGTCCCTAATGAGAGATGGATGGTAGTTTCAAACTCCAATGTTTTCCATTTTTGAAAAAATGAGTCGTTCTTCGCGATCTGCTCGGCAATCCATAACCGTGCGGGGATTATGTGCACGGTGGATTGAAACCGTGAATATTTTTTTTGCATGGCATGTAATGGCCGAACATATGAAGTATGCACGGTTCCATATTACCGTGCAGAAAGAATTTGCATGGTTCCATTGCGGCCGTGTAGAAGCATTTTGCACTGTGTACTTTAACAGAGCAGTACAAAAAAATATGATCCCTTATATTACGTTGTTTCTTCTTATTGTTTTCATTTTTAACAAGTTGGAAGAAATGCCGAGAAGACCAGCTCGCTGTATTGGTGCCACCGCACAGATGACCAGTGAACGGGGTGCCCATGCCAGTTCTTCGACCGCCGGCCGTCAACGGCCAACGGCGTCTAAACGAAGACGTCGATTGCAGCAGGATCCACTCTTGGAGCCGGAAGAGGAGAATGTTGACAGTTCTTTCGATGATTCGTCAGACGAGGAGGCGCCGCCGTCTAGTCCTCCCGAAGAGGCAGCAGAGGAGGGTGATATTCCCGGTGGTCCAGCAAATCTATCTGTCCTAGAAAGTTTTAGGACGCACAAGTCGTATCCATATGGAACGGGGAGGTACATTTGCATTATTTTAATGTTTTGATTAATCATTTTTCAAATAAGATGTGTTCAAGTTTATAATAAAAGATATTAATGAAGGTTTTTACTTATAATGTCAGTACCGTGAGCCCCTCAAATGTATCAATCATTGGAATAAGCTAAAAGATTGGATCATACCTAAGTGTGGGGATGGGGATGATATTTATGCTCCTCAGTTTTGTGCTATTCTTGAAAAGTCTGGATTGACAGACCTAAAGCGATATGCCTACCGATATATCTCCAGCCCTTTGGTATCTAGCTTTATAGAGAGATGGCAGCCTGAGACAAATACCTTCCACATGTCATTTGGTGAGATGACGATCACCTTAGATGATATCGGTACTCTCCTCGGCATCCTAGTAACGAGTATTCCTGTCCACGCATCGACAAGTATGGGATTTACTGAGCAAGTAGATTTACTTGAGCGTGGACTGGGTGTAGATAGGGCATCTGTGTCAGCTGAGTTGAGAGTGGCGCGTGGTGGGGTAGTCAGGATGGGGTGGATCTACAGAGTGTGTAGCGATGTGACTCCCCGTTCGTCTGTTGAGCAGATAGAGTGTGTAGCAGGAGGATATCTTCAGTATTTGTTAGGTTGCACACTCTTCGCATATAAGTCATCCACTAGAGTCCCCGTCTACTACATATCTTTATTGATAGACTTGGGACGGGTCCGTCATTATGCATGGGGGGCTGCCGCACTGGCATATCTATATCGGCAGTTGGGGACCGCCACGAGGACATATATGAGACAGATTGCTGGATATCTGCCGTTGCTCACGGTAAATGTGTATACCTTTTATATATACGTGTTCCCTCGTAATTGAACATTTAAATTGTAGGATTAATAATTGGTATCATTTGCAGGCTTGGGTGTATGAGCACTTCCCATTTCTCCGTCCTCTTGTATTTTGGGGATATATTGCTAAGATGCCTCTAGCGAGCCGCTGGCATCCTGGTCAGGATTCCGGGATTCCGAGGCAGATCACACAGCTGTTGCGTGAGAGGTTGGATGACCTACACGTGAGTGAGGTGAGCACCCAATAGAGGCCTTCATATATATTTTACGTTTTAAAAACAAAATACAATTTCTTATATTAATGTATTATTTCATTTACCTGGCACAAGTGGTCTGGGACCCGTACACTGCAGTCAGGGCTCAGCATCCATCCCATCAGATAACTTTCTTTTGTGGTTGCTTGAGATCGCTAGACGTCATTGAACCCTACCACCCACATAGGGTTCTCCGACAGTTTGGCTATACACAGACTATCCCACCCGCACCGCTCGCCCCAATTCGTGCATCTAGAGGATCTACTGCTGGAAAATATAGGGTCTCTTATAAATTTCTAGACCAATACTGGGTTACTTGGGAGGATCATGTACTATCTATAGCGCACCGCGGCCATCGAGCGCAACATGCATGGGAGTGTTTAACCGACTATCTCAAGTGGTTTTCTAGAATTTCACACCCTCAATTACAAAACCTCGATCGTCATTCCCACTATCACCCCAATGAGGGTAGAGACGACCCGACAACAAGAACGGTGAGGGTGTTGACTCTTTTCATACTTTATGGTTCCATTTTTGCAAACTATCGTAAGTACTGACACATTTGATTGTTTCTTACAGATCTTTCGGGCGAAGGACCATCTGCGTGCCATGATTGCACGAACGGATCAACCTGCTGATTTTTATTACCGGGCATTATAGACCACACTCGAGATACTGGATGGCCTGCCGGTAACATACCATAGACGCACGCACCAATGATGAGATGATGGCTTTATGGATTGGTTTAATTTTATTTTTTTTATTTATATGTATTGGTTGATATGTACTAGTCTTCTGTAAACGAATGTTGCACTTCCCTTTTTTTTAATGGGAATGTTAGATTGTATGGGTTTTTGATAAATTTTGGTGGATGAACTTGTATGTTATTGATGGATTTATATGAAGTGGTTGAATGTGTGGGTTTTATGAGCACTGCAGGTTTCATGAACTTTGAATGTGTATAGGTTTTATGAACTTGGAATTTGTATAATTTTGATCAGAACGGAATGAAACTTTGTTAGAGAAGAATGAGCACTGCACGGCCAACATGGGACGAGCAAAACCATTCTACACTGCATTATATTACCATGCACATGATATATGCTCGGAACATGTTCGCCTTGCAGGGAACCTTTGCACGTCATCTATTGGTCGTGCAGAACCTCATTTGCACGACCCTGTGTAACTGAGCAGTGGTTAATGCATTAACACATTTTATGCAATATTATTAATGAATTAACACATAACATAAACACATAAATTTTTCATCGATTTCATCAGCCATCCGTTAAAAAACAAGTAATATGTTTGTTTACATCAAATTGAGAGTGCAAATAATCAATCGCTATCAAGATTGACTGACTCCTGTGTTGCGACACTGTTTCCAATTAATTCTCTGAATTTTTCGATGCTCTTTGCATATGGGACCTGCCATCCGTCTGCATCAAGATGGTGGTGTCTATGCCAATTTGTAGCAATGGGAGGCATGGGTGCTTCGGGTTTCATGAAGACCTGAACAAAATGGTTTCTATTGACGAAACCAACCGCGAGCACTTTGTGAGAACTGGATGGAATCGGGGATGATCTCAAAGGCAGGAAAGTAAGGCACTGCTGCAATGAAAGAAGGACCAATACAATGTTATAATATGAAGATATCAAGTGACCCATGTTCGGCATTGTCATCCATCGATCAAAGGGATGATTGCTTTCAAAGTAAGATAATGCGTAATATAGCTCCCCTACCCTTTCCTCTCCTCCATAGACCAATGCATAATAATTTTGTTACCTCTGTAATTCATTGCTCAAATCCATTCTAACCTCCATCCAACTATCCTCGCCCATGCCTAGAAGACCAGCTATAGCTCTGAATCCACAGTTACCATCAGCTACCACATCCTTAACAGTGAGCATATAGGGGCCCAAAGAAGCAGGAAGCAAATGCAAAAACGTACATGACCGAGTGAGATGGACAGTGATTTTCTCCTTCTTCTTCGTTATAGCTGTATTGCTTAATCTAGATGAAACGCTAACTTTTATCGACACTGCGTATTCAAAACCAGATGGTTCCCGACACGTAGATTGATCCAACTTCTTCTTTTTCGATGATGATCGACCGCGGGTATTCAATTTTATGTCCGGTTCTATAAGAAAAGTAGACAAAGGACTCCCTAATTCTCTAAGTTTCCTCAATATTTGTATTTTACCCTTCTGATCACTACTGTGAAATCTCTTACTGATCAACTCGCACTCTGAAGTTGTGGTCAACTCAAGGGCTTCGTTCACCATAGTGGCTTATAAATTGAGCTTCCGCCAAAAGCGATAGATACTACTCAGTGGTATATGAGAACCTACCCTTATGTACTCGGCAATTTCATGTGCACATGGCAAACTATGGGTCAATTGGATGATAAGGAGACATGCGGCAGAATCTAGACCAATATCACCAGCCCTTAACGACTCATTTAACACTATATCCAAAGCATTCCTTGATAGAAATCCTCTCAACTCACGAAACAGTGCCGGTTTGAACTTATGTTGCACGGTGTTCAAATTCTTTTCAAAAAAAGCCTTTATCTCTGTAAAGAGGAACTCTAGCAAGGCATGGATAACCTGCCAGGACGAATCAAAGCTACAGCTCGATGTGCCTTGGTGTCTCTTTAACTTTGCATGTGCACTCTCCACTCTGTTAGTAGTGACATTCCCAAAGTGCATGTGCTGATCCGTCCATGCAGCCACAAATTGCTCCTTATGCTTATTCAACCAGGAGGTCTTCACATAATCAACAGCATGTGGATACCCTACGTAATTTTGTTCCAAAGCACTTAGCATTCGCGTATAGTCACTTTCAGTTGAAGAGACTACCAACATGTTCCAATAAGAGATAAATGCACCCCATCTGTCGTTGGTCTCAAAACACTTCTTACAATTTGCCAAGATGTTCCTAGAAATATGCCACCTGCATAATATGTTTGTTGCATTCGGAAAAACAATCTTTATTGCATTCATCAGCGCTAATTCTTTGTCTGTGACAATTACACAGGTCGAAGTGCATCCATCCATTAATTCCTTAAGCCTCTCCAAAGCCCATCTATAATTAGCCCCCCTCTCTGATTCAACGTACACAAAAGCAACATAGAATGTCATTTGAGTAGATGTGACACCAACAATCTCAAGTAAAGGAAGTTGATATCTATTTTGTCTTGTATGTGGAATCCATTATCAAAACTTCTGGAAATGCACGTAATAACTGAATAGATAATGGATGTGCCCAGAATAGGTTCATGATAACATCTGTAGCGTCATTGCTAGTGTGATATTCAATGTAGTTTTTCTGTTCCAAATGCATCATGAGCTGCTGTATCTGTGATCGACTGGCCATTTCTGTCACCCTCAACTTTTGGCGAACATTGTAGATACTCTTAATCGTAGTGGCGTTGTGCACACTCTTTTCCTGCAATGTTCGAAGAATGTTCCTCGGCTTCACCAAACTCTTAGAGATATCAATCAAAACGTTGATTTCTTTCGCAGAAAGCCTCCCAGCAAACGAATGCCCCTCAAGATGCTGTGCGTTTGGATGATTGTGCACCCCACAAACCACTGTTAACATCCAATCGTCGTCAGTTGCCAACTTTCGGCCCTTCAAAGCAAAAGGGCAGCTACACTTCTTCGTTCCCATTGCCTTGTTAGGTTTTTTCTTCTTGAAAACCTTCGATGGACTCCTGTAACTACCACTTCTCTCACAAGAAAAAATAATTCTCGGCTTCCTTCCATCTCCATCGGCATCCGAAGTCTTAATTACAATTACGAAGCCATGTTTCTTTCCAACATCCCTTGTCCATTGGATTAGGCATTCTCAACTTCTGAATATCATGTCAGCGGTGAAGAAATTTGTAAAATCTAAAAGGCACTCACTGGCACCGGTTGATTCAACCTCCTGCAAATATATCACAAATTCTTAAATTATAATTGCAAACTCAATAATTATCGTGCAAAATTACACTGCACGGTATATTTAGGCCGTGCAAAATTATACTGCACGGTATATTTAGGCCGCGCAAATTTATACTGCACGGTATAGACCGTTCAAAATTCCACTGAACGGTATATATAAGTCCGTGCAGTGTAATTTTGCACGGCTTATGAAAACCGAGCATATATTAATTGCACGGTACTGGAATGCCGTGTAGGAGGCGAGAAAAAATTAAAAAACTGAACGAAACGAAGTCAAAACATATACCTCGTTTTCGTAGATCGTCAACTGCTTGTCCATATTGCAAATCTCCTTCTTTAAATACATAATGTGGTGCAGGGATATTTGTACTTCCAAGCTCGTTCAAGAAATGGAGGAGATTTGATGATATACTAGAAAGAAGTTGGAGAAAATGACGACGAAGGAGATGAAAATCAACAAGGAAAAAGGAGTGGAGAAGGGAATGGATAAAAGGGAGAATGAAGAAGAAGAAGAAGAAGTGGAGACCCACTGCTGCTGCTGAACCAGAGGAGGAATATGGATGTTGATGGTAAGGGTGGTTTCGTCCTTTCACTTGAGGCCATTTTAGTAATTAAAATTTTTTTAAATCGTGGGTGTGTTCAACACTTCAAGTGGGTGCATATAGAATTTCTCCAACTGGAATTATTCAAGTTACACTACAGGTAATCAAAGTTGAAGGTAATTAGAGTTGCAACTAACCAAGGATCACCACAATTGAGCTCCAACAATCCAAACGGCGCATATGGTACAATCTTCAAAACCCCAACCTAAAGCTCCACCTTATCATGTAATGCAATTTTTTCAGTGTCAATCATCAAAGATAAAAACCAATCACATGAAAACAGTTTTGCTGCTCTCCTTTTTAGCCTCAAACTAACATTCTACAAATACGGGGTGTTACACCAGTCACAAAAATAAATGCATCTAAAAATCACTATTAAGTAGACTTTAAAAAATTGGGAGTTATGAATATCTAATTAAAGGGGTATTTAGATCACCATATATCTTCGAACTTTCATGCACATGCAAACTGCTTTTATGAATTGGTTCAAATTCCGAGTGACTCCACATAGGAAAATGTGTATCCTTATCAACACGACACTCCCTTTTGTGCTAATAAGAATATATAAAAATAATATAAAAGGCTTAAATAAGTAGACATAAAACTAGAAGAAAAAAAAAGGGATCCAAAGCAACCCACTACAATAAATAGATAATTAAATTGATATGAAATGAACCTAGTATATGTGTATGGGTTTTTAGGGAGTTTTTATAATGGGTATGGGGGTTATGAAAGTGCCTTTATACCCATTTTATTAATGTTAAGTGATTGTTATGAGGGCATTTTTAGTATATATTTACATATATATAAAAATATATTATATAAAATAAGGACGGGTACAAGTGTCATAGTGGGGCCTAATACTGTCCAAGCTTGGCCCTCAAATCTCATGGCCTGCAAAAAAAAAAAAAAGGTCCAAGCCCAGACCTAAGGCTTTTTTCTTAGAAACAAAGCCCTCACTGTTAGGGCCTTTTGATGGCCGGGCCATGGCGGCCCCCTTATCTCAAGGCCAAATTTACATGCCCAGTGATAGGGTTCACTCCCACATAAGTCGAGTAGGACCCAATCTGCTGGGCTTGTATTAATAGAAATAAATAAGATGGCAATGGGGAGCATCTGGTACAGGTTGGGATAAACCTAAACCTGTCATGTCTTAAGTTTATCTCATTCCAAACTTGACCCGTCTCATGTATGTGATACCAAACTGCCCCATTTGGGTTGGGTCGGGTCGAATTTAAAGGTTAAGTATTGTAAAATATATAAATGCATGGAAATGAATGTAGAGTTCAAAAACAATACTTTCTCTTCACACATGCATTGAATTAATGCCCAACACCACTTGAACTGTATTAGTTTAGTTTATAACTTCAATATATTATATATATATATATATGTCTCGTAATAAGGTGAGAGATGTTCTTATAGGAGTATCTCCTTTATATATATATAAAAATTTTATAGGCTGCGGCAGGTATAGCAACAAAATCCTCACCCACCCTAAATGAAGAACGTCACCGCCAAACTCCCATCTAATAGGACCGGGGCGGGGCGGGTGGCAGTTCCATTTAAACCAGATTCATTGCCATCCCTAGCAATAATGTAATCTTCTCAGACCAATGGAGTCAATCTGTGCCAGCACCAGTGAAGTTCTCCATTATTTAACGCCTTTGTCCATCATCACGCCATGGCCACGTCCAATGTGCATGAACCACCAAGTAAAGAATACGATGAGCCTATCACTGTGGTAGAGAAAGGGTGGAAGAACATTCACCTCACTCAATACCAAGGGCATTGGATGAGTCCTCAATATATTCCAGCGGTAATGGCATTTCGTGAACACTTCGAATCTCATAGTGATGACATAATACTCACAACCCAACCTAAATTTGGCACAACATGGTTGAAAGCTCTCACCTTCACCGTCACAAACCGTAATCTTCATGACTTTGACAACCATCCTTTGCTCAAAACCAACCCTCATGACCTTGTTCCTTTCCTTGATATTGAACTCTATGCCAATGGCCACATTCCGGACCTTACCAACCTCCCCTCCCCACACCTCTTCGCCTCCCATTTACCATACAATCTGCTACCAACATCAATGATTAAATCCGATTGCCGAATCATTGATCTGTGTCGAAATCCAAAGGACACCTTTGTTTCCATGTGGAAGTTCAATAACAAGTTTCTACCAGAGGATGCACTCGTTCCAATACAAGAGGCATTTGAGTTGTTCTATAAAGGGATCACTCCCGGGGGCCCCTTTCGGGAGCATGTATTGGGGCACTGGAAGGCTAGCTTCGAGAGACCTGAAAGAGCCTTGTTTATCAAGTATGAGGAGCTGAAAGAAGATCCCACGTTCCATTTGAGAAGGTTGGCTGAGTTCTTGGGCTGCCCATTTTCTCTGGAGGAAGAGAGACGAGGGATAATAGAAAAGATACAAAGGCTGTGTAGCTTTGAGAATCTGACGAGTTTGGATATTAATAAGAGTGGAAACACGAGGATAGGGATCAAGACTGAAAATTGCTTTAGGCGTGGGGTTGTTGGGGATTGGGTGAATCATTTGACGGCTGAGATGATTGAAAGACTAGATCAACTCACCCTACAGAAATTTGGGTGCTTTGATTTGGTCTTCAAAGAATGATCTATGAACTTCTTTTGTGAACGTGGAATACTTCAAATCTTCTATGAAGACAATGGTGTGAGTTTTCTAACCCTCTTATGTCTTGAGTTTTTTTTTTTTTAGATTTCCAATATGGTTGATGAGCATAGTGATAACGAGGAGAACGGTAATGGGAATGGACCCAATAATAATGGGGAGGTGAATCAACCTCTTAGGAGTTTACGTGATTACCTTCACCCTACACGACAAGCCATACCGTCGTGCATGGTTATACCCGCAGGTGCGGGTCAATTTGATATCAAACCAGGAGTAATCCAACTTCTCCCCAAATTTCATGGACTTGAATCAGAAAGTGCATATTTGCACATTAAAGAGTTTGAAGAAGTGTGTGCAACACTACACTTCAATAATGTGAGGGAAGACCTTATCAAATTTCGTTTATTTCCATTTTCCCTCAAAGATAAGGCTAAGGCATGGCTTCACTCCTTACAACCCAATTCGATTGCTCTATGGTCTGACATGGTCCGGGAATTTTTAAAGAAATTTTTCCCATTACATAAGACCAACACCTTACGGAGGAATATTATGAATTTTAAACAAAAAGACAAGGAGTCTTATTATAGGTGTTGGGAACGCTTTAATGAACTACTCCTTGCATGTCCCCACCACGGATTTGAATTGCACAATACAATTGGTCACTTTTATAATGGACTTAGTCCAGAAACACGTCAATTCGTGGAGATGATGTGCAATGGGGAGTTCATGGCAAAAAACCCAAATCAAGCATGGACCTACCTTCAGTTTTTGGCAGATAGTGCACAAAATTGGGACACATCTGAAGGTATAGACCCCGTAAAGCAATCGAGTCAGGCCAAAGGAGGGGGGTTATATGTATTAAAAGAAAGCGATGATCTTCAAGCAAAAGTTGCCTATCTTACAAGAGAAGTTGAGTCCTTGAAATTTGTGAAGAATAAAGAACCTGCTATAGTTTGTGGCATCTGCGCTAGTGATAAACACATTTCTTCGGAGTGCCCAACACTCCCTGCTTTTCAAGAAGCGTTTCACAAGCAAGCAAATGCCACTAACACATACAACCGGCAGTTTAACAATTCTTTGGGTAACACATACAACCCTAATTGGAGGAATCACCCCAACTTTAGTTGGAGGAATGACCGAAATGCTACTCAGCCCAATTTCAACCAAATGTCAAATCAATTTGGGGGTACTCCTAGTACATATGCTCAAAACACACAGCAAATGGTACCCCCTACAACACAAACGACACCTTGGGATGAACTTGTGGCTAAGTTTATGGTGAATCAAGAGTCCATTAATAAAAAACATGATCAGAACTTTGAGAATTTACAGAACACCATGTAGAACCTCTGCAAATTAATTGAATAACAAAATAAGGGGGCTTTTCCAGCCCAACCACAGCCCAATCCAAAAGGGCAATTTGAGGTTCATCAAGGTGGTCCGTCAAATTCAAAGCAGCAGGTTCAAGCTGTTACTACTCTACGTAGTGGTAAAGAGATTGCAAAGCCTGATCTGGAAAAAAAATAAACAACCTGCATCCTCAGATCCGGAAGGGAAAGAAAATGAAGTCCCTCCTATCAAGGAAAAAAGCCAAGTTCCTCCAGGATTCAAGCCCTTACCGCCTTTTCCCAACCGATTAGCTCCTGCCAAGCCATCTATACAGAACCAGGAAATCTTTGATGTACATAAAGAGGTTAAAATTAACATCCCGTTGTTAGACGCAATCAAACAAGTCCCATCTTACGCAAAGTTTCTTAAGGACTTGTGCACGTTGAAGCGTAAGATATATGTACAAAAGAAAGCGTTCCTTACTGAGCAAGCTAGTGCAATTTTAAAGCATGACGCTCCCCCTAAATTCAAAGATCCAGGATGCCCCACGATTTCGTGCATTATTGGAAATTGTCAAATTGAACAAGCGCTGCTTGATCTTGGGGCGAGTGTCAACTTACTACCCTACTCGGTCTATGTAAAATTGGGGTTAGGCGAACTCAAACCCACCCAGATTACTTTGCAGCTCGCAAACCGATCAGTCAAAAGACCGAGAGGGATAGTAGAGGATGTGCTTGTGCAAGTTGACAAGTTCTACTTTCCAGTAGACTTCATTGTGCTAGACACTCATCCTGTGGCAGATCCTCATGCTCAGATTCCGGTGATTCTAGGGAGACCATTCTTAGCCACATCCAATGCATTGATCAATTGCCGGAATGGAAAAATGACGCTATCTTTTGGTAACATGACATTAGAGCCAAAATGTTTTTGACCTTTGCAAACAACCACGGGATGATAACATTGACCTTGAAGAAGTAGATTTGATCAGTGTTCTTATAGCAGAAACTTTTAAAAAATCAATCTCTGATTCCATTGAGTCAATTGAGGGCCTGACCCTCTGTGAAGAAACACTTGATAGCACTGTTGAAATGGTCAACACTATAGGCAAACCCTCTTTTGAAGAGCCATTACCAACTGGTACTCTGTCTCTTCCATCTCAGGTGAGGCCGCCCAAACCTGAGTTGAAACCCTTGCCCTCTCACCTGAAATATGCATACCTTGGAGAAAATGAAACATTTCCTGTAGTAATTTCTGCACACCTTGACAAAGACCAAGAAGTCCAACTCTTAGAAGTGCTCAAACTGCACAAAGGTGCAATTGCTTGGACCGTGGCTGACATTAAGGGAATTAATCCCCTCGTGTGTACACATCATATCTATTTGGAGGAGAATGCAAAACCCTCCCGTCAGATGCAATGCCGGTTAAACCCCACCATGCAGGAAGTGGTTAGGGCGGAAGTTTTGAAACTTCTAGATGTGGGTATCATTTATCCAATTTCGGATAGCCAATGGGTCAGCCCTACCCAAGTTGTACCTAAAAAGGCCGGCGTAACTGTAGTCTGTAATGCTAATGATGAGCTCATCCCAACCCGCGTACCCACAGGTTGGCGAGTTTGTATCGACTACAGAAAGTTAAATGCTGTCACACGAAAGGATCATTTCCCCCTACCCTTCTTGGACCAAATTTTAGAACGGGTAGCTGGCCGCGAGTATTATTGTTTCTTGGATGGATATTCTGGATACAATCAAATAGAGATCGCCCCGGAAGACCAAGAGAAAACAACTTTCACATTCCCCTTTGGCACCTTTGCTTACCGACGGATGCCCTTTGGGCTGTGGAAGCTCCTGTTACCTTTCAAAGGTGCATGCTGAGTATTTTTAGTGATATGGTGGAACGTTTTCTCGAAGTCTTCATGGATGATTTCTCCGTTTTTGGAGATTCTTTCCAAGATTGTTTGAGCAACTTAACTAAGGTCCTCTCTAGGTGTGAAGAAAAGAACTTAGTACTAAATTGGGAAAAATGTCATTTTATGGTACGGCAAGGGATTGTCCTTGGCCACATCGTATCATCTAAAGGATTGGAAGTGGACAAAGCCAAAATAGATCTAATTTCCAATTTGCCCACCCCAAAAACTGTAAGAGATGTAAGATCTTTCTTAGGGCATGCTGGATTCTACAGAAGGTTCATAAAAGATTTTAGTGTCATTTCTAGACCATTATGCAACCTTCTGCTAAAGGAAGCAGAATTTGAGTGGACGGAGGCATGTCAAGTGGCTTTTACCAAGCTTAAGAACATGTTGACGACTGCTCCAATTATGCAACCTCCAGATTGGAGCCTACCCTTTGAAATCATGTGCGATGCTAGCGATTATGCAATTGGGGCAGTTCTTGGGCAACGTAGGGACAAAAAGCCATATGTAATTTACTATGCTAGCAGGACTTTAAACAGTGCACAGATTAATTATTCTACAACAGGGAAAGAACTATTGGTTGTGGTCTATGCACTGGATAAATTTCGTTCCTACTTAATTGGATCCAAAATTGTGATCTTTACTGACCATTCTGCGGTGAAGTACTTGCTTTCTTAGAAAGATGCCAAGCCCAGGCTGATCAGATGGATCCTTCTACTCCAAGAGTTCAATATCGAAATCAAGGATAAGAAAGGAGTAGAAAATGTGGTGGCTAATCATCTTTCTAGGATTGTCCTTTCCAACGCTTTAGAACCCTTGCCAATCCAGGACACTTTCCCTGATGAGCACTTGTTTGCCCCATTTTCCCATTCTCCATGGTATGCTGACATTGCTAATTATCTAGCTTCGGGTGAAATTCCAAAAGAATGGACCCAACAAGATAAAAACAAGTTTTTCACTGAGGTGAAACAGTTTTTCTGGGATGACCCATACCTTTTCAAATACTGCCCGGACCAAATCATTAGGAGATGCATTCCAGACCATGAAATGGACAGTGTTATATCATTTTGCCATTCTCAAGCTTGTGGTGGCCATTTTTCTGCTAAAAAGACCGCTCACAAAATTTTGCAATCTGGATTTTACTGGCCCACTATATTTAAAGATGCATATGATTTCTGTAAAGTATGTGAGCGGTGCCAAAAATTGGGTTCAATTTCCAAAAGGAACATGATGCCTTTAAACCCAATTTTGGTCGTCGAGTTATTCAATGTATGGGGTATAGACTTTATGGGACCTTTTCCCCCGAGCTTTGGTTTTCATTATATCCTCGTTGCAGTCGATTATGTTTCCAAATGGATTGAAGCAATCCCATGTAGGAACAATGATGCTAAAACGGTAAAAAAGTTTATCTTGGACAATATCTTTTCCCGTTTTGGAACTCCGCGTGCCATCATTAGTGATGGGGGCACTCACTTCTGTAACCGCATTATTGAGAGTTTGTTTCAAAATTACGGTGTTACACATAAAGTGGCTACCCCCTATCATCCTCAAACAAGTGAGCAGGTAGAGGTCTCAAATAGGGAAATTAAAAGAATTTTGGAGACCACGGTAAAACCGAATCGTAAGGATTGGTCCATGCGGTTAAATGATGCATTGTGGGCCTATCGCACTGCGTATAAGACCCCAATTGGGATGTCTCCATACCGGCTTATATATGGGAAAGCTTGCCACCTTCCGGTGGAGCTGGAACATAAAGCTTATTGGGCCACAAAACAACTGAACTTTGAGTTAGACAAGGCTGGGGAGAAAAGAGCCCTTGATCTAAATGAATTAGAAGAATTGAGAAACGAGGCTTATATGAACTCAAGAATTTACAAGGACAGGACTAAGGCCTTTCATGATAAACAGATATTAAGAAAATCATTCCATCCGTCTCAAAAAGTCCTCTTGTACAATTCTCGACTTCATCTTTTCCCTGGAAAGTTAGGATCTCGTTGGACAGGCCCCTACATTGTTCAAGAAGTATTTCCATATGGGGCAGTGACTCTCATTGATCCATCGAATGGTACCTCTTTTAAAGTCAATGGACAACGTTTAAAACCATTCTTGGAGAATATTCTTCCAGAGGAAAATGTAATTCCTCTGATCGATCCTAACTATCAGGATTGACGGGCACTGGATCTGACAGTGGCCCATACCTTTGTATATTATGCATATATTTTCTATTTTCTTTGTGTGTTCTTTGTCTTACATTGGACAAGTTTCTACACAAAAGCTTCATTACTCCAGGTGCTTTGTACCCTTTTTCCTCCTTTTACATTTTCACCTCATGTTACATTTCATTTTGCATTTCATGTATGACATCGAGGACGCTGTCTAGTTTAGGTTGGGGGGTGGGAACAAGCACACTTGTCCAATTTTAGACAAATTTTTTTTCGTTTATGAGTAGCCGTTTCAAAAAAAAAAGAAAAAAAAAAAAGGGTTTTCAAAAGAACTTGACGATTTGAAGATGCTTAGAAATCTGGAATTTCAGAATTTTTTGGAAGGAAGTAAAATGAGGGTTCATTATTTTCTAAAAAATAAAATGAATACCGAACTTTGTTTTTCACAGTACCACGTGTACATCATTTCAAAAGTTTTGGACAAAAAGATTTAAGTGTCATTTTCAGAGTTCTTTCAAGAGAGAAAAAGAGACGACTTTCTGAAATTTGGCCATATAAGTTCCCCTGGTTCATCGGCATGGTTAGGCCAACCAAAACCAGTGAATTAATTCGAGTGAATTGAAAAGGGCTGCCTATTGTTGGGGACCGTTTAAAAAAAAAATGCCAAGGGATGCACAAATAAGTGTTTAAAAAAAAAAAAAAGAGTTTAGTTATAACTCTTGAAAAGAATAAAAAGTTATGTGACTAGTTTGGGTTCGTAGCCTTTTTAACCCGAGCTAGTAAGCCCGTAGGGGTATTTATATACCTAGTGCCCTAAAGACATCTGTCTTGGGAGTCATTGGCCTAATGCTCATTATATGGGTTAATTAGAAAGCTTAAGGGACCTAAGCATTGTACAGTCATATGTGTGTGTTCATAAAAAAAAAAAAGGATGCATCTCGCGGCCTTTGAAAAAACAGCAGTGCGAAAGCCATCATAGTAGCCTTGAGAGGAGACTTGTATTTTGGCTGAATCTAGGAAAGTTGGAAATTCCGAAGGAGAATTCTGTTTTCATGGCATTATCGTAGAACATTTAAAATTTTTGTTTTGATGTATACATTTGCACAAGGCACTCAAAGTTTTGGTATAATTAAAAAAAAAAAAAAAAAAAAAAAAAAAAAAAACGTGAACCGGATTTTGAAAAGTCTGAAATCTTGATTATTCGAGGATTCGAGGCATCCGATTTGACTCAATCATCTTTTGAAAAACCTTCATTGAATTTCTTTCACTTTTAGGTAAATGAATTTTGTGGGCATATTCACTGCAAATCCTCACGAGGCACAACTCGTCCACTAGGGGTAACCTAGGGGTTTAAGGGCTTGCTGCATACGCTAAATGCAGCCGAGAGTGCCAGCGAAAGTGGCATTTTTCTTTTTGTCTTTACATTTAGTTTAGATTAGATTAGGCCAGAAGACCTACTATAGTTTGCATATTTTGCTCGGGACTAGCAAAAAGCTAGTTGGGGGGTGTGATAAGTCCTTAAAAATGTAGAATTTCCTCATCATTTTAGAGTAATTAAGGACTTAATCATCAAATCATGGACCATTTTAGTAAAAAATTATGATTTTATGTTTTTGAGCATCAAAGTCTAAATTCGAGTCAAAATTCATCCAAAAATTGCATTTTCACATAAAATCATGAATTTCTCTATTTTTGGCATTGAAAGTCAAAAATTTCTCATCACTTTTTAATCACACATGAAATGATGAATTTTCTTTGCACCTTTAATTTAATTGAAGAAAACTTGATAAAATTGTGACATTTTATGCATTTATTTGGTGTGAATTGGGACGGCATCTTGCATAATTCCTTACCTATATGATTAGATTATTCTTTCATCTTTGCTTTTATTTTTGTAGGGAATTTCAGAAATCGGGGCCCACGGAAGAGAATTGATGAATCAAATGCACCATGGACCCACCTTCCTTTGGCATGGATTCTAAGGTAAGGGCGGCCATGGTAGGGTCCGCTCTCATATGCAAGAAAAAAATCAGATTTAATCTTTTGAAGATAAGTTCCAAATTTGTGGGCCATGAGATGATGAGGTGTCATATCTACTCTCCAACAAATATTGCTTACATGTCAAGATGGATGGCTAAGATTCAATTCAAGCCAAACAAAGAAGAAAAAAAAAATTGCAAAAGAAAGTCAAGCCAAGGTAGGGACGTCCAAGCATGGGATAGTTCAAGATTGCATTCTTCCAAGTATGGCCCACTCCTATGTCATGTTTGGGATGAAATTAAATTCAGATTTGAAGAGATGTTTAAGGTGGGCCATGCTAAGAGGTTTTTCTAGCCATGAGGAGTTCAAAAGATTGGAAATCTTGCTAAGCAATCCAAGTTGGAAAAAAATTGAAAGAGTGCAAGATTGTAGCTAAATTTATCTCCTAAAAGATAGGCCTCAAGATTGAAGTTTGCAAACCAAGAATTCTCCCCAAGAAGTGTTGCACGTCCAACACAACTCCAAGAAGATAAAAAACGTCCAAGAAAGGGGCTGCCCATATTGTTTCAAGATTTGAACTAAATCTGAAGTGGGCCCAAGAGAGGAAGTTGTGTGAGACATAAAGAATCCTATTTTTAGTAGGATTATGTGCCAAGAAATCCAAGGAGATAACAAGATGGAAAACCCCTAGAAAATCTCTCAAAAACCCTCCTAATCCTAATCCAACTTGGACCCCACACTACTAATCCTTACCCAAATCAAAACCTTGCAACCCAAGCTATCAAAAATATATAAAAAGAGCCAAAAAGAGGGCTGGACGTGAGTACCATCTCCCCCTCACACCTTGGACGACAAGCAACTTCTAATTCCCCCTTTTCCATTAATTTTTCTTCATCTCTCCTCCTTCCATCAATATTTCATCCAAGGCCTTCCCTAAGGCACACTACCACTTGGATTTCTACGTCGTCACGCCGCCGCCGTTGCTATCGTCACTCCACCATCAGATCATCATTGAAATCATCTTCCCTTGCTTGGATTTTAGATCGCGAAACGAGAGCCGGTTGGATCACCGTTCAAGACCGCGAGTCCCTCTCCTCCGTTTAGTGTTTCTTGTGTCTATGATAAGGTTGGATGCACTTTATTTTTATTAAAAGAATTTTGTGATGGCTATTTGCTTGTAATGGGTTTTTCACTAATAAATCAAGTTTATAGGGTATTGGTCTTCACCAATGAGTCAACATTGAATTTTTGTGCGTAGTGACAGTGCGCACTTGGTGCGGTGGTCTTGATTTTTCTTGATAACATTAAGTAAAGTAATTATTGCAAAGTCTTAGAATTAAAATCTAAATTCTTGATTCTCTGATTTTATTTTATTTTACTTTATTCTATTCTTTATTTTATGCACCTTAACAATTATTGCAATTGGTTGGGCTAATAAATCTTATGGTGGTGCAGTGGTTAGATTAGGTTTCTAGATTAGGATTTTAATTTTCTTTGGTTGTAATTAATATTTCAGATTTTTAATTACTTTTTAATTCAATTAGAAAATTTGATTTGTATAGTTTTTTTTAGGCTAGAACTAGTTTTTTTTTTTATTAGGACAGGTTTTGCGATAAATAAACTCTCAGTGGATCGATCCGGTTTCACCGGTTATTACTACAATCGCGGCCTTGCACTTGGGGCTACAATGACTCGTTGTATTCTTACAAGTAAGCTTCTCATACCCGATTCATTGCCATCACTAGCAATAATGTAATCTCCACAGACCAATGCAGTCAATCTGTGCCTGCACCCACGATGTTCACGCCTGATGTCCTGCACGCTTGATGTCCTCTGCCAAAGGCCATTAAAGTAGTGAAGGGCACAGCTGATGCCTGTTTCATCTGGAGGCCTACCACAAAATGACAAAGAAAGAAAGTGGCTTTACTGCTTTCAATATTCTACTCGATCAATGTTGTCATAAAAATAATAAGTAGATATAAAATACTAATTGAAGCAATATCCATTTGTTACAAAAGAAATAAAAGAGAGATCCTCCACAGAAGAACAAGCATAAGAAAGATTTAGCCGATGATTTTTGTTGAAGTCATTGTGAGAAAGAGGCCTTTTTAGTCAATTGTTTATATGTGAGAAATGATGTGATGTATATAATGATGAGAAATAATATAGGAAGGGAAGAGGATCCCCTCCCTGTTTGGACCAATCAGGGGGTGTCACATGGTGGGGAAAGGTCCAATCAACACATCCCATCTTCCCCTTAAAAAAATAAAAAAAAATTCCCCCCCATGTGGCACCCCCTGGTTGGTCCAAACAGGGTTTCTCTGTTTGGACCAAACAGGGAAATCTGTTTGGACCAATCAAGGGGTGACACATGGGAGAAATGTCAAGTCAGCATATCCCATCTCCTCTAAGGAAAAAAAAAACCTCATCTCTCCCCATGTGTCACCCCCTGATTGGTCCGAACAGGTTTTCAAAAAAAAAAAGGGATAACAAAGAGCAGCGGAGACACTCTTTTAGTTTTATGGGAAGTCACAACTCACAATTGAAAGCACTCATTGGCAAGGCCGAACTGTAGTGCAAGGTGGTTGTATCCTGTCTCCAGTCCTGCCGAGGACCTTGGCATTAAGCATCAATCAATGGGTGGAATTCATCCTTAAGAGAGCGTTGCGTGTCTCGTATCTCAACCACTTGTTGCAATTGCTGCAAATATTCAACTTTCACCAACATCAACGCGGTCTTTGCTCCTAGGCTTCACGCATCGGTTCGCATCATTCCTTACATTTATTTAATTTATTTAACAGCAGCCATTGTCATTGTAGCTTTATGTTCAAGATAGGTGTATAGCTTCACAGTTCATAGTTTTTTTTTTACTTTGTGTTCATCTAGGAATCTATCTATCCTTGAAGCCTTTGTCCATCATCACGCCATGGCCACGTCCAATGTGCATGAAACACCAAGTAAAGAATACGATGAGCCTATCACTGTGGTAGAGAAAGGGTGGAAGAACATTCACCTCACTCAATACCAGGGGCATTGGACGAGTCCTCAACATATTGCAGCGGTAATGGCATTTCGTGAACACTTCGAATCTCATAGTGATGACATAATACTCACAACCCAACCTAAATCTGGCACAACATGGTTGAAAGCTCTCACCTTCACCGTCACAAACCGTAATCTTCATGACTTTGACAACCATCCTTTGCTCAAAACCAACCCACATGACCTTGTTCCTTTCCTTGATATTGAACTCTATGCCAATGGCCACATTCCGGACCTTACCAACCTCCCCTCCCCACGCCTCTTCGCCTCCCATTTACCATACAATCTGCTACCAACATCAATGATTAAATCCGATTGCCGAATCATTTATCTGTGTCGAAATCCAAAGGCCACCTTTGTTTCCATGTGGAAGTTCAATAACAAGTTTCTACCAGAGGATGCACCCGTTCCAATACAAGAGGCATTTGAGTTGTTCTATAAAGGGATCACTCCCGGGGGGCCCTTTTGGGAGCATGTATTGGGGCACTGGAAGGCTAGCTTAGAGAGACCTGAAAGAGTCTTGTTTATCAAGTATGAGGAGCTGAAAGAAGATCCCACGTTCCATTTGAGAAGGTTGGCTGAGTTCTTGGGCTGCCCATTTTCTCTGGAGGAAGAGAGACGAGGGATAATAGAAAAGATACAAAGGCTGTGTAGCTTTGAGAATCTGACGAGTTTGGATGTTAATAAGAGTGGAAACACGAGGATAGGGATCAAGACTGAAAATTACTTTAGGCGTGGGGTTGTTGGGGATTGGGTCACTACAAAAAGAGTCACTTTTAGTGACACATAAATAGCAGCTTTTTAATTATCAGCTGGTAAATGGGTATTCTCATCGACGGATATAACAGTCCGCCACAAATGGGAAAAAAAAGTAACAATATTAGCGGCGGAACTAGTTTCCGTCGTTGAAAGTTCAAATTTTCGCCCGTTTTCCTGTCCCCACTTAGGTGAATCGTGGTCCCTACTTTTTTGCTCTCTAAGCTCCCCACCGAAAACCCTAAACACTTCTTCACACTCCAAAAATCTGCTGCTGCTTCTTCGATCTGCAAAACTTGAAGTGTATTGGAATCGCACCACAAGCTTCTCGAATGCTCAATCTCTCCATTTGATCTGAGAGGCTGCGAAATCTCATCAAATAAAAGCCAATGTCTAGGGTTTTGCTCTCATCTTGCCATTTCCCTTGCAACTCTCAAGCAGCAGCTGCGGTCTCCTCTCTCTCTCTCTCTCTCTCCACCTTAGATCTCCGATTTCTGGTAATCTCTCTTCTAAAACCCTAAATCTTCCATTCGGTATCTTTGAAAAGTCCTATAAACCCTTGATTTCCTGTTTCTGGTGTTTCTCTTTCTTGAAGTTTCTCGATCTGATTCTGTTAACGGAAACCGAATTGGCATCCGATTCTGTTTTGCTTTCCAGATCCATTTGAATCGAGAACGTGAAATCTCAGATTTTTGTTTCTTTGTTGTTCATTGTTTTATGTCTGTAGATCTGATTCGATGCTCTTCTATTGAAGATTTACGCCGTGTGCAAGCATCAAATGTTGTTGTGAACTTAGATTTTGGCGGATTTTATGCTTTTTTTTTTTTTTTTGAATGATATTGTGAAAGATTTATGTAGTTGCTTTCAAGCTTGAGATCGATTGCTGTCTTGATATTCATGGAAGATCTCTGTTTATCTCATATACTGCTGTGCTAATGGATTTTCTAATTGAATCTGTTGTTTTCATATAGATTCAAGTTGATTCGGGTTTGTGTAAACCCGATCTCCATTCTTAGTTAGAAAGTTAAGTATAAGATGACATAACTCTTCTATACGCATATAGTAGAACTATTGAACTATGATGCATGGATGCTTAAAAAGGGCAGCGGATCTGGTCGTATTGTACCCATACTTAGTGTAAAATTCATGTCACAGATACTTAAAAAATGGGCAATGTGTTGTGTTGTATTTTATCCGATACTCCACTTCTTGTGTATAAAATTTGTGTTCCTACTGTGTCCATGGTGTGTCCCTGCCGTATCCATGCTGTATCTGGGCATCATAGCTCTTGAAGCCGAACTCAAGTTGAGGAGATATGAATAGTGATTAATTGCGGATACTGACAGAGGGATGGATTTTGTTAGCATGATCAAGCTTTTATTTATCAATAAATTAGATGAGAGCATTTATGGAGTATCCTAATTCCAAATCCTTGAAATTAAGACTGTTAAAAACCTGCAATGTTTTGTGAAATTTTGTGCATTCGAGACTTTCTAAATTGAATTTTGTGCCACCACTGTTTGTTATGAGAGGTTGGATTATATTTATTTTTCACCGATTTTAAAAAATTGTATTTATTTTAGTTATATTTTGTTATGTTCCTCTGGATCTGTCGGTACGAAATTCGCTATTAATGTCTATATTATCAATTGTCTTTATTGGCCTCCTCTTTATACTGGTTCATTGAACTTTTGTAGCTCGTCACTAATTTGTAACAAGACTTATATACATCTTGTGTACCCCCATAAACCATCTCACACAGGACCTCTGGAACTTCTGCAAGATAAAGTGGAAATTCTAATACTAATCATGGGAAGATGATTCTGAATTTGATGACACCGAGTTTGTGGATTCTAACATCATTATTTGATTTTTCTTTCGTTTTGAAAAAATTCATTGGATATGAGTTGTTATATCTGTTTTGGGGTCTTGTTTCTTTAGTAATGGTCTATGGAATTATATGTGTCATGCCCTGTTATGTGTTGGATTGTGTGTTAGCTTTGGTTGATGTATTGTTTCTCTAGAATGGGTTGTCATTCTTTAAAACTGTGTTGTTTTATCGAAGTTATTATTGTCATTCTTCAGCATTAAATATAAGTTCATTGGTGCACATGCTAAGTGACTATTATTGAATATATGTCATCTTCTCCACAAGCATGAGTCCAGCCATTGCAGATGGACACTCAAACATCTACGTCTGGTAATTACATAGCACCCCTCTTATTGTTGGGTATTTGCTTATTTTGTTGATTATATTTTTGGGTTGTAAGCATGTCAATGTAGTAGCCTCATGTATTGCTCGCTTTTAATGAAAGTTACCATTAGAAAAAAAAAAAAGAAAAAAAGAAAAAAGAAAAAAGATAAAGATGCATTTGGTTGTTGTAGAAGTGGACAGGCTTTCAAGTTAATCCAATCCAAGAATATGAAAGTGAAATTGATATGTAAGTTTGATTTCATTTGGGTGTAATTTTGTATGTATGGTGTGGATCTTGATTGTCATATTTATTTTGTTCTTGTTGTACAGTTGTTGGATGTTTAATTTTGACCTTTTGATTGTTGGGAAATAAAATTTAATTTTGATCTTCAACGTTTCAAATTAACGAGCATTAATTGTATTTATAACTCTGTTGTGGGCTTGCATTGATCATTAGCATTGTATTAATGTCCACCAGCTTGCTGATGACATTAGAATTTTTAGGTTCACCTTCAAAATACAGAAGCGTAATTTGTATTTTTATACATCAGCTGCATCTTACCTTGATTCTGTGAGTACGGCATCACCCTTTATATACTTGTTATATAACTTACTTAGGAATCTATTTAAGTTTGAGGGATTTTATTGTTTTATAGAATGGTTTGTCATTTTTATCTATATATACTATGCCCAATATGAGTGGACTAGGAGATTAGATGATCTGGTGTAGCTTATGATTTGTAACGTAAGATTACTCCCAAGAGTCTAGATCATTTATGAGGAGCATGCGACTGGGCCCGACTGGCCCCACTTTCTAACGAGAGTATTTTTCTAGTTCTATCGATCAAAAATTATATCCAAAAGAAAATGTGAGGAACCTAATGCGTGGCTAATGAAAAAGGATTATAGGAATTCTTCTTTGTATAACAAGTCTGAACCAATAAGTATAATAATTCATAATTCTTGAACTGTGTTTTAAATAGGGTCTCAAGCAAGAAAGAGGACACGAGGGCCCAATAGATGCATTGCTTTCAATCATCAAGAGAAGCGTGTTGTCTTGAGGCTTAATGAATTTGGCCAGCCCATTGGAGCTAATGGACGTCTATTATCTTCATTTCTCGGCATCATTGCACGAGATGGACAGAAGGCACCAATCAATTATTTTGATTAGAGGAAAATGCCTATGGAGAGGAAAATGGACATGTGGCGGGCTGTACTGCTATTAATGTGAATGATTCAATTATGACGAGAGTGTGTCTTGTATATGTACTAATGTCAAGTTTATTACACGTATGTTGTAGTCAAAATTTGAGATTGCCATTGACGAGCAACCACGGGTGAAGAAATGGGTCTTTGACAAGATATGCCAATTTTGGAAGAATTGGAAAAGCAAGTTGAAGCAGACACATTATGATCCATTTCACACTACTCGGGAGCGGTTGCAGTACCGTCTTGATAGAGTTGATCCAGTACAGTGGGTGTTGCTCATTGAATTTTGGAGGACTAAGGATGGGATGGTATGAAATATATAAAGAGTTTAAAAATTCTAACTTGAATGGTTTAATTTTTACTTCATTGTTTTTCATTATTTGAAAACTAACATTTTCATTATCATCATAAATAGGAGCGAAGCAAAAGAAATGCGGAAAATCGCGCATTGCAAACTATGAATCACATTGCAGGAACGAAGAGCTTTGCACTAATACGCGAGGAAGAGGTAACTTATTTAAACCATTATAGTTAATATCATATTTCTTCTTTTACGTACTACATGGGTGGGAGTGAATGGGATGTACGTAAATGATCTATTGGACCCAATCATTAACTGGGGCAAAAAATGATCTATTGCCCAAACTTATTGGGTCATGGCACTTAAAGGGACTGGGGTTCCATTTGCAGCATTACTGACACTAGAAAATTTGCAATTTCCATTAGAAGAATCTCACTTAAAAAAGAAGAGAGAGAAAAAAAACCTCTGATATTAATGTGCTAACCATGCTGGCGGGCAGTATAGCACAGAGAGCCATTTTGACATTTCACTCACTTTGAGCAAATAGAAGGGTTCTGAGTACCATTAGTGACAGTAGTGTTGCTAGAATTCATCAGGATTATTTAAATGCTATCCTTTTTATTTCTCTTTTTTTTTGTAGAAATTTAAATGCTATCTTGAGTAGGGTGTCTGAGAAACTTTTCTTCTTCTTAGTTCTTTGCTTGTATCACTTCTTAGAATTGTAAGTCTTGTATTACCAGGTAATGGATATTTCAGAAGCAAATGTGGTAAATGTCTTGTTATTGTGATAGGCTATAGCCATGAATTCTTTGGAGAATGTTTTAATTTATGAGCTTGCTTATGGGTCCATTTAGTTCTTTAAGAGGTTTCACTTGCACCTATGAAAATACAGTTTTAAGTACTTACTTTGGACTCGTTAACTTTTGTCTATGTCTCAGGGTCCATTTAATTCTTCCAGATTCATCTCCTATGTAAATACAGTTTGACTACTTTGGACCCATTAATTTCTGATTCGGGGTCTGGGTTCATTTAGAAACAATCTTCATTTAGAAATCTCATGCAAGTATCTCTACTCCTAGTTAACTTTTGTCTATGTCTCAGGGTCCATTTAATTCTTCCAGATTCATCTCCTATGTAAATACAGTTTGACTACTTACTTTGGACCCATTAATTTCTGATTCAGGGTCTGGGTTCATTTAGAAACAATCTTCATGTAGAAATCTCATGCAAGTATCTCTAGTCCTAGGAAGGCTCTTCCGGTAATCTTGCTTTATTCTCAAAACCCGCAAACAAACAGTAGAAAGAAATGATGATTTCTCTGTTTGTCAAAAGAGAGAAAGGAAAAGTGATATAAAAGTAAAATAAGCCATTACCATTACAGGCCTAGCTTCTTGATCATGACCAGCAACATAGGCCACACCATCTGCCAGCTCAGCAAAGAACTCATCTGCTATCAAATGCTTTGTTTTTCAAATAAGAAAAAAGAGAGATTTCATCACTTCTTTCAAGAGAAAAAAAAAGGTCAAATCTGTCTACTTTGAATGCTCTCAGCTTCTAGTTTAACCAAAGGCCCATAACAGTCCCAATGCTCTCTCCAAGAGAGACAAGTTCTCAAATGCTTTGCTGCCTTTTTCACATTGTCACCTTTAGATTTCAGAAACCTCTCCACACAAAAACATCATTGCAGAACTTCTCCCGTGAATCATCACATCAACATGCATGCATTTACTTACTTTCTAATGAGATTCAGATCAATAAAAAGGACTACATCAGTAGATCTGGTTGTTGGAGAATACTATCAACAGGGAGGGAGAATAGGTCTTACCTATTTTACTGTGAGAGGAGCTTGTTTTTTAAGGATCTGAAGAACTTCTTCCACTCTCTTTTTATCATCTGTCTGCTCTTTTCTCCCGATTTCGTGTAGAAGAAAGTAACACAAACAACGAAATGGAATTTCAGCTTTCCTAGAGCATTGACAGAGAGATATAGATTAAACAATATTACATTCACATTTTCCACTGAGCACGCGTCCAAGACATTGATATGTTTGTTTTTATCTTCTTTCTCTCGATCTCTATTTTTCAATCTCTGTGAAAGGAGATCAGTTCTTTGATCATAGTCTATTGACTTTGCTGGTGGTGGAGGTGGTGGAATCTTTGTTGTTCCTCCATTTGTGATTTTTAACGACTAATTCATTTTAAGAATTCTACATGATCATCTGTCATATTAGGCATATTAGGCTGATTTGTGGTTCTGAAAATGAATGGATAATGTATTACTATTATGTCTGTCTGTCTGTCTGTGTAATGTTTTCAGAGGCACTTTGAAACATTATCGAAGACCTGTTTCATTGCTTAGGTTAGGTAAATAGAATGAATGAAATTGTATTTTGATAATTAGTATGAAATGTTTGCCTTTTTCCAGTGATTGTGGACCTTTGCTATATTTCTTTCTTATCTGACTATTGTGTAGCAACACGATTCTGTGTTCTGATGCAATTTTTTTATTCTGTGGGCACAAAATCTCAATTTTTACCCTCCCTTTAATTGGACTACTTAGGAATTAGATTCTTAGAAAAATAATATCCAATATAACTCTATGTAGAGATGAGAAGCTGAACATGTTTTCTTAATATTATGATGTGGATTATTTAATTTGACATCTTTAAAGTGTAATGATATCTTAACCATAGATGCTTTTTAATACAATTATATTTCAATGAGGACAGCGGGCACAAAACCCCGATGGACAAGCACCGGACCGGATGGAGATGTTTAGATTGACCCATACACGCCAGGATGGACAGCTCGTGGATCGGGTATCAAAGGACGCCTTGGTATGTTTAAGTCTTGTTAAATAAAATTTTCTCCCACTTGTAATTTGATTTAATAATAGATAAACTGCTTAATGTAAGTACTTGATTATGAATTACAGCGACGACTCAATGAAAGAGTCAGCTAGCAGCTAGAGAGCCCAGAGAGAAGTTGTGCACGGGATGACATCTTCACCCAAGTGACAAGAAAAGATAGACGTGGCCGGGTTCGCACCTTTGGGTTGGGTGTGACCCCCTCCGATATCTATGGCCCACGAGTTTTAGTTGATGAAGCGAGGGAGATGGCAAATGCTGAGAGAGCTTAGAAGATAGAAGCTGAACAATGGGTGATTGCCGTGGAAGAAAGAATGAGTCAGATGGAAGCCCGTATGAACCAGATGATGATATGTTTTCAGATGTTCACCCTTCTTCATTTGAGCCAGTGGGTAGCATACAAGAGATTTAAAAATTAATTTTTTTTGGATGTAATTCCCTTTTAAGTTTATACTAATATTACTTATTTCATCCTAATAGGTTTTCGGTGCTCCTCTCGATATCCAGCGTGATGTTTGACATGGGTAGCATACAAGAGAGGAGCTCAAAGTCTCCTCTCTAACCCCTAAGGTGCTTCTTCTTCTTCTTCCCTCTTTTCTCTCTTCTTCTCCTATGTCCTCTCCTATGTTCCCATCACTATCTGGCACTGCCATCTAAAAGTGGTTAAAATTAATCTTGATCTTGATCTTGCATTTCTACCTTATTTCCTTAACCTCACACCTGTTTAATACTACTCCACAGGAACCCATGTTACGAATGAAGTCCTAGGAATTCAATACCATGCAAACAGGCGAGAACTAAATCACTTGATTGGAAAGCTAAGCAATAAAGATTTATATATATTTTCACAAACCATCATAATAGGCAGCTTCTAGGATTTATAGACTTAATGTGCACTCATTCTATTAGAGTAACTCTCCGGTTAAGAAATGTTTAAACACATCTATTTAGTACCCCCTATTCCAAGTGAGTCAGAAGCTTATGAGATTTTTTTTCCTGGTCCCCATATCTTTTAGACAGCATATGTTTTTGCCTCTCTGGCTCTAAAACTTTGAGAAAGGAAAGCATACGAGCTATAATGAATAAGATGGATAACGGCAATGCTGCCTTCTCCGTCCCCACTAGAACCAGTAGAAAAGGATAGCAACTGACAGAACAAATCAATTGTTACTAAAGCATACTAAAGGAAGGATCACCCTACATGCATATTTTATCCTTGGCTTCTATGTTGCACTATCAACCTATGGCTGGGTGCTCCAGACACATGAGCCATCCTCTAGCAACGATCAAGATAAAGATATTTATTAGAGGAGACAATATTTTTGGGAGTCATGTTTATATAGATAATCTCCTATACTGTTACAGAGATACGTTTATTGTATTAATATTACTTGTGGAGATGATTGATAAGTAATTCCACTTGACCAAGTAAGCCATAGCAGAAAGTGGTCAAGAAGTGTTGGAATATCATTTTGATCAACATTTTACTGTAACTTAGCACTGGGTTGAATACTTCTTATTCAAATATGTCGGGGAAAGGAGAGCAAAATTATCTAAGATGAAGAAAAATGGAGCATTGGGACCAGATGATATACATTGATATGTGTTAAATGTTAATACTACTTGCTACTCTTAACTCAAAACCCTTAACTTTGTGCTTTCAAAACCCTTTGTGCTTTGCTATCTCCTAGATATAGAAGTCTATTACATGGTGGCATTAAGCTCCTTCTTTTCTTTCAACTTAAACTAGCTCCTTCCCTATTATCTGATCAAGTGAACTTGTGCCCCATATCAACTTAAACTCTCTCTCTCTCTCTCTCTCTCTCTCTCTCTCTCTCTCTCTCTCTCTCTCTCTCTCTCTCTCTCTCTCTCTCTCTCTCTCTGCAGAAAATGCAATGAAAAGAGGACTGTTTTTTGGCACAACTATGGGAAGTGCGGTGTTTTTGTTCCAGACCTGCCTTTCAGAGGAGAAATTGTGGTCAAGCAGCCATACATCAGACTTTTCTGTATTGCCTTGGTCTTGTGCACAGATAGTCAGAGAAACCCAATTACAGGGTCTTGGTTTCTCATTGATTTTGTATGCTTGGAAGAGTGAGTAGGTTTGTGTGGAAGGATATCTTATTACCTCTTTCTTTTGAGTGCTCACACAAATTTCTTGTGAGAGTTTTCATTAACAAATTCAAATGAAGAATTATATCTGATTTTTAGGTGCTACCTTTTGTTTTTTTATGAAGTTGATCTGTTTGAGTAGACTTGAAATTCTTCCTTTTATCTAGTTGTTGATAGATTCTTTGTTCACAATGTAAACTAAAGCATCTTTGATGTGAGTACTGATTTTGTGTTGACAGTTCTACACTGGTTTTGTTCCCGCGATTTGTCAACACCATCTGGCGAGCGTCATCTGGGAGCATCTGTTTTCGTCAGCGCTTGTTTATGCACACTAGCTATTCCAATGAACTAACACTATCAAATGTGATACTCTTCCAACTGGTTACTGCCTAAATGTGATATTCATCCAGCTGGGTTAGCTTTGGTTTTGATCATTAATTGAGGAACATAAATTAAAGAGTTAAGATGATCCAGGGGGATTGATAGTTTGTATTATCTCTAGGTCTCAGTCTCACCCAGATCCAACAGAGTTACAATATATGTCTGATCTGGATGAGCCCCACTGAAAATCTCTACGGGTTGAAGGAGCCCCCACAAACATTACCCGTTATCTTTTGCCATTAGGATTATATCAGTTGCAGTCCACGGGTAAGATTCTGACCTCTGTAGGCTCCTCTTGTTTGTCCTTTGAAGAAAAGTTTGCATTTTCGGCCTGTTTTATGTGGATTTTAGTCTAGATGGGAATTTTACTGTTGAGCGCGAGGAATATCTTTTGAATGGTCTAGAGACCTTCTCGTTGCCTTCTCTTGTGCTGAACAAATATTCGGAGACAATTTTTCAAGGAAAGGGAGAGAATACGCAGCATGTAAAGACGGGTTGAATCACCCACTGAGAATTTTATATTCTGTCCACGCTGATACTACTAGATTGTAAGATCTTGACGATTTATTCCAATGTGCTAGAATGTATCTCGGTCTAGATTGTAAGATCTTGACGATTTATTCCAATGTGCTAGAATGTATCTTGGTGGGCAATTGATTCTGCTCTTACCCGGGTGGTGGACAGGGCCCAAGCCAAGAGATGATGCATTTCAGCATCCAATTCTAAAGGAAATTTGCCATGGGATTTTACAGAAACATGGAAGGGATTCTCACCACATGCACTAAAGGATTCATACCATGCGCACTAAGAAATTTTCAAGGTGGCTGGGGTATTATCCAGACAGGCATCAAGGAAATTATAAGACATCAAAGATGGTCCCGTGAAGTTAAAAAAGGTGACCTGGGGTACATCCAAGCTGACCCCACGGCTTAATTGCTGACAAAGCTTTTGAACCTCAAGCTTATGTAATCATAAGAATCTTACCTAGGTCACAATTGCTTCACTAGTAACCATTGCAAAAATTTTCAGAAACAATACCAAAGAGATGATGCCTCTCTCTGGGGAGGCAAAATACATTTTGTGCATAAAAAATAAAAAAAAAGAGGTTTTAGCGACGGATAAAAGAAAAGGCCGCTAATGATCCATTTGTGGCGGTTTTTATCAGCCACAAAACAAAATAGCAACGCATACATATAGCGGCGGCCATAGCGGCGACCGTTTCCCGTCGCTAAAACGTTTAGCGGCGGAAAATCAACTTTTAGCGGCGGTTTTTGACCGCCGCTAAAAGTAAAAATTGCTGTTGTGGGTGAATCATTTGACGGCTGAGATGATCGAAAGACTGGATCAACTCACCCTACAGAAATTTGGGTGCTTTGATTTGGTCTTCAAAGAATGATCTATGAACTTCTTTTGTGAACGTGGAATACTTCAAATCTTCTAGGAAGACAATGGTGTGAGTTTTCTATCCCTTTTATGTCTTGAGTTTTTTTTTTTTTTTAGGTAAAATTTTATGTCTTGAGTTGTCTGCTCACTTTGGTTGTTTTAGCTGAGGACTTGTGATGTTATCTGTGCAGTTCTTTTGGTAAATGGTGTCATGACTCATGAGCCAAGAGGCATGTTTACCAAAAAAAAAAAAAAAAATTGACCTGCCAGTCTGGGTATCAATAAATGTTACATGTGCTATTATCAAAATGTAGTTGGAATATGTTTTTATTGCACTATCCCTCTTGTTATCTTCCATTTTTATTTTGAACAGACTCTCCCACTCCTTGTACCCGCAAAATAGTATCTCATACTCAACATAATTTTCAAGCACCACTAGTAGAAGCATGCATTAAGAGTCCAACGAAAAAAAAATAAAAAAAAAGTGAGTACTTTAGGGCTGTCAAGATGCGGCTAGTCCTTGGATTGTCCAAGCTCTGGACTCATGTATGCGGGATAGGTTGAGGCAGGCCAAAGACTTTTGGAGGCCTACACTATCAATGCAGTTAGTCAGCCCTCGTGGGCTAGGACAACACAAAGGTCAAGCCCAGGATGTGTAGAAAAGAAAACAATTTCTAGTTATTTTCTACACCAACATCGGGGATGAGACATTTCAGAAGAGTCGTAGTGGTTGAGGAAGATGGGATGCACATACAAATCCTTTTTAGTGTAAGGGCCCATATACTGACTTGGATGAAGGGAAGAGAGAGTTGGTCACTTTTCTTACCAATTGTTTTCTAACTTCGAGGAAGAAGAATTCAATTGAGGATAGAATGAAGCCCTAATTTTATAGATTTAATTATGCTATAACTTTTTTGCAAACATGACCATATATTGGTTTAAATGAAGGGTGTCTTCACCTAAGGGATACGATTACCAAGAGTTGCTATTCAATGGTCACTTGTACTGGTTACAAATAAGTTGGACTAGGCCACTGAGACCAGAAACAGCTATACTATCTTGACCAAAATGGAACAAATGGGTCGGCCCCTCAGAATAAGGAGGTCCAATAAAAGGAGCTTTCAAGTTTGCTCAAATAATTTCCAACTCCTAAGTAACTATTGTCTGTAATGACGTTGAATTATATTTTTTTCAATAACTAGACCAGTTCTTCTCCCATTTATATTTTCTCTCCCTCTTTCATGTTTCAACACCTATATCCATATGCTGCTCTCTTTACACTTGTCTAGAATTGAGAAGTCAGGCTCAGGTCGCATTTGTGGGTCTAATAGTACGAGTGTTCATGGGTTGGATCAGACACGGCTGAAGCATGTCCAGGCCTGGCCTGGCCCGAGGAGGTCGTGAATGCCAGGCCCAAGCCCTCCCATTTAGTCAATGAGCAGCAGGGGCCGAGGGACAATTGCCCCCACTCAACTTTGGAGGGTTGTTTGAAGTTATGGGACTAGTTTTAAGCATTTTATGGTCCCTTACAATTTTGTCCCAACTCATCTATTTTTTTTCTTCTACATAATGAGAGAACTTAAAAAGGGCTTAAGGATACTTTTGTCTATCACTTGGTTGCAAAAGAGTAAGTAAATCATCATCTCCAAATTTTAAGGAGAGATTGTGTCACATCCCGGTCCCAAGAATTCCCAGATTAGGGTTGTACCCGAGGTGTGACACGCGTACTCCCGTGAACTCGCACCTGTTCCGGACCAAATCCGAATTCACGAAGGAGAAATTTCCACATTTCACGTGTGAGAATTACTCACCGACACCTGTCAAACAACATTTATTTGCGGAAGCATGTATATCATCAATAACAAAGCCATGAGTAGTCTATTAATCAATCAAATATATTACCATTAATCTATAACAAAGCTAATAATTTAAACCTCTTAAAAGCATAGTACACAAATACTCTAATGAATATCTTTAGATGCTTATCTCAATGGAACATAATCCTAATACAAATGCAAAATAAAACTAATCGTATGCATTACCTGAAGCAAAGTGCAAGATTAAATGTCTAATCTTAAATCCATCAATACACTCTTGTACGTACTCCGGTGGTCATAAGTAACCAATATGCTTACCAATCAAATCTCTAATCTGAATGGTTATTAGTAATTCTCTTCGGTGTCCGGGATCCCTGTGACACCAAGTGTAGCACCATGAATACAACGATTCAACAAGATATATGAGCAATTAAGATTCAACACATGTTATTCAAATTTTGAATTTAAAGACGAATAGAATAAAGAGACCAAATAAAAGTCAACTAGGCACATTGTGCATTATGAATAAATCATGCTTTATCGAATCAATAATCGAATACTCACTTTCTAGTTGGCTACTACATTTTTTCATCCTCTCCGATAGAGAGCGAATTTAGTTGGGATGTCACTAGCGGCCCGGCCAAAGGCTAGCTGGCTGCCCGGTTCTGGAGTTCCAGTGCTCCATACGACATACTGCAGTAGTCTCGAATAACTAAACCAAGTTTAACCCCGTTAGGTATCATAAGGTTGAAGCTAAGTGGTGCCGAACTATTCGAATCAAATAATAATAAAATGGAATAAGACTTTACGAATCGAATCATTTCTAATTGAATCCATTGTTTGATTTCCTAGTCTCAAATCATTTCTAATCGAATCAAATCACATACTTACTCCTTTCGAATAACACATCAATGCATGATAACATTTGTAATACAATTTATGAAATAATACGAATAATGCAATAATAATAATAATAATCATGTGAATATTTAAGGGCAATAATGAATTAATCCCAATATGCAAATGCAAATAAATTAATGGAATCAAGAATATTTACTAGCCAATCCTAATCTAACTACCCGTCGTCTCTAACCATCCATTTCAATGTAACTTTAGATAATTCGATGCACATGCTACATTTTCTTGATATCACGTTGTGTATGTGTGAGGTACATCGAATTTCTCTAAATCAACACCCATGGCGAAGTTCTAGACGAGACAGATAAGCACATGAGATAATCTCAGCTCAAGATTCTCATGTGTTACAATTTCCATTGGACAATGATAGTCGGTGATGGGTACCATTCTATGAACCTACAAGGTCAATCCTTTGCAGCCTAGAAACCTTATTAGTTTAGTGTTTATGTCACAATCATCCTCAGGGATTGATTATGAAGAGTTTAAGCCTTTTGAAGTGGGAGTAACTCCCTTAGTGGCCAATGGTTCCAACCTAGGAGTCCAACTAGAGTTAAAGTCCCTTTTTCCAAAAGAGATAAGGCCCGTTTCAATGGTCCTAATATTTACTTTCTCTCCCAATCTCTGGTCATTAAGTGGTGTATACCACTGGATTCCACACTTCAAGAGCTTTCCAACGGTATGTGTAACTCCAAAATTCGATATACGGATAAAAAGTTATGGCCATTTGAAGTTGACATGTCGGGCCCAATGGGCCGACCCGCCCGAGCGGGCCCAATCCGGCCGGCCCAATTCTGGGCAATTTCTGAGTCTGAAAGTGTCAGGTTGCAGCCATTCTTCTCCCATTTCAATTATCAACCATTCTTAGACCATGTTAGACATGATTTGAGCCCCCAAAGCTCCATGTACAAGCTAATTTTATCAACCCACATCCATTCCATTATCCATTAACACTCATATCTATAAAACCCATTTCACATTATGAATCCCATTCAATTAAAAAGGCTGAATTTTGATATTCAAGGGAAATATAGCATTCAATCAAAGAATCAATTAACATGCATAAATCCAATTTGCTCATACTTGCCTCTTTTTGGTCCCTTTCACTCTAATCTTTTCCTTTGGCTCAAATCAAGTAAAATCCCCAATCTCTAAATTCAAATGTAAGCAAACCTCCAAATGCTAACTCAATCACAAATTCCTACAATGGTGAAATGCAATAATGAGAGCTATTAGCATATGTGCAACTAAGGATTCCTACAACCCATTTTTGCTTGGAGGGTCATTTAAAAGTTGGTTTCTTACCAATGGAGAAAAAGAAAGAAGATGGTGATGTAAGAGATGAGATTCTACAATGGCTAAAGCTATAAAGAGAGAGAAGAAGACGTATGCACTTCTTAAAAATCCTAGTTACCATGTCAAGCAATATTAAGTGATTAGGAGAGAAAGATGGTTACCAATGGACTGTGTAGTGGGTTGGAAGAGGTGAATGAGAGCTTGTAGGAGTTAGAGATGATGTTGAAGAAGAAGATGTAGTCTAAGGCACCCACATGCATGAGCTCCCTTTGATGCTTTGAGAAGAAGAAGAAGAGGAGAGAAGAAGCCCTAGACTGGAACGGATGAAGAAGGAAGAGTCTCTACCAAATGAAATGAAAAGATGGAAGGAGACGGTGGCTGGGTTCATTTTAAGTGATAAATTTTGTTCCATTGCATTCAAGTCCACCTTCTTGAATAAAATCTGGGAAAAGGGCTTTTGTGTTTAAATGGGCTTGGATTTGGGTTGGGTTTGGAGATGGGCTGAGTTGGGTCTAATGAGTTGGGTCTAATGTGGAAATGATGTAGGGAAGATATTTGACGAAATGCACTTGAAGACCCACTAAAGCTATAAATACACATACATGATTGAAACTATAAAAAGGTCATAGCTCTAATTAACTTTGGTCAAACCCCACTAGTCCAATTAATCCTTCACAAAACCAACCAAAACACAATTTAGGCACTCAATCAAGCTTAATTAAGTGCTAATCAAACTTGGGTGGGGTCGGGGTTTTAGAGATTGCTACTTGCAATCAATCAACTAAATTTTTTCCTCCCAATTTCTCTCCCAAAGATTTTTATTCCAATCAATTTTGGAGAAGTATTTTATGGTAAATATATTTGACTGTCTTGGCTTCTTCTTTGGATTGAGTTTCAAACCCTTATCCATGATTGAATCACAAAGAAATCTATGGTTAAACTACTACTAAATTAAATCAAGGGCTAGCGAGACAATCTCAATAGAAATCCAAGCCATTAAAAATTGAGTCGCTCTCCTTACTTTAGTTCTCCCAAAATCTTATTCAAATAGGAGTTTGTCCCACTTTATTGAGAATGTGATTAAAAATATTATGTGCTCAATCTAATGGTGGGGTTAACTCTTAGTGGAGGAAAATTTGGCGAAACCACCTAAGGGGATGGTGTTTATTCTAAGTAGCATTGATATTATACCTTGATTATTCATTTCTTTTTAATATTAGTAAATTGCTATCAATGGTATGCTGTCAATCATCTATACTATTGCAAGCATCATGCCCCACAAAAGATTACAAGTAATCAATTAATGAATTTTCAATCATTTACATCTATAATAAGCATTGTGGCACATTAAACGATCATAACTAACCGATCAATTTATTCCTTAATAATGGATAGATCTGTTGACAAGTGATCTATCTGGCATGGGCCCTACTTTAATTCGAGTGATATGCAATTCCTAGTCCTAAGTGTGTAAATAATTATTTCAAGCAGTTTGGATTCATTATGTGGTGTGCCATATTATTTTTGTATATTAACTATCCTTAAAGCTTTTGAGAAGTTATGTCTTTAAAAGCATTTAGGTATTTTTGAATAGGATCTTATTTTTTTGGATATTATTAAAAATTATGAATAAATAAATAAAACTTAAAATGAGAAGCAAAAAACTTATAAATATATAAAATTATTATCGATCCCCTCTAAAAAAAAGAGTTTTATTATTCAGCTGCTAGTCAACTATTGGTTGCCCCCACTTGAAGAAAAACCCGACTCCGTCACTGATGAGCAGGCTAAACTGGGCTTTTTAGCAATTATTTGGACACATGATCACCAACTTAATTAAGTATTCTTTATTCTAGTCAGGCTGGGCTTTGGGCTTCCTATCATTTAATCCAAGCCCGGCCAAGATTTTAAATAAGCGCATATTATATACCCAGGCACGGTCCAAAGTTGGCTGGCCATGAAATGGGCCCTGGCAGGTTCAGCTCCTGTGCGCCCCTATGCAAAAGGATGTATATATATACCAAGTTCAAACCTCTCCTAGTTATCAAGCGGGATAAATATGTTAATCCTAACCCACCTTGAAAGTTAAAAATGCGTCAACTTGAACTTGGAATTAGCAGATAAATTTTAAATTTGGTTATCGGGTATGATCAAGAAATAGGTATTACCAACCTTAGTCAATGCTAAGTGGATTGAGCAAATCTCAGTAAAAACTGTAGCTAGATCAACACTGGTAAAATTCCATTCCTTACAAGTTTTTCTTTTCATTTCTTCTTCTTTCTGTTTTTTTTTTTAACCTTTTGACTCATTCAAGTGATATTCCTTTTATTGCTTGAAGATCACCAATGAGAATAACCTCCATATGAGTCAAAAGATTAATATAATTTTCCAGTAACTTTTTTGGAATTCTAATCAGCCGATAATTTCTCGAGCCAGACCATGATTCCTAGCTTGGCTTCTAATCACGAGCATGAGCATGCAATATAACAACACTTCTGTAAGGGTGTCATAACCATCATACATGCAAATTCTCTGGGGTTGTTTGTAAATGTTATATACAAATGATGCACGTGTGAAGCACATTACCACATTTATGGAAATCGCCATTTTCACATGATTAAATAAGTACATCCAACAAATCTATATGTATTTCGATTCTTTAAATGTTTTTTTTATTATAAATTTCTCAAAATCTTTGAAGAATTACGATATGAAATCTTTATATCTTGATGTCTCCCATCAATACAAGAACACCGAACGGATTATATCATAAATTGGGGACCCATAGAAGCCCAAAAGTCTATAGGTTGGGACTATTTTATAAATTATTCAAAACTTTTGAAGATTTAAAACAATCAGCTTCAAGGTCTTGAGGTTATTTAGTTCAATAAACACATTCAATGGTTTGAATAAAAATATAGATACCATTGGGATGAGAAAAAGATACTAAGGTCTTTGATGGACCCTATCTGAAAAAAAAAAATCACCACATAAAACCTATACCAATGTTTTTTTTTTTCCCCCAAAAAGGTCCCATTAAATTTGCAATTGAACCTTAAACAAAGACGCTGGTCACCATTATAGTAGATAATGACTGAAATCAATTCATATGAATCCTTACAAAAACAAAATTCATATGAATCATTCAAGGCTCACAGTGTAGATAATGAATGAAATCAATTCATATGTATCCTTCTAGGCTGACAAGACATAGGGATGGAACTCAGTATAGATTAAGATAAAATGAAATCTCCAATACGGGGCAGTTGCAATTTGTTGTTTTTGGTGTAGTGATATTAAATGCGAAACAAAACATGGCCAGAAATCTTCAATAAGAGGTGGTTCCAATTTACTGTTTTTGGTGTAATGATATTGACTACAAAAGAAACACATGGCTAGTAAATGAACGAATGGGGGTACGGAAACGCTCACCTATTCAGAAACGTAAACGTTGTAAAGGCTAATTGTAGGATCATTTTTAGCTTTTTAAGCAGCAGAATTGGCCCTCTGATTACAAAAGGGCCCCAGTACCTCTGGTAGTGTGGGACTTTACATACCCAGTCTTATAATCACCAAACAGAGAAGATCCAATTGTAAAAGGAATTCACTGGTTGCGGTCGCTCAAGTACTATATTTGGCATCCATGGACACTAGGGTGAGATTGGTTTTTATCTGTCTTCCAATTTATCTTTTCATTAACATGTGATATTGAAAAAAAAAAAACTTTCTTTTTTATTATTATTATTTTGCTGAGTTGTTGCATTGGAAGACCCACAAATCGATCCTTGGACATGTTTGTAATACTAACATAACAACACCACTCAACTATGAGTGTGTTCGCTAAAAACAAGTATGTTTAGATGCTCTACTTTCATAGAGTACAGTTTTTTTTTTTTTTTTTTTTTCATTCCGTCTTGTGTGGGCCTTATTCTCCTAAATTATTAACTTGTTTCGACCAATATAAATGAGGGTGAAATGGATGGGATCTTTTTGTTTCATCGATATGTAGTTTTCTATTTAGAAAATAAGTAAATAAATAACAAACCATACCCAGAAGAACCGCTCCTTACCCCATTGGTAAGGAATTGGGTTCTTATTGGGAAGGTTAGGGGTTTAACCCTCACCTCCTCCTTTTATAATCTTGCATGTGTATATGCTGTAGAAGCATGGGAACCTAGACATGAAATGTTTAATTTTATTAAAATCCACGATGAATAATTGGCTAAAGTTTGACCCATAGTTGTTTTTCACCTTATCAAGAGCATGAATGGTTTTGAGGAACCCAAGGAAATTAAAAAAAATAAAAAAAATGAAAGAAAAAATTGACTGCTTGTAAAACTCATGATGGCCACATATGTTTTCAAACAGTTTTACGCTTTTTCTCATGGCTTTCTCAATATCCATGATGAAATTAGGAGGAGAAAATTGGCCCTGTAGCCATTTCTAGCCTTCCAAAGAACGTGAACATTTCAGATCGCGAATTAGGGCCCTACAGAAGTCCACAAGGCATATCTAATAGTCATAAGCATTTCGTGAATTTAACAAAATCCGTGATGAATCAATGGTCAAAATTTGATCCTCTAGTTGTTTTTAGCCTTGGGTGAACGATTCAAAAACACGATTTAGAGGCCCACAATAATGAAAAGATTGAAAAGTTTGACTGCCAAAATTTGTATTTTTTTGCATTGTAGTGGCTCCTTTCCGTGCTTGCAATGATTTTGTTAGTCCAATGGGGGTGGGGCTCTGATTATGGAAATTTGTGAATTAGGGATTTTGGCATCCATTTTCTCGGTCCTTGTCTACACCAAACATGGACTTTCCTTGATAGCAAGGAAAATAGAATATAATTTCTCTCTGAAGATTTTTACCAAACGTGCCTAGTGAATTTTCTTGGCAATTACCATCAATCCATTGGTGAGGCTTACTTTTAAAATCATTCCAACCATCTTATTTATCATTGATGTAGTGTGTCAATGAAGTCGCTTTACCATCTTCATAAACCCAGTCCTTTTTTAGCTCAAGTGGTGAGGCATCTCCTTATCCAGCTATAGAACCCGGGATAGATCTTTTAGATCTGCTGGATATGGACTTAGGTAGCTAGTAACGTGTGTGTGTGTGTTGTGGGGGTGGGTGGAGGGCACCAAAATCAACCAAAAAAAAAAAAAAATGATATTGTAATGTTAGAGGCTTCTAAAGAAAGAACCTTGTTTTTCCAGACAAGCCGCCTTATTTTTTATTTTTACTAAAACATCCATGAACCAATTGCCAAAATATACATAACTGTGGGTTTTTAAAGACAAATGGCAAGAATATACTTTGTTTAAGCTTAGCAAATGTTACTAACTCAACTAAAGTTGAGGTCCTAGTGCATGAATGGGTTGCATTGATCAAAATTGGGTCCCTACATAAAAGCTCAAATAGGAGTATCCCTTCTTTTCTTTTTCTTTTTTTTTTTTTTTTTGCAAAGTCATCATTTGAGTTTGTTTCCAATTGTAAATTGGTCAAGAACAAAAGGTTAGAGAATATAGTTACCTTTTGTACAGCTTGAGTGTTATGTTTAGGTAAAACACAAAAGATAAAAGCATTCTTGAGGTTGTGTAAAAATGTAGGAGTCTTTTGTGAACCCCATACATTATATATATAAGTCTTAATACAAAATGCCAACACACTAACGGTTGAGTGGTATTGGCACCTTGGTATCACACTAGTGCCTAGGGATAGATCCCTGCATCTTCAAGTTCAAGGGCGTAGCCGCATATATTGTTATGAGGGCAATCGCCCCTGTTGGACCTAGGTCCATCTCTAAAAATTGACCGAAAATCTTGGGTCTACCTCCAAAATCTACATGAAAATTTTAGGCCTGCCACCAAAACTCACATGAAAATCTTAAGTTTGACCAAAAAACCCAATTACTTGTTTGGGTTCGCTCTCCTTAAACTAAAATCCGAGTCGTCCACTATTTAGGTTGATAGTATCACTATGGCCGGTGCAATAAAAACCCTCTTAACATAATATATATCATCAATATGTATCGATTTTAATAAGATCTCTCCCTATGTGTGTGCACGTACGTACGTGTGTGCATATATAAGCGCGTGTGCATGTGTATGCATTGTATGTATGTAATTTGGACAGTGGCGGACCCAAAGTTTTTATTTGAGAGGTGCGGGCCTAAATAGGAGATTGTATTTTAGGAACAGACCCATGATTTTTATGTGGGTTTTGGGGGTGGACGTGGGATTTTTTTTGTAAAATTTTAAAGTAGAGCTAGAGTTTACACTATGATTTTAGAAGCGGACTAAGGTTCAATGGGTGCGTTCGCCCCCACACGGATGTACTTTAGTCCACCTCTGAACTTAGACCCATACTTGAATGTCAATGGAGTCCAAAAGGAGAGCCTATATCCAGAATTTCAGATCGAGACCATTTGCGTAATCGGGTGATCAGAGATTCGTTGACCTGCATACTCCAAAACCTCACACATACCTACTCTCTTATGTACACTAATCTCAATTTGATTGTTGGTTTTCAGATGAGCGACCAAGGGGGTTAGGACCCATATTAGAGACACCATCCCTTGGAAATGAATTAGGGATGTAAACGGGTCAGTTCTAACATGAACCATTGTCACATCCCGGTCCTGAATCACCCTGGCTTACGGTAATCCCCAAAGTGCGACACGTGTACTTCCTTAATATTATACCTCTCTCGAGTCAAGTACAACATCACGAAGGAGAAAATTCATCTTTTCCACTTGTGAGTCTAACTCACTAACACCTGTTAATAACATTTAATAGCGAAAGCATCTCAATTAATATACAACTAAGTACCATTTCATTGAACAATCTATTTAAAGTTAAAGTATCAAGTTTATACAAAAGACATAAACACATTAGAACCAAAGTAGGGATTACAAAAATTACCCTACAACCCTATACAAAAGATATCTCCAACTGTTTCTTTGTATCTATCTAGAGTGACACACACAAAAAGAAGTTAGTTACACTCTACAATTCAGCTCTAAAAAAGAATTAGCCACGTCGCTCCCCGGTGGACAACTACATGGGCCCATTATGTGGCCACCCCTCTAATCCTGGAGGAACCTCTTCATTCTCCTCATCTCCCTCCTGGGCCTCCTCAGGATCGGGAGTTGCATCTGCATCTATGACACCAAGAATAGTATCTCAATATGACAATTTAGCAAGTATAGGCATTAATAAGGAAATACAAAATGTTTCAAAATGGATTAAATGACAATTGATCAAAAGATGTCGATATCAAGTAATAACTAGGGAATTGTACCAAAATCAAATAATTCATACTTTACGAATCAAATGGAGAATAAACATAATAATTTAGCTACTACAATGAGCTCATCCTCTCAAAGGAGAGCGAATCTAGTTGGGATGTCACCAGTATCCCAGCCAAAGGCTGACTAGCTACTCGGGTCTGGAGTTCCGGTGCTCTAGATGATTTATTGCAGTAGTCTCGAATACTAAACGGAGTATAACCCTATTGGGTATCGCAAGGTCAAAGCTAAGTAGTGCTGACTCAATCGAATCAATTAATAAATGAATGTGAATAAAGTTTCCATACATATAAGCTCATAATCTCAAATTGAATCAAATAATAATTGTTCGCATTCATATTGTTTCAAAGGAATCAACTCCGAATAATAATCGAATTAAAATACATCAATATATTATGCATTGATAAACCAACCTTGAAGTCAATGGTAATATCCAACTCAATATGAAATGCAATGAATTTAAGGAATCAAGGTAATTTCTAGCCTATCTGATCTAACTATCCATTGTCTCTCATTATCCAATCCGATGTAGGTTTAGCAAATCTATGTATTACTATTCTAAATCGATGTCACATTGTATAAATAAATACAAGAGATTCACTAAACTAACACCTATGGTACTGTGATAGATTATTGGAAAGGAAACTTGAGTTTATCCCAGCCTCATTGAGATATCTCATGCTCTTAGAGGTTTCCGTTGGTCATAGAAATTGTTAAAGTGCCAAATGATAACCCTACAAGGCCTCCCATTAATTTTTCTTAATTTAAATTGGGTGAACATTCTGTATCAGGTTCTGTGACTCATTCCCCATGGAGAGGAGTTTCCTTCACTTCCAAAAACCCATTTTTAAACTTCTGCAAACCACATCCCTGCAGAAAATCAGAGCCCGCATGCTCTCCTTCACATAACCAATCCATTCATCACACATCATCTCCCAATCAACCTTATAAAAGGAATTAAACGCATTTCATATTCATTCTACATAAGAGGCTAAATTAGAACAAGAATAGAATTCTTAAATCATTCGAAGAATAGACACATGTAATCCAAGTTAAAGCTTATATTTGCCTCTAACCAAGCTTTCCAAACCTTTCTCTAATCTTTGCTCATATGACTCAAAAACCCCAAATAGAAACCTTGACAAGAAATCCAAATGAAAATGCTAATGAATGTTTATGTATGACTACGTAAGAGTCACTTGACTCTATTTCAACTCAAAACATAAACTAAAAAGGAGTTTGGTTCTTACCTTAACAAGAATTCCGAATTTGGAGTTAGAGAAGAAAATAGTTCTTGGAAACAAAGAGTAGAAGGAGATGAAGGAGATGAGAGAACTCCAAGTTGTCTCTCCAAACCTAAGCAACAACTCACTCCTAGCAAGTGGGAAAGAAAGGAGAAGAAATAGAGAGGAAAGATGAGAAAAAATGGGTCCTTCTCTCCCAGCCACAGTGAAAATCGAAATGGAATGAAATGGGTTGAGTGTTTTGAAGTGATAAGGATGCCCATTTTGCACAAAGGTCCACTAAATAGAAAATCCTCATTTACATAAATACCTTAATTAGTAACTAACTATAATTAAATCTATTAAAACATAATTAGTTATTACTAAATAATTCTAATTCGGGTCGATGTGTAACAACTATACTAAACTTGTAACCAAGCCCGTATTTAAATTTCCTAGAGGACTGAGATCCAATATCAAAATAGGTTTTGACTTCTAGTTCATTATTATATATTTTTTTCTTAAAATAAAGACATCAATAAACTTACAATCGTGCATCAAGTCTACTACCTCTAAGACTAAATATAAAAAATGAACAACTAAAGTTGATTTTAAACTATAATATAAAAATTAAAGACTCGTATATTGAGGTATTAGGTCTATATATGGGTCGGAACCTAAATGGATCCGGAATGGGGTTCGTTTATCAATCAGTACCTAAATTGGGTTTCGGACCTAGACCCGTTTATGAATCAGAATCTAAATTAGGTTCCAACCGCGGGTTTTACATGTCAGAACTTTCAGATAATCGGAGGAGTGGGTATCCGCTTACATTCCTTCATATAATGTTTGCTAGCTCCTGTAAGAAACTTTGTCCTTGAGATATAATATCAACTCCTAGGGTAAGAAATTGTCCTAGAAGACATAACACCGGCTACCGCAAATGGATCAATTCTCAATAAAAACAATGAAAATTTTTTTGTGCAGGGAATTGTAATGAGTTTCATCATCTTATGTTTTGCTACCTCGGCGTCAGCCCACTTTATGGGAGACTCTAGTCTCCATTCTGGTGTTAAAGCCGTGACAGCTGGAGATGCAAATGGAGATACCCAGGTAAAAGAAAAATTACACAAAAAATCTCAAAGAAAAATGATAGAGGAAGAAACCACTCTCCCCATCTCTCTCCCTAGGCTGTAGAAAGGCCTCAATCAGGGATGGAAGGAGGGTGGTTACCCTCAATTTTGTGGGTTCACTCTCAAAACAATGAGGGTTGTGGAGCTCAATAATGGGGCTCATCTATTCAAAATCCAATCATTTAAAAATGAAGATCCGCTCCTTCAAAGGCTTGAGTCCAAGTTTTATGCCAATAGGAGTTGGACTTATTAGAAGATCGGGCATATGGCATTCTTAATCATATATGTTCAATTTTATAATTCTTATATGAGATCAGCACTATTAGAGTAAAACTCGGAAAAACTCCACTAAAGAGGAGGGAGTTTATCTTGAGCAGTTGGGATATTCAGCAGATGGGCTTGACCATGAAGTTCCACACCACTCACAAGAAGTGTGAGTGAGACATTCAAAGGATCCGAAATCCTAACTCCACATTATTATTACATTGGTACCTTAAAGCTATCTTTTCATAATTTAGTGAATAGATTTAGATTTTTCCCTCAACCATCTGTGCCTAATGTAGGCAATATAGCCCATCAAAATGGACACATGTTTCTACCAAAAAAAAAGAAAAAAAAACGAAAAAGAAAAAAGGAGTACATTTAACCTATTAATAGAATTTCATTAATTAATAGTAGTTGGATTGATTTGCATGTGATTAATGCTACATTGGTACTACTTTTATTAGAGTGAGATACATATCTCAATGTTAAAACTAGGAGAAAACATTATTTTGAGTGGTTTGGATACATTATAGTGAGCCCTATTTTTCCATATTTTAACTTTCTCACAAGAATTTGAGATATAATGTTTAGAGAAAATGTTGAGTTATTTTCAAATTTAAAATTTATCTTGAAATATTATTAAAAAAATGATTTGCAATGCATTCAGTTGTGCATGTATATCATCATTAAAGCCTTGCACCGACTATGATGAGTTACCAATATGAACTTTTTATTTTCATTTTGGTCTATCCTGGGCCAAGCCCAAGTGAAGGAGGAGCATAGAACTTTTGTCAAATCTACAATATGAGAGTGCATGTGTGTGCATATCTTTTAAGAACCTATTTAAACCTATTTGCATACATAAATATGCATTGTATATCATATTATATAAGTGGAATTCTATAAAATGCTCATTTTAAGAACACCCCTTTTCAATCCATATTTAAGGGCGTGGGACCAGCTTCAAGTCAATTCAACCCAATTCCATAAAACTATGAATTGGCACAAATCCAAAATTTATTCTTTTAGTAACGTTATTCACTCTTAGATAAAAAAAAAAAAGAAAAAAACCAAAAACCAAAAAGAAAAAGAGACCTAAACTGCATGGTGTGTAGCCTTTAACTTTAGGACTTAAATCTAATGGCTTGTATCATTTGACTGGATTATAACTTACATTTACCTCATTTTACTTTTAGACATTTCTATCACCCCCATGCCCCTTGGTTATCATGCATCTAGAAGGGCTTTACTTAGAGGGGCAATTTTCTACTTTTAGGGCTCGTTTGTGCAGACGAAAGATGTCGCGGAAATCCAGTCGACAAGGTGCCAGAAAATTCGTTTCCTTCCTCAATTCATTCGGTGCAGCGAGGTCTCCGTGGCTCCATGATTTCCGGCACATCTTGACTCTCAGTTTTCCCCTCCCAGCGATGATCCATGTTTCTCATCTCCCCACATCAGAAAGAAGTGTCGCGGAAGAGGAAATCTGATTTTCATCTTCCACAGCACCGCACAAACAGACCCTTAAACAATTCCATCACCCAACCCTTGGTTTTCATGCATTTAGGAGGGCTTTACTTACTGGGCATTTTTCTGAAAAAAAAAAAAAAAGTAGCCATGCTCATCATATAATATATAATTAATAACACATTTTATATATTTAGTGATAATGAAGGGAATGATCCAGGCCCGAGTTCCAATGACCAGGCCTTAGTCGGAGTACACAATGGATGATCTCGACATGGACCCCTCTCTCTCTCTATATATATATATATGTCTTGTATTCTTAATATTTCAGGCACTGTTGGATGCATGGAATAAAGCATGTGCTACGCCTGGTTTCTCCGCTGTGACTGTTGAGGCAGAAAGGACTCTAATCTTGGATCCGATATCCTTCGAAGGACCCTGCAAATCAACTAATATCCATTTCCAGGTATATAAATCCTTTAATTCTCTCTAGAAGAGTGAGAAATGCAAAAGAGGGCTAACGCATGCATCTAGAGAAATTCACATCGTAAAAGGTCAATTCCTATCATCTTAAAAGTAGGGTACATAAAATGTTCGCGTAGTCAGCTGGCTCTAATAATGAGTCTGTGGATTTAGCTATATGCTAGAATTAGGATCCAATAAGTTTTATTTATATTTGGATTTGTTTATATTCTATTAGTCTGATAGTCATTTTATACTTCTTGATAAAACGACCTGCAACACTCATTGGATTTAATTTTGGTTAGATATCTAATTGACAACCTTTGTGTGTCTAATGGGGATAACATGCTCGACAAGGTTGGTAAGTGTCCTATTCTCTAACCTCCTCGAGACAGCAAGAATGCTCTTGCCAAAGTAGATTTTCCTAGGTTGCTAAAATCTATGCCATTTGCGAAATGAAATTTATCATTCTGGATTGAGTGTGTATGCTATAATTTACAGTTCAACTGGGGCTTAGAAAGAAGTAGATGCAATCCAAGTCACAGATTTAACGTTCTCATGTGCTTAGATGCATTAGAAGTTGTTTTTATTTTTTGGTAAAGGCATTAGAAGTGGTTTAGAGCCTGTAATGGTAGAAGAATATTTCGACTATTTGAGTTTTTTATTTTTTTTGTTATTTTTGACATCCTTGAGGCTGCTTGGTCTTTTGATTAGTTTGAGTGTATCTATGTTCCTAGAATTCTGAATAAGTTGGTGCATTGTCTTACCAATTTTGGGGTATTCTAATGAGGCATTGTGGAACGATAAGCTCCCAAATTGTTTGTAATTACGTTATTGAGCTGGTAACGAAAGCTTATTTTGCGAGAAAAAAAAATTATCATTAAAATTGTTGATAAGAAACTAAATTTACGGAACCAACCAAAAATATTTATAAAAAAATAAATAAATAAATAAATAAACCAGAGAATTTTCCAAATAAATGAACAAGAAACTCCTAAATTCATCAAGTAATTACTTCAATTGCTATGGAGGAACTAGAAGCTCGAGATTAAAAAAAAAAAAAAATCAATCATATTGGGAAGGGAAAAAACCACAAAAAGAAGAGGATGAAGATCTTGCCTCTTGATCTTTTCTACTTAGACAGTGAATTCTATTCTTTTCAAGACTAAAGAAAAGAAGACAAAGATTAGATGACTACAAAATGTAGCAAACACAATAAATCATGAAAACATATGGATCAAGTAAACTAAGAATCCAAAACAATAAATCATCTTCCTACAGTGAACCACAGTCACTATATAGCTAAACCCGTTCGATCAATGCAAGACATCTCCTGTTAGCACTTGTGATGGGGCCCACTTGTCTTTACATGTGGGTGGGCCTCACTCACAAAGAGACACCCCTCGAGGAGTCTCATGGTGATATGGATAATAGGAATAGTCTGAGTTTTATGCAACTCTCTATCCTTATCATTAGAGATCTTAGCACCCGTTAGCCAGAGGGCTATATATAGACATGTGAAATAGCAATTGAAGGTACTCTTAATAGATCATCCCCTAACACAAGATCACCCTCTTCCTCCCACTAGATCTAAACTTATCCATCACCATCTTCTACATCCAAGTTGTGTCCATCATTGCCCTTGAATCTTGAAGAGTGAATCATACGGGACTGATCTCTAGTCGATAGTCACAGATCTCCGCAGCTAGTGCCTAATTCAAGCCAATGCAGTCCTTATCGCGTTTGTAGCAGCCAGCTCATTTAGATCCGTGCTTCCACGGCATCTACCGCTATCATCTCTGTTTCCACAAGAATGATCAGGACAATCCAACTTCTTAGAAAAGACTAATTAGATTTGGGAGTAGTTTGTTAAAGATGGGTTATTTCAGACCTTGGGTTGTTAATTAGTTAAGTTTCAATGTTTCCAAAATAAATGATGATAGGTCTGATTTAGTGAGCCATTCGCATCGAATGACTCAAAAAGAGCAAGTTGCAAGACTTGTGGATTCTATAAGATTGAAGACTAGCACTAGCAAAGATGATGATTGCACAAGATATCAATAGAGATAAAGGGTTTATACTTTTTAATCTACAATATTAGCATTTAGTCCAATGATGGGCCCTACTAGGATTACTAATATTAAATCACTTAAGTATGACTACTAGTTAGTGGGATCCCATTGGGTCAATCATCTTTGTTTCTCACTTCATTTCTTCTTTCATGCATCATCTAGCGAGAATTTTAAAAATTGCCAAACACTTTAAAGGTATATTGGAATTCTTAAATTTTGCCAAACACCATCAGTGACAATATTATGAAATGTCACTATGTTATTATGTGATAATAAAATCTTATAATATTCAAATCCGGTGATATTATATTCTACCTTTATCCAAACACCCACTATGAAGGAAGTGATCTTTTCTATTTTTTTTTTTTCATTATTTTGTTGGGCTCTACCCACCAGATAAAAGAGGAAAAATGAAAGAAGAGAAAAAGTTGTCCTTGAGTAAAGTAAACAGAAGAATTGCGAGGAAAGAAGTTTGGTGGGCGATGCTCAAGTGCACCAAACTAATCATATGCATTACCTTAAGCTAAGTGCAAGATTAAATGGCTAATCTTAAACTCATCAATACCACTCTTGTACGTACTCTGGAGTCAAGCTAACCAGTACCTTAACCGATTCAATCAATAGTCTGTAGAGCTATCAGTTATCATCTTTGATAACATGAATTCCTGTGACACCAAATGTAGCATCATGAATACGACGATTCGGCAAGTATAGGCATTAATAATAAATCACATGATGTATTAAATCGAATAAAAGACAATTGATTAAAAGATGCCAATGTTAAGTAAATTAGGCACTTGTGCAATATCCAATAAATCATGTTTTATCGAATCAATAATTTAATACTCACTTTCTAGTTTGCTACTCGTTTGCTCATCCTCTCCAATGGAGACCGAATCTAGTTGGGATGTCACCAGTGACCCGGTCAAAGGTTCTCCTAGCTACCCGGTTCTGGAGTTCTGGTGCTCCAGACAATCTACTGCAGTGATCTCGAATAACTAAACCAAGCTTAACCCCATTGGGTATCACGTGGTCGAAGCTCAGTAGTACTAGACCAATCGAATCGAATAAATACACACGTGAGTAAGATTTTTTTTTACTTAAATCGAATCAAATCATTAAAATCCAGAATATTTCACACATAACTTACTCATCTCGAATTTCAGTTGAATATCGCATAACCGTACAAGTATAACGAATAGAAACGAAACAATTATGCATAAATCATTATCTAGAATTTGGAAGCCGAATGGAAAATAAATCCCAATATGCACATGCATTGATTAAGAAGAATCAAGGGTCATTTACTGGGCTCTCACCTTTCACATTCTTATACGATGAAGTTTAGAGATCCGGTATATCACTGTCTTTAATTTGGTGCCACTTTGTATAAGTGTAGTGTACCGGGTTCTTCGAGCCTCATCAATGACAAGGGGTAAGACAAAATTATAATTTACATGAGATGATCTTAGCCTCAATAATCTCTCACGTGGTTAATTACCATTAGTCCGTCAATCTCGTCAAATGTGTCATTTTATAGGGTCTCACAAGTACTTTGGAGTCCAAGATCTTAATTGGTTTGATAATTATATAATATCGAGGTATTCATCAACTTTTAGTGCACAAAAATAAGTATTTTTGGTAAAAAATCTGGACCCCACACAGAACCCTGCCTCGTTATTGTGAGATTGAATCTGCCCACCCAGAGAGACCTCGCGCGCTCGCTATAGCGAGGACATGTGTTCATTGTGTTTTTCATTCCCTGTGCTATATGACAGCTTCCCAGGTCTTATACATAATATCCACCTGCACATGTTGTATATAATAATCCACCATCACATGTAAATGTAGACCTTCACTACACCAAAAACGGAAATTTGGAACGGTTTGGGAACGGTTTAACGGATTAGGAACGGACGGATTAGGAACGGTAATGCGTTCCAATTTCCTGTTTTCCGTTCCTAATCCGTTAATCCGTTCCAAAAATAGGAAATTGGAACGGTTTGGAAACGGTTTAACAAATTAGGAACAGGCGAATCAGGAACGGAAATCCGTTCCAATTTCCCGTTTTTGGTGTAGTGCTTATTCCACCCATTTCAAACCCAGCACCAATCACATGTCTCCATTTTTCCCGTGTGACTTTGACTTTGAACAAAAGAATTCTAATCCCATATTTGCAATAACACATGGCTTCAATTCCACCAACACACATGTCATCAACATATAAACATGTTTCCCACCTTCACTTTAACTACTCCACATGCACACACTTTTATATACACCTTCCATCTACACCCATGCCGACCATCCCATAATTACCATTTATTTCCAAGCAATCCAGACCACATCCATTCTCAAATTTTAATGGAAGAGGCTAATCACCATAAAAAGGTAGGTAATAGAATTTAATAATCCAATCAATAATAAAACCACATGCATTAATCATTAAAACTTATACTTGCCTCAATGTAGCTTTCCTACCCTTTTCTCTAATCTTTACTCAAAAAAACTCAAAAACCCCCAATAACAAACCCTAATCATAACATCAAATGAAAATGCCAATGAATGGGTATGAATGGCTACCATAGAGTCTCTTTGGCTCATTTCAACTCAAAAACAAAAAAAGAAATGGGTTTGATTCCTACCTCTAGTAAGAACTCCGAAAATGGATAGTGTATGAGGTGAAGATGAAGGTTTCTTGCCAACAACTAAAGGAAGAAGATGGAGAAGGTGAGGGAGAAGCAGTGGTCTCAATCTTTGTCTTCAATGCATCCCTCAACTCTCTCTCAATATATGATGAAGGAGGAGAAGAAGAAAAGAGTATATAGTGAGAAAGAGAGAAGGAGAAAGGGGTTTTTAGCCAAAGCAAAATGGGTAAAGGTTTACAAGGGATGAGTTTGCCCTCTTTTTGCAACTAAGTCTACTAAGTTTACATATTTCCAAATTGGGTCAAATGAAGGCCAACTTCTTCAATAAGTGATAAAATGGAATAGAGTCAAATACGAAAATCGATGTGCTCGACGAAATACATGCGATGACGCTAAGATGACGAGCATATGATGCAAAATGAGAAAATCAATAATTACATAAAAGCCCTCAATTCTACCCAACCGAGTCAAATTGGCTTCAACTACCTATTCAAGACTCAAGACTCATCTAACTCAGCCTCTAAAGAACTAATTTACTCTAATTATCATAATTAGTAACTAAGTATAATTTAATTAAGTAAACCATAATTAATTAGTACTAATCAAGCTTAATTCGGTTCGAGGTGTAACAAAACGTTGATAGATAACTTCAATTATATTCTTTAAATAATTTTAAGGTATACTCACCACTATTGGATCTGAATTGATTTTCATTCCCTTTTATTTTGTACTTTAGTAGTGTATATATAAAACATTTGTAAGGCCTTATGTTTGACGACAAACAGTACCTCGCACTTTACTTAAACTATGTAACTGTTGCTAGTGAGTTAAGGTCTTTAATAGAGTCTTTTATATCCTAATTTCATGTCACAATACTATCAAACTAGCTTACTTTATTCAATCCTAAATAATATTTTTATATGATGATAAAGTAACTTATTTTGTACATTTTTTTAGAAGTGGTAGAAAAAGATTGAATTTTATATTGCAACAGTCCTTAACTCGAATAGAGGAAAGTTAGTGCATGTTTGGTATCTCTATTTTTCACCTCTATTTGTCTATTTGTCTAAATCGGATAGAGGTTAGAAAAATTAGAGTGTTTAGTAGATGACTTTATCCTCTTCTTATATTAGAAGAGTAGAGGCAAATCCACTAAAATTGAAATGCCCACTTTCTAGACATGTGAAAAATAGAGGCATAAGCTCTAAAAAAAGTAGAGGCAAATCCTCTAAAATTGAAATGCCTTCTTTTTTTTATAGCTTTTGTTTTTTAATGGCTCTATTTTAAATGGTATGTCAGAAAAAGAGTAGAGATGCCAAACAATTGTAGTATAGAAAATTAGTATATATAATAATATTAAAAAAATAAATTTTTTCCGCCCTTGCTCAACCCTAGCCCGACCTTGACCCTTGAGAGTAGGGTAAGGGCTTTGGTATTGTAGGCCCACTGAAGGCTTCAAAGGCTTTAGCTTGACCTAGGCCTGACCCGCATACATGAAGATAAGGTAAGGGCTTTTCCCAGCATGGGCCAAGCCCAACCCTTTTACAGTCCTAAACGTACCACATGTCAAATATTTGTTGATTGTTTTACCTCTGCCAGTTAATAGAGATCATCTGAACTTCTAAAGTCATCCATGTTGAAAGATGAAAACTATTGATGTTATGATTTTTTCTATTATAAAAAAAGCCCTTATGTTTTCCGACAACTTAATAAAAACACCACGTATTTTATATTTTCACTAAACCTCCCTGGTCGATCTAGTGGTGAAACAAATAAATTTAAACTTCATGGACAAATGACAGAAATACCCTCTATTTGACCCTAGCAACCTAGATGCAGTGATGCAGCAATGGAAAAGCTTGGAGGTGGATTATGAAAATATGTAATGTCAAGGTGATCAAATGATCTTTGGAGGTCCTCAAAGTTCAATAGCTACACACGGTGTAAACTTCAAAACAAAATCTAATGGTGATTAATGTCGAGGATAGTGTGAAAAGGGGTACATCTCCCTGTGTGTGAATGGGTTTGATTTATTAAAATTGGGTCCCTATATGAAGTCCCAAAAGAGAGTTGATGTGAAAAGTTTCACTTTGGCGAAATCATCATTTCAATCATTTGAGAAAATCTCAAGGGTAAGTTGGTCAGAAATTAAAGAGTATAGTTGGCTTTTGTGTAGTTTGACTTTTAGTCAATGGAACTTTTGGTAAAAATAGAAAATATAGAAGTCTTTTTGAGGTTGTGTGAAAATGTAGGTGCCTTTCCGTAAAATACTCTTGATTGTTTACACCCCTCATAATTCGAAGTGATTCAATTTAAGGTGAATAAGATAGGGACAAATCTTGACTATATAATACTTGATGTAAGTGAGCTTAAAAGAGTTTAGATTGACTGTAAGAGGAGAGACGAAAAGATTGCACATGTATCACTCTATTTTTAAAATTTCTCACATGAATATGCCTATGACAAATGTCTTGTATTCTATAATGGACTCCTAACCAAATACAAGGCGTTTGGTAATTTGTACCCAAATTTAAATATTCTCTAAGTGGGTTGTATAGTTTTGTGATAATCAATTTCTTCCGAGAAACATGAGGTGAGTGAAACCCACAAAATTAAAGGCTGTCACTTTAATATTTTTATCATGAACGCGCGTGGCACACCTACTAAACCACAATTACCGTACGGAAGGTGTTAAAGCTGACAATAGCCCCTGAACAGCTGGAAAATGTATATTTACCGCAGAACTGTTCAATTTGTAGAATATCGCAAGCTGCAATATCCTATGATGTCCCACAATCAGAAGCGGGAAGACTTGAACAGTCTATTTTTTAAATTTTTTTCCTTGATTGTGGGACCACCAAACCACCATCCAAACCGTTGGATAACTGTATGAGTGTAAGAACTTATATCGTACCAAATTTGAACCGTTGATCTACCACATTTATTGAGAGATTATTGGTTCAAATTTGGTGCGATATTGGTTCTTACACTCATACAGCTATCCAACGATTTAGATGGTGGTTTGGTAGTCCCACAGTCAAGGAAAAAAAAAACGGATTGTCCAAGTCTTCCCGCTTTTGATTGTGAGATAGCCTACATCCCTAGCTGTTATGGGGCTATTATCGGCTACGGTAATTGTCCCTAAATATTATTCATTATGACTCTTTTCAATAATACTAAACTCTATTGAATGATGAATGGTGATGTAGGTTTTAGGAGATATAATAGAGGCACCCAGTTATCTATCAACAGTGAGTGGCATGGGCAATATACACTGGGTTAAATTCCACGGCATAGATGGGCTTACAATCAATGGGGCAGGGCAAATAATGGGCCAAGGAACCAACCAAGTAAGATATTTTGATCTTGTATCTCCCAGATTTTTTTTATTTCTTTATTTTATTTTTATTTTTTGAATAGTAAAAAGCTTTCTCTTGAACGCTTTCTGTTTCCTTTTTCTTTGTGCCCAGAAAATCAAGAATGCACCACAAGTAAGTACTTTCTTTCTTCACTGGGTGTTTGCAATTGCAAGCTAGGACTTGAGATGTGTAAAATGAATTTGATTGCATACAATTGATACTAAAAATTATTATATTACATATGCTGGTGATTTGTCAAAATTTGTTTGCCACAATATTTTAGTTGGGAAGATTTCAAATAAGGTCTTAATTCTTTGCCTTATTTCAAAAAAAGACACAAGTTTCAAAACTTTTCAAATTAGTCTCTAAGTTTTCTAGTGAGTTATCAATTAAAGACATCTAGCCATTTAATGGCATTTTTCGAAGATTTTTTCCCTCGGTTTTTTAAAATACCTAAAGTACCATTTATATAAAGCTATGACATGGTTCTGGCAACCACTGCATTCAGCCAGTCACCGTAGAGATGCTATTTATCTTCAATCACAGTGGGGATGTTAGTGAAGAAAAGGAAGAGAATATAGAGGAAGTGAAGGAGGATTTTAATTATTTCAATGAAAGGTAATTTGGGTAGTTTAAAATTTCTGAGGAAAAGAGTCGCAAGAAAATAGCTTTAAATGGATCAATGTCCTTAATTAAGAATTTCCTATGAAAGTTGGGGACTAATTTGAAAATTTTTGAAACTTGTATTCTTTTTTTAAATAAGAAAAAAACTTAAGGTTTTATTTGAAATTTTCCCTATTTTAGTTCTATCTGCCTTTTTATTGATTACATCATTATGATGGTGGCACCCACTTTGATTTATTAATTATTATAGGGAGATTTTCAAAAAAGTCCTTAACTTTTGGGTGATTTTAAAAAAAGGGTCAAAAGAATTCAATATTTCAAAAGCATATAAAATCTCGCAAGATTTCTTTCACTCAAGTCCAATCCGGCAATCCATACCCACTACCGGTAATTTTGTATAAACAAAAACTCAAGGACAAAAGTTCCCTTAATGAGTAGTAAGTAGGTAAAAAGAAAATTTCAAAACAGTCATAAACTTTTTAGGTGGGCACTCTAATTATTAACTTGGTTTATAGTTAATTTCATTTTTCACGTCTTGATCAATCCAATAGCTGGGCACTCTAATTATTAGCATAAATCTCACTGCAATCATGACTTGGAACAACAAAAAGTGATCTTATAGTTGGTCCAATATTTTGGAGAATGAATGAAATCAAATGGATTTTTTCAATTTTGAATTAAAAAGAAAAAAAAAACTGCAAACGGTGGATGGAGATCTACCAAGAGGACCTAATTGAAAGAAGCCTTGAAAACTTTCATACCGTTTTGAAATATTCAATTCCTTGGTCCTTTTTTGAAAACCACTTAAAAAGCTTAGGACTATTTTGAAAATTTCCTTTTTACCTTCTTACTACTCACTAAGGGCACTTTTGTCCTTTTGAGTTTTTGTTTATACAAAGTTGCCAGCGGTGGGTATAGATTGCCAGATTGGACCTGAATGAAACAAATCTTGAAAATTTTCATCTTTTTTTTTTTTAATATTGGAATCTTTTGACCCTTTTTTGAAAATCACCCAAAAGTTAACGACTTTTTTGAAAATTTCTCATTATTATAGTAGTGACCTGATTGAACTCATATGGATTATTTCTTGTTGAGAGGGTGGCGCACCCACAATTACATAATTTGAGGGGCTGACCTCCTTTTTATTTTTTTAACCCAAATACACGGGAAGGGAAGAAAGCTCACACAAGTGGGATGAAAGCCCACCATTGTTCAGCTTTTCCGATAAAATCTTAATCAATTGGGAATTACAGGGCTGCCTCTATGGATACACCGAGCACTCTCATTGAATTGTCTTGGATTTGGATTTGAATCTAAGAGGACCAATATTTTAATATGAGCTTATTCATATTTTGGACATTCCCTCACATAGAAATTATGGTAGGCCCCTATAATTTCAGTAGGGTCACGGTCCTTTGAGGGCGCTGTGCCTCTTTGCTTGTACACGCTGTAGGTGTTTCCACCTGTGAAAATCTCTCTTCCATGTACAAGCCAACATTCCTTACCCCGAGGGGGGTAAGGAGCGTCACTTCTTATCTCGCTACCGAAGTTCAAGCCTCGGGTACGTCACTTATTCCCGCTTAAACGAATTCCTTTCCCGCTTGTGTAGGCTATCTTTCCGTGTGTATGCAGGTTCTCTCATGGGTCCCAATTGGCTAGGCTGCCAAAAAAACACACATTTTACAGCCTACTTATTTTAATGAATCCTCCATAGTTCATTTGCTTTCTTTGTTCTTATGAAATGAACAGGCTCTGGGGATATTGAATTGCAACAATGTAATCCTTAATGGTTTGAAAATAGTCAACGGCTCGGGAAAACACATCAGTATCGTCGAATGTATTGGGGTCCACATTTCTCAACTAACAATAACCGCCCCTGGCGACAGCCCAAACACAGACGGTATACACATCGAAAGGTCACAACATGTGGAAATTCTAAGCTCTACAATAGGAACTGGTACTTCTCTTTTTCATATATAATTTTTTTGTCGTTGAGGCCATCTTCATTTGCTTCGAAATACATAGAAATTGAATATATATGATGGTTAAAAATAAAAATCAAAAGGTCAAGCTCCAAAACCAAGCATCAAATAGTATCTTCTTTTGAATATATTTCCATTTTCCTAAAAGAAAACGTGAGTTGAAATGTTCGTTTTGGAAATTTATATTTAATCTTCATTTTCAATAATTATATATATATATATATATTCAATTCCTATGAATTCCAATTGAAACAAACAGGCGCCGAGTTTGTGTAATTACTTCTTTTCTTTTGTTTACAATAGGAATTTGTATGTATGAATCTTTGATTGAGTTTACTTATTTCTACTATCCATATACAGGTGATGATTGCATTTCCATTGGACGTGGAAGTTCAGATGTTAACATCAGCCACATAAATTGTGGGCCGGGCCATGGGATAAGGTATTCTATTTAATTAGAAAGTGGTGGTCTACGTACCAATGTAAGTAATCACAGTATTGCTTTCGGCTCATGGTAAGCATCAAAAGCAAGTAGGGGTTGCAAACGGGTCGGATCTCAAATCATCTTCGTATATGTGGACTCAGATTTGGACCCGGATCCAGACTGGAACCTTTCTTTTGTAGCCGGATTCAGCATCAACTAAAACAGTAAAAATAAATATGAATGGTTTTAGACCCAGACCCTAAATAAGATGGTTTTAGACCCAGATCCTCCGGAAGGAACAGAAAAGGATTTGGATCTATAATTGCTTGGATGCTAATGCTGATCTGAATCCTAATTCTATATCTAACCTTAGGGTTATATATGTTCACTTTTGGATGAGTGAGAAATTAATTGTTAATTGGTTGTAATCAAGCAATTTACTTTATTAAAGCCAAGGATTTTGGCTTTGATTTTGACTGTTGTTGGGATTTTGACTTAAAGTTTTTTTTTCTTCTTTCAAGTCTTCTCTCCCCACTTATCTCATGCAACTACTCCCCACTTCCCATCTCATGCAACAACCCACTTTATCTCATCATCGAAAGCACTAAGAATCACTCATTGGTTTTCATTCATTTTTCTTTTTCTTCAAATGCTCTATTTCTATCCAAAATCTACCATCCCTTTCCACTAAAATTTTCCTCTTTCCTTATGCTACTAGCTTTAGGATTACATAAACAAGTACTCTCATAACTTTTCTTCTTTTAGTTTCTTTCTAAAATCAATGAATTTTTTTAATGCATGAATAGTTAAATTGCAATGCTGCCCATATCCTGCTGAGCACGGGTTATTATGCTAGTCAATATTTATCATGATCACTCAGAATTCTTGGATCATCAAACTATTGATGATAGTTTGAATGGATGGTTTGGATGTGCACGAGATGTCCTCTATACTGATAAAGTTAAACCTTTTTAATCACCCCTCTTTCTATAATATATATATATATATATATATGCCCAGCCCTCTCCTCAGCTCAAGCGGACGGGAGAGGGCTGTCCGCTGCCTAGGCTGGGGCCCACTATTTGGTCCATCCCAATGGACCACATTCAAGGCCCCACTAAGTTGCATGTGTCCACAAAAATTTGGCCCCGTTCGATATAAACTGGACCGTTAGATCGAGTGACACCCATCCAAATGCATTGTACACCGTAAAAATTTTGTGTCCCAGATGGAGATGATAGAAATTATCTTTAGGGCTGATTTTTTGTAGAGAAGAGGGTCCGAGGAGGGCCCCCAAATCCCCCCAATCCCTATTCCCATTGGGTCCCCAGGTGGGCCCCATGCCACTGAGCTGATGCCCTTATCCTCAGCTTGAGCTGAGGATAGGGGGCCTCTATACACACACACACACACACACTCACTGTTAAAAACGTATAACTATTTAAAAACTAGTTATGAATTTACCACTCTCTCTGTATTTATCTCTTTAAATATCTCTATTTTTCCTGATATTTTGAAAATAGCACAACATAATTTGAAAAAACAACTTTCTAATTAAATACTACAATATTTAAGTAAATAGCAATAATTAAAGAAAACCGTATGTTTGTTCAAGATAAAGATTTGTTAGCATTGTTAAAAAGAGATGTGATAGGTGAGATTGGGGCCCAGTGATGATCTTGCGATCAAGCCGGGCACGGTTCTATCCTTCATGCTTCCATTATAATCATTGATAATCACTGTCAATTTTCCTTTATCTCAATAAAATCACGGCAAATGTTATTCAATGGGACACCAGGACGTGCAGAATTAAAAAGGAGCGGGTCGCCATATACAGACGGTGTTCACCAAAAATACATGAAGATCGTTTTTATTAAGAAAACTACCATTTGTCAAAGAATTTTATTTTATTTATTTTAACAATTACATTGAGGGATGTTAAAGAAAAGTTTGTTAGAGAAAAAAATTGTTAGGATTGTTAAAGAGAAATGAGGTAGGTGAGAAAGATTAAGTGAATCTGAATTTTCAGACAATATTGAAGTATGTCGTTCTTCCTTTACAAATTCAGGGGACTTCCTCTGAAGATAATTAGGGCGATTTTATTGGGACTTTTGAATCTTGAAATTCTTTATCAACTATATCTGTAAAATGGTCAGCTTCATTGGCTGAGATTCATAGGCTGATCCTTTTACGTATTGAGCTGACTCACGGGCCTAAAACCTGTCCAGTCCAACCCAAGCGAGTCAATCAGGCAGGCCCAATGATTATTACAGCGTAGTCGACTAGTCCCCATTTCTTGGTGACCATAGATAAGTGTAGTGTAGCCTGACCTTCATACTTCATGCGTTTCTGGTGTAGCATTGGAAGCTTGGGAGATGACAACTCTGAGGTCGCAGTTGAGCAAATACATGTCTCATTCTGCAATTTCTACAATACTATGTATGCAGCGAGGATTAAAACATGGCAGGTAAGACCAACAAAACATCCTAAGCTTTGTAGCCACTGATCAGAAGGTTCCCACAAACCTGCCCCATTGGGCTCAATTTGAGCTGTGCTCTCAGGCCGATTAATTTGCTGGGTTGAGGATTGATTCTCTGTCCCAACATAGTTCTAGAACTGGACATCCTTCAAAAAAATTTGGGCTAGTTTGAGCTTGCCCGACCTGGTTTTGTAAGTTTCTGAACTATGTTCCCAATAGCTAAACAGCTAGGCTTGAGCCTATGAAGCCATCCAAACTTAGGCCAATTGGCCCAGTAAATCTGGCCCAGCCCAACCACCAAAGAACTTTCAGCATTAGTGATGACCCACTACTCCTTTATCTTGTATTAATTTTGTTTCATGAGATGTGTGCAGGGAGGATCCGGTTTTGCAAGAAATATCATATTTGAGAACCTCAACTTCACTAACGTTGACCAAGCCATAACCATAGACCAATACTACTGCAATGGCCACCACAACTGCGGAAACCAGGTGAGTACATTTATTTTCTTTTGATTACTCAACAGCTTAAGACGATTTACTAAATTGACTCAGGGTTCACCCAAGTCCACTTAGATAGTCAGGTGGAACTCCTTCACTTAATCTTTATGTTTGAGTGGTCCACATGACCACACATCTACTAATGTTACTGCCCCACATAAAGTCAGTTGATTTTTTTTTTATAAACTTTCCCTTTAGTTTTGATTTTAATAAATTTGGTTTGTATTCACTTCAAAAAAGCCCAATCCATTTAAGCCTCTTGTCTGGCTAATCTTTGATGGAATTAAGGAAACCGACTTCTAATAGATTTCTTTGATGGGCTTTTAGTTGAATTTTAGTTGATTTTAGTTGAATTTTTCAGAACATACTAATGGACTTCTTCCTGTGCTTTTTTTTCCATCGACGGTAAAGACTGCTGCAGTGAAAGTGAGTGATGTACATTTTGTGGGAGTGCAAGGGTCTACTACTGCGGATGTGCCCATCTACCTCGCATGTAGTCAAACTGTCGCCTGCACCGGCATTGTTCTCGACAATGTTCAGCTAAAATCAGAGAAGAAGATGACCTCATACTGCCTCAATGTCCAAGGGAACGTCGCTGATCCAGTGATACCAGAAGTCACATGCCTAGTTATAAAATTGCCGTCCCAGCGGCGCTCTCTGGGAGATCTGATCCAGTGTGGATTTTCTGTACATGGTTTACTATGAGTACAATGACCATAATCAAGCTTTTAATAAAGTCTCTAATAAAGTTATATAACTTTTAGTGATTAATTGAGTTCTCTCCTTCCTATTCTCTCTTCCTTCGGTGTTTCAAAAGCTATGTTCATATGGGACTTTTTTTTGTTTTTTGTTTTTGGTAAAGGTTCATACGGGACTTTGTATGCACATATGTTGAATTGCAACTTGGATTAGCTAGGAATAACTGTGCATCTAAAAGAGAATGCTTAATGCAAGAGCAAGAATGACAGGATCATGACCAGCATGATCTGATACTATAAAGACTTTCAAAGCAATAAATGCATTGTATAAATTCACCATGAGATTCATCTGAGAAAGAAATGATCTCAATTTATACAACCTGTTAATAATTCAAATTTAAACTAATCAATTCTGTTTCTCTAACAAATCTGATGACAAACTTAATCCCTAGCATACCTTCCCATCATATCATGATCCCAGCCGTTGATATTCTTATCATATATAGTCCATAGATAGCATAGAGTAAGAATTCAATAGCCTACTTAACTTGATCTAGTCCTAAGTTGAGCTTGTCCTTCATAGAATTCAGGCATGGAGGAAATATCCTGTTTGATTACATTTTCTCATTTTCTCTACATCCAAACACATGCTGGACAAAATGCAAAGAGGACTTTAAACTAGTGCAATATACATTTAACCTATAAGTTGTCAACTACTTATTTGAGAAGTACAAGTACACCCAGTTTAGATATCATCTAGGAGATTTAAAACAGCTCAATACCTTTCCTGTTTACCAAAGGGCAGCTGCCTTACCAACTTTTCTTGATTCAATTGACCTTGGAACATACCTTTCTTATCTCTCCCTGTGTCCCTGTTTTCACCCCAATGCTACTCATCTTGATCATTGATTTGGGGAACTCCAAATTGAATCTCAGGCCAAGCAGACCCCTTATAGTCCCTGCATAGTTTCGGACGATGCTACTCGTTGCACTATCGCCCCAAAGTCTCTGGTCTGATTCAAGAACTCCATTACCATCCCTGACATTCTTGAAGAAGCTTACATCGAAATTAGACTGGCTATTACTTCTCGAGGGACTCTTGTTTTTATGAGTTGAGACGATTGTTTTGAGGCTTCATTAAAATTTCCACAATCACATCCCAAAATGAAATCCCAAAATTTCCAATTGCCTTGCGCAAGAGTCCCTCAAGATTTTAGTTGAAGGCATGGAGATTTTTTCATTGATTTGATCATCTAGTGTGGCGCAAAACTGCATTTGGGTCTTACCCTTTGAGTTGAGTTTGGGGAAGAGAGGAGGAAGAAAAAGAGCGAAATTGTTCTGCGCATAGTTAAAATTAACCCTCACCTATTTAGGGAAGGGTCGATATCAACCTCAAAAAAATGGGTAAAAAATAGATTTTTTTGGATGGGAAAGCTGACTTGGTGTGCTTTTTCTAGTAAATTCCTCGAAAGAAAAAAAAAACCCATAGTTTAAAAGATCAATTAAACTTGGCAATTAAATCAAGAGCTAGGATAACTTTATGGGGCTGATTTTTTGCAAGAACCTTGTCAGTACGTAGAAAAGCATCCAAGTGAGCACTAGGAGCTGCGTCACAACTATAACACATGATAAACCCCAATGAAACAAATTGTGTTCTTAAATCAATGTGATCAATCCAAACAGATTGGTTAAGTGACAACTCATGGGAGAAATGTTATGCTCAAACTTTTGACAAGGACCCAAAAAGAAAAAAAGCCTCGAGAGATGGGGCTGTTAAATAACCATAGAAAATACACATGGGAAAGGCTTACGTGCGTACATTAGTGGCATGTTGATTGGGCAATGCACCGTTTAAAGATTTCGAATATGTAAATTCACATATTTCTCAAGTGGTAAACAAGTCCAACTTCAGAAAGCAGAACAGATTATAGATTGTTAGAACCTTTGCTTAGATTGCTTCAGGAACCTTCTTCTCCAGCATTTGGTGGCCTGGCCAACATGTGTTTCATTGACCTGGTCTCCTTCCAAAAATGTCACACAAGTTAATGGCACCAGAAGAATACCATGTGTATTAAAAAGACAGGCCCACATTGGATTGAAACTAGGTGGCGACAATAGGTCCGGTTGGGTGCAACTCAGGCCAACCTGACCACTATTAGGGGTTGTAGTATAGTAAGGCAACAAACATTGCTAAATGGTTGAAAATGACAAGCCAAACCTAACCTTAAAAAAGTCAGCTTAAACAATGAAATAGCATGTTGAGTTTGCATAGTTTTAAAGGGTTAAAAGTGCTATTAGCTGATTTGATTTGGTTCTGGGTTGCGTTGGGGTGGTTGGTCAGAGATTGGAAGAATGGGGATCACTAATCTGGCACATCCATAATCAAGTTCAAGTTTTTAACCTGAACTCAACCCCAAGTAAAAAAATAAATAAATAAAGGGTCAACCGAAGCTCCCAAGCACTAAATTACCAGGTCAAGTTCAGGCTAGCAGGTCAGATCAGTTCAAAAATTGCCCCTTGGAGTTGGGACAGAATGTGTTCTGGTGTTACTTTCATTGTAGGCTGTTTTTTGGAGCACTCTGGCTGAGTATCTGGCATATGCTAGTCCCATAAAAACAACGCCTGGAATAATGGGTGTCACTGCTCATGTAACGTTGGACTGTAAGAAGTAGACAGGGAAATCATGTCTGAAAAAAAGAAAAAAAAAAAAGAAATAGAAACTAAACCATCCAACAACCAATTTGTGCGGTTACCGGTTCATCACATCAGACCAGAAAGAGGCCATCAAAGTCCTCCCTAATAGGGACATTGAGTCACATGTTTAATGCCCGTTTATCGTAAAGTGAATACAGTCCAACCTGCTCCTAGGACGTGTCCTTTACATGGCAGCTACCAGAAATATCATATCACAAATAATTGGGCAACATTACTTACTAATTTATCTTACAACAACCTAAACCATGCCCCATAGAGGAGAATGAAGCTTTAGAGGTCCATGAGGAACCGCTCATTATAACTGGAATGAATGTAACTTGGTTTACACGTAAATGAAGATTCTTGCATTTGAACAATTAGAAGGGAAATTCTATATGCACCCACCTATTTTGCTGAACAGACCCACTTGCTGAGCTCACCACACCCATTCTAAATTGGGCTTGATCCTGCTGAGCCCACCCAACATACCCCCAAGCTCACTTCCCTCGTCATTCCGTTTCCTGAACCCATTCCCTCGTCGAGAGTTTTAAAATTTCTGGCCATTTCGGAGTCATCGACCTTCTCCACTTCACAGCTCTCATCACCGTCGTGGATCCTTGGTGTGTTGCAGTAAGAGTATCCATCATCAACTGCACACTCAAACAGGTAAGCAAGCCCTTCATCTTCTTCTTCTTCTTCTTCTTCATAGGTTTATCATTTTCACAAATTTGTTTAAGTTGCAAGTTATGTATTAGAGAGTATAGTTGTGAGTGTAGTTGTTTGCAACAAATAGGGAAGTCCCTAATGAGAGATGGATGGTAGTTTCAAACTCCAATGTTTTCCATTTTTGAAAAAATGAGTCGTTCTTCGCGATCTGCTCGGCAATCCATAACCGTGCGGGGATTATGTGCACGGTGGATTGAAACCGTGAATATTTTTTTTGCATGGCATGTAATGGCCGAACATATGAAGTATGCACGGTTCCATATTACCGTGCAGAAAGAATTTGCATGGTTCCATTGCGGCCGTGTAGAAGCATTTTGCACTGTGTACTTTAACCGAGCAGTACAAAAAAATATGATCCCTTATATTACGTTGTTTCTTCTTATTGTTTTCATTTTTAACAAGTTAGAAGAAATGCCGAGAAGACCAGCTCGCCGTATTGGTGCCACCGCACAGATGACCAGTGAACGGGGTGCCCATGCCAGTTCTTCGACCGCCGGCCGTCAACGGCCAACGGCGTCTGAACGAAGACGTCGATTGCAGCAGGATCCACTCTTGGAGCCGGAAGAGGAGAATGTTGACAGTTCTTCCGATTATTCGTTAGACGAGGAGGCGCCGCTGTCTAGTCCTCCCGGAGAGGCAGCAGAGGAGGGTGATATTCCCGGTGGTCCAGCAAATCTATCTGTCCTAGAAAGTTTTAGGACGCACAGGCCGTATCCGTATGGAACGAGGAGGTACATTTGCATTCTTTTAATGTTTTGATTAATCATTTTTCAAATAAGATGTGTTCAAGTTTATAATAACAGATATTAATGAAGGTTTTTACTTATAATATCAGTACCGTGAGCCCCTCAAATGTATCAATCATTGGAATAAGCTAAAAGATTGGATCATACCTAAGTGCGGGGATGGGGATGATATTTATGCTCCTCGGTTTTGTGCTATTCTTGAAAAGTCTGGATTGGCAGACCTAAAGCGATATGCCTACTGATATATCTCCAGCCCTTTGGTATCTAGCTTTATAGAGAGATGGCAGCCTGAGACAAATACCTTCCACATGTCATTTGGTGAGATGACAATCACCTTAGATGATATCAGTACTCTCCTCGGCATCCTAGTAACGAGTATTCCTGTCCACGCATCGACAAGTATGGGATTTACTGAGCAAGTAGATTTACTTGAGCGTGGACTGGGTGTAGATAGGGCATCTGTGTCAGCTGAGTTGAGAGTGGCGCGTGGTGGGGTAGTCAGGATGGGGTGGATCTACAGAGTGTGTAGCGATGTGACTCCCCATTCGTCTGTTGAGCAGATAGAGTGTGTAGCAGGAGGATATCGTCTGTATTTGTTAGGTTGCACACTCTTCGCATATAAGTCATCCACTAGAGTCCCCGTCTACTACATATCTTTATTGATGGACTTGGGACGGGTCCGTCATTATGCATGGGGGGCTGCCGCACTGGCATATCTATATCGGCAGTTGGGGACCGCCACGAGGACATATATGAGACAGATTGCTGGATATCTGCCGTTGCTCACGGTAAATGTGTATACCTTTTATATATACGTGTTCCCTCGTAATTGAACATTTAAATTGTAGGATTAATAATTGGTATCATTTGCAGGCTTGGGTGTATGAGCACTTCCCATTTCTCCGTCCTCTTGTATTTTGGGGATATACTGCTAAGATGCCTCTAGCGAGCCGCTGGCATCCTGGTCAGGATTCCGGCATTCCGAGGCAGATCACACAGCTGTTGCGTGAGAGGTTGGATGACCTACACGTGAGTGAGGTGAGCACCCAATAGAGGCCTTCATATATATTTTACGTTTTAAAAACAAAATACAATTTCTTATATTAATGTATTATTTCATTTACTTGGCACAAGTGGTCTGGGACCCGTACACTGCAGTCAGGGCTCAGCATCCATCCCATCAGATAACTTTCTTTTGTGGTTGCTTGAGATCGCTAGACGTCATTGAACCCTACCACCCACATAGGGTTCTCCGACAGTTTGGCTATACACAGACTATCCCACCCGCACCGCTCGCCCCAATTCGTGCATCTAGAGGATCTACTGCTGGAAAATATAGGGTCTCTTATAAATTTCTAGACCAATACTAGGTTACTTGGGAGGATCATGTACTATCTATAGCGCACCGCGGCCATCGAGCGCAACATGCATGGGAGTGTTTAACCGACTATCTCAAGTGGTTTTCTAGAATTTCACACCCTCAATTACAAAACCTCGATCGTCATTCCCACTATCACCCCAATGAGGGTAGAGACGACCCGACAACAAGAACGGTGAGGGTGTTGACTCTTTTCATACTTTATGGTTCCATTTTTGCAAACTATCGTAAGTACTGACACATTTGATTGTTTCTTACAGATCTTTCGGGTGAAGGACCATCTGCGTGCCATGATTGCACGAATGGATCAACCTGCTGATTTCTATTACCGGGCATTACAGACCACACTCGAGATACTGGATGGCCTGCCGGTAACATACCATAGACGCACGCACCAATGATGGGATGATGGCTTTATGGATTGGTTTAATTTTATTGTTTTTATTTATATGTATTGGTTGATATGTACCGGTCTTCTGTAAACGAATGTTGCACTTCCCTTTTTTTTAATGGGAATGTTAGATTGTATGGGTTTTTGATAAATCTTGGTGGATGAACTTGTATGTTATTGATGGATTTATATGAAGTGGTTGAATGTGTGGGTTTTATGAGCACTGCAGGTTTCATGAACTTTGAATGTGTATAGGTTTTATGAACTTGGAATTTATATAATTTTGATCAGAACGGAATGAAACTTTGTTAGAGAAGAATGAGCACTGCACGACCAACATGGGACGAGCAAAACCATTATACACTGCATTATATTACCATGCACATGATATATGCTCGGAACATGTTCGCCTTGCAGGGAACCTTTGCACGTCATCTATTGGTCGTGCAGAACCTCATTTGCACGACCCTGTGTAACTGAGCAGTGGTTAATGCATTAACACATTTTATGCAATATTATTAATGAATTAACACATAACATAAACACATAAATTTTTCATCGATTTCATCAGCCATCCATTAAAAAACAAGTAATATGTTTGTTTACATCAAATTGAGAGTGCAAATAATCAATCGCTATCAAGATTGACTGACTCCTGTGTTGCGACACTGTTTCCAATTAATTCTCTGAATTTTTCGATGCTCTTTGCATATGGGACCTGCCATCTGTCTGCATCAGGATGGTGGTGTCTATGCCAATTTGTAGCAATGGGAGGCATGGGTGCTTCGGGTTTCATGAAGACCTGAACAAAATGGTTTCCATTGATGAAACCAACCGCGAGCACTTTGTGAGAACTGGATGGAATCGGGGATGATCTCAAAGGCATGAAAGTAAGGCACTGCTGCAATGAAAGAAGGACCAATACAAAATTATAATATGAAGATATCAAGTGACCCATGTTCGGCATTGTCATCCATCGATCAAAGGGATGATTGCTTTCAAAGTAAGATAATGCGTAATATAGCTCCCCTACCCTTTCCTCTCCTCCATAGACCAATGCATAATAATTTTGTTACCTCTGTAATTCATTGCTCAAATCCATTCTAACCTCCATCCAACTATCCTCGCCCATGCCTAGAAGACTAGCTATAGCTCTGAATCCACAGTTACCATCAGCTACCACATCCTTAACAGTGAGGATATAGGGGCCCAAAGAAGCAGGAAGCAAATGCAAAAACGTACATGACCGAGTGAGACGGACAGTGATTTTCTCCTTCTTCTTCGTTATAGCTGTATTACTTAATCTAGATGAAACGCTAAATTTTATCGACACTGCGTATTGAAAACCAGATGGTTCCCGACACGTAGATTGATCCAACTTCTTCTTTTTCGATGATGATCGACTGCGGGTATTCAATTTTATGTCCGGTTCTATAAGAAAAGTAGACAAAGGACTCCCTAATTCTCTAAGTTTCCTCAATATTTGTATTTTACCCTTCTGATCACTACTGTGAAATCTCTTACTGATCAACTCGAACTCTGAAGTTGTGGTCAACTCAAGGGCTCCGTTCACCATAGTGGCTTATAAATTGAGCTTCCGCCAAAAGTGATAGATACTACTCAGTGGTATATGAGAACCTACCCTTATGTACTCGGCAATTTCATGTGCACATGGCAAACCATGGGTCGGTCGGATGATATGGAGACATGCGGCAGAATCTAGACCAATATCACCAGCCCTTAATGACTCATTTAACACTATATCCAAAGCATTCCTTGATAGAAATCCTCTCAACTCACGAAACAGTGCCGGTTTGAACTTATGTTGCACGGTGTTCAAATTCTTTTAAAAAAAAGCCTTTATCTCTGTAAAGAGCAACTCTAGCAAGGCATGGATAACCTGCCAGGACGAATCAAAGCTACAGCTCGATGTGCCTTGGTGTCTCTTTAACTTTGCATGTGCACTCTCCACTCTGTTAGTAGTGACATTCCCAAAGTGCATGTGCTGATCCGTCCATGCAGCCACAAATTGCTCCTTATGCTTATTCAACCAGGAGGTCTTCACATAATCAACAGCATGTGGATACCCTACGTAATTTCGTTCCAAAGCACTTAGCATTCGCGTATAGTCACTTTCAGTTGGAGAGACTACCAACATGTTCCAATAAGAGATAAATGCACCCCATCTGTCGTTGGTCTCAAAACACTTCTTACAATTTGCCAAGATGTTCCTAGAAATATGCCACTTGCATAATATGTTTGTTGCATTCGGAAAAACAATCTTTATTGCATTCATCAGCGCTAATTCTTAGTCTGTGACAATTACACAGGTCGGAGTGCATCCATCCATTAATTCCTTAAGCCTCTCCAAAGCCCATCTATAATTGGCCTCCCTCTCTGATTCAACGTACACAAAAGCAACATAGAACGTCATTTGAGTAGATGTGACACCAACAATCTCAAGCAAAGGAAGTTGATATATATTTTGTCTTGTATGTGGAATCCATTATCAAAACTTCTGGAAATGCACGTAATAACTGAATAGATAATGGGTGTGCCCAGAATAGGTTCATGAGAACATCTGTAGCGTCATTGCTAGTGTGATATTCAATGTAGTTTTTCTGTTCCAAATGCATCATGAGCTGCTGCATCTGTGATCGACTGGCCATTTCTGTCACCCTCAACTTTTGGCGAACATTGTAGATACTCTTAATCGTAGTGGCGTTGTGCACACTCTTTTCCTGCAATGTTCGAAGAATGTTCCTCGGCTTCACCAAACTCTTAGAGATATCAATCAAAACTTTGATTTCTTTCGCAGAAAGCCTCCCAGCAAACGAATGCCCCTCAAGATGCTGTGCGTTTGGATGATTGTGCACCCCACAAACCACTGTTAACATCCAATCGTCGTCAGTTGCCAACTTTCGGCCCTTCTTCGTTCCCATTGCCTTGTTAGGTTTTTTCTTCTTGAAAACCTTCGATGGACTCCTGTAACTACCACTTCTCTCACAAGAAAAAATGATTCTCGGCTTCCTTCCATCTCCATCGGCATCCGAAGTCTTAATTACAATTACGAAGCCATGTTTCTTTCCAACATCCCTTGTCCATTGGATTAGGCATTCTCAACTTCTGAATATCATGTCAGCGGTGAAGAAATTTGTAAAATCTAAAAGGCACTCACTGGCACCGGTTGATTCAACCTCCTGCAAATATATCACAAATTCTTAAATTATAATTGCAAACTCAATAATTATCGTGCAAAATTATACTGCACGGTATATTTAGGCCGTGCAAAATTATATTGCACTGTATATTTAGGCCGCGCAAATTTATACTGCACGGTATAGACAGTTCAAAATTCCACTGAACGGTATATATAAGTCGTGTAGTGTAATTTTGCACGGCTTATGAAAACCGAGCATATATTAATTGCACGGTACTGGAATGCTGTGTAGGAGGCGAGAAAAAAATTAAAAAAATGAACGAAACGAAGTCAAAACATATACCTCGTTTTCGTAGATCGTCAACTGCTTGTCCATGTTGCAAATCTCCTTCTTTAAATACATAATGTGGTGCAGGGATATTTGTACTTCCAAGCTCGTTCAAGAAATGGAGGAGATTTGATGATATACTAGAAAGAAGTTGGAGAAAATGACGACGAAGGAGATGAAAATCAACAAGGAAGAAGGAGTGGAGAAGGGAATGGATAAAAGGGAGAATGAAGAAGAAGAAGAAGAAGAAGAAGAAGTGGAGACCCACTGCTGCTGCTGAACCAGAGGAGGAAAATGGATGTTGATGGTAAGGGTGGTTTCGTCCTTTCACCTGAGGCCATTTTAGTAATTAAATTTTTTTTAAATCGTGGGTGTGTTCAACACTTCAAGTGGGTGCATATAGAATTTCTCCAACTGGAATTATTCAAGTTACACTACAGGTAACCAAAGTTGAAGGTAATTAGAGTTGCAACTAACCAGGGATCACCACAATCGAGCTCCAACAATCCAAACGGCGCATATGGTACAATCTTCAAAACCCCAACCTAAAGCTCCACCTTATCATGTAATGCAATTTTTTCAGTGTCAATCATCAAAGATAAAAACCAATCACATCAAAACGGTTTTGCTGCTCTCCTTTTTAGCCTCAAACTAACATTCTACAAATACGGGGTGTTACACCAGTCACAAAAATAAATGCATCTAAAAGTCATTATTAAGTAGACTTTAAAAAATTGGGAGTTATGAACATCTAATTAAAGGGGTATTTAGATCACCATATATCTTCGAAGTTTCATGCACATGCAAACTGCTTTTATGAATTGGTTCAAATTCCGAGTGACTCCACATAGGAAAATGTGTATCCTTATCAACACGACACTCTCTTTTGTGCTAATAAGAATATATAAAAATAATATAAAAGGATTAAATAAGTAGACATAAAACTAGAAGAAAAAAAAAGGGATCCAAAGCAACCCACTACAATAAATAGATAATTAAATTGATATGAAATGAACCTAGTATATGTGTATGGGTTTTTAGGGAGTTTTTATAATGGGTATGGGGGTTATGAAAGTGCCTTTATACCCATTTTATTAATGTTAAGTGATTGTTATGAGGGCATTTTTAGTATATATTTACATATATATAAAAGTATATTATATAAAATAAGGAAGGGTACAAGTGTCATAGTGGGGCCTAATACTGTCCAAGCTTGGCCCTCAAATCTCATGGCCTGCAAAAAAAAAAAAAAAAAAGGTCCAAGCCCAGACCTAAGGCTTTTTTCTTAGAAACAAAGCCCTCACTGTTAGGGCCTTTTGATGGCCGGGCCATGGCGGCCCCCTTATCTCAAGGCCAAATTTACATGCCCAGTGACAGGGTTCACTCCCACATAAGTCGAGTAGGACCCAATCTGCTAGGCTTGTATTAATAGAAATAATTAAGATGGCAATGGGGAGCATCTGGTACAGGTTGGGATAAACCTAAACCCGTCATGTCTTAAGTTTATCTCATTCCAAACTTGACCCGTCTCATGTATGTGATACCAAACTGCCCCATTTGGGTTGGGTCGGGTCGAATTTAAAGGTTAAGTATTGCAAAATATATAAATGCATGGAAATGAATGTAGAGTTCAAAAACAATACTTTCTCTTCACACATGCATTGAATTAATGCCCAACACCACTTGAACTGTATTAGTTTAGTTTATAACTTCAATATATTATATATATATATATATGTCTCGTAATAAGGTGAGAGATGTTCTTATAGGAGTATCTCCTTTATATATATATAAAAATTTTATAGGCTGCGGCAGGTATAGCAACAAAATCCTCACCCACCCTAAATGAAGAACGTCACTGCCAAACCCCCATCTAATAGGACCGGGGCGGGGCGGTGGCGGTTCCATTTAAACCGGATTCATTGCCATCCCTAGCAATAATGTAATCTTCTCAGACCAATGGAGTCAATCTGTGCCAGCACCAGTGAAGTTCTCCATTATTTAACGCCTTTGTCCATCATCACGCCATGGCCACGTCCAATGTGCATGAACCACCAAGTAAAGAATACGATGAGCCTATCACTGTGGTAGAGAAAGGGTGGAAGAACATTCACCTCACTCAATACCAGGGGCATTGGATGAGTCCTCAATATATTCCAGCGGTAATGGCATTTCGTGAACACTTCGAATCTCATAGTGATGACATAATACTCACAACCCAACCTAAATCTGGCACAACATGGTTGAAAGCTCTCACCTTCACCGTCACAAACCGTAATCTTCATGACTTTGACAACCATCCTTTGCTCAAAACCAACCCACATGACCTTGTTCCTTTCCTTGATATTGAACTCTATGCCAATGGCCACATTCCGGACCTTACCAACCTCCCCTCCCCACGCCTCTTCGCCTCCCATTTACCATACAATCTGCTACCAACATCAATGATTAAATCCGATTGCCGAATCATTTATCTGTGTCGAAATCCAAAGGACACCTTTGTTTCCATGTGGAAGTTCAATAACAAGTTTCAACCAGAGGATGCACCCATTCCAATACAAGAGGCATTTGAGTTGTTCTATAAAGGGATCACTCCCGGGGGCCCCTTTTGGGAGCATGTATTGGGGCACTGGAAGGCTAGCTTCGAGAGACCTGAAAGAGTCTTGTTTATCAAGTACGAGGAGCTGAAAGAAGATCCCACGTTCCATTTGAGAAGGTTGGCTGAGTTCTTGGGCTGCCCATTTTCTCTGGAGGAAGAGAGACGAGGGATAATAGAAAAGATACAAAGGCTGTGTAGCTTTGAGAATCTGACGAGTTTGGATGTTAATAAGAGTGGAAACACGAGGATAGGGATCAAGACTGAAAATTACTTTAGGCATGGGGTTGTTGGGGATTGGGTGAATCATTTGACGGCTGAGATGATCGAAAGACTAGATCAACTCACCCTACAGAAATTTGGGTGCTTTGATTTGGTCTTCAAAGAATGATCTATGAACTTCTTTTGTGAACGTGGAATACTTCAAATCTTCTATGAAGACAATGGTGTGAGTTTTCTAACCCTTTTATGTCTTGATTTTTTTTTTTTTTAGATTTCCAACATGGCTGATGAGCATAGTGATAACGAGGAGAACGGTAATGGGAATGGACCCAATAATAATGGGGAGGTGAATCAACCTCTTAGGAGTTTACGTGATTACCTTCATCCTACACGACAAGCCACACCGTCCTGCATGGTTATACCCGCAGGTGCGGGTCAATTTGATATCAAACCAGGAGTAATCCAACTTCTCCCCAAATTTCATGGACTTGAATCAGAAAGTGCATATTTGCACATTAAAGAGTTTGAAGAAGTGTGTGCAACACTACACTTCAATAATGTGAGGGAAGACCTTATCAAATTTCGTTTATTTCCATTTTCCCTCAAAGATAAGGCTAAGGCATGGCTTCACTCCTTACAACCCAATTCGATTGCTCTATGGTCCGACATGGTCCGGGAATTTTTAAAGAAATTTTTCCCATTACATAAGACCAACACCTTACGGAGGAATATTATGAATTTTAAACAAAAAGACAAGGAGTCTTATTATAGGTGTTGGGAACGCTTTAATGAACTACTCCTTGCATGTCCCCACCACGGATTTGAATTGCACAATACAATTGGTCACTTTTATGATGGACTTAGTCCAGAAACACGTCAATTCGTGGAGATGATGTGCAATGGGGAGTTCATGGCGAAAAACCCAAATCAAGCATGGACCTACCTTCAGTTTTTGGCAGATAGTGCACAAAATTGGGACACATCTGAAGGTATAGACCCCGTAAAGCAATCGAGTCAAGCCAAAGGAGGGGGGTTATATGTATTAAAAGAAAGCGATGATCTTCAAGCAAAAATTGCCTATCTTACAAGAGAAGTTGAGTCCTTGAAATTTGTGAAGAATAAAGAACCTGCTATAGTTTGTGGCATCTACGCTAGTGATAAACACATTTCTTCGGAGTGCCCAACACTCCCTGCTTTTCAAGAAGCGTTTCACGAGCAAGCAAATGCCACTAACACATACAACCGGCAGTTTAACAATTCTTTGGGTAACACATACAACCCTAATTGGAGGAATCACCCCAACTTTAGTTGGAGGAATGGCCCAAATGCTACTCAGCCCAATTTCAACCAAATGTCAAATCAATTTGGGGGTACTCCTAGTACATATGCTCAAAACACACAGCAAATGGTACCCCCTACAACACAAACGACACCTTGGGATGAACTTGTGGCTAAGTTTATGGTGAATCAAGAGTCCATCAATAAAAAACATGATCAGAACTTTGAGAATTTACAGAACACCATGTAGAACCTCTGCAAATTAATTGAATCACAAAATAAGGGGGCTTTTCCAGCCCAACCACAGCCCAATCCAAAAGGGCAATTTGAGGTTCATCAAGGTGGTCCGTCAAATTCAAAGGAGCAGGTTCAAGCTGTTACTACTCTACGTAGTGGTAAAGAGATTGCAAAGCCTGATCTGGAAAAAAATAAACAACCTGCATCCTCAGATCTGGAAGGGAAAGAAAATGAAGTCCCTCCTATCAAGTTAAAAAGCCAAGTTCCTCCAGGATTCAAGCCCTTACCGCCTTTTCCCAACCGATTAGCTCCTGCCAAGCCATCTATACAGAACCAGGAAATCTTTGATGTACTTAAAGAGGTTAAAATTAACATCCCGTTGTTAGACGCAATCAAACAAGTCCCATCTTACGCAAAGTTTCTTAAGGACTTGTGTACGTTGAATCGTAAGATATATGTACAAAAGAAAGCGTTCCTTACTGAGCAAGCTAGTGCAATTTTAAAGCATGACGCTCCCCCTAAATCCAAAGATCCAGGATGCCCCACGATTTCGTACATTATTGGAAATTGTCAAATTGAACAAGCGCTGCTTGATCTTGGGGCGAGTGTCAACTTACTACCCTACTCGGTCTATGTAAAATTGGGGTTAGGCGAACTCAAACCCACCCAGATTACTTTGCAGCTCGCAGACCGATCAGTCAAAAGACCGAGAGGGATAGTAGAGGATGTGCTTGTGCAAGTTGACAAGTTCTACTTTCCAGTAGACTTCATTGTGCTAGACACTCATCCTGTGGCAGATCCTCATGCTCAGATTCCGGTGATTCTGGGGAGACCATTCTTAGCCACATCCAATGCATTGATCAAATGCCGGTATGGAAAAATGACGCTATCTTTTGGTAACATGACATTAGAGCTAAATGTTTTTGACCTTTGCAAACAACCACGGGATGATAACATTGACCTTGAAGAAGTAGATTTGATCAGTGTTCTTATAGCAGAAACTTTTAAAAAATCAATCTCTGATTCCATTGAGTCAATTGAGGGCCTGACCCTCTGTGAAGAAACACTTGATAGCACTGTTGAAATGGTCAACACTATAGGCAAACCCTCTTTTGAAGAGCCATTACCAACTGGTACTCTGTCTCTTCCATCTCAGGTGAGGCCGCCCAAACCTGAGTTGAAACCCTTGCCCTCTCACCTGAAATATGCATACCTTGGAGAAAATGAAACATTTCCTGTAGTAATTTCTGCACACCTTGACAAGGACCAAGAAGTCCAACTCTTAGAAGTGCTCAAACTGCACAAAGGTGCAATTGCTTGGACCGTGGCTGACATTAAGGGAATTAATCCCCTCGTGTGTACACATCATATCTATTTGGAGGAGAATGCAAAACCCTCCCGTCAGATGCAACGCCGGTTAAACCCCACCATGCAGGAAGTGGTTAGGGCGGAAGTTTTGAAACTTCTAGATGTGGGTATCATTTATCCAATTTCGGATAGCCAATGGGTCAGCCCTACCCAAGTTGTACCTAAAAAGGCCGGCGTAACTGTAGTCTGTAATGCTAATGATGAGCTCATCCCAACCCGCGTACCCACAGGTTGGCGAGTTTGTATCGACTACAGAAAGTTAAATGCTGTCACACGAAAGGATCATTTCCCCCTACCCTTCTTGGACCAAATTTTAGAACGGGTAGCTGGCCACGAGTATTATTGTTTCTTGGATGGATATTCTGGATACAATCAAATAGAGATCGTCCCGGAAGACCAAGAGAAAAAAACTTTCACATGCCCCTTTGGCACCTTTGCTTACCGACGGATGCCCTTTGGGCTGTGGAATGCTCCTGCTACCTTTCAAAGGTGCATGCTGAGTATTTTTAGTGATATGGTGGAACGTTTTCTCGAAGTCTTCATGGATGATTTCTCCGTTTTTGGAGATTCTTTCCAAGATTGTTTGAGCAACTTAACTAAGGTCCTCTCTAGGTGTGAAGAAAAGAACTTAGTACTAAATTGGGAAAAATGTCATTTTATGGTACGACAAGGGATTGTCCTTGGCCACATCGTATCATCTAAAGGATTGGAAGTGGACAAAGCCAAAATAGATCTAATTTCCAATTTGCCCACCCCAAAAACTGTAAGAGATGTAAGATCTTTCTTAGGGCATGCTGGATTCTACAGAAGGTTCATAAAAGATTTTAGTGTCATTTCTAGACCATTATGCAACCTTCTGCTAAAGGAAGCAGAATTTGAGTGGACGGAGGCATGTAAAGTGGCTTTTACCAAGCTTAAGAACATGTTGACGACTGCTCCAATTATGCAACCTCCAGATTGGAGCCTACCCTTTGAAATCATGTGCGATGCTAGCGATTATGCAATTGGGGCAGTTCTTGGGCAACGTAGGGACAAAAAGCCATATGTAATTTACTATGCTAGCAGGACTTTAAACAGTGCACAGATTAATTATTCTACAACAGAGAAAGAACTATTGGCTGTGGTCTATGCACTGGATAAATTCCGTTCCTACTTAATTGGATCAAAAATTGTGATCTTTACTGACCATTCTGCGCTGAAGTACTTGCTTTCTAAGAAAGATGCCAAGCCCAGACTGATCAGATGGATCCTTCTACTCCAAGAGTTCAATATCGAAATCAAGGATATGGAAGGAGTAGAAAATGTGGTGGCTAATCATCTTTCTAGGATTGTCCTTTCCAACGCTTTAGAACCCTTGCCAATCCAGGACACTTTCCCTGATGAGCACTTGTTTGCCACATTTTCCCATTCTCCATGGTATGCTGACATTGCTAATTATCTTGCTTCGGGTGAAATTCCAAAAGAATGGACCCAACAAGATAAAAACAAGTTTTTCACTGAGGTGAAACAGTTTTTCTGGGATGACCCATACCTTTCAAATACTGCCCAGACCAAATCATTAGGAGATGCATTCCAGACCATGAAATGGACAGTGTTATATCATTTTGCCATTTTCAAGCTTGTGGTGGCCATTTTTCTGCTAAAAAGACCGCTCACAAAATTTTGCAATCTGGATTTTACTGGCCCACTATATTTAAAGATGCATATGATTTCTATAAAGTATGTGAGCGGTGCCAAAAATTGGGTTCAATTTCCAAAAGGAACATGATGCCTTTAAACCCAATTTTGGTCGTCGAGTTATTTGATGTATGGGGTATAGACTTTGTGGGACCTTTTCCCCCGAGCTTTGGTTTTCATTATATCCTCGTTGCAGTCGATTATGTTTCCAAATGGATTGAAGCAATCCCATGTAGGAACACTGATGCTAAAATGGTAAAAAAGTTTATCTTGGACAATATCTTTTCCCGTTTTGGAACTCCGCGTGCCATCATTAGTGATGGGGGCACTCACTTCTGTAACCGCATTATTGAGAGTTCGTTTCAAAATTACGGTGTTACACATAAAGTGGCTACCCCCAATCATCCTCAAACAAGTGGGCAGGTAGAGGTCTCAAATAGGGAAATTAAAAGAATTTTGGAGACCACGGTAAAACCGGATCGTAAGGATTCGTCCATGCGGTTAAATGATGCATTGTGGGCCTATCGCACTGCGTATAAGACCCCAATTGGGATGTCTCCATACCGGCTTATATATGGGAAAGCTTGCCACCTTCCGGTGGAGCTGGAACATAAAGCTTATTGGGCCATAAAACAACTGAACTTTGAGTTAGACAAGGCTGGGGAGAAAAGAGCCCTTGATCTAAATGAATTAGAAGAATTGAGAAACGAGGCTTATATGAACTCAAGAATTTACAAGGACAGGACTAAGGCCTTTCATGATAAACGGATATTAAGAAAATCATTCCATCCGTCTCAAAAAGTCCTCTTGTACAATTCTCGACTTCATCTTTTCCCTGGAAAGTTAAGATCTCGTTGGACAGGCCCCTACATTGTTCAAGAAGTATTTCCATATGGGGCAGTGACCCTCATTGATCCATCGAATGGTACCTCTTTTAAAGTCAATGGACAACGTTTAAAACCATTCTTGGAGACTATTCCTCCAGAGGAAAATGTAATTCCTCTGATCGATTCTAACTATCAAGATTGACGGGCACTGGATCTGACAGTGGCCCATACCTTTGTATATTATGCATATATTTTCTATTTTCTTTGTGTGTTATTTGTCTTACATTGGACAGGTTTCTACACAAAAGCTTCATTACTCCAGGTGCTTTCTACCCTTTTTCCTCCTTTTACATTTTCACCTCATGTTATATTTCATTTCGCATTTCATGTATGACATCGAGGACGCTGTCTAGTTTAGGTTGGGGGGTGGGAACAAGCACACTTGTCCAATTTTAGAAAAAATTTTTTTCGTTTCTGAGTAGCCGTTTCAAAAAAAAAAAAAAAAAAAAGGGGTTTTCAAAAGAACTTGACGATTTGAAGATGCTTAGAAATCTGGAATTTCAGAATTTTTTGGAAGGAAGTAAAATGAGGGTTCATTATTTTCTAAAAAATAAAATGAATACCGAACTTTGTTTTTCACAGTACCACGTGTACATCATTTCAAAAGTTTTGGACAAAAAGATTTAAGTGTCATTTTCAGAGTTCTTTCAAGAGAGAAAAAGAGACGACTTTCTGAAATTTGGCCATATAAGTTCCCCTGGTTCATCGGCATGGTTAGGCCAACCAAAACCAGTGAATTAATTCGGGTGAATTGAAAAGGGCTGCCTATTGTTGGGGACCGTTTAAAAAAAAAAATGCCAAGGGATGCACAAATAAGTGTTTAAAAAAAAAAAAGAGTTTAGTTATAACTCTTGAAAAGAATAAAAAGTTATGTGACTAGTTTGGGTTCGTAGCCTTTTTAACCCGAGCCAGTAAGCCCGTAGGGGTATTTATATACCTAGTGCCCTAAAGACATCTGTCTTGGGAGTCATTGGCCTAATGCTCATTATATGGGTTAATTAGAAAGCTTAAGGGACCTAGGCATTGCACAGTCACATGTGTGTGTTCATAAAAAAAAAAAAGGATGCATCTCGCGGCCTTTGAAAAAACAGCAGTGCGAAAGCCATCATAGTAGCCTTGAGAGGAGACTTGTATTTTGGCTGAATCTAGGAAAGTTGGAAATTCCGAAGGAGAATTCTGTTTTCATGGCATTATCGTAGAACATTTAAAATTTTTGTTTTGATGTATACATTTGCACAAGGCACTCAAAGTTTTGGTATAATTTAAAAAAAAAAAAAAAAGAAGGTGAACCGGATTTTGAAAAGTCTGAAATCTTGATTATTCGAGGATTCGAGGCATCCGATTTGACTCAATCATCTTTTGAAAAACCTTCCATTGAATTTCTTTCACTTTTAGGTAAATGAATTTTGTGGTCATATTCACTGCAAACCCTCACGAGGCACAACTCGTCCACTAGGGGTAACCTAGGGGTTTAAGGGCTTGCTGCATACGCTAAATGCAGCCGAGAGTGCCAGCGAAAGTGGCGTTTTTCTTTTTGTCTTTGCATTTAGTTTAGATTAGATTAGGCCAGAAGACCTACCATAGTTTGCATATTTTGCTCGGGACTAGCAAAAAGCTGGTTGGGGGGGTGTGATAAGTCCTTAAAAATGTAGAATTTCCTCATCATTTTAGAGTAATTAATGACTTAATCATCAAATCATGGACCATTTTAGTAAAAAATTATGATTTTATGTTTTTGAGCATCAAAGTCTAAATTCGAGTCAAAATTCATCCAAAAATTGCATTTTCACATAAAATCATGAATTTCTCTATTTTTGGCATTGAAAGTCAAAAATTTCTCATAACTTTTTAATCACACATGAAATGATGAATTTTCTTTGCACCTTTAATTTAATTGAAGAAAACTTGATAAAATTGTGACATTTTATGCATTTATTTGGTGTGAATTGGGACCGCATCTTGCATAATTCTTTACCTATATGATTAGATTATTCTTTGATCTTTGCTTTTATTTTTGTAGGGAATTTCAGAAATCGGGGCCTACGGAAGAGAATTGATGAATCAAATGCACCATGGACCCACCTTCCTTTGGCAAGAAAAAAAAAATCGGGGCGGCCATGGTAGGGTCCGCTCTCATATGCAAGAAAAAAATCAGATTTAATCTTTTGAAGATAAGTTCCAAATTTGTGGGCCATGAGATGATGAGGTGTCATATCTACTCTCCAACAAATATTGCTTACATGTCAAGATGGATGGCTAAGATTCAATTCAAGCCAAACAAAGAAGAAAAAAAAAATTGCAAAAGAAAGTCAAGCCAAGATAGGGACGTCCAAGCATGGGATAGTTCAAGATTGCATTCTTCCAAGTATGGCCCACTCCTATGTCATGTTTGGGATGAAATTAAATTCAGATTTGAAGAGATGTTTAAGGTGGGCCATGCTAAGAGGTTTTTCTAGCCATGAGGAGTTCAAAAGATTGGAAATCTTGCTAAGCAATCCAAGTTGGAAAAAAATTGAAAGAGTGCAAGATTGTAGCTAAATTTATCTCCTAAAAGATAGGCCTCAAGATTGAAGTTTGCAAACCAAGAATTCTCCCCAAGAAGTGTTGCATGTCCAACACAACTCCAAGAAGATAAAAAACGTCCAAGAAAGGGGCTGCCCATATTGTTTCAAGATTTGAACTAAATCTGAAGTGGGCCCAAGAGAGGAAGTTGTGTGAGACATAAAGAATCCTATTTTTAGTAGGATTATGTGCCAAGAAATCCAAGGATATAACAAGATGGAAAACCCCTAGAAAATCTCTCAAAAACCCTCCTAATCCTAATCCAACTTGGACCCCACACTACTAATCCTTACCCAAATCAAAACCTTGCAACCCAAGCTATCAAAAATATATAAAAAGAGCCAAAAAGAGGGCTGGACGTGAGTACCATCTCCCCCTCACACCTTGGACGACCAGCGACTTCTAATTCCCCCTTTTCCATTAGTTTCTCTTCATCTCTCCTCCTTCCATCAATATTTCATCCAAGGCCTTCCCTAAGGCACACTACCACTTGGATTTCTACGCCGTCACGCTGCCGCCGTTGCTATCGTCACTCCACCATCAGATCATCCTTGAAATCATCTTCCCTTGCTTGGATTTCAGATCGCGAAACGAGAGCCGGTTGGATCGCCGTTCAAGACTGCGAGTCCCTCTCCTCCGTTTAGTGTTTCTTGTGTCTATGGTAAGGTTGGATGCACTTTATTTTTATTAAAAGAATTTTGTAATGGTTATTTGCTTGAAATGGGTCTTTCATTAATAAATCAAGTTTATGGGGTATTGGTCTTCACCAATGAGTCAACATTGAATTTTTGTGCGTAGTGACAGTGCGCACTTGGTGCGGTGGTCTTGATTTTTCTTGATAACATTAAGCAAAGTAATTATTGCAAAGTTATAGAATTAAAATCTAATTTCTTTATTCTCTGATTTTATTTTATTTTATTTTATTCTTTATTTTATGCACCTTAACAATTATTGCAATTGGTTGGGCTAATAAATCTTATGGTGGTGCAGTGGTTAGATTAGGTTTCTAGATTCGGATTTTAATTTTCTTTGGTTGTAATTAATATTTCAGATTTTTAATTAATTTTTAATTCAATTAGAAAATTTGATTTGTATAGTTTTTTTTTATGCTAGAACTAGTTTTTTTTTTATTAGGACAGGTTTTGCGATAAATAAACTCTCCGTGGATCGATCCGGTTTCACCGGTTATTACTACAATCGCGGCCTTGCACTTGGGGCTACAATCACTCGTTGTATTCTTACAAGTAAGCTTCTCATACCCGATTCATTGCCATCACTAGCAATAATGTAATCTCCACAGACCAATGCAGTCAATCTGTGCCTGCACCCACGATGTTCACGCCTGATGTCCTGCACGCTTGATGTCCTCTGCCAAAGGCCATTAAAGTAGTGAAGGGCACAGCTGATGCCTGTTTCATCTGTAGGCCTACCACAAAATGACAAAGAAAGAAAGTGGCTTTACTGCTTTCAATATTCTACTCAATCAATGTTGTCATAAAAATAATAAGTAGATATAAAATACTAATTGAAGCAATATCCATTTGTTACAAAAGAAATAAAAGAGAGATCCTCCACAGAAGAACAAGCATAAGAAAGATTTAGCCGATGATTTTTGTTGAAGTCATTGTGAGAAAGAGGCCTTTTTAGTCAATTGTTTATATGTGAGAAATGATGTGATGTATATAATGATGAGAAATAATATAGGAAGGGAAGAGGATCCCCTCCCTGTTTGGACCAATCAGGGGGTGTCACATGGTGGGGAATGGTCCAATCAACACATCCCATCTTCCCCTTAGAAAAATAAAAAAAAATTCCCCCCCATGTGGCACCCACTGGTTGGTCCAAACAGGGTTTCTCTGTTTGGACCAAACAGGGAAATCTGTTTGGACCAATCAAGGGGTGACACATGGGAGAAATGTCAAGTCAGCATATCCCATCTCCTCTAAGGAAAAAAAAAAACTCATCTCTCCCCATGTGTCACCCCCTGATTGGTCCGAACAGGTTTTCAAAAAAAAAAAAGGGATAACAAAGAGTAGCGGAGACACTCTTTCAATTTTATGGGAAGTCATAACTCACAATTGAAAGCACTCATTGGCAAGGCCGAACTGTAGTGCAAGGTGGTTGTATCCTGTCTCCAGTCCTGCCGAGGACCTTGGCATTAAGCATCAATCAATGGGTGGAATTCATCCTTAAGAGAGCGTTGTGTGGCTCGTATCTCAACCACTTGTTGCAATTGCTGCAAATATTCAACTTTCACCAACATCAACGCGGTCTTTGCTCCTAGGCTTCACGCATCGGTTTGCATCATTCCTTACATTTATTTAATTTATTTAACAGCAGCCATTGTCATTGTAGCTTTATGTTCAAGATAGGTGTATAGCTTCACAGTTCATAGTTTTTTTTTACTTTGTGTTCATCTAGGAATCTATCTATCCTTGAAGCCTTTGTACATCATCACGCCATGGCCACGTCCAATGTGCATGAAACACCAAGTAAAGAATACAATGAGCCTATCACTGTGGTAGAGAAAGGGTGGAAGAACATTCACCTCACTCAATACCAGGGGCACTGGACGAGTCCTCAACATATTGCAGCGGTAATGGCATTTCGTGAACACTTCGAATCTCATAGTGATGACATAATACTCACAACCCAACCTAAATCTGGCACAACATGGTTGAAAGCTCTCACCTTCACCGTCACAAACCGTAATCTTCATGACTTTGACAACCATCCTTTGCTCAAAACCAACCCACATGACCTTGTTCCTTTCCTTGATATTGAACTCTATGCCAATGGCCACATTCCGGACCTTACCAACCTCCCCTCCCCACGCCTCTTCGCCTCCCATTTACCATACAATCTGCTACCAACATCAATGATTAAATCCGATTGCCGAATCATTTATCTGTGTCGAAATCCAAAGGACACCTTTGTTTCCATGTGGAAGTTCAATAACAAGTTTCTACCAGAGGATGCACCCGTTCCAATACAAGAGGCATTTGAGTTGTTCTATAAAGGGATCACTCCTGGGGGGCCCTTTTGGGAGCATGTATTGGGGCACTGGAAGGCTAGCTTCAAGAGACCTGAAAGAGTCTTGTTTATCAAGTATGAGGAGCTGAAAGAAGATCCCACGTTCCATTTGAGAAGGTTGGCTGAGTTCTTGGGCTACCCATTTTCTCTGGAGGAAGAGAGACGAGGGATAATAGAAAAGATACAAAGGCTGTGTAGCTTTGAGAATCTGACGAGTTTGGATGTTAATAAGAGTGGAAACACGAGGATAGGGATCAAGACTGAAAATTACTTTAGGCGTGGGGTTGTTGGGGATTGGGTCACTACAAAAAAAGTCACTTTTAGTGACACATAAATAGCAGCTGTTTTAATTATCAGCCGCTAAATGGGTATTGTCATCGACGGATATAACAGTCCGCCACAAATGGGAAAAAAAAGTTACAATATTAGCGGCGGACGCTAGTTTCCGTCGTTGAAAGTTCAAATTTTCGCCCCGTTTTCCTGTCCCCACTTAGGTGAATCGCGGTCCCTACTTTTTTGCTCTCTAAGCTCCCCACCGAAAACCCTAAACACTTCTTCACACTCCAAAAATCTGCTGCTGCTTCTTCGATCTGCAAAACTTGAAGTGTATTGGAATCGCACCACGAGCTTCTCGAATGCTCGATCTCTCCATTTGATCTGAGAGGCTGCGAAATCTCATCAAATAAAAGCCAGTGTCTAGGGTTTTGCTCTCATCTTGCCATTTCCTTTGCAACTCTCAAGCAGCAGCTGCGGTCTCCTCTCTCTCTCTCCGCCTTAGATCTCCGATTTCTGGTAATCTCTCTTCTAAAACCCTAAATCTTCCATTCGGTATCTTTGAAAAGTCCTATAAACCCTTGATTTCCTGTTTCTGGTGTTTCTCTTTCTTGAAGTTTCTCGATCTAATTCTGTTAACGGAAACCGAATTGGCATCCGATTCTGTTTTGCTTTCCAGATCCATTTGAATCGAGAACGTGAAATCTCAGATTTTTGTTTCTTTGTTGTTCATTGTTTTATGTCTGTAGATCTGATTCGATGCTCTTCTATTGAAGATTTACGCCGTGTGCAAGCATCAAATGTTGTTGTGAACTTAGATTTTGGCGGATTTTATGCTTTTTTTTTTTTTTTTTGAATGATATTGTGAAAGATTTATGTAGTTGCTTTCAAGCTTGAGATCGATTGCTGTTTTGATATTCATGGAAGATCTCTGTTTATCTCATATACTGCTGTGCTAATGGATTTTCTAATTGAATCTGTTGTTTTCATATAATTTCAAGTTGATTCGGGTTTGTGCAAACCCGATCTCCATTCTTAGTTAGAAAGTTAAGTATAAGATGACATAACTCTTCTATACGCATATAGTAGAACTATTGAACTATGATGCATGGATGCTTAAAAAGGGCAGCGGATCTGGTCGTATTGTACCCATACTTAGTGTAAAATTCATGTCACAGATACTTAAAAAATGGGCAATGTGTTGTGTTGTATTTTATCCGATACTTCACTTCTTGTGTATAAAATTTGTTTTTCTACTGTGTCCATGGTGTGTCCCTGTCGTATCCATGCTGTATCTGGGCATCATAGCTCTTGAAGCCGAACTCAAGTTGAGGAGATATGAATAGTGATTAATTGCGGATACTGACAGACGGATGGATTTTGTTAGCATGATCAAGCTTTTATTTATCAATAAATTAGATGAGAGCATTTATGGAGTATCCTAATTCCAAATCCTTGAAATTAAGACTGTTAAAAACCTGCAATGTTTTGTGAAATTTTGTGCATTCGAGACTTTCTAAATTGAATTTTGTGCCACCACTGTTTGTTATGAGAGGTTGGATTATATTTATTTTTCACCGATTTTAAAAAATTGTATTTATTTTAGTTATATTTTGTTATGTTCCTCTGGATCTGTCCGTACGAAATTAGCTATTAATGTCTATATTATCAATTGTCTTTATTGGCCTCCTCTTTATACTGGTTCATTGAACTTTTGTAGCTCGTCACTAATTTGTAACAAGACTTATATACATCTTGTGTACCCCCATAAACCATCTCACACAGTACCTCTGGAACTTCTGCAAGATAAAGTGGAAGTTTTAATACTAATCATGGGAAGATGATTCTAAATTTGATGACACCGATTTTGTGGATTCTAACATCATTATTTGATTTTTCTTTCGTTTTGAAAAAATTCATTGGATATGAATTGTTATATATGTTTTGGGGTCTTGTTTCTTTAGTAATGGTCTATGGAATTATATGTGTCATGCCCTGTTATGTGTTGGATTGTGTGTTAGCTTTGGTTGATGTATTGTTTCTCTAGAATGGGTTGTCATTCTTTAAAACTGTGTTGTTTTATCGAAGTTATTATTGTCATTCTTCAGCATTAAATATAAGTTCATTGGTGCACATGCTAAGTGACTATTATTGAATATATGTCATCTTCTCCACAAGCATGAGTCCAGCCATTGCAGATGGACACTCAAACATCTACGTCTGGTAATTACATAGCACCCCTCTTATTGTTGGGTATTTGCTTATTTTGTTGATTATATTTTTGGGTTGTAAGCATGTCAATGTAGTAGCTTCATGTATTGCTCGCTTTTAATGAAAGTTACCATTAGAAAAAAAAAAAGAAAAAAAGAAAAAAGAAAAAAGATAAAGATGCATTTGGATGTTGTAGAAGTGGACAGGCTTTCAAGTTAATCCAATCCAAGAATATGAAAGTGAAATTGATATGTAAGTTTGATTTCATTTGGGTGTAATTTTGTATGTATGGTGTGGATCTTGATTGTCATATTTATTTTGTTCTTGTTGTACAGTTGTTGGATGTTTAATTTTGACCTTTTGTATGTTGGGAAATAAAATTTAATTTTGATCTTCAACGTTTCAAATTAACGAGCATTAATTGTATTTATAACTCTGTTGTGGGCTTGCATTGATCATCAGCATTGTATTAATGTCCACCAGCTTGCTGATGACATTAGAATTTTTAGGTTCACCTTCAAAATACAGAAGCGTAATTTGTATTTTTATACATCAGCTGCATCTTACCTTGATTCTGTGAGTACTGCATCACCCTTTATATACTTGTTATATAACTTACTTAGGAATCTATTTAAGTTTGAGGGATTTTATTGTTTTATAGAATGGTTTGTCATTTTTATCTATATATACTATGCCCAATATGAGTGGACTAGGAGATTAAATGATCTGGTGTAGCTTATGATTTGTAACGTAAGATTACTCCCAAGAGTCTAGATCATTTATGAGGAGCATGCGACTGGGCCCGACTGGCCCCACTTTCTAACGAGAGTATTTTTCTAGTTCTATCGATCAAAAATTATATCCAAAAGAAAATGTGAGGAACCTAATGCGTGGCTAATGAAAAAGGATTATAGGAATTCTTCTTTGTATAACAAGTCTGAACCAATAAGTATAATAATTCATAATTCTTGAATTGTGTTTTAAATAGGGTCTCAAGCAAGAAAGAGGACACAAGGGCCCAATAGATGCATTGCTTTCAATCATCAAGAGAAGCGTGTTGTCTTGAGGCTTAATGAATTTGGCCAGCCCATTGGAGCTAATGGACGTCTATTATCTTCATTTCTCGGCATCATTGCACGAGATGGACAGAAGGCACCAATCAATTATTTTGATTAGAGGAAAATGCCTATGGAGAGGAAAATGGACATGTGGCGGGCTGTACTGCTATTAATGTGAATGATTCAATTATGACGAGAGTGTATCTTGTATATGTACTAATGTCAAGTTTATTACACGTATGTTGTAGTCAAAATTTGAGATTGCCATTGACGAGCAACCACGGGTGAAGAAATGGGTCTTTGACAAGATATGCCAATTTTGGAAGAATTGGAAAAGCAAGTTGAAGCAGACACATTATGATCCATTTCACACTACTCGGGAGCGGTTGCAGTACCGTCTTGATAGAGTTGATCCAGTACAGTGGGTGTTGCTCATTGAATTTTGGAGGACTAAGGATGGGATGGTATGAAATATATAAAGAGTTTAAAAATTCTAACTTGAATGGTTTAATTTTTACTTCATTGTTTTTCATTATTTGAAAATTAACATTTTCATTATCATCATAAATAGGAGCGAAGCAAAAGAAATGCGGAAAATCGCGCATTGCAAACTATGAATCACATTGCAGGAACGAAGAGCTTTGCACTAATACGCGAGGAAGAGGTAACTTATTTAAACCATTATAGTTAATATCATATTTCTTCTTTTACGTACTACATGGGTGGGAATGAATGGGATGCACGTAAATGATCTATTGGACCCAATCATTAACTGGGGCAAAAAATGATCTATTGCCCAAACTTATTGGGTCATGGCACTTAAAGGGACTGGGGTTCCATTTGCAGCATTACTGACACTAGAAAATTTGCAATTTCCATTAAAAGAATCTCACTTAAAAAAGAAGAGAGAGAAAAAACCTCTGATATTAATGTGCTGACCATGCTGGCGGGCAGTATAGCACAGAGAGCCATTTTGACATTTCACTCACTTTGAGCAAATAGAAGGGTTCTGAGTACCATTAGTGACAGTAGTGTTGCTAGAATTCATCAGGATTATTTAAATGCTATCCTTTTTATTTCTCTTTTTTTTTTGTAGAAATTTAAATGCTATCTTGAGTAGGGTGTCTGAGTAACTTTTCTTCTTCTTAGTTCTTTGCTTGTATCACTTCTTAGAATTGTAAGTCTTGTATTACCAGGTAATGGATATTGCAGAAGCAAATGTGGTAAATGTCTTGTTATTGTGATAGGCTATAGCCATGAATTCTTTGGAGAATGTTTTAATTTATGAGCTTGCTTATGGGTCCATTTAGTTCTTCAAGAGGTTTCACTTGCACCTATGAAAATACAGTTTTAAGTACTTACTTTGGACTCGTTAACTTTTGTCTATGTCTCAGGGTCCATTTAATTCTTCCAGATTCATCTCCTATGTAAATACAGTTTGACTACTTTGGACCCATTAATTTCTGATTCGGGGTCTGGGTTCATTTAGAAACAATCTTCATTTAGAAATCTCATGCAAGTATCTCTACTCCTAGTTAACTTTTGTCTATGTCTCAGGGTCCATTTAATTCTTCCAGATTCATCTCCTATGTAAATACAGTTTGACTACTTACTTTGGACCCATTAATTTCTGATTCAGGGTCTGGGTTCATTTAGAAACAATCTTCATGTAGAAATCTCATGCAAGTATCTCTAGTCCTAGGAAGGCTCTTCCGGTAATCTTGCTTTATTCTCACAACCCGCAAACAAACAGTAGAAAGAAATGATGATTTCTCTGTTTGTCAAAAGAGAGAAAGGAAAAGTGATATAAAAGTAAAATAAGCCATTACCATTACAGGCCTAGCTTCTTGATCATGACCAGCAACATAGGCCACACCATCTGCCAGCTCAGCAGAGAACTCATCTGCTATCAAATGCTTTGTTTTTCAAATAAGAAAAAATAGAGATTTCATCACTTCTTTCAAGAGAAAAAAAAAGGTCAAATCTGTCTACTTTGAATGCTCTCAGCTTCTAGTATAACCAAAGGCTCATACCAGTCCCAATGCTCTCTCCAAGAGAGACAAGATCTCAAATGCTTTGCTGCCTTTTTCACATTGTCACCTTTAGATTTCAGAAACCTCTCCACACAAAAACATCATTGCAGAACTTCTACCGTGAATCATCACATCAACATGCATGCATTTACTTACTTTCTAATGAGATTCAGATCAATAAAAAGGACTACATCAGTAGATCTGGTTGTTGGAGAATACTATCAACAGGGAGAATAGGTCTTACCTATTTTACTGTGAGAGGAGCTTGTTTTTTAAGGATCTGAAGAACTTCTTCCACTCTCTTTTTATCATCTGTCTGCTCTTTTCTCCCCATTTCGTGTAAAAGAAAGTAACACAAACAACGAAATGGAATTTCAGCTTTCCTAGAGCATTGACAGAGAGATATAGATTAAACAATATTTCATTCACATTTTCCACTGAGCACGCGTCCAAGACATTGATATGTTTGTTTTTATCTTCTTTCTCTCGATCTCTATTTTTCAATCTCTGTGAAAGGAGATCAGTTCTTTGATCATAGTCTATTGACTTTGCTGGTGGTGGAGGTGGTGGAATCTTTGTTGTTCCTCCATTTGTGATTTTTAACGACTAATTCATTTTAAGAATTCTACATGATCATCTGTCATATTAGGCATATTAGGCTGATCTGTGGTTCTGAAAATGAATGGATAATGTATTACTATTATGTCTGTCTGTCTGTCTGTGTAATGTTTTCAGAGGCACTTTGAAACATTATCGAAGACCTGTTTCATTGCTTAGGTTAGGTAAATAGAATGAATGAAATTGTATTTTGATAATTAGTATGAAATGTTTGCCTTTTTCCAGTGATTGTGGACCTTTGCTATATTTCTTTCTTATCTGACTATTGTGTAGCAACACGATTCTGTGTTCTGATGCAATTTTTTTATTCTGTGGGCACAAAATCTCAATTTTTACCCTCCCTTTAATTGGACTACTTAGGAATTAGATTCTTAGAAAAATAATATCCAATATAACTCTATGTAGAGATGAGAAGCTGAACATGTTTTATGAATATTATAATGTGGATTATTTAATTTGACATTTTTAAAGTGTAATGATATCTTAACCATAGATGTTTTTTAATACAATTATATTTCAATGAGGACAGCGGGTACAAAACCCCGATGGACAAGCACCGGACCGGATGGAGATGTTTAGATTGACCCATACACGCCGGGATGGACAGCTCGTGGATCGGGCATCAGAGGACGCCTTGGTATGTTTAAGTCTTGTTAAATAAAATTTTCTCCCACTTATAATTTGATTTAATAATAGATAAACTACTTAATGTAAGTACTTGATTATGAATTACAGCGACGACTTAATGAAAGAGTCAGCCAACAGCTAGAGAGCCCAGAGAGAAGTTGTGCACGGGATGACATCTTCACCCAAGTGACGAGAAAAGATAGACGTGGCCGGGTTCGCACCTTTGGGTTGGGTGTGACCCCCTCCGATATCTATGGCCCACGAGTTTCAGTTGCTGAAGCGAGGGAGATGGCAAATGCTGAGAGAGCTTAGAAGATAGAAGCTGAACAACGGGTGATTGCCGTGGAAGAAAGAATGAGTCAGATGGAAGCCCGTATGAACCAGATGATGATATCTTTTCAGATGTTCACCCAGCATGGCCAGCCGTCTTCTTCATTTGAGCCAGTGGGTAGCATACAAGAGATTTAAAAATTAATTTTTTTTTGATGTAATTCCCTTTTAAGTTTATACTAATATTACTTATTTCATCCTAATAGGTTTTCGGTGCTCCTCTCGATATCCAGCGTGATGTTTGACATGGGTAGCATACAAGAGAGGAGCTCAAAGTCTCCTCTCTAACCCCTAAGGTGCTTCTTCTTCTTCTTCCCTCTTTTCTCTCTTCTTCTCCTATGTCCTCTCCTATGTTCCCATCACTATCTGGCACTGCCATCTAAAAGTGGTTAAAATTAATCTTGATCTTGATCTTGCATTTCTACCTTATTTCCTTAACCTCACACCTGTTTAATACTACTCCAGAGGAACCCATGTTACGAATGAAGTCCTAGGAATTCAATACCATGCAAACAGGCAGGAACTAAATCACTTGATTGGAAAGCTAAGCAATATTTATATATATTTTCACAAACCATCATAATAGGCAGCTTCTAGGATTTATAGACTTAATGTGCACTCATTCTATTAGAGTAACTCTCCGGTTAAGAAATGTTTAAACACATCTATTTAGTACCCCCTATTCCAAGTGAGTCAGAAGCTTATGAGATTTTTTTTCCTGGTCCCCATATCTTTTAGACAGCATATGTTTTTGCCTCTCTGGCTCTAAAACTTTGAGAAAGGAAAGCATACGAGCTATAATGAATAAGATGGATAACCGCAATGCTGCCTTCTCCGTCCCCACTAGAACCAGTAGAAAAGGATAGCAACTGACAGAACAAATCAATTGTTACTAAAGCATACTAAAGGAAGGATCACCCTACATGCATATTTTATCCTTGGCTTCTATGTTGCACTATCAACCTATGGCTGGGTGCTCCAGACCCATGAGCCATCCTCTAGCAACGATCAAGATAAAGATATTTATTAGAGGAGACAATATTTTTGGGAGTCATGTTTATATAGATAATCTCCTATACTGTTACAGATACGTTTATTGTATTAATATTACTTGTGGAGATGATTGATAAGTAATTCCACTTGACCAAGTAAGCCATAGCAGAAAGTGGTCAAGAAGTGTTGGAATATCATTTTGATCAACATTTTACTGTAACTTAGCACTGGGTTGAATACTTCTTATTCAAATATGTTGGGGAAAGGAGAGCAAAATTATCTAAGATGAAGAAAAATGGAGCATTGGGACCAGATGATATACATTGATATGTGTTAAATGTTAATACTACTTGCTACTCTTAACTCAAAACCCTTAACTTTGTGCTTTCAAAACCCTTTGTGCTTTGCTATCTCCTAGATATAGAAGTCTATTACATGGTGGCATTAAGCTCCTTCTTTTCTTTCAACTTAAACTAGCTCCTTCCCTATTATCTGATCAAGTGAACTTGTGCCCCATATCAACTTAAACTCTCTCTCTCTCTCTCTCTCTCTCTCTCTCTCTCTCTCTCTCTCTCTCTCTCTCTCTCTCTGCAGAAAATGCAATGAAAAGAGGACTATTTTTTGGCACAACTATGGGAAGTGCGGTGTTTTTGTTCCAGACCTGCCTTTCAGAGGAGAAATTGTGGTCAAGCAGCCATACATCAGACCTTTCTGTATTGCCTTGGTCTTGTGCACAGATAGTCAGAGAAACCCAATTACAGGGTCTTGGTTTCTCATTGATTTTGTATGCTTGGAAGAGTGAGTAGGTTTGTGTGGAAGGATATCTTATTACCTCTTTCTTTTGAGTGCTCACACAAATTTCTTGTGAGAGTTTTCATTAACAAATTCAAATGAAGAATTATATCTGATTTTTAGGTGCTACCTTTTGTTTTTTTATGAAGTTGATCTGTTTGAGTAGACTTGAAATTCTTCCTTTTATTTAGTTGTTGATAGATTCTTTGTTCACAATGTAAACTAAAGCATCTTTGATGTGAGTACTGATTTTGTGTTGACAGTTCTACACTGGTTTTGTTCCCGCGATTTGTCAACACCATCTGGCGAGCGTCATCTGGGAGCATCTGTTTTCGTCAGCGCTTGTTTATGCACACTAGCTACTCCAATGAACTAACACTATCAAATGTGATACTCTTCCAACTGGTTACTGCCTAAATGTGATATTCATCCAGCTGGGTTAGCTTTGGTTTTGATCATTAATTGAGGAACATAAATTAAAGAGTTAAGATGATCCAGGGGGATTGATAGTTTGTATTATCTCTAGGTCTCAGTCTCACCCAGATCCAACAGAGTTACAATATATGTCTGATCTGGATGAGCCCCACTGAAAATCTCTACGGGTTGAAGGAGCCCCCACAAACATTACCCGTTATCTTTTGCCATTAGGATTATATCAGTTGCAGTCCACGGGTAAGATTCTGACCTCTGTAGGCTCCTCTTGTTTGTCCTTTGAAGAAAAGTTTGCATTTTCGGCCTGTTTTATGTGGATTTTAGTCTAGATGGGAATTTTACTGTTGAGCGCGAGGAATATCTTTTGAATGGTCTAGAGACCTTCTCGTTGCCTTCTCTTGTGCTGAACAAATATTCGGAGACAATTTTTCAAGGAAAGGGAGAGAATACGCAGCATGTAAAGACGGGTTGAAGCACCCACTGAGAATTTTATATTCTGTCCACGCTGATACTACTAGATTGTAAGATCTTGACGATTTATTCCAATGTGCTAGAATGTATCTCGGTCTAGATTGTAAGATCTTGACGATTTATTCCAATGTGCTAGAATGTATCTTGGTGGGCAATTGATTCTGCTCTTACCCGGGTGGTGGACAGGGCCCAAGCCAAGAGATGATGCATTTCAGCATCCAATTCTAAAGGAAATTTGCCATGGGATTTTACAGAAACATGGAAGGGATTCTCACCACATGCACTAAAGGATTCATACCATGCGCACTAAGAAATTTTCAAGGTGGCTGGGGTATTATCCAGACAGGCATCAAGGAAATTATAAGACATCAAAGATGGTCCCGTGAAGTTAAAAAAGCTGACCTGGGGTACATCCAAGCTGACCCCACGGCTTAATTGCTGACAAAGCTTTTGAACCTCAAGCTTATGTAATCATAAGAATCTTACCTAGGTCACAATTGCTTCACTAGTAACCATTGCAAAAATTTTCAGAAACAATACCAAAGAGATGATGCCTCTCTCTGGGGAGGCAAAATACATTTTGTGCATAAAAAAAAAAAAGAAGAGGTTTTAGCGACGGATAAAAGAAAAGGCCGCTAATGATCCATTTGTGGCGGTTTTTATCAGGTACAAAAACGCATACATATAGCGGCGGCCGTTTCCCGTCGCTAAAACTTTTAGCGGCGGAAAATCAACTTTTAGCGGCGGTTTTTGACTGCCGCTAAAAGTAAAAATTGCTGTTGTGGGTGAATCATTTGACGGCTGAGATGATCGAAAGACTGGATCAACTCACCCTACAGAAATTTGGGTGCTTTGATTTGGTCTTCAAAGAATGATCTATGAACTTCTTTTGTGAACGTGGAATACTTCAAATCTTCTAGGAAGACAATGGTGTGAGTTTTCTATCCCTTTTATGTCTTGAGTTTTTTTTTTTTTTAGGTAAAATTTTATGTCTTGAGTTGTCTGCTCACTTTGGTTGTTTTAGCTGAGGACTTGTGATGTTATCTGTGCAGTTCTTTTGGTAAATGGTGTCATGACTCATGAGCCAAGAGGCATGTTTACCAAAAAAAAAAAAAAAAAAATTGACCTGCCAGTCTGGGTATCAATAAATGTTACATGTGCTATTATCAAAATGTAGTTGGAATATGTTTTTATTGCACTATCCCTCTTGTTATCTTCCATTTTTATTTTGAACAGACTCTCCCACTCCTTGTACCCGCAAAATTGTATCTCATACTCAACATAATTTTCAAGCACCACTAGTAGAAGCATGCATTAAGAGTCCAACGAAAAAAAAATAAAAAAAAAGTGAGTACTTTAGGGCTGTCAAGATGCGGCTAGTCCTTGGATTGTCCAAGCTCTGGACTCATGTATGCGGGATAGGTTGAGGCAGGCCAAAGACTTTTGGAGGCCTACACTATCAATGCCGTTAGTCAGCCCTCGTGGGCTAGGACAACACAAAGGTCAAGCCCAGGATGTGTAGAAAAGAAAACAATTTCTAGTTATTTTCTACACCAACATCGGGGATGAGACATTTCAGAAGAGTCGTAGTGGTTGAGGAAGATGGGATGCACATACAAATCCTTTTTAGTGTAAGGGCCCATATGCTGACTTGGATGAAGGGAAGAGAGAGTTGGTCACTTTTCTTACCAATTGTTTTCTAACTTCAAGGAAGAAGAATTCAATTGAGGATGGAATGAAGCCCTAATTTTATAGATTTAATTATGCTATAACTTTTTTGCAAACATGACCATATATTGGTTTAAATGAAGGGTGTCTTCACCTAAGGGATACGATTACCAAGAGTTGCTATTCAATGGTCACTTGTAATGGTTACAAATAAGTTGGACTAGGCCACTGAGACCAGAAACAGCTATACTATCTTGACCAAAATGGAACAAATGGGTCGGCCCCTCAGAATGAGGAGGTCCAATAAAAGGAGCTTTCAAGTTTGCTCAAATAATTTCCAACTCCTAAGTAACTATTGTCTGTAATGACGTTGAATTATATTTTTTTCAATAACTAAACCAGTTCTTCTCCCATTTATATTTTCTCTCCCTCTTTCATGTTTCAACACCTATATCCATATGCTGCTCTCTTTACACTTGTCTAGAATTGAGAAGTCAGGCTCGGGTCGCATTTGTGGGTCTAATAGTATGAGTGTTCATGGGTTGGATCAGACACGGCTGAAGCATGTCCAGGCCTGGCCTGGCCCGAGGAGGTCGTGAATTCCAGGCCCAAGCCCTCCCATTTAGTCAATGAGCAGCAGGGGCCGAGGGACAATTGCCCCCACTCAACTTTGGAGGGTTGTTTGAAGTTATGGGACTAGTTTTAAGTATTTTATGGTCCCTTACAATTTTGTCCCAACTCATCTATTTTTTTTCTTCTACATAATGAGAGAACTTAAAAAGGGCTTAAGGATACTTTTGTCTATCACTTGGTTGCAAAAGAGTAAGTAAATCATCATCTCCAAATTTTAAGGAGAGATTGTGTCACATCCCGGTCCCAAGAATTCCCAGATTAGGGTGGTACCCGAGGTGTGACACGCGTACTCCCGTGAACTCGCACCTGTTCCGGACCAAATCCGAATTCACGAAGGAGAAATTTCCACATTTCACGTGTGAGGATTACTCACCGACACCTGTCAAACAACATTTATTTGCGGAAGCATGTATATCATCAATAACAAAGCCATGAGTAGTCTATTAATCAATCAAATATATTACCATTAATCTATAACAAAGCTAATAATTTAAACCTCTTAAAAGCATAGTACACAAATACTCTAATGAATATCTTTAGATGCTTATCTCAATGGAACATAATCCTAATACAAATGCAAAATAAAACTAATCGTATGCATTACCTGAAGCAAAGCGCAAGATTAAATGTCTAATCTTAAATCCATCAATACACTCTTGTACGTACTCCGGCGGTCATAGGTAACCAATATGCTTACCAATCAAATCTCTAATATGAATGGTTATTAGTAATTCTCTTCGGTGTCCGGGATCCCTGTGACACCAAGTGTAGCACCATGAATACAACGATTCAACAAGATATATGAGCAATTAAGATTCAACACATGTTGTTCAAATTTTGAATTTAAAGACGAATAGAATAAAGAGGCCAAATAAAAGTCAACTAGGCACATTGTGCATTATGAATAAATCATGCTTTATCGAATCAATAATCGAATACTCACTTTCTAGTTGGCTACTACATTTGCTCATCCTCTCCGATAGAGAGCGAATCTAGTTGGGATGTCACCAGAGGCCCGGCCAAAGGCTAGCTGGCTGCCCGGTTCTGGAGTTCCAGTGCTCCATACGACATACTGCAGTAGTCTCGAATAACTAAACCAAGTTTAACCCCGTTAGGTATCATAAGGTCGAAGCTAAGTGGTGCCGAACTATTCGAATCAAATAATAATAAAATGGAGTAAGACTTTACGAATCGAATCATTTCTAATTGAATCCATTGTTTCATTTCCTAGTCTCAAATCATTTCTAATCGAATCAAATCACATACTTACTCCTTTCGAATAACACATCAATGGATGATAACATTTGTAATACAATTTGTGAAATAATACGAATAATGCAATAATAATAATAATCATGTGAATATTTAAGGGCAATAATGAATTAATCCCAATATGCAAATGCAAATAAATTAATGGAATCAAGAATATTTACTAGCCAATCCTAATCTAACTACCCGTCGTCTCTAACCATCCATTTCAATGTAACTTTAGATAATTCGATGCACATGCTACATTTTCTTGATGTCACGTTGTGTATGCGTGAGGTACATCGAATTTCTCTAAATCAACACCCATGGCGAAGTTCTAGACGAGACAGATAAGCACATGAGATAATCTCAGCCCAAGATTCTCATGTGTTACAATTTCCATTGGACAATGATAGTCGGTGATGGGTACCATTCTATGAACCTACAAGGTCAATCCTTTGCAGCCTAGAAACCTTATTAGTTTAGTGTTTATGTCACAATCATCCTCAGGGATTGATTATGAAGAGTTTAAGCCTTTTGAAGTGGGAGTAACTCCCTTAGTGGCCAATGGTTCCAACCTAGGAGTCCAACTAGAGTTAAAGTCCCTTTTTCCAAAAGAGATAAGGCCCGTTTCAATGGTCCTAATATTTACTTTCTCTCCCAATCTCTGGTCATTAAGTGGTGTATACCACTGGATTCCACACTTCAAGAGCTTTCCAACGGTATGTGGAACTCCAAAATCCGATATACGGATAAAAAGTTATGGCCATTTGAAGTTGGCATGTCGGGCCCAATGGGCCAACCCGCCCGAGCGGGCCCAATCCGGCCGGCGCAATTCTGGGCAATTTCTGAGTCTAAAAGTGTCAGGTTGCAGCCATTTTTCTCCCATTTCTATTATCAACCATTCTTAGACCATGTTAGACATGATTTGAGCCCCCAAAGCTCCATGTACAAGCTAATTTTATCAACCCACATCCATTCCATTATCCATTAACACTCATATCTATAGAACCCATTTCACATTATGAATCCCATTCAATTAAAAAGGCTGAATTTTGATATTCAAGGGAAATATAGCATTCAATCAAAGAATCAATTAACATGCATAAATCCAATTTGCTCATACTTGCCTCTTTTTGGTCCCTTTCACTCTAATCTTTTCCTTTGGCTCAAATCAAGTAAAATCCCCAATCTCTAAGCTCAAATGTAAGCAAACCTCCAAATGCTAACTCAATCACAAATTCCTACAATGGTGAAATGCAATAATGAGAGCTAATTAGCATATGTGCAACTAAGGATTCCTACAACCCATTTTTGCTTGGAGGGTCATTTAAAAGTTGGTTTCTTACCAATGGAGAAAAAGAAAGAAGATGGTGATGTAAGAGATGAGATTCTACAATGGCTAAAGCTAGAAAGAGAGAGAAGAAGATGTATGCACTTCTTAAAAATCCTAGTTACCATGTCAAGCAATATTAAGTGATTAGGAGAGAAAGATGGTTACCAATGGACTGTGTAGTGGGTTGGAAGAGGTGAATGAGAGCTTGTAGGAGTTAGAGATGATGTTGAAGAAGAAGATGTAGTCTAAGGCACCCACATGCATGAGCTCCCTTTGATGCTTTGAGAAGAAGAAGAAGAGGAGAGAAGAAGCCCTAGACTGGAATGGATGAAGAAGGAAGAGTCTCTACCAAATGAAATGAAAAGATGGAAGGGGACGGTGGCTGGGTTCATTTTAAGTGATAAATTTTGTTCCATTGCATTCAAGTCCACCTTCTTGAATAAAATCTGGGAAAAGGGCTTTTGTGTTTAAATGGGCTTGGATTTGGGTTGGGTTTGGAGATGGGCTGAGTTGGGTCTAATGAGTTGGGTCTAATGTGGAAATGATGTAGGGAAGATATTTGACGAAATGCACTTGAAGACCCACTAAAGCTATAAATACACATACATGATTGAAACTATAAAAAGGTCATAGCTCTAATTAACTTTGGTCAAACCCCACCAATCCAATTAATCCTTCACAAAACCAACCAAAACACAATTTAGGCACTCAATCAAGCTTAATTAAGTGCTAATCAAACTTGGGTGGGGTCGGGGTTTTAGAGATTGCTACTTGCAATCAATCAACTAAATTTTTTCCTCCCAATTTCTCTCCCAAAGATTTTTATTCCAATCAATTTTGGAGAAGTATTTTATGGTAAATATATTTGGCTGTCTTGGCTTCTTCTTTGGATTGAGTTTCAAACCCTTATCCATGATTGAATCACAAAGAAATCTATGGTTAAACTACTACTAAATTAAATCAAGGGCTAGCGAGACAATCTCAATAGAAATCCAAGCCATTAAAAATTCAGTCTCTCTCCTTACTTTAGTTCTCCCAAAATCTTATTCAAATAGGAGTTTGTCCCACTTTATTGAGAATGTGATTAAAAATATTATGTGCTCAATCTAATGGTGGGGTTAACTCTTAGTGGAGGAAAATTTGGCGAAACCACCTAAGGGGATGGTGTTTATTCTAAGTAGCATTGATATTATACCTTGATTATTCATTTCTTTTTAATATTAGTAAATTGCTATCAATGGTATGCTGTCAATCATCTATACTATTGCAAGCATCATGCCCCACAAAAGATTACAAGTAATCAATTAATGAATTTTCAATCATTTACATCTATAATAAGCATTGTGGCACATTAAACGATCATAACTAACCGATCAAATTTATTCCTTAATAATGGATAGATCTGTTGACAAGTGATCTATCTGGCATGGGCCCTACTTTAATTCGAGTGATATGCAATTCCTAGTCCTAAGTGTGTAAATAATTATTTCAAGCAGTTTGGATTCATTATGTGGTGTGCCATATTATTTTTGTATATTAACTATCCTTAAAGTTTTTGAGAAGTTATGTCTTTAAAAGTATTTAGGTATTTTTGAATAGGATCTTATTTTTTTTGGATATTATTAAAAATTATGAATAAATAAATAAAACTTAAAATGAGAAGCAAAAACCTTATAAATATATAAAATTATTATCGATCCCCTCTAAAAAAAAGAGTTTTATTATTCAGCTGCTAGTCAACTATTGGTTGCCCCCACTTGAAGAAAAACCCGACTCCGTAACTGATGAGCAGGCTAAACTGGGCTTTTTAGCAATTATTTGGACACATGATCACCAACTTAATTAAGTATCCTTTATTCTAGTCAGGCTGGGCTTTGGGCTTCCTATTATTTAATCCAAGCCCGGCCAAGATTTTAAATAAGCGCATATTATATACCCAAGCACGGTCCAAAGTTGGCTGGCCATGAAATGGGCCCTGGCAGGTTCAGCTCATGTGCACCCCTATGCAAAAGCATGTATATATATATACCAAGTTCAAACCTCTCCTAGTTATCAAGCGGGATAAATATGTTAATCCTAACCCACCTTGAAAGTTAAAAATGCGTCAACTTGAACTTGGAATTAGCAGATAAATTTTAAATTTGGTTATCGGGTATGATCAAGAAATAGGTATTACCAACCTTAGTCAATGCTAAGTGGATTGAGCAAATCTCAGTAAAAACTATAGCTAGGTCAACACTGGTCAAATTCCATTCCTTACAAGTTTTTCTTTTCATTTCTTCTTCTTTCTATTTTTTTTTTAACCTTTTGACTCATTCAAGTGATATTCCTTTTATTGCTTGAAGATCTCCAATGAGAATAACCTCCATATGAGTCAAAAGATTAATATAATTTTCCAGTAACTTTTTTGGAATTCTAATCAGCCGATAATTTCTCGAGCCAGACCATGATTCCTAGCTTGGCTTCTAATCACGAGCATGAGCATGCAATATAACAACACTTCTGTAAGGGTGTCATAACCATCATACATGCAAATTCTCTGGGGTTGTTTGTAAATGTTATATACAAATGATGCACGTGTGAAACACATTACCACATTTATGGAAATCGCCATTTTCACATGATTAAATAAGTACATCCAACAAATCTATATGTATTTCGATTCTTTAAATGTTTTTTTTATTATAAATTTCTCAAAATCTTTGAAGAATTACGATATGAAATCTTTATATCTTGATGTCTCCCATCAATACAAGAACACCGAACGGATTATATCATAAATTGGGGACCCATAGAAGCCCAAAAGTCTATAGGTTGGGACTATTTTATAAATTATTCAAAACTTTTGAAGATTTAAAACAATCAGCTTCAAGGTCTTGAGGTTATTTAGTTCAATAAACACATTCAATGGTTTGAATAAAAATATAGATACCATTGGGATGAGAAAAAGATACTAAGGTCTTTGATGTACCCTATCTGAAAAAAAAAATCACCACATAAAACCTATACCAATGTTTTTTTTTTTCCCCCAAAAAGGTCCCATTAAATTTGCAATTGAACCTTAAACAAAGACGCTGGTCACCATTATAGTAGATAATGACTGAAATCAATTCATATGAATCCTTACAAAAACAAAATTCATATGAATCATTCAAGGCTCACAGTGTAGATAATGAATGAAATCAATTCATATGTATCCTTCTAGGCTGACAAGACATAGGGATGGAACTCAGTATAGATTAAGATAAAATGAAATCTCCAATACGGGGCAGTTGCAATTTGCTGTTTTTGGTGTAGTGATATTAAATGCGAAACAAAACATGGCCAGAAATCTTCAATAAGAGGTGGTTCCAATTTACTGTTTTTGGTGTAATGATATTGACTACAAAAGAAACACATGGCTAGTAAATGAACGAATGGGGGTACGGAAACGCTCACCTATTCAGAAACGTAAACGTTGTAAAGGCTAATTGTAGGATCATTTTTAGCTTTTTAAGCAGCAGAATTGGCCCTCTGATTACAAAAGGGCCCCAGTACCTCTGGTAGTGTGGGACTTTACATACCTAGTCTTATAATCGCCAAACAGAGAAGATCCTATTGTAAAAGGAATTCACTGGTTGGGGTCGCTCAAGTACTGTATTTGGCATCCATGGACACCGGGGTGAGATTGGTTTTTATCTTTCTTCCAATTTATCTTTTCATTAACATGTGATATTGAAAAAAAAAAAAAACTTTCTTTTTTATTATTATTATTTTGCTGAGTTGTTGCATTGGAAGACCCACAAATCGATCCTTGGACATGTTTGTAATACTAACATAACAACACCACTCAACTATGAGTGTGTTCGCTAAAAACAAGTATGTTTAGATGCTCTACTTTCATAGAGTACAATTTTATTTTTTTTTTCATTCCATCTTGTGTGGGCCTTATTCTCCTGAATTATTAACTTGTTTCGACCAATATAAATGAGGGTGAAATGGATGGGATCTTTTTGTTTCATCGATATGTATTTTTCTATTTAGAAAATAAGTAAATAAATAACAAACCATACCCTGAAGAACCGCTCCTTACCCCATTGGTAAGGAATTGGGTTTTTATTGGGGAGGTTAGGGGTTCAACCCTCACCTCCTCCTTTTATAATCTTGCATGTGTATATGCTGTAGAAGCATGGGAACCTAGACATGAAATGTTTAATTTTATTAAAATCCACGATGAATAATTGGCTAAAGTTTGACCCATAGTTGTTTTACACCTTATCAAGAGCATGAATGGTTTTGAGGAACCCAAGGAAATTAAAAAAAATAAAAAAAATGAAAGAAAAAATTGACTGCTTGTAAAACTCATGATGGGCACATATGTTTTCAAACAGTTTTACGCTTTTTCTCATGGCTTTCTCAATATCCATGATGAAATTAGGAGGAGAAAATTGGCCCTGTAGCCATTTCTAGCCTTCCAAAGAACGTGAACATTTCAGATCGCGAATTAGGGCCCTACAGAAGTCCACAAGGCATATCTAACAGTCATAAGCATTTCGTGAATTTAACAAAATCCGTGATGAATCAATGGTCAAAACTTGATCCTCTAGTTCTTTTTAGCCTTGGGTGAACGATTCAAAAACACAATTTAGAGGCCCACAATAATGAAAAGATTGAAAAGTTTGCCCGCCAAAATTTGTATTTTTTTGCATTGTAGTGGCTCCTTTCCGTGCTTGCAATGATTTTGTTAGTCCAATGGGGGTGGGCTCTGATTATGGAAATTTGTGAATTAGGGATTTTGGCATCCATTTTCTCGGTCCTTGTCTACACCAAACATGGACTTTCCTTGATAGCAAGGAAAATAGAATATAATTTCTCTCTGAAGATTTTTACCAAACGTGCCTAGTGAATTTTCTTGGCAATTACCATCAATCCATTGGTGAGGCTTACTTTTAAAATCATTCCAACCATCTTATTTATCATTGATGTAGTGTGTCAATTAAGTCGCTTTACCATCTTCATAAACCCAATCCTTTTTTAGCTCAAGTGGTGAGGCATCTCCTTATCCAGCTATAGAACCCGGGATAGATCTTTTAGATCTGCTGGATATGGACTTAGGTAGCTAGTAACGTGTGTGTGTGTGTGCGTTGTGGGGGCGGGTGGAGGGCACCAAAATCAACCAAAAAAAAAAAAAATGATATTGTAATGTTAGAGGCTTCTAAAGAAAGAACCTTGTTTTTCCAGACAAGCCGCCTTATTTTTTATTTTTACTAAAACATCCGTGAACCAATTGCCAAAATATACATAACTGTGGCCTTTTATAGACAAATGGCAAGAATATTCTTTGTTTAAGCTTAGCAAATGTTACTAACTCAACTAAAGTTGAGGTCCTAGTGCATGAATGGGTTGCATTGATCAAAATTGGGTCCCTACATAAAAGCTCAAATAGGAGTATCCCTTCTTTTCTTTTTCTTTTTTTGTTTTTTTTTTTTGCAAAGTCATCATTTGAGTTTGTTTCCAATTGTAAATTGGTCAAGAACAAAAGGTTAGAGAATATAGTTACCTTTTGTACAGCTTGAGTGTTATGTTTAGGTAAAACACAAAAGATAAAAGCATTCTTGAGGTTGTGTAAAAATGTAGGAGTCTTTTGTGAACCCCATACATTATATATATATATAAGTCTTAATACAAAATGCCAACACACTAACGGTTGAGTGGTATTGGCACCTTGGTATCACACTAGTGCCTAGGGATAGATCCCTGCATCTTCAAGTTCAAGGGCGTAGCCGCATATATTGTTATGAGGGCAATCGCCCCTGTTGGACCTAGGTCCATCTCTAAAAATTGACCGAAAATCTTGGGTCTACCTCCAAAATCTACATGAAAATTTTAGGTCTGCCACCAAAACTCACATGAAAATCTTAGGTTTGACCAAAAAACCCAATTACTTGTTTGGGTTCGCTCTCCTTAAACTAAAATCGAGTCGTCCACTATTTAGGTTGATAGTATCACTATGGCCGGTGCAATAAAAACCCCCTTAACATAATATATATCATCAATATGTATCGATTTTAATAAGATCTCTCCCTATGTGTGTGCACGTACGTACGTGTGTGCATATATAAGCGCGCGTGCATGTGTATGCATTGTATGTATGTAATTTGGACAGTGGCGGACCCAAAGTTTTTATTTGAGAGGTGCGGGCCTAAATAGGAGATTGTATTTTAGGAACAGACCCATGATTTTTATGTGGGTTTTGGGGGTGGACGTGGGATTTTTTTGTAAAATTTTAAAGTAGAGCTAGAGTTTACACTATGATTTTAGAAGCGGACTAAGGTTCAATGGGTGCGTTCGCCCCCACACGGATGTACTTTAGTCCACCTCTGAACTTAGACCCATACTTGAATGTCAATGGAGTCCAAAAGGAGAGCCTATATCCAGAATTTCAGATCGAGACCATTTGCTTAATCGGGTGATCGGAGATTCGTTGACCTGCATACTCCAAAACCTCACACATACCTACTCTCTTATGTACACTAATCTCAATTTGATTGTTGGTTTTCAGATGACCGACCAAGGGGGTTAGGACCCATATTAGAGACACCATCCCTTGGAAATGAATTAGGGATGTAAACGGGTCAGTTCTAACATGAACCATTGTCACATCCCGGTCCTGAATCACCCTGGCTTACGGTGATCCCCAAAGTGCGACACGTGTACTTCCTTAATATTATACCTCTCTCGAGTCAAGTACAACATCACGAAGGAGAAAATTCATCTTTTCCACTTGTGAGTCTAACTCACTAACACCTGTTAATAACATTTAATAGCGAAAGCATCTCAATTAATATACAACTAAGTACCATTTCATTGAACAATCTATTTAAAGTTAAAGTATCAAGTTTATACAAAAGACATAAACACATTAGAACCAAAGTAGGGATTACAAAAATTACCCTACAACCCTATACAAAAGATATCTCCAACTGTTTCTTTGTATCTATCTAGAGTGACACACACAAAAAGAAGTTAGTTACACTCTACAATTCAGCTCTAAAAAAGAATTAGCCACGTCGCTCCCCGGTGGACAACTACATAGGCCCATTATGTGGCCACTCCTCTAATCCTGGAGGAACCTCTTCATTCTCCTCATCTCCCTCCTGGGCCTCCTCAGGATCGGGAGTTGCATCTGCGTCTATGACACCAAGAATAGTATCTCAATATGACAATTTAGCAAGTATAGGCATTAATAAGGAAATACAAAATGTTTCAAAATGGATTAAATGACAATTGATCAAAAGATGTCGATATCAAGTAATAACTAGGGAATTGTACCAAAATCAAATAATTCATACTTTACGAATCAAATGGAGAATAAACATAATAATTTAGCTCCTACATTGAGCTCATCCTCTCAAAAGAGAGCGAATCTAGTTGGGATGTCACCAGCATCCCAGCCAAAGGCTGACTAGCTACTCGGGTCTGGAGTTCCGGTGCTCTAGATGATTTATTGCAGTAGTCTCGAATACTAAACCGAGTATAACCCTATTGGGTATCGCAAGGTCGAAGCTAAGTAGTGCTGACTCAATCGAATCAATTAATAAATGAATGTGAATAAAGTTTCCATACATATAAGCTCATAATCTCAAATTGAATCAAATAATAATTGTTCGCATTCATATTGTTTCAAAGGAATCAACTCCGAATAATAATCGAATTAAAATACATCAATATATTATGCATTGATAAACCAACCTTGAAGTCAATGGTAATATCCAACTCAATATGAAATGCAATGAATTTAAGGAATCAAGGTAATTTCTAGCCTATCTGATCTAACTATCCATTGTCTCTCATTATCCAATCCGATGTAGGTTTAGCAAATCTATGTATTACTATTCTAAATCGATGTCACATTGTATAAATAAATACAAGAGATTCACTAAACTAACACCTATGGTACTGTGATAGATTATTGGAAAGGAAACTTGAGTTTATCCCAGCCTCATTGAGATATCTCATGCTCTTAGAGGTTTCCGTTGGTCATAGAAATTGTTAAAGTGCCAAATGATAACCCTACAAGGCCTCCCATTAATTTTTCTTAATTTAAATTGGGTGAACATTCTGTATCAGGTTCTGTGACTCATTCCCCATGGAGAGGAGTTTCCTTCACTTCCAAAAACCCATTTTTAAACTTCTACAAACCACATCCCTGCAGAAAATCAGAGCCCGCATGCTCTCCTTCACATAACCAATCCATTCATCACACATCATCTCCCAATCAACCTTATAAAAGGAATTAAACGCATTTCATATTCATTCTACATAAGAGGCTAAATTAGAACAAGAATAGAATTCTTAAATCATTCGAAGAATAGACACATGTAATCCAAGTTAAAGCTTATATTTGCCTCTAACCAAGCTTTCCAAACCTTTCTCTAATCTTTGCTCATATGACTCAAAAACCCCAAATAGAAACCTTGACAAGAAATCCAAATGAAAATGCTAATGAATGTTTATGTATGACTACGTAAGAGTCACTTGACTCTATTTCAACTCAAAACATAAACTAAAAAGGAGTTTGGTTCTTACCTTAACAAGAATTCCGAATTTGGAGTTAGAGAAGAAAATAGTTCTTGGAAACAAAGAGTAGAAGGAGATGAAGGAGATGAGAGAACTCCAAGTTGTCTCTCCAAACCTAAGCAACAACTCACTCCTAGCAAGTGGGAAAGAAAGGAGAAGAAATAGAGAGGAAAGATGAGAAAAAATGGGTCCTTCTCTCCCAGCCACAGTGAAAATCGAAATGGAATGAAATGGGTTGAGTGTTTTGAAGTGATAAGGATGCCCATTTTGCACAAAGGTCCACTAAATAGAAAATCCTCATTTACATAAATACCTTAATTAGTAACTAACTATAATTAAATCTATTAAAACATAATTAGTTATTACTAAATAATTCTAATTCGGGTCGATGTGTAACAACTATACTAAACTTGTAACCAAGCCCGTATTTAAATTTCCTAGAGGACTGAGATCCAATATCAAAATAGGTTTTGACTTCTAGTTCATTATTATATATTTTTTTCTTAAAATAAAGACATCAATAAACTTACAATTGTGCATCAAGTCTACTACCTCTAAGACTAAATATAAAAAATGAACAACTAAAGTTGATTTTAAACTATAATATAAAAATTAAAGACTCGTATATTGAGGTCTTAGGTCTATATATGGGTCGGAACCTAAATGGATCCGGAATGGGGTTCGTTTATCAATCAGTACCTAAATTGGGTTTCGGACCTAGACCCGTTTATGAATCAGAATCTAAATTAGGTTCCAACCGCGGGTTTTACATGTCAGAACTTTCAGATAATCGGAGGAGTGGGCATCCGCTTACATTCCTTCATATAATGTTTGCTAGCTCCTGTAAGAAACTTTGTCCTTGAGATATAATATCAACTCCTAGGGTAAGAAATTGTCCTAGAAGACATAACACCGGCTACCGCAAATGGATCAATTCTCAATAAAAACAATGAAATTTTTTTTGTGCAGGGAATTTTAATGAGTTTCATCATCTTATGTTTTGCTACCTCGGCGTCAGGCCGCTTTATGGGAGACTCTAGTCTCCATTCTGGTGTTAAAGCCGTGACAGCTGGAGATGCAAATGGAGATACCCAGGTAAAAGAAAAATTACACAAAAAAGCTCAAAGAAAAATGATAGAGGAAGAAAACACTCTCCCCATATCTCTCCCTAGGCTGTAGAAAGGCCTCAATCAGGGATGGAAGGAGGGTGGTTACCCTCAATTTTGTGGGTTCACTCTCGAAACAATGAGGGTTGTGGAGCTCAATAATGGGGCTCATCTATTCAAAATCCAATCATTTAAAAATGAAGATCCGCTCCTTCAAAGGCTTGAGTCCAAGTTTTATGCCAATAGGAGTTGGACTTATTAGAAGATCGGGCATATGGCATTCTTAATCATATATGTTCAATTTTATAATTCTTATATGAGATCAGCACTATTAGAGTAAAACTCGGAAAAACTCCACTAAAGAGGAGGGAGTTTATCTTGAGCAGTTGGGATATTCAGTAGATGGGCTTGACCATGAAGTTCCACACCACTCACAAGAAGTGTGAGTGAGACATTCAAAGGATCCGGAATCCTAACTCCACATTATTATTACATTGGTACCTTAAAGCTATCTTTTCATAATTTAGTGAATAGATTTAGATTTTTCCCTCAACCATCTGTGCCTAATGTAGGCAATATGGCCCATCAAAATGGACACATGTTTCTACCAAAAAAAAGAAAAAAAAAAGAAAAAGAAAAAAGGAGTACATTTAACCTATTAATAGAATTTCATTAATTAATAGTAGTTGGATTGATTTGCATGTGATTAATGCTACATTGGTACTACTTTTATTAGAGTGAGATACATATCTCAATGTTAAAACTAGGAGAAAACATTATTTTGAGTGGTTTGGATACATTATAGTGAGCTCTATTTTTCCATATTTTAACTTTCTCACAAAAATTTGAGATATAATGTTTAGAGAAAATGTTGAGTTATTTTCAAATTTAAAATTTATCTTGAAATATTATTAAAAAAATGATTTGCAATGCATTCAGTTGTGCATGTATATCATCATTAAAGCCTTGCACCGACTATGATGAGTTACCAATATGAACTTTTTGTTTTCATTTTGGTCTATCCTGGGCCAAGCCCAAGTGAAGGAGGAGCATAGAACTTTTGTCAAATCTACAATATGAGAGTGCATGTGTGTGCATATCTTTTAAGAACCTATTTAAACCTATTTGCATACATAAATATGCATTGTATATCATATTATATAAGTGGAATTCTATAAAATGCTCATTTTAAGAACACCCCTTTTCAATCCATATTTAAGGGCGTGGGGCCAGCTTCAAGTCAATTCAACCCAATTCCATAAAACTATGAATTGGCACAAATCCAAAATTTATTCTTTTAGTAAAGTTATTCACTCTTAGATAAAAAGAAAAAAGAAAAAAACCAAAAACCAAAAAGAAAAAGAGACCTAAACTGCATGGTGTGTAGCCTTTAACTTTAGGACTTAAATCTAATGGCTAGTATCATTTGACTGGATTATAAGTTACATTTACCTCATTTTACTTTTAGACATTTCTATCACCCCCATGCCCCTTGGTTATCATGCATCTAGAAGGGCTTTACTTAGAGGGGCAATTTTCTACTTTTAGGGCTCGTTTGTGCAGACGAAAGATGTCGCGGAAATCCAATCGACAAGGTGCCAGAAAATCCGTTTCCTTCCTCAATTCATTCGGTGCAGCGAGGTCTCCGTGGCTCCATGATTTCCGGCGCATCTTGACTCTCAGTTTTCCCCTCCCAGCGATGATCCATGTTTCTCATCTCCCCACATCAGAAAGAAGTGTCGCGGAAGAGGAAATCTGATTTTCATCTTCCACAGCACCGCGCAAACAGACCCTTAAACAATTCCATCACCCAGCCCTTGGTTTTCATGCATTTAGGAGGGCTTTACTTACTGGGCATTTTTCTGAAAAAAAAAAAAAGAAAAAAAGTAGCCATGCTCATCATATAATATATAATTAATAACACATTTTATATATTTAGTGATAATGAAGGGAATGATCCAGGCCCGAGTTCCAATGACCAGGCCTTAGTCGGAGTACACAATGGATGATCTCGACATGGACCCCTCTCTCTCTCTCTATATATATATATGTCTTATATTCTTAATATTTCAGGCACTGTTGGATGCATGGAATAAAGCATGTGCTACGCCTGGTTTCTCCGCTGTGACTGTTGAGGCAGAAAGGACTCTAATCTTGGATCCGATATCCTTCGAAGGACCCTGCAAATCAACTAATATCCATTTCCAGGTATATAAATCCTTTAATTCTCTCTAGAAGAGTGAGAAATGCAAAAGAGGGCTAATGCATGCATCTAGAGAAATTCACATCGTAAATGGTCAATTCCTATCATCTTAAAAGTAAGGTACATAAAATGTTCGCGTAGTCAGCTGGCTCTAATAATGAGTATGTGGATTTAGCTATCTGCTAGAATTAGGATCCGATAAGTTTTATTTATATTTGGATTTGTTTATATTCTATTAGTCTGATAGTCATTTTATACTTCTTGATAAAACGACCTGCAACACTCATTGGATTTAATTTTGGTTAGATATCTAATTGACAACCTTTGTGTGTCTAATGGGGATAACATGCTCGACAAGGTTGGTAAGTGTCCTATTCTCTAACCTCCTCGAGACAGCAAGAATGCTCTTGCCAAAGTAGATTTTCCTAGGTTGCTAAAATCTATGCCATTTGCGAAATGAAATTTATCATTCTGGATTGAGTGTGTATGCTATAATTTACAGTTCAACTGGGGCTTAGAAAGAAGTAGATGCAATCCAAGTCACAGATTTAACGTTCTCATGTGCTCAGATGCATTAGAAGTTGTTTTTATTTTTTGGTAAAGGCATTAGAAGTGGTTTAGAGCCTGTAATGGTAGAAGAATATTTCGACTATTTGAGTTTTTTATTTTTTTTTGTTATTTTTGACATCCTTGAGGCTGCTTGGTCTTTTGATTAGTTTGAGTGTATCTATGTTCCTAGAATTCTGAATAAGTTGGTGCATTGTCTTACCAATTTTGGGGTATTCTAATGAGGCATTGTGGAACGATAAGCTCCCAAATTGTTTGTAATTACGTTATTGAGCTGGTAACGAAAGCTTATTTTGCGAGAAAAAAAATTATCATTCAAATTGTTGATAAGAAACTAAATTTACGGAACCAACCAAAAATATTTATAAACAAACAAATAAATAAATAAATAAACCAGAGAATTTTCCAAATAAATGAACAAGAAACTCCTAAATTCATCAAGTAATTACTTCAATTGCTATGTAGGAACTAGAAGCTCGAGATTAAAAAAAAAATAAAAAATCAATCATATTGGGAAGGGAAAAAACCACAAAAAGAAGAGGATGAAGATCTTGCCTCTTGATCTTTTCTACTTAGACAGTGAATTCTACTCTTTTCAAGACTAAAGAAAAGAAGACAAAGATTAGATGACTACAAAATGTAGCAAACACAATAAATCATGAAAACATATGGATCAAGTAAACTAAGAATCCAAAACAATAAATCATCTTCCTACAGTGAACCACAGTCACTATATAGCTAAACCCGTTCGATCAATGCAAGACATCTCCTGTTAGCATTTGTGATGGGGCCCACTTGTCTTTACATGTGGGTGGGCCTCACTCACAAAGAGACACCCCTCGAGGAGTCTCATGGTGATATGGATAATAGGAATAGTCTGAGTTTTATGCAACTCTCTATCCTTATCATTAGAGATCTTAGCACCCGTTAGCCAGAGGGCTATATATAGACATGTGAAATAGCAATTGAAGGTACTCTTAATAGATCATCCCCTAACACAAGATCACCCTCTTCCTCCCACTAGATCTAAACTTATCCATCATCATCTTCTACATCCAAGGTGTGTCCATCATTGCCCTTGAATCTTGAAGAGTGAATCATACGGGACTGATCTCTAGTCGATAGTCACAGATCTCCGCAGCTAGTGCCTAATTCAAGCCAACGCAGTCCTTATCGCGTTTGTAGCAGCTAGCTCATTTAGATCCGTGCTTCCACAGCATCTACGGCTATCATCTCTATTTCCACAAGAATGATCAGGACAATCCAACTTCTCAGAAAAGATTAATTAGATTTGGGAGTAGTTTGTTAAAGATGGGTTATTTCAGATCTTGGGTTGTTAATTAGTTAAGTTTCAATGTTTCCAAAATAAATAATGATAGGTCTGATTTAGTGAGCCATTCGCATCGAATGACTCAAAAAGAGCAAGTTGCAAGACTTGTGGATTCTATAAGATTGATGACTAGCACTAGCAAAGATGATGATTGCGCAAGATATCAATTGAGATAAAGGGTTTATACTTTTTAATCTACAATATTAGCATTTAGTCCAATGATGGGCCCTACTAGGATTACTAATATTAAATCACTTAAGTATGACTACTAGTTAGTGGGATCCCATTGGGTCAATCATCTTTGTTTCTCACTTCATTTCTTCTTTCATGCATCATCTAGCGAGAATTTTAAAAATTGCCAAACACTTTAAAGGTATATTGGAATTCTTAAATTTTGCCAAACACCATCAGTGACAATATTATGAAATGTCACTATGTTATTATGTGATAATAAAATATTATAATATTCAAATCCGGTGATATTATATTCTACCTTTATCCAAACACCCACTATGAAGGAAGTGATCTTTTCTATTTTTTTTTTTTCATTATTTTGTTGGGCTCTACCCACCAGATAAAAGAGGAAAAATGAAAGAAGAGAAAAAGTTGTCCTTGAGTAAAGTAAACAGAAGAATTGCGAGGAAAGAAGTTCGGTGGGCGATGCTCAAGTGCACCAAACTAATCATATGCATTACCTTAAGCTAAGTGCAAGATTAAATGGCTAACCTTAAACTCATCAATACCACTCTTGTACGTACTCCGGAGTCAAGCTAACCAATACCTTAACCGATTCAATCAATAGTCTGTAGAGCTATCAGTTATCATCTTCGATAACATGAATTCCTGTGACACCAAATGTAGCATCATGAATACGACGATTCGGCAAGTATAGGCATTAATAATAAATCACATGATGTATTAAATCAAATAAAAGACAATTGATTAAAAGATGCCAATGTTAAGTAAATTAGGCACTTGTGCAATATCCAATAAATCATGTTTTATCGAATCAATAATTGAATACTCACTTTCTAGTTTGCTACTCGTTTGCTCATCCTCTCCAATGGAGACCGAATCTAGTTGGGATGTCACCAGTGACCCGGTCAAAGGTTCTCCTAGCTACCCGGTTCTGGAGTTCTGGTGCTCCAGACAATCTACTGCAGTAATCTCGAATAACTAAATCAAGCTTAACCCCATTGGGTATCACCTGGTCGAAGCTTAGTAGTACTAGACCAATCGAATCGAATAAATACACACGTGAGTAAGATTTTTTTTACTTAAATCGAATCAAATCATTAAAATCCAGAATATTTCACACATAACTTACTCATCTCGAATTTCAATTGAATATCGCATAACCGTACAAGTATAACGAATAGAAACGAAACAATTATGCATAAATCATTATCTAGAATTTGGAAGCCGAATGGAAAATAAATCCCAATATGCACATGCATTGATTAAGAAGAATCAAGGGTCATTTACTTGGCTCTCGCCTTTCACATTCTCATACGATGAAGTTTAGAGATCCGGTATATCACTGTCTTTAATTTGGTGCCACTTTGTATAAGTGTAGTGTACCGGGTTCTTCGAGCCTCATCAATGACAAGGGGTAAGACAAAATTATAATTTACATGAGATGATCTTAGCCTCAATAATCTCTCACGTGGTTAATTACCATTGGTCCGTCAATCTCGTCAAATGTGTCATTTTATAGGGTCTCACAAGTACTTTGGAGTCCAAGATCTTAATTGGTTTGATAATTATATAATATCGAGGTATTCATCAACTTTTAGTGTACAAAAATAAGTATTTTTGGTCAAAAATCTGGACCCCACAGAGAACCCTGCCTCGTTATTGTGAGATTGAATCTGCCCACCCAGAGAGACCTCTCGCGCTCGCTATAGCGAGGACATGTGTTCATTGTGTTTTTCATTTCCCGTGCTATATGACAGCTTCCCAGGTCTTATACATAATATCCACCTGCAAATGTTGTATATAATAATCCACCATCACATGTAAATGTAGACCTTATTCCACCCATTTCAAACCCAGCACCAATCACATGTCTCCATTTTTCCCGTGTGACTTTGACTTTGAACAAAAGAATTCTAATCCCATATTTGCAATAACACATGGCTTCAATTCCACCAACACACATGTCATCAACATATAAACATGTTTCCCACCTTCACTTTAACTACTCCACATGCATACACTTTTATATACACCTTCCATCTACACCCATGCCGACCATCCCATAATTACCATTTATTTCCAAGCAATCCAGACCACATCCATTCTCAGATTTTAATGGAAGAGGCTAATCACCATAAAAAGGTAGTTAATAGAATTTAATAATCCAATCAATAATAAAACCACATGCATTAATCATTAAAGCTTATACTTGCCTCAATGTAGCTTTCCTACCCTTTTCTCTAATCTTTGCTCAAAAAAACTCAAAAACCCCCAATAACAAACCCTAATTATAAAATAAATGAAAATGCCAATGAATGGGTATGAATGGCTACCATAGAGTCTCTTTGGCTCATTTCAACTCAAAAACACAAAAAGAAATGGGTTTGATTCCTACCTCTAGTAAGAACTCCGAAAATGGATAGTGTATGAGGTGAAGATGAAGGTTTCTTGCCAACAACTAAAGGAAGAAGATGGAGAAGGTGAGGGAGAAGCAGTGGTCTCAATCTTTGTCTTCAATGCATCCCTCAACTCTCTCTCAATATATGATGAAGGAGGAGAAGAAGAAAAGAGTAGTGAGAAAGAGAGAAGGAGAAAGGGGTTTTTAGCCAAAGCAAAATGGGTAAAGGTTTACAAGGGATGAGTTTGTCCTCTTTTTGCAACTAAGTCTACTAAGTTTACATATTTCCAAATTGGGTCAAATGGAGGCCCACTTCTTCAATAAGTGATCAAATGGAGTAGAGTCAAATATGAAAATTGATGTGCTCGACGAAATACATGCGATGACGCTAAGATGACAAGCATATGATGCAAAATGAGAAAAATAATAATTACATAAAAGCCCTCAATTCTACCCAACCGAGCCAAATTGGCTTCAACTACCTATTCAAGACTCAAGACTCATCTAACTCAGCCTCTAAAGAACTAATTTACTCTAATTATCATAATTAGTAACTAAGTATAATTTAATTAAGTAAACCATAATTAATTAGTACTAATCAAGCTTAATTCGGGTCGAGGTGTAACAAAACATTGATAGATAACTTCAATTATATTCTTTAAATAATTTTAAGGTATACTCACCACTATTGGATCTGAATTGATTTTCATTCCCTTTTATTTTGTACTTTAGTAGCGTATATATAAAACATTTGTAAGGCCTTATGTTTGACGACAAACAGTACCTCGCACTTTACTTAAACTATGTAACTGTTGCTAGTGAGTTAAGGTCTTTAATAGAGTCTTTTATATCCTAATTTCATGTCACAATACTATCAAACTAGCTTACTTTATTTAATCCTAAATAATATTTTTATATGATGATAGAGTAACTTATTTCGTACATTTTTTTAGAAGTGGTAGAAAAAGATTGAGTTTTATATTGCAACAGTCCTTAACTCGAATAGAGGAAAGTTAGTGCATGTTTGGTATCTCTATTTTTCACCTCTATTTGTCTATTTGTCTAAATCAGATAGAGGTTAGAAAAATTAGAGTGTTTGGTAGATGACTTTATCCTCTTCTTATATTAGAAGAGTAGAGGCAAATCCACTAAAATTAAAATGCCCACTTTCTAGACATGTGAAAAATAGAGGCATAAGTTCTAAAAAAAGTAAAGGCAAATCCTCTAAAATTGAAATTCCCTCTTTTTTTTTATAGCTTTTGTTTTTAATGGCTCTATTTTAAATGGTATGTCAGAAAAAGAGTAGAGATGTCAAACAATTGTAGTATAGAAAATTAGTAGCTATAATAATATTAAAAAAATAATTTTTTTCCTCCCTTTCTCAACCCTAGCCCAACCTTGACCCTTGAGAGTAGGGTAAGGGCTTTGGTATTGTAGGCCCACTGAAGGCTTCAAAGGCTTTAGCTTGACCTAGGCCTGACCCGCATACATGAAGATAGGGTAAAGGCTTTCCCCAGCATGGGCCAAGCCCAACCCTTTTACAGTCCTAAACGTACCACATGTCAAATATTTGTTGATTGTTTTACCTCTGCCAGTTAATAGAGATCATCTGAACTTCTAAAGTCATCCATGTTGAAAGATGAAAACTATTGATGTTATGATTTTTTCTATTATAAAAAAAGCCCTTATATTTTCCGACAACTTAATAAAAACACCAAGTATTTTATATTTTCACTAAACTTCCCTGGTCGATCTAGTGGTGAAACAAATAAATGTAAACTTCATGGACAAATGACAGAAATACCCTCTATTTGACCCTAGCAACCTAGATGCAGTGATGCAACAATGGAAAAGCTTGGAGGTGGATTATGAAAATATGTAATGTCAAGGTGATCAAATGATCTTTGGAGGTCCTCAAAGTTCAATAGCTACACACAGTGTAAACTTCAAAACAAAATCCAATGGTGATTAATGTCGAGGATAGTGTGAAAAGGGGTACATCTCCCTATGTGTGAATGGGTTTGATTTATTAAAATTGGGTCCCTATATGAAGTCCCAAAAGAGAGTTGATGTGAAAAGTTTCACTTTGGCGAAATCATCACTTCAATCATCTGAGAAAATCTCAAGGGTAAGTTGGTCAGAAATTGAAGAGTATAGTTGCTTTTTGCGTAGTTTGACTTTTAGTCAACGGAGCTTTTGGTAAAAATAGAAAATATAGAAGTCTTTTTGAGGTTGTGTGAAAATGTAGGCGCCTTACTGTAAAATGATCTTGATTGTTTAGACCCCTCATAATTCGAAGTGATTCAATTTAAGGTGAATAAGGTAGGGACAAATCTTGACTATATAATACTTGAAGTAAGTGAGCTTAAAAGAGTTTAGATTGACTGTAAGAGGAGAGGCGAAAAGATTGCACATGTATCACTCTATTTTTAAAATTTCTCACATGAATATGCCTATATGTTGTTATGACGAATGTCTTGTATTCTATAAAGCCAAATACAAGGCGTTTGGTAATTTGTACCAAAATTTAAATATTCTCTAAGTGGATTGTATAGTTTTGTGATAATCAATTTCTTCTGAGAAACATAAGGTGTGTGAAACCCACAAAATTAAAGGCTGTCACTTTAATATTTTTATCATGAACGCTCGTGGCACACCTACTAAACCACAATTATCGTACGAAAGGTGTTAAAGCTGACAATAGCCCCAAAACAGCCTAGAAATGTATATTTATTGTAGAACTGTTCAATCTGTAGGATATCGCAAGCTGCAATATCCTAGGAATGTAGGATGTCCCACAATCAAAAGCGGAAAGACTTGAACAGTCTGTTTTTAAAAAAATAATTTCCTTGATTGTGGGACCACCAAATCACCATCCAAACCGTTGGATAGTTGTATGAGTGTAAGAACTTATATCGTACCAAATTTGAACCGTTGATCTATCACATTTATTGAGAGATTAACGGTTCAAATTTGGTGTGATATTAGTTATTACACTCATATAGCTATCCAACGGTTTAGATGGCGGTTTGGTAGTCCCACAGTCAAGGGAAAAAAAAAAAAACGGATTGTTCAAGTCTTCCCGCTTTTGATTGTGGGATAGCCTACATGCTTAGCTGTTATGGGGCTATTCTCGACTTTAACAGCTTCTGTATGGTAATTGTCCTTAAATATTATTCATTATGACTCTTTTAAATAATACTAAACTCTATTGAATGATGAATGGTGATGTAGGTTTTAGGACATATAATAGAGGCACCCAGTTATCTATCAACAGTGAGTGGCATGGGCAATATACACTGGATTAAATTCCACGGCGTAGATGGGCTAACAATCAATGGGACAGGGCAAATAATGGGCCAAGGAACCAACCAAGTAAGATATTTTGATCTTGCATCTCCCAGATTTCTTTTATTTCTTTATTTTATTTTTATTTTTTGAATAGTAAAAAGCTTTCTCTTGAACGCTTTCTGTTTCTTTTTTCTTTGTGCCCAGAAAATCAAGAATGCACCACAAGTAAGTACTTTCTTTCTTCACTGGGTGTTTGCAATTGCAAGCTAGGACTTGAGATGTGTAAAATGAATTTGATTGCATACAATTGATACTCAAAATTATTATATTACATATGCTGGTGGTTTGTCAAAATTTGTTTGCCACAATATTTTAATTGGGAAGATTTCAAATGAGGCCTTAATTCTTTGCCTTATTTCAAAAAAAGACAAAAGTTTCAAAACTTTTCAAATTAGTCTCTAAGTTTTCTAGTAAGTTATCAATTAAAGACGTCTAGCCATTTAATGGCATTTTTTGAAGATTTTTTCCCTCGGTTTTTTAAAATACCTAAAGTACCATTCATTTAAAGCTATGACATGGTTCTGGCAACCACTCCATTGAGCCAGTCACCGTAGAGATGCTATTTATCTTCGATCACAGTGGGGATGTTAGTGAAGAAAAGGAAGAGAATATAGAGGAAATGAAGGAGGATTTTATTTCAATGAAAGGTAATTTGGGTGGTTTAAAAATTTATGAGGAAAAAAGTCGCAAGAAAATAGCTTTAAATGGACCAATGTCCTTAATTGACAATTTCCTATGAAACTTAGGGACTAATTTGAAAAGTTTTGAAACTTGTATTCTTTTTTTAAATAAGGAAAAAACTTAAGGTTTTATTTGAAAATTTCCCTATTTTAGTTCTATCTGCCTTTTTATTGATTACATCATTATGATGGTGGCACCCACTTTGATTTATTAATTATTATGGGGAGATTTTCAAAAAAGTCCTTAACTTTTGGGTGATTCTAAAAAAAGGGTCAAAAGAATTCAATATTTCAAAAACATATAAAATTTCGCAAGACTTCTTTCACTCAAGTCCAATCCGGCAATCCATACCCGTTGCCGGTAATTTTGTATAAACAAAAACTCAAAAGGACAAAAGTTCCCTTAGTGAGTAGTAAGTAGGTAAAAAGAAAATTTCAAAACAGTCATAAACTTTTTAGGTGGGCACTCTAATTATTAACCTAGTCAATAGTTAATTTCAGTTTTCACGTCATGATCAATCCAATAGCTGGGCAATCTAATTATTAGCATAAATTTCACTGCAATCACGACTTGGAACAACAAAAAGTGATCTTATAGTTGGTCCACTATTTTGGAGAATGAATGAAATCAAATGGATTTTTTTCATTTTGAATTAAAAAGGAAAAAAAAACTTCCAACGGTGGATGGAGATATCCGAAGAGGACCTAATTGAAAGAAGTCTTGAAAACTTTCATACTGTTTTGAAATATTCAATTCCTTCGTCCTTTTTTGAAAACCACCTAAAAAGTTTAGGACTATTTTGAAAATTTCCTTTTTACCTACTTATTACTCACTAAGGGCACTTTTGTCCTTTTGAGTTTTTGTTTATACAAAGTTGCCGGCGGTGGGTATAGATTGCCGGATTGGACCTGAATGAAACAAATCTTGAAAATTTTCATCTTTTTTTTTTTTAATATTGAAATCTTTTGACCCTTTTTTGAAAATCACCCAAAAGTTAAGGACTTTTTTGAAAATTTCTCATTATTATAGTAGTGACCTCATGGAACTCATATGGATTATTTCTTGTTGAGAGGGTGGCGCACCCACAATTACATAATTTGAGGGGTTGACCTCCTTTTTATTTTTTTTAACCCAAATACACGGGAAGGGAAGAAAGCTCACACAAGTGGGATGAAAGCCCACCATTGTTCAGCTTTTCCGATAAAATCTTAATCAATTGGGAATTACAGGGGTGCCTCTATGGATACACCGAGCACTCTCATTGAATTGTCTTGGATTTGGATTTGAATCTAAGAGGACCAATATTTTAATATGAGCTTATTCATATTTTGGACATTCCCTCACATAGAAATTGTGGTAGGCCCCTATAATTTCAGTAGGGTCACAGTCCTTTGAGGGCGCTGTGCCTCTTTGCTTGTACATGCTGTAGGTGTTTCCACCTGTGAAAATCTCTCCCCCATGTACAAGCCAACATTCCTTACCCGAGGGGGGTAAGGAGCGTCACTTCTTATCTCGCTACCGGGGTTCAAGCCTCGGGTACGTCACTTATTCCCGCTTATACGAATTCCTTTCCCGCTTGTGCAGGCTATCTTTCCATGTGTATGCAGGTTCTCTCATGGGTCCCAATTGGCTGGGCTGCCAAAAAAACACACATTTTACAGCCTACTTATTTTAATGAATCCTCCATAGTTCATTTGCTTTCTTTGTTCTTATGAAATGAACAGGCTCTGGGGATATTGAATTGCAACAATGTAATCCTTAATGGTTTGAAAGTAGTCAACGGCTCGGGAAAACACATCAGTATCGTCGAATGTATTGGGGTCCACATTTCTCAACTAACAATAACCGCCCCTGGCGACAGCCCAAACACAGACGGTATACACATCGAAAGGTCACAACATGTGGAAATTCTAAGCTCTACAATAGGAACTGGTACTTCTCTTTTTCATATATAATTTTTTGTCGTTGAGGCCATCTTCATTTGCATCGAAATACATAGAAATTGAATATATATAATGGTTAAAAATAAAAATCAAAAGGTCAAGCTCCAAAACCGAGCATCAAATAGTATCTTCTTTTGAATATAATTCCATTTCCCTAAAAGAAAACGTGAGTTGAAATGTTCATTTTGGAAATTTATATTTAATCTTCATTTTCAATAATTTATATATATATATATATATATATTCAATTCCTATGAATTCCAATTGAAACAAACAGGCGTCGAGTTTGTGTAATTACTTCTTTTCTTTTGTTTACAATAGGAATTTGTATGTATGAATCTTTGATTGAGTTTACTTATTTCTACTATCCATATACAGGTGATGATTGCATTTCCATTGGACGTGGAACTTCAGATGTTAACATCAGCCACATAAATTGTGGGCCGGGCCATGGGATAAGGTATTCTATTTAATTAGAAAGTGGTGGTCTACGTGCCAATGTAAGTAATCACAGTATTGCTTTCGGCTCATGGTAAGCATCAACCTCAAGTAGAGGATGCAAACGGGTCGGATCTCAAATCATCTTCGTATATGTGGACTCAGATTTGGACCCGGTCCAAACTGGAACCTTTCTTTTGTAGCCGGATTCAGCATCAACTAAAACAGTAAAAATAAATATGAATGGTTTTAGACCCAGACCCTAAATAAGATGTGGAATCCATTAATATAATTGGATGTAAGGGCTGCATAGTAATCTTCTTAAATATAAAAGTGGGGCTCTTACATGGTAAATGAATTTAAGTTAAGTTACGTATGCTCTTAAAGATTATATAAACGTTTTATATGTGGACATAATCGATCTGGATCAAGATCCTCCGGAAGGAACAGAAAAGGATTTGGATCTATATCCCAATGTTTTAGATTCTATATATGCTTGGATGCTAATGCTGATCTGAATCATAATTCTATATCTACAAGCCTAACCTTAGGGTTATATATGTTCACTTTTGGATGAGTGAGAAATTAATTGTTAATTGGTTGTAATCAAGCAATTTACTTTATTAAAGCCAAGGATTTTGGCTTTGATTTTGACTGTTGTTGGGATTTTGACTTTAAGTTTTTTTTTCTTCCTTCAAGTCTTCTCTCCCCACTTATCTCATGCAACTACTCCCCACTTCCTATCTCATGTAACTACCCACTTTATCTCATCATCGAAAGCACTAAGAATCACTCATTGGTTTTCATTCATTTTTCTTTTTCTTCAAATGCTCTATTTCTATCCAAAATCTACCATCCCTTTCCACTAAAATTTTCCTCTTTCCTTATGCTACTAGCTTTAGGATTACATGAACAAGTACTCTTATAACTTTTTTTGTTTTAGTTTCTTTCTAAAATCTATGAATTTTTTTAATGCATGAATAGTTAAATTGCAATGCTGCCCATATCCTGCTAAGCACGGTTTATTATGCTAGTCAATATTTATCATAATCACTCAAAATTCTTGGATCATCAAACTATGGATGATAGTTTGAATGGATGGTTTGGATGTGCACGAGATGTCCTCTATACTGATAAAGTTAAACCTTTTTAATCACCCCTCTTTCTATAATATATACATATATATATATACACACACACACACACACACTCTGTTAAAAACGTATAACTATTTAAAAACTAGTTATGAATTTACCACTCTCTCTGTATTTATATCTCTTTAAATATCTCTTTTTTTCCTGATATTTTGAAAATAGCACAACATAATTTGAAAAAACAACTTTCTAATTAAATACTACAATATTTAAGTAAATATCAATAATTAGAGAAAACCGTATGTTTGTTCAAGATAAAGATTTGTTAGCATTGTTAAAAAGAGATGAGATAGGTGACATTGGGGCCCAGTGATGATCTTGTGATCAAGCCGGGCACGGTTCTATCCTTCATGCTTCCATTATAATCATTGATAAAAATCACAGCAAATGTTATTCAATGGGACACCAGGACGTACAGAATTAAAAAGGAGCGGGTCGCTATATACAGACGGTGTTCACCAAAAATACATGAAGATCCTTTTTATTAAGAAAACTACCATTTGTTAAAGAATTTTATTTTATTTATTTTAACAATTACATTGAGGGGTGTTAAAGAAAAGTTTGTTAGAGAAAAAATTTGTTAGGATTGTTAAAGAGAAATGACGCAGGTGAGAAAGATTAAGTAATTTGGATTTTCAGACAATATTGAAGTATGTCATTCTTCCTTTACAAATTCAGGGGACTTCCTCTGAAGATAATTAGAGCGATTTTATTGGGACTTTTGAATCTTGAAATTCTTTATCAACTATATCTGTAAAATGGTCAGCTTCATTGGCTAAGATTCATAGGCTGATCCTTTTATGTATTGAGCTAACTCACGGGCCTAAAACCTGTCCAGTCCAACCCAAGCGAGTCAATCAGGCAGGCCCAATGATTATTACAGCGTAGTCGACTAGTCCCCATTTCTTGGTGACCATAGATAAGTGTAGTGTAGCCTGACCTTCATACTTCATGCGTTTCTGGTGTAGCATTGGAAGCTTGGGAGATGACAACTCTGAGGTCGCAGTTGAGCAAATACATGTCTCATTCTGCAATTTCTACAATACTATGTATGCAGCGAGGATTAAAACATGGCAGGTAAGACCAACAAAACATCCTAATAAGCTTTGTAGCCACTGATCAGAAGGTTCCCACAAACCTGCCCCATTGGGCTCAATTTGAGCTGTGCTCTCAGGCCGATTAATTTGCTGGGTTGAGGATTGATTCTCTGTCCCCACATAGTTCTAGAACTGGACATCCTTCGAAAAAAATTGGGCTAGTTTGAGCTTGCCCGACCTGGTTTTGTAAGTTTCTGAACTATGTTCCCAATAGCTAAACAGCTAGGCCTGAGCCTATGAAGTCATACAAACTTAGGCCAATTGGCCCAGTAAATCTGGCCCAGCCCAACCAACAAAGAACTTTCAGCATTAGTGATGACCCACTACTCCTTTATCTTGTATTAATTTTGTTTCATGAGATGTGTGCAGGGAGGATCCGGTTTTGCTAGAAATATCATATTTGAGAACCTCAACTTCACTAACGTTGACCAAGCCATAACCATAGACCAATACTACTGCAATGGCCACCACAACTGCGGAAACCAAGTGAGTACATTTATTTTCTTTTGATTACTCAACAGCTTAAGACGATTTACTAAATTGACTCAGGGTTCACCCAAGTCCACTTAGATAGTCAGGTGGAACTCCTTCACTTAATCTTTATATATTAGACAAAAGTGGTCCACATGACCACACATTTAGTAAGTCAGTTGATTTTTTTATAGACTTTCCCTTTAGTTTTGATTTTAATAAATTTGGTTTGTATTCACTTCAAAAAAGCCCAATCCATTTAAGCCTCTTGTCTGGCTAATCTTTGATGGAATTAAGGAAACCGACTTCTAATAGATTTCTTTGATGGGCTTACTTTATTTTAGTTGAATTTTTCAGAACATACTAATGGACTTCTTCCTGTGCTTTTTTTCCATCGACGGTAAAGACAGCTGCAGTGAAAGTGAGTGATGTACATTTTGTGGGAGTGCAAGGGTCTACTACTGCGGATGTGCCCATCTACCTCGCATGTAGTCAAACTGTCGCCTGCACCGGCATTGTTCTCGACAATGTTCAGCTAAAATCAGAGAAGAAGATGACCTCATACTGCCTCAATGTCCAAGGGAACGTCGCTGATCCAGTGATACCAGAAGTCACATGCCTTGCCTAGTTATAAAATTGCCGTCCCAGCGGCGCTCTCTGGGAGCTCTGATCCAGTGTGGATTTTCTGTACATGGTTAACTATGAGTACAATGACCATAATCAAGCTTTTAATAAAGTCTCTAATAAAGTTATATAACTTTTAGTGATTAATTGAGTTCTCTCCTTCCTATTCTCTCTTCCTTCGGTGTTTCAAAAGCTATGTTCATATGGGACTTTTTTTTGTTTTTTGTTTTTGGTAAAGGTTCATATGGGACTTTGTATGCACATATGTTGAATTGCAACTTGGATTAGCTAGGAATAACTGTGCATCTAAAAGAGAATGCTTATTGCAAGAGCAAGAATGACAGGATCATGACCAGCATGATCTGATACTATTAAGACTTTCAAAGCAATAAATGCATTGTATAAATTCACCATGAGATTCATCTGAGAAAGAAATGATCTCAATTTATACAACCTGTTAATAATTCAAATTTAAACTAATCAATTCTGTTTCTCTAACAAATCTGATGACAAACTTAATCCCTAGCATATCTTCCCATCATATCATGATCCCAGCCGTTGATATTCTTATCATATATAGTCCATAGATAGCATAGAGTAAGAATTCAATAGCCTACTTAACTTGATCTAGTCCTAAGTTGAGCTTGTCCTTCATAGAATTCAGGCATGGAGGAAATATCCTGTTTGATTACATTTTCTCATTTTCTCTACATCCAAACACATGCTGGACAAAATGCAAAGAGGACTTTAAACTAGTGCAATATACATTTAACCTATAAGTTGTCAACTCCTTATTTGAGAAGTACAAGTACACCCAGTTTAGATATCATCTAGGAGATTCAAAACAGCTCAATACCTTTCCTGTTTACCAAAGGGCAGCTGCCTTACCAACTTTTCTTGATTCAATTGACCTTGGAACATACCTTTCTTATCTCTCCCTGTGTCCCTGTTTTCACCCCAATGCTACTCATCTTGATCATTGATTTGGGGAACTCCAAATTGAATCTCAGGCCAAGCAGACCCCTTATAGTCCCTGCATAGTTTCGGACGATGCTACTCGTTGCACTATCGCCCCAAAGTCTCTGGTCTGATTCAAGAACTCCATTACCATCCCTGACATTCTTGAAGAAGCTTACGTCGAAATTAGACTGGCTATCTTTGTCTAGTGCCACCCGCTTTGACCCATCGCCGTTGGGAGGGCAAAGTGCTTGGAGTTGCCCCAAGTAGACCTGATTTATGGTTGGATCCGCATTGCCGGTGGTCGTGAAGTTGTATAGGCGGTACCGGAAAAACTGGCAATCTGTCTGACCAATTGTATGTGCCCCTATGCTCCACATAACAAGTAAACTCATTTAGAAAAGGTGATAACAAAGGGGATAACCTGACCCAACCTATTTACCCAACCCAAAAACCTTTAGCGCTGGTATTGGGTCAATCATGGATCGAAAGATCCAGGCCTGCTTTTAATCGGGTCAGACATGGATTGACCTTCTAAAGCCCACTGTATAAATTTAATAAAGGTTGGCCAGCGCAGTTTTAACAAAGCAGTATGGTGGTGTTTTTTTGGTATGCCAATCATATGAATGTATAGGCCTCATTTTGGATGGGTTTACTGGAGTCAATAATAGAGGTGGTCCCACATGTACTAGACCCAAAAAAATGAGAGAGAGAGAGAGAGAGAGAGAGAGAGAGAGTACCAACTAATGTGACTAGATCTTGATCATTCAAGCCTTTATCAGCAAACTTTTGCCTTTGAACAGTGATGGAATCAAGGGGAGATGGTAAGTTGGATGCTTCTGATGATAGAGAGATCCGACCATCTCTTCTTCCTGTCGGTACTGACCAACTGGGCCCATTGCTCTTGAAAAAACACATGAACTCGCACTCTCAGAAAAAGCTTCAACACAGAACAAAATCCATCTCTATTTGATACTAATGTCCATAGCCCTGATTCAAGGGTCAGCCCTAACCAGGCCCAGACTCTCGGCCTGAACCATTACAACTCTCGGACCTTGAGCTGTCGGCCTGAACCATTACAACTATAACTGATTAAAAAAATTGCTCTTGGATTGTTTATCCGAGCTCAAAACGGCCCACAATAAAAGCCGGCTTGCTATTTTCTTGGGCCGCAATACCTGGCCCAATTAAAAAACTCAACCCAGCCAAGAAATGCAGTTTAATGAGTCAAGCCGACTACCTCTCTGACTCAGGTAGACATGTTTAACTCAGCTGACTCAGTGACTGACCACTCGAGTTAGTCATAATGAGTTCTTAAACTAAGCATTGGATACATATTTTTACGATAGATTCAGTAGGATCTGGGCTCCAACCTGACCCATTTACAGACCCAGGGACACTGAATGAGAAGAAATTGTGTACTAGTGCACGTGCTTGTGTTTTGAAAGGTTAATGATTGATACCAAATCAACAGCATCGCGAGCAGCCACTGCTAATATATCAGCACATGAGACCACACCGGGGCACAGAGACTCCAGTTGAGTTTTTGCATCATCAATCACTTCAAAGCCTCTTAACCCGAGGTTTGGCAATGCATTCCTCTCTGCAGATGACCCACTTATCAATACCGACCCATCACAACCCTGTGATACAAAAACATGCCAATCAGACACCTAATGAGTGGTTGCAATTGATAGAATTTAATACATAGATGGATGGATAGATAAGATGTATCTGATAAAGGAAGATACATTGATTGATGGGAGAAATAGTCCTATACGAACAGCACACAGGTTTCAAACTTGCAAACCCTTCTATGGAGGCCACTTGGATACATCTGAATTATCAGGTGAGGTTAGAGTGAAATTGAAAGCTCTTAATGTGAATCACATCATGTTTGTTTGGATAACTTCGGAGGAAAATAATATTTGGATATATCAAGAAAATACTCTTAAAATTGAAATTAAAAAGGCAAAGTTGTATGACCAAAAACAATAAAACGAAGTACCATGAAAGGAAGTATCATAGAAAATATTTAAAAGAAAACGAAAATGGAGAAAAACAGAGCTTTCGCTTAGTTCATTATTCTAGGAAACATCTTATAGCTAGAACTGTTTGATGATCAAATTGTAAGGTGAGTGTTATTTTTCAAGTAGGTCTTATGTTCTCTTGACATTGATCAAGGGGTTGTGCAGTTGGTTGGCAACCCTACATGTCACCCGACTACCCATGGATCGATTGATCCCAGGGTATGCCGCTTTCCCACTTAGTGGGCTTGCTCATCCCATTTGCGTCCACTAAATGCGATGGAAGTAAAATCTTATGATTGTAATCTTACATTTAAGGACTACAAAGTATAACAATTTTATAAGTTGAACAAAATTGCAATCAGTTCATAACCAGAATCTCCCAGCTAGATAGATCAAACAGATAAATGGATTTTAGGTTGATGAAACTCACCTGAACAAAACAGTCATGGAAATGTAGCCTTAACAAGCCAGGTGCAATAGTGGGATCCCTCTTCAATTGTGCTTCTACAGTAGACCTTACTGTGGCCTCAGCATTGGGACAGGTTGAAGAGTAAAAGCCTGTTTTCAGACCTCCTTGCCCATGTACTAACAGACCCAACAACGAAGTCCATATACCAAGAGACAACTTAAGGGCCATCTCCATTCCTAGTCCTTTTGCTACCTTGGTCTAATGGGATCAATGCTCTTCTTACTTGGTATTTGTAGTTGCTCCTTCGGATTTTATATCTGTTACTAGTATTTTATTCATTTGGCCTACCTCTTCCTGGTGTTGGTGGGTGCATTTCAAACGTGTGGGGGCCTCTGGTGGTGAAGCTCTCTTTTTTCTTGACTTTTAAATGTATATATGTTGGAGGTTGGAAGTGGATGTCACTGGGCTTATCTGATTATTCCATATTAGCTTTATTCCATCCGCGTTAGATGTTTCTTTCTCCTTTTCTTTGGTTGAGCTCCTTTCACATTAGCTTTCGTATCACAGCATGAGCTTATCACCTTAGGTTGCATGCCACTAGCAACTGGCAAGCCCAGCCCAAATTGTACCCAAGTAGACCCAAATGTGAATTTGACCCAAATGAAATCCAAACATATCTGACCCAAATTGAAAACTCCCTGCTTAGCTCGGGTCAGATTGTGCAGCTAACCTCTGGTTTGGTTTGCTTCTGATTAGGTAAAAGTTCATAAAATGTATACAATAGAGCACGGTATAATCACTGGGATGACTTTCTCTGGCGCACTGCATATCGGTGTCATTCATCGCTCAAGGGATTCCTACCTTTGGTGAAAGTCCAGATGCACTCTCCCTTAGGAGCGCGTACGCATGATTATCACTATGTCTATTTTGTGTGTGTGCGAGCGCACGCATAGATAAATAGGATACCAAGGTCAAGTTAACAGTGCCAGAAGCGCAAACCTAAACTGGATCAGTAGCCCGCCCTATATGGTTTCATAGTCTAGGACCGAACACAGCCAGAAGTTGATCAAGGGCAACTCAAACTTTAATTTTGCTTGGGCTGGATAGTAGTGGGTTCCGTTTGGTTCGACCCAAGTTCTAACCATATCAAGATTTCCCTTAATTTATGTACAAAGAGAGCCAGTCATAACTATAGAAATTTTCCTATAGTCAGCAACAAGGAATCATAGCCCGCTACATCCGTACGTGTGAGTCTTTAAGGGTTTATAGGTGTGGCCTGGCCTAGTAGGATTCAGATTAGTCTCAGAAAGCCATGTGAAAGCAATAACAAAAGACTGGATATATCTTTAGCCAAAAACAAAAAAGTTGGGCATATGGCTTTCAGGCTGCAAAGGCATTACAAATTGCAACCCCCACAAAGAATTGATCGTGATTGAGAGTTGAGACTTGGAATATGAGTGCATGGATCAGGCATCTTAGTGTGACCTTCCAAAAATATATATACATTAACGGTTAGAAGATCCAATCAACCATACAAATTGCAGCTGTTTTCACACTTTTATCCTCAAACCTTCACTGACGGATTTGGATTTGACTTATAAATTAAAAAAAAAAAAAAAAGTTAGGAAGGATTTACATAAACAAAAAAAAAGAAAAAAAAACACTTTAGATGGACAGTAGACCAAAAAGGTTACTTTAGGGGACCTTACACCAAATTAGCATTCCCACCCAAAAAATCCATTTTTTTAAATCCATTTTCTCAATGGTCGATAACAACGCTAGCAAGCTAAACCCTTCAGCTAGTCTTCTTCCTCCTCTCTCCCCTAAACCCAATCCAAAGCGGAAGACCAAATGTAGTTCCACACTGGACCAAGACCAATGAACTAATCTCCATGCCTGCGACCAAAACCTCAAGGGACTCTTGCGCAGAGCAATAGGGAATTTCAAAAAACGCATTTTAGAATGTGATTGTGTAAATCTCTTTGGAGTGTGATTTTGGGATGCCTTCAACCAAAATCTTGAGGGACTCTTATTTTTATGAGTTGAGATGATTGTTTTGAGGCTTCATTAAAATTTTGCACAATCACGTCCCAAAATGAAATCCCAAAATTTCCAATTGCCTTGCGTAAGAGTCCCTCAAGATTTTAGTAGAAGGCATGGAGATTTGTTCATTGATTTGATCATCTAGTGTGGTGCAGAACTGCATTTGGGTCTTATCCTTTTAGTTGAGTATGGAGAAGAGAGGAGGAAGAAGAAGAGCGAAACTGCTCTGCGCATAGTTAAAATTAATGATCACCTGTTTAGGGAAGGGTCGATATTGACCTTAAAAAAATGGGTAAAAAGTAGATTTTTTTGGACGGGAAAGCCGATTTGGTGTGTTTTTTTTTGGTAAATTCCTCGAAAAGAAAAAAAAAAAAAAAAAAGAAAACCCATAGTTTAAAAGATCAATTAAACTTGACAATTAAATCAAGAGCTAGGATAACTTTATGGGACTGATTTTTTGCAAGAACCTTGTCGGTACGTAGAAAAGCATCCAAGTGAGCTCTAGGAGCTGCGTCACAACTATAACACATGATAAACCCCAATGAAACAAATTGTGTTCTTAAATCAATGTGATCAATCCAAACAGATTGGTTAAGTGACAACTCATGGGAGAAATGTTATGCTCAAACTTTTGAGAAGGACCCAAAAAGAAAAAAACCCTCGACAGATAGGGCTGTTAAATAACCATAGAAAATACACATGGGAAAGGCTTACATGCGTACATTAGTGGAAGGTTGATTGGGCAATGCACCGTTTAAAGATTTCGAATATGTAAATTCACATATATCTCAAGTGGTAAACAAGTCCAACTTCAGAAAGCAGAACAGATTATAGATTGTTAGAGCCTTTGCTTAGATTGCCTCGGGAACCTTCTTCTCCAGCATTTGGTGGCCTGGCCAACATGTGTTTCATTGACCTGGTCTCCTTCCAAAAATGTCACACAAGTTAATGGCACCAGAAGAATACCATGTGTATTAAAAAGACAGGCCCACAGTGGATTGAAACTAGGTGGCGACAATGGGTCCGGTTGGGTGCAGTTCAGGCCATTAGGGGTTGTAGTATAGTATGGCAACAAACATTGCTAAATGGTTGAAAATGACAAGCCAAACCTGACCTTAAAAGAGTCTGCTTAAACCATGAAATAGCATGTTGAGTTTGCATAGTTTTAAAGGGTTAAAAGTGCTATTAGCTGATTTGATTTGGTTCTGGGTTGCGTTGGGGTGGTTGGTCAGAGATTGGAAGAATGGGGATCACTAATCTGGCACATCCATAATCAAGTTCAAGTTTTTAACCTGAACTCAACCCCAAGTAAAATAAAAATAAAAATAAAGGGTCAACCGAAGCTCCCAAGCACTAAATTACCAGGTCAAGTTCAGGCTAGCAGGTCAGATCAGTTCAAAAATTACCTTGGAGTTGGACAGAATGTGTTCTGGTGTTACTTTCATTGTAGGCTGTTTGTTGGAGCACTCTGGCTGAGTATCTGGCATATGCTAGTCCCATAAAAACAACGCCTGGAATAATGGGTGTCACTGCTCATGTAACGTTGGACTGTAAAAAGTAGAAAGGGATATCATGTCTACAAAAAAAAAAGAAAAGAAACTAAACCATCCAACAACCAATTTGTGCCGTTACTGGTTCATCACATCAGACCAGATAAAGGCCATCAAAGTCCTCCCTAATAGGGACATTGAGTCACATGTTTAATGGTCGTTTATCGTAAAGTGAATACAGTCCAACCTGCTTCTAGGACGTGTCCTTTACAAGGAAGCTACCAGAAATATCATATTACAAATAATTGGGCGACATTACATACTAATTTATCTTACAACAACCTAAACCATGCCCCATAGAGGAAAATGAAGCTTTAGAGGTCCATGAGGAACCACTCATAATAACTGGAATGAGTGTAACTCGGTTTACACGTAAATGAAGATTCTTGCATTTGAACAACTGGAATTATTCTAGTTACACTACAGGTAATCAAAGTTGAAGGTAATTAGAGTTGCAACTAACCAGGGATCACCACAATCGAGCTCCAACAATCCAAACAGGGCATTAGGTGCAATCTTCAAAACCCCAACCTGAAGCTCCACCTTATCAGGTAATGCAATTTTTTCGGTGTCAATCATCAAAGATGAAAACCAGTCACATCAAAACGGTTTTGCTGCTCTCCTTTTTAGCCTCAATCTGACATTCTAAATTATAGCCATGAAACAACTGGGAGAAATGGGAAGTAATTAGGGATGCAATTGATATAGAACCAGATAAAAACCTGAGATATAAGTACTACCGCCACATGCCATTTAGAGAGCTGGCCTATGACCTCGAAGAAAGAATCTACAAAGCTCCTATTCGAATTGGTTCATCATCATCAAAGCTTTGTCCCAACCATGTTAGTTACTTTTCAAAGAATGTAAGAAGCACAGTACTAAGTAGGGAAATGTTCACCTACGAGCAGATTGCATATAGCTTATATGCAGTCCAGCTCAAGGATCAAAATAGTGGTTGCAGCGGGCGTAACGGCAAGTGGTCAAAACGCTACGTAGCGGTTGCAGTGACACGTAGCGGTGAAGTGGTATGAAGTTTTAAGTGGTATAAAAATTGAAATTGTATAATGGGAAATCTCGTGCTTTTTTAGTGATTTGAAACTATATAAGAGTAAGACAACTTTAGTTAAGGCCATTGAGGAGAAGAAATAGGAAAAACAACATTTAAAATTAAAATTGTTTTAGGTTTTAGACCATAGCGCAGCTATTTTCAAAATAGTGTAGAGGTCTCGACCGTTACGGCCGATAATGTGGTCACTATGTCGTTATTTTGAACCACGGTCCAGCTCATGGGGCCCACTTTTATACAACTTTACCGTTGGGAGGAGGACAGATTGAAAGGTCTCCTGAAGGACAAGGGGGTATCCAAAGAAACAGCCCCACCAAATTATCTCAGTCGTTTATTTAACAGCTTTAAAGTTTAATGGCATCTTAACCCTAGATTTTCATGAGATTCAACCCAATGGCGAGTTAAGGTTCAGCAAGTGTAAAATTGGGCTTAATGCCAGATCATGGTATGATAAGACTATCAAAGGGGCTGCACTGATTAAAAGAGGCTCCACGTGCTGCGCTGCAGTTGCAGCTACTTCCAAGAGACAAATAATGAAATCAAGGTAAAGAAAGAGGCACAATTTGTTGCTTGAGCCAATGAATTGAACCTTCTAAATCAAAAATAAAAATATAGGAAATGTATGAGAATAATTTGAGCTTCTGCATTGTCCTGTTAGGCACAGTTCTGAAAACAATGTCAACAATTGGAACAAATGTTAGATTTGACTGGTGTACTTTGAGAAACTACAAGAAGTCAAAACAGTTTGGTACATTTATTTTCTTCACCCTTTTTATTTTGATGGATACAGCATTTCGTTCATACCTACCTCCAATTCAGGAGCTCTATCCACAGGACCTTCAGTTGCTTTCTCAGTACTGGACCGATCCAACATGATGCACTCTCCTTCCACACCTAGCAGACACATGGATTTTGCAAGCACATTCTCCAGCTACAGGAGAACATAAGCCTGCCCCAGCACCATCATACTCATCATCCTTCAGGATGTCACTCTCCATGTGGCAATGCCACTTGGCAGTTTCTCTAATGAAGGATGTCTTATAGATAGTTTTGATAATCTTTTGCTCTGTGTATGAGTAGTAATTATGTAATGTCTGGTCCTAGTCAGTTAGTCTCTCTTATCTGGTGTCCTTTTATATTTCTTTTGGTTCAATACAATATCTCTATTCCAGGGAAGAAAACAAAATGGCAAACTCATGGTTGCAAACATGAGCACCTTCCAAGTGTGTTGTAATAGGCTCCAACAACACTTTTCAAAGTGACTAACCTCATATTAATAGAAATCCTGTCAACTCTAAATATACCCAGTGTAACAGATCCTCCTAACAATAGAACCATTGTAATATAGAACAATCAGATGCTACTCTATACATATCATGCTAATCTCTTTCAGAATCATGTCAAATATGATACACCCTACATGTCTTTCGTCCCAATTTTTTTCACAAGTGATGGGACTGGAACCTGCGAATTCATGGTTGCAATAACAAGCACCTTTCAAGTGTGCTACGGGCTCCAATAACTCTTTTCAATGTGGCTAATATCCTCTAAATAGAAACTCAATAACCACTTTTAAGGTCATTACCCACCAATGTAACTGAATCTCCAAGGATATGTCACTTTTTGGCTAACCAAAACATCAGATAATTTCCTAACAAAGAGATAATAACTGAGCCATAGCAAGTCAAATGAATTGACAAAAAGAAATGAAAAAACTCTCGAATTTGAGAACTGCTTACAACAGTGATGCATTTGGATGTACTAGTTTGCAACCATTTGAATGTTTTCACAAAACAACTCCATTTCACTGTGCATTTGGGAAGGCACAGAAAGCAGAGACTGTAAGATAAGATACTGTTTTTCTATTTTTCACACCAAATCCATGTAAGGAAAAAATATTGAAAATGAGTTGCGGGGGAAAAACAATTGTGGGAAGGCATTTAACCAAATAAAATTCAATTTCCTCAGAACCAGGAGAAGATCACATTAATCCACCATTGATTAAGCAGCAGAGTACAAATAAGTTCCCAGAACATGTGCCTAGTAGTTTCACACTTTTAACATACAGTGAAAAAAAAAAAAAAAATAGCCTTATTCAAGCAATAACAACAGACACAAAAGACAACAGGAAGAATCAATCCGTTAGCTACACACAAAAGCATATAATTGAATCCCTACGCTTCTACCAAGATATTGTCCTTGTCTTTTGAGGGTTGCAACAAAATGAGCAAGAGCATGGGTTTGATCTTATACTACGGGGAAAGTGCATGCTAGCATAGTTACCTATTTAGGTCAAGAGGCCTTCGAAGTGCAAATACTTCATTTCCAACAATTCAAAGTTCGATTCGCGAACTACTAGCCAATTAATTTCACATAGTTCTCTAAGTTGAATCATATAATTCAATTGCAGTGCTTACCTAAAAACACAAGCCACTCAAAAGTACTACACCCCGATGTATTAGCACTAATCTTACCTAACTCCGATCAGAGTTGGTCCCACATAAAGATTGATCACCAGTAAAATATGGAATTTTACTTTGGTGTTTATCTTAACTATGTTTTAGATGTAGTCAATCTGATTGTGGCCCAAACTATAACTGAAGTAAAATTTCACCTATAGATTAAATGAATATAACAATTATTTTGAGTGGTTTGGATTTTAGACAAGGACCTTTAGTGATGGACTTACAAAATGGGCACATGTGAAATAGTTCATCTAACTTGTTCAACTCGAACTTCGAATTAGCCGAATTGAGAAGCGAATCAAATGAACCTACTCCATCGAATTTTACAATCGAGCTATGTCTCGAATTACGAATTACAAACTCGAATGCGAATTAGTCAAACTACTAATTAGGTAACTATGCTACCAAGTAAATGTTACAGTGGCATAATTTTATAGCTGAAAAAATAATGCCACACAAGCCATATCAATGATCCAAATACGGTATGGAATTATATCAATACTCAGAGTATTGGCTTCCTGACAAACTGAAACATACAGTTGCTATCAGATATTCAAAACTAAGAAGCGCACAGCTAAATACTATCTAAAAACATAGCTACTTTTCATTTATAATGGTCAGGTTAATTCCCATCACTGTGAAAATGCACCTAAATGAGGCCATCTTCACATCAAAATTTTCACACCTCCTCAGGTGTGAAACCATTACAAACCTAACACGACAAAGAGGTACCAGTACAATTACCACCTGCAATGGGCTGTAGGATCAAAACCTATTGAACACCTTCGATTTATTTATTTATTTATTTATTTTGGCACTCCCATAGGCCCCAAAATTGTAATTCAAACCATTAAAATCTTAACCAGAACTGATAAACACCAAGACAATTACTTTTATATCTTAAAATCTTCATACATATTAAGAAATATGTGAAAAGGCCGGAAAAAAAAAAAAAAAAAAAAGAAGAAAAGAAAACCAACCTATAGACCTGCACAATTGTGGGGCCCCAGTTCATGATCAGAACTATTTAACATTCTCATATAAATAATAAACCTCAATATGTGAAATTTCATATCTTAGATCCTCATCGATTTTGTAAATCCCATACCATTTACTCATAAAAAGGGTGCGTTCCAACAAACATGGTGATATGCTTCACATATGTCAGTTTTACAGATGTAAACCCCATGTGGAGAGTGAATTGCTGGAGAGGCTAGTGGATAGTGGTCGATTGTTGGCACATCCAGGGGTAAAGGCAGTAGGAAGGTCAAATGGGAGGATTTGGTTTCAGTAATTGTTAGCAACTTGCCAGAAATCACAGCAGCTGATCAGTTGAGGTTTGCTTTCTCTCCAGTGGGGAGGGTCATAGATGCTTTCATCCCTGCTTCTAGCAGGAGAGGAAGGGGCTTTTACTCTGGCTTTGTGCGTTTTGGCAATATGGAGACGGCTGTTAGAGCTGTTAAGTTGATGAATGGCAAGAGATTTGCTGGGAGAAAGTTGGAAGTTAACGTGGCTAAATTCGGTTGGGCTCGGAAGGATAGAAGGGAAGGGACTGGGGGCAGTGTTAATAAGCAATCATCGTGCTTGTCACCTAAGTCTAAGGCGGATTTAATACCCAAGTGGGGTAACAGCTCTGTGTTACCTAGTACCATTGTTGATGGCAGAGGAAATTAGCTGAAAGGGATTCATTTGACAGGAGAGAACTCTATCTGTGTTTCCAAAGGAGTTATTGCCAACAATTCCAAGTGCTTGTCCAATGGTCTGGTGGGTGTGGTGATAGGTGAATAATAGATGCCTTCCACTGCTAGCATTTATGAGGGAGGTGGGATCACAGGGGTCAAGGTGTCAACATTGGGTGGTAGGAAAGTGCTAGTCTCCTTTCAAAATTTGGAGGCTAGTTTGTTACTGGAAGACTCAACTTTTAACCATAATCAAATCTTTGCTTGTATGGAAAAGTGGGTTCCTACTGTTAGGGATCTCAGGAAGAACACACGCACGATCTACGAGAAACAATCACACAATCAATCCACGAGACACAGATTTACGTGGTTCGGCAAGATTGCCTACGTCCACGGGAGATTCACGCCATTTACTATTATTGGAGATTCCCACAAGAGTACAAGCACTCACTGTCTCTCTCGTTCTCTCTCAATTTCACCGTAATAACAATGCTCACACCACCCAGTATAAATACATGAAACCCTAAACCTCTAGACAACCACAACCGTCGGATCTGGCCTCATAACAGATGGTCCAGATTAAACCGACACATTACAGATAAACCCCTGTAATTAAATAAGGTCTAAATCAGGCTTCACCAACCCATCAATCTCCCACTTGAAGACTGATCATACTGAATAGCTTTGACAATAACAGAACACGGCTAAGAATCTCGATACCTCATCTTCAGGCTTGAAGACCAACTGAAGCTGAGCACAGCTTCAGTTTCTCTGTAGTTACCACCTTAGTGAACATATCTGCAGGATTCTCACTTGATAAAATCTTCTCCAGTTTCAACACTTTTTCTTCCAGAAGCCACCGTATGAAGTGATATCTGATCCGAATGTGTTTGGTTTTTGGATGAAAGGCTGAATTCTTTGCAAGATGGATGGCACTCTTACTGTCACTGTAAAGTCTGCTAGACTCTTGCTTCTTACCCAACTCTTCCATTAACTCCTGTAACCAAATCATTTCCTTACTAGCTTCTGTAGCGGCAACATACTCTGCTTCTGTGGTTGAAAGTGCAACGACATCCTGTAATTGAGACTTCCAACTGACTGCTGCACTACCCAATGTGAAGACATAACCTGTAGTGCTTCTGCTTCTATCAAGATCTCCTGCTAAGTCCGAATCAACATAGCCATGCAATTTAATCTCTGATCCTCCAAAATGCAATGCTGCCTTTGTGGTGCCTCTCAGATATCTGAGAATCCACTTAACTGCTTCCCAATGCATTTTTCCCCGATTACTCATAAATCTGCTTACAACTCCCACTGCATGAGCAATGTCTGGTCTGGTGCAAACCATAGCATACATCAAGCTACCAACAGCTGAAGCATATGGGACCTTGGACATGTTCTCCTTCTCCTGTTCTGTTTTAGGAGACAACTCTTTTGAGAGTTTGAAGTGGCTGGCTAGCGGAGTGCTAACTGGCTTAGCACCATGCATGTTGAACTTGTTTAGAACCTTTTCAACATATTCTGCCTGAGACAACTTCAATGTGCGATTTTTCATGTCTCTACTAATTCTCATACCAAGAATCTGATTTGCAGCACCCAAATCCTTCATTTCAAATTCCTGTGACAACTGTTTCTTCAAATTATTTATCGCATGCATATTTGAACCTGCAACGAGCATATCGTCTACGTACAAAAGTAGAATAATGTAACAGTCATCAAAACTTTTGAAATAACAGCAATGGTCTGCATGACATCGTTTGTAACCTGTGTTGTACATAAAACTGTCAAATTTAATATACCATTATCTTGGGGCTTGCTTCAAACCGTATAAACTCTTTTTGAGCTTACACACCATTTCCTCCTTTCCTGGCACAGCATATCCCTGTGGCTGATGCATATAGATGTCTTCTTCCAAGTCACCATGGAGAAACGCAGTTTTCACATCTAATTGCTCAAGGTGTAAATTTTCTACCGCCACAATGCTCAACACACTTCTGATTGTGTTCAATTTAACCACAGGAGAAAATAACTCAGAATAATCAATACCTGCCTTCTGTTGGAAGCCTTTTGCAACTAATCTGGCTTTGTATCGCTTGCTACCGTTATGTTCTTCCTTCAATTTGTACACCCACTTGTTGTGCAAAGCTTTCTTTCCCTTAGGCAACTGAACTAAGTCCCATGTTTGATTTGATGATAAAGATTTCATCTCATCTTCCATGGCTTGTTCCCACCTTGCCCGAGTTTCAACCTGCAATGCTTCTTCATAACATTCTGGCTCACCACCATCAGTTAACAACAAGTAAAACAAAGAAGGTGAATAGCGCTGTGTAGGCTTAGGAGTCCTGGATGACCTTCTTACTGGGGCAGGTGTTTGAGGGTCCACCTGCGGGTTTTCATTTCCATGTACTTCAGGTACATCATTTTCAGAAGTGTCATCCAGTTCTAAATATTCATTGTTGTCCTCATGCACCTTGTCCTTGTTTTTGTGCATCACTTTCTCATTAAATATAACATTTCTGCTTCTAATGATTTTTCTATTTTCTTCATCCCAGAAGCGGTAACCGAACTCATCAGAACCATATCCAATGAAAGTGCATTTCCTAGATTTAAAATCTAGTTTGTCTCTTTTTTCAGCATCAACATGAACATAAGAGATACAACCAAATACTTTTAAGTGTGAAAGGTTTACCTCTTTTCCGGTCCAAGCTTCCTCTGGTAGTCCACCATCCAAAGATACTGAAGGCCCTCGATTGATCAAGTATGCAGCAGCATTCACTGCTTCCGCCCAAAACTGCTTGGGCAATCCAGCATGTAGCCTCATACTTCTGGCACGCTCAACAATTGTCCTGTTCATGCGCTCAGCCACACCATTTTGCTGTGGTGTATTGGGAATGGTCTTCTCTCGCTTAATGCCATTTTTTGCACAATACTCCTCAAATTCTTTGCTGCAGTACTCTCCCCCATTATCAGACCTTAGGCATTTCAGTTTCAAACTTGTTTCGTTTTCAACCAAAGCTTTCCACTTTTTGAAAACATCAAACACGTCAGACTTGTGTTTCATGGGATATACCCATAATTTCCTGGTAGCATCATCAATGAATGTAACAAAGTAAGAAGATCCACCAAGAGAAGGTACCTGAGTTTGTCCCCACACATCCGTGTGTACTAGTTCCAACCTTTCTGACTTCGGTGGCCTGCCTACTTTAGAGAATGTAACTTTCTTCTGCTTCCCGAAAACACAGTCTTCACAGAACTCTAAGTCCAAGGACTTGAGTCCTTCTAGCTTACCTTTAGAATGAAGAATCTTCATCCCTTTCTCACTCATGTGTCCGAGTCTATAGTGCCATGTGTTTGAGTCAATGCCTTTATCTGCAACTGCAAGGGAACTTGTAGAGCTGTTAGTCAAATAAAGAGTTCCTTCTTTCTTACCGCGAGCAACAACCATACTCCCTTTTGTAACTTTCCAGAAATCATCTGCAAAAACAGTTACGTGACCAGAGCTAGCAAGCTGACCAACTGATATGAGGTTTCTCTTCAGGCTAGGTACATGCCTGACATCATTCAATTGCCATATACTGTCATTTGGCAATTTAATCTGAACATCTCCCTTGCCAATTATGTCACAAGGTTCATCATCACCAAGATAGACTTTTCCAAAATCACCTTGTACATAATTTTTGAGATATTCTTTATGTGCAGTGGCGTGAAAGGACGCACCCGAATCTATAACCCAAGATTCAGACTTATAATCAAAAGCAAGAATTAAGGCATCTTGAACAGCATCACCTGCGACATTTGCGGAAGCTTCGTTATCCTTATTACCGTTCTTTTGCTTATTCTTCTTTGGTGGAGCTCTGCAATCCTTTTTCAGATGTCCCTTTTTGCCACAATTCCAGCACTCGATTTTGCCTTTTGAAGATCTTGACTTACTCCGTGTTTTTTATCTTCCATGACTTTGCTCTCTCTCAGATGACCTCCCTCTGTGTCCCACATTCAATGCACTTCCTGATGATTCACCTGAAGGTTTCCTGCGAATTTCCTCATCGAGGATGGCACTCACAACATCATCAAATTTCAGTTTGGTTGATCCTGAAGAATTACTCAGTGATGTAACCATACCATTCCAGCTGTCTGGTAAAGAAGACAAGACCAACAAAGCCCAAATTTCATCTTCGAATTGTACGTTAACAGAGGATAACTGGCTCATGACCGTGTTAAACTCGTTCAGGTGTTCTGCAACAACCCCACCTTCAACCATCTTCATGTTAAACAACTTTCTCATCAAGAAAACTTTATTTGAGGCAGAAGGTTTTTCATACATTCGAGATAGGGCATCCATAACATCTTTAGTGGTTTTCTCCTTAGATATATTGAATGTAACAGACTTTGATAGAGAGAGACGAACAGTACCTAAGGCTTTCCTGTCGAGTACCTCCCACTCTGCATCTGACATTGTTGTAGGTTTCTGGGCTTTTCCCCCAAGCGGCAGGTAGAAATTCTTCTGGTAGAGGAGATCTTCAATCTGCATCTTCCAGTACGCGAAGTTTGTGCCATTAAACTTCTCGATCGTGAGCTTCATGTCGTCCGTCATTGCTCCCACTCAAATCAAGCTCTATCTACTTGATATGAATTCTACTGGTCAAACTGTCAATCTGTTCCGTCTACCTTGTAGATCTCGTTGATACGAATCCAACAAAAAAAACGGAGCGCAATTCTGAGTCCGGATGGCTTCAGAAAACAAGAAACAATTCTGGCCCTTGAATCCGGTCAAACTGGATGGTTGACCGTACTGCTTCAGGATGACGTCAGCTTCTGCTGACTACTGGGCTTCTCCTTCACGGACTGGGCCGGGTCAGACCTGGCCTGGACGCTGACCCAAGAACTGCTGGGCTTCTGGAATGGGTCAGGTCGGACCTGACCTGAACCAACCCGGGCCCAACTGGGTCTTCTTCCTCCCTTTCTCTGTTTCAGAACAGAGCTTTAACCCAGGTCTCTGTCTTCTTCTTCAGCGGCGACGGCGGGCAGGTAGTCGGACTGCGAGGCGGCGACGACGGCACGGCGACGGAACAACGGCGACGGCGATGGAACAGCAGCGTTGGACAGGGGCGGTGGGCGGTTCCAAGGGTTTCAGAAGACAAGAGTAGCGACGAGCGGCGGAAAAAAGGGGTAGCAGTGGATTTTCCCACCTTCTTCGACGCAGGCGACCGGCGACGACGATGATCGCAGCGGCAGGACCCCCTTTTGTTTTTTTTTTCTTTTCCTTCTCCGGTGAAGACGACAAGGGACGGTGACAGCAGTTCTGTCCCTTCCGGTTCCGGCGACTGCGCTGTGGCTGCGGTTTCCTTCTTCTCCGGCAGCGACTGTGGCTGTGAAACCGTCTGCAGGTTCCAACACTCACGGTTGCAGATCGACGATCCTCCGTGCACAGTGGCCCACCGAGATTTGCGAATCAAGAGATCAAGATGATCTCTTCTCCAATCTCGATCCTGATCGCGCGCGAAACCCTCGGCTCTGATACCAGTTGTTAGGGATCTCAGGAAGAACACACGCACGATCTACGAGAAACAATCACACAATCAATCCACGAGACACAGATTTACGTGGTTCGGCAAGATTGCCTACGTCCACGGGAGATTCACGCCGTTTACTATTATTGGAGATTCCCACAAGAGTACAAGCACTCACTGTCTCTCTCGTTCTCTCTCAATTTCACCGTAATAACAATGCTCACACCACCCAGTATAAATACATGAAACCCTAAACCTCTAGACAACCACAACCGTCGGATCTGGCCTCATAACAGATGGTCCAGATTAAACCGACACATTACAGATAAACCCCTGTAATTAAATAAGGTCTAAATCAGGCTTCACCAACCCATCACCTACCTCCTCTATCTCTTTGAGGAAGGTATGGCGTAAGTGCTTTGGAGTCCCCCTTCATGTGTGGAGTAAGGAGAATTGATAGGAAGGTGGGGGAGGTAGTGGAAATAACCAAAGAGACGTTGGATAGATCGGGTTTGGGATTTGGGAGAATTTGTGTTCAAACCGAAGATTTCTCCTTTATCAACAAGGAGATGGAGGTAAGGTTGTTTGATCGTCTCTTCGAAAGCTGTGAGGGAGGACGAGGGTGTCCAGACCAAAGATAAACGTACAGTAGAGGAAAAAGGAAAACAGGTAATTGAATATCGAGTCAGTTGACTCTACCTCTAATGGTGGCAATAGCAAGATCCGCGTTGGGGAAGACAACCGCAAAGAAGAGGTTGGATTGGTTTCGAAAGTTGAGACCGGAGATCAGCCTGTTTGCCGTCTGGATGACGTGGCGCGGGATGATAGGTGCCTCTCCCCTCAAAGCAGTCACTGTAGGTCCCAAAAGTGTTCTTCAAGGTTGCAGGCCAAACAAAAGACCAGGTTTTCAAATTTTTTTCCCTTTCGGGGAAACAGGAGCAGAAGGAGGGGGGCAGTCTCCCTGCTTTTCACAAACACCATTTGAGGTAGGCCTGAGAAAAGGCTGAGAGTTAGGAAGTTGGTTCGGAAACACAAAGCAGACTGTCTGATTCTACACGAGTCTAAAGTGGCTTTTGACATCCAGAATAATGTTCGAGAGGTTTGGGGCAGTTCCAGGTGCACTTGGAGTTAGGTTCCATCTCTGAGGAAGTCAGGTTGGCTGATTTCTATTTGGAATGAGGATGTGTTGTTAACGGAGGATGTGTTCTTGTTGGATAGGGGTTTGGCTAACAAGGTTCTTACAGTTGATGACAGTTTTATTTGGGCTATTGCTAATGTATATGGTCCAAAGTCCAAACGATCGGTCAGATAGATGTGATTTGCTTGACTTACTTTCTCATGTTAAATCTGTTTGGGATGTTCCTTGGGTGTTTGGTGGATATTTTAACATGGTCAGGTTTCCTAGTGAGAAGGGGGAGTCTTCTTTTTCTCCTATGGAGTATGAAGTCATTTCAGATTTCATCAATGAGAATGAGTTGATGGATTTGCCTCTTCTTGGGAGGAGGTTTACTTGGTCCAATAATAAGGAGCAGGCGGCTATGAGTAGGATTGATAGGTTTTCATTGTCAACGGAGTGGGATGATCATTTTACCGGTGTTATTCAGGAGGTGCTCCCTAGATTAATTTCTGATCACTGCCCTATCAAATTAAGTTCTAATTTAGTTGATTAGGGACCTAGAACCTTCCATTTTGAGAATTGCTGGCTAGCGAATAAAGAATTTTTGGGCTTGGCCAGTTCTTGGTGGAGTCGGGTGGAAGTTGGAGGCTTTGGTGGCTTTAAGATTTGTTTAAACTTATGTGCTCTTAAAAATTGTATTAAAAGACAGAATAGAGAGGAGTTTGGTCGCATTCATGAATCTAGAGAAACTTTCTCCAAAATAGTGGAAGATCTTGATAAAAAGAGGGAGAGCCAAGAGCTGACACCTGAGGAGGTAGTTTCTAGGCAAAAGGAGTGTGATAGAAACGCTTCTTTCTTTCATCGAATGGCTACTATGAGGGGTAGAGTGAATCATTTGGGGAGGTTGAGACGGGGTGGTAGAGTTCTCGAGAGTCCTATCGAGATCAAGGAGAAGGTTGCTTGATTGTTTGAAAATCTTTACAAGAAGGAGAACGTTGTTAGGCCTAAGCTTGATGGGGTCTCTTTTCCTACAATTTCAAGGGATGTTTAAAAATGGATGGAGAGAGAGTTTGAGGAAAAAGAGGTGTGTAGAGCCCTGGAGGGATGTGGTGGGGATAAAGCCCCAGGTCCAGATGGTTTCAACTTCGCTTCATAAAAGTAGGATGGGACTTTCTTAACGACCTTGGAGATATGCTTTCTGAATTTCATAGGAGAGACAGAATTAACAAGGAGATGAATGCAAATTTTAGAAGGTGCCAAATCCAATGGAGCTGCGTGACTATCGACCTATCTGTCTTGTGGGCTACTTATATAAATTGTTGGCTAAGATCATGGTGAATCCTCTGAAGAGTGCTCTTCCTCGTATTACTAGTCCTTTCCAAGGGGCTTTTATGGCAAATAGGCAGATTCTTGACAGTCTGCTGGTTACTAACGAGCTTATTGATTCAAGGAGAAGGTCCAAGGTGGAGGGGGTTGTTCACCCCCCACCCCCTCCTCTTATTTACAATTGTGGTGGAGGCATTGGGATCGCTTATGGTGAAACCTAGGGAGGTGGGAGTGATCACCGGTTTTGACGTTAGTCAGAATGGGGAGGCTATTTCTCACTTGCAGTTTGCTGATGACACTATCCTCTTCAGATCGGCTAAGAGGGATGAAATTTTGGCTCTTAAAAAGAATTTTGAGGTGATTTTTGTTGGTGTCCGGTCTGAAGGTTAACATATCCAAGAGTTAGTTGGTGGGGATTGGGTGCCCTCAAGAGACCATTCAGTCTTTAGCAATGTTAATTCATTGTAAATCAGGAAGTCTCCGCTTTTTATATCTTGGTCAGCATATCGAAGCAAAGCCAATCTAAGTCGTTATGGGATCCAGTTATTAAAAATTTTCAAAAGAAGTTGTCAGTTGTCCTCTTGGAAAAAACAGTTGTCCCCTTGGAAGAAATAGTACTTATCATTGGGCAGAAGGATCAATCTGATAAAACCACGCCTGTCTAACATACCGGTTTACTATCTCTCTCTTCGAGATGTAGAAAGTTGTGGCGGGAAGGGTGGATCGTATTCGTATCCCTAGGAATTTTCTATGGGAGGGTCAAGGTGACAAGAAGAAACTTCATTTACTTAAGTGAAGTGAGGTGGGAAAAACCAAAATGGAGTGGGGTTTTGGGTATTGGTAATTTGGAGTATAAGAACGTGGTTCTATTGGTGAAATGGTGGTGGAGGTTCGGGGAGGAGAGAGATGCTCTTTTGAGAAAGGTCATTGCTTCTAAATATGGAAAGGTCTTTTCTTCCCTTTGCCCAACCAAACCATCTCTCTCTCTCTCTCTCTCTCTCCTTCACTTATCTCCCCCCCCCCCCTCTCTCCCTTCCTCTTTCTTTCTTAGTTGGCTGGGTTTCCTTTGCTCTATTTTCCTTTTTTTTATATATTTTTCTGGGCACAACATGGAGCTGAACTTGACTCAGCCGAGTCCCATGTGACTCACCCGAGTCAGGCGAGTCAACTCGGACTCAACCCTGGCTGAGTCGGGTCCCGATCCCGCTTTTTTAATCCTTACCTTTTGCTGGTTAGCTATTGACGTAAGGTTTCTACGACAGACAATTTGAGAAGAGGGATAACGTCGGATACTATTTCAAACTCTTGTGTGATGTGTCTTAAGGAGGAGTTAATTAATCATATTTTCCTTCATTGTGAAGTCGTGGCTGGGGTGTGGGGCAATTTCAGTGGGTCCGGTGTCCTCTGGTATTGTCCGGAGAATATTACTAACGCGGCAGAGTCTTGGATGGGAGGTTGCTTTCTTGGATGTGGGTGCATCCTTTGAAGAATGCTTCCATTTGCTATCTTGTGGTCTATTTGGAAGGGAATAAATAACAGAATATTTCAAGGTGCTTATGCGTCTCTACTGGAGCTAATTGAAGTGATCACCCTTAGGGTCGCTAAGTGGGCATTGCTTAGGAGGGAGTTCTCCAATTTTAGTCTTAATGCTATCCTTCTAAACTAGGAAGCGTGTATGGGATGCGGAGCCATGAAGGTGACGAAATCTATTCTCTAGTCTCCTCCGCCTTTTGGTGTGTTTAAGTTCAACGTTGGCCGTGCTGTGAGAGGGAAGCCAAGGTTGGCGGGAATTAGAGGCGTGCTTCGTAATAGTAAGGGTGAGGTCTTGTTTAAGTTCTCCAAGCATGTGGGTGTTTGTGACTCCAATAAGGCAGAGGTATTGGCTATCTTGGAAAGTCTTTGCAACTTTCTAGGCTTTTATATAGCCATCTTATTGTTAAAAGCGATTCTTCTAATGCTATTGCTTAGGTGTCTAATCGAAAGCCTAACCCTTCGAAGTTCCATTTCTTATTTAATGAAATCCAAGCTTTATCCGCTACCTTGAATAGTTGAATAGAGTCTTTTGTAATGAATTTAGATCGACTAATTCTATTGCCGATGTTTTAGCCAAACAGGGGTCGAAGAGGACTCTTCCTTGGGAGCGTTGTCTTGTGTAAGTCTGCTTTGGGTGGGGTACAATGCTCTCGTACCTTCCTTTTTCCCTCCTTTTCTGCTAATTTTTCCTTTCTCTCTCTTTGTAATCTCCTTTTCTTTTAATGAAAGTTTATGTTCCCTATCAAAAAAAAAAAAAAAAACAAAGGCGTAAACCTCATTTTCAAATCCCATGAATACAAGACAACTGACCTAGTTTTTTTTTTTTATATATAACTAAGACAAATGACCAAGTGTTTTGTAAATACCGCATTAATAACGTGACAATCCAAAAAAAAATCATAACATGATAATCTCGTGATAAAATGAAAATATCACTGAGAATTAGAATTGTTTTAAATTTATCGCATTGAATTTTGGCATATTTTATAAGTTTTAGATAACCATGCAGCTAATATATAAGTTCAGTATACTTATTTCTGATTTATTAAATTAGAAAAATTCTCCTGTTTATAAATTCATATATTTTGAGTATTTTAAATTACTTTTATGTTTTCTATAGTTTCTGTGGCATTTTTCTGTTATAACCTGAGAAAAAACTGGAATTTTGAAAATCTCCGACCATGTTACTTAACCCATTATACATATTTGTGACCATGGTCCTGAAAACCGAGGCGATGTGATGAGGCCTCAATAATTTCAGGCCTGGCTATGAACATGCTGAGTGCCTAAGCTAGCAGTAAGCACCCCAGGCCATTGATAGAGTTTTTTTTTATGAGTTTTGATTTATGGCATTACCTTTTCACTTCATTTTAACCCCTTCTTTTTTTTTTTTTTTTTTTGGTTTAGTTTTGTTTTTCCCTTTGCATAGGCTATCCGCTATAGTGCTGGACAGTTAAGTCACAAGTGCCTAAGCTAAGGCTAATCTCACCCCGGGCCATTGATAGAGTTTTTATTAATGAATTTTGATTTATAGCATTACTTCTTCGCTTTGTTTTAATTTTTTCCTCCGTTTTCTTTCCTTTAGCGCAGGCTATAGTGCAAGACAGTTAAGTCACCCCTACAAAATTACAATTTCTAGGATTTTCCAAAAAGAAACAAAAGAGTTCATGCATTTTTTTTTTAGAGTCTGAATCATCTGATGATGTGCATCACAAAAAACCCGTAGCTTCCAATAAAAAATGCATCACATCAGTCAAGTGTGTTTTTAAAATTTAAAAACCTCCGGCCACTTGGCAAAGCTAACTTGACCGATGCAGCACATTTTGATTGGAAGCCACAACTTTTTTGTGATGCCTTACATACAGGGGGGGGCGGGCGCGCTCCTCGCTAGCATGACAACAGTAATTCTATAGTCCTAGCAATAACAGTTGAAATTCAAAACACATGGAAACGACGTATGCCCACTAGCCCCACCATAAAAGAGGGTTTATTCGAGAGATATATAAAAAAGCAGCCTCATCAAACATTACCAGTCATCCAATCAAAGTTGAGCGAAGAATATGGAAGCCATAAACAATCCAAAATCACTCCCTTTGATCAACTAGTAATATTTGATAAGAGAAATCTAATTATAAATAGCTAATCCCAAAAATCCTCTTTCATATGCAATGGGTCCCATCTACATGCCACACGGCATTATATCCAAGTGACATTATGGTAACAATCATGGTTTAATGTGGCGGCCGCATTATCTGCCATAGCGGTTGAGGCCGCTGCGCTATTTGGAAAATAGTAACGCTACAGTCTAAAACCTAATAGAGACAAGCAATTTTAATTTATATCATTGTATTTTCTATTTCTCATCCTCAATAGACTTTCCTATGGTTGTATCTACCCTCCCTTTATATGGTTTCAAATCACTGAAAAAACACAAGATTGGTTGCTACCCAAAATTCGAAAGTTTTATAATACTTAAAAAATTCACACTGCTACGCCGCTACGTATCGCCCACTACGTAGCGCTTTAGCCTCTGACCATTATGCCCACCACAACTGCTATTTTTATCCTTGGTAACAACAGAATTACATAGTTGCCTCAGCATTTTCTTTTCTTTTCTTTCCTTTTCTTTTTGTCGGTAGCATTTTCCTTTATTTTGGTAGATTTCCTAACTAAAGAATTTTGAAAAGATGCTAAGAGGTTGTTGAAAGGAGAGAGGTGCATTTTCGAGCAATGGCTAGAAAGGTAATTTTATCTAGTAAACTATACAAAATTAACGGTTGCACCATCTGCAAACCAAATAAATAAAAAAATCAATAAGAAAATTTCTTACCTTTTGATAGTCAAGCATTCAAGGATTACATTCTACTATTATGCAGCAAAAAGGTTTTATGTTGAGAAAGAGTATATTTGAGTGCACACTGCACAACCGCGAGTGTGTGTGAGAGAGAGAGAGAGAGAGAGAGAGAGAGATTTGACAGACAAAATGTGAAGGATGTGTTCTGCTTAGTTATGTATTTTGTGATGGACAAGAATTAGGAACTGTTCAAAATTGAAAAGTCAAAATTATAGACGATTTTTCTTCCTATTCAAAAGAGGACTTCACCATGGGTCCCACCTGTTGATCTTTTGGACAGTTGAAAATGAATGTCGTCCTCAAAGTTGTCACCAAAGAGGACGGCATTTATTTTGAATGGTTCAAATTCTCAATAGGCAGGCCCACAATGGAATTCCACACATCCCACTCATGGGAAGCGTGCGGGAGACACTCAGGAGATCTGAACTTTTACATGGAAACCCACCCATTTTATTTTCAAAATATCTATTAATAATAACTTGGCCATATAACAATAAAAACTTTAAAACTAGGGATTTTTAAAGGAGAAAAAACCCTTAAATCCTTCAAAGATGGCAGAGGGCCCAACCCAAAGTTTTTATATTGACGCTTCAGGGCCTCCCGCCAATTTCTCCTTGTTTTTTTTTCTGGTTTGTGCCCAAATCCCCCCGATATCGCTGGATGTTGGGATATATCCCACGATATCGTGGTATGTCAGATGTCCTAGCATACAGTCCTCCCTTCTTCTCCTTCCCATCATACAGATTCTTGGGCATGATCAAGAGAAAAAAATGGCAGAATTTGTCTCACCAAGAAAGGGATAGGAGAGTCGGCATTAAACTTGTAGATGGTAGGAAATCCACTCCTTCTCATGTCCGAACGACCAAACGACAAATGATACGGTCAAAAATATCAAGGATCCACTGATGTCGAGTAAATGATGTGTCAATTAAAGTAGTATATTATTATTATTATTATTATTTAATGAGACAGTTGTATATTCTTCTTTTTTTAAATAATTAAGAATAAAATGAAATGCCTTCTCCTTTCACTTTCATTCTTGTAGCAATTAGCAGCACTTTTTGGTATATCTCTTTTGTACTGTTAAATCTTTTCTTAACATTCAAAAAAAGAAAAAAAAAATAGCAGCAGTTCTAAAGAAAAATAAAAGTAGGTGACAACCAGTTGAATCGGGGTTTAGCCTGGTTGTACGATAGTCTAAAAGACTAAAACCTCATTTGGACTCATCCTAGTTTGGCCAAATCAAATTCAGCTTAGTAGATTGGATTTAACCAGAATCAATAGTGTAGGCGGCAAAAACACGATACCTACTTAGATTGAGATGAACTTTGTAGATCAAGGAAGACTGAACGCCGAGAACCTGAAAAGGAAAGGAAAAAGGCTTGGGTAAGCGCCCCTGGCTGCCGTGAGACAAAGGCGCTTCAATGCCTGAGTTAGTTCTGAGAAAACCAAGCAGGAGGAGGAAGAGGAGAATGAGAGAGAGTATGTTGTGTATTGCGAGTTGCGTATCGCGTACCTCCATGGGGCTGATCCCATGTGTATATGAAGGAGATTCTTCGTTCATTCTCTGTGAGTGGGGGTAGGTGGGTAAGGTCCCATCAGCCTTACCCTAACATTCGGCGGTAGGTAAAAAGGGCGCATCCCATCAGTAACTTTCCATGCTTTTGGTCAGTTGATGTGAAGGGATGATAAAGCCGACTTCTTATCTCCATAAATGAGCACCCGTCTGTCAGGGCTCGCCCGTGCTTTTGGTGGGTGTGATGGCCCACTCTTTGCCTTCGTACTTTTACCGGGACCAGGAACGGTCTGGCTGAGCTGGTACTCTGCTGGCACACATGCTGAGCTGCCGAGATGCGCCCTATCGAGCTGGCACTCTGAACAGAGCTGCCAAGCTGCCCCCGTCGAGCTGACACTCCGAACAGAGCTGCCGAGTTGATACACCGAGCTGGTACTCTTTAACCGAGCTGCTGAATTGCCAAGCCTTCTGAGCTGACGCTTCTTATCGAGCCGCCGAGCTGCTGGCTCTGATTACCAAGATCGAGGTGAAGGGTCGGTGGATTACCGTGGTCCTCACTTAATCTCGTCCTTACGATATTTTACCCACACAATTGCCCCATAGCTTTTGACCTTTGAAAGTCTTCGAACTTGTAGAGGTTGGAAGCTAAGTGACTGCTTAGCTGGTGCCTCTACCGAGCTGGAGAGATGGTTGCCGAGCCAGTGACGGCCGCAGTCCCCAGCTCGAAGGCAGCAACAGCCGCGATCTCCACCGGGCGTCTGGTACAGTCTGGTGACCGGGCTTCAATTCCACTGACAGACCTAGAACCCGCCGGGACTGTGGTAGCCAAGGCCGAGCCTTCGCGGCGGAGGAAGAGACTCGTAGCATCCTCCAGCACATCTGCGAGGTCGGCATCTTTCGGCTCAGGGTCTTCCAGCTCGAGAGAAGAGGAAGAGGAAAAGATGTTGCGCCACCGACGCCAACGCTTCGTAGCGGAGGACCTGTCAACCATGACTTTCGAGGACCTTAGGGGTGAGGCTCTGGATGCCCTCTAGCTTGCTGGTGTCACCCCGGCTTCGACGCCTCCTGCCACTGCCGCAGCTGCAGAGGCCCCTCCTGCCGCCGTGGCCGCGGTTGGCCCTTCTGCTCCTCCCCTTGCTGCCACTGTAACCGAGGCCCCTTCTGTGGTCGTGGCCCAGGTCGGCTCCGCTGCCGTCGAGATAGAGGACTCGCCCTTGGGTTACCCTCCAAGAGTAGGTCGGGAGCGGTCTGCCGAGACTACGGAGGAGCGCAGGGTTGGGAAGAGGCCGAGGTTCGAGGCTCCACCAGGCCCTTCCGCTAAGGAGACTCTCCCGCCCCCTCCGCTGATCCCATGGATTCCAGATATCGAGGGCGCACTAGGGAGGCCGCTAGCCTTGACGGACCGTGCTGGTGGCAGCCCCTACGTGGTGGCCGCGCTGGGGCGAGTCTGCGCCCTCCCACTGGACATGGCGAAGTGGGCGTCCATGGACAACGAGTCGCTGCTTCTCTCGTCCATGCGATCGTTGGTGCAAGTAATGCTTCTAACATTTCTTTCATGCTTTTACTTCGATGTTTATCTTCTGATTCTTATTTCTGTTCTACATCCGATGCAAAAGTGCCAAATTGGCATGGAAAGGATGGAGGCAACCGAAGCCAGGGCGGCTGGCTGGGTGGCTGAAAGGGAGGACCTGCAGGCTGAGAGGGAAAGACTGCAGAAGGCCCTAGAAGCGAAGGATGAGCTGCTAAGGGAGGAGGTGAGCAAGAACGCCAGTCTTGCTGTCAACCTCGAGCTGACTCGAGCCGAGGTGGCGTGTTTGAGGGAGGAAGCGGCCCAAAACGCCCACCTTTCTGCTGACCTCGACGGCGCCCGGGCCGCACTGGTGCGGATGGAGAAGGATCTGCTGTCAAGTCGAGGGCTGAGCAAACGGGTACTCGCTGAAAGGAATGAGGCTAGGGGACAGCTGGAGGTTGCCCTGACGGAGAAGGCGGCCGAGCTCGAGTCTGCACTGGCAACGCAGAAAACCGAGCTCGAGGAGAAGTATGCGGCCGAGCTTAAAGCCATCATGGAGGAGGAGGTGTAGCAGCTGGCTGCGAACTACAAGGCGCAGCTGCCAAGGATCCGGGACCGAGGCTGGGAGATCGAATGGAAGGCGGCCTTGAGGAAGGCCGGGGTTCCTGGGGATAACCCTATATTCCCGAGCCCGCCCAAGTTTCCCAGCTCGAATTTCGATCTTCGTGCCATCATTTCCTCGCCTCCAGTCTCTGGTCCATCTCCCCAAGCTCCTCTAGTGGCGAGCGCCGAAGCCCGCTCTATCGTGCCCTCGAAAGCTCTTCCAACGGCGGTGGTAGCACCTGAAGCCCTCCAGGCCCCTCCCGAAGCCACTCCAGAGGCCCCCGTTCCCGAAGCCCGCGCAGTCGTCTCTGAAGCCACCTCGGCCGCTCTCGAAACCAGTGCGGTCGTGACCGAGGCTCCTCCTGAAATTGACTGCAACGTGGAAGCGGTAGTCCTCTAAGTCTCCTTTGCATTTTTTCTTTTCTTTAATTGTATCCCTCCTATCTGCTTGTAAGTAAGATTTTTGCTAATGAAACAACAACTTTTTTGCACTCTTTGGCTTCTCTTCCACTTTCTTTTTCCTATTTGTGATGAAATGGGTGCATTGACGACGTTTACTTTGTTATGCTTTCATCGCCAAGTAGTTGGTCCCGGCAACCAAACTCCTCGTAAGCATTAAAATTGGACGTCTGCCCTTATCCGAGCTTGGTTCATGAACTGTGGTCCCAATCTGCACCCACAACCATTGAGAGCGGAGACTGCCAGTTTTGACTTGACGAAGGAATCCTACTTGGTTTAACAACCCGAGGTGTCCCTACGCGCCGAGGTCAGTGCCTTCGATATTTTTGGCTTTACCGCCGTAGCTGGTGCTGGCACCGAGCAAATGACGGTTGGCACACTGACCGAGCTGCCGAGTCGGGGTTGCCGCTGTCACCGAACCCTGATGCTTGTGGCTGTGGCATCGAAACTGGAGCTGGCACCGAGCTAAGGACGGTTGACACTCTGAACAGAACTGTCGAGCCTGAGGGTGGTGCTTTCACCGGACCCTGGTGCTTGTGGATGTGCCGTCGAAGCTGGTGCTGGCACCGAGCTAAGGATGGTTGGCACTCTGAACAGAGCTGCCGAGCCGGGGGGTCGTGCTTTCACCGGACCCTGATGCTTGTGGCTGTGTCGTCGAAGCAAGTGCTAGAACCGAGCTAAGGACGGTTGGCACTCTGAACAGAGCTGCCGAGCCTGGGGGTGGTGCTTTCACCAGACCGTGATGCTTCTGGCTGTGCCGTCGAAGCTGGTGCTGGCACCGAGCTAAGGACGGTTGGCACTCTGAACATGAGCTGTCGAGCCGGGGGGTGGTGCTGTCACCGGACCCTGATGCTTCTGGCTGTGCCGTCGAAACTGGTGCTGGCACCGAGCTAAGGACAGTTGGCACTCTGAACAGAGCTTCCGAGCCGGGGGGGTGAATATGTCACCGGATCCTGATGCTTCTGGCTGTGCCGTTGAAGCTGGTGCTGGCACCGAGCTAAGGACGCTTGGCAGTCTGAACAGAGCTGCAGAGCCGGGGGATGGTGCTGTCACTGAACCCTGATCTTTTGGCTGTGCCGTCGAAGCTGGTGCTGGCACCGAGCTAAGGACGGTTGGCACTCTGAACAGAGCTGCCGAGCCGGGGGGTGGTGCTGTCACCAGACCCTGATGCTTCTGGTTGTGTCGTCGAAGCTGGTGCTGGCACCGAGCTACGGACGGTTGGCACTCTGAACAGAGTTGCCGAGCCGGGGGGTGGTGCCGTCACCGGACCTTGATGCTTGTGGCTGTGCCGTTGAAGCTGGTGCTGGTACCGAGCTAAGGACGGTTGGCACTCTGAAAAGAGCTGCCGAGTTGGGGGGTGGTGCTGTCACCGGACCCTGATGCTTCTGGCTGTGCCGTCGAAGCTGGTTCTGGCACCGAGGTAAGGACGGTTGGCACTCTGAACAGAGCTGCCGAGCCTGGGGGTGGTGCTTTCATCGGACCCTGATGCTTCTGGCTGTGCCGTCGAAGCCGGTGCTGGTACCGAGCCAAGGACGCTTGGCACTCTGAACAGAGCTTCCGAGCCGGGGGGTGGTGCTGTCACCGGACCCTAATGCTTCTTTGGCCCTTCAGCCCTTCATGCGCATAGCCGCTGCTGGGGTCTTCTTCTCTGTGAACCCGATCACACCTCTTATTATTGAGGACGTACTCCACGGCTCGCCCGTGGGTCGGAGCTTGGCCTTGCTTGGGTAGAGGACCCAAAGCACTCGGAGCCCTTTTATCCCGGAGCTGCCGTTTGAGCCTCCGGATTAGCTCTTCTTGCTCCTGGATGAGGAGGTTTTGGGCCAGGACAGCATCCTGGAGAGGATCTTCATGGTCGTCGGGGTTGGCCCGATGATGAGACTTTGCCCGCACGAACTTCTCACCTGGTTGGGTGACAGATTTGTCACCTTGCCTGGTGTGCTCTTTGTCGTGGCGGGGCTGCTTTGGAGGTGGAGCATCGTGAAGAGAAGGCATTGTCAGCCCTCTTGACTGCGATACCGACTGGACCATGAGGGACCTTTCTCCTGACCTCCTCTGTCGAGGGGGTGGATCTTGCCCCAGCACAAGCTGCATGGATGGGCCCTTGCCCTTGGAGGGTCCTTCACCATTTCTGGCTTTTGGAGGCTTGGTGTTTGAAAGCTTTTTGTTCAGTTTCCCACAGACAGCGCCAAACTGTAGGTGGTAAAAACACGACACCTACTTAGATTGAGATGAACTTTCTAGATCAGGGAAGACTGAACGCTGAGAACCTGAAAAGGGAAGGAAAAAGGCTTGGGTCAGAGCCCCTAGCTGCCGTGAGCCAAAGGCGCTCCGATCCTTGAGTTAGTTCTGAGAAAACCAAGCTGGAGGAGGAAGAGGAGAATGAGAGAGAGTATGTTGTGTATTGCGAGTTGCGTATCGCGTACCGCCACGAGGCTGATCCCATGTGTATATGAAGGAGATTCTTCGTTCATTCTCTGTGAGTGGGGGTAGGTGGGGTAAGGTCCCATCAGCCTTACCCTAACATTCGGCGGTAGGTAAAAAGGGCGCATCCCATCAGTAACTTTCCATGCTTTTGGTCAGTTGATGTGAAGGGATGATAAAGCCGACTTCTTATCTCCATAAATGAGTGCCCCTGTCTGTCAGGGCTCGCCCGTGCTTTTGGTGGGTGTGATGGCCCACTCTTTGCCTTCGTACTTTTACCGGGACTAGGAATGGTCTGGCTGAGCTGGCACTCTGCTGGCACACATGCCGAGCTGCCGAGATGCCCCTGTCGAGCTGGCACTCTGAACAGAGCTGCCGAGCTGCGCCCGTCGAGCTGACACTCCGAACAGAGCTGCCGAGCTGCCGAGTTGATACACTGAGCTGGCACTCTTTAACCGAGCTGCCAAACTGCCAAGCCTTCTAAGCTGAAGCTTCTTATCGAGTCGCCGAGCTGCTGGCTCTGATTACCGAGACCGAGGTGTAGGGTCGGTAGATTACCGTGGTTCTCACTTAATCTCGTCATTACGGTATTTTACCCACACAAATAGTAACCTTCCAAAGTGACCCTAGTTTCCAAGTTCTTCAACTATGAATTTTAAAGGAAGATTGCACATAAATATATGTCAGAAGGGCCAGACTCAAGCTTCTATAATCATTTGAAATTGTATACGAAATGAATCCTCCCTAGTCCCAAGATGGGAGCTCTAATCATTTCAAAAGCTTCAACTCACCAATCAATACCTCGGTGTCAATGTCCTTATCAGGTGAGCTCTAATACCAAATGGAAGTGCTTCTTCTGAGATTGTATAAACAGTAGTTTTGAGCTTTTGAAAACAATCCAACAGTATTATTCACAAAAAAAATAAAAATCCAACGGTAGCAGGCGGAGGTACGATGGAAAGAATGAGAAGGGGGGAACATATCACAATACTGTGATATTGCATGATATTTGAGAGAGAGAGAGAGAGAGAGAGAGAGAGAGAGAGGCCCTCGACTGTCAATATGAAATGCTTGGGCCCTCCATTGTCTTTGAAGGTTTAACCTTCAAAATATGTATGGTAAAATATCAAATTGCAAGTGGTAGAAAGACTAATGTCAAACAAAGCCAGAAGCTAATTAAGCATGATAACATTCTGAAACCACTGAATACCATGTGCTCCTGACTCTTGAATTTCTACAATCTCTATTTTTACCAAGTATCCTAGTTTAAGGCAGAAATTGCAAATTTCATGTGAACCCAAAAACATATCCCAAGTATGGCTTACAACATGGTTTCGAGCACATTGTTGGTCAAATAGCTAAAGCCTCTACCATAGTTGTCAACTCTGTTCTGTTTAGTCGGAATTGGCAAAAACATTCCAAGATTGCTTTGAAGCGGAACAGATTGCCTCAAGAAAGATTTTGGGCCTACTTCCGGTCCAGTCCAGACCCAATACTGGTCCCATTTTTGGACCAATTCCTGCCAATTCTGAACACAAACGGAAAGCTCCCGAAAGTTTCATGTTGTTATGTTTATTAAGCAGCAAGTTCAAATGTTTCATACTTTCATTCATATATGGTGAAAACTCTAGTCAATTGTAGAGTGTAGTTTAATAATGAAAGTGTGCATTTTTAGTATTATTTTTGCATTCTTTAATTCTAGGTATTCTTTCATCCGCCTTTTAGAAATTGAACGTCAAAATTGATTGAAACACTAGAACATTCCACTACTAGGCCAACCTGGAATAGGGGCTGGAATGGAATTGTCAACTATCGCCTCTAAGTGTCATCCAATAAAATGGTACTTGAAAGATAATCCTAAAAAACTCAAAAACTTAAAATTACAAATATTTAGTTTTTAATCGTTTCAGGAGGTAAAGTGTTTAAGATGTAAAAAAATAAATAAAAAAAATATACAATAAAGGAGAAAACAAAATCTTTTTTTTAAACGGTAAATTTCATTAAGAAAAAGCAAACGGTACAAGAGAAATGTACTGAAAAGCTTACAAAGAACACCCAATAAGGAAAAAAACCAAACAAGACAAACAAATCAGAAGAGGAGCTAATAGGACAGGGCGATTTCCTTCCAATTCAGCAACACTTGGTCCAGCAGAATCCCTTGAAAATTAGGGTTAATAGACACCCAAAGAGCTACAGAAAGCTTTATCTTATCAGTAATCAAATTCACACATGAAGCAATCCCTTTGAAACACCTTGTGTTTCTTTCCTTCTAGATAATCCATAATGAAGCCAAAAATGACAGCTTCCACATTTCTTTTTCCCTAGGCGCCAGAGACGGACAAATCCAAGCTTCAAAAAGATCCGAAAGAGAGTTAGGGAGGACCCAACTACACCCAAACCAACCCAATACCACACTTCATGTCCTATGAGCAAAGCTGCACTTAAGAAAAAGATGATCCATAAACTCCTCATCCTTAAAGACACAAAGGGCAAGCATTCACCACAACCATACCTCTTCTTCTTAAATTATCCAAAGTCAGGACTCTGTTTCGAAGAGCTAACCATCCAAACACCAAAATTCTAGGTGGAGCTTTTAATTTCCATAGCCTTCCCAAAGCAGGAATTGTCCCTACCCTCTCTGACAAAGCAAAGCCATAAAGAAAGAAAAGACTAAAAAACTGTTGCCATGAGAGGGAGTCCAAATTCTTTCATCTTGTCCTCCAAGGTTATAAACTACGCTTAGAAGATTAAGAAGAAGCATCTGACTCTCCTCATTCTCCTTTAGGTTTCTTCTAAAGATAGGGTACCAAATTAAATGGCTTCCAGTCCCAATTCTTTCCAAGTAACTAGAAACTGTAGCTTCCTTGTCCAAGGCACAATTCACCAAATTTGGAAATTGGACTACCAACGGCCGGTCACCAACCCAGTGATCAAGCCAAAACATAACCTTCTCCCCCGAGCCTACCCGATACTTCAAATTTCTTTTAAAGTCTTCTCTCACTTAAGCAATCCCTTTCCAAATGTTTGAACTTCTATAGGAAGCATAGTGGAAATCCCAGCCATCCCTCGAGCCACCGTATTTGGCTAGCAGAATGTCTCTCCACCACCCTTCAGGTTCATTCCCAAGCCTCCAAAGCCACTTGCCTAGCAAGGCTCGATTCATCTCCCTAAGGGCCTTATACCCAATCCACCTTCTAGTTTTGGTTTACAAACTGAAGCCCAACCCACCAGGTGAAACTTCTTTCAAGTACTTCTCTCATGCCAAAGAAAATCCCTTTGGAGCTTCTCTATACGATTGACCACTAAGATTGGACATTTAAATAAAGACATGAAGTACATTGGCAAGTTAGACAAGACTGATTTTATGAGAGCTAACCTTCCTCCAATAGTGAGATAATTGGCTTTCCACGAAGCTAACTTGCTTTCCATCCTGTCTACAATTGGATTCCACAAAGATTTATTAACCGAGCCTTGGCAGAGGAGAAGTCCCAAATAAGAAGATGGAAGGTGACCTACCTTACACCCCAAGATATCCGCATAGTGGGTCGGCAAAGCCTCAACTCTTATCCCAATCAGTTCACTCTTAAAGAAATTGATCTATAAGCCAAACACAGCTTCGAAGCACAATAGGGTAGCTTTCACATTTTGTATCTGATCTTCACTAGCTGCACAAAAGATAAGAGTGTCAACCGCAAACTGCAAAAGAGAAGTAGGAGGGATTTTATCCCACGCCTTGAAGCCACTTATCAAGTCTTTGGAGGCCCCATATTTCTCTTATCACAGTATCATCGATTTCTTTTAACTTCATTTCATGAAATAAAGCCAGCAACTTTGTGCCTCCTCGGCAACGCCTTCACCACCAACCTCCGCATTGAAACCCCCCCACCCCCCGGGCGGGAACATTCCAAGAGACAATCTTCATTTGGCAGTGGAAGAGTCCCCCTGACACCTTCTACCTCCCTTGCTCACCATAGGTTCCTCGACCTCTTTCTCCTTCCCCTTATCATAGTTGATAGAGCAACAAAGATTAGTCAGCTCCCTGGCCCCTTTCCTTTTTTCTAGATAACAAAATCCTAATACATTTTTATTACAGAATCCTAATACATTTTTGTTATAGACTAAATACATGCATCACTCATGGCCAAAACCTATGTAATCCGCGCTATGAGATGGTTCTACCAAGCCCAATGAAACATCATTAGACAAAATCTGGTAGCTTCCCTACTAGAAGGGAAGAAGAGAAACATATAAATTCCTATTCATTCTTTGCTGGGATAGAAAAGCCTTTTCCTTTTTATAAAGTTGAAACAGAATGAAGAGGACTTCCTATGTTCCTTCTATAATAACGCAACCAAAGGTAAGAGAGATGCATGATACATCCATTAAGAGTGAATCCATAGCTGGTGGAGGCCTGAAGAGGTGGATCCATTTATCTTTAATAGAGGCAAAAGAATGGTTTCATAACTCTTCATAGAGGAAAGAAACATGATGTTCAAAAAGGAGAAGTTGAATATTATCTAGAGGGACAATCAGATCTTAAAGGATGCACCAATTGTCAAAACAAAAACTGAGTCACATGGTGACACAGCTTTGTGAGATGAGAAAGCAATTTTAAGCACTGGGCGTACATCTTTTAAGACAAGAATTTGAGAGAAAATGATAATGTAGCAAAAGCATGAAAACATGGCAAGCCGAGAATAGAATGCCGAGTTCTTTCATGACCTAGAGTATACCTTTAAAGAGAGAGAATTTGTTGAATTAAAACAACGTATGGGGTTACAGAGTTCCAGTATTCAAATTACAAAAGCCTATAAAATTCAGAGGCGGGACTCCAGAGCACACTAAAGACGTCAAAAAAAGATAAAACACTATCCTTTCTCCTTTCATTTTTTTCTTCTTTCAATGATATCATTCTAAAAAAAAAAAAAAAAACCACTAACAATAACAATACCATGCCTCTTTCAATTGTTTAAAAGAAGAAAAGAAAATAGAGGATTCTAACAGAAATTACCTTCTCGTTGACACCCCCAATGCATCTAAAAGTCCAGCCACTTTTTGATATAGACACAATTAACTGGAGAGATAAAACCATCAGTGGTGCACTCACTAATCCGCGGACAAACCCCACAAGGAATAGACAACATAATACCGGCCATTGGATTCCTCCTACGCAAGCGAAGGTAACAGAACTTCCCCAAAGGCACTGAAGAGAAAACCCCCTTCCCAGTACTCTTCACCTCGTCAACCTCATTGTCCAAAACCAGTGCTTGCAATATCTTAACGATTTGATGACTAGAAAGTTTGACTTTGAGGATGCCAGACCTGCGGAAGTAATCAAATAGCCCCTCTATCGTGACAACCTCCAGTTTGTCAATATGCTTCAAGCAAAGATCTTTCAATTAATTTATGAACTCTACATCAAGCTTCCCCTCAACATACCATGAACCGCCAATGATTTCCTTAGAGGCTTCGAATTCGACTACCATGTAGTGCTTTCTGTAGTAAACATCGACGACAACCCTTATCAGTTTCTGAATTTCAAGGATTGTAAGTGATTTTTTAACGATAACTGCATTTTCAGTTCATGTTTTCCCATGCCTTCCTTACTTTTGATCAGATTGTACACATCTTGATCAACATCAGAGGGCTTCTGGGAAGCAGCATGTGAGTTAGGGTGGCCTTGTTTGGAAGGTAAATTTAGTGGAGTTTGATCCATGTATAGTATGACACATTCATGAAAAGAAAGAAAGAAACAAATTGAACCTCGAAGAAACTTCACTAATTTAAATAAAACTCCACCGTCATAGTCAAAGCCTTAGAACCCATCACTCTAAGGTCGACTATAATTTTACTCGTTGTCATTCAAGCCTTATCCCATCAATTTTTATACAAATCTTTTTGTAACTTATCCGGCGACTTTGACACCATGAGCTTAGCATATATTGGGGTCCTTATTTCCTTATTTTAAAGATCTTGACCACCATTTTTGTGATAAAATTCTTAGGGTTCAACTTTTAGGCCGGAAGCAATACGAATTGCATCAGGATATTAACTTTCCTTTTACACAGATTCTGTTAACGCTGTGTGAGATGTCGAATTTATTTTTTTTTCCTTTTTTCTTAAATCCATAGGATCCGAACACCTTTTTTGTAACGTCATAGTCCTTTCCTTATTTTTATAGTGTGGTGTGGTCTACTAGTTCCTTATTTCTAGATTTCTTTGACGTGGACAGTATTAAGTCCTGCATTGGATTTAGAGCACCCATGTCTTATTTGTTTTGCTTCTGACCTCTTAGGTGAATCGAATGTATAATGTGAATGAATCCAGTGTTATAATGTATGATATGTCATTTAGAATCATACCATGATTACTTCAAAAAATATTTTCTTATAAAGCGCTTTAAATTATGTTAGAAACGCTTAATTGGGATAGAATGGGGACTTTACTATACCTGGTTAGTGTCTTTGATGCTACACAAGGTGCCAAATGACGTGTCTACACTAACCACAGCTAAAACCTGATTTATCTTATGTGGGTCTCACCTTTACATGATCAAACCCACTCATAACACATGAACCCCTATGCATAAGGGGTAAAACAAGCTTCCACTATTTTTTTCTCCCATCCACTCAAAATGAAAGGCAAGTTAAGAATAGAAAAAAGAAATACAAGGAAAGTCATTTGTCAGTTGTGGCCTTATAGGCCATGATAACCCATATGAGGGGGCAGGAATCTTGACTCATTGTAATTCACACATACACAAAACCCATCTAATCTGAATACCTGATTGCTCACATATCTTGACTAGGGTTATTATGTCCTCCCTCACACCTTTCCATATTCTGAGAGAGGAGGATTTGCTAAATGAGGAAGGGTCAGCATTCTCATAGTTAGATGCACAACAAAAGGTCAAAAGCTACTTGCTTTACATATAACAATCTCATCTTATTAACTACTTTTCTCTGTAAGCAACAATCTCAAAAAAGTTAAAATGGACACAAACATTTGGAAGGATTCGTTTGCATCGACACATCAAACATGCCCTTTGAAGAATTAAAGGTGAATAAATGTACCTCTCATTTAATGGCTGGTGAGATCGTCGGGGGGTGGCCCACCTGTCAACGATGATGATGAATTCGAGCAAGATGGAGATGGGGTTTGGACATTGAAGGCTAAATTGAGAGAGAGAGAGAGAATTAAAAGAATAAGCAATGTGTTAAAAATAAGAAAAGATAGAAAACTGAAAATAAAATAGTTGAATTAAAAGAATACTATGATAAAACAATAAATAACAACACTTTAAAACTTCAAGCAACTGAACTAAAGACTAAACTAGACTATGACACTACACTAAACTCAAGTTTTGACACTATTCTATGCAAACAAGTCCACGGCAACGGCGCCAAAAACTTGGTATGCACTAAGCAACCTAGAAATAAGCTACTAGTATGCACACAATTAAAACTCGCAAGCGCACGAGATCACTATGTAGTGTAGTGAATTGTAAGTACGAGGTCGATCCCACGAAGACTTGTGATAAAATAATGTAAAAAACAACTAAAAATCAGAATATTAAAAGAATAATTAAATGATGACAGATTGAATTAAACTACTAAAAACAGTAAATTAAACTATTAAAAGCTAAATGGAAAAAAATCTAAAACACACAACTAGTATTAAAATTGAAAAATAATAATAATGAATGAACGAGGGTTTCATCTACTCCCCTAACCAACCCTATGCATGTCCCTTATTACCCTTTAATCAAAAACCAAAATTATTAGTAACATCTATCAACCTAGACCATGGCATATGCGTCTAGATTACTATTCCCCTAAACCTAATTCATGAGTGGCATACTACATGAATTGTTCATTATGATGCAAAAACTAAGCATGGCATATGTCCTAGTCAAAACACACATAATGCATAAAAACAATGGGAATGATAAATGCATGAGTGTAAGCATGGCATTTACTTAGATTATTCATGGTTCTAAACCCTAGATGCTTAACATCAAGATCAATCAAAATTAAGTTAGCTACTCTTAAAATTAATTGAACATGGCATGGTTGGCATGGCATATACACAACTCATCAATTGAAAACGTGGTTTAGAATCTCAACTAATAAAACTAAAATTTGAATTACAAGATGCCAAAAGAGACTACATAGAACTAGGCTAGGGTTTCAACTACACCCTAGCCCTCAAAAGTTTAGCTACTCATGTCTAGAATTGAAAACAAAATAGAAAATAGAGTCATAAGAAAAAAACTGAATATTAAAGAAGAAGAAAAAGTTGTCCAGCAGCTTTTTCTCCTTTTCCTCGCTCCAAAAGCTCTCCAAGATGCTCCAAAGAATGCTCCAAAGGTGGCTGTACAGCAGCTAGGGGTTTTGGGATGATGATGGATGGTTTTTGTGATGATAGGGTGCTGAAATAGTGGCTGGTATTCTTATGGACGTGGCTAGGGTTTTTTATGGGACATATATGCTGGATGACCACCTCTTCTTGTCCTTTTATAAGTCTTGCAACAGCCCCTTTTAGCAAGTAGTTCTCTTGTGGAAATAGATCTCCAACTTTTTTTACAAGTAGGCTTCTTAATTAGAATGAAATAGGAGTCTTCTTTCTTAATAACAAGACTTCCTAAATCTGATCTTACTTGTATTTTATAGAAAGTTCTTCACATGGACCCACAATTCTGAGATTAATTGCAAGAGATTAAATCTGAACCTTTTATAATAAAGGTGGGCCCATATGGTGCATGTACAATGATTGTGGGACCCCCTTCTTGAACTTCTAACTTGGCTTGGACTCTTCCTTTAAACTTTTCTTATTTTTCTCCTTTTTCTTCTACATTCTTGAGCTCCACTTGTACTTGAAGAAGACTTTCTAATTTCTGAAATTTCACTTTTGCAATGGCTGTGGGCCCCCTTCTTGGCGTATAACCCTAGATTGGGTTTCTTCTTTCTTTTACTTTTCTTCTTTGATTAGAATTGTAAGTTGTCCAAAGAATTAGAAAGTAGTCTTGAAATCTGAAATAACTTGGATGGGACCCACCTTGGCCCTACTTGATGATTTACGCCCATCACTCTTCATGAAATCTTCTCTTTTTTCTCCGTTTTACCTTTGCATACAAATTAACAAAGAATATGTAAAATCAAATAAAATAAACATGATTAGCATAAGATAAATCAAATATTAGGGCTTAGATTGTAAACAATTAAGCACTTATCACATGTCTCACCAACATTAGGACAATCTAGTTTTCGCAAAACTGTGCAATGGGTTGCACAATCTTTCTATTGGTCTGGATGGCGCAATGATATCAAGTAGGTCCAAGAGTGTGATGTTTGCCGGCGTTTGAAGAATGAGAATGTGCCTTTACCCAGATTGCTATCCCTGATAAGTCCACAAAATTAACACATAAAGTCATCATTTAATGAATATTAGTGGACTTAATTAGGTCCATTCACATTCAAATGCATAAAATCTCATGATTTCGTGCATTTGTGCATGAAATTCAAAATTAGGTCAAAATGAGTTAAAATTGGTTCAATTGCATGATTTTCATGAAATTAAGGTTTTGAGCCACTAGATCATCCCACCAATTCGATTTTTTCTTTTATTTTCAAACATGCATTAATCTCTTGCATCATGTTTAAATTAAGCACATTCAAAATTAGATCGGTCCCATGCATGACATTCAATTGTCTTACACAATTAATTAATTGCATTATTCTCTTTGTTTTGTAGGAGAGTATCACATAGGGGGCCCACACTTTGGAAGAAATTAAGAGAAGAGAGAAAGAAGAAAAGAAAAATAAAAAGTGTAGGGACCACCCCACCCTTGGGTGTGAATCCCTGTGCACGCCCAGGGGGGTCCCACTCGGCCCTTGGACGTCCCACACTTAGGCACAAAGAGAGTTTTCTCTCTCTCATTCCATTTAAATTTTCTAGAAAATTTATCCTTTGGCAAGCAATAAGATATTTTTGAGAAGTCCAAGATAAGGTGAAGTGTTCAAAACAGGTTCTCTCTCTAGCCAAGACTGTTTGAAATTCAAATTATTGCTTAAGGATCAAGCCAAGAAGGAAGAGTCCAAGTAGGAGACAATTCTTTCACAAAAGAGAGTCCAAAAATTATAAAAGGGGAGCCAAACACCCTATGGGACGTCCCATACCCATCCCTCTCTCCTCCCACACGTCCAGTCTCTCCCTCCCTCTCCTCCACGCCATCCTCTCTTCCACCTCCATTTTTCTAGTTAGTGTTGACTAAGATGATTCAAGAAATAATGTATTTCACGCAGTGAATGCTCATTTGACTTGATGTTTCATGTAACTAGAGTAGTAGGTGAGTCTATTTAATTTTCAAATTTCAAACTCTTGTTCGTGTAATCTTAGAGATGCTCAAGGAATAAATTAATATTTGTGAGTTGCATTAATTGATTTTAATGGATCAACACAACGTGTTTGCATGGGGTGACAGACTATGTTTGGTGTTGTGTTTCTAATTTGATTTCTTGGCCCTAAGCATGGAGTTTGAATATTAGAAATTGGAAATCTAAATCTCATATTTTATTTTTATTTTCTCTTATTTTTCTATCTTTACTTTCTTGATGGTCTAATGATTTTTCTGTTTAGCAGTCTTTAGCATTAGCATAGTCTAGCATTTTTTAGATTTGGTCTTTTATTCAAGATTGTAATTTTTATGGGACGTAATTAATTTTTAATTTCAGACTTTTTTAGTAGATTAATTGATGTATATATAGGTTCTATTTAGGCTAGTTTTAGTTTTATTAGGATATGATCAAGTAAATAACTCCATGTGGATACGATCCTGACTCACTGGGTAAAACTACAATATTGATGGACTTGCACTTGGGGAGCCACTTTCCATTCCTAATAAAGTTTGGCGCCATATATCCCTTGATTTCATAGAGGGTTGCTTATTTCCTTCCCAAATCAGTCATTTTGGTACTGGTAGATCGTCTCAGCAAGTATTGTCATTTTTTTTTCCATTGCCCATCCTTAGACGGCCCGGACAATGGCCAAATCATTTTTTTGAAAATATCTTCAGATTACATGGCTTACCGGAACTAGTTGTATTCAATTGCGACCCTATGTTCACAAGTATTTTTTTTTTCTTTTTTTTTTTGGAGAGAGCTCTTTAAGTTGCAGGGGATATGCTCCTCTTATCACCCACAATCGGATGGACAGACAAAAGTCTTAAATCAGTGTTAAGAAAACTATTTGAGGTGCTATGCTTCTGAGCACCCTAAGTCTTGGGTACGGTAGATTCCCTTAGCTGAGTGGTGTTACAACACCACGTCCCATACAGCCACCAAAACCACACCCCCTTATGAAATTGTCTATGGAATAACACCACCTACATTGATTTCTTATGTACCAGGTACCACTATGGTTCAAGCCGTAGAAGACGGAGTGGGGAACTGCAAAATAAGTACTTCCATTATTAAAACGCAATCTTCAACAGGCCAAGAAAGTATAAAGTTGAATGTAGACAAGCACATGTCCGACCGGGAATTTGAAGTGGGTGATTGGGTCTATCTTCGGCCCCAGCCATATCTGTAAAGTTCTATGGTAGCAAGATGGTCTCAGAAATGGCAGTAAAAATACTATGGACCATTTTAGGTGTTGTAGAAAATAGGACATGTAGCTTATAAATTGAATTTGCAAGTAAATAGTAAAATACACCTAGTTTTTCATGTTTCCAAGTTAAAGAAAAAGTTGGGTTAGGCAATTCAATCCTATCCTTCTCTTCCACCTTTGTAAGATCATGGTTCACTACAACCATATCTTGACTCTATTTTGGCACGATGGCTTATTAAGCATGGCAATGTGGCAGACGTTGAAGTGCTCATCAAGTGGACGGGATCTCTAGATCCAGGGGCGGAACTAGAGGCTGCCAGTGGTGGATGAAACCACCACACCCCCCCCCCCCCCCCCCCCCCAACCCACAAAAAATAATAATAAAAATATATATATATATTTATGAAATCTAAGTTTGTAAATCATTGATTCCAAAAGTAGCGTTATACAATCTCAAATGATTTGTGAGAAAAAAATAGAATGAAGGAAGATAGAGGAAAGAAACAAAAAGGAAAGGGAGGAGTTAAACGAAAAGGAATATTCTAAATGTTATCGAGTGGTTAATTACATAAATAGGAATTCATTCTCCAGGCCATTTACTCAATAAATCATAAACGAAAATCTAATGATTTCTACTGTATGTTAGATTATCCAAGAGTTGTACACATGCCGTCTCCGAGTAGCAGATCTAGGATACCCTCATCTTGGATTTTGCAGAAACTTGAAAATTAGAGGCCGTAACATGTTTGTTAAAGAAAAACATAACCATCTTACAATTTTCTTACTTTAGTTATTTACACTTAGTGAATATAATCGTGCACAGTACAGTATTAATCTTTTCAATCATTGAAGCTCACATATAAAATCTAAATCACTCAAAATTATTTTCTCCTCGTGTTCTTTTATTACATAAATATCTAATCTAAATTGAGTTATATGCACCGCGAATTAAAAAAATTAGTTACTTTCTTATGTTTTAGTTATAATTATACCTATGTCAGAATAAATATGATTGGAGCAAAGCCTTTTTAGATGATAAAAAAAAAACTAGTGGACCATGTTTCTGAACAATTTAGAATTTAAATATGAGTCTCTTTCATTGATATTTATCAATGAGCATACTTAGGTGTTCCAAAAAAATTTCAAATATTATTGTGAGATTTCGATGCAAACTATGACTCATCACGGCGGGATCCACGAAATTTGAGGGGAAGGGTTCTACATTTCTCAACGGTCTAGATGATCGGTGCTCACATGAAGCCTATAGCGTAGTAAAAGCTTTGGTACTTTGCCCCCCACAACAAAAAATTTTTGGTTCCGCCTCTGTCTAGATGTTGAAGTTACTTTGGAACGGTGCAGGATGATTACAACAAAGTACCCAGATGTAAAGTTTGAAGACAAGGTTGTTTCTAGGGGGAAGAATTGATACACGTACATTTTTTCTTCCTCCATGCAACATGGGTTGATGGGTTGGTTGGGTCATAAATAAGTTTGAGTCCATTTGAAGTAGTTTCATTTGGTTGTTATTATGAATTGATTTCTTAATGTATGAGTCATCCCATGAATATGGAGCACGTTGTGTTGTTTGTTGTGATCGAGTCGGTCCTTAGGAATGTAATGTTGCCTGCAACGTTAGAGCCCGCAGTCCGTAGGGAAGTCTATATATTTATGAACAACCAGCAGTAAGAGGAGATAAGTGAATTATCCAACAAAAATTACTTTTTTCTTTATTATCTTGCTACCCTCTTGAGCAGTGTTGACCATCTCAGCACCATAGCTTGAGAAAGGCGAAAAGCTCGTATTAATAATATGCATTGGCTTTTATCAATGATATATATATATATATATTGGAATATCTATTGTATCAGTGTGGCTTTGTACATCTAAATTAAGGGCCCATCTATGTGGACTCCTGTGATAGAGAAATTTGAAAGAAGTTGTCTAACTAGAAGAGCCATTAGCTCTTGTATGGGGAAGGATTGCTTTGATTAAAGCCACTCTTTACAACTTGCCTGTGTAGTAAATGTCTCTTTTCAAAATGTCAAAGGCGGTGATTGAAAATTTAGACCGTTTAAGAACGGATTTCTTATGGAAAGGCCAAAGCAATAAAAAGAAAATGCATCTTGTAAGATGGAGTGAAGTAGTGAAACCGATCAAGAGGGGTGGGATTTGGGCCTTGGTGATCTTGGGCTAAAGAATTTGGCTCTTTTAGTTAAATGGTGGTGGAGGTAAATGGTGGTGGAGGTTTGGTGAAGAGAGAGATGCCCTATGGAGGAAAGTCATTGTGTCAAAATATGGTGAGGATTCTTGGGAGTCCTTCTAAAGTTCCTTTGTATCACGTCTCTGGGTTGTGGAGAGTCATTTCTAGTTTGGGGGACGAGTCTGGTGAGAGGGGTAAAGTCCTTAACAAAGGGGTGCACTTCAATGTGGGGGAGGGGAGTTGTGTCCGATTTTGGCCAGACGATTGGTTGGGTGGGGGGTCTTTTGTGTCATTTATTTGTTAGACTCTTTCGTGTGGCATCTAATAAAGAGTCTTCTATTAAAGATTGTTACATTTTGGAGGGGAACAATGTGTCTTGGTCTGTGTTGTTCGAGAGTTTTGCGTTCGTCTGAGTTGTCTCAATATGAGTCCTTGTTGAGTTTTCTTTCTAACACTTTTATTTGCAGAGATGAGCCAGACGTTCGCATTTCTAAGCCTCATCCCTTTGGTAAGTTTTCTCCAAAGTTTTGTTATAAGGCTTTAGACTCTTTGATGGAGGCTCAAGCTATTTTTTTGCAGGTTTGGCTTGGCTTGGTTTGGTGCCTCCTAGAGTAGAGGCGTTTTTGTTGGCTGGCAATTTCTGGTGAAGTGACTATGGTTGATAGCCTTCGAAGGATAGGAATGATGTCAGATAATTTGTTAGGCTACTGCCCTTTGTGTTGGAAGGATGGTGAGTCGATTAATCATGCCTTCTTGCATTGTGACTATGTGACCTATCTTTGGAGTCATTTCTTGAGGAGGTGTGGTCTTCTTTGGTGCCTCCCATACTCCTTATGTCAATTGGTGGAAGAGTGAAGGGTTAGTCCTTTTCATGGTTGTGGCTTACTTTTATGGAGGATCATTCCTTTTGCAATTTTGTGGTCTCTTTGGAAGGAAAGAAATGACAAAATTTTTTAGAGATCTCCTTCCACACCAGAAGATATTGTTTTGCTTGTGGAAGTTAGAGTAGCAGAATGGGCTCTTTTAAGAAAGGAATTTATTAAAATGAATTTAGATCGTATTCTTCAGAATTGGGAAGCTTGTATGTCATGTGGTTCGTCCAAGGATAGGAAAGTGGTGTGTTGGCATCCTTCTCCATCGGGTTGGTTAAAATTTAATCTTGATGGTGCGGCTAAAGGCAAGCCCGAGCTAGCGGGCGTTGGTGGAGTTCTTAGGAACGATAAGGGTGAAATGTTGTTTATGTTCTCTAAGAAAGTTGGTATAAAAGAATCTAATGAAGTGGAAGTGCTTGCCATCTTAGAAGCTTTAAGGATTTTTTCTTTTACTTTTAAGGAAAGCTTAATCGTGGAAAGTGATTCTTCGAATGCTATTAGGTGGGTGTCTAAGGTGGAGAGGGGTCCTGGAGATTTCAATAGTATCTCAATGAGATTAATTAAGGCTTTATCTTCTTCGATTAAGGTTTCATTCTCTCATATTTGTCAGTCAGCAAATGGTATGGCAGACTCTCTAGCCAAACAAGAGGTGCATAGAGTTGTTCCGCTTGTGGCCTCTATTGCTTAATTTCTTTTTTTGTTTGTTTTTTGTGTTGGTATAAGGCTTTTGTACCAACTCCCTCTTTTGTTTCTACTTTTAGCTGGAAATTTTTTTGTATTGTTGCTTTATCCTTAATTTAATTTACCATTACCAATAAAAAAAATTTTAAGGTCCCATCATTTGAGTACTTTGGATCCATGTAAAAGGGACTCTCATAAAAATGGTTGGCTCTAAAACTTTGCACATTTTTCCAATGCTAAGGACCATGCAATCTAAACCACCTATATCTAATTTGAGTGAACTCTAATTTAAATAATCGAAACTTATTAAGCTATATCCATTTTACTAGCAAGGTAATTTTCTCTTGCGTACATTCCCTTATATAGATAAGCAATGTTGTCATGGTTGACACCATGAAATTCAGGGCATGGGACCCTGCGTACCTTAACCACGAGAGAGGGACGTTAGGAGAAATTCTTGCTTTACTAGTGTATACTCGGAAAGTATCTATACCCTGTATGGAACTCCATAAATTGAATTCAGCTCACATGCACACTTTTATCAAACACAAAAGAATTAAGGGAAAGGAAAAAGAGAAAAAAAAAAATCAAACATACACAAATATAGGTATCATAGGTCCAACTTCGCCAAATACAAACACACAAGGGACTATACGCCAAATACAAACACAAAGGGACAACATGCAGCAAGGAAACCGGGACGTGACACCAATCTGCGACAACACACACATACTAGACACAACTCACAAGTCCCTCAGACAAGGACAAAACTAATCCATATTAATTAACTCTGGCCAGGGTTATTGAAGATTGCACTCAGCTCGTCCATACCAAAATCACTGCCTTGATCCCTGTTGCTGTTTTGATAGGGGCCCATATAAATACCACTGGTTGAGCTCGTGTTGTTGGATGTACCATCCTGTGGAGTGTACCAATGGATTTGATCCTGATTCATATGTTCTCCGGTCAGGTGTGGGTAAGTTGGAGGATTAAAAAGGCAATCCGGTTGAGTTGCACCGCTGGGCCACATACTTGAATCCGGTGAAAATGAGTGACAAATTTGAGCTGCTCCTACATCAGATGCCACAAGATCATTCGGCAAGGGTGGGAATTGTTGGGAGTTGTAATCCATGCCATCCGGTGGAGGGTTCCAAGGTTGGTCCACACCGTAGATTTGATCCGGAGGGTTAGTTTCAGCATAAGAAACCGAATCCGGTTGAGCGTTTGAACACTGGGCTTGATTTTCATATCCTCTTCCACAATCATTTTTCTTCTCAAGTTTGTATAAATGGCACAGAACGTAGCGATCAGCCGTTGGCTACAGAGGAAAACAGAGGGCGTAAGCGTGTATAAAGAATTTGATAAAGTAACATATTGGAAATTTTATAAAGGACAAAGGAGAATAACCTCAAAAACTTGCCAAGAAAATGCACAACTTTTTTGCAATTAGGCCTTTGATATGGGCCAAATAAAAAAGAACTATATATGCAGTCCAGGGGTAATAAAGACTATATAAAAAAATGCAATTGAGACAAAATCAAGTGAAACTCACATGTAAAAAAAAATATACCCAACCCATTATAAAGGAGGGTCACATGACCAAATAAAAGCACTGGGGAACATATATAGTTTAGCTCCTCATGAAGTGAAAACCTTAATTAGCTCCTTATTTTGTAAATTGTAATTCAGCTTCAAAAGAACAGTACTGACCCACACATGAACACAACAGCAATATATAATGGACCCAGTCTAGGAATGAAGAAATGTGCAATAAATGAAAACACACATATATGCATAATTAGAAAGGTTTAAAAAAGATAGAAATAGAAGAAAAAGGAGGATTGTGTCCACTACCATTTCTGTGTCCCTATATTCCGATATGTGCCATTCGGTTGGTCTATTTTTATCCAAATGTAAAACTAAATTCGTCACCCATCCAATGACGTTGTTGTTCACTACCACTTTTCCTTTCTGATCTATATTCTTCCAATAACGTCCATCCTGCAATTTACGGTTCACCTTATTTTTTCCAACCGGCTTCAATTTTGTAAAGCAATAACATTCTGCAAATCATTCGAGTCTCCAGATTTATTAGAAACAAGAAAAGAATCTTAAAAGAGAGAGAAAGAAGTGAACATATATATATATATATATTTATATAGTTTTTCAACTGAACTGGTGCTCCACTCTAGCTTCTAGTCGATCGGGTAGGCGCCCAAATAGATCGTCATATACTTTGAACATAGGATGAACTTCCTTACCTGCATTTTTCTTTATGACAAATATGATCCGGTCTAAATCAGTAGGAGCGAAATAGAAACCAATGAAGAGGTCCGAATTGAGTTCAGGATTCAAGAAAGAGAAAGCGTATTTAGAGTGCGACGCCATACTAGAGAGCTTAGTTTTTTTTTTTTTTTTTGAAGAAAGAGAGCTTAGTGGTTGGAATATATGGATCGGGAGTTTTTTTTTTATAGACCAAGATCGATCGCCACTTCATTGTAAGGGGGAGCAAAGTCTAGAGTGGTGTTCTTATAAAGGAATTTATGTTCCAAACCTCTTGGGTTTGGGCATGTCGTCGGAGCAAATCCCCACTTGGAATGGGTCTGTCCGTGCAAGGGTGCGTATCTAGAGTGGTGTTCTTGTAAAGGAATTTATGTTCCAAACCTCTTGGGTTTGGGCATGTCGTCGGAGCAAAGTCTAGAGTGGTGTTCTTGTAAAGGAATTTATGTTCCAAACCTCTTGGGTTTGGGCATGTCGTCGGAGCAAATCCCCACTTGGAATGGGTCTGTCCGTGCAAGGGTGTGTATCTAGTGGTGTTCTTGTAAAGGAATTTATGTTCCAAACCTCTTGGATTTGGGTCATTTTGGAATGGCTCTGTCCGTGCAAGACTTTTATCACTTGTTTAGGTACATCAATCGCAAACTATATGGGCAGCTTATTTGGGCCGAGCTAGGCTTTCTATCACTTATTTGGGCTTTTCTAAAGTCTGATAAGTTTTGTAGGTAAATTAGTCATTGAACTGCATGAAACTTATTCAGGCCTAGTAATGGTACCTGCGTAGGTGATGGTTCACTAGCATATGCTTACTTAATTCACGTGGGCTTTCTATCAATTGATCCAATCTGGATCCATGTATCAAACAGGCTAAACATTTATTTTTGGGCCTGGCCTTTTAGGGCTCCTACTTTTCTCCTGTGTATCCTCAACTAGAAAGGGCCTCACTCATGCAAGTATAAAACACAGTTGTATCATGTGCTGAGCCTAAAGGATGTAAATTCGGCAGTCAACGTGCCGCAGCCTAACCCAGGCTGCGGGGGGATAGGCCAGGGAAACCCAGGCTGCGGGGGTCTAGGGCAGCGATAAGTGAGCATGTTCATTGCCATTGACTTGGAAATATTGTTGTTTCATGGGCTCGACTAATAAAAAATAATGCCTATAAACTATTACCAACCAGAAGATATGCATTTCATAGCCATTCAATCCCAGTCGTAGCCTCCCTCAAATGGCTATAATAAAAACTTTTTGCTCCCCATCCGTGATTGCAGTTATCCCAACCGTATCAATAAAAGAAATTCGTATAAACCATACACCTTGTGGGCCTGGCCCACTACAACAGCCAATATACAACGCCGGTGTTTGGATGATGTTGGTTCAACTAGAGTTGCAAATGTTGAAATTATTAACGTAAACCAATAATCAGAACCTTGAAATCGATAGTTTACAAAATGAATAGTTCAAACAAAATTTTCTACCCTTGTCTGCGTGATATGAAAGCAATATTTTTATTATTCTTAGGTTCGGGGTGGAACTCGGAATTTTTTTTTGGAGGGCCAAGGTAAAATCTTTCACCTACGTTGTGCTCTCCATGGGAGCACTCATTCAAACCATCTTCAAAAGTGGAACCCTCCCCTTGAATTTCACAAGTACCGATGTGACAACAGTAGCGATCCAAAGAAGCGCACAGTGTTGGAGTGCAAGTGAAAGCCTTCCACCAAAATAAAATAATCTTAAAAAAATTTGCAAATTTTAGTAGTAAAATACACAAAAAAAGATTTTATTGAAATTGTGGTCAGATTTCCGAATCCCTACAAAAAAAAAAACTAAAAATAGAAAAACTTCTTAAAAATAAATTATAATAATTGCAGTCAATAAAAATATTCATTTGTCAACCTAGAAATTCAAGGCCCAAAGCAGCCCATCAATTTCAAGGTGGAACTTTACACGACAAACAATATACCTTATTTACAAATAATCTAAAATCATTTAAGGCTTCGATTCTTGAGAAATTCATGTGGGTTCTTAATAGGCCACTTTCGAAAAATTCAAGGCATTTCAAAATAGCCAAGATCCTTGCAAAATCTCATTCAAATAGGTCTTGGCCCGCTATCATATTGATCACTTAGAAAAGATTGTGACGTCCAAAGTAATATGATAATTTTGTTGATCTCTATCTAATCGTGGGCCATCTTTTATTGGATTGAAATTTTGCTAAGGTTTATTAAAAAAGAGTGGCCAAATACTTTAAGCATCTTAGATCTTCACAAGTAGGCCCCACTAAAGAACCACACAAAATTTTCTTGAGTCCCAATAAAATAAGAAAATTATAAGATGGGCTCCTTAACCGTTCTTCTCCAATAAACATGTTATCACTTACCCTTAACTTTCAAGTTTATGCAAAACCATGAGTTGAGGGTTTGAGTGGGGAGACTTGATCCAAGATCCCATGTCTCCGCTACTCCGATGAGCGTGCTGGACGGTATAAATCATTAGTTCCCATTTATGATTTATTGAATAAAGATTTTTTTTGTATATACCCCCTAGGGTTTCTAATATTTGTAAATAGGCCCATGTGGTTTCAGTATTTATAAATACACCCATGCTTAGGTATTTTAGTACCTTTCACGTCCCAAAATATATCTAAGTTGCCAGTAATGAGCAACCACGGTGAGTTGAATGATGACTTTTTAATGAAAATGACAAGTTTGACCTCACATCCATTAAACACTAGTTATTATTTACAAAAGGCTTTTTTGTATATACCTCCCTGAAGTTTCTAAGATTTCTACATAAGCCCTTGAGGTTTCTAATACTCAGGTGCCCAACCTGATATGGTTGGGAGATTTATAATTCAACTCGGCTTTAGGTTAGCTTTATGTTTGGGATTTTTGTACATCTAGTTTGAATAAGTCTTGAGTTGAGGCAATATGCAACCCATTACACCACTATTATATGCCCTGAGCTGAGACAATACTCAACCTAACTTGCCCATGACACCACTATTAATTGCTTTTAAGAGGAGAGTATCAATTAAATTGATTTAAACTTCTTTTTTTTCAAAACAAAAGGACTTGGTTTCATCAAGGAATTGGTGTGTTGCTGTAAAGGATCAGTTCTCATAAACAAAAGTCCCTGTTGGTTTTTCAGTTCTTCTTTCCGTCTTTGTCAGGGAGATCCCCTGTCTCCTTACCTTATTCATTTTAGTGGAGGAAATCCTCAGCATCAACTTGGAAAGACTCAAACTAGAGGGTACTATTTTACCAATTTCAATAGTTAGCTCCACACCTTGTCACTTGCTTTATGCAGATAACATCTTGGTTTTTCTTAAAGCTCACAAGCCAAGCCTACGGAGGCTTCAGGACCTTCTCAATCTCTATCAGGATTCATCTGGGCAGGATTTTAACCTCCAGAAAAGTCAATTGTTCTAGGGCAACTATAATGCAAGGAGAGCTCATATGGTCGCTGGAATGCTTCAGATTGACCAAGCTACCCTGCCTTCAGTATACCTTGGGATTCCTTTGTTCTTCGGTAGTGCTCGTCACTTTCATTTCCAAAAGGTTCTAGACTCTATTAGATTGAGACTTGCAAGATGGAAGACAAAGTGCCTATCTTTTACAAGCAGATTGATCTTAGTCAAGCATGTCCTCTCTTCTATCCCCCTTTACATTTCTCTAGTTCTTCCCCGTCCTAGAAAGACCTGTTTGCTCATTGAAAGAATGATGAGGAACTTCTTGTGGTTCGCGAATATAGAAAGGCTGAAGTCTAATCTTGTTAGATGGGGGACAATCTGTCTTCCTAGATCAAAGGGAGGTCTAGGTCTGTGTAAGATAAAGGAGTTCAATCAAGCTTATCTTCTCAAATTGGCTTGGTCAACAATCTCAGCTAACTCTCTCTGGGCAATGTGGTTTAGAGAAAGATACTTCAAAGGGAACTAATTTGGCATCCAAGAAATCCTAGGGGAGGGTCCTGTATTTGGAAGAACCTTAGTGCCTTCTCATCCTACATCCAAAGTAACTGCAGATGGGTGATAGGGAATGGAAAATCCATCCTTTTATGGTTTGATAGATGGATTGATTAGGATCCTATTTCCCCGAGGTTCCTTAACTTTCAGTTCTCTGAATTTGACTTGGTTTTTTATATTATAGTTGACAAGTCCTGGCCTATCCCACCTCATCTCCCATCTCAGTTAAAGGATTTTCTGTCTCTCTCTACCGACTTAATGATTATTGGAGGCAGCGCTATCAGGGATCATCCTTTTTGGCAGGGTACTCCCACAGGCATTCTCTCCATTAAGGAAGCTTGGAATTCGTTGAGAACAAGGGCTACTATCACTCCCTAGTCTGGGCTAATATGGAACAAGTTGGTCAACCCTCGTTTGGGCTGTCTTAGTTGGAGACTCATGGATAGGAAAACTCCGACAAAGAGCTGGGCTAAACAAAGGGGCTGGTCTCTTGTCTCAAGATGCTTCAATTGCCTCAACGTTGAGGAATCAAACAGTCGCCTATTCTTCTCTCGTGATTTGGCCATTCAACTATGGAATAGGATTTTGAGTCACAATGGAGTCCATCCTCCTCCTCTCTGCTCTGCTTCAGATATTTGGGCCATATTAGCCAAAGGCAAAGATTTCCTAGGAAGAAAGTGTGCTGCTTCTGTTTTCTTCCATTCCATCTTCATCCTTTGGTCCCTTCGGAATGATGCCAAGCACAACTCTAAGAAGTCAATGCTGGAGAGAGCCAAGTTCATCCTAAAGGATCGTCTAAGAGAGATGGCCAGTCTCTGTGCAGGGCTGCAAGAGAATTAGGTTCAGAATATTATTCTCTCCCTAATGGATTAACTTTTTTGGCCAGCTGGTCTGTGTTGTTCAGGGTTTATTCTTTAAAGGTTCTGTGTATTCTCTCTTTCTGCCTCTATTTTGTTTTGCCTCTTTAGGCAGACTTGTTTTTTATTTCTAGCTGGGCTGAATTAGCCTGCTCTTTTTGTCCTCTTCTGGGGGCTCCCTCTTGTGTAGCTCTTCTCTTCTGCTTAATTCAAAGTTTACCTTTAAGCAAAAAAAATAAAATAAAAATAAAAAACTCTGTGGTTCCGCTATTGGTTGAAGACTGATCTGGCAAAATTTTCTCTCGTAGACGTCCGCACTCTCCAACACTCAAAGTGGTGACTAATTTTTAAGCACACGATTTGGTGTGGACATCCACAAGAGAAAAACTCACGACCAACCTATACATAAATAATCCAACCATGATTTCATGTATAGATATTGTACCCTATATCGTATTTTTGGAAAAGACAATCTGTAATGAGCTTTTTATTATTATTTGTGCTAGATGGGTGGGTGATTGGTACAAGACATGTAAGACAGCCAACCTGTCCAATGATCGATCTCTAAGCAATTGTGTGAAAGGAGAAACCTTTACCACTAGGGTGTAACTTATATGAACTTTTTCTCTTGTCCCCAAGCTATGGTGTTGATATGATCAACATCGCTCAAAAGACCAACAAAGTGATAGTAATCTCACTTGGGAGATTGTACCAAAAAGAGATATTTTATTGGATAATTTCCTTCATTTCCTTTATTGCTTATTGACACTAAATACAGATTCCATGGCTAACTATAGGTAGCAATGTTACATACAACGTTGCATTTCTAGAGGCCTATTCAAAGCAACTAATAGCCCAACGTGTCCCACACTCATGGGATGACTGTTACACACACAAGCCTAATTCAAAATAACAATTGTAAATAACCACTTATTTACATTTAAAAGATGGACTAATTCAAAATGGTTCATCTAAGCCCTCCAGCCCACGTTGCATGGAGGTCATCTAGCCCGCCTACCCACTTGCATAGTGGAAAAAAATAATGTGCATGTATAATTCCAACCCTCTTATATTTATCTTGTCCAAAAGGTAATTAATGCTCGATCCTTGGATCAAACACGTAGGCCACTAATATGGTACTGTAATGACTAAAACACAATCAACAGTTCCTTCACAAGCACAAGCAGGCAAAAGTCTCGCCATTTGAGGTAAACTCACTTATCATTAAATTCCAATAATCCAATTTCCTCCATGCATGGTGGGTAGCACTCATGCTTCCGCATTTTCCACACAATCTGTGTCACGCCCCCAAGAGTGAAACCGGGGTTATGCGTGAGATTAGGGCCAATCAAAACTTTTCCAACATTAATCAAATGCACCCTGGCCCCAATCATGTCCCATAGGATCGAAGTCCGCGGTGAGGTATAAATATTTCATCGGTAAATCACAGCGGAACATCATAATAAACAAATGGTATAATATAACATTTCAGAGTATGCACCTCTTCATTTTCTATAGTTTAAGTTTAGCAAAAGATAACAAAAGCATATTAATTAATGGCTTCTATCAAAACTTAAGCCAAAAGAAGAATAAATACAAACTGACCAAAGTATGAAGGCACTCGTGTGCTGGTCAAGACGACAATACCATCGTCACACAACTCGTACTCACCATTAGGCTAAACTGCCTGAAGCGACGCCTCCACTTTCCCAAAGGTAGGTGTACCCGGTACCTATGCACCAAGTGCAGCATCAGACACGACGGTCGGCAGGTAGATATAAATATAAAACATCAATAGATATGCAGAACGAATCAGGGTAAACGATGGACAAGATCATAAAACATGCATAGCATCCTGATCGTAAGAAGTGCGTAGCATTCGAATCATAATCAATCGAACATAAACATCAAACAAGATAGGCGGTCCACATAAGCTAATCACCACGGGATAGTATCACTGCCTTCCCAACTTGAACCAAGTTGTGGTAGAGAAGATGCACGGGATAATAGCCCGGCCAAGCAAGAGTGGATACATGGGGAACAAGCAAGTTATCATCAAGACATCCCATAAACAAAAGCATCCGATGGTGTACAACCATCACAAGAATCACGATCTGCAGTCGTTCCCATCAAGGTCCTAACACAGTGGTGCCCCAGCTGCGTTGAACGTTACAGCTAAGTGGTGCCTGACACAAGAGTCCTATTCATACCATAGTGAAGGGCTAGGCTTTCTTGCGTTAACAAAATACATTAATCAGAGAGACTACTTTTCCATTATCAAATCAAGCAAGCAAGCCAACTTCAAACCATCAATACCATAAGTAGTCCTCATCAAGCCTTTGCAAATCAAAGCCACCTAGCCTCAACACTTCCATCAAGTATAAAAACAAATGGAACATCAAAAGGGATACTAAGTCCATCATCTAAGTTCTCCATACGATCCCAAACAAAACAAAGTAAACAAGGCTAAGGAACATGTTCGTGACATGTAGATAAAGTACCAAACGGTACAATTCGGAATCATAAGCGATAGACAATCCAAACCTAAGCATAGTGTTATTCCAAAGCATCGTACAATCATACTCAGTCTACGAAAGGAATTAGGGTTCGCGATACCCAACAAACAGTCTTCGTGCATAGATAAAAATGGGGTATCCCGTTGTCCCATACCGTTCAAGATTGAGATAGGTTGAATCCCGATACAACCAGAATAACCGTGAGAAAACGTCGGCTCAAAACATTCTCACGCATAGTCAAATGAGTCATCAAAAGAGGTAGCCAATGTCCCACTTAAGTCCATCCAGTTCTAAGTCAAAGGGGCCCTTAAGAAAGAACCCCAGTTCATCCGGTCGACCTCAAATAGGGTCGGTCGACCTCCTTCATAGCCGGTCGACATTCGGTCGACCCGGTATACAGTCAGTGTTAAAAACACAAATGGGAATTGGCTAAGTTGTAGGCTTCAGGAAGCCTAACTATATACCAGTGTTGCCGGTTGACCGGGTGAACCCACTAGGTCAATCGCGTGGCTTCAGAAAAACAGAATTAAACTTATGTAACCGAACTGAGTTGGGGAGAAACTCCATTTTCATCCACACCTGCAGACAAACAGAAGAATAGGGCCTTGCCCTCTCCACATACATCCAATACCCCGTCTCATCAAGTCCATTCAAACTAACATCCAATCCAACCAATCTAATCATCGAATTAAGAATCCATTTCATTAAACATATAAATCTAATTATCATGTTTTCCAAAATCGAAGACATCAATGAGCATGTGGTCATCTAAATAGTCATCAATCATCAAATCAAAGGAGAGACAAACATATCCAAGCATATATATAAATATCCACTTGCCTTTCGTTGAAAATGCCCAAATCCATAAATCCTAGCTCCAAAGTGCCCAAAATCCAAACCTAAGGGAAATAGTAAAATCAAACTAAATTAAAATACAAAACAAAGATAATGGAAGGCCATATACTATCCTAAGCTACCAAAACACCCAAAGCACATAACCCAAACCTAAGGGGGATAAGAGCTAACCAATTAGATGGGTGGATGGAGTGGTGGCTTGCAAATTGGAGATGGATGGGCTCGCGGGGTCCACGCGAAGATGATGGTGATGATCGATGGTGACGATCGGAGGTTGTGGGGCCCACTTGATTGGTGGCCCACTTGATTAGTGGTGATGGAGGGTTTGGTGGTCCGTTGACAAGGATAAGTAAGAAGACAGAATAAAGAAAGAAAGAAAGAAAGAATGGAGAATAAAGAGAGAGAACAGAGAGAGTGTGAAATGGTGAGATGAGTGAGTGAGATGGGAGATGGGAGATGAGATGAGAGAAAATGAAAGCATGAGGTGGAAGAAAATGAGATGAGAAAGTCAACTCAAAAGTGGAGTGGGTGGGGTTTGTTACTCACGTTGAAAATGAGGTGGGTGGAGGAAGAAAGAAAAGAGAGAAAGAGGTGGGGCGGCAGTGAGGAAAGGAAAAGGGAAACAGAGAAGGGGGAAAGAGAAATAAAGAAAGAAAAATAGAGAAGGGGAAAGAAAACCGTGGGAGAAAGGGACTGCTAGGGAAGAAGAAATGGAGAATGGAAGGGACAAACAGAGAATGGGCTGGGTTTGTGGTGGCCGGCAGTGGTGCAGATGAGGTGAGAACGAGAGAGAGAGATGAGATGAGAGAGTGGAGTAGAGGAGAGAGTGAAGAAGAGAGGGGCTCGGTCATGGTGGTGATGGCGGCGGCGTGCTCGGAGTCCGGCGGCAACAAGGAGCTTGGGAGGGAGAGAGGATGAGAGAGATGAGAGCTGAGAGGGGGGGGGCTGCTGTTGTGTTGGAGTGAATGAGAAGAGAGGGAGATGGGTTCTGTGACCTAAAGGAGAGGTAGAAAAGGAAATGGGCAAAGGGCAAGGGGGTTGCACGTGGATTAAAGGGGTGAGTCTCACTTGGGTTAAGGGTGGGGTGTATGATGGGAGTGAGATGGGGAGGTGGGGTCCACATGAGATAAAGTTGGGGAGGGGTTTGATTTGGAAAATAATAAAATAAGTTTAGAATGGGTTCAGGTCAGGTCAGGTTTTGGGTCGGGTTCGAGGGTCCGGATCGGGATGCAACAGAAGGATAAAGTCCGAGAAATTAGGAAATCTACCCGATGGTGCCAAAATCTCGAAAAGCGGAAAATACTAAAAAGCCCTCGAAACTTTCCAGAAATAGCAACACACACCCCTACTGTACCCAAACGGGCTCGGATCTCAACCCAACTTCGCACGCGCGATCCTACTGATTAATCGGACCTGTTTGGCTTATAAACGAGCTTAATTAGCTATAAGTACAATTAACTAGACTAATTACCACCTTGGAATTTCGGGATGTTACAATCTGAACAGGTCATTGTTGGTTTTCCTACACATATTGGCCTACCCATCTGCATAGTGGATGCTTGTGAGAGAGATGATGTAGATTTCATTGCTAAAATGGTGGTAGGGGACCTTGAGATGCTCATTATTATCTCTGATGAAGTTATTGGGAAGCGTCTTCTCCTCTATTGTTGTTGGCATGAATGGCATTGCAGTTGCAGGGCCCATTGTAATGTTGCTGTTGCAGTCTGCAGATTCTTCATGCGTAATAGTATCTTGGTTAACAATTTGCCATGATGTTCATAGGTCTCCTTCAACTTGACTTGAGACTTCTGTAGGCTACACATTTATTCTACCATTTGAGCTCACTATATAATGTACGTCAACTCAGAAACAAGGGAGAAACAAGGCAATGAAAATAGGGCAATTGACTCCTCATCAAGAGTTAATGAAAATAATCTCTTGGCAACATCATCACCCATTTTGTTGTGGATCTCTAAAGTTTAGGAAGAAAATCAAAAAGAAAAACCTTATTTAAAGAAGCTGGAAGAACGACGGGACAATGAGCAATTAGATACTTCCACATATACCATTATACAAGGCGTATTATGGAGAAAGGGTTGTGAAATCTTGGGACTAGATTCCCCCTTAAGGAAAGTGGTTTTTTTATGAACTACATGTCTCACCAACATCAAGACAATCTGGTTTTCTCAAAATTGTGCAATGGGTGGCACAATCTTTCTATTGGTCTGGATGGCCCAATTAATGATAGCAAGAAGTGGGTTCAGGAGTGTAAAGTTTGCAAGCATATGAAGAATGAGAACGTGCCGTTGCCCAGATTGCTATAGCCACTTCCCATTCCTGATAAAGTTTGGCGCCATATTTCCATTGATTTCATAGAGGGTTTGCTATTTCCTTCTCCAAATCCGTCATTTTGGTAGCGGTGGATCTGTCAGTCAAACACTGACCTTGTGACTCTTTATCTCCAAGACTATAGTAGTCTAGAAAGAGCCCAATGCCAAGACTCTCTCCCATGTTCTAGAGAATTCAACATGCCTCCCATCACCTCACAACCGACTCATTCCAGAAGCTTTAAGACCAACTTAAACTTGTGAAAATCAAGAGGGCCACGTGGACCCACTACCATCCACTTAAGAATCCCATCACCGACTTACACAACTATATATACGTGCCTTGGGGTCATTTGTGAAATAAGTCAAGTGAAGAGAAGTTGAGTGAAGTGAAAGACCAGTTCAAGGAGTGAGTGAAGTGTGGAGAGTCCAAGTGTGTAGTTGAGTGAAGTGAGAAATTTGTGTGGATGCTCTTTTTGTAGTGAGTGTATTGAAAAAAGTGTTTAGTGTGAATCTTTTTTTTGTAAGTGTGTAGGCTTAAAAGTGTATTCCTTTTGTAATAGTGTATTTGTAAGAAATTTATAAAGTGGGTTCTTTTTTTTTAGTATAATTTGTAATTAAGCAGTAGCTAGTGTGTATCTCTCATTGTCCAACAAAGTGGTATCAGAGCCAAGTTCCTCTACAAGCAGAGATAGCCTCAAGTTTGGTTCAACCCCAGATCCCGAAGCTGACGAAGGAGAACTATGAGAACTGGAGTATCCAGATGAAGGCGTTATTCGGATCGCAGGATTTATGGGAGATCGTCACTGAAGGATACATGCAGCCCACTGCAAAGCAAGAGGCAGCCTACACTGCGGAGCAGAAGATTGCCCTCAAAGATCAAAGGAAGAAAGATAAGAAAGCTTTGTTTCTACTCTATCAAGGAGCAGATGAATCAACTTTCGAAAAGATTGCTGAAGCACCATCAAGTAAGAAAGCATGGGAGACCCTGAGCACTATCTTCAAAGGTGTTGATCGCGTTAAGAGGGTACGGTTGCAAACTCTCCGGGCAGAATTTGAAGCTACTCATATGAAGGAAGGTGAGAATATTTCTGATTATTTCTCACGATTACTGGTAATAGTAAATCAAATGAAGAGAAATGGTGAAAGAATAGAAGATATTCGAGTTGTAAAAAAAGCATTAAGATCCCTCACAACCAAATTTGAGCATGTGGTTGTGGCTATTGAGGAATCAAAAGATTTAGAGACTCTCTCAATAGAAGAATTAATGGGATCACTCCAAGTCCATGAGCAACATATGCAAACGAATAGTGGCTCCATGGTCTTGGAACAAGCACTAGAGTCAAAACTGACTCTAAGTGAGCAAAAGCCCGGTCGCGGAAGTTCGAAGCGGGGCGGTAGAACAAATAGTAATCGCAGTAGAGGAAAAGGGGGAGTAAACACTCAAAGCCAAGGGCAATCTCAATCGAAGAGCTCCAACAATTGCGGAAGAGGAGCTGGTCGAGGAGTATTCACCCGAGGTCGTGGGAATTTAAGAAGTGTCCAATGCTACAACTGCAACAAGTTTGGACACTATGCCACAGAGTGCTAGAGCAAACCCATGGAACGGGAAGAGCGATCTAACTTCGCAGAAGCAAGAGATGGAGAAAAAGAAGTCTCCACAGTTCTTCTAGCACAAGAGGAAGGCTATGGCCAAAAGAATGTATGGTACCTGGATTCCGGCGCTAGCAACAACATGTGCGGGAAGAAGGAACTCTTTGAAGAGCTTGCAGAAGATGTTTGTGGCAAAGTAAGTCTCGGAGACTCAACACAACTTCCCGTACAAGGTAAGGAAAATATTAAGATTTATTAGAAAGATGTTGTGCCTGCATATATCTCAAAAGTGTATTACGTGCCCAACATGAAAAGTAACATCCTTAGTCTGTGGCAACTTCTAGAGAAGGGTTATGTAATACACATGGAGAATCTCTCTTTGTCATTGAGAGATGTAAATGGGAGGCATATAGCTCGAGTCGAAATGGCGAAGAATCGCATGCTCCCACTATATCTTAACACAAGGCTAGAGAAGTGCTTCCATGGACTTATAAACAATGAGTCATGGAAGTGGCATCTTAGATATGTGCATCTTCACTTCAATGGGCTCAAGCTATTATCCACTACAAACATGGTGTATGGCTTACCTACGATCGAAAAGCCCAAGTATGTGTGTGAGTATGTGTGTGAGGCATGCACTCTTGGCAAGCAACAAAGAAACTCATTTCCAGTAGGGAAATCATGGAGAGCAAAAGCACCATTGCAGTTGGTTCACACAGATATTTGTGGACCATTGGAGACACCTTCTCTTGGAGGTAATAGATACATCATCACTTTTATTGACGACTTCAGTAGAAAGCTCTGGGTATACTTTATCAAAGAGAAGTTTGCAGCCTTCACTTCCTTCAAGAATTTCAAAGCCCGTGTAGAAGTAGAGAGTGGTTGCAAGATAAAGACACTTAGATCTGATAGAGGTGGAGAGTACACCTCAAAAGAATTTCAAGAATACTATAGACAATGGGGTATCAGGCATCAGTTTACAATTGCCTATACACCAACAGAATGGAATAGCGGAAAGGAAAAACCGCACCATCCTCGATATGACAAGGACCATGCTTAAAGAAAAAGGTCTGCCAAAATAATATTGGGCAGAAGCAGCTGCGTGTACAACCTACTTACTCAACAGATGCCCTACAAAAAGTGTCAGGAATAAGACACCGCAAGAGGCGTGGAGCAGTCACAAACCAAGTGTGGCCCATCTAAAAATATTTGGGTGTGTTGCATATGCCCAAGTACCAGAGGCAAAGAGGAAGAAGCTTGATGATCGTGGAGAAAAATGTATCTTTATTGGATACAGTGAGGAGTCTAAAGCCTATAAACTCTACAACCCACTCACAAAAAAAGTGGTGATAAGTAGAGATGTAGTCTTTAGTGAAGAGGAAGCATGGAGGTGGAATGAAGAAAACATAGCTCAAGAAAAGCCTCTTGAAATAGAAGAACAAGAGACGCATCCTCAAAACCAAGAAGGCCAGCAACAAGATCACGCAACATCTCCACATACAACATCACCAGTTCGAAGGAGTCTTGAAGAACAAGATGGATCATCAGCAAGCAGCTCATCAGCTCGAAGCTCTTCCTCCTCCATCACACCAATCAAGATGAGAAGCCTAAAAGACATCTATGAGGAAACTGAAGATATCAATCTCTTATGTCTCTATGCTGACCATGAGCCTCTTACCTTCCAAGAAGCAGTGAATGAAAATTATTGGAGAAGAGCCATGGAAGAAGAGATTCACGCCATCGAGAAGAATGATGCTTGGGAACTTACTACACTCCCTTTAGGACAGAAAGCTATCGGTGTCAAGTGGGTATATAAGATCAAGCGCACAATCGATGGAGAGATCGAGCGATATAAGGCGAGGCTTGTAGCTAAAGGCTACAAACAGCAATATGGCGTGGATTATGAAGAAGTCTTTGCTCCTGTTGCTCGACTTGATACGGTAAGAATGCTTATCTCTCTTGCAGCACATCACAATTGGAAAATATACCAACTAGATGTTAAGTCAGCATTCCTAAATGGAATACTTGATGAAGAAGTATATGTAGAACAGCCAGAAGGCTTTATAGTAGGAGAGGAGCAAAAAGTATACCGCTTAAAGAAAGCATCATATGGGCTAAAGCAGGCCCCACGAGCATGGAATGCTCGTATAGATAGCTATCTGGAGAAAAACGGGTTTTCCAAAAGCCCGTATAAGCATTCAGTCTGTATAAAGAGAAATGCTCAAGGAGAAATGCTCATAGCATGCCTTTACGTTGATGACCTATTATTCACTGGGAATAGTCCCCAGATGTTCGAAGAATTCAAGCATGCTATGTTCAAAGAGTTCGAAATGACCGACTGCGGACTAATGTCCTTCTTCCTTGGTATAGAGGTCAAGCAGCAACAAGATGGCATTTCCATCTCACAGAAAAAATATGTTAATGAACTCCTTGAAAAATTCAGAATGAGCAACTGCAATCCTGTATGCACACCTATAGCAACAGGCCTGAGACTAACAAAAGGAGAAGGAAGAGACATTAATCCGACACTATTCAAAAGCCTGATTGGAAGCTTAAGGTATCTCACAAGCACAAGGCCAGACATTGTTTATGGTGTCGAACTTTTAAGCCGATATATGGAAAGACCAAAGGAGTCGCATTGGGTCGCAGCTAAAAGAATCTTACGGAACATCAAAGGTACCATGGATCTTGGTCTTTTCTATGGCTATGGCAACGAAGCAAAGTTATATGGACATTCAGACAGTGACTGGGGAGGTGATCAAGATGAAAGAAAGAGCACTACAGGGTATGTGTTCTATCTTGGACCGATAGCTTTCACATGGGCATCCAAGAAGCAAAGTATAGTAGCCCTGTCTACATGTGAAGCTGAATACGTAGCAGCGTCAGCAGCAGTCTGCGAAGCTATATGGCTGAGAAATCTTCTAGAAGAATTTGATCACACACAAGATGAATCCACAACTATACATGTGGATAACAAGTCTGCCATTGAACTCGCTAAGAATCCTATACAGCATGGAAGGAGTAAGCATATTGACATCAGGTATCATTTCATAAGAGATCATGTAAAACAGAAGACAGTGAAGCTAGAGTATTGTAGTACCACAGAACAACTAGCAGACATCTTCACCAAGGCTTTGCCAACTGATACCTTCACAAGGTTAAGAAAAAGGCTTGGCATGAAGATAACTTCAAAAGATAATTAAGAACGTCAGTGTTTGAGGGGGAGTAATGTCAGTCAAACACTGACCTTGTGACTTTTTATCTCCAAGACTCTATAGTAGTCTAGAAAGAGCCCAATGCCAAGACTCTCTCCCATGTTCTAGAGAATTCAACATGCCTCCCATCACCTCACAACCGACTCACTCATTCCAGAAGCTTTAAGACCAACTTAAACTTGTGAAAATCAAGAGGGCCACGTGGACCCACTACCATCCACTTAAGAATCCCATCACCGACTTACACAACTACATATACGTGCCTTGGGGTCATTTGTGAAATAAGTCAAGTGAAGAGAAGTTGAGTGAAGTGAAAGACCAGTTCAAGTAGTGAGTGAAGTGTGGAGAGTCCAAGTGTGTAGTGGAGTGAAGTGAGAAATTTGTATGAATGCTCTCTTTGTAGTAAGTGAGTGTATTGAAAAAAGTGTTTAGTGTGAATCTTTTTTTTTTTTTTAAGTGTGTAGGCTTAAAAGTGTATTCCTTTTGTAATAGTGTATTTGTAAGAAATTTATAAAGTGGGTTCTTGTTTTTAGTATAATTTGTAATTAAGCAATAGCTAGTGTGTATCTCTCATTGTCCAACAGGATCGTCTCAGCATGTATTATCATTTTTTGCCTATGGCCCATCATTAGACGGCCTAAACAATGACCAAATCATTTTATTTTATTTTTTTTTAAAACATCTTCAGATTACATGGCTTGCTGGAACAAATTGTGTCCAATTGCAACCCTATGTTCACAGGTTTTTTTTTTTTTTTTTTTTTTTTTTTTTAGAGCTCTTTAAGTTGCAGGGGGTTATACTCCTCTTATCACCAATAATCGGATGGACAGATAATAATCTTAAATCAATGTTTAGAAAATATTTGAGGTGCTATGCTTCCGAGAATCCTAAGTCTTGGGTGTGGTGGATTCCCTTAGCTGAGTGGTGTTACAACACCACCTTCCATATAGCCACCAAAACCACCCCCCTATGAAATTGTTTGTGGAATAACACCACCTACATTGATTTCTTATGTGCCAGGTACTAGTAGGGTTCAAGCCGCAGAAGACAAACCGGGGGTCTGCAAATAAGCGCTTCAATTATTAAAACGCAATCTTCAACAGGCCCAAGAATGTATGAAGTTGAATGTAGACAAATACAGGTCCGATCTGGAATTTAAAGTGGGTGATTGGGTCTATCTTTGGCTCCAGCCATGCCGGCAAAGTTCTATGGTAGCAATAAGGTCTCAAAAATTGGTAGTAAAATATTATGGACCATTTCAGGTGTTGTAGAAAATAAGACGTGGCTTATAAATTGGTTTTGCAAGTAGATAGTAAAACACACCCACTTTGTCATGTTTCCAAGTTAAAGAAAAAGTTGGGACAGGCAATCCAGTCCTATCCTTCTCTTCCACCTTTGTCTGATCATGGTTCACTATGACCATATCCTCAGGCTATTTTGGCACAATGGCTTATTACGCATGGCAATGTGGCAGACGTTGAAGTGCTCATCAAGTGGACTGGATATCCAGTCCTTGAAGTTACTTGGAAATGGTGCAGGATGATTGCAGCAAAGTATCCAGATGTAAAGTTTGAGGACGATGTTTGTAGGCGATAAAAACGACACCTACTTAGATTAGGATGAGATCGAGGTAAAACTCCTTGGGACAGGGAATGCTGAACTCCAAGAACCTGAAAAGGAAGGAGAAAGACTAGGGTCAGAGGCCCTGGCTGCCGTGAGCCGAAGGCACTCCGATGCCTGAGTTAGCTCTGAGAAAACTAAACAGGAGGAGGGTGAGAGGAATGAGAGCGTGTGTAGTATTGTGGGTTGTATATTGCGTATTGCGTACCTCTCATGGGACTGATCCCATGCATATATAGGCTAGTGTTCCTCGTTCATTCTCTCTGTGAGTGGGGGTAGGTGAGGTGAGGTCCCATCGATCCTTACCCTGACTGGCAGCAGTAGGTGAAATGGACAACACCCCTCCCTCTCTTTCCACGCCTTCAGCCAGTTGGCGTACAGGGCTGATAAAGCACACCTCTTATCGTCATAAATGTGCAATCCTATCGCCATAAATGACTGCTCATATCTGTCAGGGTGCGCCGTATTTCCAAGATGGCTTGGCAATCCTATCGCCATAAATGACTGTGGTTTGGGACTAAGGATGGCTTGGCCGCGGCGTGCCTTTGTACTGAGCTGGCATTTATGCCGAGCTACCGAACTGTGGTGCTGAGCTACCAAGCTATTGACCGAGCTGCCGAGCTGCCAAGATATTGACCGGGCTGCCGAGCTGGCGATCTTCTACCACAGAGGCTGAGGTGTTCGGCGAGTTTAGCTGTAATCTTTGCCTAACTCTGTCATCACGGTGTTTTACCCACACAATTGCCCCCTAGCTTTTGACTTCTGAGAGCCTCCCAGCTCGAGGAGGTCAGAAGCTTGATGACCGTATAGCCGGCTCTGCTACCGAGCTCAAGTAAGGGTGATTGTCATGAGGGTAGTACCGGGACGAGGGAGCTTCGGATCAGGAGGGTCCCCTTGGGTTCGGAGTTCGCTGCTATCGTGCGGACCCCTTGGAGATGTCCCTTCGCCTGTCCTTGATATTTAATAGCCCTCGGATATTACGCTAGTGGTGACACGTGTCGCTTCTTTTAGCTGTCTTGCAATTACTTCGAGGAGACGTTAGGGCTGCGAGATGGGACGCTAGGGCTGATTGGGGGGATGCCTCTTAAAGGCTCTCCTCGAAAGTCGAATCGACGTCCCCAGGCTTTATAAGTCAGGGCGTCTCCTTCGTTCCCACTTTCTTCTGCTTTCTTCAGATTTCTGCTGCGCTTTGCAAGAGAACCTTCTCCGGCGTCTGCGGTCTTCCGTCGATTCTGATTGTGCAGTCCCTATTCGTAGGACTCCTCTCCGTTTTCCTCGTCTTTTCTTTTAGATAGGTCTTCGTCTGAGTCGAGAATGGGGGTCTATAGACATCTGCTAGGAGACCCAGGCTCCATAGACCATTTTAGGGATTTATACAAGGTCCCTTCCAATGTGGAGGTCAGACCGGACGACCCCGATGACGGCCTCACTTATCGTGACGGCTGGATGCCGTTTTGACTGGTCTCTGTAGTGGAAGGGGGGGTCCGCTTTCCCCTGCACCCACTGGTCCGGGACTGCCTCCGGGAATGGAGGCTGTGCCCATGCCAGCTACTCCCCAATGGATACAAAATCATAATGGGGGTAGTGCGGCTCAACCAGATCCTGGAAATCGGCCTTGGTGTCCCGGATATCGAGGACACGTATGACCTCTGCAAATCCGCAGAAGGGGATACTTATAACCTCCGGCTGAGGGTCCGCCGGACTGGGTTCGTCACCGCGCTGGAGGACTCCAATAGGTACGCGGGCGAAGACCGAGTACTCGTCAGAGGAGGATGGGAGTTCGGTGAAGCAGAGCCTGCTACCACAGTCCGGATCCCTCGAAAAATAGGAATTCCTCCAAGTAAAGGCCGAAGTTCTTTCGGTTTGCAGTTTTTTTTTTCTTTTTTCCTCTGTCTGGCTCTTGACACGATTTTGTCTATGCAGATTTTCGCGAAAAGAGGGAGCTCGCGCGGAGGAACCGCTGGAAAGTGAATAGCGCCTGGCACGAGCGGGTGAGGAACTACCGCGGCCACAATTGTCGTGCTGCGTGGTCTCTCTTGGGGTACGTGCCCCACTACAGGTCCTTCAACACCTCCAGAAAGGTGTCGGGGATAGACTCCGTGCTGAGCGGGGAAGGCGTGAGTCAGAGAACAGAGACGACCGTGGTGCCAAGCTCGGCGGTGGTGACCGTTGCGATTCCCACCGGTCGTCTGGTTGAACCGGTAGAAAGGGCTCCAGCAACCTCCGCCGCGGAGCCTGCCGGGACTTCGAGAGCCAAGCTCCTGCCTTCCCGAACGAGGCTAGTAGCTTCCAGTTCGGAGGAAGAGGAAGAGGAAGAGGAAATGCTGCGCCAGCGTGGGCGACGCTATGCCGCGGAGGATCTGTCCGCGGCTGCTTTCGGAGACATCGGAAGCGAGGTCCGGGATCCTCCACAGGCAGTGGCCGCGACGCCTCCGGCATTCCCAGGTGGCACTCTCGCCCCAGATGCCGAGGCGGTTGATACTGCCGTGGTCGTGGCTGCTCTGCCCGACGAGGCAGAGGTCGTCTCAGCTCCGCCTCCGGCCGTGACTGCGGATGACCCACCCTCCGACCGTGCCGTGGGGGCCGGATGTCGGGCTCGCCCCGCCGAGGTTGCCGAGGGCGGACGACCCGAGAAGAGGGTAAGGGTCGAGGCCTCGCCTGGCCCCTCTTCGCCTACGCCTGCTGGCGGGACGATCCTGCCTCCTCCTCTGGCTCCGTGGAGGCCGGCCATCGAGGAGGTTCTGGGGAGGCCGCTGGCCGAGACTGACCGTGCGACCGATCTCCAAGTGGTCGCAGCGCTAGGGCGAGCCCATTTGGAGATCCGTCCGGAGAAATCTGCCTTCTGGAGGAGAGCCTTCAGCGGGTATTCTGTTACGACCACTATTGCGAAGGTTTGAAAGTAGTGGGAGAGCTTTCGAGAGGCGCTGACCAGCGCCAAGGCGAGCTTTTCGAGCTGCAAATACCGGGTCTCGGCGTCCAGCAGGGTTTTGCTCCTGTAATAGATGGGCCTTTGCTGGCCGTTGTCCTCTCTGATGAGCACCGAACTCACTGCATGGTCCGAGACCGATAGGTACAAGAACAGTGACTCTCCAAAAGTCGGAGTGGAGAGCAGCGGTGGAGAAGAAAGGTATTGTTTTAGCTGTTGCAGCGCCTGAGAACATTCCGACGTCCACTGGAACTTGGAGCCCTTTTTCAAGAGTTGGAAGAAGGGTCTGCACTTGTCCGAAGCGCGGCTGATAAATCGGTTCAGGGTGGCAGCCATTCCGGTCAGCCGCTGAACTTGTTTTGCCGACGTCGGACACTGGAGCTCTTGGATCGCGGTGATCTGGTCAGGGTTCGCTTCGATCCCTCTTCTCGTGACCAAGCTTCCTAGGAACTTGCCGGAACCGACACCAAAGGCGCACTTGGATGCATTCAGCTTCAACTGGTACTGGTGAAGGATGCCAAAAATCTGGCGGAGGTCGGTCAAGTGGTCCTGTGACTTCTTGGATTTGACGACCATATCATCGATGTAGACCTCCACCGTTTTCCCGAGCTGGGCCTGGAACATCTTCGTCACCAACCGCTGGTAGGTTGCTCCCGCATTCTTCAGCCCGAAGGGCATCACCTTGTAACAATAGGTGCCCCGGGGAGTGATGAAAGCTGTCTTCTCCTGGTCGGCCGCGTACAGGGGGATCTGATGGTACCCCCTGTAGGCATCCAGGAAGCTCATCCGGTCGTGTCCGGCAGTGGCGTCGATGAGCTGGTCGATCTTCGGAAGAGGGAAGCGGAAGCTGTCTTTTGGACAGGCCTTATTGAGGTCGGTGAAGTCCACGCAGACCCTCCATTTTCCCGTCTTCTTTTTGACCACCACGGTGTTGGCTAACCACTGCGGATAGTGGACCTCTCTTATTGCACCTGCCTCGAGGAGTTTCTGAACTTCCTCAACCACGGCCTCAGTCTGCGGGATCCCAGTCCGGCGCGGCTTTTGAAGCACGGGCTTATGGTTGGGGTCCACCTTCAGTTCATGACAGATGACTGCGGGGTCAATGCCGGGCATCTCATATGGTGTCCAGGCAAAGACCGCCTTATTCTCCTCGAGGAGGGTGAGCAGCTATGTCTTCTCGGTCTCGGGGAGCTGGCTTCCCACGAGAAAGAATCTGTCGGGGTCGGCGAGATCAATATTGACCTTGGTGAGGTCCTCGATGCTCTTTTGCGCCGGAGCCCTGCCGACGTCCCCGAGCTCGGCCTCTCTATCCAGCTCGGTCACATTGACTTGGGAGGGCTCAGCCTCGTCAGACAGCACGGCCAGCAGGCATTGCCTGGCCATGTGCTGGTCGCCTCTAACGGTGATCACCTCCGTCCGCCCCGACCGATTTTCCAAAGGGAACTTGAGTTTCTGATGCCGGGTGGAGGGCACCGCCTCCATACTATGCAGCCACGTCCTCCCCATTATAACATTGTACGGGGAAGGGACATCGACCACTAGGAAGTCGACCTGCCTGCAGGCGCCACCTACTTGGACTCGAAGGGAGATCTTACCCTTCGGATAGACAGGTTTGGAGCTGAAGCCGACCAGAGGGGTGTGGGCTGCCTGGAGGTCCTCGTCTTTTAGTCCCAACTTCTTGAAGCAGTCGTAGTAGAGGACCTCGGATGAGCTGCCAGGGTCGACGAGGGCTCTCTGAACCAAGAAGTTTTGTAGCTTCAAGGTGAGCACTAGAGCGTCGTTGTGCGGTAGCTCGACGTCTTCCAAGTCTTTGTCAGAAAACCATATAATGACCCCCTCTGTTTTGGCCTTCTTCACGGCCGGCTCTGGCGCCGCGGTCAGCACCTGTTTTTGATGGGAGGCGCGCCTGGCCTCGGCGCGAGCCTGAGAGCTCTTCTTAGGTGGGGCGGCGAGGTGGATGACGTGGATGACGCCCTCTGGCTCGCTGTCCTGGTTGTCAGCGTCCCGCCGCGGAGGTCGTTCATCACCTCGGCCCTCCTGCTTGATGTACTCCCGGAGGTGCCCCTCCTTCACGAGGTTTTCCAGGTGGAACTTGTAGCTCTTACATTCGTCGGTCTTGTGCCCATTCTGCTTGTGGTAGGCACAGAACCTGGTCTGGTCCCGGGAGGAGGGGTCGGTCGTCATTGGGCGCGGCCATTTGAAGAAAGGCCGCGCTTTTATTTTATTGAGGAGCCTATAGATTGGCTCCTTGAAGAGGGTGTTCACTGCCACGTAGGAGGTCGGCTCGTGGCCCGACCTTCTGCCGTTCCGTGATCCCGATGCCGAGGCGGAGGGGGCTCGGCGCTGCTCCGAGGACCGGGCCTTGCGCCGATCCGGGGATGGGTCCCTGCGACGATCCTCCCTCCTGGAGGACCTGCTGTCTCCCTTGGCCGGTTGGCTCTTCTTAGTGAGGCCGAAGTTTTCTCGACCTCGCGCCTCGTCTTCTTCCGCCAAGATGAACCGGTTTGCTCGGGTCATCAACTCCTTCATGGTGGTCACGGGATACATGACCAGCTGTGCCCGAAGTGGGATGCCTGGCTGTAGGGCCAGCTGGAAGGACCTCACCGCTAGCTCCTCAGAAGCGCACTCGATCTGGCTGTAGACAGTCCAGAATCGGCGGGCGAACTGGGTGACGTTCTCATTCTCCTGCATCCGGAGGGCCATCAGGTCGGCATCGGTCTTCGGGATGACGCGATGAGCCTGGAACTTTCCCAGGAAGGAGGCCCGGAGCTGCCGCCAACTGGAGATGGACTCTTCGGGAAGCGAGCAGAACCATCGCAGGGGGAGATCCGCCAAACTGGAGGAGAAGACTCGACAGTTCAGGGAATCGTCATCCCCCCAGACCGACATCCTCTGGACGTAATGTCGGAGGTGAGCAGCAGGGTCCGAGGTCCCGTCATATAGGGTGAACCTCGGGACGCTGAATTTCTCGGGGAGCGTGTATTTTCTTATCTCCCTAGAGAAAGGAGACGCGCCAGTATCTTCAGCTTCAAAGGCGGCATACTGGTCCCGGTCGATACTAGCAGTCTCCATATTCTGGCGGATAGTCTGCTTCACCTGCTGGTCGATCCACTTCTTCAGCTCATCGTCCTCCAACCCCTGGCGTTGCTTCTTTGGCCCTTCATGCATGTAACTGCTGCTGGAGCCTTCTTCCCCTTGGTCTCGGTCGCGTCTTTTACTGTTGAGGACGTGCCTCAGGTCTTGTCCGTGGCCCGGACGCCTGGGCGGCGGGCTCTGATCCTTCTTGCCTTCAAGCTGTTGCGTGAGCCGTTCGATAAGCTCACGCTGTTCCTGGATGAGGCGGTTTTGTGCTCTGATGTCCTCCAGGCGGGGGTCTTCGTCGTGAACGAGACTGGCCTGATGGTGGGACTGCGATCCAGCCCGTGCTGACTTCTCGTGTGGCTTAGTGACTGACTTGTCGCCTTGCACGCCCCGCTTATGGCTATGGTGGGGTTGCTCCGGAGGTGGGACGTCGCGAAGAGAGAGCATGGTCACTCCCCTGGACCGCGACTGTGTTTGGACAGTGGGAGACCTCCCCCCAGACCTCCTTTGCTGAGGGGGTGGAGGTGGAAGATCCTGCGCCAGCATAGGCTGAATGGACAAAGTCTTGCCTCTGGAGGGTCCTTCGCCGTTTCTGGTTTTTGGAGGCATGGTGTTTGCAAGCTTTTTGTTCAGATTCCCACAGACGGCGCCAAACTGTAGGCGATAAAAACGACACCTACTTAGATTAGGATGAGATCGAGGTAAAACTCCTTGGGACAGGGAATGCTGAACTCCAAGAACCTGAAAAGGAAGGAGAAAGACTAGGGTCAGAGGCCCTGGCTGCCGTGAGCCGAAGGCACTCCGATGCCTGAGTTAGCTCTGAGAAAACTAAACAGGAGGAGGGTGAGAGGAATGAGAGCGTGTGTAGTATTGTGGGTTGTATATTGCGTATTGCGTACCTCTCATGGGACTGATCCCATGCATATATAGGCGAGTGTTCCTCGTTCATTCTCTCTGTGAGTGGGGGTAGGTGAGGTGAGGTCCCATCGATCCTTACCCTGATTAGCAGCAGTAGGTGAAATGGACAACACCCCTCCCTCTCTTTCCACGCCTTCAGCCAGTTGGCGCACAGGGCTGATAAAGCACACCTCTTATCGTCATAAATGTGCAATCCTATCGCCATAAATGACTGCTCATATCTGTCAGGGTGCGCCGTATTTCCAGGATGGCTTGGCAATCCTATCGCCATAAATGACTGTGGTTTGGGACTAAGGATGGCTTGGCCGCGGCGTGCCTTTGTACTGAGCTGGCATTTATGCCGAGCTACCGAACTGTGGTGCCGAGCTACCAAGCTATTGACCGAGCTGCCGAGCTGCCAAGATATTGACCGGGCTGCCGAGCTGGCGATCTTCTACCACAGAGGCTGAGGTGTTCGGCGAGTTTAGCTGTAATCTTTGCCTAACTCTGTCATCACGGTGTTTTACCCACACAATGTTGTTTCTAGGGGGAGGATTGATGCACGTACATTTTTTTTTTCCCTCCAAGCAACAGGGGTTGATGGGTTGGTTGGGTCATAAATAAGTTTGAGTCCATTTGAAGTAGTGTCATTAGGTTTCTTAATGTATGAGTCATCCCATTAATATGGAGCACATTGGGTTGTTTGTTGTGATTGAGCTGGTCCTTAGGAATGAAACGTTGCCTGCAACGTTAGAGCTTGCAGTCAGTAGGAATGTCTATATATTCATGAACAACAAGCAATAAGAGGAGATAAGTGAGTTATCCAACAAAAATTAATTTTTTCTTTATTATTTTGCTACCCTCTTGAGCAGCGTTGACCATCTCAACACCATAGGTCAAGAAAGGCGAAAAGCTCGTATTAGTAATATGTATTGGTTTATATCAATGATATATATTGGAATATCTATTGTATTGGTGTGGCTTTGTACATCTAAATTAGGGCCTATCAATTGAGTACTTTGGATCCATGTAAAAGGGGCTCTCATATAAGTGGATGGCTCTGAAGCTTTGCACATTTTTCCAATGCTAAGGACCGTGCAATCTAAACCACCTACATCTAATTTGAGTGAATTCTAATTTAAATAATCAAAACTTATTAAGTTATATCCATTTTACTAGCAAGGTAATTTTCTCTTGCGTACATTCCCACATAAAGATAGGTGATGTTGTCCCGGTTGACACCATGAAATTCAGGGCATGGAACCCTGCGTACCTTAAGGACGAGACGGGGACGTTAGGAGAAATTCTTGCTTTACTAGTGTATACTCAAAAAGTATCTATACCCTGTATGGAACTCCATAAATTGAATTCAGCTCACATGCACACTTTTATCACACACAAAAGAATTAAGGAAAAGGAAAAAGAGAAAAAATCGAACATACACAAATATAGATATCATAGGTCTAACTTCGCCAAATACATACACAAGGGACTATACGCCAAATACAAACACAGAGGGACTACATGCAGCAAGGAAACCGGGACATGACACCAATCTGCGACAACACATACTAAACACAACTCACAAGTCCCTCAGACAAAACTAATTGATATTAGAACTCTGGTCAGGGTTGAAGTATCCGCCATTCCGGTCGTCCATACCAAAATCACTGAATGAGTCCAAGTTTATGTAGTGATTGGGGTACATATCAATACCACAGATTGAGTAAGTGTTGTTGGATGTGAATTGTTGGGAATTGTAAACCATGCCATCCGGTGGAGGGCTCCAAGATTAATATTTGGAGAAGTACCCAAAGCATTAATATTTTTGTTAATCATTAACCATTAGGAGCCAACTAGGCTTTACATCACTTATATAGAAAGTAGAAAACCTAGAACTAATATAAAACCATCCAAACATATTGATGGTCACGATTTAAACATCTGACTAAAGAATTTAAACCATAATTGAATTCTAGATAACATAAAATAAAAGGACTCATCTGCATGAAAAAATAGTGATCATTCAAATTAACATTAACAAGTTGCTTGAAAGTGGAATCACATGGCTGTTGCTGTGGATATAGCACACCCACTTACCTTCTCATCTGCTGGCCGCTAGAACTGGCAAGGCAAAAGAAGAAAAGAGAAAACATACCCGGCCCAGAACTCCGTAAAAGTAGACTCATAAGTAGGACGGAGTAAACACATTGGGGCTCAGTTTTAGGCAGACATGTTCAATCAACAAGATCCACTCATGAAGTGCTCTAATTTCTTTAACAAAAAAAAAAAGAAAAAAAAGTGCTCCAATCTCTGCAAGCCTGTGCAAAGGATAATTCGACAAAAACACCCCCCTGAATGCGGAAAAATTAAATAAATCTGTTGCACAACGTAAGATGCAAAACTACCATAACAACTATTTATTAAGCATTAACTCAAATGTCCAAGTTCGGCAATCAGCCCATCTCAGACCTTTTGAAATTTCAAAAGGTTCCTGTTTCGATCGCTGTAAACTTGAAGCACCAGAATGAGAAAAGAGAAAGAGAAACAGACGATTTTTTTAGCATCTCTCGTGACCGCGAAGTCTTACCCCCTTCTTTCATCTGCACTGTGCTTTTCTCCCTCAGCCCTGCTTGCCGGTGTAATCAGCTGGTTCGTCGTCCCTGTAGTTTCCCTCCAATGGCTCATTCTGATGAAATGAACCCACATTCATGCCGCCTAGGTCACTTGTGTAAGGCTGCTCATTGCATCCATAGCCCATTCCCCCGCTTGCACTGAAGCTGCTGTTGTTGCCACCAGTGGCATAATTATCACTGCCGCTGCCGCTGGCAACACCATAATTTCCACCACCGCCAGCGGTGACACCGTAATGTCCTCCGCCTTAGCTACCGCCACTGCCACCAGTACCAAAGCCATCACCACCATAATTGCCACTGCTGCCACTACCATAGCTGCCACCACTAGCACCACCGATTCCATAATTATTACCACCGTAGGCCGGTGCGCTGCCACCAGCATAGCTACCACCGCCACTGCTGTAGTTACCACCACCACCTCCACTGCCATAACTGCCGCCGCCACCAGCATAGTTCGATCCCTCACCACCATAGCCTCCGCCAGCACTGCCGCCACCATAGCCTCCGCCACCATAACCGCCGCAGCCGCCAGCACTATAACCTCCGCCGCCGCCGCCGCCGCCAGCACCATAACTGCCGCCGCCATAACTCCCACCACCGTGGATTTGATCCTGATTCATATGTTCTCCGGTCAGGCGTTGGTAAGTTGCAGAATTAAAAAACCAATCCGGTTGAGTGTTTGAACATTGGCCCTTTTCATAATGCTGCCATTGATTCATATCTTCTCCAGCACCGCTGGCCCACATACTTGAAACCTGTGAAGTTGAGGGATAAATTTGACCTGCTCCTATTTCAGATGCCACAGGTTCAGGGACTGTTGTATTATAAATATATGGATCAAAGCGGCCGGAACTACTAGAATCATTGTTCTTCTAACCTTTGTATATCTGACACAGAACCCAACGACCAGCATCTGGCTGCAGTGGAAAACAGATGATGCCTATAATTTTATAAAGTATAATATAACATATTGGAAAGGATTGAGGAGGACGATTAACCTCAAAAACTTGCCAAGAAAATGATTGCACTGCACAACTTTTTTGCAATTAGGCCTTTGATGTGGTCCAAATCAAAGAGAACAATGCAGTCCAGGTAGTAAAGATTATATAACAAAATGCAATCGAGAGAAAATCAAGTGAAACTCACACGTAAAAATTCCCACCCCATTATAAAGGAGGGTCACATGACCAAATAAAAGCACTGGAACATAGTTTAAAATACCCACTCTGATTTTCCATACAATTTCAACAAGGCCCTTATTATTTTGTACTTGTTTCTATTAGAGCTTCTCCTAACTAATAGTTAAACCAGATAAAAAATTAATGAGGCCTCCAATCTTTTTGTTTTAGACCAATTATCCTTACAAAACTCAAATGGCCTATTTCTCAAGCTTAAACTTATTGGGTTTTTGACCAATTTATCCTTTAAATTAAAAAAATCTCAAATGACCTATCCTAGAAACAATGATAATTTAGCCTCTAAAATTTTGAAGACCAAGAACCAGAGGCCAGGATTATTTAAATGGCTTGATATTATATATTTCCTAATCCACATCCAAACAAAACTCTCCAAATTTCTTTATTTTGAAAAATCCTTAAGAAAATCAAATAATTTATCCCTTGAGTTAAAAAGATGATTTTCTCCTTTAAACTTTGACCACCAAGAATCAATGGCTAATATCATCTAAATTGCTTCATATTGCAAACTTCCCAATTTACATCCAAGCATTTCAATTGATATGCTCCCTTGGTCTTTATGCATCTAGGTGGGCCCATTAAAAGGAACTTGAGTTAGTGAAATTTGCCAAGATTAAATAAAAGCCATTTTCGTCATTTTTTTCATAATAACCAGTAATCATATAATTCACCGTCAGCTACTTAGTGCTCGGCAACACTTAAAATATCACTTTGTTTGATAAATAGTTACCTAATGATATAAAAATTACATAATGAAATAAGAGCCTTTTTTATTTTACCAAATAGACTAATTGTAAATTGGGACATAAAAATCATAGCCTTTTATTTTAGACCTTAATATGCTTAGCTCTCGTTAATTAGACTAGAGTTTTTCAAATGGCCCTTTATTGGCTGTAAGATAAAAGAGTGTAACAAATAATAATCCAGATTACCTACATGAGGGTGTTTGACCAGAGAAGATGTGGACCAAATCGTTAATCAGTTAGATCTACGACAAGCAATGGTTCCAAAAGTCCTAATTAATTAGAAATATGTTGCATAAAAAGACCAACAATACCGATGCATTACAACAACTCTTACAGGATTTATTTGAATCAATGGCCAAAGAAGAAAAAATATGATAATATCTTTATCAACTACGAAACAATATTTAAATTGGAATTGGTATGAAAAAAATTCATAAAAATATCAGATAAGGTGTCGAGTCAGCTAACATAAGCAGGTTGTTTATTTGAAAGAATATCTATTATTATATATTATAGACGTAGGTATCGATTTTGAAATTGGAGTCCGATTTGCTAATCGATTGCAAAATTGAACTCTAATCTCAAATCAATTTCAAGAGATAAGATTTATCAATCAATTCAGAGTCCACTTTTGTTAAGCTTCTTTACGTGAATTTCAAATTTTAATATATATATATTACGGATAGGTGATTAAAGAGTCCAGATGAAAAAACCCACCTTGCGCAATAACTCTATCCAATCAAGTTAAAATGAGTCTTCTTTAGGTGGATTTAGAATTTTAATATATTATGGTTAGAAAATCCTTAATGTTCATGATTTTTAAAAGTGGATCCTGATAGCGATTTATACATAATGGCTCCACATACAATAAACTTTTTTAAAGTGGGCCTCATAATGGTTGTACGGCCCATTACAATGGGCCCCATCAAATGCAAAATGCTATCACTTGAATACATTTTTGTTATAGTGACTACTGATTAGACCATGGCAAAGGCCTGTTTGAGATTTTTTGTCCCACATATTTTATAGAAACCCAAATATATTAGAGGAAATTTTAAAATACACCTATATATTAGAGGAAATTTTATGCTTTCTTTGTAAATGGTCCCACCCAAGAAATTATTTCTATATGATGGCCCCCCAAGGGAAATTTCCCGGTTCTGCCACTGATATGGGCCTTTAGTTTGAAACAGGACATGACCTGGCCCATTTGGCCAATAAAGGCAACAAAACAATGGTGATGGCCGTTGTGCCCATCCTTGGATGACTAAGACCTAACCCTGCCTCCCTTATCTCGTGCAATCTCATAATGGTTATTGATTTTAGATGAGATTTAATTGGATTTAGACTCTTTAATCTCTCTTTAGTTACGTGATTCAAATTAACGAGAGTGAGTGAAACATGATGATTCTCACAACAACATTTTCAATTATTTTTGCAACACAATCGTGTCAAATTTCTTTCCTTCCTTAATTTTTTTTTCAGTTTTTATGTATTTTCTGGTGTCTTAATGATTTTTTTTTCTTTTTATCATAGTTCTGTTTTGTTATTTTTTTCGCTTTTGGTGGTTCTGTTAGTTTTCGTGGTGATAGATTTTCAAGGATTTTTGTTCTTTTTTTTTAAATCCAATTTTTTATTTTTGCGCATTAGATTTCTATAGATTTATTTGTTTCTTCGAAGTTCTTTTCATTATTGAATTGTCCATGGACTTTTATTTTCATATTGTATTTTTACGATAGTATTATCATCTTTATTTTTATTATGAGTTTATTCTTATGATTTCAAAAGAAAGTATGAAAGCAAAGCACTCAATTGATTTCAAACAAATTAAAGTGCTCTCATTTTAAAATTAGCTAACTATATTTCTTTGTTATTATTTTTGTAGGTTTTACTTTTGATTATAATTTTTACCATCTCAATATAATTTAGACTAAATGTTCTTTAAGATTTTATTATTTTTAATCATTTAAATTAAATTGCCCATGCTCAACGCGGGGATGTTTTGCTAGTTATTATATATTATAGACGTAGGCATCGATTTCGAAGTTGGAGTCTGATTTCGCAATTGATTGAGAAATTGGAGCTCGATTGAGCAATTGATTGAGAAATTGACCCTCAAATTTAAATTAATTTTAACTAATCTAAAGAGTCCGATTTAGAGAGAAGTTCCTATTATGATTGTATCTCTTTCAAATTTCTCTAGAGAGCCTTAATATAGCAACAAATCAATTTCTCTAGAGAACCTCTTAGGTGTAACAAATGTTGGGTTGGAAATTTAGGCCTAAGCCTAGGTCATGATGCCATAATTCACAATAATCTTGCTTGTGCCGGCATAGGGAAAAAATAGTGTGCAAACTAGCATGAACTTATCTACTACTTGATTGTTTTATTTTACTTTTATCATATCCATTTTATTTTCTTCATATTCATAATGCTCATAAAAGAGAACGGCACACAAAAATATTCTTTAGTAAGTTGACAAAGGGTCTACTTGAGAAAAAAAAGGAAAAGAAGGAATTATTTATACAATGAGTGTAGTATACATTTTTTTTTTAAATAGTGACCATATAAATAGAATAACAAAATTAATAGAAATAAAATAAAGTTTTCATAAAAATAAAAAAACATCATATCAAAATAAAAAGAGACACTCCATAGAATTAAGTATTGAGTACAAGTTTTAAACGAGCCAACCCTAATACGACATGTTTAAATGCGGGTTAAGAAAGATTGACCCGCGACTAACCTGTATATTATAAGGGTCGGGTCGGGTTGACTTTTGCCAGCTCTACAGTCGTTAGTTTCCATTAAGCTCCTAATTTATCTCCATGAATTTAATGAGATAAGGACGAGATTGAAAAGCCCTAACCGTATATGATTTGAAGTGGGTTGGTGAGGATTGTGGGGTCCACATAGTCCCTATTAACTTCTTAGATTTAAACCAAACTCTTCTCAATGCCATGACTGCTATTAGCTATAATTTTCTTTATGTTGATCATTTATGTTGGACATATTTGGTTTATTGTTCATGTGTTCTATGTATTTTTTATTATTTGGTGTCATGTTTTGTGTGATTAGTATTTTAATTATTCTGTATTTATTTTTATAGGTCAAATTTTAATCTTGACTCCAGGGAAAGATTTTAGAGATGTTAGATAGAGAGGGAATTTGGATTTTTTTTTGTTTTGTTTTTTGAAGAAGTCTTCCGGTTTATCTCTCAATAATATATGAAACTTAAATCTCATGTACTAAACCCAATCTATTCCCAGTATTTTTTCCTTTTTTAAGTTTAATTTTTTTCTCAACAATACAATTTTTTTTCTCAATAGCTTCAACCTCAATTCAGGTGCGATTTAGTTTATGTGTTTTTGTTCATGGTATACTTTAGTTTTTTTTTTTTTAATTATTCAGTGTAATGATTTTGTGTGTTTATGATTTTTGTTATTCTATGTTCATTTCCTGAAACATATTTTGCTGCATATGTTATGCTTTTTTATTGTTAAGGGCCTATTTGGATGCACAAGAAAACACAAGAAAATAATATTTTTTAGAATATAATCTTTCATTTTCTTAAGAAGAAAATCTTGTGTGTTTGGTAACTCAAGAAGAATTTGAAGAAAATATTATTTTCTTTCAAAAAGCTCAATATTCTCTCTTACAGCTCCCTCCTGTAGAAAACTTTTTACAACATAAGAATATTCTAAAATGACTATTACAAAGTGGTAGAGTAAAGCAAATATTTTATTTCACCAAATCCATTATAATGTGTATGTTTACATATATGGTAAAGTAAAGTAAAAGAAAATCTCACAAGATGGTAAAGGTGTGGTAAAGTAAAGGTGAGATAAAGTGCATGGTAAAGTAAAGTGGGAAAGAAAGGTAAAGTAGTTTCTTTTCTTTACTTTACTTTATTACATTTTATCGTGGTTTTATATGATAAATAAAAAATGACTTGTTTACGGGTGTGGTAAAGTAAAATAAAAATTGATGTCATATCATGGTTAAAGGTGAGGTAAAGTAAGATCAGATGAAGTATGTGGTAAATCAAACTGGGAGAGAGAGACAGTTATACAGTAGTTATTTTTTTTTTACTTTACTTTACTATACTTTACCACGGTTTTATGTGATGAAAGAAAAGTAACTTACGGTAAAAACATGAAAGTTAAACTTTACTTTACCACATTACTTTTTTATCTAGACGTGATAAATTACATATAAATTAAAATATTTAATAAAAAAATATTCTTATAGTGTAATTTACTTTAATCATAACAGTACCTTCCAAACTGCTCAATTTAAAATCTGTAATATTCTTCAAACATTGACAAATAGTAAAAATATTATACTGTTATAATATTGCATTATTGTATTCTATACTATTTTATTCTTGCAATATTTAAATCTGTAAATATTTTACTCTGTAGACATCCAAACGGGCCCTAAATGTAATGATTTTGTGTGATTAGGATTTTCATTGTTCATGTGTTTTATGTCTTATTTATTATTCGGTGTAATGATTATGTGTGATTAGGATTTCAATGTTCAATCTCATATGTTGAACCTAATCTATTCCATATACTTTTTTGCTTTTTTAAGTTTAATTTTTTTCTTTGCAATACAATTTATTTCTCAGAAGGTTCAAGCCTCATCCGAGCAAGCTCCGTCCAGGTACAATTTAGTTTATTACATTTTTTTCATGGTACGATTTATTTTATGTTTTTCTTTATTCTGTGTAATGATTTTGTGTGATTAGGATTTTTATTGTTTTACATTTATTTCCCGGGTCGCACAGGTTATGTTTTTTCTTATATTGTTCAGCATGTGATTAGAATTTTTTTGGTTCTTGTGTTTTTCTTCTTTTAAGTTTAATTTTTTTTTCTATAGCTCCAAGTTCCATCCAAGTGCGATTTAGTATATGTTTTGTTTTTTTTTTTTCTTTTAAGGTTACTATTTTGTTTATGTTTTTTCTTTGTTCAGTATTAAGAAAGATCTTACAAATATCTTACAAAGATCTTATAGTTATGATTATCAAGAAAGACTCGCTTTCCTCAAACAGGTTTTTTTAAATTAGGTATGAAATTAAATGTCAATTTCATTTGTATTACTAAACAATATTATTATTTAGCAAAGTGACTTTTATTATGTAGTTCATTTTACGTTGATAGCAAAAAAAAATTTTAATTTTTACCATCTCAATATAATTTGGCTTAATTATTATTTAAATATTATTAATTTTATTATTATAAAGAGGATTTTATAGGAAAATTTTCAAAATTTGGACATACCTCCGAAAGGGTCCTCAAATATTGTATTGTACTAACGAGGTCCGTTAGGCCTTATTTCAATTTTTTTTTTTTTAACTTTCACATGAATGATGCTAGCGTCACTCGTGTCTGACTAGCGTCGCTCGTGTCTGAGTTGCAAAAGTGCACTGTTCGAAACGCAGCCAAACGTGATTGTAATTAAGTGAAAAGTAGCAGATTATAAGTTCATAATATGGTCTTTGAAAGCCCCAAATATCAGCCAAAAAAACCCTCGGGAAGTGGTCTAAAAAGTGCCTTAAACAGGGGTACTCAGAAAGGTGTCTGCAGATTTTCTTAACCGAGTTGCAAAAGTGCACGGTTTGAAACGCAGGCAAACGTGATTGTAATTAAGTGAAAAATAGAAGATTATAAGTTCATAATATGGTCTTCGAAAGCCCAAAATCTCAGCCAAAAAAAATCTCGGGAAGTCAGCTAAAAAATGTCCTAAATAGGGGTACTCAGCAAGGTGTATGCAGATTTTCTGAACCGAGTAGTAAAAGTGCACGGTTTGAAACGCAGGCAAACATGATTGTAATTAAGCGTGGGCACGTTTTTCTAGTATATACTTATTGCGTGATAGGGAAAGCTCCATTAATCACAGCTATCTTTCTAATAAGGTAGGTCAATGGAGTGAAAACCTTAATTAGCTCGTTATTTTGTAAATTGTAATGCAGCTTCAAAAGAACAATGACCCACACACATGAATACAACAACAATATATCATGGACCCTGCAGTCTAGGAATAAAGAAATGCGCAATAAATTAAAACACACGCACATATATGCATAATTAGAAAGGTGTAAAAAAGATAGAAATAGAAGAAAAAAGCAGGATTGTGTCCGGTACCCTTTCTGTGTCCCTATATTCCAATACGTGCCATTCGGTTGGTGTCTTTCTATGCCAATGTAAAACTAATTTCGACACCCATCCAATGAAGTTGTGGTTGTCATCTCTTACAAATTCTGACTTTATGTTCTTCCAATAACGATCAGAACCATCCCCTAATGTACGGTTCACCTTATTTTTCCCAAGCAGCTCCAATTTTGTAAAGCAATGACATTCTGCAAATCATTCGAGTCTCCAGATCTATTAGAAACAAGAAAAGAATCTTAAAAGAGAGAAGAAAATATGTAGTTTTAAAAGAGATAAAGGAATGCGTGATTGCAGAAAGAATCTATGGATCTGTATCAGTAAAAGGACATGCGTAAAGCTCTTTTGAGGCGATTTGGATCTACAGAAACAGAATAAATATGCATGGAATCGGTGAATAGAAGCAGAGAGAGGTGTTGAGATGAAAGAGAAAGAGGATTCGAACTGAAATTAGGGTTTTACCTGCGATTCGGCCTCCGTTTCTGCTACTTCCTCCTCCATTTCCATTTTCTCTTCTTACTTCCTTCGTGGGAGCTACAGCTACAGCTAGAGAAAAGAGCGGGAAAGTGTCTGTTGCCTACCTTGCGGATGGTAGACTGGTAAACTAGCTTATATACAAGTGAATGATGGCACGTGTGATAGACTCATGTGAGTATGATGGAGTCATGTAGAGGGTCAAATGAGATCGGGTTATGAGTTATGACCCGTCCTCATTTGACCCCTATCATATACTCTGTTGGCCATGAAAACCTATAATATATTACGGGCATTTGCATTGTTCGGGTCAGATTCAACTCCAGTAACTTACTTTTATTTACTTTCACCGGGATGCCACTGGGAGCAGGCAGGCACTGGGGTGTACACACATCGAATTGGATTGGGCTGGATCCATCACCAATCCGTCACCTACAGATTGATATATTTAGATTCTGTCACCAATCCATGGCTGTCTCTAAGAATAACAGGTCACTGTTAGTTTTCCTACATATATTGGGCTACCCATCTGCATAGTGGATGCTTGTGACAGAGATGATGTGGATTTCATTGCTGAAATGGTGGTAGGGGACCTTGGGATGCTCATTATTATCTTTGATGAAGTTATCGCGAAGTGTCTTCTGTGATCTATTGTTGTTGGCATGAATAGCATTGCAGTCGCAGGGGCCATTGTAATGTTGTTGCTACAGTCTGCAGATTCTTCATGCGTAATAGTATCTCGGTTAACAATTTGCCATGATGTTGATAGGTCTCCTTCAACTTGACTTGAGACGTTTGTAGGCTACACATTTGTTCTACCATTTGAGCTCACTATATAATGTATGTCAACGTAGAATCGAACTGCTTTGGTAATATCAACAAGAGAGAAAAAAGGCAATGAAAATAGGGCAATTGACTCCTTATCAAGAGTTAATAAAAATAATCTCTTGGCAACATCATCACCCCATTTTGTTGTGGATCTCTAAAGTTTAGGAAGAAAACAAAAAAAAAAAAAAAAAAAAAAAACCTTATTTAAAGGAGCTGGAAGAACGACGGGACAATGAGCATGCAATTAGATATTTCCACATATATCATTACACAAGGCGTATTATGGAGAAAGGGTTGTGAAATCTTGGGACCAGATTCCCCCTTAAGGAAAGTGGTTTTTTTATGAACTACATGTCTCACCAACATCAAGACAATCTGGTTTTCTCAAAACTGTGCAATGGGTGGCACAATCCTTCTATTGGTCTGGATGGCCCAATGATAGCGAGAAGTGGGTTCGGGAGTGTAATGTTTGCCAGTGTATGAAGAATGTGAACGTCCCGTTGCCCAGATTGCTATAGCCACTTCCCATTCCTGATAAAGTTTGGTGCCATATTTCCATTGATTTCATAGAGGGGTTGCTATTTCCTTCTCCAAATCCGTCATTTTAGTAGTGGTGGATCGTCTCAGCAAGAATTATCATTTTTTGCCTATGGCCCATCATTAGACGGCCCAAACAATGACCAAATCATTTTTATTTTTTTTGAAAATATCTTCAGATTACATGGCTTGCTGGAACTAATTGTGTCCAATTGCAACCCTATGTTCACGGGTTTTTTTTTTTTTTTTTTTTGGGGAGAGAGCACTTTAAGTTGCAGGGGGTATACTCCTCTCATCACCAATAATCGGATGGACAGTTAAAAATCTTAAATCGGTGTTTAGAAAATATTTGAGGTACTATGCTTCTAAGAACCCTAAGTCTTGGGTGCGGTGGATTCCCTTAGCTGAGTGGTGTTACAACACCACCTTCCATATAGCCACCAAAACCACCCCACTATGAAATTGTTTGTGGAATTACACCACCTACATTGATTTCTTATGTGCCAGGTACTAGTAGGGTTCAAGCCGTAGAAGACGTACTGGGGGACTGCAAATAAGCACTTCAATTATTAAAACGCAATCTTCAACAGGCCCAAGAGTGTATGAAGTTGAATGTAGACAAATACAGGTCCGATCGGGAATTTAAAGTGGGTGATTGGGTCTATCTTCGGCTCCAGCCATACCAGCAAAGTTCTATGGTAGGAATACAGTCTCAAAAACTGGAAGCAAAATATTATGGACCATTTCAGCTGTCGTAGAAAATAAGACATGTGCTTATAAATTGGTTTTGCAAGTAGATAGTAAAACACACCCAGTTTTTCATGTTTCCAAGTTAAAGAAAAGTTGGGTCAGGCAATCCAGTCCTATCCTTCTCTTCCACCTTTGTCCGGTCATGGTTCACTATGACCATATCCTTAGACTATTTTGGCACGACGACTTATTAAGCATGGCAATGTGGCAAACATTGAAGTGCTCATCAAGTGGAGGATGATTGCAGCAAAGTCCCAGATGTAAAGTTTGAGGACGATGTTGTTTCTAGGGGGAGGATTGATACACGTACATTTTTTTCTTCCTCCAAGCAACATGTGTTGATGGGTTGGTTGGGTCATAAATAAGTTTGAGCCCATTTGAAGTAGTTTCATTAGGTTTCTTATTGTATGAGTCATCCCATGAATATGGAGCACGTTGGGTTGTTTGTTCTGATTGAGCCGGTTTTTAGGAATGAAACGTTGGTGCAACGTTAGAGCTTGCAGTCAGTAGGAAAGTCTATATATTCACAAACAACAAGCAATAAGAGGAGATAAGTGAATTATCCAACAAAATTTAATTTTTTCTTTATTATTTTGCTACCTTCTTGAGCAGCGTTGACCATCTCAACACCATAGCTCGAGAAAGGCGAAAAGCTCGCATTAGTAAAATGTATTGGTTTATATCAATGATATATATTGGAATATCTATTGTATCGGTGTGGCTTTGTACATCTAAATTAAGTGCCCATCATTTGAGTACTTTGGATCCATGTAAAAGGGGCTCTCATATAAATGGATGGCTCTAAAACTTTGCACATTTCTCCAATGCTAAGGACCGTGCAATCTAAACCACCTATATCTAATTTGAGTGAATTCTAATTTAAATAATCAAGACTTATTAAGTTATATCCATTTTACTAGCAAGGTAATTTTCTCTTGCGTACATTCCCTCGTATAGATAAGTGACATTGTCATGGTTGACACCATGAAATTCAGGGCATGGGACCCTGCGTACCTTAACGATGGACGAGGGAGGGACGTTAGGAGAACTTCTTGCTTTACCCTGTATGGAACTCCATAAATTGAATTCAGCTCACATGCACACTTTTATCACATACAAAAGAATTAAGGAAAAGGAAATAGAGAAAAAAATCAAACAACACAAATATAGATATCAAAGGTCCAACTACGCCAAATACAAACACAAGGGACTATACGCCAAATACAACACAAAGGGACTACATGCACAGAGGGAAACCGGGACGTGACACCAATCTGCGACAATACATTCTAGACACAACTCACAAGTCCCTCAGACAAAACTAATTGTTATTAATACTCTGGCCAGGGTTGATAGATGGTTTCATTCCAGGAGTCCATATAAAAGCCATCGTTTGAGTTCGAGCTGAATGGGAATTGTTGGGAATTGTAAACCATGCCAGCCTGTGGAGTGTAACAAGATTGGTCCACACCAGGGATTTGATCCTGATTCATATGTCCTCCGGCAAGGTCTGGGTTAGTTGCAGCATTAGAAAACCAATTCGGTTGAGTGTTTGAAGATTGGCCCATTTCATAATACTGAACTTGATTAATATCTCCTCTAGCACCGCTGGCCCACATACTTGAAAACTGTGAAGTTGAGGGATAAATTTGACCTGCTCCTATATCAGATGCCACAGGTTCAGGGACTGTTGTATTATCAATATATGGATCAAAGCGGCCGGAACTAGCAGAATCATTGTTCTTCTCTCCTTTGTATAACTGACACAGAACCCAGCGACCAGCATCTGGCTGCAGTGGAAAACAGAGGATGCCAAATTTTATAAAGTACAATATAACATATTGGAAAGGATCGAGGAGGACAACCTCAAAAACTTGCCAAGAAAATGCTTGCATTGCACAACTTTTTTGCAATTAGGCCTTTGATGTGGTCCAAATCAAAGAGAACAATGCAGTCCAGGCAGTAAAGATTATATAACAAAATGCAATTGAGAGAAAATCAAGTGAAACTCACACGTAAAAATACCCACCCCATTATAAAGGAGGGTCACATGACCAAATAAAAGCACTGGCAACATAGTTTAAAATAACCGCCCTGATTTTCCATACAATTTCAAGAAGGCCCTTGTTATTTTGTACTTGTTTCTATTAGAGGTTCTCCTAACTAATAGTTAAACCAGATAAAAAAAAATTTAATGAGGCCTCCAATCTTTTTGTTTTAGACTAATTATCCTTACAAAACCCAAATGGTCTATTTCTCAAGCTTAAACTTATTTGGTTTTTGACCAATTTATCCTTCAAATTAAAAAATCTCAAATGACTTATCCTAGTAATTACAAAGATAATTTAGCCTCTAAAATTTTGAAGACCAAGAACCAAAGGCCAGGATTATTTAAATGGATTGATATTATATATTTCCTAATCTACATCTAAACAAAACTCTCCAAATTTCTTTATTTTGAAAAATCCTTTAAAAAATCAAATAATTTATCTCTTGAGCTAAAAAGATGATCTTGAGTTAGTAAAATTTTCCAAGATTAAATAAAAGCTATTTTTGTCATTCATTCATAATAACTAGTAATCATATAATTCATCATCAGCTACTTAGATGGAAAAAAAAAAATATCTTCATCAACTATGAAACAATATTTAAACTGGAATTGGTAAGAAAAGAATTCATAAAAAATCAGTTAAGAAGATTTCAAAAAAAAAAAATCAGATAAGGTGTCGAGTCAGCTCATGACATGAGCAGATTGTTTGTTTGAAAGAATCCATGCACCGTAGCTCTATATACACTTATTACGTGATAGGGCAGGCTCCATTAATCCGACCCATCTTTCTAATGAGGTAGGTTCATGAAGTGAAAACCTTAATTAGCTCCTTATTTTGTAAATTGTAATTCAGCTTCAAAAGAACAGTGACCCACACATGAACACAACAGCAATATATAATGGACCCAGTCTAGGAATGAAGAAATGTGCAATAAATGAAAACACACATATATGCATAATTAGAAAGGTTTAAAAAAGATAGAAATAGAAGAAAAAGGAGGATTGTGTCCACTACCATTTCTGTGTCCCTATATTCCGATATGTGCCATTCGGTTGGTCTATTTTTATCCAAATGTAAAACTAAATTCGTCACCCATCCAATGACGTTGTTGTTCACTACCACTTTTCCTTTCTGATCTATATTCTTCCAATAACGTCCATCCTGCAATTTACGGTTCACCTTATTTTTTCCAACCGGCTTCAATTTTGTAAAGCAATAACATTCTGCAAATCATTCGAGTCTCCAGATTTATTAGAAACAAGAAAAGAATCTTAAAAGAGAGAGAAAGAAGTGAACATATATATATATATATTTATATAGTTTTTCAACTGAACTGGTGCTCCACTCTACCTTCTAGTCGATCGGGGAGGCGCCCAAATAGATCGTCATATACTTTGAACATACGATGAAGGTTCACACCTGCATTTTTCTTATTGACAATTCTTATCCGCTCTTCATTAGTAGGATCGAAACGGAAACCAATGAAGCGGTCCGAATAAAGTTCAGGATTCAAGGAAGAGAAAGCATATATGTGCGAAGGCATACTAGAGAGCTTAGTTTTTTTTTTTTTCTTTGAGAGCGTACTAGTTGGAATGGATCGGGAGTTTTTTTTTTATAGACCAAGATCCCCACTTCATCGTAGAATGAGTCTGTCATGCATGGGTGTCCTTGTAAAAGGAATTTATGTTCCAAACCTCTAGGGTTTGGGGATGTCGGGGGAGGAGCAAATCCCCACTTCATTGTGGAATGGGTCTGTCCGTGGAAGACAGCTTTCCATCACTTGCCTAACCCAGGCTGCGAGGGTCTAGGGCAGCGATAAGTGGCATGCGGGCTCCATTGCCATTGACTTGGAAATATTGTTGTTTCATGGGCTCGACTGATAAAAAATAATGCCTATAAACTATTACCAACCAGAAGATATTCATTTCGTAGACATTCAATCCCACTCGTAGCCTCCCTCAAATGGCTATAATAAAAACTTTTTGCTCCCCATCGGTGATTGCAGTTATCCCAACCGTATCAATAAAAGAAAGTCGTATAAACCATGCACCTTGTGGGCCTGGCCCACTACAACAGCCAATATACAACGCTGGTGTTCGGATGATGTTGGTTCAACTAGAGTTGCAAATGTTGAAATTATTAACGTAAATCAATAATCAGAACCTTGAAGTCGATAGTTTACAAAATGAATGGATCAAACAAGATTTTCTACCTTTGTCTGCGTGATATGAAAGCAATATTTTTATTATTCTTAAGTTTTGGGGTGGAAGTCGGAAATTTTTTTTTTAGGGCCAAGGTAAAATCTTTCACCTACGTTTTGCTCTCCAAGGGTGGCTCGACCATTGCACAAGAAAAGCCCTTGCTTTAGGCCCCAAAAAAAAATAAGACCCCATAGAAATCAATTCTTTTCAAATTCTAAAACGACATTCAAGCAACTGTCATAGTTTTTTTTCTCCCAAGGCCCCATAATAGTAATTAGTATCACATCTCATTAAAGCCATCTTTTCACATTTAAACAAAGCATTAAAGCAACTGCGATCCTTCTTTTTCTCTACACAGTGTCTTTTTAAATTTCAACAAATCTCAACCCAACCCCCTTGCCACCTCACCAGTGAAGTTGTTCAAATGAACGTTTCTCCACCAACAATTTTCCATCTCACGTACTCTTTACTCTCTCACCTCTGTCTCTCTCACAGTTTGCCTTTTTCTACAATTACTTTTTTTATTTCTAAAGCAATATTCTTTAAAGATTTATTGATCTGGTTTTGTCTTCTTTTTAATAATATATATGGATATATTTTGATAATATATATGAGTCTTTTTTATAATATATATATTAATCATAACCCACTAACTCAAAAACTATCCATTTTTTTCATAATGAAAAAGATGGATCAAATTCAAAATTCATCTATATCTACAATCTTTATGGCCAACAATGATAAATTACTAAATCGGGTTCAATTGTTTTATAATTTTAAGATTTTTTTAATTCCATGCTCGTATTGTATGTTTGTTATAGTTAGTGTTCGTTGTATATATAAATTTTATTAGTTATAATTTATAAATGATAAATGTATCTATTAGAGAATACGAATCCAGATGCTCAAAACTTTAAAAAAATTAAAAAAAAAATAACAGAGAGAAAAAATAATAGATAATTTGAGGCCTCATTTAGGATTGTCGCTTTAGGCCTCAAATGTCTCGAGCCGGCCCTAGTGCTCTCCATGGGAGCACTCATTCAAACCATCTTCAAAAGTGGAACCCTCCCCTTGAATTTCGCAGGTACCAATGTGACAATAGCAACGATCCAATGAAGCGCACATTGTTGGAGTGCAAGTGAAAGTCTTCCGCCAAAATAAAATAATCTTAAACAAAAATGCAAATTTTAGTAGTAAAATACAAAAAAAAAAATTATTGAAATTGTGGTCAGATTTCCGAATCCCTACAAAAAAAAAAAAAGACACTAAAAGTAGAAAAACTTCTTAAAAATAAATTATAATAATTACGGTGAATAAAAATATTCATTTGTCAACCTAGAAATTCAAGACCCAAAGCAGCGTATCAATTTCAAGGTGGAACTTTACACGACAAACAATATACCTTATTTACAAATAGTCTAAAATCATTTAAGGCTTCGGTTCTTGAGAAATTCATGTGGGTTCTTAATAGGCCACTTTCCAAAAATTCAAGGCATTTCAAAATAGCCAAGATCCTCGCAAAATCTCATTCAAATAGGATCTTGGCCGCTATCAGATTGATCACTTAGAAAAGATTGTGACGTCCAAAGTAATAGGATAATTTTGTGAATTTTGTTGATCTCAATCTGATCGTGGGCCATCTTTTATTAATGGATTGAAATTTTGCTATGGTTTATTAGAAAAGAGTGGCCAAATACTTTAAGCATCCTAGATCTTCACAAGTAGGCCCCACTAAAGAACCACACAAAATTTTCTTGAGACCCAATAAAATAAGAAAATTATAAGATGGGATCCTTAACCATTATTCTCCAATAAACATGTTATCAGTTACCCTTAACTTTCAAGTTTCTGCAAAACCATGAGTTAAGGGTTTGAGTGGGGAGACTTGATCCAAGATCCCATGTCTCCGCTACTCTGATAAGCATGCTGAACGGTATGAATCATTAGTTCTCATTTATGATTTATTGAATAAAGAGTTTTTTGTATATACCCCCTAGGGTTTCTAATATTTGTAAATAGGCCCCTGTGGTTTCAGTATTTGTTAATACACCCCTGCTTAAGTATTTTAGTACCTTTCATGTCCTAAAATACATCTAAGTTGCCAGTAATGAGCAACCACCGTGAGTTGAATGATGATTTTTTTTATGAAAATGACAAGCTTGACCTCACATCCATTAAACACTAGCTATTATTTACAAAAGGCTTTTTTGTATATAGCTCCCTAAAGTTTCTAAGATTTCTACATAAGCCCTTGAGGTTTCTAATACTCAAGTGCCCAACTTGATATGGCTGGGGGATTTATAATTCAACTCAGCTTTATGTCAGCTTTATGTTTAGGATTTATCTACATCCAGCTTGAATAAGTCCTGAGTTTAGACAATATGCAGCCCATTACACCACTATTATAAGCCCTGAGCTGAGACAATACTCAATCTAACTTGCCCATGACACCACTATTAATTACTTTTAAGAGGAGAGTATCAATTAAATTGATTTAAACCTTTTTTCTCAAAACAAAAGGACTTGGTTTCCCTTGTTTAAACTACCTAAGGAGTACACTATTCTATATGTCAGCTACAATGACTCGTATTCTTGAAAGAAAAAGAAATAATAAAAAAAAAAAAAAAAAACCTACAACGTAGTAGAAGATGAAGAACATGCGATGCCCTTTGAAAACTGAATTCTTTTTTTTTTTATTCTTTTTTTTATTTAAGGGTAGTTTATATTGAAAGAAAGAAAGGAAACAAGAGCCCAAGAAACGAAATTGATATCATAAAATGTTATAAATGAATAAAGGGAAGAAAAAAAACACAACAGAAAATTGTACCATGTAGATTTATTAAATTCTACTGTCATGAGAAGCACTTGTAGATGTTGATTGTTCATAAAAACATAACAAAAGACAATTCCCATTTGTAAGGCCTTTGGTTAAGTAAGAGGATGGATGGGTCTTGATGAACTTTGCTAATCTACAGGTGGTCACTGGAGTACTGGGGGAGGAAGAAAGTGAGAAAAAATAAATAAAGAAATATGGTAAAATTATTGTTGGAATGTAAAGAATTTTCCTGATGGCATTTTGAAAATTATGTATAAAAGATAGTGACAATGGTAAAAGTGTCAAATGCTTTAAACCCAAATTGCTCTCTTCTCATTACTATCGATTTGACATATTCTGGGACATAAAAGGTATAAAAATGCCAAAGCAGGGGCCTAATTACAAATACTGAAACTACATGGGCCTTACAAATGTTAGAAACTTCAAGAGGGTATATATAAAAAAAAACTCTTGAATGAATGACCCAGACAGCAGGTTCCCATTTATATAATAAATAACTCAAAAAACATTAGCAGGTTCTTTCTCCTTTAATTTCTCTCTTTCATTCCTTCCTTTTCCTATCCTTATTTTCCTTTCCTTCACTCTATTTTTTTCACAAATCAACATTATATTTCCCAATTGTTGGGGGAGTGGGCAATGCATCACAAAATGGGGATACCATAGGATCTAAAAGTGGGGCTTTTAAGAACTATATATTGGGGGTCATGGCCCTTGCCAGTCCCCTTGTCCACCCTTGTTTAGGTTATGTTTGGCAAATCTCCTTTTTGCCTCTATATTCTTAAAGCTATTTTAAACAGCTATTAAACTGTTTGGAAACACATCTGTATAGATGTATGATAGGCTTAAGATAGACTACCTTTATTTCACATAGTCACAGATTTGGCAATTTGAATTAAACAAAGATGTCTGAATACGGCAACTCTTGATTTCAACACGTGTATCTCAAAGAGTACATCAACTTTCATAATAGACTCGACTACATTTGATCTCAAATGGATCAAATGAGTCTTCAATTGACTTAAGATGAGAATAGACTCAAGAAGAGGGGTTAAGTTGCAAATTTAGGTTATAAAAGGGTTTAAAGAACCCAACATCATTTCATTCGATCATTACAGCAACCAAGAACCTAGGCTTTCTTTCTTTTTCCTTTCTTCTCCATTTATGGTTATCAATTGTTAAGAGGAAGTTCTGTGCAAGTAGTTATTGAAGAAGAATTGCAGTAGTTATATCTTCTTCATCTTCTTAGTTGAGTTTCTTCGTTTCTTGGAGTAAAAGCTTGAGGGAAATCTCATTTTTCCTTCTCTTCAAGATTACAAGCAAGTTTATTAAGTTCTTTACAAAACTTTCAGGTTCTATTAGATGATTAAAACTGTTATTTAACTCAATACCTCATGGGAATTATGTTTTTGAATCATGTTTTGGTGTTAGGTTAGAAAAGGGTTTCGATTGGGAGATTTTCATTTCAAATCAAGCTAGCAAAGGAGGGGATTTTTGTAAATTAACTACTACAAAGGCAAGTATGAACATTTCCTGTGATTTAGAATGCTATGAGAGTTGTTTGGGACTTTTACAGTTCAAAGTCAGAAATTTCTTTAAAAAAATTTGAAGAACTGGGCACAGTTCGGTTAACCGACAAGTGACCGAACTTATCTGGAGTCTTTTTCATGGAAAATGAGCTATCTGGATTGCGAACCGACAGGTGACCAAAATCAGGTTCAGTTAACCGATAAAAAGTGTTTGGTCAACCAAATAGGTGACCGAGTACATTCACAAGTTGTCAGAAATCTGAAGCCTCTGGATTATTAACCGAGGGTGACCAAAAGGTTAATCGAGTATGTTCGGTTAACCGAGAGGTTGACCGAATTTAAATGGGAAGAATTGAGAGAAATGTGCACTTTTAGAAAGCTAACTGTAGATAATCAAGTGGAATTCGGTTAGCCGACCTCCATATTTCGGTTAACCGACAAGTAATCAAACAAGTAACCAAAGTTTGGAAATTTAGATTTAAATTTTGATTTTTGTATATAAAAGTTTATTGAGTTATATTGTTTATTTGTGAGGTTATTGATGAGATTTATACCTCCATAGATGATAATTAAGGGGACTCTAATGTACAAATTATATTAAATGTGATGTCCATCGAAAATAACACGTACATTAGATAACCAATGTTACACCTGAATGATTGGTTGGAATTGGGAAAGGAATGGGTAGAATTGTTCATTAACTTAATTCACTCACTAAATATATTCATATGCTCAATCTAATGTGATTGATATTAATGTTATTGCCTTCAATTGTTTTGAATGGAATTATTGATGGACCCGGCTTTTGCCTTCCTCCGCCCCGGGTTTGCCGGGGTCCGGCGGACGAAAAGTGGCATCAATATTTTTTTTGTACGGGTATGCCAGATTTTCTATTCTACTTGGAATTTGAAGTGGTGATCCGGAGATCCACCTTCACAAGTATAAAGGAAATCAATCTTTTTTTCTAACTTTCCATTGCACACATATTTGTAAAAAAAGAGACAAAGATTTTGAATGCCGTGAGAGGCGGTTTGCTTTTGTTTGTCGTGAAAGGCAGTTTTATGCAGTAGAATGCGATTTTGCCATGAAATGTGGTTTTGTATTGTAGAAGGCGATTTACAAATCTCATCAATAATGAAAGACAAAAATTGTAATTTTTTTCTCTTAAAAAAATACAAAATACAATAGAAAAGTAAGAAAAGGATTTCTAACTTCTCAAGAGATTGTGGGAGCTCGTTCAGATCGACGGTCGCTAGTCATGTATGGACTTCGCCATCGTCTTTCAAATGAGAACATATGATGCTTTAATTCGCTTGACTTGACTTGGACCTCAGATTTTTACAGGAGAAAGACCAAGGGGAGGTCTTATATCCAATAAAAAGCAATGTAGACGGGCTGAAGAGAAACATCTAACCATGTTGGATAGAACGAGAGGGGACCTTGGGGGGATGGCCCTCCAAGGGACTTCAGTCACCTTGTGGTGTTTGTTGCTGCAAGTAACAGAGCTTCTTTGCGCAGTGTCTGGATTTTTGGAGATTCTTGATCTCTTGATTTCTGACGATTTTTTCAGACCATTTCTCCTTGGAATAACAGCCTTTTATAGGCTTTTGGTGGCCATTAGGAGAGTTTATAAGCATTGATTACATTAATACTCCATGATGGGAGGAGTTACAAGTTTTTAATTCTTGATTTTGTAACTCATTTTTCTTGGCTTCTGATTGGCCGATGGAGAATGATGGGCATTTAATCGTCTTTAATCTCAATGATGAGAGGAGTTACATGGTTTTAATGCCATGATTGCTTGGACTTGTAACTCATTTTTCCTTGAATCCGATTGGGTCGTCCAAAATAATGAGTTAATGACCGCATTAACTTGCTTGTCATGAAACGGGTCATTTAACTTCATTAATTGGTTCCCTGGGCGTTCAAAGAGTCGCGGGCCATAACGCGTCTTTTAGAATTCTTCTTGCGATGATCGCCGATAGACCCACATGTTGTTTGATGTCGGATGGCGATTCAAACATTGATTTATACCAATGGGCCGGCAACATCTGTCCAGTCGATTTCTCGATCGGTCAGGCAGAAAGTGCGCTTTCTTAGTCATCCAATTGGTGATTTTGAAGCGTCGGATGATGATTCCATGATTTCGGCGATGAATCCGTCATGTTGAAGAAGATCGATGGATATCATGCTCAAAAGATCAGATTTTGGAAAAACCACATGGGCCAAACAACTCAAAACGCGAAAATGAATAGAAAAATAGACCTTTCGGCGAAAATCCAACGACTTGGATTTCCATGGTCGTCGGCGACCATGGGGACTTTTGTCCCTTTGGTCGGCGGTTTTCGGCCTTTTTTGTGATTTTTTCGATTCTTTTTTCTTTTGATATTTTTTCTAATATTTTTGCACATGTTTTGGCTTGATTTTCTTGGAGAAAACTTGAAAAGAATCTTTGCATATCATAGTGCAAAATTTTTCAATTTTCTGAAAAAAAGCTCAAGACATAGTTGTGCAAAGTTTGCCGATTTTCCGTCAGAAGCCAAAAATAGGTCAAACGATGTCGGAATGACCTGAAATTTGAGTTGAAGCCTCCTGAGCAGTAAATAGGACCAACCATGGGATTTTGTTTAAGTTTTGAAGCCGTTTAGGGTCCCGTCGCTGCTAGACTTGATTTTGTCGCGAAGAGGAAGCCGCGCTTTGCTATACGGTCAACCGATGTCCGATTGATCTAAAATTTGACAGGGAGCCTATTGGAGTCATTTTAAGACAATCCATTAGCTCCGATTTGGATGTGATGGTCCCAAGGAGCTCCGCCGCCAGAAGGCCTGATTTTGCTTCCGAGCGTCAAAGTTGGGTCAAATGTCGTCGGAATGACCTAAAATTTGACGTATAGCCCTTTTGAAGCATGTAGAAGTCGCCCATATGGCCTGTTTGATGAGTAATGGCATCGATGGTTCTCGCCGCCGAGAAACTTGATTTTACTGCTTGAGAGTTGATGATGGTCAAACGGTGTCGATTTGACTTGAAATTTGACATGGAGCCTTTTGGAGGTATTCTGAGTCCATCCGTAGGCTCTAATCAAATATTTAATATCTTCAACACTGTCACCGTCGAGAGAGCTGACTTTGCTGCAGCTGTTTCCTTTTTGGGCCAAACAATATCTGAATGGCCTGAAACTTGATGTAGAGCCTCTTAGTAGCATTTTGAAGCCAGTTGTGTGCTCTGTTTTATGTGTCAAGGTCTCTGGCTTCGCCGCCACCAAGAGCTCCTGCTCAGCTGCTAGAGGAGTGAAGTTAGGCTAAATGACGTTGAAATGGTCCGAAACTTCATGTGTACTCCTCTTTTGGCTATTGTAAAGGATCTTGTAGTTTTTGTTTGATTCTGACAAGATCTAATGCTTGAAGCGGGATTTGCTTGCTTGTGGTAGGATGCAGCTCCATGTGGCTTCTTGATATTGAGAATATATGAAGAGGCAAAGTGACATTTTTTGCGTCAATAATTATGAAATTGAATTGAATCCAAAATGAATTGTATTATTGACTTTTGAGTCTGTCACTGTATAGCTATTTTGTTAAAGCTCATTATAGAGCTAAATGAATGATTATTCCTACTACAGTAGATGGATTTGGGGGTGTTCCGAAGTTCCATGGTGATGTTAGTTGTTTCTGATCCAGACACTAGTAGATCCTACAATATTAAATGAATGGATATTTGCATATTTATAATTTGCAAGTAAATGTTTCCCTCCTTTGTAGAAGATGTGAAATGAAATGAAATGCTATGATAGTTGCCAATTTGTTATATTCTTTATTTGACTCCAAATGCTTATATTGTATAAATTGTTAAGGAATGAGTGCTGAATTTGAGAATTATTTAATTCATAGATTGAACAGAGTAGCATGTACTATCATAGATCTGTTTATACATTGCTAAATTATCGAATTCATTAGTGTTATTGATGACATTATAGGCCGAATTGCCAATACCGGTCTTGCAGAGACCACGAACCTCCGGAAAAAGCAGCTCCAGTTCCTCTAGGAGGATTAGTGGAGTGGAATTGTCGAGGTATCAATTGATCTTGGTATCCGAGAGCGTAATTATGAGGGAAAAACTCTTGAAACAGTTTATTCTAGAATTGTTTATAGATGTCATTCTACATTGTATTTTTTAAGTGTGCAGTTGAATGACATGAGTAGGAAATGGTAATTTTGTCTGTTTAAGGAACTTTACTTTTATGTAAAGGACATGTATAATTGTACATTGGTAAATATGTACATTTGTATATGATATTATCTGTATATATGTTCCGCAAATATGTGTATGTCTCACATGCGTGAAGTATATATATCCTTTGTAGATTTCATTTTAACTTTGGTTAATTTGGAATTTAAGGGAGTACGTACTATCGCGACTCGGAAATTAACTCGGATGTAATGAAATTTTGGGACCGGGTCATGACACTACTGCTTGATCATGTGGGCTCCATTGTCAATGGATTGCAATTGTTGTTTCATGGGCTCAACTGATCGAAAATAATGCGTATAAACTCTTACCAACCAGAAGATATGCATTTCATACCCATTTAATACCAATTGTAGCCTACCTCAAATGGCTATAATAAAAACTTTTTGCTCCCCATCGGTGATTGCAGTTATCCCGACCGTTGGTAAGGATCAATAAAAGAAAGTCGTATAAACCATGCACCTTGTGGGCCAGGCCCACTTCAACAGCCAATATACAATGCTGGTGTTTGGATGATGTTGGTTCAGTTATAGTTGCAAATGTTGTAGATATTAACGTAAATCAATAATCAGAACCTTGAAATATATAGTTTACAAAATGAATAGTTCAGACAAAATTTTCTGCCCTTGTCTGCATGATATGAAAGCAATATTTTTATTATTCTTAGGTTCAGGGGTGGAACCAAGGATCCTTTTTTTGAGGGCCAAGGTAAAATCTTTCATCCTTTTTTTGAGGGCCAAGGTAAAATCTTTCACCTACATTGTGCACTCCATAGGAGCGCTCATCCAGACCATCTTCCAATGTGGAACCCTCCCCGTGAATTTCATAGGTACCGCCACTGTGACAACAATAGCGATCCAATGGAGCTCATAGTGTTAGAGCACAAGTGAAAGTCTCCCACCAAAATAAAATAATCTTAAGAAAAATTACAACTTTTAATAGTAAAATTGTTTGTTGAATCGTTTTGGGGACTACCAGAATAGACAGATGTGGGAACCCATGGACCCAACCCTTTCATGACCTAAAGCAGACGGATAGTCAAATTTTGATTTACGTACGGGTATGCCAAATTCATTATTCTACTTGGAAAAGAGAAGAAATGATTCGTAGATCAAGTTTGTTCATGTATAAAGGAAAACTAATTTTTTTCTAACTTTTCATTGCATATGAGTTAAAAAGAGACACGATTTGATTTTTTGGAGTTTTGGGTGCCATAGAAGGCAAATCTCATTTTATTTGCAATGAAAGGCGATGATTTTTCCGTGAAGGGTGATTTTTTGTGCCGTAGGAGGCAGATTTTAGTGTCATGAAGGGTGATTTTACAGCTCTCATCGGAAAAAACAAGACTTGTGATTTTTGTCTCTTTTACAATACAAATACAATAAGAAGTAAGAAAAGGGAGTATGACTTCATAAGAGATTGCACGGACTCATTCGAATTGGCAAAAGCAAGCAATGTTTGGGTTCCTCCGACGCTACTATGATGATAACATGTGATACTTTTGACTCTTTGACTTGACTTGCTCCTCAAATTCTTAGAGAATAAGGATCAAAGAAGGATCCTATATTAAAAAAAAAATCCAAATAGACGGGCTAAGAAGTGCGTCTAAGCCATGAAAAGAAAACGAAATGGCCTTAAAGGGTGGCCCCCTAAGGGTCTTCAATCAACTTGTAGTGGTGGCTGTTGCAGAACTTCTTTAACGAGGAAGAGACCGTTGTAGGAGTGTGGGAGCAACGATGGAGAATTTGTTTGTAATTTGCATCATCATTCCTTGGAACTAGCATGAAGCTCCTATGTGATGCACATGTTTAAGTCTCATGCGACCTGAGTAATATATTAAAACTAATATTCCTTTCATATAAATCCATTTATAATAGAATAATTAAAAATCTCAAATCAACCAAAAAATTATGAAAATCAAACATTTTCCCTTAATCAACGTCGGCATACACGTTTCATCTTAAGAACTAAAGGATTCGTATGCATCTATGCTCATTTTGAATACTATATAAAACTTTGAAAATAACATTAATTTATAGGAATGGAAGGCATCTTTTTGGACTGGGTCACATCCACATAAATGGGTTCAAGAGGCACATTTTATTGAAAATGCACATATGTATTTTTAAAAAGACACGTTCACAAATTGGTCCCAAAGGGGCACGTTTTATTGAAAATGCACATATGTAAATTTGGAAAGACACATTCATAAGTGGGCCCCAAGAGCCTGATGTGGCTTATCTTAAGGCCAGAATTAAGTTTTTTTTTCCCAACTGCCATACAGCTTTAAAAAGAGAGAATGGTGTGAGAGGCCTCCTTTAATAGGCTTTTGGTGGAGCACGTGAGAGGTTTACGGGCTTTGAATACATTAATGCTCCATCATGGGAGGAGTTACACATTTTATTACCATAGCATTAAAAGGGGTAACTCCTTTTTCTTGAAATTTGATTCGCCGATGCAGGGTAGCGGCCATTAATTGTATTGAATCTTCATGATGAGAGGAGTTACCTCTTTTAATGCCATGATTGCATTTTATTTGTAACTCTTTTTTCTTGCATTGTGATTGGGCATCCAAGATAACGGGTCATTAACTGCATTAAATAGCCGCCAAAACACATGTTAGAAATTGAAAGGTCGAGGGCCATCTTGTAACTTTTGGAATTCTACCAGCAATGTAGGGAGCCTTGATCGCTGATGAATTTCTCATATCATTTGATGTCGGATGATCATGCAATTTCAGACATTGATCGCTATCAGTCAGTGGAGGTTTAAATAAAACCATAAAAAAGAGAGGATTCAGTTTAGATTTGCGTGCAAATACAAGGCCTATTTTTTTGTAAAAAACTCAAGAAAATCAGGACTTTTGAGATACAAATCACATAAGGATAATTTATTTATCTTCTAGACCCGGGTCTGTTTGGGAACTTCACTAGTAGAATGTTGTGAAGTAAAGCCTTCAATTTTCAGAAAAAATATTACATCAAAAGTATATATTTTCAAAATTCCATTTTTTTCAAAAAAAAAAAAAAAACAAAAACAAAAAACAAAAAAACCTTTTTAAACAAAAAATAAAAATGATTTCCTACTAAACAATTAAAGACAAAATATCATCATAACCTACTTATGTGTATACAAGTTTGGGCGTGTGGACGTAAAACACAAGAAAAGTTGCACCCCAACCCCTTGCTGCATGGGTTTCCAATCATAGAGACAACTTTAGTTATTCAAGGGAAAGAAATGAGAGATAATTTCTCGCCCAAGGACGACAGACCCAAGCTGGATGTTTCAGGTGCAAAGAGATCCATAAATTTTTTTTCTAATTTGGATGTTTCAGGTGGTCTTTGACATATTTCATTCCATAAATAGAAATGTAGTTCATCACATCAGAGAAGTTCAAAAACAAAAACCTAGCCACCTAAACCACTACTTCATTTGCTTGTTAAGATCATGGAAGTCCTCCACATAGGGAGGACGGAGTCAGAGGTTTAATACTGGTTAAATAAAGCAGACATTGTCCATATGTGCTCACTATAATAAATGACAAAAAGCACCTCTTCTTTTTACCAAAAAAACATTTAGCACTTTCATTTGACCCCCACTACTTGTCTTTCCTCTTGATCTGATTCTTTATTTCACTATACAAGTAAATTACGGAACAACCACTCAACATAAATAGAATGAACGTAACTCATTTTTTTTTTTTATAGATTTTTTTCTTTTTACTTTTTACTCTTTTTTGGGGGGCGGGGGGGGCGGCCGGCTACAGGGTTTGAAACCCACACATACTGATGCCAGTCACACACCCATGCTCCTAACGAGCTGAGCTAATTCTAAGAAACAAATATAACAAATTAGATTTACACATAAGTGAAGATTCATGTATTTGGACAACTGGAGTTACTCAAGTTACCTTACAGGTAATCAAAGTTGCAGGTTATTAGAGTTTAACTAACCTAGGTTCAGCACAACCGAGTTCCAACAGTCCAAACAGGGCATTAGGAACAATCTTGAAAACTCAACTTGAAGGGTCTGCTCTACTCTGGGCAGAAATCGCCCATCAGGTCATCTAACTTCTGGCTTCCACTTTTTTTCAGAGGGTCAAAATGTCCAGACACAGCCCATATTTCGTTAAAGATGAAAGCCTGTCACATTAAGACGGTTTTCTCTCTCTCCTTTTTAGCACAAACACTGACACTCTAAATTATAACTCTGAAAAAATTGTAAAAAATGGGAATCAAGAAATGCATTATTATATAGAACCCCATATCCAAACTTGAAATATAAGAAGTGCCACCGCCACGTCATTTAGAATCTTGGCTGATGACCTTGTTGAAGAAAGAATCTAAAAGAGCTCCATAATGTAATTGGTTCAACATCATCACAGCCTTGTCCGATCAAAACAAATCATCAAAGCCTTGTGCCAACATAGTTGGCTAGCTTTCAAATAAAGTGAGAAGTGCAATGCTAGTATGCCACGCAAGCGAAGCCATTGTGTAGGCAAATACAAATAACAAAATCATGGGGAAAAAAAAAAACAGCATCATTGGATGCTTTGAGCGAATGAACTTCCAAATCAAATATAAAAATAAAGGAAATGAATGAGAATGCTGTGAGCTTCTCCGACTGTCCTTTCAGGCATAGTTCTGAAAACAAAATCAATAAAAGGAACATACATTAGATTTGACTCACGTACTCTGAGAAACTAGAAGAAGCCAAACGGCATAAGCTTAGAAAGGAATCAATTGCATCATGTGCACATGTAATAATGTAGATATAAACACAATGAAAATTGCATGGCACAATCCATGTACTACAGACCAATGAAATGCGACACAGCTTACTATATAACTCTTGTTGATTTCTTTTGGAATCACGCAAAAACCAACACAGCTTACTACATTTTTTTATGTACTACAGACTCAAACCGGCACACTCATGGTAGCGAAAATCAGCACCTTCCAAGTGTGCCATAATAGGCTCCAACAACTCTTTTCAAAGTTCATTTAATCTCATATTAATAGAAATCCTATCAATTCTAATGATACCCACTAGTGTAACTGATTCTCTTAACAATACAACCATTATACTATAAAACAATAAGATGCTACTCTATAGATATGGGGTTAATTTCTTTCAGAATCATGCCAAAACTGATACGGCCTACTACATTTTTCATCTCTTTTTTTTTTTTTTCGTAAGTGATGAGATCATGGGACTGGAATCTGACAACTCATGGTTGCAACAGTGAGCACCTTTCATGTGTGTTGTGTGGGCTCTAATAACTCCTTTCAATGTGCTAGGCCTCCTATTAATAGAAATCCTTTTAACTCTTTAAGATGATTACCCATCAATGTAACTGAATCCCCAGAGATGCGTCAGTTGTACTACTCTTGGCTAATCAAAACACCAGATAATTTCCGAACAGATGGATTATAACTAAGACAGCAAATCAAATGAATCATAAGAAAGAAATGTAAAAACTCTTGAATTTGAGAACTGCTTATAGCTGTGGGGCATTTGGATGTACTAGTTTGCAACCACTTGAATATTTTCGCAGAACTCCTCCACTTCACTGTGCATTTGAAAATGCACAGAAACGAGAGACCGAGTAAAATGAGATACTAATTTACTTCTTTTTCAAACCAAATTCATGTAAGGAAGCAACATTGATAATGATTTGCAATTGCGGGGGAAGGGCAAGGGTGAAAAAACATTAACCAAATTAACATTCAATTTCCCCACAACCCAGAAGAAGATATCACATTAATCTACTATTGATTAAGCAGCAGAGTACAAATATGATCCCGTAACATATGCTAGCTTCAAGCTTTTACATACTAAGCAGCCTTGTTCAGGCAATAACAACGGACACCAAAAGGCAACAGGAAGAACTAATCTGTTAACTTCAGGCAAAAGCATATAATTGATTCCGTACACTTCTACCAAGTTACAATCCTAGTCTTTTGAGGATTGCAACAGAATGAACAAGAGCATAGGTTTCATGTAATACTAAGGGGAAAACCAATGTAATACAGGAAGAAACAACAACTAAATCAATGTTGTAGCAGCATAATTTTATTATAAGCTGAAAAATGATGTAGGTCATATTAGCCATATCAGTGACATAAATATGATATAGAATTAAATCGTATTCAGTATTGGTTTCTTAACAAATTGAAACATACAGCAGCTATCGGATATTTAAAACTATGATCCCCACAGCAAAATACTACATAAAAACATAGTTAACAGTTGAAATTTACAATGGCCAGGACAAACCATTAGGGTTTGTTTGCTTGCACTTATTTACGTATGTAAATGTTGCACATGTAATATCTACAGATGAACACGTTTATTCGCACTTATTTACATATCACGTGTTAAGTTTTGGTGTGAAAAAGTATGCAAATGGGACCACTTTCACATCAAGATTTCCACACCTCTTCAGGCGTGAAACCATTACACACCTCACACCTAAAAAGAAGTGCAAGTCACAATTACCACCTGCAATGGGTCATGGCCATGGGATCAAAACCCATCAGCTACCTTCTATTTTTTTTGGTGTGAAAAGGTATGAAAATGGGGCCATTTTCAGATCAAAACTTTCACCACTTCAGGTGTGATACTATTCCACACCTCACACCTCAAAGAGGTGCCGGTACAATTACTGCCTGCAATGGGTAGTGGGATCAAAAACCATCAACCACCACCTATTTTTCGCAATCTCATAGGCTCCAAAATTGTAATTTGAGCCGTTAAAATTTTTTATTCAACTGATAAACACAAGACATTTAGTTTCATATCTTAAAATTCTCACAGATTTTGAGAAATATGTGAAAATGTCCAAAAAATGGATCAACACTATTGTGGGACCTCAATAACCATTCATCATTCTCATACAAATGATAACCTCACGACGTGAAGTTTCATATCTTAGATCCTCATGGATTTTGAGAAGAATGTGAAAACCCCAAGAACAACTAAATCCCATGTCATTTACTCGTGTGAAAATGGCGCTTCCAAACAAACATAATAATATGTTTCACAAATGCAAACCCCATTTTCAAATCCCATGCATAAAAAGAAAAATGACCATTTAATGTTGTGTAAATAACATAGTAATAATGTGAGACATTCCTAAAAAGTTAAATAACACGTCAATCACCTCATAAATTGAAAGTATCACAGAAAATTATACTTGGTTTAAATTTAGTGCAATAACTTTTGGCATGTTTTATAAATTTAAGATAATTATGCACCTATAATATAATGTTAAATATACTTATATTATCATCATCATCATCAAAGCCTTATCTCAACTATGTTGGGGTCGGCTACACAAATTTTGTTTCTCCATTCCGATCTATCTTGAGCCAAATCCTCAAATAAGTTACACTTCTTCATATCTATTTTTTCTACCTCCATCCGTGTCGTCTTTGGCCTGCCCCTTCCCCTTGGTGGACCATCAACCTTCATAGCCCAACTTTTTCCTTATCGGCTCCATTGCCAGCCTACATTGGATATGTCCAAACTATCTCAAACGGGTTTCTCTAATTTTATCCCCTATTGCTACCCCTAAATGTGGTCGAAAGCACTTATTTCTAATTTTATCCTTCTTATTTTTACCACACATCCACCTCAGTATTCTCATCTCTGTTACATCCATTTTGTGCATATGTTGCTACTTAAATATACTTATATTATAAATACTATACTTTTTATTTTTGTTTATCTCCGGTGGTTCTGTTAATAACCAGAGGAAGGACCATGTAACTCAACCCATTAACGATATTTGAGACCATGACCTTGACAACTGAGGCCACATGATGAGGCCTAACTAATTTCATGTCTGGGTATGCACGCGCTAAGTGCCTAAGCTAGGGCTAACCTCACCCCATGCCATTGATAGAGTTTTCTTGAAGAATTTTGATTTATAACATTACCTCTCCACTTCATTTATTTATTTTTTTTCCTTTTTCCTTCTCTTTGAATAGGCTATACTGCTGGACAGGTAAGTCACAAGTGCTTAAGCTACGGCTAACCTCACCCCACGCCACTAATAGAGCTTTTTCTTAATGAATTTTGATTTATAGCATTACCTCTCCACTTCATTTTAATTGTTGTTTTCCTTTTTCCCCTTGCATATCTATAGTGCTGGACAGTTAAGTCACCACTACAGACACTCGTGTTCTAGGATTTTGAAAGAAAAAATAAGTTCACACATTTATTTTTAGAGTCCAAATCACCTGATGACATGCATCACAAGAAACCTGTGGCTTCCACTAAAAAATGCATCAAATCAATCAAGTGGTGCTTTTCTAAATTTAACAAAGCTAACTTGAATGATGCGGCACATTTTGATCGGACGCTACAACTATTTTGTGATGCCGGACCAAAGATATAGATTTTTTTTTTTTCTGTCTTTCTAACAAGACGACAAGAATTCTATAGTCAAGGCAATGGTGGTTGAATGAAAAAAAAAACATGGCAAGCATAGCTATCAGAATCCTACGATTCGTATCCCGAATCTTAAGGAAAATGATTCGTATCTATGTAATGAATCCCATTTACAAATGAATCTTAGGATTCAGGTGTGAATCCTACGATTCGATACTCGTTTCATTGAATCTTACGATTCAAGCGATTCGACTAAGCGAGAATGGCTATAGCCAATAAGCTAATATTAATAATCTTTTAGCTTTTTTCTTTCTTTATTCTCTCTTTCTTTTATCGCTTGTATTTGAAAAAGGTTATTTAGTAGTTAACGAAACCTCATAAGAATTTTTTACAACTTTGACAAGGTTTTAAAGATGAATAAAGAACATACATTTAACTAAAGCATTCAACTGTACGTATGGTGCTTGTTTATATCTTCTTCTTTTTTTAATCTATTTTGGTTTTTTTTCTTCATGAACACTTTCTTAACTTTAAGATATATCCTACCGTGTAAGATTGATGGTTTGGATTTTATTTTATTTTTATATTTTGATTTAACGATAATAAAAAATATATATTGATAATTTAAACTTATTTAACTATTTACACTTCATTTATTTCATATATATGTATATGTCATGATGTACTTGATATGATTGTATGATAGACTTGTTATTATATTTATACTACTATAAATGGAAAATGAATAGTGATGAATAATTACTTTTGTCCTTTTCTTTTAATTTTTAATTATTTTTCATTTTTATTAGAAAAAATAAAAAATCCTACGATTCACAATACGATTCGCGATTCGATTCGATTCATGGGTATGAACGATTTGCGATACGATTCCGATTTTGAAAACTATGATGGCAAGTAGGTGTAGCCCACTATAAAAGATGATTTATTTGATTTTATATATATATATATAAAAATATATCATCAAAATTTCTAGTAGTTCGCTCAAAATTAGATGATGAATATGAAATCCATAAAGAGTCCAAATTTACTACCTTGATCCACCAATCAACAATATTTGATGAGCTTCAAGCAAAAAGAGAAAACGAAAAAAAAAAAAACAATATTTGATGAGCGAGATCTTATTAGATATCTAATCCATGAAATCCTATTTTATATGTAGTGGGGTCTCATCCACATGCATATCCAACCAAATCATGGCAACAATAGAATTTCATAGTAGCATTAGCGCTTTCCTTTATTTTAATTTTCCTTTTCCTTTCTCTTTTTCTATCCACAGAATTCTCCTTCATTTTTGTAGACATGTCCTATATAACATACCTTCTCAACATTTATTAAGGAAGCTAGAAATGGGTTTGGAGATGAAGGGTAGAAGGGTAATGGAATGATGACAAAATCATCAAATAACAATACTAAAAAATTGTCAAGAAGGGGCCAGATGCTAAGAGATCAATGGAAGGAGAGAGGTTCGTCTTAAAAGCAATGGCTAAAAAGATAATCTTACCGACTAAACTATACAAAATCAACAATCGCACCATCTGCAAACCAAATAAATAAATAAAAGATGAGTTTCTTACCTTTTGATAGTCAACCCTTCAAAACTTATATTCTGCTACTATGCAGCATAAAAGTTCCAACCTTGTAAGAGTGTGCTCACGCACGTGTGTGTGTGTGTGTGTGTGTGTGTGTGTGTGTGTGTGTGTGTGAGAGAGAGAGAGATGCAGGCCATACCCATGGTCGGCCGGCTAATTGGGCCCAATTCACAGGTCCAATAGGATATCTATTTAGTTAAAAAGCCACTTAAGAGTCTTATAAGTCATTAAAATTAGGTTTTTTATTTTACTTGAATTGTTAAGCAAGTTTAGTCTCCTTTATTATTTAGGAAAGTACAGTCCTACAAGAAAAGGGGATGTTCAACCCTTCCTATAAATATGAAATCCCTCTATTACATCACCATTCCATCACTTCCGTCACTTCTTGCGGATCCGAGGCTACGTCAATTGGTATCAACACAACCTCGGATCCGCAAGCAGCGCTTCCTATAAATATGAAATCCCTCTATTACATCACCATTCCATCACTTCCATCACTACTTGCAAGTCCGAGGCTGCGTCAATTGGTATCAACACAGCCTCGGATCCACAAGTAGTGATGAAAGGGTTGAACATCCCCTTTCCTAGTAGGACTCTACTTCCATAATCAATAAAGGAAACTAAATCGGCTTAACAATTCAAATAAAATAAAACTCTCTAAATAAATCACAACTCCCTAAGACTGTTAAGCAATTAAAGACTTCTTAACTCAACGGATATCCTATTGGACCAGTGAATTGTGCCCAATTAGCTCGCCAACCATGGGTCTAGCCTGCATGAGAGAGAGAGAGAGAGAGAGAGAGAGAGAGAGAGAGTTAAGAGTTTTGTGACAGCAGAGTTTTTTTGTTATAAGAGGGATTTCGTGGGTAGACAAAATGTGAAGGATGTGTTCTAGCAGTTATGTAGTTTGGGACAGGGAGGAATTATGAGCTTTTCTTATGCATTGTTAACCAATGCATCAATCATGTGCTCAATCTAATGGTGGAACAAACTCCTACTCAAGTAAAAACATCAAAGGATATGTCACCAGACGGGAAAACATTCATTTAGAATGGTTCAGATTATCAATAGGTGGGCCCCACAATGGAATTTCACACATCCCACTCTAGGGTAGCACGTGGGAGATACTCAAGGGATCTGGACTCAACCTCGTTGCCCACCATTAGATTAATCACATTTTCTACATGTGATTAAATCCATTAACTTTTCTATATTTGACAAAGCTTTAGCATGTGAAAAAACACGGTATTGATTAATGGTTGACTCGACTTGAAAGCCTAGTTGTCAATTATGGTCCTTTTGACTGAACTAGATGAAACTATCATTTGGGTTAGTGATCGAAAAGAACCCCCTTCCACCGAAAGATTTGCGATGGGATTTTGGTCTTGTTCATCCAAAAAATCCTTGATTTGGATCCGAATTTGGAGCTTTCGGCCAAACAAATTGAAAATTCCATAATTTAGCAAAAATTTGGCACTCCTTTTTGTCTCTTGAGTTGATTCTTTACCAATATGCCCTCTATTAAGGCTAAGTATGCATGGTTTTTTTAGTATTTTTCATTCAAAAATATGGACCTTTAACTCTTTTAGGGCCTTAATGATGGGGACATCAGGCCCAAGTCCTCTAAGGTGTATTAGAGGCATAGGAAGAAAATGGCATCCATGGTTCCTTTGTTGATGGATCAGCCTTTTATAGGCTTAATCCATCAAATCCATGGAGATCCACCGTTGGATCTGTCCTTAGAGGAAGATCGGCCATTAGATCTGGCACCAAGGTTACTGACGACCTCATGTGGGTTGCAGACAGAAGACCCCACTACGGGATAGCCCATAGGAGAAGTAATAATGAAGTTCGTAAATAGCAAAGGTGGGGCCCAAGAAACATTAAAGAAAACTCTCAAGGTATGAAGAGCGTCGGAGAAGCATTTAATGAAGAAGGCCCACGAGGGCCCACAACTTAAAGCCATGTATGGGAATGCATGCAAAACCTTGCACAAAACCTTCCCAATGCTTGCGCACGATCCCATTTAGGGTTTTATTTCATTTATTGTTTCTGTTTTCTTCCCTATTGTTGGATGTTTAAGATGGGATACTCTTAGCCGTTGGATGTTAGGGCTCATGTTTCTTCTTCTTTAATTGTATCTCCTTTGGAGAGGACATTTTCTATTGCTTGACAATTACATGAAAAGCCTAGAGTTCTTTTGAAGATCCTTTTCTCTTGCAAGTCTGTCTTCATCCTCGCCCGCGATGAGGACTTTGGCATGTGGTCAAGTTTCTACACTATCATCTAAAGGTAATTCTCTCACTTTATCTTTTCCTTAGTTGAATCACAACCCAAACCAAACCTTAGTTTCAGAAATCAGCCATTAAAGAGCAAAACCCATCCATGGAACCATGTGCATGCATCCCAAGACACGTGTGCACACATCCAAAAGCCTAGATCCCAAGTTTCCACTTGTATTGGCCTTCACCCTGCTGGTCAACCACCCACCTCACCTGTGTTTTTTTTCATACTTTCAACCCCTAGTGCCATAGATCTCCACGCCATTAACACAATATCCTGAGATCCAAACCTAACCTGCCATCTAACCGTTCCACACCCAAATCGAACTCCAATACTAGTACCAGACCTCTCTGGTAAATCTAGGGAAGCTACACACCTCATGAATGTTTCACGGTTCCTGCCATTCAACAATGACCTTGACCTTTTCTGGGTATGATGACATCCCTTCCGTTGAAACGACAAATCCCATAAAAATAACTTGTGAAGACAAGAAGGTACACTTCATGAGATTCACCACATACAATTCCTCTCTTCTCAGGATGAGACAAACCTCTCTCAAATGAAATGACAAATCCCATAAAAATAACTTGTGAAGACAAGAAGGTACACTTCTTGAGATTCACCACATACAATTCCTCTCTTCTCAGGATGAGACAAACCTCTCTCAAATGATTCATGTGTTGCTCTCGGGTGCTATTGTAGATAAGAATGCCGTCAAAGTAGATGACAAGAAATTTGCCTTTGAATGGTCGTAGCACTTGCGTCATAACCCTCATGAAAGTACTAGGCGCATTTGATAACCCAAAGGGCATGGCTACCCCTCATATAAACCGTCCTTCGTTTTGAAGGCAGTTTTCCACTCATCACCGGGTTGGATACGAATTTGGTGATACCCACTCTTGAGGTCAATCTAAGAGAAAATCTTGGCACCAGCCATCATATCCAACAAGTCATCAAGTCTCGATATGGGAAACCAATACTTGATGGTGATCTTGTTGATTGCCCGGCTATCAACGCACATCCCCCAAGATCCATCGTTTTTAGGTGTAAGGAGTGTGGGCAAGACACAAGGACTCAAGCTCTCTTGGATGAAGCTCTCTTCAAGGAGGGCATCAACCTAACCTGCCTTTTCAATTCAACATGTTCAGTTGGGTTCATCCTATAATGTGGCAGGTTAGTTAAAGTTGCTCCGGGAACCAGATCAATGGCAAGCTTTATGTCACGCAAAAGTGGGATCTCATGGGGTAACTCTTCAAGAAAGACACCTTGAAATTGATCTAGAACTTGCTCTGCTTCACGTGGGACCAAAACAAACATGGCAAGTTCATCTGTCTTGGGAGGGTGTCTTGGACTTCTCTCGCAAACGCTGTGGCATTCAAAATGTGAATGAAAATTTTCCCTTTCGGGTCCTTTTCTCACTCACCAAGCCCAATGTCGGGACTCTTGCCCTTAGGGTCTCTATCCTTCTCACTAGACCATGCATCACTCATCTTCTTATCAGTGATATCATTAGGAGGAAGTGGATGAAGTTTCACTTTCCTTCCATCAAAAGTTCAAAATTGAAGATGCAAATGTTTGCCTTGCCAAAATTGGTAACATCCAAATCATACAACCATGGTCTACCCAAAATGATGTGGCCCATATCCATGGGAACAACATTGCACCATAATTGGTCCTTGTAAGAAGAAAGTTGCAGTGGGACCAAACATCTTTGTGTAACAGGGATAGATGTTGAATCTACCCAAGAAACGTGGTACGGTCGAGGATGACAGTACTCGAAGAAACTGCATTAGTGCAACTGGGCGGTTCGTCGTCAATCTTTGTCCTCTTGTAGGGTTAGGGCACACCTAACAGCTAACATTTGGGAATCCCACTCTCACCCATTCGTGTCTTTTCCTCTTTAGTTTGGTATGCAGCAAAAAATCGGTGGAAAGAGACGGTCTTCTGGGTTTTCACAATCATCATCAAATGGGATTCAGATCGCTATCATCTTGGGTCTCTTCTACAATCAAATTTCTAGTGGGACACATAGAGTGGGACACGTAGCGGCAAAATGCCCATACCCATGACACTTGGGACACTTGATTTGAAAGGTTTTCTTTGCATTGTCAACAACAGTGCCCTTTCCTTTGGGGTCCCACGAAGAATTTCCGGGTGCCCCTCTCCGATGAGGGTTTCCTGGACTAGATTTCGCACTAGAGGTATTAGCCCTAGGATCAAAGTTGTGCGAATCTGTCCTTTAGGAAACGGCAGTTTCACATACTGTTCCAAGTCTACAGCCTTCTCGTACATGTCTGCAAGGGATGTGGCCCTATGGTGAAGCAACTTTCTCCGAATTTCAGGTCGCAGTCCCATCCTAAACCTCGAGAGAACCAAAGACTGTTCCTCCTTTACATCACATGTCAAATTTGTTTCTTCAAATTTTGTGAAGTACTCAATGACGATCATGCTGCCCTGACAAATGGTGCTCCTTTGGTTGAGGAGTCTCTCTTGGTAGGATTGGGGAAGGTACTTGTCCTTCAACCTCTCCTTCATCCTTTCCCCCAATGTTTATGGCGGTAAGGCCCAGCCTCTACTCATTGTTTTCCAAGCTGGTTCAGAATATTCGTGCTTGGACCACTAATTTCATGCTGGCCAGCTTAACCTTCCTTGCTTCCGATATTTCATACCATTTGAATTAATGGTTCATGTCAGAGAGCCAATCGGAAAAGACCTTTGGGTCCATCCAACCATCTAACATAGGGGCATTCACTCACACTTCAAAATCCACCCCTTGGGGCCTTGGCCTTTGTAGCAATCCTACAATCATTATCGTTATCAAACTCAACATCAGAGTCCAATTCAGAATCGTCTCTCACATGCTGCCTATAATAATTCTTAGTATCACCTAGGACAGATCGCTCAATTTCACCAAGACGGTTCCTAAGTTCTTTGCATAGGTCCACCTACCCTTGCCGTAGCGCACTGACTTACCCTATCAAGTCCTACACGGTTTTGGTCAATCGCCCTAAGGTTGTACCGGGTCGGGCAGAACCTGTTTCGCTTGAGAAGTGTATGCCATCCTAAAGACTAGAGGTTGATGTTCTCCACCACTCCCAGTGCGCATGCAATGACTACCTATATGCTATGAGATGCGACGAGATGTAATGCAATGCAATCCCTAGACAATCCTAAGCTCTGATACCAATTTGATGCAACCACTAGTAAGTCCAAGGTCGTGTTACAATCCTGCAATCGGAACCTCAAGAAGTCAGAAACAGACCAATGGAAAGCTAGCATTTCCAACTTGTCTAGGGAGTTCCGACATTAGTAGATTTGTCATGGCCCTTCAAGGATTTCACGAGGCCTTGGTTCCAAGGGTTAGCAATTGATATAATCAGAATGTGAGATGTGAAAATTTAATTTTAGATTTAGAAAATGAAATTCCACAACAGTTGATAGGCTCAAAATATAATTTAAAATCTGAAACTATTCAAATCGGGGCTTCCACAATGCACAATGACAATTGATGGGAAATCGGGGGCACCAATAGGGTTCGGCCTATGGGGATTGGACCATGGGGTTTGAGTGAAACACGCATGTAGAGTAGTTCCTCTCTGCTTTGCTTTGCTTTGGCTTGTCTGTTTGGTTGCAATACCCATTGAGAGTCTAGCCGGACGTTGTCTCTGAGTGTGTGTGTGCGCGTTTTCTACAATTCCTTAAGTCCAAGCACCACTGGGCCAATTCAATCTCCCATGGTTTGGGCGCCACCCCATGGTAAGGGCTTATTGCATGCATATATGTTTACCGTATGTAGATCGGAAGGTGGTCGTACACCCTTAGGCTGGCATGTGTTATGTGAGTTAATGTGCAGTCATGCTATTTGCATTTGATTTGACTGGGTTCGCATGGGTTGCATTATGTTTCCAATCGGATTCATACCAATGCCTTAACCGATGTGGAGTGCCACATCATTAGAGTCTATAGCTAGGGTATCGTCTCATATGATTCTTGTGGTATTGTCTTTATTCATGCAATTAAGCCTAGCTTTCCGCTTATTGTTACTCCTATGATCTTCTATTGTCATTACTCATTATTGAGGTATAGTATCTGTTTATTTACATTTATTTACTTGCCAAATTATTGTAATATGATGATGCTACATTTGGTGCTTAGGTACCAGAGCCCCCATCGAGTCGAAGGTTGAGGTGGTCCCAGTGGATCCGCCAGTTGAGGGTATCACGAGTGGAGTGCCAATGACGTAGTATGCGGTCGTCAAGACCAGCACTAGAGAGCCACACCCTTATCCTTTTAGATCCTTACCATTTGAGTTAGACATGTATTTTGTGACCATGGTTTTGTAATTATATTTAAAGTTTATGCATTTCTGTTACTTGTATCAGCTGTCATTATTTGTTGTGTTTGATTCACCATTTTGATGGGAGTGTCGTTGGAAACCCGGGTTCTTCAACCATTACAGTCCTCATTAGGAATAGTGCAGTTGTTACCATCCTCTCTTTCTCAGGTCCGGCAGGTATTTGTTTAGTCAATGAGGCTGAGTTGCTTGCCATAAGGACAGGACTTCAGGAAGTTGCCAAACTGGGCATCTCTTCAATCATTGTGGAGGGGCTTCTTATTACCCTTGTTTAGCGGAGGTATTAGAGCTTGTCATAGAATTGGAAGTCTACTTCACCCATGTGTGTTTAGTGCCAATGAGGCAGCAGACTCTATAGCGAAGGAGGGAGGCCTCTAATTGTTGATTAGTTCCCTCTTCAAATGCTTTGTTTTTTGGAGTAGCCTATTTTTCTTTCCTTGTTTTCTCTTCTTGAATGGTCTTGCAGTGTGTGGTAGTATGTCTCCTATATTGAATAGCCTTTTTTTCAATAAAATCTTGATTACCATTCAAAAAATAAATATTAAAAAAAATCAAAACTTACAATTACAAATATTCAGTTTTTAATCACTGTTAAGAGTGTTTTAGATGTAAACAAAATAAAACGGACAGGAAATAAAGGTGGAGAGAACAGATTCCTAATACATTTTATATTACAGACTAAATACATGTATTAGTCATGGCCAAAAGCTTTACGTATCAATGTAAAACTCAGTTATACCTAGCCCAACTAAACATGATTAGACAAATCTAGTGGCTTTCCTAGTGAGCAGGGAAGAAGACAAAACATCTAAATTCCAGTTCATTCTTTGCTGGGATAGAATAGTCTTTCCCTTTTTATGAAGTTGAAACAGAATATAAGGGAGTTCCTCAGTTCCATCTGTAATAAGGCAACTAAAGTAGCACAGGGAAGGAGGATAGCCAACGGGCTATTCCCCAAGCCAAACGGCTAAGTTAGGGAGTCTAGGTCTCACACCAAAGACAAAAGGGAAGCACGCGATTGAGAAAGCTCAAATTTTCATTAATTTCTGTATATCCCAAGAGAAGGGATTACATCCTTTATATAATAGAGTCTAACAAAATTTTAGTAATCAAACTATATAATTTTAGAAACTACCTAATTCTGCTAAATCATATCAATTATTAGAAATCTATTAAATCTTTAAATTTGAAAAATCATATAGAAGGTTCAAAACTAAAAACTGTCGTGGGAGAATCCAAGATTCTGTAATGGCTGGGCCTTGTGGGCTTTGGGCCTTCTGGAGTAAACTTTCAAACGTGGTCCATTGGTCTGGCTTGCATCAACTCTCCCCGGCTTGTAGAAACTCGACTCCGGCGAGTTGTCAACTTGGTACCTCTCGTACAAATCCGGATTAAGTCTCTAAAAATATGTGGCGGTGATCCATGTAGCTTCAAAAAATGGTTTACCTTTCCACTTGTCCAAAAACTTGTGATAACCGCCAGTCTTTGTTGACACTAGCTGGTCATCATAGACATCTTCAATTTCTTCACGAGGAGCTGGAACTATGGGAAGCCAGATATCTTGCTCTTCAAATGATTCATTTTGATAATGCCCATGATAAATTGTGAGATCTTTGACATTGAGTGTAGAACTGATATTCATGTCTAGCAGAAGATCGAACACATAGGCATTTGAGCTTATTTTCTTCAAAATCTTGAACGGACCTGCACTTTTGGGATAGAACTTCTTGTAAGTGCCTGTGGAAACCGTTCCGACTTAATTCACACCATGACCATGTCTCCTTCATTAAATTCAACATGGCGCCTTCAAGTGTTCACATGTTGTTTGTAAGTCTCATTACTTTTGCCAATCTATTGACGAACCTCATCATGAACGTCCTTCATGTGCCGGGCAAATTGTTCAGCTTCTTGGCTAGGCCTGGCTTCAGCTGGTAAAGGACTCAGGTCAATCGGAAGACGCAGCTAAATTCATGTAACAACTTCAAATGGTGATCTTCTAGTTGATCTGTTTACGGAGTTATTATAGGCAAACTCCGCCATGGGTAAAATAAGATCCCATGAAGCAATGTGGTCTCCGACAAGACATTTAAGAAGATTACTCAAGCTACTATTGACAACCTCGGTCTAGTCATCAGTCTGAGGATGGTAGGCACTGGAGTACTGGAGCTTTGTCTTCATCATATGCCATAAAGTTTTCCAGAAGAAGCTCTGAACTTAGTATCTCTGTCTGACACTATAGTCTTGGGTAGGCCATGAAGATGAACAATCTCTTTGAAGAAAAGAGTGGCAACCTTTCTTGCATCAGCTATGTGTGCACAAGGGATAAAGTGAGCAATTTTGGAAAACCTGTCCACCACAACAAAAACAGAATCTACCCTTCTTGCAGTCTTTGTTAAGCCCAAGACAAAATCCATGCTTAGATCTTGCCAAGGCTCATGTGGAAGGGGCTGATACAATTCAGTGTTCTTCTTTTGTCCCTTTGCAAGCCGGCATACCCTGCATAGTTCACAAATTCGGGCAACATCTGTCTTCAGGCGGAGCCAAAAGAAGCGGTCGTCCACAAGTGCCAACGTCTTATCTCGCCCTAGATGTCCACTGCATCCACCTCCATGCAACTCTCGGAAGACAAACTCGTAGATAGAAGTAGCTGGCAAACACAACTGATTTCCACAAAACAAATAACCATCATGCATAGAAAATTTGGGATGGTCAAAAAACTCACCATTAAGAAGATCTTTGTAGATGTGGCCAAAGTCAGGATAATTAGGATAGTCTCTGCGAATCTCTTCAAAGCCTGGAACTGTGACGAAAATTGTCGTGAGCAAGTGAGAACGACGACTTAAGGCACCTGCGACCATGTTTTCTGTCCCTGACTTATGACGAAATATATATGTGAAATCTTACAGATATGCACTCCATTTGACACGGTTGGCGCTCATCCTCTTCTGTGAGTTCAGATGTTGTAAAGCTTCATGATCGGAGTACAACACAAATTCTTTCCCGATCAAATAATGATGCCAATGACGAAGAGCTTGTACAACTGCATAATATTCCAAGTCATACTGCGAATACTTCTTGCGAGTCATTTAATTTTTCGCTAAAGTAAGTGACCATCTTGCATAAAGAGTCCGCCAACACCAACTTGCAAAGCATCACAACTAACTTCAAAGATCTTGTCAAAATCTGGAAGTTTCAAAACAGGTGCCTCTATCATTTTCTACTTGATTTGTTCAAAAGCACGAGTGGCTGCCTTAGTCCAAACGAAATCACCTTTCTTTATGCAATCAGTTATAGGAGTCATAATAGTGCTGAAATTGCGAATAAATCTCCTATAAAAGGTGGCCAATCCATGAAAACTCCGTACTTCATTGATAGTTTTGGGAATGGACCCATCAATGATTGCACTGATCCTCTCTGGATCAGCTTCTACTCCTTGGGCCTATACAACAAATCCCAAGAACAGAACTTTGGAACTTAAGAATGTACACTTCTTCAAATTAATGTAAAACTTCTCTTTGCGAAGTGCATGCATCACATACCTGAGGTGATCAAGATGTGTATCTTTGGACTTGCTAAAGATCAAGATGTCGTCAAAATACACAATGACGAATTTACCGAGGAAAGGCCGTAGAAGCTGTGTCATAACTATCATGAAAGTGTTGGGCGCATTGGATAAGCCGAATGGCATAACTAACCATTCATATAATCCATCTTTAGTCTTGAAGCTGTCTTCCATTCATCTCCTGTGCGAATACGGATTTTATGATATCCGCTTCTAATATCAATTTTGGAGAAGACGGAAGATCCGGCCATCATATCAAGCATGTCATCTGATCGAGGTATTGGGAACCTGTACTTAATGGTGATCTTGTTGATTGCTCGGCTGTCGACACACATTCTCCAAAAACCATCTTTCTTGGGTGTCAAGAGGGCTAGTACCGCACAAGGACTCATGCTTTTGCGAATGTAACCTTTCTGGAGGAGCTCTTCAACTTGCTTTCTCAATTCTGTGTGTTCTATAAGTTTTATGCAATAAGCAGGTAAATTTGGAAGTGATGACTAGCGACTAGGTCAATAGCATGTCAGATGTTCCTCATAGGCGGTAGCCCTTTTGGAAGATCTGCTGGAATCGAGTCTTTAAAATCATGCAAGACTTGATTTCTGGTGGTGTGGTGGTGTAGAAACTACTTTCATCTCTTCTGCCTCTTTGAATTCTTGTGGGATGGGGGCATAAACAACTCCTTGCTCTTTACTTTCTTCCTCAAATTTTCGCATTGAAAGGATGCGAGGACTAGGTTGTGATGCAGTTTGTTTTGCCGGAACCAAGGAAAAAAAAATCGTCCGAGTCGACTCGGACTCAGCAGGGACCGATCCGAGTCCCCTGGACTCGGTACAGGTCCAGGGGGACTCGTCCGAGTCCCCCTGTTGACGGAGGGGGGGGGCTTTTAAAGCCCCCCAAAACCCTAAAATGCTCATTTTTTTGCCATTCTACTTTGTGGAGAGTGAAGGAGACCACTTCCAAATTGTGTTTCAAGCATCAAACATCATCAAATCCATCCATTTTTGAAGATCAAGCCTACCAAAGAATCCAACCACTATTCACATCAAAGAGGGTTTTTTTATTTCTCAACTTTGAGGTTTGTTTTCTTGATTCTACATGCATATATGGTTTAGAGAAGATGCTAAGATGAAGATATTGCTTGAAGATGGTTTGGAGGATCATTATTTTTTCTAAAAATGCATTTTTTTTAATTTTTGGGTCGTTTTTTTTAAAAAAAATTAAGAAATCCGAATTTTTTTTTGTTATTTACTTATGTTATCCGAATTTTTTTTTGTTATTTACTTATGTTCTTTGTATGAAATTATTATTTTGGGTTTGTATAACATGGATCTATGGTTCTAACACTAGATCTATGCATATATGTGCAATAATAATATTTTCCTTACTTTTTCTTGTAAAAATAATTATTAATAATATGGATTTTTTGCATTTTACATTCTTAAATTATGTAGAGTAGATGATTACATGTGTGGGTTGTTTGTAGATGAAATTTCAACTATTTTTTGGTTAAAAGAATGTGATTTTCATGATTATGATGTAATTTTAAAAAGAAATAATGAGAAATCCGATTTTTTTTTTTGTTATTTACTTATGTTCTTTGTATGAAATTATTATTTTGGGTTTGTATAACATGGATCTATGGTTCTAACACTAGATCTATGCATATATGTGCAATAATAATATTTTCCTTACTTTTTCTTGTAAAAATAATTATTAATAATATGGATTTTTTGCATTTTACATTCTTAAATTATGTAGAGTAGATGATTACATGTGTGGGTTGTTTGTAGATGAAATTTCAACTATTTTTTGGTTAAAAGAATGTGATTTTCATGATTATGATGTAATTTTAAAAAGAAATAATGAGAAATCCGAATTTTTTTTTGTTATTTTCATGATTGTGCAGATTACTATTACTCAGATAGTTAGATTATATCACAAATGGCCCCAAAAAATAAAGAGAAAGAAGTTGACCCCGGATGGGAACATGGGGAGATGGTTGCAGGAGACCGTCATAAGGTCAAATGCAAATGGTGTCATAAGATTCTCAGTGGTGGGATCCACAGATTTAAACAACACCTAGCAGGTATACAAGGGGAAGCTAGACCATGTGCAAATGTCCCCACTGAAGTGAGGAAAGAAATGAGAGACGTGCTGCTTGAAAAGAAGAATGAGAAAGAAAAGAAGAAAAAATTTGATGAGAGGGTTGTAAATATGCAGAGGATTGACACTTCTGATTCTGAGGATGACTCTGACGGTGATGGTGATGTTGAGGCGAGGGAGTTAAGGAGGGCTTTTAGAGCGAGCCGTGAACAATTTGCTTCTGAGCAGGCTCGTATGGATGAGACACGGGCTGGGGCTGGTTCTTCTAGAGCTCCTCTTGACCATAGTTGTCATGTTCGTTTCGGACGCCGTTTCGGTTTGGTTCCAGAATGAAACATCTCGGGTTATTCGGACTTTTCGCTTTCCAATTCGGAAATTTATTTCGGAAAATATAAGAAAATTACATAAATATATATAGATATATATTAAAAATATATAGAAAATTTCATTCTAGCAAGCATCACAAATACAATTTGCAAAAGATAAGGTTCAAATGCATCCTTTCATTCTACCAAGCATCACAAATATAATTTGCAAAAGATAAGGTTCCAATACATCCCCTCAAATATCACAAAATAAAGCAAAAAGTCAACTAACTATGCATCACTGTAATAATGATCATCATCTTCATTTGCTCCCAAATCCTCTCCTATAGGGCCACCTATTTCATCGCCTCCATCAAAATTAGGGATACCCTCTTGCACTTGTGTTGGTTGCTCCATAGCCGTCCAACCGTCGACATCCTCTACGGTCAAGAGAGGTGCTTCTTCAGCAACCCAATCCGCCAAAATATTAATATTCTCCAAACTGATTGGGTCAGAAGCAGCATTCCCAGTCCTTTTAAGCATATCCCTACAACTTACGTAAGTTAATATTTTGCTATGACATTTAATAATTTGCAAAAGAATCACGTATGATTAACATTTGTTATACCTTTCACGGAGCTTTAAATTATAATGCACAAAAACTAGATCATTTAGCCTTTGATGTTCAAGCCTATTTCTCTTAGGAGAATGAATATGTTCGAAGATACTCCAATTTCTTTCACAACCACTAGCACTGATGCATTGACTCAAAATTCGAATTGCCAATTTTTTCAAGTCAGGGGTACCATTTCCAAACCGATCCCACCATTTATCTGCAAAAATTTATATGAAATATTAAATTAATATTTTATGAACTAGAGTCATATAATAAGTTAATGAAAAATAAAAAAAACTTTCATTTACCTGGAGACATTTTCTCTCGATTTCGTATTGCTGCTGCAGAACCGAAGTCAAAACGGGAATCTTTATAGGCATCACATTGTTTGAAAATCATGTCCTGAGTATCAAAATCAGGAACTAATTTCTCTATGACATGATTCAGACCCCTTATGACTTCACTATGCTTGGAAAAAGTAGGACTAAAGAAAAATGCTGGATTCAAATAGTATGCTGTAGCGTGTAGCGCACTGTGAAGTTGATTTTCCCACCTGCGATCGATAATCTTCCAGTATAGCTGGTAGTCCTTCTTATTTTTTAACCTCTTTTGAATCACCTCTTTTGCTCGATCCATTGCCTCGTACACATAACCCATTGCAGGCTTCTCTTCACTGTCGGCTAGACGTAGAACTACCACCAAAGCTTCACTAACCTTCAATATATGCTCAACATCCTTCCAAAAATTGTTATTGAGTATGATTTCAGTGATCTCAATGCCAATAGGGGTACTTGAAGCATTAGATTCAACCCAAGCGGTACTCGTAAACATTTGCCTAAGTTCTTTTCTGTATTTAAAAAGGCACTGCAAGCTAATAAAATTGGTAGCAAATCTTGTGATGGCTGGTCGGATTAATTCTCTCCCATTTGTATATTCTCTTCTCATTAAATTCAACACTGATAAATGATCGTAAATGAACTTTGTGATTTTCCTTGCCGTCTCAATTGTGGACGCATTAACTGGAAACAAGTGGGGCTTTGCCATGTCCTCTAACATCAGATCTATGCAATGGGCGGCGCAAGCTGTCCAATAAAAAGTCCCATATTTTTCAGCCACTCTTTTTCCCGCTGCTTTGTAAGTGGCATCATTGTCAGTAATAAATTGGACAATATTGTTAGGCCCAACAAGTAAGACAATTTCATCAAAAATTTTAAATAGTGCATCTGAATTTTTTATAATTGGACTTGTATCAACCGACTTCAGGAACATTACTCCTTTTGGGCAATACACAAGAAAGTTAATCAATGTTCTTTGCCTTTCATCTGTCCACCCATCAGCCATGACAGAGCACCCAGTTTCACTCCAACATGATTTATAATGCTCCATGAAAGTATTAACTTCTAGTATAATTTTTCCCAAAATCTTTCCACGAAGGTCATGATATGATGGCATCTTGTAACCTGACCCCACTGCAGCAATTCCATCAGCCATTGCTTGACAAAATTTTGATCTTGCTGCATTAAATGGGAGATTTGCATCAAACCAAAAACGGCCAACAGCCAAGTCAGCTGCATCCTTTAGTTCCTTTGATGCCAATGCTGATTTGATGCCTGTCTGAGATCCAGGACTTGTTCGTGGTGCAAAGAAATTCGACATTGGAGATTGGGAAATATTTGACAGACCCCTTCTTTTGTTTTGGGTAGATATTTGAGAGACCAGCTCTTTACCCTTTCTACTTGTTGAGGTGGGGGTAATTAGATTTGTAAACGGTTCTACTTCTTCTACCTCAACATCATTGTCATCTGCATCACCCCTTGGAGTTCCATAAGGGTTTCCAATCTCCTCATTTAATTGCCTTTTCTTTGCTCTATCCTTTTTGCCTTCTAAAACAACTCTTTCCATTTGCCATTTGACATCACCTGGCACATTTTTACAAGGTGCAATATCTCCTTTCACCCCGCCAAGGTGTTCTTTAAGTCTAGTGATTCTACCACCTTTTATGACTTTGTTACAAAATCGACAAATTACATGTTTGTTGTTGGTTGGATCTACAGAACCATAAGCCCATGCAGGATCATCAGATCTAATACTGGCAGCAGCAGATGAAATGGGTGTACTATCACTCATTTTCAAACCAAAGGATGAATCTCCCAAATCTGACACAATAGCAACATACAATGAGAAAAAAAAATTTTGTGGGCCTCAAGTTCTGTAACTCATCAAAAAAAAATTGTTTAATGGAATTGGGCCACATCGTCAGGTGAAAGATAAATAGTCAATTGGGCCTCACGTTATGTACCTCATCAAAAAATAATTATTTTATGGAATTTCTAATCAGTGGGCCTCAAGTTCTGCAACTCATCCAGTAGATATTGGTTAATGGAATATTTAATAAGCAACAATCAATTGAGAGACATTTCAATGTTTATTGCAATAAATTGGGCCACATCATCAGGTGAAAGATAAATAGTCAATTGGGCCTCACGTTATGTACCTCATCAAAAAATAATTATTTTATGGAATTTCTAATCAGTGGGCCTCAAGTTCTGCAACTCATCAAGTAGATATTGGTTAATGGAATATTTAATAAGCAACAATCAATTGAGAGACATTTCAATGTTTATTGCAATAAATTGGGCCACATCGTCAGGTGAAAGATAAATAGTCAATTGGGCCTCATGTTCTGTTCCTCATCAAAAAATAATTATTTTATTAAATTTCTAATCAGTGGGCCTCAAGTTCTATAACTCATCAAAAAAAAAAAAAAATTTAATGGAATATTTAATAACATCAAATAAAGTGTAAAAAAATATTCAGAGTGAGGAGATGCACCAGCAACCAGGTATTTCACAAATAAATAGTCAATTGAGAGTTTGAGGCTCAATCATTATTGTAAAAAAAATCAGATTCCATATCATCTTTCAATTGAGATAAAATGAAAATTGCAAAAAAAGTGGGCCCAGAAGAGTTGGATAGCAGGACGTCAGAACATGCTTTCAATCTAGTGAAGCCTCACGTTATTTGACTTGAGCCACAACACAGAAGAAAATAAGACTCCAACAGTGGGCCTGACGTCGTGTGGCACCATCGTAGCCATCGCTTAAAGGCTGCATCATCAACGCCTGTATATGTAAACCCTCTTCTCCAAACCATTTTCGAAACCATTTTCTCAGACGACAGCAATGGAAAAAAAAAAACAAAGAAGAAAGGGAAAGAGACGGAGAGATCGGACATACCTGTTCTCCGGCAAATCTGTAAACGATGGCAACGGTGGAAAGTGGAAACCCTCTACAGCAACGGCAAGGGAGAAAGCAATCAAAGCATCCAACAAAATCCAGCAACGGCAAGGGAGAAAGCAATCAACGGCGGAAACCCTCTGCATATTAAGGTCCAATTTATAGATCGATTGGGAGTTTCGAAGTTGCACGCCGTGGAAGAAGATGAAACGAGGCGTCACTGAGCACTGAGCAGCACAAAGCTCCCTGTTCGATGATAGATGAGAAGAGGTATGTCGAATAGTTTCATTTATTTCGAATGGTTTCATTTATTTCTCTAGATTTCTCCAAATTCTCAGATTCCCAAAATCGATTAGAGATTTCAACAGTCATTTGGTTTCGTCCGAATCAGGGATTTCGGACACTGTTCGCCTGAAATTAGGGGTTTCGAAACGAAACCCTAATATTCTGGCGAATTTAACCGAATCTTGAACCGAATATTTTCAAACAAGAGGTTCAATTCGTTTTTTGGTATGAAACGAGACAACTCGGACAATTCGTCCGAACCGAACCGAACTTGACAACTATGCTCTTGACCCTTATCGGGACACAGCAAGGAGAGGGACAATGGATCCATTCTTACATCGGTCTCAAAGTACAAAACAACCAAAGATTAGTAGCTCTATCATGGGCGATATGAAAGTTAGAGCCACGAAAATGGGGAGAGCCATCTCAAAGTTCTTCCATTATAATCGGATTCCACCGAATGTTGCTAATTCACCATACTATCGCTCCATGGTTGATACTATAACTGAGGTGGGGCCCGGAGTTAAACCTCCATCCGCTTATGAGATTGGCGGAAAGTATCTTGACATGGAAGTTTCTGATTATTGGAGATACTTGGAAGATCACTTCAAAACTTGGGAGGAGTATGGGTGCACGCTTATGTGTGATGGGTGGACAAGCAACAATAGGCGGCACATTATTAATTTCATGGCTTACTGTGTAACGGGAACAGTTTTTATCAGGTCTGTAGATACAAGCGGACATAGAATGGATGCTGAATATTTGTACAGTTTAATTGATGATACCTTGGCCATGGTTAACAATTGGCACAAATATGTTGTTGCAATTGTGACAGATAATGCGCCTAACTTTAAGGCCGCAGCGAAGAAATTGCGTGAAAAGGGTAAGGGTATTATTTGGGTGCCGTGCGCGGCACATTGTATTGATCTCATGCTGGAGGACATTGGCAAATTAGATGATGTCCGTGAGACTATTGATGAGGGAAAGATGGTGACATCTTTGATCTATAACCATCAGTTCATGACAGATCTACTAAGAGAAATGAACGAAGGTCGTGAGATTTTGAGGCCCGGTATCACACGCTTTGCTACGCACTTCGTAGCCCTTGAGAGTCTTTGTCGTGCCAAGGCTAACATAATGCAGATGTGGACCAGTACAGCATATGTGAAATCAAAATTTTCACGTCAACCTTTGGCACGCAAAGTACAACAGATTGTCCTTGGGGAGGATTTTTGGAACAGGGCAGAACGAATTACTGACTTACTCGAGCCTCTTGTCTTGGTTTTGAAACTAGTGGATGCTGATACGAAGCCCACAATGGGCTTTGTGTATGATGCCATGGATAGAGCAAAGCTAGCTATAGAGCAAAGGTCCAGAGGAAAGTATGGGACTTATTATAAGAAGATATGGAAAATCATTGATAATCGATGGGACAACCAGATGCATCAAGACATACATGCGGCAGGTAATTTTTGACTATTAATTTATTATGGTTATTATAAATAGAATACTAACTAGTTATTGTTTATTACTTTATTTTGGAATCTAATAATCAATACTTATTACTTAATGACGTCATGGCATGCAGCGTACTACTTGAACCCAAGCTGCTTCTATAGCAAACACTTTTCTAACCATGAAGAAGTTTTCCGTGGCTTGAAAAAAACGTTAGAGGCTATGACAAATAACGCGCAACATCAAGTTACAATTCTTAACCAGGTAAAGATGTCATAGATCATGACATTATTATTCACAAATTAGTTGAAATTTGAAAAGGTGCTAACTGCTAGGTGCTAACTTCTAAATCTTAACTTTTATAGTTGAAAAACTACAAGGGCGCTCTAGGTAGTTTTGGATCAGACGCAGCCATATTGGGTCGTAAGCAGATGGATCCAGGTATTATTCTCAAATTTCAGTACTTAAATTAGATGAAATATAGTTTTTTATGAATTATAACAAACATTTGATTTTATTGTTTTGGTCTTTTAACACAGCTGAATGGTGGGCTACATTTGGTGATGAGGTTCCCCATTTAAGATCTTTTGCAAAAAGAATATTGAGCCAAACAGCCTCATCTTCGGGATGTGAAAGGAATTGGAGCACATTCAGCTTGATACACACTAAGACCCGTAATCGCCTTACTATGGCTAAGTTGGAGAAGTTGGTCTTTGTCCATTACAACATGAGGTTACGGGCAAGGAACCTGATGAGAAGAGACAACGGCGACTACGAACCAATTAATTTGGATTATATATTCGAGGAAGATGACCCTCTTGATGAATGGTTGGCTGAAAGAGAGGAGCCAGTATTAAATGATACAACATTCCTCGATGAAGCAATGGCTGATGTTGAAGAATTTCAGTCGAATGAAGCACATATTTCCCCACCGCAGCAGCCGAGTTCCAGATCTGCTACGGCTACTTCTACAGCGCGATCAGCGAGCGATAAGGGTAAGGGTGTAGCAACCTCGTCATTGCAAGGCTCGGGACGTGGTCATAACCGTGGTCCAGAGTTGACACGTTCTACTTCAGAACATGTCGAGGGGGCTAGAGAAAGATCAAAACCAACTTTCCAATACACGCGAAAGTCAAAGGATAAGACTAAGAGCACTCATGCAAAGGCAAGACAAGGCCAAAGGTTGGCCACTTATGAAGAAGAAGTGGAACAGCATAAAACATCATCTTCTAGCAAGAGTGGCTCACGAGAAGGAGGTGAACAGGGCCAGAACGAGGAGGCATACGAAGGTAGTGATGATAGACGTGGTGGTGGACATGACAACATTAATGTATATTATAGTCCAAGTGAGCCTATTGGTGGGTCACGTGAGGGGGGCAGAGGTGAAGGAAAAGGAAGTGAGCCAACGGATGAATATCCTCAGCCGCATCAAATGGCATCAAGCCCTTGGATCACAAGTTCTGATAGTTCATACGGATATGAGCAACAATATGGAGATCAATTTCATGATCCTTCGTCTGAGTATGGACTGCCGCATCAGTATGGTGGATACGGTGGTCCTTCGCATGGGTATGGGCAACAACAGTATGGAGTAACACCCCCACAAGTGCAACCGCCATATGAATATCCTCAACTTCAAGTTATGGCTCCATCATCAAACTATGGAGAAGGTCCTATAACTCCAAGAGCGGGGCAAGGGTTTTTTCATTTTGATGTTGCTCAATACTATCGTCAAAGTCAAAATAACGACGAAGATGAAGATCCAGAACCCGCAAGGCATTCAACATGGAATTAGCATTTAAATTTTAACAAGAAAGAGCTAAGGTATACTATGGTTTTACATTTTTATATGCTATAAATATAATTGAAATTTGAAGCTTAGTTACATCTTTGATGATTAATTTTACTAGTTGACTTGATAATTGACTAAATTGAGACTTGAGAGTGGATATTGAAAGTTGGAAACATGTACATTGTATTTTTTACTTTTTAGTTTTAAATTTTAAATTTTAATTGCAATTAAATTATAAAATGGCTTGCGATTTTGTTATTATTATTCTATATTTCTATCCTTAAATAACGTATTAGAATGATCAATGAAGAGAGTGAAACTTTATATATGGAATTATGAATGGATTGGATGGAAAAAAGGAGAAACAAAATTTTTCCTTTTTTTTTTTTTTTTTTTTACTAAATATGGGGACTCGGCCGACTCGGCCGAGTCCCATGCGACTCGGCCGAGTCGGCCGAGTCGACTCGGACTCGGCCCGAGCCGAGTCCGAGTCCGAGTCCGAGCTTTTAAACCCTGGCCGGAACTGATGGTGATTGCTTTACCGGGGCAATAGGAGGCTTAAGTGGAAGAAGAGTAACCTTGTGACTTTTATACTTAAAAGTATACGTGTTTGCTTCTCCATCAGTTTGGACTTTGTTATCAAAAAGCCAAGGTCTTCCCAACAGAATGAGTAACATTCATGGGAATAATATCACACCAAATAGAATCTTCATAACCACCAATTCCAAATGTTACCTGGCACCGCTTGGTCACTGGAATTGCTGAATCATTCACCCAAGAGACCTTGTAAGGCTTCGGGTGTTTTTCTGTTGGAAGCTTCAACTTGTCAATTACTTCTTGGGAGATCACGTTCATCTCGCTTCCTCCATCTATGACGAGATTGCACAATTTGTCACGACATTTTGCCATAGAGCGAAATATGGTGGTCCGCCTCCAATCTTCAGCTCCCTCTTCGGTAGTAATGAAGAGATGACAAATGAATAATGTCCGTCCTTCTGTTTCAGCTTGATAGAAGGAACGATCTTCTTGTTCGGGCAGAGGTGCTTGCTCTTCATATGGTGTTTCAGCTTCAATTTCTTCATCAACAGGCTCTGTATATAGGCATCTTCTTCATTATGTGAATAGTGAAGATTCTTTGAACCTGGGCATTCAAAAGCATAGTGTCCTTTGCCTTTACATTGAAAGCAATCGATGTCCTACTTTGGTCGTCAAGAATTGACAACATTCTTCCCTTTGTTTGCAAAATTTGCAGGTCTTGCTTGATTCTAAGGAGGTGCTTGCCATTTGGAATTTTGTGGAGCTTGTCAGGTTGAGTTTTGTGCTGGAGCAACCCGCTGATAAGTCGTATCGGAGGTCCTCCTTTGGAAAGGTTCACCAAAACGCCTTGAATATTGATATCGCAACTGATCTTTGACGCGGACTGCCAAGCGATGAACGTCTTCAATGCTGTAGGTGTGAGTAGTCAATTCCCTTTGGATCTCATGACGCAGTCCTTTCTTGTATCTGGTGATAGCCTGTCGATCAGTTTCAAACACTTTGCATCGCACCATGAGATCATGAAACCTTTCTGTGAAATCATCTACAATGGAGGTCCCTTGTCTACAGTCAACTAGTGGATCATAGAGGGAATCAAGATAGTCAACCGGTAGATATTTATCTTCAAGTTTCTGTTTCATATCCTCCCATGTGCTGACAAGACGTCTCCCATAATTAGCATTCCTGTAATCAATACTTCACTACCAAACACGTGCTTCACCCTTCATCTTCATCTTGACAAAGGGAACGCGTTTGTCTTCTTCCATATTGCACCACTCAAAATAATCTTCAAGGGTTGTAATCCAATCAGTGAAGATTTTCACATCCATGCGTCCCAAGAAATCAGGAACATCAACATGCACCTTCTTGGTGATGTCATCTTGTCGGCCATGATGGTCTTCATAATCAGTTTCATCCATAATGCGCTCCATAAATTGCCGACAAGTTTCATGCGGTTCACCATTGATAGAATTTTCCACATCTGCCGGACTGTTGTGTCCCCCTTGTGCATTGTTGCCATCTTTGTTGCTGGAAAGTCCAGGGTTGTCATTGTTCCGGTTACCCGGACGAGACGTGCTCCGAAGACGTTGTTCAACCCCACCCATTATGTCCATTAATTCCATGATGCAGCTATCACACTGGCGGTCCGTGAATTTACCTTTTTTGCTACTTCTTGTTGAGTCGGGCTCGACCTGAACTAAGGCCCAGAAGGTGGACCTGAAGTAAGATCCACGTGACCTGCTGCTACTAAAGAATTGGTCCACGTATGGAGCCTCGGGACTGACGCTGGCAAAGTAGAAAAGGAATTCTCAAAACCCTTTCGTGCCTTCTGTGGATGAATAAAGGAGAGGAGGCCGAGAGGTCAGAAAGAGAGGGCTAGGCGGCGGCGAGGGGACGAGGGCACGGCACGGCACAGGTGTGTTATTTTCTGTTCTCTCTCTTTCTCTGTTTCTGTTCTCTTTTTATATGGGTTTGGGTAATGGAGGCCGGTATTCTAGTTTTGGGAACAGTGTCAGTGGGCTTGATTGAGATGATGGGTTCGGCCAGGCAGGGTTCTGCTTGGTGGACGATGGTGGGCTGGCTAGGATTTGGGTGCAGGTTTTGGATGCTAGGATTTGGGCCCTTTTTTTTATATCTGGGTTTGGGCGAATGGGAGGTGGAAGGGGTGTTGTGGTTTCAGCTGGAGTTGGGTAGGGCAGGCGGCAGTGGGGTTGATTATGGTTTTTGTGGATTGTGGATGTGAATATGTGATGGGTTGGGCTTAGGCTCTTTTGGGTTCCGGTGATGGTGTGAAGGGGACTAGATGGAGTGTCAGAGGCGTGGGTGGGTTTAGAGGGGCTTTGGGCAGTGAGGTCGGCTGTGATGGGGGGATGAGAATGATGATGAGGGGTGGGGATGATAATGGATGGACCGAAAATAAATAGAAAGATGAGATGGCAGAATACCTTGGATCGGCGGCAATCGTAACGGTGATCTGAGATGGATCTTTGCTCTGATACCAATTGAAGTAGCACAGGGAAGAAGGAGGATAGCCAACGGGCTATTCCCCAAGCCAAACGGCTTAGATAGGGAGTCTAGGTCTCACACCAAAAGACAAAAGGGAAACACATGATTGAGAAAGCTCAAATTTTCATTAATTTCTGTATATGCCAAGAGAAGGGATTACATCCTTTATATAATAGAGTCTCAACATAATTTTAGTAATCAAGTTATATAATTTTAGAAACTACCTAATTCTGCTAAATCATATCAATTATTAGAAATCCAATAAATCTACTAAATTTGAAAAATCATCTAGAAGGTTTAAAACTAGAAACTGCCGTGGGAGAATCCAAGATTCTGTCATAGCTGGGCCTTGTGGGCTTTGGGGTTTCATGATTAAACTTTCAAACGTGGTCCATTGGTCTGGCCTACATCAGCAGCCCAAGGTAATAGAGATACATCCATTAAGAGTAAATCCATCCCTAGCGGAGGCTTGAAGAGGATCCATTACCTTTAAATAGAAGCAAAAGAAAGGTTTCATACTCATTCATAGAGGAAAAGACACCTGATGTCTAAAAGGGAAAAGTTGACCATTATCCAGAGAGGCAATCAGTTCTTTTAGGGAACTTTAAGAAGCATCGATTGCTAAAAAAAGGGAGTCACATGGTGACATGGCTTTGTGAGATGAGAAAAAAAAAATTTAGACTTTAGGCGTAAACCTTTTAAGACAAGAATGTGGATGAAGAAAGTTAATGTTGGAGAGCATAACATCATGGCAAGTTGAGAATAGAATCTAGAGTTCTTTGAATTAAAACATCATATGGGGTTACAGAGTTTCAGCATTCAAGAGCCAATAAAACTTGGTGAGATTTGAGAGCACAGTATGGAGGTCAAAAAAGATACAACACTCTCCTTTCTCCTTTCATCTTTCTTCTTTCAATAATATCATTCAAAAATAATAAAAACCAATACTAACAATACCATGGCACTTTTAATTGTTCGAAAGAAAACAAAACGAAGATATTAACAGAAATTACCTTCTCGTAGATACCACATTGCATCTAAAAGTCCAGCCACTTTTTGAAATAGACACAATTAATTGGAGAGACAATACCATCAGGTGTGCACTCACTAATCCGTGGACAAACCCCACAAGGAATAGATGACAAAATACCGATTGTTGGACTCCTCCTAGTCAAGCGATGGTAACAGACCTTCCCCAAAGGTATTGAAGAGAAACCCCCCTTCCCAGTACTCTTGACCTCTTCAATCTCATTGTCCAAAACCAGTGCCTGTAGTATCTCAAGGATTTGATGACTGGAAACTTCATCATTGAAACAGCCAGACCTGCGGACACAATCAAATAGCCCCTCTATTGTGACAACCTCCAGTTTGTCAATAAGCTTCAAGCAAAGCTCTTTCAATGACTTTATGAACTCTGCATCAAGCTTCCCCTCTACGTACCATGAACCGCCAGTGATTTCCTTTGAGGCTTCAAATTCGACTGCCATGTAGTGCTTATTTAATTTGTGGTGAACATCGTTAACACCCTTTATCAGTTTCTGAGATTCAAGGACTTTAAGTGATTTTTTTACAATAGCATCTTGCAGTTTCAGTTCCCGTTTCAAGTCACCCACGAAGATTCCCATGCCTTCCTTACTTCTGACCAGATTGTACACGTCTTGCTCAACATCAGAGAGCTTTTGGGAAGCAGCACTTGAGCTAGGCCGGCCTCGTTTGGGAGGTAAATTTGATGGAGGTCGACCCATGTCTGGTATAAGAAATTCATGGGAAAAAAAAGAAATAAATAATCAAACTTCAATGAAAGTGCATCATTAGTTAAAATAAAACAGAAAGTTCTGTCCAATCAGATACAGGCCCAACTCCCTCCAAGGTCAGCTAAATTTTAACTTGTCATCATCGAAGCCATATCCCATCAATCCAAGGGTCACTATAATTCAAATTGGGGTTAAAAAGAAGACATGATTGTGTCAACGTGTTTCCTTATGTGCGGTAGGGGTGCAACAATTCGGTTAATCGTTTATTTTGGGGAAACCGTTAACCAGACCGTATTTTACGGTTTTCAGTTTTTAAAAACCGTAACCGTAACCTAAAAAACCGTTAAAAACCGAACCGCGGTTAACCGTATTAAACGGTTCGGTTATGGTTAATTGTCACTTAAAAAACGTAAATAGAACAACTGATGGGGTGAAGACATTTTCTCAGATCTGTGTTTGTGTTGTGGTTTTGATGATGGGGTGAAAACCTTTTTTCAGCAAAGAATTCGTTATATAAACTCTGCTGGATGGTGAAGAATTGGCATGCAGAGAATTCTTGGTAGTTGATACACCATCAGAAATCCTACTGATAGAATATAAAAAGGCTTTGAACCAATTGCCAGTAGACAAAGGATAGCATGAAAGAACTTACTATCATCAGACCCAACAAAAAAAGAACCTTAATCCTTCAACATACGTTCATAGAACCTCACAAACAGGTTTTCTGGAATTGACTTGAATAGTTGGCAATACTTTCAGTTTCTTAGCAGCTTAAATGAGAGAAAAACTAATACAGCGAAATAAAGTTCAACAAAAACAATAGAGTCCTGTTTGGTAATCAAACGAGGCAAATGATCATAGCCTTAAATTTTATTTTTTAAGTCCTCAAAGTTTAAATGAAATATGCTGTGCAAATTCTTGCCATCAGATCCAATGATGATTTATGTCTAACAAGCTCAAAGGGGATCAAATCGAACGGTGAGTCATATCTAAGCACACACAATACACAAAACATGCCAACGACCATGTAATCAGAAACAATTTGTGATGCACTCACCAAGTCATATATGGGTAGGAAAATAGGTAAACCCTACGCGCAGATTAGGCATTATTAAAATAATTTCAAACTTTGACCTAGGTGCCCTGGTTTTAACTTGGTATTAGTCCACGTTAATGTCAAATTGGATCAATTGCCAATAAATATAGAGTGGGCCTGTGAAGGATTAAATCGGTCAAATGCCTAGTTTATAAAAAGCTCCCATTAAAGTTTAAACAATGCACCCTCAGAAATTTCCAACTAATTAGTTTCAGTTCAGCAGAAAAGATGTCAACTTAGACCATTTGGTCACACCAACTTTCTTATAGCACATCAAGCCAGTTTGCATGTAAGTGCAGGCTAATTGATTTCACCAGAATATATGGAGATTCCTCATGGCATGAAACCAGAACCTACCCTTAATTGATCCAATCATTCTCAAATTTGGGATACACATTAATTCTTCTTCATTCATTTTCCAATTAAATAAGCATAAAATTCCTTTTCTTCTATTACAAAGATTCAGTGATACCTTCCTTTCAGCTTACACCCAAGTCAATATATCATAATATCATAATACATCTTTGGTGTAAGATATCCACCATTTCACCACCACCCAAACCCAAACACACACTAATCAGTGCATTAAACTTGGTTAAAAGCATAAAGCAGATGACTTTTGTCCTTTCCACACTTACATGCTTAAAGATTTAGGTTTTAGAGATTTGGGTTTAGGGTTTTGGGTTTAGGGGTTTTTTTATAGGGGGTTGTTGTGATTTAGGCCGCGGAAATTTCCGGAATCTGGGAATCTGGAGAGTTGGAGCTGAGAGATAGTGCCGATCTCTTTGAAGAGATGACGGATCTGATCTTCGCTGGTCGAATATGGCATTCCAATAATAAAATGCATGAGAACAAATCAAATCAACATAGAACCAATGAAAAGATTACCAAAAACGAAGGGTACTTTGCATACTACATACCATCTACAATGAAATCCAAACTGAAAGAACAAAGAAAACCATTTAAAAAAATACAAGCAAAAGGAAAACAAGACAATAATACATATGATGAATGGATGCGTCATGGACAACTCCAACACAATCTGAGGCAACTCGAGGTGTGGATGAAGAATCTCTTCTCAAAAGCAGATATGAGGGAGGGGAAAAACACAAAAAAGAAAGAGAGAGAGGCAGTACCTGTGGTCGCGTCTGCTCTTGTTTCTTCTCTTCCTCTTCTTCTTCTTCCTTGTTTGGCTGCGAGAGAGAGAGAGAGAGAGAGAGAGAGAGAGTTAGGGTTTGCTGCGCCTACAGAGTGAGGCGAGAAAGAGGACTTGGGGCATTGCTTTGGCAAGAATACACACTTTAAGTCATAATATATAAATATTACATTTAGGCCCTTTAGGTTTTTATTATTAGTATAATGGTTCGGTTAACCGAACCGTATGTTATGGTTCGGTTCGGTTAATAACTATGAGTCAAGACTGAAAACCGCAACTGAACAATGAATGACGGTTTTTCGATTTTACTAACCGTAACCAAACTGTGAAACGTGGTTATTAACCGCTGGTTAGGTTCGATCGGTTATACGGTTTTTCGGGTTTTTTTTACACCCCTAGTCGATGGCAACCTTAAGGCAGTGGCGGACCCAGGAGTTTCATTTAAAGGGTGCGGATGATGATCGATTAAAAAGGCCAAAATCATCATTTTGTTGTACGTCTTCACATTAACAATGGGAAAGGAGAGAATATATTACTTTTAAACTGGATACAGAATATTTAATTACATCAACTATCATTCTCTCATCAAAAGCCATAACCCAACTTTAAAATAAAGCTATTACAATTGCCCTCGACGGTTCTTCATATTTTGAAAGCGTTGCATGATTGTCTTATTGTTAATGCTATTAAATATGTTCTTTTCGATGTATAGAAGCAAACAATCATTCATCCACTCATCCTCCATTCAATTGCGCAATTGACTCTTCACAATTTTCATAGCAGAAAATACTCTTTCAACAGTAGCACTAACAATCGGTACGGTTAGAGCCAATTTCAAGAGTAGATAAACTAAAGGATATAGAATATCTTTTTTTTGTTTCAACCATCTTCTGATCAAGGCCGCTAATTCGTTTCACTTCTAGGAACTTGTTATTTCTGCACATGTCAATAATTTAAGTCTCCAACTGATTATCAAGCATCACCTGATTTGATTATGAAAAATCGTCTGGATAAAATTGAGAAAAACGGATCAATTTTTCCTTATCAAAAGCATAAAATAAATCACTTGGATTGAGGCATGCCACACAAAGAAGCAGCTCGGTGGTCACCTCATCGAAGCGATGTTTGAGCTCTTGAAGTTGCATGTCAATTGTAGTGTAGAATATTTCAACGCGAAAATGATGTAGGTTTGTCACTTCAGCTTTACGTCATGATCACTTTCGATCAACAAACAAATCATCCATATACGGAATGGGGATTTCATTTTTATCACAAAATGAAGAACTCTAGAGAGGAGAGAATACCACCCATCGTCTCTCATCATTTGAAATCTTTCCTTCGATAGTCTTACCATTTCCATGGCATTGACAATATCTTGATCTTTACGCTGCAATGCCTTTGACAATTCATTCGTGATCCCCAAAACATTCCTCATCAAATGCATTTTAAATGCAAAATCAAAAGGTTCCAATAGATGCAGTAAGTTACCTACGGTACCCACATGTTCGCTCGTATCATCTTTTAAAACAATTTCAAGCACATCAATAACAGAGGAGAACATGACAATCAAGTTGACCAATGTTCCATAATGCGAGCCCCATCATGTATCTCCCGGCTGTTTGAGGCTAGTCTTCTAATTCAAACTTTGTCCACTCTCAAGTTCACCAATATCGAGTGCATCAACGACTTTTACAACTTGTATATTTTGGAGCATGTCATGGCATTTGCAAGAGCCTCCAACGGCATTCAACACATTGGAGATCGAGTCAAAGAACACAGCAATTGGTATGTTTTTTTTAAGCTGATGTGCGAAGCAATGAACATAGAACGCAGTGGAATTCTCATTTTGAATGAGCGTTTTGAGGCCATTAAGATGACCCCACATATCACTAGCCCCATCATAACCTTGCCCACGCAAACTTGTTATGCTCAATCTATGTCTGGAAAATATCGCATCGATAGTCGCCTTAAGAGATTGAGCAGTAGTATTTGTGAGATGTTCAACTATCAAAAAGCATTCAATCACACGCCCCTTCTTGTCCACAGCATACATGACAGCCATTTGCTCTTTCATAGAGATATCATGAGATTCATCCACCAAAAGCGCAAATGGTGCATCTCCAAGCTCAGAAATGATAACCTCGGTTGTTTCCATTGTAGCTGCACTCACAATGTCTTTCTGAATCTTAGGCGAGGTTAATTTCAAATTTTCAGGAGCGTTTCCCAATACGATTCTTTTAGTAGCTTCATTGTGATTGGCAAGTACTCGCAAAAGCTCAAGGAAGTCACCCATATTGTTTGAATAGTCAGATTCATCATGACCATGGAAAGGTAACCCTTGGCGTAAAAGAAAGCGAATAGCATCGAGAGTTGCCTGCAAGCGGATACAGTACTCTCTTCAAGCTTGATCTGATTGCTTGATAATAGTCTTCTCAATATGCTACTTTTTATTTAATAAATTATGGCACTTCTCATATGCTTGATTGTGAGCACTATTCAAGCCTCCCACATGATCTCGAATTCTTTCTTTTTTCCTCCAATTTTTAAATCCTTGAGTTATAAAAGCATCATGTTGTGCATGCTCTCCAAAAAGATAACATATACAAAATGCAGCATCTTTTTCTATGTTGTATTCCAACCAACTACCATAATCCTTAAACCAAGCCGGATTAAATAATCTTTTATCTTGCGCAGACTCCGGAAAAGGAAATTTATGGCCACGAGGCTGACAAGGGCCCTTTTGTAAATACACGCTCTTCGGATCCGGTCCCAATCCTCAAGATGATAACTTGAAATTGGATTTCGCAACCCAGGATCTGCAGGAAGATCCACCAAGTTAACCTCTACACGGCTTTTCTTCAAAGCTAATGACACTTGATCACTTTTACCACTCTCTAGAGTCGGACACTGTAGGTTAGGAGTTGATTTTCTTTTATAATAATTTTCCATATCTGCTTCAAAAGATAAAGAAAGTTTCATCAAAATCAACGCCTGCCTAAAAAACACATAACTTAATTCTTAACCCCCTTTGTTTGTAAGCTTTGAAAGTTTAATAATAACATTGCATCTAGATAAAGATTCAAAGTGTTCAAAAGAATTTGGTGAATGTCCGAGCACATGATGGATTTGATGTGGACATAGAAAATGGAGAAAAACATTTTAGCATTGTTCAAATACATTATAAAATGAGAGATATAAACACTGGAGCATGACCCCCCAGTAAACAACAAATAAAACTACCACTACTAACAATAGTGGATTAGTAGAAAATCATAATACAATAATATCATGATCTTAACCTATACACGATGTATAATGAAGACTTGAAGCCCAAGTTAACTTTTGTTTTGTTATTCTGTCATTTGAGCTTTTCAAGCAGCCACTACAAATAATCTTGATCTTGTCAAGAGTAATAGGTGTGATAAAGTTGAGTCTATAACAGTCTTTATGAAAATCTTCAAACTCAAACTAATAAGAGTCACACACAATTCAGACTCTACAAGCATTCAACTCCTCGTATGTTTCTTTTCATTGTATAGTCATTCTCTATCCCCATACCAAATAACATTCTCTAAAATAACTCTTACTAGAAGTAGTAGTAAAAACACAAAACCCCAAATTGAAAACACAAACCCAGAGGTTATTTTCATCATTTCTCATCTCAAACGATCAGGTCGGAATACAAATTCCTTTTTGATGCAGTGAGATCCAAGAAGTAGAGGGCCCCCTAGTGGACCCCACCAAGGAGTCTTTCCCATTAAGTGTTTGCCCTAATTAGATTGGTTTAAATTTGTTAAGAGAATATTTGATTTGATTATGTTAGAGATTAATTAGAGTAATTTAGCAAGCATGAAATAATTAGGATTTTCCTTACTTAGTCTTTCCTCTATTATAAATAGAGAGGAGTTCTTTATTGTAAGTATGCTATATTTTTAATAAGATTTCAGAATTGTTCTCGTGCATTCTTTGGGAGTTCTCATCTAGTTGGCCTTAGGGCTTGAGTCTTAGGGCTCGATCTCACCATCGGAGGTGTAGATCTTCATCGTGGCCTCCGGGCTACGCCATCAATTGGTATCAGAGAAAAGATCCAATCTTGGATCGCTGTCCCGATCGCTGATTCGAGGTAACCCGTGAATCTCGATCTCTATGCATTACCAACCATCCATCATCTGTTACAACATCATCCATCACACTGCACCCCATCTCACTATCCCGAAACCACACCCACACCCCTCTGCCATACACCTTCCACATCTCCCATCCACCAAAACCATCACCACCACCGACATCCCTTTACCCAAAAAAAATAAAAAAAAACCACCACAGTTCCGGCAGCCCTCCCTCTCAATAAACACCTTCTCCACATCTCCCATCTCTCTAAACCACCGAACTCAAGCCCCTCTGCCATACACCATCTCTATTGAAGCCTTTCAAGGCCCATTCAAAAAAAAAAAAAAAAAAACAGAAAGTAGAAGAAGAGAACAGAGAGAAAAAGAAAAAATGGGGCAGCACGTAGAAGAAGAGAACAAAGAGCAGAAAAAAGAAAAAGAAAAAAAGGAGCAGAAAGAAGAAAAAGAAGAAAGAGAAAAGGGCAGAAGTGTACCTTCACCAACAAGCAACCAGCGCCAAAGCTCTTCATTCTTCTTTCCTTCCAACTCAACAAGGAACTCATCTCAATCCCCTTTTCATTAAATTAGTGTGCACGAAACCCAAGAGAAAAGCAAGAGGGCCATTCCAAACGAGTTATCTAAGTATAACACATACTAGGCCTAAGTTTGCTGGCCCAACCCATTCAGAACTTGGGTAAACCCAACCCAAGTTAGAAAAAAAAAAGAAAAAAGGAACAGCTTCTCTCCCATGTGACAGTCAACTGTTGGGCCTGAGTTCAGATCTGCCCAGGACCCAATCCAGTAGGAGCTAAATAAATATATATATATATATATATCAAATTTGATATCCATGCATCTGAGGAGTCATTTGAATTCAGCACACTCAAATGAAACTCAACAAATTTTCTATCAAATTCTATACGGTGCTTGGTATTTTGAGAATGAGTTCTATTTTAAGCAGGTTCTTACTCCGAAGCAAGAAGGCCTAACGGTGGATGAATATATCCATCAATTTCGGGAGTTGCAAGACATATGCAAACCGAAGGTACAACACATGATTTATCTCGTTATGTCAAAGGTTTGAGACCAAACATCGTGGAAAATATGAATCATTGCCACAATAGTCAAGAGGCATACTTGGAAGCCTTCCATGTTGAGCGTATGCTTCGACGGTCTCGCATGCGACAATGTCGACCATGAGCTCATGTAGTGGAGAGACTTTTTGAAGGAGAACATAATCTCACTCATCATTCAGTAACTCCTCAATTCGAAAACAAAGGAAGAAGAATGGAGACAAGCTAAGAAATTTCACACACGGGTGCTAGTCGTTGACAAAGTTGTTAATGTGGTTATTGACAATGGTAGTGTGATTAATTTTGTCGCACAAGAGGTTATTGACAAGCTTACTTTGCCAACTGAGAAGCTTCCTAAGCCCTACCAAGTCACATGGTCTAATAGTCATGTCATTCCCATGACTCACAGATGTTTGGTATCTTTCAAGCTTGGCGGCTATGAAGACCAGATTTGATGTGATGTGATCCATATGAATATTGCTCATATCCTTTTTGGTCGTCCATGGCTTTTTGATCGGAAAGTACACCATGATGAAAAGGCGAACACATATACCCTTTTCAGGAATGGTAGATGGAGTAGACTCATGCCAATGACTTCAACATCTCTGTCATTGTCTGCACTTTCAGCAGAAGCGCCACAAAAGGAGCAAAAACCTGAATAAGTAGACATGATTGCACCAAACAAGCTGACTTTGATCAACAAGGATAACATTGAATCGCAAGTTCATAGCAACACTGATTTTGTGCGTACAAACAATATTGATCAAGGTAATGTCAGTCGAAAGCCGCAAAAGGTTGAGGAAGAGCAAAAACAAGCATATATTGTAGACTCTGATCAAGTTAGGAAGAAGATTGAACATCCGTTGGATCCAATTGTTAGGTCACTTCCAGAAAATCCAATTGGGTCCTCAGAAATCAAGTCGATTGTTCCAATAGTTTCACAAGAAGATCAAGTTGTTGAAGTCCCTCACATTGACTTCATCTCCAGGGATCAACAATGGAAGCTTGCAGATTGCACTCAGATATGGTAGACTTTACAATTGCAGTCTCTCATGGAAAAAGTGCCCGTCCTCGCTAAATACAAACATCAAAAGAAGCGATGCTTCCGATCTACTTGTAGAGGGCTGAACACATTGTGTCAAACTCCCAAGCCATGCCATGCAAATCAAAAGAAAAGGCGGACATTTGTGCGTTTGATCTTCAACCTAGGCAAACATTTTTCGAACTTTTGATCGGATTCTCTCCTGTGTTATCAACCTTTCAACTCGCTTGAGTCAAATTTTTCGAAGAGTGGGGAGAGTTGATGCTGCGAGATCCAGGAAGTAGAGGGCCCCCTAGTGGACCCCACCAAGGATTCTATCCCATTAAGTGTTTGCCCCAGTTAGATTGGTTTAAATTTGTTAAGAGAATATTTGATTTGATTCTGATAGCGATTAATTAGAGTAATTTAGCAAGCATGCAATAAGAAGGATTTTCCTTACTTATTATTTCCTCTATTATAAATAGAGAGGAGTTCTTTATTGTAAGTATGCTATATTTTTAATAAGATTTCAAAATTGTTCTCGTGAGTTCTCTGGGAGTTCTCATCTAGTTGGCCTTAGGGCTCGAGTCTTAGGGCTCGATCTCACCATCGGAGGTGTAGATCTTCATCGTGGCCTTCGGGCCATCACTTTTAGAAGCTACTGATTGATATCTACCATTTCTTATTATTAAAATCGCCATCACAAGCAAGTAAGAAAACAAATACAGAAAACAAGACCAAAACCAAAATTGGGCTTCATGCAGAACTTAAACTTCAATCAGAAAAATCAAGAGACGACATTTAAACAGGGATCATTAAGAATAGCATATGGAATTTGAGTTAAAAAGATAGACAAAGAAAGAGAGAGAGTCGGAAAGATACCTACATTGCCTGTGTTACTGCTGCCAGAGAAAGAGAGCGACGGCCAGTCGGAACCGCGAGGTGCGAGAGCGGGAGATAGGGAGAGGGAGAGGGCTGGCTGAAGTAGAGAGGGAGATGATAGAGACGATCTTCGGACTTCGATGGACAGGGAAGAGTCGACGATGATAGAGGGACGTGGGGTGGTATTTGTTTTGGGGAGATTTCGAACGGAGATATTTCGGGGACTAGGGCGTATTAGTTATGGGTGGTGTAGGATGGGATTGGACCTGGTGCAGGATGGGCGTCTACCTAGTGCATGGGCTGTATGGGCCATGGCCCTCTAAGGACATCTTCAAATGTAACGGGTGCATTGGCCCCCATGTGGGTCCGCCCCTGCCTTAAGGTGACGGGAATAGAATAATCATCAACCCATGCAACTCTATAAGACTTCAGTTGCTTTGTAGTTTGACAATTGAAGTTTCTCAACTGCTTCTTTAAATATGACATTCATAATCATAGCACTACCACCATCAATGACATCGCAACCCCCACCTTTACAACTTACTCTTGTTTGGAAAATAGGGGTTCATTCTCATTATCATCCTAGGTACCATCTGCAACTAAAAGGCACCGGTGAAGGATAAGGGGCTTCCATCATCAACGATTGTAACCTCAAGCGGTAGTTCTGTCTCAGGTGGTGGTTCTATGACAGGTTACTCCATCTCTATGTGCTCATCATAGTGTTCATCATCATTTGGCACACCTTCGCAATGCAAATTCCTGTTGTGGACATTCTTTGGCTTGCAAGAAAGACATACAATATCTCGCCAATCTTTTCGTCCTTGTACTCTAGCATTATTTTGAAATCAAAGAGAGGATGGGCCACGCTAGATGCATTGGGCTCTGATTCTAAATGATTAATCCATTGTGGGGCCCATGGATGCATTAGTCTACTATTAGGATTTTTTACTTTACACCAACCGCCCAAACGCATGGACATTAACTCATCTGCTCATTTATTTTAACCCACATTCTAACTTTATCCTAATGTGACATCTTATTCCTCTCCTCATTCAAACAAGCAGGTCCTTAATGCTCTTTATTTTCTCTTCTTTCAAGATTCTTATAAGAGTGTGATGGGTTGAAAGAGGGAGCAATGAGAGGAATTTAAAGGCTAGAGGGAGAGTAAATGTGAGGGCCCCCACTCAATCTCTCATTTAAGGTGAGAGATATCTCTCATTGGAGCATCTCTCTCTCTATATATATATGTCACGCTACAAAACTCCCCCGTGCGTTATTTGCAAGAAAACGCCCCTTCTTCTAAGCCTCTAAAATGCCATGTCATCCGATTTTAATAAAGATAATGACATTTAACACAAATGGCAAGTTAGAGATTGATTCTTCTCTTATTACTCACCCAAGCTCATATCCTTAAAAGTAGCTAATCAAATCAATCTTAATTAATTTCTTCTTTAAAGCAGCTATATTCAAAACCCAATCAATCACATATGTGTCTTATAGCATCCATTGTATTTTTTCACATGGCATTGATTATGTACGTCATGTGTTCAATCTGTTGGTGCCACATTTCCATGAGCACTTGTTTTGTATTGTCAATTCCGTGTCAAAAAGTCCAAGACCTTACCTCTCAGAGTTTTAAAAGGAAGATTACGTTTGAAGGCAGAAGATCAAGTCTTGGAAGGCCCGGATTCATCAATGAAGAAACCCCACGTGTGTGCCAACCTATTCAAGTAAAATGGGAACCAAACCAACCAAGTGGTGGACCCTAAAAACCCTTAGCTTAATGGTTAAATTGATAGATTCTTAGAACACGTGTTTGAGCTTTTTAAGACTCAAAAAATGGTCCCAGAAGGCGGCTAACCGCCATGGTTTGCGGTCACCTTGCGGTTACTTTTCCAAAAGCTTAATGTACAAGTTTTTGTGAAAATTTGGTTACCTAGCAGTTATCTCGCGGCTAGCCTCTTTGAAAATTCGGCTAGCCTCTTTGCTCACCGACAGCTAACCTAAACTAGTTGTTTATGACCGTTGGGGTGTCGGCTAATAGCGATTTTGAGGGGGGCTAGCCGCCAAGAGCCGTTAGAGAGCTGTTTGAGGGTTGTTTATAAATAGAAAAGGGCCCAAAATCATCCCAACCCTCTCCAAGATCATGAGAGCTCATGTCCTAACCATGGTGCATTATATTAGAGCTTTCATAGATCATTCCACATACACTATGAGCTTGTATTGGCAAATCTAAGAGTTTCATTAGCTCAAGGAAAGTGTGATATGTGGAAACCATATTATCTAGTAAAGAACTTGAGCCATCAAAAGTTAAAATCCATATCCCTATATCAAAGACCTCTTCCCTTGATTGAGCACAACATTGGATCATTATCATCGACATCAAGGAAGCATTGTAAGAGGCATCAAAGCTTGGAGCTGCGGTGACAAGCTTTGAAGAGCATCCTCCGGACTTCATCAAAGATGCAAGTGGCAACCTCCATACTTTATCAAAAGAGGCAAGTGTTTTTCCCCTTCACTCCATTCAATTCAGAGCATTGTAAGAGTGGCTTATTTCTTTGTGATATAACCACTATAAAAATTGTAGAGGGGAGTAGATCCTTGTGATCGAACCTCGTGAACAAAAGGGGGGTTAGATCTTTGTGACCGAATTACCTCGGTAGCAAAATTGATGTAGAATTAGTACTTGTATAGTTTGATTCTTCATAGTGGAATCAGGGGACTATTTGGTGAGAGTGGATGTAGGTCTGTGTGACCGTACCACTATAAATCCCTTGTGTCAATTTCTCTATCTCTATCTCTTGTACATGATTTACATATCTATATGTTGTGGACATTGATACGGATGATATTTCATCATTAAGTTTAATTGACACACACACACTTGTGTGAAAACAACATTGAACATATTGGCAAATCATATCTTGTTTAGCGCACACTCTATAACATATATTCACTTGAGCACATTAGTTACATAATTATATTTATATTGATGTGAATCACAAGTGAATTTGTGAGGAGTGTTTTACACACACTTGTGCTTATTAACATGAAACTAATTGTCATATCTTTGATTGTTTAAGCACTCACACATTGAACACATATTCCACATAAGTTATATTCTTATTTGTGTTCATTGTGTTCTTTGTCCTAGTTGGGATTAAAATTGGACTAAGATGTTTTAATTGGCAAAAGAATTCCATTAGTCCTATTTACCCCACCTCTAGGACATTTTCACTGGCCCTAGCTGGACTTTCATAATCATATGGTGGGACTCGCTCATATTAAAATAGGATTTGAAGGATAAATCCATGTAGGGGTCGGGATTCAAGATGAATAATTTGCGTTATCATCATGTGAATCCGCAGTGGGACCCTTTTATTTTTGTTGTGAAGGGCTTTGCTTAATCCAGATGTGTGCCCCACTTTGCAAGATAAAGATGGGCTAAGAAGGCAACTGAATGTGAACACTTCAAAAGAGTCTCTCTCAAATTCAAATCTTCTATTTTCTCTCTTTCACAGCTCCTATTTTCTCTCCTACACACTCCTATAATAAAGGTGAGTAAATAAATATGAGTTGGCATAAACAATGTGAAGTGGCATTATCTCTTTAGACAATCCCTTTTGAAATGGGGTGAAAACACCCCTTTTGAAATGGGGAGTTTTTGAAAATTTCCCTATATATATACATGCACATACATATACACATACACATACATACATATATATATATATATATATTGGAAGGTGCTCCTATGAGAGACACTCACACTAAGTTTATAAAGATGGATGGGGCCCTCGCTTCCATATTTGGGGTCCTTGCATTTAAGTTGGTGAGAGTGGATATGGAAGTTAGGGCCCCCACCCATCTCTCATAAATTTGGTGAGAGTGTGTCTCTCATAGGAGTACCTCCCATATATATTTATATATATATATAAGAGAAAGAGGCCACAAAAAAATTTGCAAAACATCCTCGAACCCAACATTGAATACTGAAGAAAAAAAAAACCATAACACCCATCAAATTGAACATTAAAGAACGTTCAAATATTCCCATTCAATGACTTGTCTTGCATATGGGAAAGAAGGCAAGAGATATGGATAGAGAGAGGGCATTAAAACAAATGCCATTCACCAAAAAAATAAAAGGTCAAAGAGAGAGAAGCTCAGACCTCATCACGTTCTCCTCCAAACAAACGCCATTCACCAAAAAAATAAAAGGTCAAAGAGAGAGAAGCTCAGACCTCATCACGTTCTCCTCCATTTCAACCCAAACCCTCAAAATCACCAACCCCTTGCCCTACATTTCTAATCAAATGCCAAAAATCCCCAAACATCGGAAAAAAAAAAATCACTCACAAATGACCAAAAAAGGCTGAGAAAAGGGGCAAGCAGATCAGCGGGGGGGGGGGGGGGGGCATTTTCCCCTTGCCCCAAAATATATTTTTATTTTTATATTTTTCCCAAAAATACACTGAAAATCTTCACCGATATTTAAAAACTCCGAAATATTTCATTTCAAAGGCCAGATGGAAATGGAGATCAAAACAAAATTGACTACTATGGGAACAATACTTTTCTCTGTCTTCTTTGCCAGTGACTAAGGAGTTGCATGTTCTCTCAAAGAAAGGAATAGGGTGGCATTTTCAAGAAAAAAAATTTGTACAACACCCTTTACTGATGTGTACATGTTTCTTCTTCACTTATTATCCGTTTAATAAGACCTTAGGCATAATTATTTCATAATAGTCCCTAAAAGAAACTCTTGTTATCATTACAGACGTAACCACTATTTCCTTTTTTGGTTCTTTCGTTAACAATACCAAGTTTATCACATTAAATTAAAATATATTATCATGATTCACATACTATTCCCAGAAAAGATCGTTCTCGTGATAACTCAGATGATAATGGCGGCCTTGAACTGAGCTCTAAATAGTTTACAACACTATTATTCTTGTTTGGAATTTCACAGAAACTCCGCATCTAGCCCTCTAATTGTCCTTTTCTTTTAGCAAAATAGAAAGCCATGGACATAGTTAAAAACCCAGTAGAGATACTTTAATCAACCTATGTTTGAACTTTAAAATTTTACATCTGTTAGAATTCAATACAATTAAACGTCTAACAAAAGACGCCAGTATGCTACAGAGAGAGATGGCTCACCCAAAAGCACAGAAAGATTGAAAAAGCAAAACAGCCTCATATTCCTCTTCATATTACTATTTTGCTTCTTGTTCTAGCACAGGGATTTTCGTCCAGTTCTCCTCCAGGCCATTCGTCTGCAACGGTGGCAATGAAAACACGCTGACCGTCGAGCTCCCGCTCCTTATCTCCTTCAAAGCCCGCAATGCAGCTACTGTGCTCTTCATGTACAAGCTCTCCATGTACTCAATCTCTGCCAGTTCCTTTGGAACTCTGAGCAAACCATCATTCTCAGCTGGAGGCATTGGTTCATGACTTTTGTCGCCTCCCCCAGAGACCGAGGGCTCACTTGCTGGGAAAAGGCTGTCAAGCATAACCTCACACTCTTTTACAAGCTTGTAAATCAAATCAGTGGTGAAGAAAGGCTGTTGAAGGACTTTTTGGATGAAAGGCAGGCGAATAAGAGCTCCAGTTCTCTTGTCGTACTTCTTTAGTATTTTTACTAGGCCTGTGGAGAGAATGAATCACATCAATATCAGCACTGTCTTCCCAATGCCACTCTCAACCTAGTGTAACATAGAGGTGTGATCAAGTGCAAAACTATGCTTAGGCCCACCATTTTTTTATAGCTCATGAGATGCAAGGAAAATCTTCTGCTGTGCGCTGCACATCCGGAGCATCCCAGTGGTAGGACCCACCGCCGAATTTCACGCACACACAGCAGGATGCGCTATACAGTGCGCAGCTGAATATTTTCCGAGATGTGAAGAGTTCATTACGGCTTACTAACCCACTCAATTCCCTGTCAGTAAGATATACATGACGAAATGTTCCATTTTACTCTCACTTGTGCTTCTCTAATAGCTACATTCATCCGATCAAGGTGTCATAAGAGGGGTTGCGGTCCATTCCTATAAGCTGCCCCTGTTTTTTATTTTTTTGAAATGGTAACTTGTATTGATCATAAGCTGTCCATGATTCTTGTTATTGCCCCATGTTGAGGTACAGCACACTGCAAATTTTGCATTGCAACGCTGTTTTAGAAAGACGGTTCTCACAAAAGAGCGCCATGGAATACAAGTCAGGAAGGAAATTCCATTTGTTATTCACACACAATGTCAAACCATCTTTTCCTTTAGTTGTCAAATGATTAGTCAAGCAACAGAGCCTCTAATCCGAATATGTGATGCAGGCACTGCATCATGGACCTCAGTAGATCAAACCAGCTCTTAAGAGAAGTCACTCTGACCAGAAAAGAAATACGGAAAAAAAAGAAGGGAACACATTGATGGGTTGGAAATAGTCTGATTTCAACATGAGATCAGAAGACCACATATAATCCAGTGGTAATTATTACTCAAATCCATGTACCAGTGGACCAGTCACCGTGTGCCTGGGGTAGTTTCATCCAACAATCAGCCATGATTACAAGCAAGCCTCACACTGCAGATTTTGGAGACCTATATCTCAATTCATGGTTCTGTATAAAATAAATCAATGTGGTTCTCAACCAAACAGATACAAAGTAAGATCCATCGCCATTGAGATCTAAAAGACATTAGTGTTAAGTGACTACCAGTAGGCGTACTCAAATTTATCATGCAGCCATTTGAAAGCTGGTCAGCAGTCTTTTTATCTTTGGATAAAATCAATGTCTGCTCTCTCTCTCTCTCTCTCTCTCATATCTTTTTTTCTCAAATAATATCGTATTTCCCATCTTCTAATGGATTGATGACTCACAAATTCATTTCATTGCTCTTGGATCAGGGCACGTCCACTGGGAAATAGAACCATACAATGTAAGAACCACCATCGACAGCACGATCCATTCTTGTTTTCCCAATTAACAGTCTATATCAGTGTCTAAAACTCATTCTAACCCCGCTTGACTCAGCCAGAAATAGAGTCAATGAAAAAGTTGAACAGATCATAACTCAGTTAGAGTCAAAACTCAATTCACTTGGACTCAACAGCCGTTGAGGAAAAGATTTTCTGTACCAGTTGATAGCTCACCAAGGAAACAGGATAGGCCAAAGAGAAATAGATAGAAGTAGTAATCATGAATATGAAGAAGTGCAACATATTTGCGGATTTGGCTCAGGATAGATTAAAATGAAAAACATTTTTTGTCGCCAACCCTTACATAGTTACGACAAGGCTTTGCTGATGATCATCATGATGATGATTTTTTTTTCTTTAGGTAGACATCATCATGATGATTTGGTTATATATATACCTTTCCTGTTTTCACTTAAATTACTTGACAAAGGTATGATTGTCTCAATGACTTTTAACTCAGATCGCATTTTCGAACATTGGTCGAAAAGCAGCAAATAAAGACATGAATCAATAGAAGGCCAAGAATAACATTTTAGTAAAGTGGAGAAAGAGACAGCACACATCAGCAGCACACAGCTACATACCACAAGAATAATTTTAGCAAGAATCACAAGATTTCTACTGCAAATGATTTATCATCTATAGCATGTTGAAGAAATTCAGGTGAACCAATCAGGCATCACAAGATAATGCAGATGCCGCATACTACAAAACAAACAATGAAATTCATCCTTTTTTTTTCATTTAAATTAAGATGACTTGATCCCGCAAAATCATGTTTTGTTTCACGTGCACCTTTCAACCGTGCGTTAAGTTCAGATTACTATCTGTCCATACAATATCAATTATAATATATTTAAGCCGAGGGCTTTGGATTCAATTTTGATCAGATTCCTTTCAATTTTGACTTTTTCAAGGAGCCTCAGTAAAAAGCTAAAAATTACCAAGGTTTCGCGATTTGAACTCATGACCTATAAAGCCTTTTAAATAAAACTAACCAAACCATCAAACCACACAATTATTATATGCAGTTAATTATCAATAAAATCTCAAAACTAGCTAGATGGAGCAGGGGACCCTAGCCGCGTGGGCATGCCGGTGCTTAACACGGGTGATTATGCTTGTTATATAATTAACAAGATGTTCCACAAATGGGATATAAAAAATAATACATGAACATGTATGCCAACCTGTGTAATTAAGTGCACTATAGTTCTCCAGGAGGACCATCTCTCCATGGAAATCCACAATCTCCTTTCTAATTCTAATCAGCTTCTCATTTGAATCCTTGGCCTTCACAACTCCATCCTGCAGCTCCTGCAGTCCAGTGGCCACAAAATTCCCAGTAAGTCAACAATCCCACTACCATGCACATGACCTTAAAAAATCATCTCATAGAGTATTAAATAAAAGGGAATGATTCAATATGCTACATGCAAAGTATTTAATATAAGACAAAGGAATGATTCAATCTGCTATATGCAGAGTATTTGAAGACCCACTTCTAATCAATATGTGTGGTTCAGACTTTTGAATTTGAACAAATACCACAAAGAGCCCGCTTCTCCATACTCTGTTTCAAATTTGTTAGTTACACAGCCCATGAGCTGTAAATGGGTTCGGTGAACAGGTTGGATTCGGACCGAAAACATGACGGACCTTGATCCAGATTGGACCATGGGTCCCAAAATCTTGTAGCAAATCCGATTATGGCTTGGCCCTTGAGGATTTTCAAAATCAAAATCCAGGTCATAATCTCAGCTGGCTTTAGATCCAACAATCCCTATATATCTCTTGACTCTTTTAAAGATTTATATATATATATCCAAATTCACCCACAATTTTTCACAAAACACCCCCCGAGGTTTCCCAGAAAATTAAGAAACACCCCCTCAAAAAAAAAAAAAAAGGCATATATATAATAGAAGTTCCATCCATGGACAAATCAGATGGAAAAAGAAGATAAAATCATTGATTTTGTTTTGGGGGTCATACCTTTTGTCTGATGATGTACTCTTCTTCTTTATCGACGAAGAAGGAATTGAATTTTTCGAGCTCGACTTCCAAAAGGCGGATGAAATCCATCTCCTCCTTGGTCATGGCAGAGGAGTCCGTCTCCTTCTCATCGGCCAATCTGGGCCGTTTATTCCTCTCACCGCCACCTCCGATCAGCTTCAACTGCTTCTTCAATTCCTTGTAGGAGAGGAACTTATCCCTCCATTCAGGAAGAGTCTCCTCGATCTGATTGCTCAGACTCTTTCCAAACTTCATCGAATCGAATCGAATCTCAAAAAGCGATCTTCTCAAACGTAGAAAAAGAAAAAAGAAGGAAGAAGAAGAAAAACCGAGGGGCTTTTTTTGAAGTCGGGGAATGTAGAGAGGGAGAAAGAAGGAGAGGGATATATTATAAGGGAAGGAGAGAATATTCGGAAGGATAGCGGGAGAATATCCGGTGGTGGTAAGAGGATATTTCGAGTTATATTCCCCCCTGCCATGGGGCCAGACCGTGATGTGTGAGAAAGACCGGAGGATTAACTGCCTATCAATGCTTGCCACGTGCTTCTCTCCCGTTGTACGCCTTTCTCGTTCCCGTGTTCTTGGCTAGCCTCTAGTTGCTGCGATCGCTCAACTAGAACTCTCAAGACCTGCGTTCGCTCAACTAGAACTATCAATGCTAGCATTAGCATGTGGAGGCTTGGAGCGCCCGATGCTCATAACCCGGATTCGGATCGGGCGGATGAATATCCACGCCTGGCGTGAGGCTAAGGGCCGATTGGGGTCATAAATTCTTAGCCCGATCACAACTCACTTAAAACCTAGTAAAGCCGAGCCCGGACAATCAATTAATTGGATCTTGGAATAAATGGATCAATTCATTAACTTCTATCCATGTTCTAATCATATATTTAGAATTTAATGTAAAATTTGAAGAGCAGTATTTTATGATATTAAGATTGGATTAAAACTATTTACATTATTTGTTTGAGGATATTGTGTCTAGACTTTGGTGAATATGTGGTTAAAAGTTCTCCTCTCACGTGTATACAGTTTTACACCAATAGTTTGAGATATGATTGAAATCGATTAAAATCACTTCCATTATTTGAAGAGATTGTCTACTAGAGTTAGGTGTACACATGTTTAAAACTCTTCCTCTTGGGTGTATGTAGTTTTACTCAAATATAGAGAAAAAAAGGAGTATTTTATGATTTTGAGATAGGACTGAAATATAGGTAAGATTTAATTTTCCCAATGATTTCTCCTATCTACTCTTTTAGCAGATTTCTCCTATCTACTCATTTAGCATCGGGAGATTAAGAACAAGAGAAAAAGGACTACATCTTGTGACTTTTATTACACAAACCCTAACAATTATTTTTATCCCTCTTCTCCGGTCTGAGCTAGGCAGGGGCGGAATCAGGAATTTTGTTTTGGGGGGGGCCAAAGGAAAAAAAAAAACTTTAAACAAAATTGTAAAATTTAGTAATAAAATATACAATAATCAAATTATTGAAGTTGTGCTCGACGTTCTTTCATTGAGTTAAAATCATCAATTATTGTTTCAATACTAAATTTCTCTGCAATCTCTTTTTCAATATATACAATTAAATAATCCGTAAGAAATTTATCTTCCATTATGTTGCGCAATGCAGTTTTAACAATCTTCATGGTTGAAAATGCACGTTCTGTGGTTGCTGTTGAAACTGGAAGAGTTAATATAAGACATATCAATCGATATATGAGAGGATAGATGTCTGACTTTCCTGTTTCTACTAATCCATAACAGTTCAGCTATGGTCTTCATTTCCTTCAAATATGGATGGTGAGGTACATCACACTCATAACGTTGTAGCTGGAACTTCAAATGAATTTTTTCTTAATCATTAAAATCTTGAGGATAAAACTGATTCACAAGATTACAAATATCAGCAATCTTAAATGACATGTAACCATTCTTGAGATCCAAGGCAGAACTAAGAATGAGAAGTTGCATTGTATGCTCGTTAAACTTTCTATTTAACTCTTATAATTGAGAGTCCACTACAGCAGTAAAAACATCCACTCAATAATGATGCTCCATTGTAATTGGGTATTATTGATGGCAAACTCGACCTCTACCTGCAGTATATCGAGCATCCATATCAGGAATATGTATGTCATGTTCTTTGCAGAATAACATTACTTTATCAACTAATTTATTCTAGTCGCTTTCCCTCAATTCTTGAATGATAGCTTTTGTAGTAGAGACTAAGTGCATAGCATTTAAAATATCTTGAGATTTGACTTATAAAGCTTGGCACAAATCATTAGTTACTCCTAATATTTCTTTTATAAGATGCAAATTAAAGGTAAACTCAAAAGACGTTAGCGTATCATAAGTTGAGTCTGCATCCCCACGCTGAGTATATGTAGATCCATCATCAATGATATTCTTAATAACCAAATATGTTGCATTATAGATATTTAATAAGCTGCATAAAGAGTTATAATGAGAACTCCAATGAGTATCGCCCAGCCGTTGCAAAGTACCAATTTGATTAAGCGCTTTACTAGTTTCAACTTTATCAATGGTAATCACACGTTCAACTTCAACAGCTCGAGCAGCTTGAAACTCATCATGACGCTTGCAAGATGCACCAACAAAATTGATGAAAAAATTTAGTTTTGAGAAAAACTGGTGGATAGGAATAACTTCACTGGAAGCCGCAACCAAAGCCAACTGGAGACGATGAGCTAAACAATGAACATAGTATGTATATGGGCAATCATTCAGAAATAAAGCCTGCAACCCATTCCATTTATCGCGCATGTTACTTGCACCATCATATCCTTGCCCCCGAATAATTTGAATGCTTAGATTATAACGAGAAAGGACCACTTATATCTCTTTTTTGAGAGTTTGTGATGTTGTATTTTTAACATGAACTAGTCCAAAAAATCTCTCATGTATAAAACATTTTTTGTCAACAAATCTTAAAACAAGAGCCATTTGCTCTCTCTTAGATTGATCTCCAGCTTTGTCCACAATAATACAAAATTTTGCATCATGAATTTCTTCTCGAATTGCATTGTGAACTTTCTCTACAAAAATATGTAAGATTATTTTTGGATTTTAGGTGAAGTATATGTAGCATTTTCAAGGGCTTTATCTAACACAACATCTGCAACTTTTTTATTATATGATGCCAGAATTTTAATCATTTCAATGAAATTACCGTGGTTTTTAGAATCTAGATGTTTATTGTGACCTCTAAAAGCACACACTTGAAAAGTAAGCCATCGGACAACATCTATAGAGGTCTTCAGTCGTAATCTGTTGTTTGCTATTTGGGTAGATGACTGTGTATGAAGTGCCTTTTCAATATGTTGCAATTGATTCATCAAATCTCTACAAGATTATTCAGATGCATTATGTGGTGAGTTTGGATCTTTTCCCATATGATTTAAGAAAGCACACTTCTTTCCATCATTGACTTTCTTCCAGTTACGAAATCCTTCAACAATAAATGCACTTGCTCCAAAATGCCCAGTTGTCTTTTTATTAAAGAGAAAGCATGGGAGACAAAATGCTGCATCTTTCACAGGAGAATACTATGATCAAGAAGGAAATATTCTAAATCAAGAAGATTGAAATCGCCGTGGATGTTTTTCCGATCCAGAAAGCGAATAAACAGAAAGAATATGTTGATAAGGCCCAGCTTTGATGTAAGCACGTCTAATTTCATCTTGTTGATCAACAGAATGTTCCCAGATTTGATGGCGCAATCATGGATCACGCTCTAAAGAAGCAATATCAATTTATAAAAATTCAACTCTTGGAGATTTTGAAGGGCTCGAATTTTGTGGTTCATGAGATAAATCATTGGCACTAGAGGGCGATATTGTACTATCCTCTAAATTTTGAGCATTTTTCCTCTTAAAAAATGAATCAATAGTTGATGATTTAATCATGGTCAGAACTCCTATAAAAAAATCAAAAATTAAAATCATATAAAAAAATTATAAAATTATTATTAACTGCAATAAATGAGAAAATAAATAGAATTCAACTCATTACTATAAAATAAAGAAAACACAATGCACAAATATCCAATTGTGTGATTTATATGACACCAAAAAACACAATTTAACAAATCAAAGCATAAAACGTCACAAATAACTGATAACATTGAAAACAAGATGACAAGTTGGGGATTGGTACTAATGGGCAATGGTGATGAGATGCAGGTGGGGGGAGAGGAGAGGAAGTGGCAGTTCCCTGTGGTGATCGCCGTTGACAGTGTCGATCGCAGTGCGGATTGATTGAGAGAGTGAAAGTGGTCCTGAAATCTCTTGAATAAAAATGGTTTTTTTTATTGCAGAGATTTTTTGAATAAAAATGGGGTTTCTGATTGTAGGCTTCAATCAAGGTTGCAGAACAGGGAAGAACTATTCTGAATCTTCTAATTGCAGTTTCAGCCTTGCAGCCTGCAAGTACTGATTGCTGGGAAGAGGTGTTAGGCGTGCGTGCTGTTGGGAGGGAAGGGACTATGAGGGACGGCAGCTAGGAAGTGGGAACGTTGCTGCTGCTGCCTGCGCGCGTGGGAGATGGATGGGATACCGGCTGGGAACGTTCCTCCGAGGTTTTCCTTCCTTTGTTATTTTACAATCAGAACCGAGATTGAGCTTTCCTACCTTCCCTCATGGACATGCAGTATCTAAGTTTCTATCTTACACTCAAGAGCTAGGATTGGGCTAAGGCCGAAAGAAAATAAAATCATCCTTGTTATTATTTTATATATGTAAGTGTTACATATGTGCATACTGGTTAACATGCATTTTTGCATGTAAATGGTTTATTAATGTAGGCCAGACAATAGGACGGTCAACCCATTAGGTCCAATTTATAGGTCCAACGGGACATCCATTTATTTAAAAGTAATATTTAGTGATTTGATTTGATTATGATTAATACTAGTTAGTTTTCTATTTTATTTAGGCAGTATTTAGTTATTAGAAAGCACTGTTGCTTAGGGATCAAGCCAACTCCTCTATATAAGGATGTTAGGCATCATTGTAATACAATGCTTATTTTCAATCAATTAAAGTTTCTTTGAGGTTTATTTCTTATGGTGTTTCTCCTCTTTTGAGGGTGCCCTAGTGGCTAGGATTCATCTTGAATTCGATTAGTCATTTGGGAGATTGATCTATTGTCTCGATCGCAGATCAGAATCGCACCGCAGCAATCACTAGAGAGACAATAGTCTTTTCTGAATTCCTATTCCATCGTCATCTCCCTTCCTTCTATCTACCACCAACCTCTCCACCGTCACCGAATCATCCCACCCACAAACCTTCGTCCCTTGTCATCACTCATGACTAACCCAAAACCACCCACCGTCCCTCCCAAACCCTAAGAACTCCACCAAAGACCTTCCAAACCCTAAGTCGGCCCCACATCAACCCTAGTGAACTCAATCCTTTAGCCGAAGCCCCTAATTCCCAAAACCCAAAACCCTAAAACCCAGCCAAACCCAGTTCCCCCCATCGACTATCTACCCTCACCTTTCCAAACTCCTTGCACCCCTGTCGAAAACAAAAAATGTTACACACAAAACCCAGCGCCAATTTGGTATCAACAAGTGCAAAATGATAAAGAGGCAAACACGTATACCCTTTTATGGAATGGAAAAGGGTTATGCTCATTTCAATGACATCGACAGTCTCATCTTTGTCTACATCATTTCCTTCCACTGAACCAAATAAAGAGCAAAAAGAAGTCATAGCAGTCATGATTGCACCACAAGAGAAACCAATCATGCCAAAAAGCATCAAGGGTGCAATAGATGAGCAAGGTCAAGGCAACGCTGACCTCATGGAAAATTCAGAACAAACACAAAATGATCAAGATAGTGTTAATCAAGAGCCGCAAAAGGTAGAAGAAGAACAATGGCAAACAAACATTGAAGACTCTGATCGAGTTAGTAAGAAGATTGAACATCTGGCAGATCTGATTGTAATGCCACTTCCAGAAAATCTAATTATATCATCGAAAATCAAATCAATTGTCCCAGTGGATACACATGAAGATCAAGTAGTTGAAGCTCCTCGGCTATCAACGATGGATAGTTAATATTCATGATGCGTTGGCTCGAAGGAAATAACTGAACCTCCTAATGGTCATATCACACATCCAGCTCAATGCAGACATAAGAAGAAGCAGCCCCTCTCATCTATAGAGAAAAATACTATATGATGCTTGCAAGACACGCAAAGCAAATGAAGCTCACAAGAACTTTCTACAGTTTGTGCGATTGATTTTCGATCCTGAAGGACCCTTTTCGAATTTGTGGTCGGATTCCGTCCCGTATTATCAAGCTATCAACTCGCCGAATCCGAGTTTTTTCAAGTGAGGGAGAATTAATGCAGACCTAAAAAAAAACCTCTTATTTTTACCAAGCAAAGTCGATAAGTTACTTTGTCACGCCACTAAATGACGAAAAGCTATCTTAAAAGAAAAGAAAAGAAAACGAAATTCTCATGCGACAAAAACCATCACATAGCTGTTTGTCATTTAGCACCTTTTGATATTACCCCTCCATTTTCTTCCTTTAACTTGGCTCCTTCACTTCACTTCACTAGTTAAGTGAAGCTACCAAACAACTACAAGGCTTGCACATAGGCTTCCTTAATAAAGAGTAGCAAAATAACCTGTGCTAAGCACGAGCATGACCCATGTGGCTTGGGTCCACTCTCCATGTAATTAGTTTTGACATTTTTTGATAAATAACTACACTTGAGTATCGGGTGTTATAGTAATTAGGTTAGTTATTTAAAAGGGTAAGATGTCATGATTTCAAATATTCTTACCCATACATTTTTAGCTTTCTACAAATGCTCAATACAAAATCAAAATTGAATCCAAAACCCTTGTCTTTATCATATTATAATTTACACCACTATCGTTTCGATCAGGCCTCCATAGCTCACTTGACTATCTCATAAGCCTAGCCACATGAGAGTTCCCAAGCGCCTAGCTAGTAGGGAAGTAAACTGATCGGTTTTGGTCCGAGTCCATGGTGGACATGGAAACGGAAACATTATTGAGGAGATGGAACTGAACCTTGAACCAGAACTGTTAATGGGAAGATGGAATCAGAACCGAAATTGGTTCCATATATGGGACACGTCCAGTCCAGGTTTCGGTCTGGGTAGAGAATAATTTGGAAAAAAACTAACTTTTAGGAGAAATCCTTGAAAATTGAGATCATATGTCGGTCCCGAGTCCATACACTGGAGCCAAGGTGGAGCTGGACTTAGACTCGTCAAGGTCACGGTCCAAAAAAGGACTATATCCGGACCCATTTACTTCTTGAGATCTAAATAAGGATCTAAATCCGGTTATTAATGGTTTGGGACCTCCGAGAAATTGAAAAATTGGGCACCCATTTATATTCATAGTGGCTAGAGCTACCGGAAACAGAGAGCCCCGACTTAAGCTTGGTCAAGGGCTGCGCCGAGCTGAGGAGAATCCACACGAGCATAACTCGGGGTGCATGGAATATGCGTCGGTTTTTCTCTGGATGCAATTTTCTTGTCCATTGGCACAATACATGCAGTAGTTGGGCAAGTCCTCTTGGACACGGTGAATGACCTGGTTACCCTATAGAAATAGTAGTTGCCACGTTTCCCTCGAGCACGAGTGATTTGTTGTACGAGGATTTTGATGAGTGGACCGATTGAGGTCCGTCATGTTACCAAAGCGTAGTTCTATTTTGATGGAATAATAGCCCATGGCAGGTTATCCTTTGGTGATGTGGTTGACCGTGATAAGTCCACTCAAAGTCACTGTGGGATAAAATCTCATGCTTTTCGGACTCGTTGCTGTTTGTTAGAATGTGTGATTGATTTTACTAGGCCCAGTGACTCGCAAATGTAAATATGATATCTCCTTTATTTAAACAGAGAGATAAGAGGAGAATGATATCAGGAGCACATGTGGATGAAACCTTGACCGTTTTCGAACTTTAAGTATTAAGATCAGGACTCTAGGTAAAAAGGAGAGATTATTTGATTTTTAGTCATATTGACCTTTATTTCTTCATTTTTATTTTTAGAAATACAAGTATTCGAAACCTAGAAATTCCACTACATGAAAATAATTGAGTACAAGGGTTTGAGATCTGGCCAGCCGACCTTAGATGGCAATATTAATTTGATGGGTGTATTCTTTTCGTAAGGCTAAATTTCAAATTCATTTGTATTTAATACCCCTAGTAGCCTCCACAATTTCTGCAAGTTCCTACTTTGAGCTACAGTTGCTGCAAGTTGCCATGAGGGTCTCAGGGCAGCAATGTTTTCTCTTATCTCTCATGTGGCCACAAAATTCTAGGGTGTGGGTGGCTTGTGGTGTGCCATTGGTTTTGGAATTGTACGAATCTGCTCTTGGTATATTCCACGACTTTGGAGCCTGATTTCCAACGAAGATAAGAGGAAAATAGTTGTTAAATAAATTGAAGTATACCTACTACAAGTTCTAGAAAGCCATGGAAATCTGCACTTCTTTTGTTTCCCTCGTCTGGTAATTTGCTAATTTTTCTTTTCATGGAATAATACGAAAAAATAGAGGGTTATTTCTTTATAAAAACTAGATGAGGATGTTTTGATGTGATTTCAAATTGGTTCTCAATTGGCACTTTCTATGCATTTCTATGCAATATCACGAGTCTTTTTTTTTCTTTTTCTTTTTTTGTTTTACTAGGATTCTCTCTCTCTCTCTCTCTCTCTCTCTCTCTCTCTCTTTCTAAGTAAACATTGAACAAGAGGAATTTTTTTTTTTAAACTTTAATAAGGGAAATTAGAATTCTCACTAAATAGACTAACGTAGGGATATAAGTTCCTATATTACACTAGCCTTACCTCATTTATTTAAAATTAACATAACTTTCTATAAAAAAAATAACTAAGTTATGACAAGCTTCATCTTCTCTTGATTCATTTTTCATTAGAGTATAAATAACTTGATGGTTGTTTTCGGTGTTGAGGCACATCCCTTTCGAAGAAATAACCGTGGATCAATCCCTAACGGGAGCACTAAACGGTGTGGGACATGGGTGAGTGTGCATATGGTGTGTGTGAGTATTTACTAAAGCGAAAAAATGGTTTACGTTGGTTTTTTAATTTTAACAATAGAGGTGTTACAATTCCCATGTAATCAATTACGTGAAACAAATAGGCCGTAAAAATGTATTTTTCAATGTCATTTCCATGCAAAATCATGCCATGCAATGCACATTACCTCTAGCATCCAAGCTGGCCATGTTTTTTCGTGGTGCGCTAAAGTCTTGAGTGACAAAACCTTAGTGCCTGGAACCTTCTCTCAATCTCGCTCTGAAAACACGAATTGGTGCTTTTGGAGCGGATTCATCTTTGTAGTGCGGTTCGACCATTTTCGAAGCGTGGTTCGACCATCCTCGGAGCGTGGTTCCACCGAATATGGAGCAAACTATGAAGAATTTTTATTTTTTGTGCATTTTCTTTTTCTGTAAGCTTAACATTTATCTTTTAAATGAAGAAAATTCTTTTGACTTATTAATTATTGTCTATTTTATGTGATTAAATTGAAGTTAATCTTTGTTATCTATTTTTGATACTTGAATATGTGGATAAGATATATTTGTGCTCATTAGTTAATTGTTTATAAACCCAGAAACACCATGTTGTATAAGCGCTCCGGATATATAATTATTTAAAAATTTAGCGTTTTGTGGCTCCCGCTCCCATCCCCGCATTCTGGGCTCTTAGGATAAAGCCACAATACAATGACATATAAATGTCGTAGTTGAGCTGATAATATATTTAAGAAAAAAAAATGTAAATAAAACAAAAGAATACGTTAGTCTATTAAAGATTTATACTCTTTAAAGTATCTGTCAACAAGTGAGTGAAGTGCAAAGAAGTAAGCAATACAAAAGCATCCACATGCATATAAAAGCATGCCTAATTACTGCTTACACTTTCTTAAAATAAAAAGAACACATCCTCTATACTCTGGCAAGGAATTTTTCTACAATCAACAAAGTGAGTCAAGTCAAACAAAGTAGGTCTATTGGCTCCAATTGTTGGAAGTTGTGTGACCCGTATGCCATGAGTTTCACGTCAGATCAACCATGGCAGTGGCCAATAGAGAAATTAATATTCTATCATCAACAAAAGACTTGATTTGTATTCATGGATAAGACTCCCAACAAGATCATAATGATAAGAACAGTAAAAGACTTGATTTGTATTCATGGATAAGACTCCCAACATGATCATAATGATAAGAACCATCCAGCCCAAGCTCACATAAGCCCGAGTCTTCACGTGCTGCTGGACCATGGGGCTGGCATGTGGCCCAAGGACAAGCTTGGTGTGCAAGTTAAGTAATGGATAGAGTTTGTTAGCTTGTGTTCTTTTTCTGATTTGAGAGATCTTTTTTAATTTTACTTCTATCTATGTAAGCCATCATTAACTAGTTATGAAGAGAGGAATAGTAAGCAGATCAGAGAATTTTACCCGCATCTGTGCGTGCGCAAGGAGGCTGACCACCTCGAATTGGTCAACTATCTTTTCTTTTGCTTCCGGTTCCTATCACATAATGGATGTGGGTTTATGGCGAAGACGTCACAGGCAAAGAGATCCGCAAAGCTTCTCAATCGTCCAAACATATAAAATTTCCCATCCTCATGTCGAAGATCGATCACCAACAAGTTTAAAATATAGGCTCTAAAAATATATTGATCTACTGACTTTGATTTAAGGCAAACTTATTTTAATTGTTAATTTAATGTCTTAGATCAAATAGATTAACAAATAAGAAATAACACCAACATTTGAAAGATCAGAATACTTCAACTAAGTTGAGCCCATAGGCCCACTTTAATGCCACATGGCATTATATTGACTAGAGGATATTCATACTATCATGAATGGAGGAAATCTGCACAGACGGAAGAAATAAGTAGAGGAAAGAAAGAGACAAGGCCGCAGCAGCTTCTTTAATGGTTTTGATATTAAAAGAAAGTGCAGAGAGGCCACAACCTCATCCGAATATACTATATGCTCGTACAAATATAGAAGTATTTTCTTTTTTTTTTTTTTAAATGAAGGGAAATTTTCAAATATGGCCTTAAGTTTTTACCTTATTTAAAAAAAGGACACAAGTTTTGAAACTTTTCAAATTAGTTCCCAAGCTTTTTAATAAATTTTTAATTGAGGACATCCGGCCATTTGATGGTATTTTTTGGTGACTTTTTCCCTTAATATTTTGAAAATACTCAAATTACTCTTCATTTAAAGCCATAACATGGTTTCAGCAGGCACTATATATAGCCAATCGCTGTGAGAATACTGGGTGTCCTTGATCACTATGAGGACACCGGCGAAAGAAATGAAGAGAATATAAAAGAAGTGAATGAGAGTTTTATTACCATGAATGGTGATTTTGGTATTTAAAAAAAAAAATAAGAAAAAAGTTACCGAAAAATAACTTTAAATAGATGGATGTCCTTAATTGAAAACTTTCAGAAAAACTTAGGGACTAATTTGAAAAGTTTTAAAACTTATGTCTTTTTTTAAAATAAACCCGAAACTTAAGAACTTTTTTGAAATTCTCAAAAAAAAAAAGAAGAAAAGCAATAGTCTATGCTACGAAGGGATAAAGAAAAAGCAACAGCCTATGCTACGAAGAGATAAGTAATGCATGGTATATTCGATTTTAGATCCTTTGTTCTTATTTCTCTTGATTGCGAGATGTCTGTCCACAGTCCACTTCTTGAAATCCTCAGCTCTGGTCGTTGGCTTTTGGAGTTGGACTATTTCCTTGGTCCTGTGTAATATAGTATAGATTTTGTACTGGTAGGTAGAAGTTGAAGAGCATTGTCACAAGTAGCAACAATACCAATAATCCAATGGGTCATGTTAAATGGGTGATTGGCCAGTTGGGAGGTTTGAAAGTAGGTTTTTTGGTTTGACGCTGGAATAAATTTTAGGCCTTTTACGTAGGGCCATTTGGGTTTTTTTTTTTTTTTTTTCCTTTTCGTTTTTAGCAATAGATAACATGAGATACAACCTCTCTCTTGAGGGATTGAGCCAAGGGCAGCTGTATGGGATGAGACACCCTTGCCACTGGGGGTATTGTCTCAAATTTCTCTATTTAGGGCCTATTTTTTCATTTTTTTAAATTCACATTTCATCTTCATTTTTAACCTCCCTATGTCCTCCATTTATATGAATTTTAATGCAAACAAATGGGCCTTAGAGTAGTTTTGCAAAGATTTGGTTTTTCGATGTCTTGCCTCATTTAGAACTAATGTATAATTTATTTATTTTTAAGTGATGTAATGCACGTATCTTGTGTAGTGAAATGGGTAAAGGATTGTAAATAAATTTTTTTCTGTAAACAAAAAATTAAAAGAATGTAAATAATTGAAGTGGAAAGTTTGTTGAGGGAGATGGGAGGAGAGAAAAGGGGCACACAACAAAAACTACTCACTTTTAATTATTATTTAATAAACTTAAAAATTACTTAAAAATAAGAAAATAAAAAGAATGTTTTCTCAACCAAAGGAGAGGTCCGGATCTGCTGTTTCAGATCAGAGAGAAAGGATCCAGACTATCTTTACCGAAGAAGATCTGAGAAGGGCAGAACCAATACAAACACCATAGTCATTCCTAGAGAAGAAGCGCCATATCCGATCTAACGCCACAGACATCACCGCCGGCTCCTGCAACAGAGAGGGCAGAGGGGGGTCGGTTCTGAAGTGTAATAGAGAAGTGTCTCTGTTCGGTCAACAATTGGGCCTAGTTCTGGCTAGATAGAGGTCGGTTTCTGGTCAGGTGGACTCGACTCAGGAACAATCTAGCAAGGAGAGCCCAGCCAATAACTTAGTCAGCAATGGGTGCTGACGTCACCCATCACATCATTAGTAGATCACGTTTCAAAAGGGGTTTGACAAGGACTTGTGGTTGAGCTTGACTCCACGATTCTAGGGCCAACCCGGAGCCGGATTTTGAATCCATTTTCACCCGCATGCCCATGGTGATGAGAGCTACGTACTGTTGTAGAGATCAAGGCAGAATAGATTGATAAACACACGGACTTTGGAATGGAATTTTTTCTCTCTTTCCGGTGATACTTAACAACAAGACAAATCACGACCTGTGGAGGAAATAAATGGAATCTTATTTGGTGAGTATGGGATGTCACTTATACGAAAGATACAACACCATTAGAAGAGGCAACCGCAAGGGCAAAGTGGATCGCAAAAGGCTCAAGGCCTCTATTTGCGATCATCAAGATGTCAATGGATGATAACATGCTTGATCATATAATGGATGTAAAGACTTCAAAGGAAGCGTGTGGTACTTCTGCAAGCATATTTTACAAGAAGCCAAAATCCATGAATGGTAAGGTGTGTTATCAATGGGTAAAACAAGGGCACATTACGTGTGATTGCAAAGTGCAGATGGTAGTCATTGAGGGAAATTCAACTATGAAGGTAAATTTCATGACCATTGTAAAAATTTGTGAGTATGTACTATGTACTAACTAACATTAGAAATTTATGATATTAACGATGTGGTTTTTTCAGACTCTTTTGAGCTTGGAAATCAAGTACAATATTAGATTAAGCAAGATGAATCAACGGTAGAGAAGGCTGATCTACTAATGTGATCTTTATCAATCATAAAATACCACAAGTATATGACTATTTAGGTGAGACAGTGGCAAAAACGGGTTGAACCCATAGGAAGTTAATTAAAAAAACTTTTAGATTAAGAAAACTAATTAACTAGCAATTAAGAAATGTTTTGAGTATTTTGAAATAAAAGCAAGCAACTAATTTAGAAACATGAAAACTACCAATTAACGAAAGTGATTAGAACATAGGAATCCAATAAGCATCCACAAATAATTTATCAAGTAACCATAATTTATCCCAAATTTTACCTCAAATCAAAGACAAATCAATGTTTTTAATTTGGAAAATCTAACTTTTAAAATCCTTTTTTAATCATAAAAAATTCAAAACTCAAGACTTCCTTCATCTAATAAAAGAATAAAAATAATTTAAGCACTACCCATCAACAGTAAGCATAAACCATCAAAAGATCTAAATTCTAAATGACCTATCAAACCTAAGAATGAATAGCCAAAAATTAATTTTTACTTTTATAGATAAAAAATGGAGATTTGCCTTGGGCACGAAGACAAGCCTATTAATAATTAAGCATATAATCATGGAACACAAATTAAAATTACTAAATAAATAAAAAAAAGTCACTTATCTTCATCTATCGCTCTAATCAAGAGAATTAGCCCGCCATTGCAAAAAAATGATTTGTGATTTGTCATTAAAAATTGCATCTTTACAACTTTTCATTTACAAAAGTTTTCCTTCAAAACGAGTCCTTGGATATGGGCCAAGGCTACCCAAATTAAAATAAAAAAACATAATGGAAAAGGGGAAAAGAGGAGAGAGAGAGAATGAAATAGGAGAGAGAGAATGAGAGAGGAGAGAGAACGTCAAGGGAGGGTTGATCTCTCGTATGCTTCATTTTGGTTGCTTTTAGAACTCCAGTTATATTATAGATACATTGAACCTAGACACCTTCTCTGTAGATTTGGTTTATCTTCTTTGATAAGGTATATCTCTTATCTTTTTTGAATTTGAATGAGGTGGAAGTTTCTAGAAACCTCTGGATGATTTAGCTAATCTTCAGATGAGATCCCACAAGGGATGTGCAGCAATGGATTATCAACAGTGTGGATTTAATTGCAATCCCTCCTAAAAAAAAGCATAAAAATATCTAGGCACATAACTTTGTCAATTTAGCTTCGATTTGCAATTCTTGGACCCTACGAATATCTGTTCTGAGTAAGCTTTCCAACGATAGATAAATTTCATTGATTTGACGGTCGGATTGAAAGTTATGGCCATTTGAAGATGAGTTTTCTTGAGAAAAACGGAATTGACTTTTGAAATTTGATTTGCAATGGGCACTATCGTTGCACAACTTTCATTTTTGAAAGGAGACCAGATGTGGCTAATTCAAATTGTTCTTTTATTCCAATTAAAATTGTACAATTTGAATTATCCATTAATAATCTCAATTCTACAACTACTGCGGACCCTGTCATGTGGGACATTTCATCTGCTTGAACAGTGAGCCCTATGAGAAGTCTTCTACTATAGTTAGGAATCTTCAACTGACATGATGAGTGGACCCCCCTTAATTGATTTTCGTGTGTGTGGGGTCTATTTGGTGAATTCTTCAATTTACTTATTTTCAAACTTAAATTAAGCAATGCAGGGCCCAAGATGACTATGTATGCTTGAAAGTAGGTTCCATGACAGATGCCTTCAATTCTCATTTTCTGCACATTCTAATTCGACACATTAAATACTGAAGAGCCCATAATGAAACGGGACACATTCGAACAAAGTTCTACTCCAACTGGTACTCTTCGGAGAAAAATTGCAAAGTATTATAAGTTAATGCAGAAAATGTATGAAAAATATGAAACTTCAGGTTTCTAGGTGAACATGCATGTAACGATGGAATTAGATGAATAATAATGCAATTCGCCTAGTTAAACCCCTAATTCATCCTAAAATGATGCGTAAATATGCAAATTCATGAACTCAACATCAATCGAGGATTGAGTTAAGTTTTTAGGAAATGTTAAATTCCAATGGGCTTGAAGATCATTTGTCAGATTGTTTCAAGAAGAAGGAATCATAAGAAGAGGAGGAAGATTAGTCTGAAACTCGATTGGATCCTCAAGAGGTGATTGATGAAACTGTTTTGGAAGTTGTACCCTACAATATTTCAAAGACTCACGCATTTGCAGAACCAACTTTGTTTGACACTATGGAAGAGATCAAGGCGTGGCTAGACACAATGGGCGAGGAAGTTGCATCCTTAATCAAGAATAAGATAAGGGGGTTGGTCCCGTGTCCAAACAGTGTGAAGAAATGCATGAAGATAGTTGGATGCATGTGGGTTGACATCGGTGGGACCATTAATTGCTACAAATTTCAGTTTGTAGCACTACGGTTCGGAATCGATCTTGATAAGATTTTTGATATGGTCTAAGGACCGTACAAATGGGGGTTACTATTGCAGCTAGCGAAGGGTGGAAACTCAAGCTGATGAAAGTGAAAGATGTCTTTCGGGATAGAGTAGTTGACATGAAGATCTACTGGGAGCAGCAACCTGGTTTTGAGGACCAACAGGAACTGACACCGCAAGTATGAAAAATATATCCAAAGTTTTGATGGAAACTTAGCACAATGAGCTTGGAGTCAACGCTAAGGGGGAGTACTGAAGTCATCACAACACACATTCTGGAGGGGTTAGGCTAGTGATGCTAATTAGATTTGGATTAGGTTTACTTTCCTTATTTAATTAAGTCTCTTTATCTGTGGTTATCTTTTTGATTATGTGTTCTATTTAGTTATGTAAGAACTGGTGGGCCAGGGCCAAGGTAATAGTTTCGGTTGAAATCCGTTGTGCCCATCACCCGCCAAAGAACATCTAGAATACAAGGGCCTGCACGAACCCCACAATGGAAACATCTAAGTCCAGAGCCCATGCTTTTACCTCCTCCACAAGGCCTCTTTTGGAGGGTAAGGCCCTGTAGTGTGATAGAAAGTATCAGAGCTAATGATGACTCTATTTCTTACGGGGGAGAGTGTAAGATCTAGCATGCTTAGGCCAATGTGGCACATCTAGTTGAGATTTGGTGTGCCCATCACCCGCCAAAGAACAACTTGAATACAAGGGTTTACACGAGTCCCACATTGGAAATATCCAAGTCCGGAGCCTGGTATATATTGGTGGATGTCCAAAGACTAGCTACATCAATTAGTAGTTAAGAGAAGTGTATCCTAACTAGTAAAAAGGCTTGGATAATAAGTAGGAATAATAGTAGTAAAGAAAATAAAGAATAGCTTGTTGCCACCCTTTTGACAAATACTGTTCTTGTGAATCTGTCATGATATTTTTAACTTTTGGGGTTTTTATAGGATATTATCAAGAAATTACTTGGAATAAATTATTTTTAATAACAAAACTAATAAATAAATGCAAAAAGTATATTACTATTTATAACTATTTTTATCAACTTTTTGGTGATATTTCGCAAACACCAAAATACTATTGAGAAAATATTGTTACAAGTAATATCATGAAATTGTGGTTTGGACGTTCCAAGTGATGTTGTTCACAAAATAACAAAAACAATAATTTTTCCACCGATAACAATGATAATAAACATAATAACCATCTTGAAAGGTGGAGTAGGTGAGCCTTTTCATATTGTTTTGACAATATATATTATACGGTCTCTTCCACAAAGTCCCTCACCTTCTGTTCTAATTATCTAAATCTTTTCATGATTGGATCTTTCTAAAGGGATGATTTTCTCCTACTAGAATCCCGCACGAAAGCTGTGTGGGATTTTGGTTGGAGCCCTTCAAGGGAAGGGTGTCTTTTTGTGAATGGCAAGGGATTGAAAATCTATCTTGCACCAGCATTTTTGCAAACCATAGTAGGAGAAAATTTTCCATTTCTAAATAAAATACTTTCTCTGTTATAAGAAATGTTGTCACTTCTATCGGCTAGTAGGCATCTTTTTAGCCGGAGAGGGTTTTTTTTTGTTTTTTTTTTATTATTTTTTTAACTTAAAAATTATGATAATGAAAAAAAAGCAAGAAGACTGTACAGGATTAACCAACACCGACAACCTATAGTGATCATCCACCGACCATTCAACATCAATATCACTAGAGAAACCTGTTACAATTTTTAGGAAGAAAGTCAAACTTAACTTTCAAGAAACTAGAAGACCCCGAGATGTCTAAAATAATCAGTTTGATTACCCACTTCTTCACTTTGATAACCACTAGAACATTTAATAAGACATGTGTCCGAGAGAAATCTTCAACTCTGGCCTTGTTTAACGCAGGGGGGATCGCTAGCTCTTGCTTCAACTTCTTAAGTTGGGAGAGATGATGTTAAATCCTTTCCAAGCTCCTGTACCTACAGTAGAATTATTATAATATATTAAAATTGAGGGTTTTGGATTCAATTTTGACTAGATTCCGCTTCAGTTTTAACTTTTTATTGAGCCAGGGTAAAAAGCTAAAAATTGTAATAGAGTTTGATGTATAGCCTTTTGAATATAACTAACCTACCATCAAACCAAACAAACAATTATTATATGTAATTATTTATCAAGAAAATCTCAAAAGGAGCTACATGAAGCGTGGGATCCCCTAGCTACATGGGCCATTCCCGTGCTTAGCACGGGTTATCAGGCTAGTTAAACATTATTAGGAAACTAAAAGTTGATTTACCATTAGGGTTTTTAAAGGTCACCACATTAGAAAACAAAAGGGCCATATCATTTATTTTAATCAATCTAAACCATGGATCAATGTTAAGAGTTCTTTTATTATTACCATCTTTTGAGGGTTTAGGGAACAACATATATTTTTATGCCCTTCAAAATATCCCACTAGGCCTCAAAGCCTTTCCTTTAAATATAACTCATTACTGGCTTTCCAAATGGTCCAATATAACGCTAAAATCTATGATTTAGAGTAATTATTGTTAAGAGGGAGGGTAATCTGATTAGACTCAAAAAGTTCTTTCCACTAATCTATAATACCATCGTCCGAAATCGTGTGAGATAATAATCTGAAATGAGTCTTAAACCAAGCTGCTCTAGCAAAAATAAAGCAGGTTCGACTGACTCCTTGCATTCATAAACAAGACATAAGGCATTACAGCTAGTGGTGGGCCCGGGAATTTCATTTGAGGGGGGCTTACGATGATCACTTGAAAAGAATGACGATATTGTAGCTCAATCTTGATATTAAGTGATGACACCGTCGCTAGTTGAAAAAGGGCAAAATATCCCATGTGGGTCCCTAGGTGGACTCCACCACACACTTGAGCATACCTTATCTTAAGCTTGAGCTTAGGAGAGCTTGCCTCTTATTTTTATATCCCGGCGGGAAGACCGGTCTTGTTTCATAAAACTATGGGAGCCTTTTTGGTGCACAGGACCTCTACCGTGATTTTTCGTTAAAATCCCTCAAAATTCTATCATCAAACTATAAGACATTTGTACTATTATTTTAAGGTTCGTTCTTCAATACCCATATTTCAAGTGTAGAAAGATTAGAGCTATTAGAGAATCATCTGTGGCTCACAATTTTTTTTTATCCAAATCATTAACATTCTTAGATTAATGATTATCATCAATACACTTAGTTTCATATCTTTTAAACTTTAATGGATTTTGAGAATCTATGAAATGCATCCAAATAATCCAATTACATTTAAACCACTGAATGTATTCATTTACACCATGAAAAGTTAAAATGATAATTTCAAAAGCATAATAAAGTGTTCAATGATCCCTAATTCCAAACTACGATTTTGAACTAATTCTCTGATTGCAATCCTATGATTATTCATTGAGGGGACCGAATAAATGATTGTAATCTCTTTCATGTCAATTCCCAAAAACTGAAGAAAACTCTCACAACTCAGTCCAAAATATCTAATAACTCATCGAATCTTATGCATTTGTTTTAATTAAATATAGAGATGGATACTTACCCAATGGATGAATAGCGGAGGTGTGCCAATGCCAGGGACGGAGGGTTAGCCGATTTGAGGGTTTTTTAGAGAGGGAAAGAGGGACTATGATTGAAAAGAGAGGTGGGGGCTATGGGTTATTTCAAGTGGGGGCCGTGCCAGACTTCATTTTACGCCCTAATGGGTCGTTTTCGATTTTGGAGGGGGCTTCAGCCCCCAACCAAAGACATGTAGGTCCGCCCCTGAATTTACAGCTAACAACTTTACAGTTGAGGACGAATCTTATTGGGATAGATTTATTATACACTTTCATCCAAAAAGAAAAATACTATAAGGCAAGGGAAGTTTTGAGAAGGAATCCCGATTAATAGGGGAGTTGCTACATTGTCATTATTTTTCACAATCACCTTATACATTGATCTAGTAGACACATGGCTGCTTTTGATAAATGCCAAGACTCTTTTATCATCATTAGAGTGACCATAAATATAAATCCTACGAATGTCATCCACGTCCTTCGCATTATTGAAATAATTTTCAAATTTTATTCGGATTTCAATTTTTATAAGTGTCCCATGAAGCAGTTAAGGATGAGAACTATTTGAGATGGATTTTTTAAGACCTTCCCCACATGGAATTCAGTTGCAATTTAAAATCACTTAAAAATGATATTAAAAACGCTTAAAATTGTCATTTTTGCCTTCCTTCAGGTTTTGCACTCCTCTCATGGTATCTATACAGAAACGATATGATCATGTGTACGGTTGCAAATAGGACGGTTTCGGATTAGAACCATACTGGACCCAGACCCCGACCCCGACCTGTTTCTAAATACCAGTTCCGGGTCCAGTTTTGACTCAGAACGTGTTTTGTTGTTCCAGACTTGGTTTCAATAGGAAAATTCGGATCTGGCTCCGGAACTCGATCCACCTAGAGGACTGGGATCTATTTCCGAAATCGGCTTTCTAATTTCTCTTTATTTTTCAAGTTTTTATTAACATAGGCATATCATTCAACTTGTAATAATGCATCAAATCTATTACCTTTGGTATTATACATTAAAATGCCCCCAAAAAAGTTAATTTTGAGGTACAATTTGCAACATCAAACTCATAAGCCAGGTATCGGGTCCATGGGTCGGAACCTATATAGACCCATAACAGGACCCGTTTATCAATCGGAACCTAAATTGGGTTCCAGACCTGGACCGGTTTGTGAATCCAGACCCGATTTTTATGCGGCTCGGACTTGCCGAATAATTAGAGAATCAGATACCAGTTTGCAACCTTAATCATATGGGCTCACTCAACCACCAATAAAAGTAGTTTGTTCAAAGGTTTTGAAGAGATAGGCCCAGGCACGGATAGGCCCACCCTTAGCTGCCAGCACGACCCAGTTTTCATGCCTAGCTCCATGCAAGTGTTCAAAAGAACAACAGCGGTAACTTACAATTTCGGGTAATTAATGTGTTGTGTGTGTATAGATATATAGATATATAATAGGGTGTTCTTATTTGCGCAAACCGGAGATGGGCACTAATGAAAATCCCATGTGTGTGGGAGCCAAGCTATTCAAAAGGTGATCCCTGCCATAGATCTTTGGAATTGTGTTGATCAAATGATTCTAACTGCTAGATTAAAAAGAAAATGATGGCCCTTATAAACTTGGCATCCAAACCATCTATGGATTGGGTCCCATCCAAAACAGGCTGCCGCAAGACAAGATCCTCCATACTCTTGTATCTCTCATACCACTTCCTGTCAACCAAGATGTCCCATGTCACCAACTTCCTAATATTCCCCATTTTCTTTACTTTTGAAGAAGGAAGAACCCACCATAAAATTTTGGGTCATTTGAATTTCCAAGCAAAATGTCCCTCTGTCTTCTGCTTGGCATCTGTACCATCCACATTATGGGCTACATTGAAGGATTATGGCCTGACAATTATAGTTATCACATTGCTCCAAAAATCAGCCAATCCGCCGTATCCTAACAAGTGTGAGGCCACTAATAGGGGTGTTCATGGGCTGGGCTGAGGACCCAAGTCCTAATTGGGCCTTAACTAGCTGACTCAAGACCAGCCCACCTGAACAAAATGAAGCCTGAACCCAGCACATGTTAGGTTTATAATTTAAAAACTGGTTGGGCAGTCTATATTTTCTAGAGGGTAGCTTTCTTGATTTGGTCATGCATTTGTGTGTCGACTCTCTAGTTTTCGAATCGCTACATCACTTTTTTTTTAACATCTTTATATTCGGGCTGGACTAGGCTTGACGCGGTGTATTCTTGAGCTGCGTCCGTGGTGCTTTCCTTGCCGAGCTCTCTTGAGAGTAGATGTATCTTTCGCTATCTTCAGTTGCTTGCCTTTCTCCTATCATGGTTGGTATCTTTGGTCTGATAAAGGAGTACCTGAGTTTGCTGCTACGGTTCCCAGTTTTGAATATTATTTGTTAGGTTCCTTTGCATATTGATATCTCTACTTTCTATCCCATCCAGTAGTGCTTGTAAGCAAGAAAATAGAAAGTGCTAGCTTGGGGCATATGAGATTTTCTGCCATGGAGCTTACTACTATGTTTTTTTTTTCTTTTTGGTAAAAGCTTACTACTTTGTTAGCATGATCCTTTGAGTTGATTTGGGTTTGCTGCCCATCCTTTGTCATTCAGCTATTTTTTAAGCCTGTGCCCGGCATGTGGGCCTTGATGTTTGGTTAGTGCTCTTAGTTTTCTGATGGTGTGCGCTTCTTCTTGAAAGCATACTAGCAACAAAGACCCGTGCCAAAACAAAAATATATTAAAATTCGGATGGTTTTTTTTTTTATTTTAATTATTGCAATTAGGATAGGAAGAGTCCATTAAGATAGCTAATTGGAGAAAAACTAGAAATTTTTTAATTTTAATAGATTCTATATGAAACAGATATATATTAGAAATAGGATAAAATCTAGAAAAATCTAAACATTAACTAATTCATATGGAAGATAAGATATATAAGCCTATGAAATCACAGCCATAAAATCACCGTCATAAATTCATTGTGGGGCAAAGTTTTACTTCAATCAAATTTAAGCCTTACCAATGTTTTCTTTGCGCTTAGAATTTTAAAAGAGGGACCCACTAATAAAATTTTAATGTTCCATGAAGCAATGCTATAAATTTATTTGTGAGGCCAAGTTTTGCTTAAATCAGACTTATGCCCACAAGCACATTTTTTGTAAATGGAATTTTATAAGAAGGGCCTCACTAACGTATTTTTTGCATATAAGATCTTATAAGAGGGATTAATTCATAAGTTTTAATGTTACTACGAAAGTAATATTATAAATCCATTAGTAGGCCCTTTATAAAATCTATACTATTTTAAAATTATAATATTTTTTTTTCAAAAATAATCATCAGCCTAAGTTTCATTCAAGGAACACCTTGTTGATTGTATTAAAGGTCCCACTCATCAAAGTCTAGAAAATATGTAGAGATTTTAGGAATGTATTAAGATTTAATGTTTCTTTAAAATATAATTAAGAAAAATTAAATATAAAGGAAAAATATATTATCTATAGTTCTTAAAATTTATTTTATTCATCAAAACTCAAAGAATAAAAGAATGAAGTAAAGATGACTGAACAATGCTAAAGAGGAAACAGAAGTACATTTCTAAATATAGAATGCTTTGATGTATCATAAACTTTAACCTCTTCAAATGCATTTTTTGAAATTCATCTTAAATTGAAATTAAAAATTAACCCATGTTATTCAAAGACACTCATGCAACTATTTTATAGTTAGGACACCGGGCCCGACCTTAAGAATGCTATGCCCTCAATGAATGGCTAGTGGTAATCCGGGCCCTCTAAGTAGGCCATAATTATAATGTGAATATTGTTGCTCCTTAATGAGGCCCCCGCAACTATTGTTGCCCCCAACAGCTAAGGTCAATCTTGAATTTAGCGTATATTATAATATAAGGTAATTGTCAAACTACTTCATTCAAAATCTATTGAACGTTTTGGAAACTATCAAACAATAACAATATTCTAATATTAAAGCTTTTTATTATGTAATATTTTATTTTGTACATATCCAAACATTTCCTAAGATCTAAAAGAATATAAGAAAATAATTTAGATGACAATTTCTCAATTATATAATTATGCTGTATATTTTCATCCAAACCCATTTACACCGTTGCATTTTCAGCCCACAAATGCAATAATACAAGTTCGAATGTTTCATTGACCAAAATTCCAAACCCGTTTATAAGAATGCATTTCTTTTAATGCTATAGCCTATACTATAGGTACTTTAGTCGTAAAATGGTGTAATTGTAGCCGTGGGGGAATATTTAGAATTTGTAGGGGGGGGGGGGGTGTGGTGTGGGGTGTTTGTGTTTGGGGGACGGGGCGGGGTTGTTGTATCTCTAGAGGTAAGCTATATGGAAAAACCTCTAGTTATATAGTATGGGCCTATGTGGCTAAAGAGCCTTATGATTTACAAACTGTAATTCCTTTTGCCTGGGCTAAATCTTGAATTTTAAAAAATCCATTCGACAATGCAACATTGTTATAAAATGGTTCTCTGATTAGATGATTTCATAGTAATGTTAGGGAATAAATGAATATAGAAAGATTTTGAATTTTAAAGAGTATGATAAGAAAATTAGGAGATAATAGGAAACATGTATATTAAATAATGAATAAGAGAGATTGTAGGGGAGAGTTTAAAACTTATCACAATCCAATCATATGAGAATGATAAGGAGATTTGATTAAAATGAATTAAAAGGAAGGATGTAAGAGAATTTTAGGGAACTTGAAATGATTTTAGGAATTAGAGAGAATTAAGGATGAGCTTTATTCTTGTGATGCCACATGGCATGCCATGAAGTTCAAGAGGGACGATGTGGCACTCTCCAAAGCAGGGCTCCCTATTGCTTTAATATATAACTAGTATGAGAGGCCTTTGTTGGAAAAAAATTTCCAATATAAAAGCAATATCTGCATATATAAAAAAAACTAATTGAAAGAGAGATGCATACCTCCGTAAGATTTGTAAGGTCTATTAGAAGAACATGTATAAATGAAATCTATTAGAGGAATGGGTCGAAAAGGAAAAAAAGAAAGAAAATTAAAAATGGTTGAAAACAATACTTATAAATAATATTATAAGAAAACCTAGTGCCATTGTAAATTCATAAATTTAATTTAAATGACAAAGTGTTGCATGAAATCCAACATAGATTATAAATAATTTTTCAGGCACCGGCCAATGCGACATATCTATTGCCATTATGTGGGCACTAAAATATCTCCAATAAAAATTATTGGCAATATTACTCATTTACCAACAGAAATGAGTAGGCAATATTACTCATTATGTATGAATTTGAAATATTACTCATAATATTTAGGTGACATGAGTAGGCAATATTACTCATAATATTGGGCACGGGCAATGGCAAATTGTTGGGCACGACCACGTCAACATAGATTATAGTGTCATGTTTGGCCCAGATCTATTTATAGTGTGATTGAGTGAATTTATATTATGTCGGCTATTATATATATTAAAGCAATAGGATTTGTTTTGTTACGTCATCACCCATAAAGCTCTTTTAGAAAAATACCCAAGGAAAAAAATATAGCCTTTTACTTTGATGTGGACTCACCTCTCCAGAATTATCTCATCTCATCACATCCAATTCAAATTCAAATAAGTTTTTCATCTTTATCCTTTCTTAACCCCTCTCCTACCTACATCTTCTCTTTCCATTTTACTCGTTTATATTGATAGTACTGCTATCCCCCAATCCCCTCTTACATGAGTTTTGATCTGAGTAATAGCAAACCACATCCTATCCAACGATACACATTATTTTGATTCACAACTTAATTTGTTAGCATTAAACACATGATATTCTGATCATTAAAACTATAATAGGTAGATCGTAAATTGATTAATTACATTAGGGTTGAATGGTTTTTCAATTTTGAGAATTATTACTTGTTCGTATAAATCCTGAGGATATTGTCCTCCCACTTCGTTTCACTAATGCTAAGTTTACTTTACTTTTTAATTTATTTATACTTTTTTATATAGTATATTCTTTCTCTAAATAAATTTTTAGAAAGATCTTTAATAATATTATATTTTCGTTTTTGAGCCCGAGCTAAGCACGGCCCTTTGTTGCTAGTCCATTACATATTGTTTGAACCCAAGCCCCGACCCGTGACCAAATCAAGATGTAAAAAAAGAAAAATAGAGGAAAAGATCAGTTTGAAGGCTTTATAGTACCGTTTAATACACGTTTTCCTCCCCTTAAAGAGGAGGAAAAGTTGCAAATGGACTTTATAAACAACGTAAAGCTGCATGAGTGAGAACGCAACTTTTCCTCCCATAAAGAGGAGTGAAAGTTGCAAATGCGACTTTACCACCTCTAATAGCTGCATGAATGCTCGTACAAACCTTTCCATTACATATAATGGCACTGAAATACTCATCATGAATGCTCGTACAAACCTTTCCATTACATATAATGGCACTGAAATACTCATTATGTATAAATTTGAAATACTACTCATAATATTTGGGTGACATGAGTCGGCAATATTACTCATAATAATAGGCAATGGGCATGGGCAATAGCAAATTGTTCGGAACAGCCAAGGCAACATAGATTATAGTGCCATGTTTGGCCCAAATCTATTTATAGTGTGATTGAGTGAATTTCTATTATGTGGGCCATCAATCATATGATTGGAAACAATGTGTGATAAAGATATAAAGAGATTATTTAAGAGAAATTTTAGGAGACATGATAAGTTGGGCCATCAATTATATGATTAGAAATAATATGTATCATAAGGACTAAAAGAAATTATTTAAGAGAAATTTTAGGAGATAGGATAAGGATGAAGTATAAGTAAGCTATGATAAACTATATGTGTTATAAAGATGGAAAGAGATTATTTTAGAGGAATTATAGGAGACATGATAAAGAAGAGATGGGTGTCCACAAGTCACCTCCAAAGCCAAGAAAAAGTGTCACGTGTCACTCTCCTGTGAAGATGCTACTGCTTTAATATATATAATAGTGCAACAGGAGCATGCCATAATAAAAAATAATTAAAATCTTAATTAGTAATATTTATAAGTATTTAAATAAATTATAAATTAATGTTAACTTATAATTCACAATACAAACACAATTAAAACCGGCGTTCATAACTCAAAGTCTTAAAGGAAAAGGTAAGTAAAATGACCCAATCCAATTATCTAATACATGATATTGAAAGAATGGCTTAATTACGTACAAAATGGGTCAAAGAAAATGAAAAAGTTGAAGAGTACTTATGAATAATTTAATAGATGATGGAGAAGAAAACATATAAAAGAATAATTGGTTTTAGTTGTTGATGGTACGAATATGAGGGCTAAATTAATTAATAATAACTGTTCATGCTTAGAAGACTCTATCTGTTACTTAGTCCATCATCTTGGTTTTTCTTGTCTTGTTATTTCTTTGATTTTGTGTATTTATTGTTTAGTTAAATTAGTAAATATAAATGACAATAAAAAAATCGTGATAAAAATAAAAACTCGTGAGAGAAATTTTAAGGAGATTGGAGATTTTAGGGGAAGATAAAGTAAATCGTAGATATTTTAGTACCCTGATTTGATTATATGTGTGCTTAGGCATAAATTGAGTGTAAGTTCTAAAATTAAATGTGAAATTTAAAATTAATTGGCTTCCACAATGAGCCCCTCAGATTAATCCTACCGTTGAAAGAAAAATAAGGAGAAAAAAGTAGCAAAATACAGTCTATGAAAGTGGCCCTAGTAAATTGAGAGTTTGGGAAAAGAATCTAGCTTCACAATAGGACACACAGATTCATTTAGTTAAATTAGTAAATGTAAATGACAATAAAACAAATTGTGTTAAAGATGACAACTCATGAGATAAATTTTAAAGATCTGGGAGACTTTAGGAGAAGATTAAGTAAATAGAAGATATTTTAGGACCTTTATTTGCTTACAGTTGTGCTTAGGCATAAATTGAGCGTCGATTTAATAATTAAATGTGGATTTTGAAATCAATTGGCTCCACAATGGGCCCCACAAATTAATCTTACTGAATTTTAAAAGGAAAACAAGGAGAAAAAAGTAGCAAAATACAGCCTATGAAAGCAGCTTTCGTAACTTGAGAGTTTGGAAATGAAAAGGATTTGGCTTTCATAATGTGACCCACAGATTGTTCGAACTTGGAAAAAAAAAAAAAAAGGAAAAAGGAAAAAGTATGCTTTCAAAGTGGGCATCACAGGTTGATCAAAGGCAACAAAGAAGAAGCTTACTATGAAATATAAGTAAGCCCTAAATTTTTACATCTTAGACCTAACATGAGGGTCCGACAAATTGATATGCAACAAGATTTAATACATACATGCCATCCATCGTTAAAATTATAGCCAACCTTATCTCTATATTTTTCATTAGTCTGTAGGGCCCACTGTCAAAGCCAAATGGTCTTTGTTCTTTTTTTGTTAGTTTAATACTCTATGGGGCCCTTGAAGGTAAATGGTCAATATAATATAGGAAAATGATTTTGTGAGGACCAAAGAGAAATTAGGCAAGTATCTTATTTTAAAAATATCTTGACTTGCATTGAGATTTTAGAAGGTTTGTTGGAGAGTGTTAGAAAGATTTTAAGAACTTCTAGAGCGTGCACGTCACTCTCCCACCAAAAGGGTGCTGTCATTATATATATATAAATATATTTATATATGAGCAAGACTCTCCTAAGCTCAAGCTTAGGATAAAATCTTGTAAGCTTATGCTTGTGGGGCCCACCTTTGGTCCATCCAAATGGACCAAGCACATGAACCCTCTAAATTGCACATGTCCACCAATTTTCGGTTAGATCCGAATTTAATGAACTGTTGGATTGACTATGTATCAATCCAAATGGACTATTGACCATTAAATTTTTGGGCCCATATGGAGATGATAGAAATCACATTTGTAGCAATTTTTTTGCAAAGAGGAAGATCCTTGGGAGTCCTTGAAATCCCCCCCACCCCAATCCCCATGTGAGTCCCTAGGTGGGCCCCACCATACATTTGAGCTTACCTTATCTTAAGCTTGAGCTTAGGAGAGCTGGCCCCTTTATATATAGGATAAAGTCTTGTAAGCTTGTGCTTGTGGGGCCCACCTTTGGTCCATCCACATGACCCCTTTAAATTGCATATATCCACCAACTTTTGGTCAGATTTAAATTTACTGGACCGTTGGATCGAGTATGTATCGATCCGAATGGACTATTGACTATTAAACTTTTCGGCCCATATAAAGATGATAGAAATCACAATTGGAGCTGATTTTTTGCAGAGAGGAAGATCCAAGGGAGTCCTTGAAATCCCCCCCACCCTCATCCCTATGTGGGTCCCCAAGTGGGTTCCACCACACACTTGAGCTTATCTTATCCTAAGCTTGAGCTTAGGAGAGCTGGCCCCATCTATATATATATATATATATAGCTAGCAACAAAGGCTCGTGGTAATCCTGGGCCCAAAAATGAATCTGATATAGTGTAATGCATTCAATATTACATACCCAGAAAGCCAAAGAATACATTGAACTGTGTAAGACGTTTGGACTTCTGTAATCATCAGTCTTGATCACCTTTGGGTTGGATCGCCAAGTTCTCCCTCTAATATGTGTGAAATTTGGTGGTGGGTCTCCTCCACAGGTGGGCACACATGGTGAAAGCTACTTAAACTCGCCTTTGAACCATGGAAGTCTGAAGTGGAGAGACGGTAATTGCTAAAGTGCCTAAAATTCGTATGCATCACTATACGCACCATGTACTGGGGCCTTTTTAGGGTTTCAAAGAACATGGGACATGAGAGGGATGGAAATATCCACTCGTGATGAACCTAGATATCAAAGATGGGCTCAATCTCAGGCCTCAAACCCTTTGATCCATGACCGACAAGTTTTAACAACTTTATTAACAGTCCAGTCGATTTGGTGGGTGCAAACCCCAGTCTTTTTTTTTTTTTGGGGGGGGTGGGGTGGGGTGGTGTTACAGGGCTCATCAACGGTTCCGAAATTCGGAGGGCGTGAAAGGTTCCGAAATTCGGAGGGCATGAGCGGTTTGAAATTCGGGATGGATCATAAGGTGGGGCCGCTGATAGTTCTCACCCTAATAAAGTGAGAGGAGTTCTCACGAGAATATTTTCCTTACTTAAACAATGATATCTAAATGGATTAGATTTAATTAGAAAACTAAAACATTTCGGAGAACCAGAAGGGTGAGGAAGCTTGCTAATGTGACTAATGTGGCCACATGCAAGGAAAGTGTGATCATTAAAGACCACTTAAACACATAATCCGTCTTCTTGCCAATTGGGATGTAACTCACTGACTTGCCTACATTTCTGGGGTGGCTCCTTTTCTTAACTGACTCCTTAAGATGAAGACATGACCAAGACAACCAACAGTTTTTTTTGTTTTCACTCTTGGCAAAATTCGCACAGTCTAATCCCACATTCCACACACTATACAGGGTTGATCCCCAGTTATTTATGTAGAAGGGGCAACTCATAAACAATAACCACTGAGCTATCAAGCGAATTGGCAAGACAATAGCTCAAGTATGTGTTATACATTGAAGGGATAAAATGGATTATCGATAGTGTGTTTGAATGCACCCCAAATTGCAAGTTGCTTGATGATTTTCCAACCTGTACATTAAGCATATATTGGTTTTGACCTAAAATCATTGTCACCATCAATGGTGCTGTTCCTGCATCGGATATGGTTTTCAATTTGTGTTATCACAAAATGCACTACAAACCAGAGCAATCCATTCTGTTAAAACCATTAAATCAACTGTGAATTGGGTAAAATCCAACCGCAACTGTAACAATTAAAGATTAAAAAAATTGCAAGTTCTAGCAAATCAGATTGCCTGCATAAACAACCAACTTTAGACTGAAATAAATTACATTATATAGTGACAACCATGGTTTAAAATCACGGTATCAATCGACCCCAAAAACCGATAGATATCGGTATTGGTCGCAGTTTGCGGTCTGTTGCAGTCATCGTTGTGTGAAAATTTTTTGTTTTGAAAAAATATCCAAAATATTGAAAAATGAATGAAAGTAATAATTTTTTTCCATTAGTACAAACTATAAACCAAAATATCAGTCCCCTAAATTCATTGCAACATGTATCGTTGTTGAGTCTATGATTATTAAATTTGTCAAGTTTAGTATTTGTGTTTGTCCTTATACTTTATAAATCTATTAATGTAGCCCATATTTGAAATCCAAATCATTCAAAAGAATTATCAACTCTTATATTAGCTATCTAAAAATCCCACTGCAATTGAAGTCAGGCCCATAATTGAATTGGTTAAGTTACATTATTACAATCATTGATCACTAGCCTATTCATATATACAACTTCATGATCTAGTTATCAACCACAAAAGTCACGAAAAAATTTAGATTTCAAAGGGGGCATTTGTTTTAGAGCAGTTTAGGCCATTTATTAATAAGGTACAATTAAAAAAACATAAGGATAGCTTAGAATTTCTGCAGGCTTCATATTTCATAATGGGGCCCACTTACATAAAATTTAAACGGCTGAAAATAATTGCCATCCTCCTATATGAGTTTTGGCCAAATTCCATTTTAATTGGAGATGTGGTACTATTAGATTGACTGATTTCTTTTAAAATTGATCAACTTATCAATCTGACAGTGGGCTAATCTCTTATTAGAGTGAGATTTGTCTAGAGCCCATATAAAAGGACAACTATTTTGAGCGCCTTTGATTTTCTATAAGTGGACCTTACTATGGAGCCCATGGGCTGGCCAAAACTTTAAGTTACATTAATGTTGTAACTTTTAACTTACAAAAACTAAATAAAAGGAGTGGGCTTAAATGGGGATTTTCCCTAATACATTAACTCCTTCTTTTCACCGATACAGAAAGGAAGGGGGGCATGGGTGACACATGGGGAAGGGAGAGGGAGAGAAGGAAGGAGGATGCCCACTTGTAATTCTGGCGTGCTGCAACTCCGGCTTTCAGCCCAGTGAACTGCATCTCCAGCAGCCTCCGGGACGTAGGTACCCACCCCCCCCAACCCTCTAATGTGTGCAACAGAAATTGGGAAAGAAATAGAATAGGAATAGGCACTATTCATCGGCCGATATATCGGTTGGACTGATATTATCAACGCATCGGCTGAAAAATGCTGAAATTTTGGTGATAATGAAGGAAACGATACCTAGATCGATATCTCAGTAAGATATCATCTTGGTATGTACCGGTATCGGCCGATATTTTGAACCATGGTGACAACATTGCTTGGGCTGTATAATAATCACTGAAGAAGACACTTCTTTGGTGGCCAAAAGCTCAAAGTATAAGAAGCGGGAAGAAACTTAAGGGAATGTTAGTGTAACCAGCCCTTCTGACATCAAAATCACCTTTTCTTAATAGCCGGACGCCCGGTTCATCTTGAGTTACACCAAATCCTACTCTCTCCAATTCATGGTTTAAAAAGTCGGACTCGAACTCTGACTCGGCTAGGACCGAGTCCAATTCGACTCCTCCAACTCGGGCGAGTCACATAGGACTCGGCCGAGTCGGGTTTAGTCCCAAAAAGATGTTAAAATACAGAGGAAAAAAAGAGGAGAATCCTATCTTTTGGAAGTCACTCCCAACTCCAAATTTCGTTTCCCCAAGGAAGAGGGGGAGATGAAGAGATGCTGGGTGAGAAGAAGAGCCCACAACACATGTGACAACTACAACTACACAGTAACTGCATGGTTTTTAACTTAAGAAATGCCTCCCCTCCCTCCTTTCTCAGTCAATGACTGCAGGTTTGACTTTTGTTTTTGGTCTCCTTCGTTTTTTATTTTTTTTAAGTCCCCCCTATTTGGACCTATCCAAATTCACCACATATGCCACTAAGCCACGTCAGCCTATTCATTCCACATTCTGCCCTTCCATTTAACATGTGGTTTTATTTAAAATAAAGACCTCTGCTAGGGGGTTTTCATAAATAAAAAAACTTTCTTCCCAAATCAGATGACCGATGAGAACCCAAGTTCTCTGCTTCCTAAAAGGGCAATTCCTCTTCAACCCAATCAACCTCACCTTGGTTCTCTGGATTAGGGTTCTAGCCATCTAACAACCAAGTTTGACCGGTTTGAAACGATCTTCTTAATATGAGCATAAAATCTCAGCATACATCCATGCGTTCAGGATAAATGCTTATGCACCGAAGGAGAGAATCCTCCATTGTAGGGAAAGATGCTGAAGGAGGAGGAGGTGGTGGGAGCTGTATGTTCGGAACCACTGGGCTGGTGCCGCCATTGGTGACTCCGTTTTGCTTCAAGGCAGACGAGTCCAAGAATGGGCCAAACGTGCTCCTTTTCTCGATGCCCAAGCCATTGTTTCTCCACGACTTTGCCATGGCTAGTTGGGGATGAGGCCAACCGACACGGTGGTTGGAGCGGCCACTCGTGAGGTCTGATCCCTCTAAGTTCTCGAGGGTCGGGGTGATCTCGAGGTACGCAATGAGCGAGTTGGAGATTAGGTGGTTCGAGTTGCTAGGTTCAACTTCACAACATCAATGTGGTGCCGGCTTGTGATGAAGAATTTTGGGGTTTTAACGGGAAAAACCCACCTCATGGGCATTTCATTGATTTGGCCCCAATAAAAATGGGCAAACAGAAAGGGGCCTGACTTTACTTTTGTCCTTTTTTTTGTCTTTTAGCACTATAGTCGATATCGACGCTCCTTCAGAAGGCTGCCCGAACCTACATTCATCTCTTCCCCTCTTTCTTGCTCTTTGTAACTGATCTCAAATCAATTTCACAACAATCTTTGAGAAGGAGGAAGAAGGAAAGAGAAAGCTGGTGGGTGTGTGCAGATGAGATGCATGGAGATGGAGGTGTGCGCAGGGGCTGTGAGGGCGGAGTGAAGCAGTGAAGGAGGGGGAAAAGAGAAAAGAGGACGGGCAAAGAAAGAAAAAAAAAAGGAAAGAGGGAGAAGGAAGAAAGAAAGAAAGAAAGGAGGAGGTGTGCACTGGCGTGCAGTGCAGTGGGTGGCAAGGGGCAGTGCAGGGAGAAAGGAGAAAAAGAGGGGCAGAGGGCGAAGGAAGGAAGCAAGAAAGAAAGGAAAAAGGAGGAGAGCCAACTCAGTGGGGTATGCAGGTGTTGTGTGGTGGCCCATCACGGCTCATCTCCTTCATCTCATCTTCACCATCCCAGGATGCAGACCTCTCCTTCCTTCTTCTTCGCCCTCTCCAGCCAGCCAACCCACCGCTCCTACATCCTTTCCATCTCCCTGCCATTAACCTCCATCTCACCCTATCCGTAGCCCTCACGCATCTCCCTTATCTCCATGTGGCCCATCATCATCTCTTCTTCATAGCATCCTTTTCATTGCAAAAAAATAGAAACCCACATTAGAATTCGGATTACAAGACCTGTAAACAACAACAAAGGCCAGTAAAAAGCTGTAAGTGGTAGCTTCACCTTCCCAAAACCTTGGCTAAGGTCTTGACGTAACATCTGATTTTGAAGAAACCCCATCTGGGGGTTTCACCATGACAACAACCCATTGAATAGAAGGGAGAACCCCAGATGGGGAATTCGATTCCGCCGCCGCCGTCGCTTCTATAGTTGATGATAAGGCATTGGTGGAGGTGATGGGGGTTGTTGGATTGAGAACCCAAGAAGGGGTGGGTCTGGGAGAATGGGTCAAAAGGGGAAATGGGGTTTTGGGGAAAAAGAGATTGTGATGCAACCTAGGATTAGGATGCAAGTGCCGGGGCACAATTAGGGTTCACTCGGAACAATCAATCGAAGAAGCAACTCTCCAACGATAAACCCACAAACGGAAAATTTCTATTAATTCAATTCACTGAGATCATTGATCTCTACAATGCCATATTTATAATAAAAGAAACTTAGGGGCTAAGAAATCAAACGTACTCAACCTAGGAAACAAGAATAAAATTCCTACCCAAATTAGAAACTACTCCTAAATGCAACTTCTTAAATAGAATTTAGAAACTAATAACAATTACCAAAGAATTCCTAAACTTGCTTGGATCCCATAATTGGACCATGAGATTTGTTCCAACGGACAGATAGTGCTGCCACATCATTCTCCCCAGGTTGGAAAAGAGTTCGACCTCGAACTCGACTCTTCTTCTTGATGTTGTTTTTGTAAATAGTGTGCACTTGAAGCGCTTCCTGGATGAGGCAAGAACTTGACCCTTTCTTTGGTGGTGCCGGCTTTATAAGACAGAGTGTTACTTAGTTTTCACCATGCATGACTGTGTACGTGTTGTCACGCATTCCATTAATGCCATTCTTGTCATACATCCATGGACGACCCAACAAGATATCACAACTATCCATGGATACCACATTACACTAAACTGTATCTTTATAGTCTTCTCCCATAGAAAAGATAACGGGACATGCATATCGTATTTGCACTTCATCACCTGTCATTAACCATCTAGCAAAATAAGGACGATGATGCATTCAAACTTTCAGCTACAATCGGTCCACAAGAGCTTGAGATATAATGTTCAGAGAACTTCCTCCATCAATAACTACTGTGCATTCTTGACCCTGGACTGTTCCTTTGGAGCGGAAAATAGTTTCTCGCAACCATTTTTTTCAGTAATTAAGAGAGTGTCAGTACTTACCATGAGAGAATCAATATCCTCCTCGGGCAGAATGTCCTGTACTTTCTCCGCGTCATTCTCTTTAGGATCATCATCTAGTGCATCTTTCACATCACTTTTATTCTCAATGAGGTGGATGCGTTTTGGACAATCCGCTGCACGATGCCCTTGTTGTTTGCAATTATAGCATGTAATCCTATATTGACCTTCAGGCTTGGTGAAAACTTTCTCCAAGGAATCACTCGGTTTAGACCCTACAATTGAGGAATTCTTTTGCATAACCCATTTAGATGCATTAAGTTTTCTGGCTTGATGGTTTGCAATCCCTCAGCCTTGGTAGCATGCTGAACAATCTCATCAACATTATCAAAATGTTTGAATGCGAGGATATTTTGTATGTCAAGTGTAAGCCCATTAAAATATCGGTCAACTAAGGTATCCTGCTCTTCATCTAAACCATAACGGGCTTGCATGGTCATTAACTCCTCAGAATACTCAATAACTGTCGTAGATCCTTATTTCAAATATTGAAAACTTGCATGCAGATCTCTGGAGTAATTAACATGGAGGAATTTTTGCTTCAACAGATTTTTCATCTCGGTCCATGTGTCAACGGGGTCAATTTGTTGGTTTCTTCTCTTCCTCTGCAACTCGGCCCACCATATCGCAGCATAATTGCGAACTCGAGTTACCACTAGTGTGATCTTTTGACCATTCGTCATTGGTTTGTGTGCAAAAATATTTTCAACACACACTAACCAATCCATGAATTCATCTGGTTTCGGTTTTCCATCATATTCGGGAATCACGAATTTAATACCCAAATTACGATTAACATTGACTGCATGCGGATCCCGTTGATTCCGATTATGTCCTCCATCATCCCGGTGATTATCTTCACGCCGATTAGGTTCCAAATTGGTTAATTGGGTTTCAATATGTGCAAGAGTCTCTTGCATTTGAACCATCATTACCGATAATTGATTAACAAATCCCCTCAAATCATCATCATTATTGGAGGAAGACTCCACTTCTATGTGCTTCTTGGGAGGCATTTTTGTTTAAGGCAAATTTAAAATTTTATTTTGTAATTGACCTGATGTGTAGATCTGCTCTCAACGAACACGATGGCGAAAACTGATATGAAATCTGACAGTGGATGAGCTAGCTCGATATCGTAAACAAAAATCTGAACTGTTGGGAGGATCAAATCTGCTGTTAATAGGCTGCCTCAAATGTCGGCCCTTTCTGTATGCAGGTTGAGTCGGTGCAACTTAACCTGAACCTAACTCGGGCGATAACCCAAGCCTAGACCTGGGCAATGACCTGGGCCTTTCGCTTGCCTTGATGCTGGTGCCCAGAAAAAAGAAAAAAGGGGTTGAACCCTTCTCTGTTGCTCCAACGAAGGGAGATTGTGGAGCGTGAGGTTGGGACTGGGGCGCTGGGATGGCGACGACAACGCTGGTGGGACGACAAAAGACACGGCGTCGTTGGACGATGGTTGCTGTGATGTAGACGCAGCGAGGGATAACTATGGCGATGGAGTGGAGAAGCGGCGATGAGGGAGCCAGGTACTCACTTCTGCCCTAATCTTCCTTCCTTTCTGTTACTTCTGTTCTTATTTTTCGTCTTTCTCTCTGTTTCTGTTTCTTTCTTCTTTTTTTTTTTGGGTGATTAGGGTCATAGCTTTTGGAGGGCCCGGGGCGATTGACCGATTGGACTAATGGGTTTGGGGAGTTGGTTTTTAGGTGTTTGGGCTGGATTTTGGGCAGGGGTGCTCGGGATGGGTTTAGGGAATGGACGGGTACCGTGGATGGACTTCAACTGTTTGGGAAAGGAACTGGAAATGGAGGGGATTGTGGGACGGTTAGATGAATGGGAATGAGCAGTGGGGGTAACCGACGCCGACCGATCGGAGATCGTTCAGCTTTGATACCAATTGATGCAACCTAGGGTTAGGATGCAAGTGGCGGGGCACAATTAGGGTTCACTCGGAACAATCAATCGAAGAAGCAACTCTCCAACGATAAACCCACAAACGGGAAATTTCTATTAACTTAATTCACTGAGATCATTGATCTCTACAATGCCATATTTATAATAAAAGAAACTTAGGGGCTAAGAAATCAAACCTACTCAAACTAGGAAACAAGAATAAAAGTCCTACCAAAATTAGAAACTACTCCTAAATGCAACTTCTTAAATAAAATTTAGAAACTAATAACAATTACTAAAGAATTCCTAAACTTGGTTGGGTTCCACAATTGGACCACGAGACTTGTTCCAACGGACAGATAGTGCTACTGCATCATATTGAAATTGGAGAAATGGGTTTTGGGTGTCGAAGAAAGAGGAAGGTGGGCAAGGGTTTTGCATTTGAAAGTGAGGGTCTCTACCGTGGCAGCCTTTGCATTTTCATCTCCCTCACCCTCATCACCATCTCATGGGGATGATGCAGATGTAGTGGGTGTATGATGGGAGGAAGGAAGGAAGGAGGAGAAAAGAGAAGGGAAAGAAAAAAAATGGAGAAGCTGAAGGTGATGGTGCAATGCGAGGAAGAGGAGGGGTGATGGTGTGAAGGAGAAGGTGATGCAGGCATTGGAGAAGGTGATGCACTCCACGCCTATGGCGCTGGAGAGGGTGAGATGGAGGCGCTGCACAGGTTTTTGGATAGTCGATATCGACTATTACAAAAAAAACATAAAAAAAAAAAAAAACGTAAGTGGTCCACTTCTGTCTGAACATTTTTATTGGGGCCAAATTAATGCATTGCGTGTGCAGGAGGGTTTTTAAGAAAAGGAAAACTAGGGTTTAACTCCATTTGATTTGGAAAGAAGATTCTTTTTATTTATGAAAAAACCCCTAACAGAGGTCTTTATTTAAAAAAAAATCACATCCTAAATGGAAGGGCTGAATGTTAAATGAATAGGCTGACGTGGATTTAGTGGCATATGTGGCGAATTAGGATAGGTCCAAAAAGAACAGGGGATCCGGACTTTTTTTTTTTTTTTGTCTTCGAAAAGGGGAAGAAACTCATGAGATAAAGAAGATAAAAGTTGGCCACGGCAACGCTCGAGAATAGGAATACACAGAAACAGTAACTTTTGCAGGCAGTAACATCAACTTTTCGCAACTACTAACATAACATACAATTTGGCACTTACTGACCTATAGCAGCAGTCATCATCACAACTTCTGGCAGCTACCACAACTAACTTTTAGCAGCTACAGCACAGCCACGAACAGCACATTTATGCTGCTGCCTTTTTTTTTTTTTTCAAGGGATGCCCCTCCCCTGCCCCTCTTCTCTCTCTCAATTTTCTCTTTATTTTTTTCAATGTTACAAGTTGAGACAGAAAGGATCTCTCTCTCAATTTTCTCTTTATTTTTTTTCGCCCGAGTCCCACTTCCTTTGAATGGTTGGTTTTCAAGAAGTGCCAAAATTGAGGAATATAGAAAAAGTTGCCCAAATGAGACTGCTCAAAATGCCGAGCAACAATATGAGACTTAAACTGCTTTTCAGTAGCATAAAATAGGCAGATCATCTCCATTTGCAGTCCATATGATGGTGTTGATCATAAAAATCCCAATTATCCATAAGCCCACCCCAAATGAGAGAAAAAAGAGAGGCTATTGGACGGACCAACTGTAGATCTTCTGTGACGTTTTGATTATTTATATATAAAAATTATTTTTTTATTATTATTATTAGTATTATTAGGTAATTGGTTGTATATTAGTTAAATACGCGATTAGTGTAAGTGGGGACCACGTTAGGCTTAGGTTTTGTGAGTTAGGCTTGTTGGGTAGGTGGCTTGACCCATAGTTAACCCGGGCCCAGTTTAGTAGGTGGAGTTCTTCTCTAATTAAAACTCTTTATGTCTTCCAACCCAAACTCTTATCTATTTAGAAACTCTATTCTTTTTAGAAATTCAAGTTAGATTACAACTCCTATGCCCATTCTCTATTTATACAACACTACACTATTTTATTTTCACACACAACTATCTCTTCCAACTTGGATATCACTTGGACTTTGGCTATAGGAATTCTACACCGTCTCCCTCAACCGCGAATATCAGGCAAGTACCTAACCATAATTCGTAAATTTAGTGCTTGTGTTTCTCGTTGATTCGAGTGTAGATGCATGTAGAAACCCATTTTTATGCCCTAAGGTTTAATTTTCTCTATTTTTGTGATGAGACAAGATGGCCTCCATCTAATGGTTTTAATCTTAGGGCGTGAATCTCCTTTTTTATTTAATCTTGATGTGGGGCCCGTAGGACGATCTGACCACAGATCTAGTCCGGGTATTTGGCCGTATTGGGCTGGGCGATATTAAAGGTAAGGTCTTGTGTTCTTGATCAGAGGGCCCACTATCTGAATGTCCCATTTGTTGCTGGCGTCAGGCACGATTTCATAACTGGGATCTGTGTTGGATAAGGAGAGGATGGTTGACCGCTACTTGTTTTGAAAAAAGAAAGAATTCCCATGTAACCCGCAGTTGTCCTGGCTTCCCATGTAACCCATTAACTTTTAGAGTTTGAGAGAATGGGTTCTATTGGGGGTGGTTTTCAACTAGGACATGAAGTTGGTAAAAAGGAAAACAAAGGTGTGGGGGTGTTGACTGGCCTCGGTTTTGTAAAAAAGTGAAGAAAGGTGAGGGCTTTGTGACATCATATAGTGTTAGGTGAGGTTAGTATTAAGACCATGATATTATAAAAATTTGGAATAAGGGCCTTAGTTATTTTATAAATCCAAATTAAATCCTTTAACTTATTTTGAATGAGGATAATATTTTTGGAAGGCTCCTTAGGTTTTCTATAATTATAAATTAAGGATTGCTACTTTTTATTATTATTAATTAATTTTAAATGGATTTTTAATGTGTTAAAATTATATGTTTGTATTTTATTAATTGAATCATTGGACTGAGTAAAATACCGTCCGGGCACACGGTATATTACTAACTTGGGGTTTAGTACTTCGTATAACCTCGGAGAAATCCTAGTGGATTCGAGCACAACCCATCTCTATTGGAAAACCCTTAATTGGGTCTATGCACCATTAATTGAGAAGGGATGTGTTGATCCTTTATCTATTAGAGATTCTTGTGGTTGTTGGGTACGAGACCTTATGTTTGACCTTAGGATTGGCTTGTGATTATTCCTTGACCTTCGGGTTTGCATACATGATTGAGATTTATATTGGTCTATTAGCTGCATACCCTATGTTGATTGGATATGGACCGTGATGTGGCTTGGCAATTGATTAAGATATTGTGGATGTTTATTCGAATGATTCATTGGTATTTATTGTGGATTATTGTGCAGCCAGCCATTCACTTCGACTCAGGTTTCTGTGTCAGAGCATTACAAATCACTAGGTTTATTCTACTATGATATGTATATATATATATATATGTATATTGATTGGGTCATATTCGAACGACTGCAGTTGTAATTGGACGGCTGATCACCGATGTGTACGGACACTGTAATATCCGAATTGAATTCGAACCGGTTTATCCGGCCCTTTGATTACGAACCGGTTTATGACCGCCGGCCTTTCGAACGGGTTTTTCCCGCTATGTTAGGGTTGACCACCCAAAGCAGTAGCATTGTTGCTGTGTGATTATTGTATTGCTCTATTTGTGTAGATTGGATATAGGTGATCCGTTCTTTTCGTCATTGTCACAATGTTATTCTCTTATGATATTTACCTGTCATTACTCTCATTGATCTTGTGTTTTATTTATAAATTATGTTTTCGTACTTGCTGTTTACCTTGTTTATTGGTGCATAGGTACCAGCCCTTACCCTGTCAGGGAGACGGAGGAGGGTCAAACGTTTCAAGCGTTTGAGCCAGTTGACGAACCCGAGTGGAGAGCCGGAGATGGCTACAATGCCGTTTGAATCTGCGCATGAGATATCGACATCTTAGACTCTTTTAGTTTATTTAATTCCATAATATATTTAGTTGTTGTTTAGTTTAATTGGAAACTTTAACCTTAAAATATCAGTGAGTTATGTGTTGGGTTGATTTTGAATATTAATACCAATTGATTTAATGCTTCCGCAAATGTTTTATTATGACTCACCATGTTTCGAAATTTTGTGGGTCCATATTTGGGAGCTTGTGTTGCATTAAACATAGGAAATTGAATGTTTATTTTCATTTTTCACGTTATCCCCTGGTTGCATTTTGGGGACGTGACAGTTGGTATCAGAGCCAGCACGTTTCTCGGAACTTAAAACTGGATAGAAACAATTAGGACGTGGTGAGGAATTCGATCTCGTTAGATAGGCTTTACGTGCTAACGGTAAAGTCTATAGTGTTGTTTGTTAGATTATTTTTAGGAATCAACTGCTAACACCCTCTTGCAGGAAATGACACACCAAGAAACTCCATCCCAAGATAATAATGGAAGCGGGTCGAACCCTAATGATGATCGCTTCAACCGACTCATGGAAGCCTTTATTCAATCACAAAATAATCAGATCGAGCAGCAAAAGCAGGCTGAAGCAGAGCGGGCTGTGGAGAGGCAACGAGAAAAAGAAGAACGAGCTGCAGAAAGGGCACAGGCTGATTTAGATCGGGCAGAGTTTCAAGCCCAAATTCTGGAACTGACAAATCGGACAGCTCAGCCAGTGCAAGTAGTTATGCCTCCTAAAGAAGTGGATCCGAATGACCTTTATGAAAAATTTAGGAAGCGGTTTCCGCCAGAATTTCATGGTTCAGAAGACCCCATGGTAGCGGACGATTTCATAGAACAGCTCGAACAAATATTTGCAGTTTTTAGATGCACACAGAAACAAAAAGTTAGTCTGTCAGCGTACATGTTTCGAGGAATAGCCCTCCAATGGTGGAATCCGGTTAAAACAGTAATCCAAGCAGACACTGTGACTGAAGAAAATGCATGGAAGACGTTCACTGAAGAATTTATGGATAAGTTCATTCCTAAATACGTCAAAGATCAGTGGAAGAAGGATTTCCAAAATCTGAAACAAGGTGATATGTCGGTGCAACAGTATGAACAGCAGTTTATTAGGTTGGCTAAATATGCTCCTACGCTCATTACCCCGGAAGAAGAAAAGATCAGGCGTTTTCTCGATGGCCTCTCAGTCGACATTTACATGATGATCGGGGATAATCAGCGCCCACTATTTCAAGATGTTGTTAAGAGTGCATATTGGGCTGAGGGTGCGCTAAAGAAGAAAGCTATGGAACGACTGGCTAAAACGCAGCAGAATCAGTTAAGGCAGTTTGCAAGTCAGGACAACCAGAATGACTCAAAGAGGCAGAAATCTCAAACTCAACTCCCAACTAGTCAAGATCGACAATGTGAGCGATGTGGTAGGAGGAATCACACAACAGAGCAGTGTTATCGAGAAACTGGAGCATGTTTCCACTGTAAGCAGGTTGGACATCGGATGAAGGATTGTCCTAATGGGGGCAGTCAGTTATCAACATCTCAAGCAGCGGGATCTCATGCGCCTTCACAGCAGCAGTGGAGGACAGCACCCCAACAGGGACCACAACAGACAAGCCCCCAGGTTCCTCGGGCGCTGCAACAGCAACAACAATTTAGGGCTCCTCAGAATCAACAGTTTAGGGGACAAGCTCCACAGCAACAGAGGCAAGTTCAAGGTCAGCAGAGGCAGCAACAAGGGGCTCAACAGAGGCCACTGGGGCCAGCACAAGGACAACAAAATCAACCCCAGCAAGGCAGGGTGTACGCTTTTACCCATGAGAATGCAGATGTTTCGGCGGGCGTCGTGGAAGGTATCATTCTAATCTCAGTGAAGAAGTAGCACCTGCAACTCCTTTTAGAGTTATGTTAGCCATTTGGAGGACCAAATGTCCTAAGGGGGGGAGAATGTGACGTTTTGATTATTTATATATAAAAATTATTTTATTATTATTATTATTAGTATTATTAGGTAATTGGTTGTATATTAGTTAAATACGCGATTAGTGTAAGTGGGGACCACGTTAGGCTTAGGTTTTGTGAGTTAGGCTTGTTGGGTAGGTGGCTTGACCCATAGTTAACCCGGGCCCAGTTTAGTAGGTGGAGTTCTTCTCTAATTAAAACTCTTTATCTCTTCCAACCCAAACTCTTATCTATTTAGAAACTATATTCTTTTTAGAAATTCAAGTTAGATTACAACTCCTATGCCCATTCTCTATTTATACAACACTACACTATTTTATTTTCACACACAACTATCTCTTCCAACTTGGATATCACTTGGGCTTTGGCTATAGGAATTCTACACCGTCTCCCTCAACCGCGAATATCAGGCAAGTACCTAACCATAATTCGTAAATTTAGTGCTTGTGTTTCTCGTTGATTCGAGTGTAGATGCATGTAGAAACCCATTTTTATGCCCTAAGGTTTAATTTTCTCTATTTTTGTGATGAGACAAGATGGCCTCCATCTAATGGTTTTAATCTTAGGGCGTGAATCTCCTTTTTTATTTAATCTTGATGTGGGGCCCGTAGGACGATCTGACCACAGATCTAGTCCGGGTATTTGGCCGTATTGGGCTGGGCGATATTAAAGGTAAGGTCTTGTGTTCTTGATCAGAGGGCCCACTATCTGAATGTCCCATTTGTTGCTGGCGTCAGGCACGATTTCATAACTGGGATTTGTGTTGGATAAGGAGAGGATGGTTGACCGCTACTTGTTTTGAAAAAAGAAAGAATTCCCATGTAACCCGCAGTTGTCCTGGCTTCCCATGTAACCCATTAACTTTTAGAGTTTGAGAGAATGGGTTCTATTGGGGGTGGTTTTCAACTAGGACATGAAGTTGGTAAAAAGGAAAACAAAGGTGTGGGGGTGTTGACTGGCCTCGGTTTTGTAAAAAAGTGAAGAAAGGTGAGGGCTTTGTGACATCATATAGTGTTAGGTGAGGTTAGTATTAAGACCATGATATTATAAAAATTTGGAATAAGGGCCTTAGTTATTTTATAAATCCAAATTAAATCCTTTAACTTATTTTGAATGAGGATAATATTTTTGGAAGGCTCCTTAGGTTTTCTATAATTATAAATTAAGGATTGCTACTTTTTATTATTATTAATTAATTTTAAATGGATTTTTAATGTGTTAAAATTATATGTTTGTATTTTATTAATTGAATCATTGGACTGAGTAAAATACCGTCCGGGCACACGGTATATTACTAACTTGGGGTTTAGTACTTCGTATAACCTCGGAGAAATCCTAGTGGATTCGAGCACAACCCATCTCTATTGGAAAACCCTTAATTGGGTCTATGCACCATTAATTGAGAAGGGATGTGTTGATCCTTTATCTATTAGAGATTCTTGTGGTTGTTGGGTACGAGACCTTATGTTTGACCTTAGGATTGGCTTGTGATTATTCCTTGACCTTCGGGTTTGCATACATGATTGAGATTTATATTGGTCTATTAGCTGCATACCCTATGTTGATTGGATATGGACCGTGATGTGGCTTGGCAATTGATTAAGATATTGTGGATGTTTATTCGAATGATTCATTGGTATTTATTGTGGATTATTGTGCAGCCAGCCATTCACTTCGACTCAGGTTTCTGTGTCAGAGCATTACAAATCACTAGGTTTATTCTACTATGATATGTATATATATATATATATATGTATATTGATTGGGTCATATTCGAACGACTGCAGTTGTAATTGGACGGCTGATCACCGATGTGTACGGACACTGTAATATCCGAATTGAATTCGAACCGGTTTATCCGGCCCTTTGATTACGAACCGGTTTATGACCGCCGGCCTTTCGAACGGGTTTTTCCCGCTATGTTAGGGTTGACCACCCAAAGCAGTAGCATTGTTGCTGTGTGATTATTGTATTGCTCTATTTGTGTAGATTGGATATAGGTGATCCGTTCTTTTCGTCATTGTCACAATGTTATTCTCTTATGATATTTACCTGTCATTACTCTCATTGATCTTGTGTTTTATTTATAAATTATGTTTTCGTACTTGCTGTTTACCTTGTTTATTGGTGCATAGGTACCAGCCCTTACCCTGTCAGGGAGACGGAGGAGGGTCAAACGTTTCAAGCGTTTGAGCCAGTTGACGAACCCGAGTGGAGAGCCGGAGATGGCTACAATGCCGTTTGAATCTGCGCATGAGATATCGACATCTTAGACTCTTTTAGTTTATTTAATTCCATAATATATTTAGTTGTTGTTTAGTTTAATTGGAAACTTTAACCTTAAAATATCAGTGAGTTATGTGTTGGGTTGATTTTGAATATTAATACCAATTGATTTAATGCTTCCGCAAATGTTTTATTATGACTCACCATGTTTCGAAATTTTGTGGGTCCATATTTGGGAGCTTGTGTTGCATTAAACATAGGAAATTGAATGTTTATTTTCATTTTTCACGTTATCCCCTGGTTGCATTTTGGGGACGTGACATCTTCGCCGTTAATTCTAAATTTTGACCTCTCTCAAAGAAATCAATTACTTCGAATCACCGTGGATTCAATTAGGTAATTTGACGGATGGATAATCATTTTCTAAAGACAAACAATTCTCTGCACCTTTAGGCCAAGTAGGTATATTTCAAAATTCAAAGACCGCACAACTCTAGTCTACATTTACAAAAAATACGAATTATTTATAGATCTTCACCTTAAACTCCAGTAAAAAAAGGGTCGGGTTGCCTAGAAATCATAAAAATCCAACACCCATCAAACAAATGTGCCTTCAATAAACTACAGTAAGTTTAGGATCAATATATCAAAGGAGGACATGAATGCAGCAAATTAATGATTAAGAGCAACCGATCAAATAAACTCACAGCTGACCCATCGACACTAATCACAATACAAAACTGTTTTGCCAAACGGTTTGATCTGATTTGATTAAAAAAGCCAATTTTAAGGTTGAGTGTGTGTTTTGTGGGGGGGGGGGGGGGGGGGGGGGGGGGCGGCTGCTAAATTGGCATCTAAACCATCAGATGGACCCCAATTCATTGGATTAGAATTAAAAAAAAAAAAAAATACTCATAGCCACCACAGCATATATCCACCATGATCACAAAAGAAAGAACACTGGGGCCTCCTTTATTCCCGAAAGGATTAACGAAGCCCCTTGTATACACCCCTCAAATCCTCCATATCCGATCTGAGAAACACATCTTGAAACGCATGAGAACCCCTATAAAAAGATATTTGGCATCAGGGGCGAAACTACATGAGGGCCCCGGGGGGGGGGGGGGAGGGGCGGCATTGAAATATCCTTTTAAATGACCAAAATGGCCACCCCCCAGGTTTTTGGAATTTTTTCTTACACCCCTCCCCACCATTTCACCCGTCCATCATCTCTTGATTTGTTTCTTTTCTCTCTCCCTTTTAATTTGTTTTGTAGAGTGCCAAAGCAATAATAGAGATTGAGAAAGTGATCTCCATTTTTTTTCAGAAGGGGTTGGGTTACTAATTACTATCATGATAAATGGCCTAGATTTTTTGACAGCCCCACTTACCCACTTTAAGGTGGCTTAAAAAAATATATATAAAGGATAATTTTAGTATCATGACTCATGAGTCATGAGGTTGGGTATCCATAAAAGTAATATTTATTTACACCGCTTGTTTATTGAGTTATTTGATGAATGGTTCATATTTTTTATGCTGCAATTGATTCTCAATTACAACAATTAAATGGTCAGTTTAGTAAGCATGCAATAGAGTTGCTTATTCTTAGCTGAGCTTTGGATCCTCGAAATGCACATGAATATTTTAGAGGCGAAGACTTCACAGAAAATGAGAGAATGTAACTTCACCATTATGAGTATAATGTAGTTCGACATTCAGACTTTCGAAAATTGTCAACTGTTTCTGATCTGTGTCAATGGTTGGTAAAGACTAGAAGATCAACAGTCTACCAACTTGTTTTTAGAATGATTGAACTTGTACTTACTCTTCCGGTTTTTACTGCAACTACTGAACGATCATTTTCAGCCATAAATATTGTCAAAACTACGCTTCGCAGCAAAATGGTGGATGATTTCTCTCTGACTCTTTGATTGTGTACATCGAAAAAGATATTGCTGAGAAGCTTAGCACATAATCAAGCATAGACAATTTTCAAGATTTGAAAGAACATCGAGTTCCATTTTGATAGATGATTGAGTTGAAATGTATTAAGAAACAATTACTTTACCACTTTTCTTTGCTTACATTTTGTTAAGGTTGAATAGATACTGGTTTTGTAAATTTTAGTCTTGAATCATAATATATTTTTCATGCTTGAACTTACAACTATGTTGAAAGAAAACTTAAAAATATGATAGTTATAATAATTGGTGAAATAAAAATTTATTCAAGTTTGCGCCCCCCCGGCCCCCCGCCTCGCAAAGATGAAATCTTGGTTCCGCCCCTGTTTGGCATTCAAACAATAACAAAACGATCTTTGTTTTTGAAATTCTAGAAGAAGAGAATTATTAGGTTTCCACAAAATCCAAAAACATAAACTCAAACGCAATAGAAGATGCTCATATCCATGCTTTTGTTCATTAAAAAAAAAAAGGGAAACAAACAGCATCTTTACACAGCAAAATAAAAGCATCCCATTTGAAAGGAAACGTATTGAGAAGAAATATCTTAGATATCTGAAAGGGAGAACGCAACAAGATACCAACCAACAATTAAAGGGTAGAGAAGGAAAGAGAGGAGTCTCATGAAACCAAAGGATTAAGTGGTATAGGAAAGCAAAACTTATTTTAAAGCAGTAAGTAAGAAAGGTGCTTTCCATATACCCCTAGTCGTCAAGAAACAAAAAACCCAACTCTCATTCCATATCATACCCATCTTCTTCTTGCATAAAACAGAAGATGAACAGACTGGGAAAGGAGGAAGGAAGGAGCATTGGTGTTGGTAATGAAAGAGGGAATGCCTTATTTATGATATGATAGAGGCTTGCTTGCTAGGGTTAGGGTTTTTAGTTACAGTGGGGACATAGCTGGGCCGGGTCTAACAAGTCCAAATATCAAAGTTGAAGTACAAACAACGTAACACTGGATTGGGCTTAAGGTATTAGGCCTGCTGCAAAGAGCCCAAATGGGACATTAGGCAACTACTAGAAGGCCACGTTTAGGCAACGCCATGGAAAACCGGTTCCACTTTCGGCAAAGAAAACCGAAACCAACCCACCCGCTATGCATAGTATATTATATTATATTTTAATATATATATATAATATAGGGAGATGCTCCTATGAGAGCATCTCTCACCTTATTGTGAGAGATAAAGTGGGAGCTCTCACATCCATATCCAATGCCAACAACTTAAATGTGAAGACCCCCCACTGTATCTCTCATAATAGGGTGATAGATGCTCTCATAGGAGAATCTCCCTGTAATATTATAATATTATATACATTAAAGCAGCAGATTACTGGTTCGGTTTCATATTCGTTCTGGCATCTTGCATCAAATGAAAATTGCAGACTAGGAATTTTTCTACAGTGGTACATATGGAAGGCTAGAAACAACCATATCTTTCAATACCATCTAGTTAACCCCTTTCATGTTAAAGCCAAAACAATTTCTGCTATCCTTGAATGACATCTGTCTCACATTTATGCAGGTCCAGGATCAACCTCAACTTTGACAACTGATTGGTGGCTACCGCCACTGCCAGGATGGGTATAGCTAAATTTTGATGGTGCCTATGACCACCTGACGGGGAATGCGGGCATAGGTAGATTGATCAGAGATCCATATAGCAACATGCTCATGGCATGCAGGTAGATTGATCAGAGATCCATATGGCAACATGCTCGTGGCATACACATGTGAGGTTCGTGTTGCGGACTGGCACGTACTCAAGATTGTTGCTCTTTTGTTTGCTAGAACCTATTTTGGGTGGAGAGAAAAAGAATAAATATATAATAATATGAGTTAGGTGTTAGACCCCGACCTGGACTAATCGTAGTTAAGGCTAATTAATCCAAATTAGTGTTACTTAAGCATGATTAATTGTGCTAATTGTGGTTAATAAACAAAATAAGATGGGTTAATCTCAAACGATTGAATTAAGCTTAATGAAGTGAATTTGAATGGGAATGAGTTGATTAAAATGAGTTTAAACTCAAACAAGGTAAACTAAGGACCTTTTTGTAAATACGGGTTTTCACGTATTTCGTCAAATGCGGAAATTCTTGATACCAACGTGTGTATCTCGAAGAGTGCGTCAACTTTCATAATACACTTGATTCCATTTGACCTAAGATTGATCAAATGGGCCTTCATTTGACTCAAAATGTAAATAAAAGAAGTGGAAGAGGGTTTAAGTGGAAAAGTCCACTTATATAAGCTAAGAGATGAGTTTATTCCCCATTTTAGCAAACCGTAGGCACTCTTTCTTACTTTCTCTTCCATTTTCTACATCAAGTGTGAAGATTGGGAAGATTTTCAAGTGTTGAAGAGAAGGCTTCATCTCCCCCATCAAGCTTCCTCCATTGTTGAAGAACTTGGGCTTTTCTTTGGGGAAGATTTGTGTCAAACCAAGCCAAAGAGAAGGGCTTTTGTCTAAGAAGCTTCAATAGAGGCAAGTATAAGCATTACTTGTGAATAGTGTTAGTTATTGTAGAAGTTAATGAAGATTTCATAAATTTGGGTTTGTGTATATTTTCCATTGATTTTTAGAATGGATTGTTTATGGATTGATGGAATGATTAGAGGTGTTATTAATGTGTGAATGGTGTGAGCATTGAGGAGGGAATAAGAGGTTCCAATGCTATTGCAGGTTGTGGTAATGGAATGGAGAAGGGAGAAAAGAAGAGAGAGAGTTGCAGAATTTTGAGTGAAATTCTGAAGCGTTCGCTCGAGCGACCCGCTCTTTGGATGAATGTGCTCGAGCGGATATGAATATGCTCGAGCGACCACTTTTTGTTTGAGTTCGCTCGAGCAAACTTTGGGTTCGCTCGAGCGACCACTTCTCTGTCTGGGTTCGCTCGATTGAACTTGAGTCCACTCGAGCGAACCTGACGCAGGACAGGGCATTGCTTGCGAGTAAAACTTTAGGTCTAGTTGATTTTGGATTTTATAGGGTACATGGATGCTTTTTGGACACTTATATGTCATCTAAATTAGTTTTGTGACTAATTGTAATGCAAATAGAGATTGGTGGGAATTGTGAGCAATGAAAGAGAATTTTAAGACTTGAACTCTTGGATTAATAATGGGATAAAGTGTCAATTGATTATGAACTAAACCTCCATAGGTGTTAATTACGGGGACTCCAACGTACATATAATATACAAATGTGATGTCCATCGAGAATAACACGTATATTGGATAACCAATGGTTACACCTAAATGGTTGGTTGGAACTGAAATAGAAATGAGGAGAATTGTGTAATTAGTAATTCTCTCATTGTATTGTATTCTGTTTCGTATCACTGCGTTCCAATCTCATAAGATTGATGTTATTGTTTAATTCCTTTCCATTGTTAAGAATGGAATCACTGTATAGAATTTAATCCAAAAATGGATTGATTAATGAAATGTATTGACTCTTGAGTTTGGCACTACATAGCTATTGTATTAAGTTCCAAATGAATTAATAAATGAACAAATGATTCTTTTCATGAGGCCGGGGTCATGAATGGTGCACCCTTCCGCCCTGAGCCAAATGACTATTCCTACTGCAGTAGATAGATTTAGGGCGTTTCGGAACTCCGTGGTGATGCTAGTGTCCCTGGCCCGGACACTGGTAAGTCCCACAAATTCCGATCGTATCTATGAGTACTGATTGATGCCTTCCATTTGGAAGATGAGTCATTCATTTGAGAGAAGATGGTAAATGAAATGAATGAGATGAAATGAAATGAATGAAATAAAATGAAACGAAATGAAGTGAAATAAAAGCTATGGTAGTTGCCATCTTGTACATACCTATTGATTGATTTATTGTGCTCAACCATTGTCATTGTAGGAATTATCTGAACTCATCTAGAATTGGAATTGTTTTCTAAACTGATTGCATGAGTTTAGTATATGTACTAACATGTGCTATCATAAGTTCTGTTTATACATTATTGAATCGTCGTGTTCATTAGTGTTATTGATGGCATTACAGGCCCGATTGCCCATGCCGGTCTAGCGACGGCACCAGTGGCGGCGGAGGAGACCGCTCCGGTTCCTCCAAGAGGACTGATAGAATGGAACGGGCGAGATAACCTTTGAACGGTTATCTGAATGCGTAGTGGATCGGAAATTCTTTTGAGAATTCTTTTTGAAATAGTTGAAATTCATTTTTTGGAATGTAATATTTTGAGAACTTGAATAGTTATCAATCTGCATAGTATTTGGATATGCTAGAGTTGATGAAAAGCAAAGGAATGATGGAAATGATACATGTATAAAGAACTTTATTTTGTATACATGTAAAACCTTAAATTGATTTTGTCAATGTATATTTCCGCAAATTGTACAATTGACAGGTATGAATGAATGTTATTCCTTGTGGATTTTGTTTTAACTTTGGTTAATTCAGAGTTTACGGGAGTAAGTATGGATCGCGGCCTTGGATTATCGTAACTCGGGCTCGGATCATAACATTAGGTTAACTAAGGAACCTAGGCCTCAAATGGAGCACAAGTGCTGAGAATTGAATATTTTTTCATACTTTATTCACGACTTCCCTTGTCTTATATCGACATGGAATTACAATCGAAAAAGAGGTTGCAGGAAATACCCAACAACTAGGAGAAGACTAGCTCTTCCCTTCCTGCTAGGACTACCTCAACAACTCTCCTAAATATCTCAACTGCACAACAACTTTCTGCGTGAGATAAACAACCCCGGTTGAGGTGTTATTTTAGAATTAAAATAAATAAAAGGAAAATAGTAAAACTAGACACGTAACAACTCCCCTCCCCTTAAAAGGTTGCCTTGTCCTCAAGGCCATAATCAGGGAATTGCTCCTTGATGGTTGCTACATCCTCCCAAGTAGCTTCAGCAGGAGATAATCCTTGCCAGTGGATGAGAACTTCTTCCTTCTTCTTGATCAGCCGGCGATCCAAAATTGCTTGCGCTTGAGGGCAAAGATTTTCATCACCATTTTGTATCACTGGAAGCTCACTTTGTACTAGAATGTTTTCACTGATCTGTTATTTATTTATTATTAATTTTTTGAAAATGCTGTGTGGAAAGATTTTTGCAGTGTGTCTAAAAACAACTCTACTGAATTTTTCCAAATAGAACCTTGAATTGTGCTTAACCTTTTTACTTTAAAATGAGTGACTGGTCCCAATGTATGTTGTGCTCCATTTTTAGTTCAAACTCAAACACAGCAGTTGTAACAAGAATTATTATATGATGCTCAACTAGGGGGGGAACACCCATTTTTCTGCATAGTAACGGTACAACTGCAGTGCAAATTGCAATAATATATACAATTAATCATATAATCTAATGATCTTCTTCATGGAATGGGCCGTGTCACGATAACTGTCCCATCAAAAAACCCCAACCATCTAATGAAAATGAGGAAATTACAAACAACAACTGAAGCCCAACCAGACAATTCAGATCATCCAGTGTGGAAGTTTTTGGGGGAACATATCCATCAATAGTACGCCAATTTAGATCACTGATATTGCCTCACTGGATCACATCTACTGTTTCTCAGTGGACTTCACCTCTAATCTACAGTTTTGCAATCCAAGTAAAAACTCAATCAAACATGGGATCTTTCCAATTCAAATATATCAAAGAAATAAAAACAATCCAACTTCTACATAAAATGTGCATCCAACAAAATAGTTTGTGTCTATTTTGAAGTGTCCAGGTGGTGCAGCCCCACTCCTTGATCGTAAGTGTAGGCCAATCTTTGGGAGATTGATTGAATAAAAAAGGAAACAGGTTATCTGCACTAGTTGGGTTGTCCAATCTATCATCAAAATTTTGTATAGTGCATATGAATCCTACAAACAAGACAACTGGAAATGAGAAACCCTTCAAGCTTGAAAGAACCAACTAGACAAAATCTGCGTTCAACAGGCCCTGGACCTGACATTGGGTCCCAAAAGCCACACTGAGCAAAACTTGGACCTTCATCCAATATTCCTCATGTCGCACACCCTAATATACAGAGGTCCAACTGAATTTAAGAAAATACATAAACTAAGGAAGAAATTATCGAAAAAACCATCTTAGATGTCCACTATACCGAAAAGGCACCAATAGTTTTTATGTAAAAAAAAAACTGACCTATTGCTGGAATTTATTTCTTTGTTTTTTTTTTTTTTTTTTCAATGAGCGACGCTATCGTTGCCCGACAGACATTACATATGAGCAAATATTCATGCATCGTCACCCACTGTATTATTTATAGGATATAATCGCCTTTGTCAAATGACGATATCGTTGCTCACTTCAATTTTTTCAAGTAACCGTTGTCGCTGTCTGGCGATGATATCGTCGCCCGATAGAATAGATTCTACAATTATGTGGTTATGTAATTGTGTACAACAAATGCAAGAGGATTTAACCGGAAAAAGCATTTAATGGGCACATGTTACGCATTCAAATACTTTAACACTTGGGGCACCAATTTGAGCAATTGGGCCCGATTTCCATTTCTTTTTTTACATATTTGGCACATCGTCGGCACCGACCTTATTTACACTGAATAAGGTCGGTGATGACGCTGTGTGCGAACCATTGTTTTACATATTTGGCACATCGTCGGTGCCGACCTTATTTACACTAAATAAGGTCGGTGATGACACTGTCCGCGAAGCCGATATAATCCGATTTCGAGCTTTATTCTTCCCACTTCTCCAAAATCGCAAAGAGTCCATTTTCTTCCTTCAGAGAGAGGTGTTCTGCGACTATTGTGTTTTCCCACCAGTGATTGTCTTATTAATTTTCGATCAATCTCCTGCTATTGGGTCTACACAAAGGAGCTAATGAGAACTTTTCTCTTCAGATGATGAAACCCTAGAAATCAATCTCCTCTTTCTATTGACAACGTAGCATGCATATAGTATCATTTAATGCATGTACAAATAATTCTTACGCAGAATACATTTTCTCTTTCAATGTATACTGTTTATTGTTTGTTTCATTGAATATGGTCTATGTTGCACATAAGTCCTATTTACTCTTTTGGAATCCACAATGATGATCCAACTAATTTATCTATTTTATGATGTTCTAATAGCATGTCAGACGTTGAGCACCTAGTAATCTTTTACTATGATGGTCAGTTTGAATTTGAGCTCAATCGTCCTCAATACAAGGGTGGAAGGCAGAAGATGAGATATCTCCCGAGCAGTGTCATGTTAAACGAGTTGTGCAAAATTGCTTTGGAAGCTTCGAATTGGGCAACAACTTTTGATCAGATAACTCTAAAGTATCTTCTACACAATGGAAGATTTTTTTCGATGATAGATATCGACGATGACAATGATATCAATGATTTGTTAAAATCATCAAAAAGCGAAGCAAAATGGATATTATTATTCATTTCAAGAAGGCTATCCAATGAAGGCACTTTCCAACACAATCATGGCAATGTGAATGTTCTGACGTTAAAACTATATTTCAACTCATGGCAATAGGTATGTTCTGAAGTTAAAACTATATCTCAACTCATGGCAATATGTATGTTCTGAAGTAATTGTTTTTTGTCATAACTCCATATTGCAGATCTGTACAGGATGAAAGAAATGAAACCATTCGAGAAGCTCCAAGCATTGGAAAGCCTGATATTAAATTAAAGGCCGTGCTACCACCGTCACCTCCACGTTTGAAAGATTTTCCCATGATTGATATACAGGAGGATGACGATACCTTCTTCCCAACAACATTGTCCTATTTTACGGATGATGATGAGTCCATGTTCGAAGAAGTCAATGTAGAACTGCTTGATGTGAATGGAAGCGAAAGTGTGTGCAGTGCTCCCTCAAACTAATGTGGATGTGAATGGAAGTTCAACAGCTGCTCAACTAATTAATTCAGGTGTTCAAAAAGATACTACAAGCAGAAATGAAGAAGACGACTTTTTAAAATCTCCCTTCGTGGACACCATGATCCCTGAAGATGTCGTGCCCGAAGAAGGGACCGGTTCAGCTAGGGAGATGTGGCTAGGTAGGAAGTTTCCTGATTGCGAGGCTTTTAGAAGAGCTATAGCAAAGTACGCAATATACAACAACTTCACCTTGAAACACGAGAGGACTAATATGAAGATGGTCATAACGAGTTGTAAAGGAGTCGACTGCCCCTGACGTATACATGCCTCCATGGTAGATTCTGGTCCACACTTCAAAGTTCGAAAATATAATTCCATACACTGTTGCTCCAAACCACTTATGGGAACTGCACATTGGCAAGCAACCGCAAAGCTAATAGCAGATTTCATTGAAGAGAAGGTGCGATGCAATAACGATCTTAGGCCCAAGGAGATCATCAATGAATGTTAGATTGAGTTTGGGACCCGCATTATATATAGGCGAGCACATATGGCAAAGGAGCTTGCATTGTGCAAGGTGCGTAGATCGTACGAGGAGTTTTTTATGATATTGCCGCTCTATTGCAACGAACTTCATAGAACCAACCCCAGTTCGTACACTGCGTTGGACATCAGGCCGGATGACCGATTTAGACGCTTCTTTTGGTCCTTCGGTCCATGCTTAAGGTCATTCCAAAACTATCTAAGGCCACTGATAGCGGTGGATGGATCACACCTTCGTGGCAAATATCCAGGAGTGTTAATAGTGGCCGTAACACATGATGGAAATCATCAACTGTTCCCCATTGCATTTGCCTTTGCCGAAGAGGAGTGGCGTGATAGTTGGGAGTGGTTTCTTGCACACTTGTCATTCTCGTTGGGTGAGCCGAAAAATCTCACAATTATATCCGACCATCAGAAAAGTCTGATTCCTGCAATACAAGCCATGATGCCAAGTACAAAGTATTGTTTTTGTTGTCATCATATAGCTGAAAACATAAAAGCGGCTTTTAACGACCATGGCATTATAAGAAAGTTTTGGAGCGTAGCGAGGGCATACCGACCTTGTGAGTACGATGCTAGTATGGACCACGGAAAAAGTGTAGATGAGCGTGCATATAATTACATCCATGCGATCGGTTGTCAGTTCTGGGCACCGACATTTGCTTATGGACGCAGATATGATACACGTACCAACAATGCTGCAAAGTGCACAAATAGTCGTCTCCTAAAAGACACCTGAGTTCTCCCGATTACAAAGCAAGTGGAAGAGATACGTGTAAAACTGATGGAATTCTTTCAGAGACGGCTAACTCAAGTACAAAGCATCACTTCAGAACTAACTCCGTATGCAGAGAAGTACCTAGCCACAGAGATGGAGGAATCACGAAGGCTGATGGTACGGGTAGCGGCATTGAATGAATATCAAGTGCAATCTGTAGAGTTTGTTGATGTAGTTAATCTAGATCGTAGGTCATGCTCGAGCCACAAATGGGACGTAATTGGGATCCCATGTTGCCATGTTGTTGCCGCCATGAAAGCGCAGAATATGAATCCATATGACTATTGCGAGTAGTGGTTCCTCACAAGCACGTACTAGAAGATGTCATTCATGCCACCCGTGATAGAAAGCAATGGGAACAACACATTGTAAAAGGGAGAGTTCTCCCACCATTGGCTAGTAAGCAACCTGGTCGACCAAAGAAGAGATCCGAGTTGAAGATCGACATCGCCAGCGAAAAGTGGTAACTTGTTCGTGCTGTGGGGAGAGGGGTCACAACCGTAGGAGCTGCAAAAATCCACCAGTTCAACAATGACGTTGTGCTTTGGTTCCGATCATGTAATCAATTTTGTTTTGGGTCTGTTTTTCGATACTTTATGTTGTATGTATGTTTGTGGGAAGTTTATGAATTAAAATGGCAGTAATGGTTTTTGCATTTTTGGATGTTTGTGTTGAAAAGATGTGTGGAGCCCCACTATTTTCTTGTGGAAGATGATGTATGCCTTTACGCAACGTAAGGAATCTGCATGTGATTTTTTTTTCATGCACGTGGAAGTTTTCAGTACAGGGTCGGCGATGACCTTATCCGTGTTAAATAATGTCACCACTGATGCAGGTTTCCAGTTATGTTGACCAAAGTTGTAACTTTTTCCTGAGATTATTCATTACAGTGTCGGTGATGACCTTAGCTATGTAAAACAAGGTCACCACCGATGTAGGTTATATATTTTCTTTAAGCAAAAATTGTAACTTTTCCAAGCGACTTTTTGAAAAAATTCTAAGTATAGGTCAGTGATGACCTTAACTGTTTAGAATAAGGTCACCACTGACGCAAGTTATGTATTTTTATAAGCAAAAGTTGTAACTTTTCCAAGCGACTTTTTGAAAAAATTTTAAGTATAGGTTGGTGATGACCTTAACTGCTAGAATAAGGTCACCATTGATGCAGGTTATGTATTTTTTAAGCAAAAGTTGTAACTTTTTCAAGCGACTTTTTGAAAAAAATTCTAAGTATAGGTCGGTGATGACCTTTACTATTTAGAATAAGGTCACCACCGACGCAGGTTATGTATTTTTTTAAAGCAAAAGTTTTAACTTTTCCAAGCGACTTCTGGAAAAAATTCTAAGTATAGGTCAGTGATGACCTTATCTGTGTAAAATAAAGTCACCACTGACACAGGTTATGTATTTTTTTTAAAAAAGTTGTAGCTTTTGCAGGAGAAAATCCAGTACAGGGTCGGTGAAGACCTTATTAGTGTCAAATAAGTTCATCACTGACCTTATTTTCACTGCTTTTTACTGCTATAGCGTCGGTGGTGACCTTGTATAAAGAAGGAAAAAAAAATTTAGTGTTGGAGTATGACATGTAATTACATAAAAACACACCTATGTTCTCCAAAAAAGTTGAGGCTGTATTTAAATACAAACAGAAACATTTCATGTATTCAATTTACATTCAATTATTCGATCGATCAACATCCCATATAACAATTAAGAAAAAATTCTGCACATAGTTAAGTTTAAAGTTTGAAGCAAACAAAATCCACAGCATAACAACTTTAATTATAACTGACGCTGGGATCAATATCGAATAACACATATTTGCACAACATAGGCAGGAAAAGGTTCATTACAAGTCGGGTGGCAACACCGGGAGTGGAGGGAGGTTAAGCTTTGGAGCATTTCGAAGCCAATTCTGTTCGAATATGTCGATGACAATTCTCCACCGATAGTACGGAATGTCTGACTGGGTGAACTCGATGGGATGACGATAATTGCAATGTTCAGCGAACGCACAAGCGAACAGCCCACAGTCATTTCCGTTATCTTGAAATGGGATGTCCGTGTTTGTGGTAATCGTCCACATCATAGGCACCGACCACCTGAAATCCATGAAGCGCTGCTGAAGCCACAATCTCTGCCCAAACATAGTGAAAATGAATGATACTTCAATTTTGAAATTTATTTACTATCGAAACATCATGCTGCCAAGAAAAAAGATGATACTTACGAATCTCTCACAGGTCTTGCGGGCCCAGATCTCTCCCAAGGAACTGTTGTAGTACTCCCAGCGGTTCTCATCAACATATCCGACCAATTAGGACCAATGATTGTGAGCGTGCAGTACGTAGACCAAAGTCTTGCACTCCATCGCGTCCATCACACATTCTCCCTTTGGCCCAAAGGCCATATCATCCCCAGTCTTTAGGCCCATTTCCCAGAAACTCTGCAAGACAAGCATCTCAGACATCAAACAACTAAGACATAAACCTATTGAGTAAAAACTGGGGAGGCTTTAATCTTTTATTGCACTTACGCATACACTAGGGGTCAGCCAAGTATGCATCCTTGCACCTTTCCTGTAGCACTTCAAACCAGTAATATATGATCGTCGAATCCGTCCAAGTGCCCTCATCCAATAAATCTCTGAGGGACTTAGAATCGACGCATGAGATGATCATATCCAGCTCTTCCTTCCTGTCAATGCAATGAGTTGAGTGAAATTGAATTAGTAAAAAACCCAACAACTTGATAATTACTACGGAAGTGTTTTAAACAATTGCAGTTACCTATGTGTGTAATATTTGTAGAAATCCATCAAAAGCTCATTCTCCACTTCCGTCAGAAAATAACCCGTCTGGGGTAATGGATGTTGATAATTAAGAAATCCATCGGGGATTTCCCTCAGCCTCGGTATGTGCTTGCACCTCCATATCAACGAATCAATTGTAGCCGTTGAAGGGGCTACAATGACTACCTGGCAAGTGACTTGTGGAAGTGTGTTGTATCCTTGAGGATCGGGCGAAACAGAGATAAGATCTTCGATAGGGATGTCATCCACGTCACCAAAGGCCGCTTCAGGAATGCTGGCATCAACTTCATGTGGTTGCTCCTCAGCCGAAGTGTGAGAGGCTGATGCCTTCATGAGGGAGTCCTCTATCATTAAGAGAGCATCAACATTAAATTGAGGCTTCTTTGCGGGGCTTTTTGAGGACCTCACCTTAATCCTTGCGTGTTTTGGCGTTCTGACGGCCTGCAAAATGAAGCAAAGTATGGTGAGGAAATCACATTAACGAAATATTGTAGCCTATTCATATCCTTGAAATTTATTTATATGCACTTACCAGTGGGTCATCATCTTCCGAAGCGGAAGTACTACACGTCTCGACGTAGCCCTTGTATGTAATCCCAAATGTGGACCTAAATCTATCGACCTTTTTCTTAATTGAAGTTACGAAATGTTTTAGGTCCACATTTGCAACGATCGAACGATCTCATGACCGTACGATGTGGTTGAGGAAGAGAGAGACCTGCAGTCTACATATTGAAAGGATCCCATTAGAAAATATATTCACAAAATCAATGTGAAGCAAAGTAAGGGATACAAAGGGTGTGAATGTCATACCCGAGTTTGTGGAACGGTAGGAGAAGCGGCATTGGGCTGTGGGGGAGGATCCCTTTGTAGCTCGTTGCGCTGCCTGACACGGCCAATACGCATGATGGTATTTGCTTCATACTATCTCATGTACGCTTCTTCATCCTCCTCCCCGCCTTTTGATTTTCCTTTTCTCTTCAGCACATTGTTTGCCCATGCTTCCCATGACTTCACCTCTTCCTCGTGCACTCGACTCCAATTTATAATAGATCTCCCCTTATTTTCCTCCCTTACGATGGGCTTGACGTAGCATGGAGGCACTATTTGTCTCAAGCCAAACTGCCTCATAACCCTAGGGGAATGGTGACGCTCCAACACTCAATATGATATAAGGGGAGAGTCTGTCGTGAAAAGTGCTTTGTCAGCCTTAGAGACATGCTTCAAAAATTCCTTCCCGTACTTTCTGTACAACCGCCACTCAAACTGTGCATGAAGCTTTGGATAAACTAGAACACATAAAGCAAGTATGAAAATGACGGAAAATTTGAAATGAACTAATTCTACCTCTTTAGATGTGAGGTAATTGAGTTGCTTCTGCACTTCTCTCGCACGGCCGTCAGCTGAGTCATTCCTTCAAGTCGGTTGGCCCATGTAACCATCAGCGGAAACTGTATGTCATAGTTCAAATGTTGGGTTGGACTTAAACCTCGACCGATCTTCATTCTGGTGTACACCTAGATCTGTCAAAAGAGAGGAAATTATTAGAAAATTAACATATAAATAGTGAAAGGATGAAGAAGAAATATATTGACCTCACCTGCGGAAGCTGGAGGGGGCCAGAAATAGACTTAAACTTCTTCTCAACAGCATCGCCCTCGTCGGTAGGGTCGGGCATCTCACGCTTCTTTAGCCATTCCCAATAAACTCTCTTGTTTAGCATTCTGTACAGGTTGGCTAAACAAGCGGAGGCCTATGAGTAGGGCCTAAACTCTCTAAATAACTCTAAAATATAAAAGGGGCCTCGTGCCCCTAAAGAATTACAAAGAATATGTCCAGCACCCAAAAAAAACAAATAGGCTCGAGTTCTGCACATCTCCTCGGCTTCTGTCATCTTCTTCTTCTTCGGCTGTCCTTTGCTTTTCTTCTTTCCCTTTTGCTTGGTCTTCTCCTTCTCCCTCAACTCCTCAGGAGTGGGACGGAAGACACGTTCCATCCATGTAAACTTGAGGGAAACCCCATTGTAGTCTTCTTTGGGTTGGGGGACAACATCGAGTAGCTCTTGACAAAGCTCGTCAATCTGATAATAGGTGTACATACGGCCGGTTACGGGCAGACCATCTATAGGAAGGCCGTAGATGTAAACTACGTCCTCCAGCATGACGCTGGCCTCGCCGAACGGGAAATGGAAGGTGTTCGTCTTCGGCCTCCACCTCTCAACCAACCCCATGATCAAGGCATGGTCGATCCTCATCCACTACATCTAAGCAAGATGATACAACCCAGCGTCCCTTACCCACTGTATCTGACGCTCATTCAAGTCCCACTTCCCATAGCCAGGGTTAGTGGGGAAGCATCTGTAGGTACCCAACTCCTGCGAGAAAAATGACAGTTTAAATAACGTTAGACATAGATAAAAAAGAAGTTCAATTGATTAGTGGTTGTGTGGAAGAGAGTATAGCAAACTGCATTCGATAACGACGGATATGTGATGCTCTTGCTTGCACAAAAGTACTCCTGGTTGAGCACTTGAGGTACTAGCCTCGTTGCAGGGCAATTGTTCATTGCTTGTATTCTCTTTAGACATCTGTGTACGTCCATAACATTTAGAAACATGAATGAATAATGCAAAAAAATAATAAAAAAAGGAAAGGCAGGAGCATGAAAGGAAAGTAATAGGCTTTCCATAACAGTTAGAAACATGAATGAGGGTAAGGTAAAAGTGCATTTTGTTTTTTTAATGGTAACAGAAGGTTAGAAACCCCTCCTTTCTTAATTTTTTGTTAATCTGTGGATTTAAGAATTTGAAAGTCTAAAGTCTAGTGCATCCATTTTAATGTCCAAACGATCCATATCACCTTGATGATATGTAAGTGCATAGTTCATGCATGAACAAATCCAACGATCCATATCACCTTGATGGAGTGAATTCAGGTTATTGGCGAAACCTAAAGGGGCTTCTGATATAATTGAGTTGGATCACACAGAGGTGGGCCACATAAGATAGGATATGAATTAGGTACAAATGACACTGCCCCTAGGAAAATCTTTCCTAGTGAGGTAACTTGATGGATGAATTTAATTTTATTTGTGCAAAATGTCCGTCCCTTCTAATGTCATTTTTTTTTTCAATTTAAGGCATTGATCAAAGACATTAGCCACTATTCAATTTTATCATAATAAATATGAATGATGCATATTGATTGAACTTTGAGGATTTAAAACTAAAGAGGAGGATCATTTGATCTAACTGACTTTGAACGTGCCTTAGTCCATGTCAAATTTTATCCATCACCCTGCCTCTCTTGATCCTCATGCATCCATGGGATCTCAACCGGAGAGGCATGCATGCACTTCTGACAAAGTGCACTTGGTTAGTTGGGTTCACAGGAGAGTAACCCCAGTTGGAGATATTACAAAAGTATTGGAAACCATAGCCCTTAGGAGCTAGGAATTATTTTGAACCATGGGGATAGGCTACTCTACATAACTTTACATAGCCACATTTTCTTCATCATTTTCATCTCAAACACAAACAACAACCTTCTCCAATCAAAAGCAAGGGAATCCAAGTTCAAGTTTGATGGAAAACAAACACACCCATAGCTTGCTAGATATTCAAACATGAAATAACGTATCCCAAGTCCAAGTTTGATAGAATTCAAACTTACCCAGAGCTTGCTTCAAATTCAAACATAACCAAACTGACTGCATCTCACTTTTAAAATGGCTTTTTCCAAGAAAGAAAATTGTCCTTTTAAAATGGCTTGCATGCTCTTAGGCCAAACATCATTTTGAAATTAAATTAATCCATTTTGAAATTATCCAGAAAGAACATATCCAAAACATCATTTTGAAATCAAATCAACCCATTCACATCAGACACTGCACCTTGCTCGGGCAGGGCCAAACCAGTTGAGTGATTTAGTTACACCACGGTTGACATTTTCAAATTTTGACAATATTGAAATACTGCTGAGATAAGAGGATTTAGACTGACGATAAAATATTATACATATTACTCTTCAACAGGACTGAATTCCTATAGCATGATCAGAAAGCTGAAGAGTAACTGGAAAGCTTTTGAGACCAAAATAAAGTCAATCCAATTCACAAAACAAGAAAGCGAATCCAATTCACGAGTCCAATATAACTGCCAAAGACAGTTAAGTCTACGGAACCATCGTCAAACTCAACTCAGAAAACCCCAAATTCGCCTACAAACCCTAATCACAATGCAATCAAACAATGTACAAATCGAACAACGACGTTGAAGCTACCATGCACTTCCATATCATATGCGGGATGGTGGGAAAACTAAAAGGAGGGAAAATACAAAAACATTGAGAAAGATTAAAAAATGGAAGGAGATAGATACCTTGGAGTCTTGGTGGAAACAACGGACGATGGAAAACACGAATGGGAGCAAAGAAAAGCAGTTGGGGAATTCAGTTTGAAGCCTGGTGCAACTAGAAATGGAAGCGACCGCTCGTCGACACTCGTCCAAGGTCAGTCTCGACGGTGTAGTGGAGAAAAGAGAAGAAAATAATGAGAAGAAACAGGGAAAAGAGCCCAAAAAGGTTCTCAAATAGTGTCATTACCGATCCTATTCAGTGTAAATAAGGTCGGCGCCACGATGTGCTAAATATGTGAAAAAAAAAAATGATTCGCACACAGCGTCATCACCGACCTTATTCAGTGTAAATAAGGTCGGCGCCGACGATGTGCCAAATATGTAAAAAAAAAAAAAGGAAATCGGGCCCAGTTGCTCAAATTGGTGCCCTAAGTGCTAAAGTGCTTGATTGCGTAACATGTGCACATTAAGTGTTTTTTCTGGTTAAATCCCCCAAATGCGAACATTATAAAATCCTTCATTTACAACATCCTCCATTTACATCTTCTATGCAAGTCTAGTCAATACCTTTGGCAATAAATGTAAGCATTATAAAAATCATCTGTTTGGGACATCCTCCATGCAAACATTAGTAAATGTCTCTGCAACAAATGCTAACATTATAAAAATCATCCATTTACAACATCCTCAATGCACATCCTCCATGCAAACATTAGTAAATGTCTCCTGCAATAAATGCTGACATTATAAAAATCATCCATTTACAACATCCTCAATGCACATCCTCCATGCAAACATTGGTAACATCACAAATGCAAACATTATAAACAAAAAAAAATACAAAATTCTTCATCTACATCCTTGCAGGTCCTAAAATAAAAAAGGTGTAGCTGTTTACAAGTATATTTCCTCTATTTAAGAAAAAAGTTACAACAACTTTTTTACTTTCAAGCTCCCTCATTTATATCCATTATCCATAGCTTTAAGCTTAGAGCATATCTAAACCCAACTTATGTGCATTTAATTCCTAGCTCCTCTTGAGTATTTCTTAGTAAGTCAGTCGACGTGCAAAACACCAAACAAAGATACTGAATTAAATGGCTACATTTGAGAAAGTATTGCATACAAATATAATATATACCCACAAACTTTACACTCTTTAAACATCAATTCAGGTGAACAACACTATAATAGGGAAGAATAGTGAAAGAAATTTGAAATATGATGCATTTCATACTCTTAAAGTATGCATTAGAAGTTGCATATAGAAATGGGGAAAAGCCATAGTACAAAGAAAATTAAAAAAAATGATTGAGTTCACAAAACAAGTAAATATACCAAATCAACTCAATTTTACAATCCTACTCCAAGACGCCACACAAACCAAAGCGTAAATTAAATTAGAGCAATGTATCTTCTCAACTTAGGGACGTACCGTCGAATGCGGTGATAGAATCGTAGACCTTGTCCCATCCTTAGACTTTGAGAGGTTTTGTATGGATTAGATTTTAGAGGTTTAAAGGAGGCTAGCTAGGTGTTTGGCATCCGGCGACAGGAGACTACCTGTCTCTTTAAATGTGAACATCTGCGGGTCCGACCCTTTCATGACTCGTGTGAACAGAACAATCAGATATTCTTTTTGTGTATGAATATGCCAGATTTTCTATTTTACTCAAAAAAGAAAGAAATGATTCGGAGATTTACTTTTTCGCATAGAAAGGAAAATAAAACTATTCTAACACTTCTCTGCACATGTGTTGAAAGAAAAATATAATTTGATTTTTGACTATCGTGAAAGGTAAATTTCATTTGTTTGTCGTGATAGGCGATGTGTACGTGCCATGAAAGGCTAATTTACATCTCTTCTTGGAAAAGAAAAGTGGTGTGACTTTGTCTCTTTTCAGCACAAATATAATAGAAAACTAGAAAAAGGAGATTATGACAAATAGGCGATTGTGTGGACATGTTTGGATTGGCGGACGCAAGCCATACGTGTTGGCTCCTTTGATGTTCCTTTAATGATGACACAATTCTTGGATTCGTTGGCAAGGCTTGAACTGTTAGGGATTTTTATATTGCAATTTGATGGATGCATTATCATTTTAGCATCATTCGAATTTTCATACATGCATTGATCTAGAAAATCTTGAAATCTTGATTTACACATGCATTGTTTTTTAGACTTGTAGAAATATTGATTTATGCATGTTTTGATTATATACTTGGATGCATTTAAATTTGAAAAGAAGTTTTATGAACCAAGCAAGCCCATGAGTTTTAAATCTTTCAAATCATTTTAGGTTTTTTATGTTTCATGTTTTTAAACCTCTTAGTTTGATTTAAAACATGTTTCCAAGCTTGATTTAATGGCCTAAAAGTCCCCACAAGAAATCACTTTGAATTATGCAATTTTAGGGGAAAATGGTCCCAGGACCGGGTCGACCTGCAGTGTGGCCGGTCGACCAGCCCAAGGGACCCGGTCGACCGGGGACACGCAAAACTCAATTTTTTGAGTATAAAAGCTAGTTCATTCCTTTGAAAAATTTGAGGAACCAAGAGGCCTTCTTTGAGGTGTTTTGAGGCCAAACAAAGGGGAATCAGCTAAGGGAGGCTAATTGGTTAGAACGGAAGCTAAAGCTTGGAATCAATGTTTAAATCATCTATGTAAGCTTAGTTTTCCTCATCATATGTTTTCATGCTTTAATTTAATTATTGGTAAATCTTTTCTAGCATGATAAACTATGATTTGTTGTGTCCTTAACATGTATATATTTTGAATTGATTTATTATTTTGGATGCATCACCTTGATTCAAACCAAGTAGGACTCAAATTGGTATATTTAAGTGAATGATGTTTTGGAATCATCTTTGAAATCATATGTAACATGATTCCTATACTTGGTTGAATCTTTGGTTGTTGTTTTTCATCATAAGAAAATCACTTTCAAATCTATCTTATGTTTTGGATTCAACAACTTCACAATTCATATGTACTTTTGTTTTAAAGGTTCACAACTTGCTTAGCATTGATAGGTATATCATTTTCAAGTTGAATTTTTAGTTACATGTGATTTGTCCCTTAACTTCAATCAAATCTCTTTGTGTGCTTTAAACTTTTAAATGCTTTGAGCATATATTCATTGGGCTTAATATTTAAACTTGATTGAAGTTTTCACATAAACACCATGAGCATTCATCTTTGCATTTCATAGAGTGTTGTGTGAGTTTGATTTTCAGTTTCATATCAGCCTATGTTAGAGGCAAATTTATTGAGCTTTAATTGTATCTCTTAAAGTGTTTGTGTAAACACTTATTTGAGAAATCATTTTGTATAGGTTATTGCTTAGCCTTAGAAAAGCATAAGTGTATGGTTAGGGGTGAACCATAAAACCCAATAGGTTATTGTTTAGCCTTAGAAAGCATATTGTAAGGTTATTGCTTAGCCTTGAAAAGCATTTTGTAAAGGTTATTGTTTAGCCTATTGAAAAGCATGGAGAGTGGAAATCCGGTGGGGTGTAGGATCACAAGCCGGTAGTGGATGTAGGTATTGAGGCCGAACCACTATAAATCATTGTATAATGGTGTATGATTTGTGGTGATTGTTTTTGTTTAGCTTCCGCATTTAATTTTATAAGTATCACTTGTGACAAGTTAATTTTAAAGAAGTTAAAATTGGTCATAATTGGTTACTAATTTGAAGCCCACCCTATTCACCCCCCTATAGGGTTTGGATCCCTGACTTTCAATTGGTATCAGAGAAAGGTTACTCCATTATAAAGCTTAATAACCCGGAGTTGATCCTTATTAGCGAAAATCCAGATTAGAACCCTAGTGTTGTGTTTTATTGCATATCATTAAAATGACTTCCACTATGGTCGAAAATGAAATTTTCCTTCCTCGCTCTTTATTTCCCCAAAGAATCATTTCACCACTCTAAGACTTTTTCGAGTTAAATCTCCAAGAGTTGGTGGAACTTCAAAGTGAACTCTCAAGGACAACCTTATCAAGACCTTAGGTGAGTCTTCAAAGGTAGACAATTAGACAAAACTTAAGGCCTTGAACCTCTCTAGACCAACCTATTCTTTATTGTCACATCATATTGTTGGTCATGATACATTTGCATTTTGTTCTTTCATATTTACATATCTTAAAATGATATCTTAAAATTTGTCATAATTGGTCACTAATCTGAAGCTCACCCTATTCACCCCCCCTCTAGGGTTCGGATCCCGGACTTTCATGAACCTCAAATTTCTAGAGAATAAGGATAAAAAACAAATCCTATATTCAATAAAAATTTAAGTAGATGGGCTGAAAAGTTGCATATAAGTAACGGAAAACAAAGGAAATGGCCTTAGGGGGGTGTTGGCCCCCAAAGGGGATCACTTTGTAGGCTTGAAGAAGTTGTTGCAAAGTATAGAGAGACCATTGTGGGAGTGAAGGCAATGATCGCGATTGTGTCTTAAAATAGAGCCAAAGACCCCCTTTTATAGGCTCTTAGAGGGCACTTGAAAGGTCATGAAGGGAGGTGAAAGGCCAAGGTCACCATAATGGGTGCATTTTCCACATGTGGATGCATTTAAGGCGTTAAATTGTCCATCATGGGAGGAGTTGCATTTTTAATGCCATCATTAGTAACTCCTTTTTTTTTTTTTTAGTTCTTACTAGTTGGTGCATGATAATGGGAAATTAATTGCATTGAATAGTCGTCAAATATATGTTAGAAATTGAAGAGTCATGGCCGTTTGTAGCCTTTCAGATTTTATTGCAAGAAGCTCTCACGACGTAGGGACACTTTTGTCGCAATAAGAAAACATGCATCAATTGCCATCGGATCGTCTCGAAACTGTAGAGGTTGATTGTCGCCGATGGACCTAGATCATCTATTCGTTGATTTCTTGATCTATCAGGCGAAATGTAAACCTCTATAGTTGGCAGGAACACGAATCCGAGATGTTGTGGATGAATTCGAGATGTTGAGGAAGATCGACGGATATCATGCTTCAAAAGATGGATTTTTAAAAAGTTCTATAGACTAAAAACGGTTGGAAATGTAAATAGACTCCAAAAAAATGGGTTTTCACCGAATTTTGGCGGATCCAAAATTCTATGGTTGTCGCCGACCATGGGGCCATGGTCACCTTGCGACCATAGGGGTTTGAGGCCTCTTTTTGTTTGCATTCTTCAACTTTTTATGATTTTTCTTTCTTGCACATTTTTCTAGACATTTTTGGGGACTTGATGGAATATTTCCCTTGCAGTAAATCCGACAAAATGACGTGCGAGGCGAGGAGTGAAGCTTCCAAGTTTGTGGGAAAGTTGAAGATCTTATCACAAGAAGCTGTTGTTTTGTTGCAATAAGCCGAAATTATGTTAAACGATGTCAAAACAACCTGAAATATGACAATGAGCCTATTGGGCATAAAATAAGTCCATACACAGGCTTTGATCCAAGAATCATGACCATTAGGGGTCCCGTCACAAAAAGAATCCATTTTGTCGTAAGAAGGTTGCTATGAATCTTTAGTTTAGTCAAACGATGTCCGAGAGAGCTGAAATTTGACAAGGAACCTCTTAGAAGTGTTTTAAGACGATCCATTGGCTCTTATTGAGACTCATGGCTTCAAAGGGCTTTGTCGCAAGAAGGCTCCATTTTGCGGCTAGAAAATTGAAATTGGGTTAAACGATGTCAAAATGATTGTCAAGCATTACAAACCATTAAACATATTGAGATATAAGATATACAAACCAAGCCACTCGAGACAAGAAAAATTAAAAAGCTTTAGCTCTAGCTCATCCTAGGATTGCAAGCTGGCTGGGCTTGTTGACATCCCACATAACCAGAGTTTTGAGCCCAGTCCATCAAATAAGTGGTAAACCCAGCTTAGGTCAGTCTCGGCCGAGTCTTGTCAGGTGGCATCAGGTCAAATTCCAACAAAATCACAACCTGATCTAAGGTTGATTTTAGGAATTCCAGACCCAAGCCTAACCTGAACCCTGATAATTAACAACGGGTTGGGTTTGGGTTGGGCCGCACGCAACTCTAAAGGTGCAACCTTCTCTTTGATTGATTTTTTTTTTATGGGAACTCTTTGATTGATTTTGTGCTTTCAGTTATACGCCTCTTTCCCTATCGAGAACAAAAACCAGACGAGGACAAGAATCAGTTGGCGAAAGGCATTTTTGTCCTGCAGACAAAAAATAAGATAAGGATGGATGGGCTTTGCCCAACATGATGGGCCCACCATTTGTTTGAATTTTCATTTCTAATAACTGTTTGAAAGGGATATATAGATACAAAACGATTTGTTTGGTTCTTTTTTCTTGTCTTCTTCTTTTGGGGGCCTATCTTTTTTTTTTTTTTTCTCTCTCTCTTCTGAAGCATAAAACTTCTTTAAATTTGAAAGTTAATGTAGAAATTTCTCACAAGTAGTGGGGCCCAGCCGTGAATTTCAAGAAGATCTGAACTTCTACAGAGTGACATTGGCTCTTTTAAATTAAGTCCTTTCTCACATGAAATTTCTCACAAGTAGTGGGGCCCAGGCGTGGCAGTCTTGGGGTGCACCTTGGCAAACCATGTAGGGACAACATTGGAATGGCCAATGACGCAGAGGTAGCGTGCCTGTCCCAGCATAGACACCATCAGTGACGTCAGTATCCCAAAGCCAGCTCCCACCCCAACAACATTCGACACCCAACCCCACTGTTTGGATCCTCTAAATGCTGCAGAGAAAGGGGCCTCCACATCAATCTGTCACAACAAAGGTTAAAAATTAGAGGGTTGGGCTTGGATGCAGCGGCGTCTGCATGCTACTACTATGCAGCTCCTTCCGCTACCAATTAAAGTGTGAAGTGATGAATCCCAAGAACAACATTTTCCTACTTTTACTCAACGCATGCATACTTTTTCTTTCCAAAAATGCCCTTACTAATTTCTTATTAAAATCAATTCCAATACTACCCTTTGCAAACTCTCAACTCATGATATAAAAGGTGGGTCCTCTTTATTATAATTCCTAAAATATAATGCCAAATTATAATTTCCAAAGGTGGATCCATGATATAATTCCTTATGGTGGGACCCAAATTCATATTAAAAAAGGGGTCATGCCTTTTAATTTTTGTATTCAAAGTGGGCCTCATTCTATTTCCTAAAAGTAGGTCCCATGTAATTTGTTAATATCAATAATAGGCACACCTTAACATCTAAATCACTCAAAATCATCATTCTATAACACTTGATAAGAAAAAAATAATTAAGTTGTTAAATAATAAAATAATATTCTACACATCTTAAAAGAATAATGAAGCACTTAAATAAAAAATTATATCTTACTCATTTGAAAAGAAGCAATTAAGCGGTTAAATGATAAAGAGATTACACATTGTAAAAGAGACCAAACAATTAAACAATAAGAAATATGGCATGGGGTCAAGTTTTATTTGGTTTTAGGTATATACTCAATAGGTGTAAGCTTAGGCCTCTATATTTTTCATCCAAGAAGTTTAAATTTAGGATATATAGCCTGCGTTGAATTCAGACCTAGACTTGAATCAAATTGACTTATATGAATGAAAATGTTAATTGGAGTGCCTTGACCATGAGATTGAGCATGTTTTCTCAAACATAACACTAAAAAGAGAAAAATAAGAAGAGTCGATTTTCACTTTTAACACGTGATTACCGTGTCCAATGATTTCTTGCATGATGTGTGAACTAAGGAAACTCCATTTTATATGTTGCATGAGTTATTTGACTATTGATATAAAAGATTTAGTTTGATGAGCAATAGAGAAAAGGAGAAATCTAAGTGGATGGATAATAGCAGTCATCCAATCAAAAGGTTAAAAAAGGCACAAATTTTAATACGTTAATAAAAAAAAAAAAGACTTGTCCCAATGGAAACTCCAACTAGAGTATCTACAATTCCAACATATTGATCATGTTTTTAAAACATGATTAAAATGAAAAAAATAATATGTGCAACATATTTATTAAGCATTTCATTGCTTATTTCTTCTTTTAAAATATGAGCAGGAGTACTTACGTTCTTTCGAAGGTGAAAAAATCAATAGTCAAGGGTAAGATATTTCACTATTTCATGCTACATCAAATAATTAGATTTACTCATGAAATAGTGAAAATTTTAAATATACACAAAGTATGGGAAGAAATGATCAAGCACAACCTTTTTATAGTGATTTTAAACCACATTATGGGGCCCACTTTAGTTGCATTCACACATGATCGATGATTATTTCTTTGATAGTTGCAACCATGTCACTTGGAGATGTTCTAGTTAGAGTTTTTATTGGGACAAGTTATTTTATCAATAAGTCTTATAATCCGCTATTTTTTAACCCTTGGATTGGATGGTTGCTATTATTCATTTGCTTAGTTTTTCTTTTCTTTAGAGCTTATCAAATAAAATAAGCTAAATCAATCGTCAAATAACTTATGCCACATATACAATGGAGATGTTTTACCTCACACATCATGAAAAAAATCGTTGTACATTGTAAACATGTGTTAAAATAAAAATAGATTCCTTTGATATTTTTTATTTTAATATGTTTTTTTAAAAAATATGCTCATGGTTGATATATCATTCATTTAAGTTTTCCTATTAAATACTTGAACCCCGAATAAAGATAGAGCCCATTCCATACTTTTTTATTATTTAATTGCTTGATCATTCCATCTCATTGTGTAAGTTTTTTTATCATTTAATTGCTTAGTATTCATTTAAAATGGGTAACATATTTTTTTTGTTTAATATCTTCATTATTCATGTAAAATGTGTTGCATAATTTTTATTCAATAGATGAATTATTTTTTCTTATCATGTAATAGAATGATGATTTTGAGCGGTTTAGATTTTATGATATAAGCCCACTATTAGTAAATTTGGACCTACTTTTATGAAATAGAACAGGGGGGCCACATTTAGGAATTATGTCATATGTGAGGTCCATTTTTCATTATGGTCCATTTTTTAAAATTATAATATGGGATGAGCATTTAGAAGTTAGAAATTGAAATCCATTTTTTTGGAATTACACATGGCTCACATCTTACAGAAATTAAAAGGTATGCTGCTTTTTTAATGTAGATATGGGTCCCACCAATAAAAATTATAACATCTTCAGAAAAAAATAAAATAAAAATTATAATATAATAAATTTAAAATGTGGTATTATATTTTAGGAGTTATAATAAATGGGTCCCACCTTTCATATCATAAGTTGGGAGTTGTAAATGGTCGTTTTTTCAAAGTGTGTTTGGTTAAGGAAATGGTAAGGGTATTCTTGGAAAAAGAAATAAACTTATTTACGTACGCATGTTTTGAGGATGCCTGCCTTGAGTTCAACCCCCGAGATTGACGTGGCATGCTCTCATTGGATGGAGAAAGACGCTGCGTACTCTAAGATGCAGCGTAGCTGTACCCATGTCCGCCCCAAAATTAGATGTTAAGCAAGCAACTCAGACACAAAAGGACAAACAATCACTACTTTTTATGATTGACAGGAATGAACCCATCCGGAAATTACATTACTACCTTCACTTGGCATTAGACATTACTCCCGCACCATGTCTAACAACACTTGGCATTAGAGTTTCTCGGAACGCATGAAAGCAAAGGAAGACCGCCAGCAGTCAGCAATCATCATGATAAGACAACACATACTTTATGTAGGCATAGCCTTATATAGAGTGGGTATAAATACCAACACCCCTCCTTTGCTTTCATGCGTCCTGAGAAACTCTAATGCCAAGTGTTGTTAGACATGGTGCAGGAGTAATGTCTAATGCCAAGTGAAGGTAGTAATGTAATTTTCAGATGGGTGATTGTCACCTATACACTTCCTGTGAGACATGGTGCTGGAGTATTAATTGTAACCATTAATCACGTTAATGATATGCTTAATCTAATAATGGGCCAACTAGTTTTAGAGGAAAATTTTATGACATGCTAGTGCAGGCTTTCATTTTTGAGCTGCTAGGATTTTTATTTAGTGGGCTCATGGGTTCTACTACTTCTACTCATGGGAAGAAGAAGAAGCAGCAGCAGCATCGTTTGCCGGATGTCTGTAGAAGACTCAGCCTATTGCTGCGCCAATCGTCGACTGCCACGGTGTTGATGGAAGGTGGGCCCCGCGCCAAATCTAATCTAATCGACTGCAGAGAAATGCAAAGCACAACCAAACAGTTCTGGTTTCGCACAGTCCTTTGTCGCTGGAGAAGAAGACGTTCTCCAGAGAAGGAAACAGTTGCAGAAACCAGGGATTCTGTTCAATGTTCCCGGAGAAGAAGACGCGGCAGAGCTGTGTCGGTGGACCAATCATAGTTGATGGAGAAGAAGGCCTGCTGGAGAGGAGACCAGACTCTCTTTTGGTCTCTGTTTGCATAAGATTGATCGGAGACGGTGATGAAAGCCGGAGCTTTGCTTTATAAAGAAGAAGAGTATCCATTTCACTTCACGTGGAGACGTGGAATGGGATGAGCAGAGAGATCTGGTGGGCATTTGGCGCTTTGACCAATGGAGAAACACGGTGTCCAAATGGCTTTTTGGATTTGACGTTGACATTGCATGAGTGCTACAAGGTGTGTATTTGAGCCATAGAGATAGGGTGGGTGTACTTACTAAATAGGGTGGGTATATTTACCAAGATCCGCCAAGGAATAGACCCCAACGCACTGCAGTCTGCAGGGCTACCCTGTTCATATAACGAGAGGGGCTCAAACATTATCAACCAAAGGAGGGTAAACTCAACTCAAAGGGCACATTTTTGCACTCACATTTCTGCGGAAAAAATAAAATTTTCATTATTTGATGCACATGTTGAGGAAACGAAATTTGAAAGGGTAGAGGTAACTAATACAAGTTGCAGAAAAGCAAAAGTCTATACACTTCCATTTTTCTTATACGATCAATGTTCCCCGGTGCATTTCTGTAGTCCACACAAAAAATGTTGAGGAGTGGTATCTCATCTACAAAAGAAATTGTGAGCACACGTGAAATATGAGCAATTAATAAAATCCGCCATTGTCGGCTGGTCCAATAAGGACACCAGCTGGGACGACAGTATCAGTTGGAAGATGGATTACACCCTTAATCTTTGGATTCATAACAAGATTGCATGGAAGAGAGAGACTAACCATGCCACAGATACCATTTTTTTGTCTTAATTGTCCCAACCAAACTATCAATGTCAATGGGTCCCACGGGCGCACACTTTAGATATCCTAGACCACTCTACTCTGCAAGTACGCCTGATAATTTAATAGATGGATACAACTGCCGTGCCCATTCAAAGCGTGGGCCGCTCCGAGTGGCACGCGTGGACACTGATTTTAAATCTTAAGAAATTCAAACTGTATCGAGATAGTATATAGTAGAGTAAAATTCCACTATAATCAAAGGTATGATCTTGACCATTTCTAAAATTAGAGATTCAAGATCACACCAGAATTCTACCCTGGCCACGGATCAATGGACAGTAGCCACTCAACTCACTTTCTAGAGAGTCAGTGGAACCATAAATCCGTACATGTGGGAAATGGGTCATGGGTTAGGATTGGCAGTGACCTGACTGGAAGAAGATAACTATAGCAAAAGGGCATTTTTAAGAGTACTCATGGCCCACCTATGATTCTTCCCAAGTGGCCCTTCACAGGACGGATTACAACAGCAGCACAGGGGAGGAAACAAAACAAAGCTTACAGAGGGAGTAGGCATTGAGGGCAGTATGGTTGGAGCAGATGGCTCTGATACCAGATTACACCTAGGAGGCTGCTACTCAATAAGAAAACACAAAACATATTGCAAAGATTAGAGAATTTGGAAGCTCAAGTTTTGCTGCTAAAACTACTTCTAAACTACTTCTGCCTAGACATGAGGGCTGATAGTCCATTTTATAGACAAATCTACAAATTATTGTGGACCTGAAATTGTTTGAAGTCCGTTGATAATTGAGGCTTGCTTAACAGCTGCATGAGAGGCTTCATTATTTCTCCGAACGCGAAGGCATTTGAAATCCAGATCCTTATCTTTGGCTTCGTTTTTCTTCATTGAAAGTGATTGATCACTATTTGAATAGTACGTGAATAGTACCAAATAGTGACTGGTGAATAGTAATTTGATGACTTGATTGATGAATAGTTACTATTGCATAGTAGCAAATAGTGCTGCTAAATAGTGCTGCATAGTGAATTGCGAAAATGACGTCCGAATTCTTTATTCAGAGTTGTTTTCGGGAGTGGAAATTGTTGACTGAAATTGAGAGCTTTGCGGAAGACATGCTTTGAGCTTTGATGGAGGCAGTTGAGTATTGTTGGCTATCATTGAATCAGTTGGCAATATTGATGGAGGCAGTTGGCATTATTGATGGAGCTGTATTCGGTATTGAGACAATTGTATTTTGTATTTGGATGGCTGTAGTGTGGTTAGTTCGTAGGAGGATCTGTAGGGGGACTTCACCCATCAGACCAATTATCTTCATTTTTCAAGAGTTCAATTAACTGAACCCGAGTCCGCTGAGAGATGTCAAGTGTCATAAGTTTGAACTTTGCAAGGATTTCTTCAAGAATTGCGTGTTGTGAACGAATAGGATCGTAGAACACATATGTTTGATCGGCAAGATCGTCGTCAATGCAGATAATTCGACGACCATCACTCCAAATTCCTTTATAGGTCCTAGAAAATTCAAGATGTCGTTTGAGGTTTACAAACCTCTTATTTTGATCTGCTTAAGCATTGTGAGATTGTAGACGCTCCAAGCTATAACTGAGAGAAGCAGCGTCTAAAAATGCAAACCACTTAGTCTGGTTGTCAAGGCGAATGTGTCCATAATGTGGTAGAGGGGCACTTTCTTTTCGACAAAATAGATCTCCTTCCTCAACGTTTGTCAAGGTCCAAATCTGATATGGTTGGTAGAAGCGAGTTTCATCTCGTTCTCCCAAGGAAGAAGAGATTGTCACAAGAAGAAATTGCTTGGTGATACCGAGGCAACCAAGAACATATTTGACACTGGCAGGCAATTGTTGTATGATTGAAGGATTGTTCCTATCAAGAATAAATCTTTGAACTAGGCCTTGTTCGATTTAGGAGATATCGAATTCCTCTGCTGGTAAAAATAATTTTGGAAAACCATAGGCCTAGCTGAGATATTGTGCTTTATGAAATAAGAGTTCTTTGATCTGGCAAGAAAGAGTTTAAGCTCTAATTCGCGCAAATAAATGTTCTGGAAGAAGGCTGTCAACCGTTTCCAGGAGTTGGGTTTTGAATTGTTTTTCATTTCTCAGGATAGATGACGATGCACATTGTTGTTGAAGAAATTGTATCCTTGATTCTAAGGATTTGAGATGAATTGCTAGGTCTAAAATATTTTTCTCATACGAGAATTTCTTTGACCCGAGAGGGCCATACAGTGTGCGCTCCATAGGTTATCAAGAAAGACTTGAGACTCTACTGATGGGATAGAATTAGAAGAGGGGAATGGAGTTTGCAGAGGCAGAAAATGTTCTTGAATGTTACAGGGCTTATTGGAATTTATTGGTTGCTTTCCTTTGTCCCGAGACATTGGTTTCCTAGAACAAGAATTAAGGCAGTATTCAGAAAAATATATGATTGGTTGAAATATGTAGGATGTCATGGAATGAATGGAAAGTAATTTCTTTATTATTTATTGTTGTTTGTAGTCCTTTTGAAGAGACTATGAAAGGCTGTATTTGAGTTATGGAAGGAGTTCCGAGGACTAAATTATGTTGTAAGTTTGGGACAACAACAAAAGTAGTAGGAATTCCAATTTCATTTTTGAAAATTAGAGAATTGGTTAAATTGTATTGAAGAAGGCAAGTGGTCCAAGAGGTGGTTTGGGATTAAACCTTCTTTAATGCAGTTTATGTCTGCTCCTGAATCGATTAGAGCAGTAATTTCTTTGGAGAAATTATTAATTGTTAAAGTGATTGTAGTGTACCAATTTTGAAATGTATTTTCGAGAATGGTGCCACAAAAACTTTCTATATTAGCAGAAGTTGTTTCTTGAATAGTTTGTTCCAAAACTTCTACTTGAATTTGTAAAGATTTGACCATTTGGATTAAAGAGGAGACTTCATTTTTCAAAGAATATAATTCTTTGGATAGTTCTTCATTTGTTGATAATTATCTTGGGGAAGATTGAAGCCTATCATAGACTTGTTGCATATTGAACACTGTTGTAGTGTAGGGAATTTGTTTGACTTGTTTACTTTTGATATTTTTGGGATATTAATTTATTGAAGAAGTCATTTTTTGTGATTGGATAAGGAATGTTTTGAATCATTTCGAGGATTAATTTTTCGTTCGCATAAAGCATGTTTATAGGAGTTTAGGAAGATTCATATTCTGAGGATGATTCTTGGCAGGAGTGGCAAAGATTCTCTTGATCGGAATTATTGTCAAAATTTTCAAAGCTTGATTTATTAGATTTATTTTCAATGTTGTTAATTTTTCTTTTGGAGGTTTTTGCAAAACATTTATTGGCAAAGTGGCCAGTATTATTGCATTTAAAACGTCGTTGGGGATCGTTGGATCGAGGTTTATCATTATTAGGGGCTTCTATTTTGGGTTTAGGTCTGGGATTGTGGAGGTATTTTGGATGCCTTCGCTGTTTGGGAAAAAAGGTGGATTTATTAGATTTTGAAGAGGTTCTTCAGGAGGGGCTTATGATTGGATCGTATGATGTCTGAGACTGTTCTTTCCTCATCTGATGTCTGAGTTTAAAATCGGTACAAATGCTGAGACCAACTTTATTAATGATTCGGATTAATTCGCTGTAAGTGTAATGATTATAATTGAGATTTTCATTACCTTTGTCTTGGAGAAAATTGCGAATTTTTTCGGCGAATAGTGTTGGAAGTCCAAAGATGAATTTTTCTTTCCAAAAGGAGCCATCATAATTATCAATTCGAAAGAGTTTGGAAAGATAGACGTCCTTATACCATTGGAAGTCTGTTAGAGTGTGACATTTGAGATTAATTAATTGCTCTTTATTTTTCTCAGAAACATCCTGAAGTTTGCCGAGAAAATGATGGAATATGTTGGTGATTAGAGCAAGGACCTGTTCGCCTTGGACTTCACCTCTTTCATTGAGAGTTGGATTCCCATATTCATCTCTTTTAATGGCTTTAGTAATTTCCTCTCGCTGGATTTCAGAGAGATAGTCATTCCACCAGCCATTAAGTTGTCTGGTGAGCCCGGCAGTGACGGCTAGAACAGTGTGCCCTTGACCCCATTGGTGAATGTGACAAGCATTAGAATAAAGGAAAAATTAGTGATAGGTCCCTGAAGTGGAACTTGTAGAGGCTCTGGTCCATGGAATTTTTGTTTAAGGGCTCTGGTCCACGCAGCTAGATATTTGCAGCCAAAGGTCCCTATATTCACCACATCAGATATTTCGTGACAGATTTGCCCCAATAACTGCCGCAATATGTCACGCATAAGTGGCATAACACGTTACACAAATTAAGCCTTTAATTTCAGGGCCTTAACATGATATTTCATGACTAACTTGCCCCTCTAACATATTTTATTTCATACTTTTAGATGAAGTTTTGAAATTCAAATGAGAGGGAATAGATCAAGTTTTGAAATTCAAATAGGAGGGAATGATCTACGTTTTCTGCTACACACTCATGGCGATTTGCCCACGGATGTCTCTTTGATGAATGTCTAGTAAATGGTTTTATCTAAATTTTTTTTTACTAGAATGACCGAGCCATATGCGTAATACAATTATTCAGGTAATTCTCCAAAAGTGGGGGAGAAACTGCATTTGATGAGTTTTGACCAACACAAATGACAATGCAATCTTTCCTCTTTCTTTTTCCCCATCATTTGTTTCCACTGATTTTATAGATTCATGGTTTAAGAATGCGAAATATGATAACGAAACTAACAACATTTAGTGGAATGTATCAGGGGGAACTCAATTGTATTAAAAATGGGAGGAAAATTGTTCTTTTGACATTTTAGTTGGGGTCTTGAGTTCTTTTTTAGTGTGACTAGATTTGAAGGAAGGGTAGAGAGTGGGGGTTTTTTTTTTTATGAGACTGGATTTGATCCATCATTTTCTAAATTTATCTAAATTTGATATGAATTTATCTGAGTTTTGAGTGAATTTATCTGAGTTTTGCATAAATTTATCCGAGTTCTGGACAAATTTATTTGAGTTTTGAAACAAATATATCTGAGTTCTGGACAATTTTATCTGAGTTTTTGAACAAATGTATTTGAGTTCTAAAACAATTTAATTGGATACGAGGCACAGATGCTTCCAATCAAGGTTGTTTATCTGGTGTGCCCCACTATGAATAGGGCATTTTGGGGGACATTGACTTTGATTGGGCAATGTTTGCCACTTGATTGACGATAGATCTTTATATTTGGTGCCGTCAGTTTTGGATGGGATGTTTTTCACCAATTTGATAGTTATGAAGGTCTGGTTAATTGGATTTGTTGATCGATGCCCATCCATGGTGGGATCTGCCCGATGAACTGTCTCCTTTCTTGATTCACTTTCTTGCTCCTTGTGCTCGATGTGCAAAATCCCTAATTTTTCTCTCTCGTTCCTTCTTTGGCAAGTTACCATGATTTTAGGCTTACCATTTTTTAATAAAGAGATAAGAGAATATGAGGGCATTATTGTCCTTTCAAGTAGGTGGAAGGGACCTTTGCCCATATGAAATTAATTCGTGGACCATTTGCAATAAAAGGTAATTATGAGGGACCTCCGACCAAATGCCCCTAGAATAAACAAGCATATGTTGCATGACATTAAGGATTTGATATTCAAAATGTCCATCAATGTTCCACTCATAGAGGACGTTTCCTTGAAAGTGGATTTTGGGCATTTCGGAAATTTCTTCAAATTGGAGGTCAATTAGAGTAGGGCATCGGTAGTAATTTTTCGTTCGAGAGGGTTGATGTGAACGAAAAATATATCAATTAACTTTTGGGTCTGCTTCATCATTAGCAGAATGGTTCAAGTTGTGATTAGGTGGATCATTTTCGATTATCATGGATAAACTGGGACTTTTGCTATTTGGGTATGAAAGATTAGTGGAATTCATTGTTTTGAGAAGTTCTTCTAAAAAGTCATTTGATAGTGAGGAAGAAGATGGTTTCTCTATTTGTGGTAGCTTAGTTTGAATTGTTTGAGCTGGGAGAAGAATTTGTTTAGGAGAAGGATTTGGTTTTATAATAGATCAGATAGGTGATATTTTATTCCTAATAGAGTGGAGAAAAGTATTGGTGCAGTTATTTTGCTCAATGAGATAAGAGATATCTTTTGAGGTGACTGGCTTTTCTTCTTTGAGGAGAGAGGCTTTCTTTAGTTTTGATGGCTAGAAAGGGAGGCAATGGTTGACTAATTTCTTCACCTGTAATGGTTTCCCATTTTTGTTTATTTAATTGTTGGTGTAACATCATGATGTTATTTGGGGCGGGATTTCCTTATGGGATATTAAAATGAAACCAGTCAAAGAAAGGGATATTTTTCCTTAGTAGTCTCATGCTATCAAACCGTTGGGTTTTTAATTGATAGCGTTATTCAACATTGAAATTTTAAAGAACTGAAAGCTAAGGGGGTGTTTTTTTATATTGTTTATTAAAAATTGATTGTCAATTTGAAAGGGGGTTTCCTGATCATGAGGATTTTCTCCTGAGGAGCCATTAAACCACTCACTCGATCTGGTTTAAACACTTCTTGTTTGTCCTATGTCAGAGACCAACGACATGTGAAGTTCAAAGACTCACTTATTGGTATCATTGAAGCTAGTCTTCATAATGGCCCTACCTTTTTCAATTGCTTCCCCAATTTCTCAATATCCCTCTTTGATCTAGGTGCTCATCAAGCATGCTCACTTAGTATCCATACCAAAGGTTTCGACATGAAACCACAATCCAAAAATGTTGCCCTCATATATCGAGTTTATTTCAAAGTAATGAACTCAATCATGCCCGATATAGCCTGCAATAATCAATTAAAAGGAATAATCACTTTATTCCTTACTGACTTAAAAAAATAATGTTACCATACCAAAAATGATTACTTAGGAACAAGTTAATCTTTCTGATGAATGGGATCTTCAAGATGCCCAACCTTCAATTCCTATAATTAATGATGACTTAGAAACTATTACTGAACATCCTGATGGACGGGTTGAAACTCGACTCAATAATTGATCACCCACTCCTAGGCCAGTAACTAGGCATTCTACCTCATCAATTCCTTCTTCAATAAGTCCGACAGAAGTTGAACGTCTTAGACCATCTTCTGTAAACCAATTTGACTTCATTTGTCGATTACCAGATGTGATGGTACCACCACCTCCATCTCATGTCTGTTATCCCTAATCTGCAACTCATAATAATGAAAATTATGATCCCACCGAAGCATACAGTCCAACTGCTTCTGATTTTAGTCCTCATGTAGGAATGATTTCAATCTCCAATTCTTCCTCGTAAGACACTCCTGATGATCAGGAAATCCCCTTTCAAATTGACAATCAATTTTTAATAAACAATATGAAAAAACACCCCCTTAGTTTTCAGTTCTCCAAAAATTTCAACAATGAAGAACGCAATCAATTAAAGACCTAATGGTTTAACCATACGAAACCGGTAAAGAAAAACATAACTTTCTTTGATTGGTTCTATAACAATATTCCTAGAGAAATTACACATCCACCAACTAATATTTCTTTACTACATCAAAACATATATCTCCTCAACCGTTCCTCTCATATCTCCAAACAATTTGAACAATCTTTCTCTACCAAACCAAAACCAGCTAGCAAAGCCTCCAAGTCAAAATGTCGTTATCATAAACCCATCACCACCACATCAATTAGCTCAATTTAATTCTCTTGACAATAACCCCTCTACCATCAATATGGTTAAAATTGTTGAAAGTAGGTGGGCCTCGTGGATAGGTGTACAAAACTTTTGACTCACTTAAAGCAAGGATCAAGTATCTATAAGGCTTCAAATCCCAATTCAGGATCCATGGCCTCTTTGTCATTATCATGTACAGTAGTAAAGTCTATCTAGAAGATAGAAACAGCACCTAACAAGTAGCTACGAAATTCTACAACATATAAGGAAGTAGATATTTACCTTAGGAGCTTGGTAGTGCTCTAATGGAGAAGTTGATCTCTTTCTCAAAGCGAATCAGGATCTCCTAGACCTCGTAGTCTTCCACGCTATATCCCGAATCATATCTCTTTTCTCAAGAAGATAGGTGGGATATCCAAGAGAAAAACCAATTAGAACTTCTGGCGAAAAACCCGGAAAAAAAAAACGAGAAGAGAGAAGAGAGGAGAGGAGTGCAACTCTTGCACAAAAAGGGGCTGGGTGTGAATTCTAAGGTGGTGGACGTCCAGCCCCATGCATCTCTTTTTATAACCCAAAGCCACTTCCTCTTAATGGAAGTTTGACTTCTACAATAATTAGTAACATTCTCTTTCCACTATTACCACTATTAAAAGTCTCACTTCCATTAGAAATAATAACTTTCTAATTCCTTTCCTTTTGAGTTCAAGTAGAATTAGTAATGATCTAATCTTGGGCTATTGTGGGGACCACTAGGGATTCCATAGAAAGCTAGCTCCAACTGAGACACAGTGACCCCACATCTCATGTGTAATCCGGGCCCACAGTTAATTGCAAATAACTTCATTACATAAATGCAATTGAACTCTAGTCTTAGGAATAAATTACAAGAAGACCCTAAACTTCCCTATTACTACAAGTAGGCCCCTCCATCTATATCAATGGATCAGTTAGACTAAACCTGTCATGCCAATTTAGATCAACATCTTATTATCCCTGAGACCCAATTAATACAGTGATCATCAGTACCATCTAATTAACTCTTAATTGAGATGGGTGCGCTGTGAGGACCCGTCCCTAGAATTACCTAGTGGGACCCAATTTGACCAAGTCAACCCTTGATTATCCTATTTAATAGGTGATTAGCATGAGTAGTTGGTAATTTCCATTAATTCAGCTTACATTATAAGGTTAAAGACCCTTTTAGTCAATCCATTTTAACCTTCCCTAAATACCCTCGCCTTTATCATAAACTCACATTAATAAGAGAGGGCATTTTAAACTATAACCCAACCCAACTCCTATAAAAGAAACCCCTTTCATCCATTCTTCTCATTTCACCCCAATTTTCCCCCATCTCTCTCTCTCTCTAAATTAGAGAATAGGGTTTCTCTCTCTCTAGATATTAGCCCTCCGATTATTGAAGCAAGAGCCTCATCTACATTTAGCCAAGCTAATTAAGGAGTTTTCTTCCCAAATAGGCAAGTGGACATGTTTAGATTCTCTAATTAAATTGATTAATATATGTTTAGATTGATAATTACTGTCTTTTCTGGATGTTTAGTATGACTTCTGTTTATGAATGGTTGCTTGGATGATGTGACGTATGGGATTATTGTTCTAAGCCTTTCTTATGTGTTTTTAGCCTTTGATGGATGGGAATTCAATGGCCCATTTGTGATGAGATCATAGTATGGGAGGTGTGTATGATGTTTGGAGATGATCAGTGTAGATCTGGGTTGGATTTGATGAAGTTTTGATGGAAAAATGAAAAGGGCAAAATTCTGAAAAATGTGGAACCCATGTGTACCCGGTCGACATCATCCCCCTGGATGTCGACCGGGGACACTACAGGCTCCAGCTAACTGAGAGCAGAAAGAGGTCACAGGGTACAAGCTCAATGTACCCGGTCGATCGGCCACACTGCATTTTCCCTGACCTGCCAAATGTTTACGGAAATGCCCGCAATGTACTTGGTCGACTGGGTGACCATGATGTCAACCGGGGACACTGCAGACTGTGCTTTCTGACTCACAGCTAGCTATCCATCTCCACAGAGTACCAGGTCGACTCATGGACCCATGATGTCGACCCGGTACACTGTAAACAGCGATTTTCCAGATTTAGTTCCCTTTTTTATCTGATCATGTGTGGGCCCTGTTGACCTTTCATTCAGACTGTTTGGGATACACTAGTCACGAGTCAACGGCTAGGCTTAACCTTGACCCATATAGCCACCTAAGTATGGTCTAGGGTTGTAAATGGAACCTGATTCAATGGTTATGGATGTCTTATGATGCTAAATACCTTCAGGAGCACCAAGGATACATAATAAGCATCGAGGACTCCGTAATCACTGTCTTAGGTGAAGTGGGGGCCCGAGACCTGAATGGAGGGGCAACGATCATCTATGGATTCGTGACATATGATACCTATATTGATGAAACGGACACTGAGGCAAGCTGGTAGGTCCAAACCTTAGATGTTGGCCTTGAGAGGTACTATAATCAAGGCATTGCACTTAAGCTCTGATCCATGATCACGGTCCGTATTGGATGAGATGTCAGGACATGGAACTTGAAGTCCAAACCTGTAATATTAGGAACTTAACGGTAAATATTGATGGAAGGACTGTATAATGAGATAAAAGTAATTAAGCGTATCGAGAAGCGGAGTTTACAAGGGTATGCATTATTAACTGTTGAGAATCATAAGGATAGATTACTTATACCTGAACTCCGTTCCCCATGCCCTTGACTAATATTGTCTCATATTAATTATGATAAGGCTATCCAGTTCGGAGTACCCCCACCTAGTGGTCTGTGGAATTTGTGGATGTACGATTGGTCTGCCGAGGGTTATGATGCCGGCATGGACTTAGATATTGAAATATTATTGGTTGACACAGTAGGTACCGGTGTGGGAGGGGTACTGAGACCGCCGGCGTTTGGACCGGGTGTAGATGGACGGTGATGTTGATCTAGCACGTAAGACCAATGGCTGGGACTTGGCTGTAGTTATGGATATTGATGAACTCTTGTATGCTCCTATTTGATGAGACAACAAGGATGGGTTAGCTTTGACCTCCCACTTCTCTTGTACTTCAACTGTGGGCATACCTTGTGTGCTCTTCTGGATGTATATTGGATGTATTAATATTATGTATTGGGGATGTCGTTGCTTACTGTCCTTTACTATCGACGTTGACACGGTTGGATCCAGATACGATAATTGTGGATATGGTAGGGTTACTTCCTCTGGTTACTTCTATTATGGGTGGTACAGATGTATTGCATAGTTTATACGATATATTGATAATGATGGCTTCTCTTGTCTATCTGATATGTTGTATCTAACATCTGTTATATTAATATCTCGATTACCGTTCATGCACTACACTCCACACTATTTATATTGCATTTTGATATCCTATATTATTATTGAGGTACTAATCATGTAGGTACAGCTGGGATCAGGTATGATCTTCGTCCCTATCTGTTAATATGATGTATTGCCATCTAAACATGCCTATTTGCCTGGGTCATCAAGCCTGACCCAATCATTGGTGTTTTCAGGTATATTCTCTTCCGCTTTCTTGATTGGTAGAATTGGTTGGCGGCTGATTCGTTGCCGCAGGGTTCAGGGAATGGTGCAGTTGGTGCACTGAGAGGCATCCATCAGATAGATTTCTATTCTTTCCTTTTATCGTAGTTGGCCGTGTTGGCATAGGATTGAATAGTTAGCTTAATTATAAAAAGTACCTTGTAATTCCTTAAAGTGAAATAAAATCATAGGACTTTGTTCATCTACCTGCTCATATGAGATTCAAACTTGATTATATTACTGGATTTTTTCGCATCTCTTGGGTACTTTCTCGTAGCGCCCCGAGATTCAAGGTGCCCGGATTTTGGGGCGTTACATGCGCACTTACTAATGATAAATTCATTAATTGGCACAAGGGGATAATAAAGATAGATTCCATCTTAACCATTGAATGTTCCAACAGTTCCACTACCACGTACCCAAGACACCGAGGTGTTGATCTACAGTTGGCCTCACTTATTGATGACTCAAAGCAAATGAATAGATAGAAACTTGAGTTCATCAACGTATCAGGATTGAGAGCTTATTGCTAGGGAATTATGAAAGCAGACCTTAACGTAAAGACAATATTTCACAAGGTGTTTCTCATGGTCCTTCAATATATCTAATGTACCAGCACAATGATCTAGAATCTTACTCTCCGATGATCTAAACGGATCACACTATCTCATAGTGATCACAATGCTGCAACCTTATCAGATGAGATGCCCAATCTCATCACTGGTTGTAAGATTATTTAAGTATAGGATTTGTGATACATGTCTCCCGTATGTGGATCTCATCCACACACATGTATTACATCTAATACAGTTGTGGGCTCCGGTTCATCTCATGAACATTTATGTCATCTGTACTGGTTGTATGCATATAAGTAACAAAACACCATTCATCTCATGAAAAAGAAACATGATTATATTGATATGAACCAATTTATTACATCATCTACTATATTCAGACCAGATAATCTAACGAAAATAAGCCCAGAAAAACTATTCATAAAGAGCCAATCACAATCAGTACTCTCCAAAGGGAGATAACTGACTCAAAAAATGAAACAAAACTTTAAAAAATCAATTAAAATCATATCAAGAATCCAATCTAGAAGATACAAAACCCACAGCAAATATGCTAACCAAATACACCTTTCAAAAATGGTACACTCCTATCACACTCAAAACAAAAAATTTCATCAAACACTCAGTTGTTCTAATTGACTCGGGCGCTGATAGTGTAACACCCCGTACCTTAACACCGTATTAATAATAATTAATTGCTTGGTTAGTTAATAGGTGCGTTTAGAGTTTTAGCGAGTCGGGTTTGGCATGGGGATTGCGCGTGCGAAGTCTTGTGCATTTGGATAGAGTAGGGGGCTGGTTTGCAATTTTGGGAAGTTTTCAGGGGTTTTTATGAGATTATGAGTTTTGTAAGTTTGGGTGCATCGGATAGGTCTCGTCATTTCATGAACTTTAGTCTTCTGTCGCGTTTCAATTCGACGCGTTGAAGATGCCCAAATAAGCCCATTTAGCTAACCAGGGGCTTAACCCAAATTTCACCTAAATATCCCCTTAATATCTAGCCTCAACCGAATGACTCATTCCTCTCTTATCTTCATCTCTTCTTTCACTTCTCTGTGTCATCTCCAAGCCTCTTCTTCTTCTCACTGCTGCCTTGCCAACGACAACCATCGGAGTCCATCTTCGCTAGCCAATCCACCCATCTTCGTCCTCAACTCTCCAAGAACTCAACCATCCAAATTTCTAAGTTTTTCATCAACAATCCATTACAAGGTAGGTTCTCCAAACTCTTAGACTTACCTAATCTTCTTCCTTTGGATTAGAAATGGACTAGGGAGACTCATAGCAACCCTTTGCATTCATTTTTGTAGAGAGGTTTTGGTTTGGAAACCTTCTTCTTCTCCTTTGAGCTCTAGAGGAGTTTTCTTCAATTTCTTTTTGAAATTCCTTAAGCTCTTCATCAAGGCAAGTTAATATATATGTTTATGATTTGATATGTTTTGTTCTTCCTTGGATTGATGATTAATGATGTTTAGATGATCGATTGCTCATTTGAATTGTTTTGGATGAAAACATGATAATTAGGCTTAATTGTATATTAGATTGGATTTTGATTTAGATAGGTAGATTGACTTGATTATGGAATGGTATTGGACATGGTTTCATATCTGTTATAGATACTTCTCAGGTTCAGGGAATCAGGGAAGGATTTTAGACCCAGTGCACTGCAGAAACAGAACATGGGTTCTGTTTCCGCAGTGTACCCGGCAGACCGGCCAGGGGGCCCGGTCGACCGGAGACACTAAGTCAGGTTCTCTAGAACCTGACGAGAACACTATTCCCCTTTTTCACTTACAACTGCCGGTCGACCGAGCACACAGGAGGAGGTCGACCTGCTTCTTGCAGGTTGACAGGGGTACTGTATAGGCGGTCGACTGACCAGGGACGCGGTCGACCGAGTAGACTGTGTACGCGGTCGACCGGCCCAGGGCCGGGTCGACCGGGTCAACTGTGGAAACCCTGTTTCAAGGGTTCTTTTCCCTATGTTTTGAAGACTTCATGTGGAACTTTAGCTACCATTTTTAAGACTCATTTGACTATATGTGAGGACGTTTTGAGCTAACGTTCTTCACGTTATTCCGGTTGTATCGGGAATCAATTTCACTCAATCTTAAACGGTATGGGACAACGGGATACCTTTTCTATATCTATGCACGAAGATCATATATTCAGGTATTGCGAACTCTAAACCCTTTCGTTGACTAAGTAGGATTGTACGATGCTTCAGGTTTAACAATTGACTTAGGATTGGATTGCTTATTGCCTTGGATTCTGGATTGTACCGTCTGGTACTGTTTACATGAAATGTTCATGTTCATTAGCTTCGTTTATTTGCTTTGTTTTGGGATCAATTTTGAGAACTTAGATTGATGGATTTAGGATCCCCTTTGATGTTTCATTTGTTTCGAAGTTTGATGGAAGTGTTGAGGCTAGACGGTTTTGATTGTAAAGCTTGTTTGAGAACTACCGGTGTTGTTATTGTTTTGAAGAAGATAGATAGTGTTGGCTTTGATTTGATGATGGAAAGGTAGTTTCTCTTTGATTAATGAATCTTGTTCACACAAGAAAGTCTAGCTCTTCACTATCGGTTGATTAGGACTCTTTGTGTCAGGCACCACTCGACTGTTAACGCCCAACACAGATGGGGCACCATTCTGTGTGAGGACTTTGGATTGAACGTCTACGCAGTACGACTTTTTATATTTTGATGGATGTACACCATCGAATACATATTGAACAATTGACTTTGATGACGCATGGCCTTTTGGTATCCATTTTGATTGCTTGCTTGCTGGGGTTCATCCAGTGCCACTCTACCACAGCTCAAATGTTGAGTCGGGAGGGTCATGTGAAACTATCCCGTGGTGTATTAGTTTACGTGGGTTGCCTCTTTGTTAGATGTTTATGTTAGTTTGATTTTGATTCGAATGCTATGCACTTCCTACGATCAGGATGCTATGCATTTCATATGATTTTGTTTATCGTTTACTCTGATTTGTTCTACATATCTGGATGATTTATATATATCTTGCTTGTTGACCTTCGTGTTTGATGATGCTACTCTTGGTGCATAGGTACCGAGCTCTACCTTACCAAGGAGGAGGCGACGGAAGAAGTTCAGGCGAATCAGCCTGATGACTTCTTAGAGTACAGTACGGACGGCATTGTATAGCTGTAACAACCCCGTACATGAGCGCCTTCACATTATTTTGTGTAGCTTCATCTTTTGGTTTCTTCATCTTTTGATTAGGCCCGAGTTTTGGATGTGGCCTATTGTTGTAAATAATACTTTTGTTTAATTGTTTCAAACATGAACTCTAGTTAATATATATGATCAGTTTTTGCTCTTAACTATATACTTCAAGATACCATTTGTACTATGAAGCTTCCGCTATACGTTTTATGTAATTGAGGAAATGTTTATACCTCACAACGATCTTCGATCCATATTGGGACATGATTGGGGCCCAGTGTTGTTATTAATGTTGAAAAATTTTAATTTGGCACTAATCTCACACATAAACTCCGGTTTCACAATCGGGGGTGTGACAAATATCAACTGTATTTGCGAAGGCTTAATCCCAAGAAAATTTTGTCTTCATACTAAAGCCTTTATCACCACCGCGAATGGAACAACTAGTACCATCCAATACAAGTTACCAAATGCACACATTTGCAAGAATAACAAATGTGTCCCTACCTCTTTTGTCCTAGTAAAAAATCTACGACATGACATTGTGAGGCCCCACCCCTTATGGGCCTTCATTTGAATTTGAATGGGTAGATAGGTATTTTTCCTAAGTCTTAGCCTATTTTATAGGAATTAGGCTTATTGTGTATTTTATAAAATGTATAGGGGGTTAATTGTTACTTCTATAGGGCTTTAGTTATGAGAGGCCCTAGCTAGTAAATAGGGTTTTATAGGAGGGGTTTTCCACTTGAAGAAGCTTCTAAAATCTCTTCTTAAAGACCTCAATGCCCATGGCCTTATCATCTTTCCCATTTAAGCTATAATACCTTTTTGGTCATTTCTTAAAACCCTAACCTATATAAGCTAAACCCCCTCACATTTCCCAAGAAAACCCTAATTCTAAAACCCTAGCTCTCTAGAAACCCTAATCCTCAACCCTAGCTACAAGGAGGAGTAGAGGATCATCCTCAATTTCAACTTCAACCTAATCTTAGGAGCTTGGATCTCTCTTTTATATATTCAATTTCCTCTGCAATTGATCTAAGGCAAGTGCAATATACCTATCTAGCATAGAATGCATGTCTTTCTTCTATTGACTTCGAAATTTCAATTCAATTAATGTTAGAATTGCTAGATTTACCTTTGAGCATGTTTTCATGGATTTTTGGCTATTGATGGATGGGTTTTACCTCATTTGGAAGATCAATGGCCCAAGGATGGATGGTGGGATGTGTATTGGAGTGCTTTTCTTGTGTGATGATGATTGGAAGTGATTAGAAGTGTTTTGGATGGAAAATGGATTGAGAGGAAGAAATCCAAAAACTTGGGTTTTCTGTAGCAGGTGCGTGTACCCGGTTGACCTGCATGCAGTGGGGTCAACGGCCTACACTAAAAATGGGAACATAACAGTCCCAGTTAATTTTCTGAAAAAATCTGCAGAATCAGTGTGCTCGGTCAACCGGACCCTGTCCAGGTTGACCATTGACACTGAAAATTCAGGAAATATAAGATCCAGTTATTTTTTGGGGGAATTCTGCAGAGCCAGTGTGTGCGATCGACTGGCCCTGCTCCAAGTCGACCGGATACACAGGAAACTTAGGTATTGACTGGGACACGGAATTTTTCCCACAGACCCACAGTTTAGTATGAGCGGTCGATTGGACCCTGTCCAGCTCGACTGAACACACTGAAAATTACATAGACTAAGAATGGCCTGAAATGTTTTTGATTCGGGTTCCCTGTGTACCTAGTCGACCGGCTGGCCACTAGGTCGACCGGATACACTGGGAATTTCAGAGTTTGAGCCAGATCTAGTCCCTCTTCTTTGTGTAGCAGGTCGACCTACCACACTGTGAACAATTAGTTCTAGGTTCAGCCTATGTTTTGTGATTGATCGATTGTGGGGCGCATTGACCATCTAAATAGACTTCTATTGATGTGCCAAGCACAAGTCAATGGTGTGGCTCAACCTTGACTCGTGGGGACCACCAAGTAGGGTCTAGGGTTGGATTTAATGTCGATTTGATCCTTAAGTGTCGTCAAATATGCCCATAACTTAGGGAGCACACATTATTCATTAGCATTTGAGACTTTATTTAGAGATCAAATTCACTGAGATGGACCTGGACTTGAATGTGGACCATTACTTAGGATTGACCTTTGATACTCTCCCTATTGATTCTCTTGTTTTGTAGCGTTACCTCCCTTATTGCATTATAGCCACTATTATATCCTTATTATTGTTTATACTTATTAATTAAATGGAAAATGGAGGACCTGAACCTAGGATTACTTAGAAGTGACCTGGTGTTGTGATGGGGTGAATAATGACCCATGTCTGTGTCTAGGTGGGCCCTCATATGGCCTAAGTTAGGATGTATGATACCCTAGGTGAAGAGGTTTGATTTGATTAGCCTTATGATTCATTGTGAATGAGAATGGACTGATTGTTATTGGATTGAGATTGTGATCTCTCCTGGACTGTTTAGACTAAAGCCATGGCTTGATGGGCCTTAGTATGGATCCAATGATTGGACTTGGACTGTGTTTCATGGTATTATAATGTACTTGGACCTCTTAGGGATTGGTTAGGACATTGCTCGCGCAAGGCAAAGCTAGACGAACACAAACCTGTATTTGTTTCCTTGAGTCGGCACTAGCATTCACTCAGTTATTCTAAGCTTAGCCTCTTGACTGATCATCACTAGTAGGAGCTATTGTGAGTGTTGATTGACAAGTGAGCTATCATGATAAGCTATGTTTTAGACGGACGGTGTGATATCAGGTCCAGTCTCCCCGAGTGATGAATGTGGTGAGGTTGATGAGTGTATTTGCGGGGTTAGTCATCTCTAGCACTGATGAGATTCCCCGCCGCGACTATGTTCAGTATGGGAGGGCCGCGGCATAATATCCCACGATATCCAGTTTGTGTGAATGTGCCATGTTGTTGTCTGTTAGACTAGATAACTTATTTATCCTGATTTTCAATGTTTATCTGTTCAACTGCTTAGTTTATGTATCGTTGCTACTCTTATGATTATATGCTTATTGACACAAAAAATGTCACTTCGCCTCTTCAACATCAAAAGCTACAGGGCGCCGCATCCTACCACAAATAGGCAAATGCCACTTCAAACATCAGATCTTGTCAAAATTAAATAAAAACTGCAAGATCATTCAAAACAACCAAAAGAGGGGTACACATGAAGTTTTGGGCCATTTCAACATTATTTGGCCTAACTTCACTCCTCCAACAGCTAAGCAGGAGCTCCTGGCAGCGGTGAAGCCAAAAATCCTAACACACAAAGATGAGCACACAGTTGGCTTAAAAATGCCACTAAGAGGCTCTACATCAAATTTCGGGCCATTCCGACATGGTTTGGCTCAAAAAGGAAACAGCAGTAGCAAAGTCAACTATCTCGGTGGCGACAGTGTTGAAGACATCAAATCTTTGATCCGAGCCTATGGATGGTCTCAAAATACCTCTAAAAAGCTCTATGTCAAGTGTCAAGTCAAACCGACAACGTTTGACCCTTCATCAACCCTCGAGCAGCAAAATCAATCCTCTCAGCAGCGAAAACCACCGAGAACATCACTCATCAAACAAACACGTGGGTGACTCCAAGACGCTTTCAAAGGGCTACACATCAAATTTCAGGTCATTCCGATGACGTTTGACCAGACTTTGACGCTCGAAAACAAAATCAGGCCTCCTGGCGGCGAAGCTCCTATGACTATGATGTCCAAATCGGAGCTAATTGATCGTCTTAAAATGACTCCAATAGGCTCCCTGTCAAATTTTAGTCAATTGGACATCGATTGACCATACATCAAAACGCAGCATCTTCCTCGCGGCAAAATCAAGCCTACTGGCGACGGAACCCCATACGGCTTCAAAACTCGAAAGAAAAAGGCAATGGTTGGTCCTATCTACTGCTCAGGAGGCTTCACCTCAAATTTCAGGTCATTCTGACATCATTTGACCTAGTTTCGGCTTCTGCCAGCAAATCGACAACAGAGTCTTCGGCTCTTTAGAATATAGGAAACTTTGTGCTCTGATTTGCAAGGTTTCTTGTCAAGTTTTCTTTAGAGAAATCAAACCAATAAATGAGGGAAAATGTCAAGAAAAATACAGGAGAAAAAAGAACTGAAAATGACCAAGAAACGGTCGAAAAACGACGACCAACAGGGAAAAAATCCCCATGGTCGCCGGCGACCATGGAAATCCAGGTCGCTGGATTTCCATTGAAAGGGCCATTTTTCAACCCTTTTCGTGTTTTCAAGCATAAAATCAGCTGATCTTCACCGACATCTCGGATGCACCATCAAAAGCACGCGATCATCATTGCACACTTTAAAATCACCAACCGGCCAATCAAGAAAGTACACTTTCTATCGGACCGATCAAGAAATTGACTGGGCAGATGTTACCTGCCCATTGGTATCAATCAATGACTGACGTTGCATCGCCATCTGACATCAAACAACATGTGGATCCATCAGCGATCATCGCAAGAAGAATTCCAAAAGATGCGGTACAGCCCGCGACTCTTCGAGCGCCCTGACGACCACTTAATGCAGTTAAATGACCCGTTTTATGATAAGTTAATGCGGTCATTAACTCATTATTTTGGATGGCCCAATCAGAAGTAAGGAAAAAAGAGTTACAAGTCCAAGCAATCATGGCAATAAATCATGTAACTCCCTTCATCATGGAGTTTAAAGGCAATTAAATACCCATCATTCTCCATCGGCAGATCAAAAGCCAAGAAAAAGGAGTTACAAAATCATGAAATAAAAACTTATAACTCCTCTCATCATTGAGCATTAATGCAATTAATGCTCATAAACCCACCTAATAGCTACCAAAGGCCTATAAAAGGGAGGTCATTCCAAAAAGAAAAAGTCCAAAAAATCTTAGAAAAAATATAGGACTTCTGCAACAACTTCTCCTCAGTTAAAAAGACTCTGCTGCAAGAAACACCACAAGGTAATTGAAGTCCCTTGGGGGGCCACCCCCTAAGGTCTCCTCTCCTTCTATCCAACATCGCTAGACGTGGCTCTTCAGCCTGTCTACTTGGCCTTTATTGGATATAGGACTTTCCCTTGGTCTTTATTCTCTAAAAATCTGAGGTCCAAAGTCAAGCCAAACGAATTGAAGCATCATATGTTCTCATCTGAAGGACGATAGCGAAGCCCATACATGACTTGCGACTGTTGATCTGAACGAGTCCCCACAATCTCCTGAGAAGTTAGAATTTATTTTCTTACTTTTCTATTGTATTTTGTATTTTTTTAAAGAGACGAAAAAAATCACAATTCTTGTCTTTACATTATGATGAGATTTGTAAACCGCCTTTTACGTCAGAAAAAATGAAATCACTTTTCACAGCACAAAACCGCCTTTCACGACAAAAAAATGAAAATTGCCGCTTACGGCATTAAAATCTTGTTGTCTCTTTTCTAAAAAATATATGTGCAATGGAAAGTTAGAAAGAAGATTGATTTCCTTTTCTACTTGTAAAGGTGGATCTCCGGATCACCATTCCTAAATTCCGAGTAGAAAAGAAAATTTAGCATACCCGTACAAAATGTTAATGCTCGCTTTCCCCCCGCTGGACCCCGGCAACCCCGAGGCGGAGGAGACGAAGCCAGGTCCATCAATGCTTTTCTCTATTTTTTTGATACAAACATCCTATGTTATTTGTATATTGTGACTTGCAGATCTTTGGATCTGACCCATTATTGGTGCTTAGGTATTGACCCCGATTACGAGGATGATGCGCTCGTCGAGGCGCCTGTAGCAGGTGACTACGGAGGCCGAGTTGGAAGACGGAGTGCCTGCACATGGGGTTTGAGTTCACTCTTATTTTGGGCTTTTGAGTGTTTCTGTTGTGAGCAGGGAGGTAGACTGATATGTTGAACTTATTAATCTTCATACTATGACATTTAGGCTTGACTTCAGCCCTACCACATTTGATTTATCTTTTATGATACCTTATGCTTCCGCTATTATTACAATTGCTTCCGCTTTATTATTTACGCTTCCACAATTTCAACCGTTTGTTATATGATTGGTCAAAAAGTTTTAAATTGGACCTCACTGCGGACCTATGATCTTGGAAGTTTTCGGATTTTCCGGGAAGTAGTGCACCAACTTCGAGTACCTTGATAGAAACTATTTGGAATTGGGGCATTAACGTCCTTCTAGGAACACTATTTATCCTACAAATTCAACCTTTCCAAGTTACTTCAATCGGCCTAAAAACCACAATAGACAATAAACCAATCCTTTTCAATTTTATCAGACCTCACCGTTAAACAATTTCAAGTCTACAATAGTTTGTCAATTTGTCTATAAAAGGGACTGCCAGCCCTTATATCTAGGCAGAAGTAGTTTTCGCAGCAAGACTTGAGTTTCCAAATTCTCTTGTCTTTGCAATGTGTTTTGTGTTTTCTTAGTATAGTTTGAGTACCCGTCCCTTTGGTGTAATCTGACTTTTCAATTTTATCAGACCTCCTCAAATCGGAAAAATTTATGCCCTCACATATTTACTAACTTCCCAACAAGCACATATTAATAGCCTAAAAAATGACATAAGACTTTTGAGTCTTTAGGAAAAACTCAATAAACCTTATTTTCGAAAGCAATTAATAGACTTTCAAACTAAATTATTCAAAACCTGCTGTGCTGATGTTCTGTCAGCCTTTTAATATAGAAAATATCATCAAGTTACTGTCCTTATAATAAAGAATTTCACGAGTGAAACATTCCCACTAAGGCTAGACCAACCCAAATGGACTCTCGTTTGTTAGATATTTGTGATAAGGAATTCAAAGATCTACTCTCCAAAATTCTAATTCGCAAATCTCAATCCCCTTGGCGTTGTACAACATTCTATGTTGAAAATGCCGCAAAACTAGAAAGAGGTGCTCCAAGACTTGTGATCAATTACAAACCTTTAAATGAAGCCCTTCAATCCATCAGAAGAAGCCCTTCAATCCATCAGAAACCATCTCCCAAATAAATAGGACCTAATAGATCGGCTTCATGAAGCCAACATCTTTTCAAAATTTGATCTTAAATCAGGATTTTGGCAGATCCAGATTGAAGAAAATGATCGTTATAAAATAGCCTTCACTATTCCCTTTGGTCATTATGAATGGAACGTTATGCCTTTTGGTCTAAAAAATTCTCCTTCTGAATTCCAAAGGATTGTGGATGAAATATTCCATCCCCATAAAGATTTACCCATTATCTACATCGATGACCTCGTAATTTTCTCTAAGAACATCGAACAACACTGGAAGCATCTTTCAATATTTTATAATACCATAAAATATAATGGCCTTGTCCTATCTCAAAGGAAAATTCTCCTTTTCCAAACTAATATTCGCTTCCTTGGTTAAAAAAATCGTTAATCAAACAATCACACCCATTAATCATGTGATCCAATTTGTTGACAAATTTCCTGATGAAATTAAAGATACAGCCCAATTACAAAGATTCTTGGGTTGCTTAAATTATGTGTCCAATTTCTTTCAAGACTTGGCAACAGAAAGGACGCTCCTTCAAAGGCGACTTTCAAAGACAATAAAGAAGAATGGACGAAGGCTCACACCTTAGCTGTTCAAAAACTTAAAGAAAAGGTCAAAATTCTTTCTTGCTTAAATATAGTAAAACCTGATCTTTTTACAATTCTTTCTTGCTTAAATATAGCAAAACCTGATCTTTTTACAATTCTTTCTTGCTTAAATATAGCAAAACCTGATCTTTTTAAAATTATTGAAACAAATGCCTCTGAAAAAGGATATGGCGGCATCCTTCTTCAACAAAATGATAATAAAGAACAAATCATCCGCTTCACATTCGGATCTGGAATCCAACCCAACAAAATTACTCTACCATCAAAAAAGAAGTTCTTGCCATAGTTTCATCCATTCTCAAATTTCAAAGTGAAATTTTGAATAAACCGTTTCTCCTACGCATTGATTACAAACCAACAAAAGAAGTTTTAGAAAAGGATGTCGAAAATCTCGCTTCAAAATAAATCTTTGCTCAATGGCAAGCTTTGCTTTCAATATTTGATTTCAAAATCGAATTTATAAAGGGTTCTTCTAATTCTTTTCCTGATTTTCTCTCTCCCGAATTTCTACAGGGCCGAGAGAAGTTCCAGTCTGTCCGCAATGTCCAAAAAATCCAAAAATAAAGCCAAACAGCTTGACTCAATGAGTGAATTCAGCCTTTCTAATAAATTCTCTCCTTTGACACGACCCACCAAAATCGTCAAAAGAGAATCTTCTCAATACCAACTCAATGGAGAACTCCAAATCGTTCCCCTTGACATTTTCCTTGTAAGTCTCCTTGCTGATTAAATAGCTTCAAAAATCTATCAACCAAAGATGCATTTTTTGCCAAAAATATCCTCCTTCTCTATCAGTTTCTATGAAGCCATCCTCAAACAAACCAATAGCGCACTTATTACTCACAGTGACAAAGATGACAAAGCCGCCTTCTCCAAACTCAAAATTATTCATATCCTCTCCCCACAGGAATGGCAGAATAATTGGGCTCCTACCAGAATGGTACAAAGCCCCAATCAAAAGCAATGGCCATATAATTACTAGGACTATATGAATGCTTGGGAATATGTTCTCCTTCGCCAAAACTCCAAGCAAACCCACTCCTGGTTTATCAGCTTTCAAAAAACCCGAAATGCTCAAGTCCCTGATTGGTTTTGGATAAACTGGTGATCCCTTTATGGCCCATCTTCATCCATCCTTCCAGACTCCCTCTCAAACCATTTCAAATATTTCGCCACTCAAAAAACCTCTTTAAAATCCAGTGAACTTTCCTACCTTTTTCTGATGTATTCCCTTTCCTATGGCATCCCTTGGATCCTTAAGTGGGACTACAATAAAACTTCAAATCCTCCATTTTTATACAGAAGTACTTTTGTTAAAAAATGGGACAAATTTGACATCTCTCCAGTTCTTCAAAATCAAGTTCCTTCAACTTCCAATTTACAACAATTTCCCCCCTTACCAAAAATAGATCCATACAAATCCTTCAAAGAAGCAGTTACTGAAAATCCTTCAGCAGGGCCCTTCAAAATTGCTCCCATATCAAAATCCAATTCTTCCAAACCTAGTTCTCAAACTTTTATGGACTCACAAGAATACCTAATGAGTCACATTCATGCTCTTCATAAAGAAATAGAAACCCTAAAAAAGAAGCCTCTTGCGCAGCTCCATGACACTGCCCTTTCAGCAGCTTCCTTTTTTAATGAAGTTTCTGATGACACTCAGTCTCTTGAAGAAGATGAACATGAATTCTGATAATACAGAATACCTTCAACACAACCGTCTCAATACAGAATATAGCTCCATCAATAATGCCAACTACCTCCATCAATATAGCCAACTGCTTCAATGACAACCATCTCTGTCAATAATGCTCAACTGCCTCCATCAAAGCTCAGAGAATCCCTTTCGCAAAGCTCTCAATTTCAATCAACAATTTCCACTCCCGAAAACGACTATGAATAGAGAATTCGGACATCATTTTCACAATTCACTATGCAACACTATTCAGCAACACTATGCAGCACTATTTGGCACTATGCAACACTATTTGCCACTATGCAGCAGTTACTATCCATCAATCAAACCGTCAAATTACTATTCACCAGTCACTATTTGGCACTATTCACATACTATTCAAATAGTGATCAATCACTTTCACTGAAGAAAAATGAAGCTAAAGATAAGGATCCGAATTTCAAATGCTTCGCGTCCAGAGCAATAATGAAGCCTCTCATGCAGCCGTCAATGAAGCCTCAATTATCAATGGACTTCAAACAATTTCAAGTCTGCAATAGTTTGTAAATTTATCTATAAAAGGGACTGCCAGCCCTTATATCTAGGTAGAAGTAGTTTAGAAGTAGTTTTAGTGGCAAGACTTGAGTTTCCAAATTCTTTAGTCTTTGCAATTTGTTTTGTGTTTTCTTAGTATAGTTTGAGTAGCCGTCCCTGTGTGTAATCCGGTATCCAAACAAATCTATTTTGTCAAAAAGAAGGTGCCCCTCTACCACATTATGGACACATTCGCCTTGGACTTCACCTCTTTCATTGAGAGCTGGATTCCAATATTCATCTCTTTTAATGGCTTTAGTAATTTCTTCTAGCTGGATTTCAGAAAGATTGTCATTCCACCAGCCATTAAGTTGTCCGGTGAACTCGGCAGTGATGGCTAGAACAGTATGCTCTTGACCCCATTGGTGAATGTGACAAGCATTAGAATAAACAAGCATATGTTGCATGACATTAAGGATTTTATATTCAGAAAGCCCATCATTGTTCCATTCATAGAGGACGTTTCCTTGAAAGTGCATTTTGGGCATTTCGGAAATTTCTTCAAATTGGAGGTCAATTGGAGTAGCGCGTCAATAGTAATTTTTCGTTCAAGAGGGTTGCTGTGAACAAAAAATCGATCGATTAACTTGTGGGTCTGCTTCATCATTAGCAAAATGGTTCGAGTCATGATTAGGTGGATCATTTTCGGTTATCATGGATAAACTGGGCCTTTTGCTATTTAGGTCTGAAAGATTAGTGGATTTCATTGTTTTGAGAAGTTCTTCTAAAAGGGCATTTGATAGTGAGGAAAAAGATGGTTTCTTTATTTGTGGAAGTTTAGTTTGAATTGTTTGAGCTGGGAGAAGAAATCGTTTAGGAGAAGGATTTGGTTTTATAATAGGTGAGATAGGTGATATTTTATTGCCATTACAGGTGAAGAAATTAGTCAACCGTTGCCTCCCTTTCGAGCCATCAAAATTAAAAAAACAATAGCCACGCCCCTTAAAATTGCCTCTTTCTTCAAAGAAAAAAAGCCCATCACCTTAAAAGATATCTCTCATAGGCGATCTGTATGTGCCAAGAAAGGCGAATTTACATCTCTTCTTGGAAAAGAAAAGTGTTGTGACTTTGTCTCTTTTCAACACAAATATAATAGAAAAATAGAAAAAAGGAGATTATGACAAACAGGTGATTGTGTGGACACGTTCGGATTGGTGGACACAAGCCATACGTGTTGGCTCCTCTGACGTTCCTTTAATGATAACATGATGCTTGGATTCGTTGGCAAGGCTTGAACCTCAAATTTTTAGAGAATAAGGATAAAAAAAACAGATCTTATATTCAATAAAAATCTAAGTAGATGGGCTGAAAAGTTGAATCTAAGTAGCAGAAAAGAAGGAAATGGCCTTAGGGGGGTGTTGGACCCCCAAGGGCCTTCGATTACCTTGTAGGCTTGAAGAAGTTGTTGCAGAGTAGAGAGAGACCGTTGTGGGAGTGTAGGCAATGACCACGATCATGTCTTGAAATAGAGCCAAAGACCCCCTTTTATAGGCTCTTAGAGGGTACTTGAAAGGTCATGAAGGGAGGCAAAAGGCCAAGATCACCATAATGGGTGCATTTTCCACATGTGGATGCATTGAAGGCATTAATTGTCCATCATGGGAGGAGTTACATTTTTTATGCCATCATTAGTAACTCCTTTTTTTCTTTTAGTTCTTACTAGTTGGGGCATGATAATGGGAAATTAAATGCATTGAATAGTCGTCAAATATGTGTTAGAAATTAAAGAGTCATGGCCGTTTGCAACCTTTCAGATTTTGTTGCAAGAAGCTCTCGCGACATAAGGACACTTTTGTCGCAATAAGAAAATATGCATCAATTACCATCAGATTGTCTCGAAATTGTAGAGGTTGATTATCGCCAATGGACCGAGATCATCTGTTCGTTGATTTCTTAATCTATCAAGCGAAATGTAAACCTCCATAGTTGGCAGGAACACGAATCCGAGATGTTGTTGATGAATTCGAGATGTTGAGGAAAATCGACGGATATCATGCTTCAAAAATGGATTTTAGAAAAGTTCTAGAGACTAAAAACGGTTGGAAATGTAAATAGACCCCAAAAAAATGGGTTTTCACCGAATTCTAGCGGACCATGGGATTGCAAGCTGGCTGGGCCTGTTGACATCCCACATAACCAGAGTTTTTAGCCCAGTCCATCAAATAAGTGGTAAACCCAGCTTAGGTCAGTCTCGGCCAGTCTTGTCAGGTGGGATCAGGTCAAATTCCAACAAAATCACAACCTGTTCTCAGGTTGATTTTAGGAATTCCAGACCCAAGCCTAACCTGAACCCTGATAATTAACAAGGGGTTGGGTTTGGGTTGGGCCGCACGCAACTCTAAAGGTGCAACCTTCTCTTTGATTGATTTTTTTTTTTTATGGGAACTCTTTGATTGATTTTGTGCTTTCAGTTATACGCCTCTTTCCCTATCGAGAACAAAAACCAGACGAGGACAAGAATCAGTTTGGCGAAAGGCATTTTTGTCCTGCAGACAAAAAATAAGATAAGGATGGATGGGCTTTGCCCAACAGGATGGGCCCACCATTTGTTTGAATTTTCATTTCTAATAACTGTTTGAAAGGGATATATAGATACAAATCAATTTGTTTGGTTCTTTTTTCTTGTCTTCTTCTTTTCGGGGCCTATCTTCTTTTTTTTTTTTTTTTTTTTTTTTCCTCTTCTGAAGCATAAGACTTCTTTAAATTGAAAGTTAATGTAGAAATTTCTCACAAGTAGTGGGGCCCAGCCGTGAATTTCAAGAAGATCTGAACTTCTAGAGTGTGACATTGGCTTTTTTAAATTAAGTCCTTCCTCACATGAAAGTTGGAAATAAAAAGGTTAATTGGTTCCTTCTGCTAGAGATGAAAGCAGCTGGGCCCAAGTCCTATATATCAAAGTTCATGATCATATTTCCTATCTTTATAGAAGGAAGCTAAGTTGGAGATCAGAACCGTTCATTTTTCAGGCCCTACTAATGGTGGGGCGTAGAGTAAATATGGTAGTGGTTTTGAGAATTTCATATTACAAAAAAAAACACCTCATTGACTATGATTTTTTCAAATAACGTAGGAGTGAAAAAGGGTATGTGGAGCTGTGTTTTTTGGTCTTTTAAGTCTCAAATGCTTCCAACAGAATATGAATAAGTCAACAACTCCATGAAGCTCCAAGCCTGCAACAATGTGTGAAATTGATCAAGGCCAGCTGAAAGAAAAGTAAACAGGAACAGTCTGGGAATTTCAGATATGACGAATTTCAAAATACTATTGAAAACTCTTATTTTCGAATTCTTCGTTTCATTCATGGAGAAATTCCATCCAGTATAGCCATTCTAAATTTATGCCCCTTTAGATTCTAAATAGCTGAAGTAGCCTTTAAAAGGGCTTGTTTGTTTAGAAGAATAAGAATTCCAAATGTTGCCTCCTCAAGTAGAATTTCAAATACTTAAACCACCTCTAGCATTTGTAGAATGCTGGAATTTTGTGAACTAGGAGGCTCAAAGTGCATTCTTATGTGGTCTGGAATTCTAAATTCTTAGAACAAGCAGAGCATTTGGACTACCCAAGGGGGCAATATGTCACATCTTGTTCTAAATCCCTAATCAGAAATGCCTCTAACTAAATAGGCTTTCACTCACTGCTGGAATTAAGAGAATTCATGTCAGGAAGAATTTACAATTCTAGGTATGCGGTCCTTTCAACACCCGTCAAATGGTGCTCCACAACACACCATCAACCAGGATGCTAAATTTTGCAGATTTGAAAGACCAAAAGTGTCATTTCAAAGGCCGGGATTTAGAATTCTAGGAATTCCATAGAAAAATTCGAAATTTCATAGACAACAGCTGACAATGAGGTTAGAAACACCCCCGAATTTCTGGAAATTCTAATGTTTATCTAGCATCAGCATTTCAGAAATCCCAATAAGAGCTTTTTAATAGGAATTTGAGAGGTTCCAAAGTCGTTAGGATCAGAATCCCTCATATTGTTTCCATCAATCAAAGCTTTAAAGAGGGCCTCATTAATCAGTATTGATATCCTTACAATGGGGACCTCCTGATCTTCACTTTTAGGTGAATGAGGTCTCTAATGGTATCATCTCTCTATAGAATATGGAAAAATAGATTAATAACAAAAACATGTGAATCATTCCATTTCCTTTTTCTCATTATGTAGTAAGATCTTAGATCTAGGCAATCATTCTTGGTGCTGATGGATTTTACCTAACTAAGCAGCATTAAACCCACCCAAATGCCAACTAAGTTACAAGTATATCAGTTCTGTTAATCATTTCCTTTTTCTTTCCAACCTTTACACAATCCATCAGCCGAACCAAAAAAAGACAAAAAAGGGACAAAAAGAAGGATCTTTACACCTTCAAGCTTTCATTATCAGCTTCCCCGGAACGGATACTGACATCCCCATTTTTATGAAGGCGGCCATCTTCCTCGGCATCAAAGCTGGAATGCACACTGTATAGAACATAAGCAAGAACGGCAAGCGCTGAGAAGAACCCAAATCGGATATAAGAAGGCCCATCAAGAGAGCCTAACAAGAAGATATTCAGAAAGATGGAAATTGCTGGTACCCATGGCATTAGCGGCACTCCCCAAAACTCAGGTTTTCGAGTTTGTTGTACAAAGTAATGAAACATTTGAAGGATCACAACTGCAACTACAGTGCAGGCACATAGCATGAGCACTTTCACCTTGCCGGGTGCAACAAATTGCCACAGAAAAGTGAAGATTAATGAGGTAAGGGAGAAGGATATGAGGAATGTGGCTGTAGGCCATGGATTAGTTGTTCCAACACTAACATAGCGGCGGTAAACGACAGCATTGGCTACCATGTAGAAGACGAAGAGAGTTCCGATTGATACAAGGTTTAGAAGGACATCAAGCTCAGTGAAGAGTGCAATTACTGCCGTGAGTAGTCCTGCAAACAAGTGAACATCAGAAACTCAAAACCAATAAACAAATGTGATTAAGGACGCTAAGCTGTCAATTCCATTTCTAAGTCAAACCACTGGCCATTCATTCAGGTTCACTAAATTGTCATATGTGCATAGAATAAAATTCATACAAAATCTTTACTCGTCGATACAATGCTTTGTCAATGATGATGGCAAGCTTTACTCGTTGATAAAGGGAAATTGAATAGAAGGTACATCAAATGGTTAGTGGAAGGTGCTCATCACTGCTACCTTGAGATTGTGAGTTCAAGTTACATTACCAATAATAATAAAAAAAAAAAAAAAGAAGAAAAACTCATTTCTTCCAATGTGATTGATTGCTGATTACTACTGAAATCAAGGCTGTTGTTGGTGAAAATGATGGGATCATCCTCCAAATTAGTCCACTGACCTCCAATCATAGGTACTATTCCTTCTTAGGGCCAAGTTTATGTGATAGAGATCCTCAACCTACAATTGCTTCTACACCTATCAATTTTACATTATATCCCAAGTTCCTCGTAACAATTGGCTGAATTTGTGTTAATTACTGTTAGCTAATAAAATAGGATGAGATATTCAATCACTATATATATGGTTAAAAATAGCATAATATCATGGTCAAGCTTTATCCTATCAATCTGGTACTGGCTTAAAGAGTTCTACCATCAAGTTGAACTATAAAATAAGTTGTATCCACAAGTCCTAACCATCTTCCTACAGTTGAGAAAAAAAAAAAAAAAAGTTCAAACTCCTAACCATCTATCAAACAAATAAGAGGGAGTAGCATAACATGCTACAAAATGACAACCATTTCTCAATCTGGTAACGGTGATCTTCAATCAGAGAACAAAGACAGAACCTCCATCAATTATGTGGATTAGCAAGAAAAAATTTGTTCAAATTTGCACCACATACCAAGGAAGGCAGAGGCATTGACAGGCGTGCCAGTCTTGGGGTGCACCTTGGCAAACCGTGCAGGGACAACATTGGAACGGCCAATGACGCAGAGGTAGCGTGCCTGTCCCAGCATAGACACCATCAGTGACGTCAGTATCCCAAAGCCAGCTCCCACCCCAACAACATTCGACACCCAACCCCACTGTTTGGATCCTCTAAATGCTGCAGAGAAAGGGGCCTCCACATCAATCTGTCACAACAAAGGTTAAAAAAATTATATGTTAAGCAAGCAACTCAGACACAAAAGGACAAACTATCCCTACTTTCCCTACGGAAGAGGACCCCCTGTTTGGTCCAAACAGGGTTCAACCGGGGGTGGGTGGGGGGGGGGGGGGGCGGGCGCCCACATGTGGCACCCCCTGTTTGGTCCAAACAGGGTTCAAGGGGGGGGCGGGCGCCCATATGTGACACCCCCTGTTTGGTCCAAACAGGGTTCAAGGGGGGGGGGGGGGGGGCGGGCGCCCACATGTGGCACCCCCTGTTTGGTCCAAACAGGGTTTCCCTGTTTGGACCAAAAACCCTGTTTGGACCAAATAGGGGATCCTCTTTCCCTACTTTTAATGATTGATATGAATGAATAGCAACAAAGAGCCAAGGAATAGACCCCAACGCAGTGCAGCCTGCAGTGCTACCCTGTTCATATAACGAGAGGGGCTCAAACATTATCAACCAAAGGAGGGCAAACTCAACTCAAAGGGCACATTTTCTTCACTCTCTTTTCCGTGGAAAAAATAAAATTTTCATTATTTGATGTACATTCTCAGAAAAAGAAATATGAAAGGGTAGAGGTAACTAATAAGTTGCAGAAAAGTAAAAGTGTGTGCACTTTCATTTTTCTCATACAATCAATGTTCCTAGGTGCATTTATGTAGTCTACACATAAAAATGTTGAAAAGTGGTATCTAATCTACACAAGAAATTGTGAGCACACATGAAATATGAGCAATTAAGAAAATCCGCCATTGTTGGCTGGTCCAATAAGGACACCTGGGTTTCAGCCAGGCAACCCGGGACAACAATATCAGTTGGAAGATGGATTACACCCTTAGTCTTTGGATTCATAACATTAAATCCTTCTTTTTGTCACGATTGCATGGAAGAGAGAGACTAACCATACCACAAATACCAATTTTTTGTCTTAATAGTCCCAACCAAACTATCAATGTCAATGGGTCCCACGGGCACACACTTTAGATAACCTAGCGAGTAGGGACCACTCTACTCTGCAAGTACAACTAATAATTTAATAGATGGATACAACTGCCGTGCCAATTCAAAGCGTGGGCGGCTCCGAGTGGCACGCGTGGACACTGATTTTAAATCTTAAGAAATTCAAACTGTATCGAGACTGTATACAGTAAAGTAAGATTTCACTCTAATTAAAGTTACGATCTGGACCATTTCTAAAATTAGAAATTCAAGATCACACCAGAATTCTACCTGGCCACGGATGAATGGACAGTAGGCACTCAACTCACTTTCTAGAGAGGACACTTGGCATTTTTTTTTTTTTTTATGGCCTGTGGAACTATCAATACGTACATATGGGTTATGGGTTAGGATTGACAGCGACCGGACTTGAAGAAGATAACTATAGCAAAAGGGCATTTTTAAGAGTTCTCATGGCCCACCTTTGATTCTTCCCAAGTGGTCCTATTTATCTCTCAGGATCATCTTTGCCATTTAATTGTCATCCTCTGTCGAAAAAGAACTGAGGTTGGAAGATTCGACACTCGTCCAACAAAAAATGAAATGACTAGGATGGAATCAATGCCTAGACTTAGAAGATTTTTTTTTTTTTAATAATTTTAAAAATATCTAAAAAGTATTTAAAGAAATTTACCGCACAAATTTCCGTAAGGCCCTATACCATTCCTGAGGCGCCAGCAACATAGTGTAGAAGGATAAGGTCCTCATAGTGCGTTTTTGTTTTTTGTTGATATGATCAATATCGACCATTTCGACCGTTATGTCGGTCAATTTTCTTTAACATATAACTGTCTTATTTGCTGAACACAACTGAATGGTTGACATTGACCATATCGCGAAAAAAATATATATTAACGTTGAATATGCAGGTCCATCTGCCGATGCTCCGCCCTCAGCTCCTCTTACTCTCCTTATGTTTGCAGGTCCCTAGCCCCCATGCCCTCCCTACCCCTCCACCTCCAGGCCCAAGTCATCTTCCCCATCTCCACCTACAACCTCGCCTCCATCTCCCTTCCCCTCTTCTCCCTCCTCTTCTCCCTCCATGGTGATCCTCCCTCCTCATCCTACGAAGATGACCCCTTGCTCGCCGCCCTCCATTCATTCGTATCCTCCATCTTCCTACCTCCTTTAGCCCCATCCACCGCTTTGGAGCAACACCAACAACCAATACAGAAAAAAACCCACTTTATATTTGGGTTTTGCAAATCGAGAGCAACCACAACAAAATGGTTGATATCGACCATATCGCTAAATGTCAACAAAAGAAAAAAAAAAAAAAAGAATAGAGACAAAAACACATCCAGAGGACCCCTCCCGTCTTTACTATACTATTGGGACCTCATCAGTGGTACAAGGTCCTATGGGGCTTTTACCCGTAAAATCCTCAAGAACGTATTATTTAAAATACAAGCATACATTTATTTGCATACATTCATGATAGTTAATTCAAATTGATCAATTTATATATATGAAAGAAATGTACTTCAATAAGGAAAATAAAAGAGAAAATATTTTATATTACATAATTTATTTTAAATTACATTCTAGTCATCTTTTTTTTTAAATTGTTGGAATCGAAACGTCATGCATAATTACTTATAAAATAACCTTAATTGTTTAAAATTAGATTTACTTAACAAATGGTTCATAATACAAACAATTTATTAAAATGAGATGACTTGGCCGAGTCTCTGCTATTCTTTATTTGGTATTTCGTCAAAACGTGATGACTCAGGAAAGTCAACAGGCAACTCAGAGAATTTTGCAACCATAAAATCAACCAAGAGTGCTTAGTGTCCCCATCTATAAAACGGCTAAAACTCAATCCAGTTGGAGCTGGCCCCACCATCAATTTCAGATTTAAACAATAACAACTACACAAAATCCTGATCAATATGATGGTGGGGCGTCTCTGAAATTTTTGCATGTTTTGATAAGGGAGCCCTACTACCTAATTTTGCTGGAACCCTGATCCTCTAGGCCCTATAAACTAGAGAAATTCTGAGTTGGAGTGTAACTTGGGCACTCGGGCACGCCCATTAAAATCCAAATCGTTAAAATAAACACCCTTTAGATATACTCTGCATTCTCAAAATTTATTCTAGATGTTTTTCCAAATATTTTTCCATTGTTGGAGCGCCTGTCTAATAGAAAGAAAAAAAAAACATGATCAGCAAAATCCGATATATATTTACCTTCACATTTTTCATCAAACCGTCAATCCAATGTCTTAGACTAAAATAACCTTGGAGGTTTGCCCCAAGCATCTGGAGAGCATTTGCTCTGAACGGTTTAGACTTCAAGATATGGCTGCCACCATTAAGTTCCACTCTTTCCTAACTCGTGATTTCTCTAGATTATATGCTCAGAGGATCTGGACTCAATTTGAAGGGCTAACTATAAATCCGAATAAAGAGATACAGTTTCATCCAATCCACATTTACCACCTTTATAAAATCTTATGTCAGCTAATGCACTCTTTCAATTGCTTTTTTGAAATAAAAAAAAAAATCAAGGAAGAGATTTTGCAAAGTTGGCGGATGTGGATTGGCTCAATCAGGAAATCTAGATATTCCCATTCCATCACCTGTGTCTAAGAGGCAGACCATTGGCCAATTGTCAATATCAACGGCCAGGATTATTCCAACATTTGCCACCTTTATAAAATCTTACGTCAACCGGTACACTCTTTCAATTGCTTTTTTGAAACGAAAAAAAAAAAGAAATTCAAGAAATAGATTTTACAAAAGTGGCGAATGTGGCATGTGGATTCGATGAATCGGGAAATCTAGATATTCCCATTCCATCACCTGTGTCTAAGAGGCAGACCATTGGCCAATTGTCAATATCAACGGCCAGGATTATTCCAACATTTGTCACCTTTATAAAATCTTACGTAAATTAGTACACTCTTTCAATTGCTTTTTTTAAACCGAAAAAAAGAAATAAGAAATAAATGTTACAAAAGCGGCGAATGTGGATTCGATGAATCGGGAAATGTAGATATTCCCATTCCATCACCTGTGTCTAAGAGGCAGACCATTGGCCAATTGTCAATATCAACGGCCAGGATTATTCCATGTCATCATGGTGGGTCATTCACTTGAAACAAAGAAAGATTAAATATCACCGAAAGGCCCTTCTTTTGTGTGCGTTTTGTTTTTGTTTTTTTTTTTTAATCTTACCGCATCGTAAGGAACGAGCTTGGACATGGACACGGCCATCAAGCAGTAGAGGATCGTCACCGCCACGACCGAACCAGAGACACCGATAGGGATGTCCGTCGCCGGATTCCGCACCTCCTCCGCCATCGTCGACACCGCGTCGTACCCTATATAGCTCAGATACACCATCGCAGCGCCATTGAAAACCCCACCAACGCCGTAGGGGAAGAACCCACCTGGGCTCTTTGGATTCGAGGGCTCGACCATGTTCTTCCAATCTCCTCTCCAGAAACCAAGCAATATAATGAAGAAGATAAAGCCCAGATGAAGTGCTGTCAGCACCATGTTCAACACCGAGCTCTCCTTGGTACTGAGACAAAATTTCGAAATAAGAATAGATCCATTAGAAACAGGATAAAGAGACAATATTGCAGAATGGTGAAATTAGTGGGAACCCAATTCAGATTAATGTGAAATTAGGAGAGAAATTGGGAGAAGTTTAGGATTGAACGAAAAAAATTGGAAAGGAAATGATACCTATAGCAGATACATAGAGAGATAATCAAGACGACAACAACAGCGAGAAGGTCTAACTGATTGAATCCATGTGGTAAACCTGATATTGTTATTCTCAATCTCTCTGTGGTTGAGATTCCGATTGCAGCTCCTAAATATGCTGTGAAGCTTCTTGACACTGCCGCGTTAGACAAAACATACTCCATTACGAGATTCGCCCCTGTAATAAAAGCTGCGAATTCACCTGCAAACCGATATGAAATGCAGATATTTAAATCAAATGAACCATTTCCTCAAAAAGGGGAAAAAAAAAAAAAAAAGAAGCATTGGACTGATAATGAAAGAGTATTATCAGAAGAAAGTCCATTTTTTTCAAACAAAAATAGAAACCCATTTCATCTTAAAAACATCTTTTTCATACAACCCATTTCGTAGAAAGAAACAGAGCCTCACAAAAACCAGAGTCTTCAGAAAACCCATTTCGGATACACAGAGAGAGATGCAAATTTCACTGCAAACCAAAGTGAAAAGATTAACTGATAGAGAAAGAGCCTTACAAGAAAACCCATTTTCTCAAAAGGAAAAACGAGACCATTTCATAAAAAAAATCAGATTTTTAAGAAGACCCATTTCTTCAATCATCCCAAAAATAATGTAAACCCCATTTCTCAGGGAGGAAGTAGAGAAGAATGAGCGAAAACGAATGAGAAGAGACTCCATTGCTTCAATCTTTGTTCACAAATTTCAAGAAAACGCATTTCCAAGTGAAGAGAATGAAGAGGAAGAAGAAGATGATAGCGTGCTAAGCTGCGCACCGAAAGTGACCCGGAGGTAGCTAAAAGCGCCCCCAGCGACAGGCATGTCGACAGCGAACTCGGTGTAGCAGAAGGCCGAGAGGAGCGCGCAGAGCCCCGCCACGGCGTACGATAACACCACTGCGGGCCCCGCAAGGACCCTTGCAGCCCGGCCAGTGGTCACGAACACACCTGCCCCGACCATCCCACCCAGACCCAGCCCCACCAGGTCCAACCACTTCAAGGTCCTTCTCATGTCCGAACCAGACCGGGCTCGGGCCCGGTTCATCTCCTCGAACGTTGTGGACACTGAACCAGCCCTCCGAGCCAGCCTCTTCGGCGTCTGCGCCAGGGCTCGACCATAGGCTCGCAAGCTCGAGAACGAGGAGACCCCTCTTCTCCCCCCTTCCTCCATCTCTCTCTCTCCCCCCCTCTCTCTCTCTCTATCTCGTGATGCAGTGAGGAAGGACTCTGAAACGCAACTAAATGCAGCAGACGCAACTAAATGTAGCAGGTGGTCTGTGAAAACTGAAAAGGTGGGGTATGCTTTTAACGGTTACGATTAAGTAATAATAAAGGAGGAGGAGGGGGAGGTGGTTCATCTATTGGGATCCACTTTTGATTCAGTTGGGATTATTGTTACGAGTCAAATTCCTGAAGTTTTTTTTTGGGTAAGAGAGAAATTACCAAGGTTTTTTTTGGTAAATAAGTGTGAAACTCCACGAAGGGGATAGACAAGCACAAGGTACACGGGGTGCCCTAAAAGTAGGTCAATAAGAATTTTCCTCATAATTGAATTGACCATTTAATAAAAATCATGTTAATAATAAAAAAAGGGTAGGAGGATTTATCTATATAATGGGACCCAATTTTAATCCAGTTGGGACTATTCTTAGGGGACTCTGGATCTTTTGATGCCTTAACCTAAAGATATCCTGATTCTATAAATGAGTGAGACTTTACAATGGAGCCCAAATTTTGGAATGTGGACTGTTAAAATATAAACTCCTCTAGCTATATGGGATATCCTTGAGTTTTTATGTCACTTGGAGTTTTCTATCATCGGATTGACAGTGACTATGCAATGGATCCTGACAACGACTTTGCGTGGAATTGACTTATGATTTTTTTTTTTTTTTTTTTTCCAAATGCTCAATTCTCCATTAAATAATTTTAAATTGATATAAAATTCGATGAAACCACCATTTATCTTATGGGATTTACTTTTAATGGTTTGGATTCCAATATGTCCGTCTTACTGTAGAATTCCATTCCTTTTACTTAGGATTTCTTTAATTAAAGTCTGGATTCTTATTGATAGTAAATTGCAAGGTTTATTTCATGGGGCCCATTTTATTATATAGTTTTTTTTTTTTTGTAAAGATTTTATTTTATAGTTAGAAAAATTAATTTTAGTCCTTGACCAGAGTTTTCTTAGTATCAAGATTTGAAATTCATCTTAGTCCCTGTTTAATTGAATTCTGGATAGCGTAAAGCATTGAAAATCAGAAAGAATCAAACGATCCTTAAAATTTTAAGAACTTTTAATGATTTTTAAATTAGCATTGACAAAAGTACGGGGTGTTTGAAATTCTTGATATTCTATACCTGCACTTGTTTCCATTTTTTAATGGGAATTTCATTTCCACCAAGAAAGGCCTTCATGCAAACAGCGTGCGTTCAATTGCTACTACAGTAATAGTGCCAGTTGCCTGTTTTTTAAGCCTTTATTATGATCCACGACAATAAGAAAGTGGAGCCCATTTCATAATCAATTGGTTGTTTTAAAATAGGTGTGGCCTTAACTTACTAATAGAGACTAGCCGACCTAATTTTTAGCCATTTTTTTCTGCCTCAATGTGCTTCACCAGATTAATGGACCAAATCTTTACATTTACATACATGGCCACCGACAAGCCCTTGTAATCGCCAGTTTTTGAAACTGAATAATAAGTTAAAATTAGTATCCAAATTAAATATTAATAAATAAGAAACACATAAATTGAGTGATTGATAAATCCATTGTGTAACCGTTTGAATATAAATGATTTGTATAATATAATCAATAATAATAATATAATATAATATAATATATGAAAGAGACTAATTTCAACCTCTCTCAATCTAATTTGATTTTGACCCAACCCAATTATTTTGACCCACTCTCATTATGGTTATATTACTCCCACATGTGGTTACTTAACTCGCCACCATTACCATTCGGTTGCTTCTAGGGGTGTACAAAAAAACTACTACACCGCTAAATCAATTTGGACCGATCCAAACCGGGTGGTTCGAATCAGTTTTGTAGTAGATCGGTTCAGTCATGTTCAGATTTCCTTCAAATCGTTTGGTTTGATTTGGTTTTCAGTTTGAAGGTACAGTTAAACCGCTCAAACCGAACCGAATCAAACCAATTAGATAAATATATATATTTTATAAAATATATAAAGAAATATGAAAAATTACTTGAAGAAGACTCAAACCCTCACTCCGTTACTTGCAGTCCAATGTTTCTCACCAATTGAACTACCATATTTTTGTAAAAAAAAAACATATTAAAAAAAAAAAAAAACCGTAATTGAACCAAACCAGTTCCTTTCGATTCAGTTCGGTTCAGCTTTAGTACATAGACGATTTGGTTCGGTTTGGAAAAATAGAAAACCGATAGGTTCGGTTTGGTTGATGGTTTCCCCTCTAAACCGATCTGAACCGCCCATCTGCACCCCTTGTTACTTCTTTTTCCATCTTACGAACTTCTTAAAAGCGTTTTAGTTTCTCTTGGCCTCCACTTAAACCCGTTTGGCATTCTTCTTTGGAAACATTTTCATATTTCCACAGAATAAAAAAATGAGAAATAATGTTTGGCTGCACCTTGTTGGGTTTATGTTTTGTATTCCGGCTAGACCGGATTGGTTGATTAGGTTGACCAATGACCAAGTTAAGGGTCAAGGGTATTTTGATCATTGTACCAAGGCTTTCTTGTGGGCAAGAAAGAAGAGATTATATATTGATGTAATTAGTAACCCTAAACTCAAAGTAAGAGAGCTCTCTCTCTCGTAGTTCCTAACCACAAAAGGGGGTAGACGTGACAGCAAGATTGAGACATATGGGGAAAGAGCATGCTAAGTGTTAAAGGGTTTGGAAGAATCCTTAAAACGAGTTGCCCAATTCCTGCATATAGTGAAATCCTAATGGCCCAACCACGTAAATCTCTTGTATCGTGTGATTGCTTGTAGTTGTGATTGATCGTGCATATTTCGCCTGATTAATTCCCCATTGGTATCAGAGCAAGGCTAAGGTAGTAGAGATCACACGATGGAAAGTGGGCATCACAGAATTCGCAGTTGCAAAGGTTGTCCATGAAGAGCACAAATAGAATCAGAAGACCAAAGGTTAATTTTTAGCCAATTATCCCAACTTTTAACCTTTTTTAAACAATTAGGCACAAGTGATGATTATGCGACAAATAAAGTGTGGAAACTATCTAAATAAACAATCCCACAGGCATTCACTATAACACATCTATATACAGTGATTTGACCAATTGCCTGCATCCACTCTTGGCTTGTGCTCCTTTACCCCTATTGGAATTCCACTATCAATTTATGCTCTCAGTTATAACCTTTACAATATGCTTTTCAATAGACTAAGCAATAACATCTATATGCTCTTTTTGGTTAAGCAATAATTTTACAATATGTTTTTCTAGGCTAAGCAATAACCTTTATAACCTTAAGGTTTTTCTCCCTAAAATGTGTCTAAAATACACAAGAAGAGATACAATGTAAGCTTAATACAATGCCTCTAGAATAGGTTGATATGAAAGTGAAAATACAACTCAATATATTCACTCTATGAATGCAAAGATGTAAGCTCAATGTGTATGTATGATGCCTTCAATAAAATCTAAAATGGAAGCTCCTAAATGTATGCCTAAAGCATTTAAAAATTTAAGTCACAAAAATACTTAATTGAAGTGAAATACTAATCACATCTATTTCAAAAATAACTTTCCTAATGATATGACTATCAATGGCTCACAAGTTGTGTGAAATTTCAAAACTAAACATGTGATTTTCAAGCTGTTGTTTTCAAAAATAAATTAGTTTAACTATATATTTCAAGATATGGAAAACAACTAGCTAGAGATTCAACCAAGTGTGAATATCATACTACAAAAGATTTCAAAGGTGTTGGCAAAGCATGATTCGAAGATAAGAGAATCTGAAACTAACTTGGTGTGAACTAAAGTAAAGAATCCAAAATACTAAGTCAATTCAAAATGATGTTCATGTTAAGGATTCAACAAAACATAGTTGTCATACTAAAATAGATTTACCAATAATTTGATCAAAGCATGTAATATATGATGTGGAAATCAAATCTTACCTAGAAAATTTAACTAATGAATTAAGCTTTGGCTTTCCAAATGACCTTCTAGCCTTCATTAGCTCTTTCAACCTGAAATGTTCTACAATACCACAATAATGAAATGTAATTTTGGGCAAGGATGAGTCAGTACTAGAGAAGGACGACACAACTTTCACAAGTACTAAGGAGGTGCTAGGGCAACGAGTAGTATACCTATCATATTCAATGCCAGTACTATCTCTTTAAGATTTACCCAATCTAAGTAATTTTTCAAAAATCTTCTTCACCTTGGATAAACTTTTTCTCAAACTTTTGTTTATACTTTTCAAGTTGAGTGACTTGATCTTTAAAGGTTGAATTTTTTTATTTTAACTTTTATGAGTTCATTTTCAATTCCGTTAAAGTTATTTAAAATTTCATTAACCTCTTTTAATTCTGAATTTTTCTTTTTAAGCTCGTCACAACCTTTCTTTAATTTTTTTTTTTTAGTTTGAGCATTTGTTATAGTTTGTTTTCATAATTAGTCAACTTAATTTCTAAATTTTTTATTACCTTTTCTTGAGTTCTAAGTTGATCTTTTGTAGAGGTTAATTCTTTTTTAAGTTCGATGATTTAGATTTATCGTTAATGAATCATTTTTATTAGAAAGATTTTAACTATATTCAAACAAATCAAAGAAGGCTTTTTTCATAATCCATATCTTCATTATCATCTTTCACTTCAAATTGAGATTCATTAATTTTAATATCTTTGTCTCCATTTGTTGGAGGGACTGGGCTGGAACGGGAATCTACGCTTTCTAATACGATGGAACCCATTTTAATGATCTTCATAAAAGCACATCACTAGGGTTCCAACTATAGGCTTTTACACCTAATCAAGAGCAACAAAACTCTGATACAATTAAAAGTCCGGGATCCGAACCCTAGAGTGGGGTGATTAGGGTAATCTTAATTTTTAGTCAATTATGCCAAATTTGACTTCTTTAAAACAATTAGGCACAAGTGACGATTATGCAACGAATAAAGTGTGGAAGCTATCAAAATAAATAATCACCACAAGCATTCACCATAACACAACTATATAGTGGTTTGGCCAATTGCCTACATCCACTCCCAGTTTGTGTTCTTTTTGTTAGATTGTATATCCTCAATCCAGTGGATCATCCGAATAAATTGATTATTTTATTAATTAATTTATATTTTCATGTTTGATTCATGTGATGAATAGTATTTTTCTATTTGTTTGCATATAAATGACATGATGGTTCATGAGATGAACCGAAGCTCACAAGCATATTAGATGTGATCCATATGTGTGGATGAAATCCACATACAGTAGACATAGATCACAAATCATATACTTGAATTGATTCACAACCAGTGATGAGATTGTACATCTTCTGATAAGGTTGCAACATTATGATAACTATGAGATAGTGTGATTTGTCTTAATCATCAAAATGTGTGACTTTGGATCATTGTGATGGTGCATTGGATATACTAAATGATTATGAGTAGCATCTTATGCAAATTTGTCTTTGATTTAAGGATTGTTCTCATAATTCCTGAGCAATAGGCTATCAATCCTGAGAGATTAATGGACTCAAGTTTCTACTATGCGTTTACTTTGAGTCGTCAATGAGTGACGCTAATTGTAGGTCAACACCTCGATGTCTTGGGTACATGGTAGTGAAACTGTGGGAATATATAATTCTCAAGATAGAATTTATCCCCTAAATATTTTCTTATGTCAATTAATGGATATTATCATTGGTAAGTGCGCACCCATCCCAATTAAGAGTTAATTGGATGGTATTGATGATTACTGTGATTAATTGGGTCACGAGGATAGTAAGAGATGGAACCAATTTGATTGGATAGATCTATTCCAATAGATCCATGGATATAATTGATAAAGGGGTTTACTTGTAGTAATTGGGAAGACTATGGTCTTCTTATAGTTATTTGTAAGATTGGAGTGTAATTGCATTTATATAGCAGACTTATTTGCAATTAATTGTGTGTTCGGAATTCACACGAGATGTGGGGTCTAAATTCCCAATCTGAGCTAGATTCTAAGGAATCCCTAATGGTCCCCATGCTAGCCGTAATAAAAGAATTTTACTAATTCTATTGAAACTCTTAAGGAAAGGAGGAGTATGACACATACTAAGAATAGAAGTGAGACTTCTAATATTTGGCAAAGAGGAGGTGCTCCATAAACTATAAATAATAGGTGAGAGTTAGAGATCTCTACAAACAATAATCTCTAAAATTCCTATCTCTCTTCCTCCTCTCTCTCATTTGGTTTCCTACTAGAGTGCTAGGGTTTTCTTCTACTTGGAGATCTCACCATTCTGTTTGAGAAGTTCTCTAAGATGGTCATAGCGTGGAAGAACACAAGGGCAAAGAAGATTACAATTTTTGAAAAAAGTTTTCGTAGAGATCAAGTTTTCAACTTCTCAATTTGAGCCTAAACAAGCTCCAAAGGTATATATCTATTATCTTATTTGTTTTAGTAAATCTTGTTATGCTTGTTTGTTTCTTAATCTATCTTCTTAATGGGTCTTTGATCTTAATGCATGAGATCAAGATTTTAGATCTTGAAGTTGGGTTTTTGGCCTTTTGGGTATTTGGTCCCTGCTTCAAGTGGGTCAAAATTTATTGAATACCTATCCACGAGGCCCACCTGCTTCCAACACTTTCACCCCACTAGAATTCCACTATCAATTTATTCATTTCAATAGGCTAGGCAATAACCTTTACGATATGCTTTTCAATAAGCTTTGTAATAATGTCAACAATATTCTTTTTTGGATTAAGCAATAACCTTATAATATGCTTTTCTAGGCTAATCAATACATATACAACCCTATGACTTTTCTCCCTAAAATGTTTTTAAAATGCACAAGAAGAGATACAATATAAACTCGATACAATGCCCATAGAACAGGCTGATATGAAAGTGAATATACAACATAACACATACAATCTATGGATGCAAAATATGTAAGCTCATTGGTGTATGTATGATGCCTTCAATCAAATTTAAAATGGAAGGTCCTAAATGTAATATGCCTAAAGCATTTAAAAACTTAAATCACAAAAATATTTGATTGAAGTGAAATACTAATCACATGTATTTCAAAAGTAACTTGCTAATGACATGACTATCAATGGCTCACAAGTTGTGTGAGATTTCAAAACTAAACATATGATTTATGAGCTTGTGGTTTCCAAAAATAAATTAGTTTAACTATCTATTTCAAGATATGAAAAACAACTAGCTAGAGATTTAATCAAATGTGAACATCATACTACAAAAGATTTCAAAGGTGTTGGCAAAGCATGATTTGAAGATAAGAGAATCTGAAACAAACTTGGTGTGAATCAAACGGAAGAATCCAAAACACTAAGTCAATTCAAAATGATGTTCATGTTAAGGATTCAACAAAACATAGTTATCATACTAAAATATATTTACCAATAATTTGATCAAAGCATATAACATATGATGTGAAAATCAAAGCTTACTTATAAGATTTAACTAATGAGTCAAGCTTTAGCTTTCCAAATGACCTTAAGGTTATCCCACGCACCATGATTTTTAAAGGTATTCCCATATTATCATTGCTAAGAGTTGGGTTTTGTGCTATTTCTTTACTAGAAGGGTAAGTTCCATGCAGTTTTTAAAGGTAGTTCCACATTGTCATTGCTAAAGGTAGGCTCATGTCGCATTATTTCTAAAGGTGAGCCCACATAATTAATTACTAAAACATGGGTTCCATGTTGTATTTTTACTAAGGAGGTAGGCTCCATGTAGTCATTTTTAAAGGTAGGTCCCATATTATGATTGCTAAAGATAGGCCCACTAACCATGATTTATAGAGGTGGGCCCCACATCCTAATTCCTAAAAGGTGGGTTCGATGTTGTATTATATAAAGAGAGCCCCTAGTATCACAATTTATAATAATTAAGGTCAGTTCCATGTTGTAATTTTTAAAAGTGGGTCCCCCATTGAGATTTCTACATATGCCCCCTATATGACAAAGTTTTTAAATGTGGATCTCATGTTGTAATTTCTAGTGGGTCCCATACTCACAATAAAAAAGGGTGGATTCATGTTGCAATTCCTATAAAGGTGAGCCCCATATTGTTATTCCCATAGGTGGCTCTCAAGTTGTAATTTCTAGAGGCGGGGTCTGACATTGTAATTTCTAAAGATGGACCCCACATACCATATAATTTGTAAAGGTGGGCCCAATGCTCTAATTCCTAGATGTGGAACCCATGTTGTAGTTTATAAAGGTGGGCCCATACAATAATTCTTGAAGGTGGGGGCATGATGTAATTCCTAATGATGGGGGCCATGTTTATAATCATGAAAAGGCAGGCCCACATAATTCATATAAAGGTGGGCCCCATGTTTTAATTTTTAAAGGTTGGTCTCATTTGGTAGTTTTTGAAGGTTAGCTCCATATATAACAATTCTTATGTTGGATCCACATTGTAATTCATAAAGGCAAATCCATGTTGTAATTCCTAAAAAGGTCTATTCCATGTTCACAACCACAAAAGGTGAGTCCTATATACCATAATGTAGGTGTGTTCATGGGTCAGGCCAGCCCGAGCCCGATCCTAGCCCAGCCTTGGATTAAGTGATAGAAAGCCCAAAGCTCGGCCCGGCGAGACCTGTGTAAGGAATGTATGTAATTTAATTGAATTTGTCCAAACAATTGCTCAAATGCCCACAAAAGTGATAAAAAAGCATGGTTCGGTCCTGCCCAATTGATTAAATGGGCAGGCTCAAGCCTGGATTTTTCGGCTCGTGCAAGGCTTGGGCCAGGCCTAGGTCCGTGTTTATAAAGTCGAGCCAAGCCTGGATAAGCCTTGACCCGGCCCATGAACACTCTGCTACTAGGGTTGCAAACGGGTACCCGAATATCCAAATACCTAGGATTTTCGACCCAAAAAACTAGTCCAGAACCTGTTTCTTGATTTGGAATAAGAATAGGTCCGGTTCCGGATCCATATGGGTACCGAACCATATACCCGAAACCGGACCCACTTCCCCTTTCGTCTCCTTTGTTTCCAACCCTTGAGTAACAAGTCATTCGTTCCCACTTCCCCTTTCATCTCCTTTGTTTCCCCTTGCCGTCGAACCCTACCTTCCCCCTCTCTCTACATCGGCTCCGACATCAAGACGCAGGGCGCATCCACACTCCTCCATCTTTCTCTTCTTTCTCGCTCTAATCATCGACGCAGGGCCCAAGGGCTGATATTCTCTCTCTCCCTCTCTGCTACAGTAATTCAATCTGGAATCTGATCTCTGACTCCACTGCTCCTTCAATGAACTAAGCCCCAATGTCAGTACCAAACACCTTGAAGACTACCTTTTTGAAATTCAACCCATAAACCCCAATACCAAACACCTCCACTTCATCCATCTCTTATTTTATTATCTTTAGGCGAAAAAGTATGAAGTAAGAAAGGGGTTGTTGTTAGGTGCTAATTTCTTCCACCCATTTCATATTTTGCATATTGGAACTTGAAGAAGATGGCCCTATGAAACCAACTTCAAAACTTCATACAGTTAGAGGAATAAGAAGAAAGAACCACATTTTCAAGGATTTTTTTCGTTCCTAAACCTCTCTAGCAAAGAGTTAGGTTCTGGAATCGAGACTGAATCCGGGAAATGTAAACGGAATTGGAACCAGAACCATGAAATGGGTTCCATCTCAGAATCGGATCCAGTTCCTGAACCATCATTTACAAACGGGTTTGGATCCAGATAAAGCCTGGTTCCGCTCCAAACCACACCCGTTTGCATCCCTACCTGCCACAATGCATAAAAAGTGCATGTAGTTTTAGTAGGTAATTCTTATAGCCATGAAATAAGGAATTTACAACAATTATTAGAGACGCAAGGGGTAGAGGGGGAAAGGATATATGGTAGTGAGCTAAATACAACTCTCGATTTCCTAGGATTTGAATTACTCAAGTGGTGGTTGGGTATTAATTTTCCATCTCCCTTTGATTCATTTACCATTAGATGGGACATAATTTGATTGCCATTTTTGGAAATTCATTTTTTTATTTTTAATCATTTTTTAAAAAAAAGTCTAATAATTTATATATATATTTAAGTGAGAGAGGACCACCTATTTGGCAACATCCTATAAAAGTTGGGGGCATCCACGGTTCAAACTCTTAATAAGCAGTCCGACTATGGAGTGAGACACTATGGGCCACTTCATGTAATTGAATGCCTTGGATTGTATTTCTATAAATGGTTGAAAATGAAAACCAAATGTAAATATTCTGAATGACTATCAAATAATCAGCCCTTTAATTAAAACTAAATGAAGGCAATATAAGAAATGAATACCCAACCATCACCCTGGTAATTAATATCTAATAGAGACAGCTTGTCTCTTTACTAGAATTTATGACAACAATTTGGTGTGTGGAGGTTTGTTTTTTTTTTTTACATGATGCAATGACTTGTCCCTTGACATTTGAAATGCCATGTTTCTTTTTGTAAAATTCATTTTCAACCACCTAAAAATTTTTAAATGACCTTTTGAAATTTCTAAAATTCCAATCTCTTTACATTTCGTTGGGATTTCAAATGCTCCATCCAAGAGAAGGATTTATGAACTTACCTTAGGGCTTGTTTCTTTACAAGCATTCCTGATAGGAATTCACGCTATTTGTAGATTTAAGAATTTATTTTAGAAATTCAATGTTCTTTTAATGGAATTCTCAGTATTCAAGGTAGCCAGAATTCTTAAACGCCAAAAAGGTGGAATTCTAAAATGCTAGCCACTCCAAGAGCATTTCAAAGTTTTGGAACTCCAGGAAGTTTGGTTGGAACTCCGGCACCCAACCATGAACCCTCCTACCGATAATAAAGTGGGCCCCATATTCACAATTATAAAAATTGGGCCCATGCAATTCCTATCAAGATGGGTCCATGCTCAAATTTCTAAAATTGGGTCCCACACTTTTGTTTACAAAAGATGGGCCCATGTACCATATACCTAAGGTGGGTCAACATTATATTTCTTATAGATGGGTCCCAAGTTCACAACCACAAGGGTGGGTCCCATGTACTACACTGCATAAAATGTGTAATTCTAGTCTAGAATTTATGTTTATGAAATTTAGAAATTTAGAGATTTTCAGGCAAGAATTCAGATGGAAATAAAACGTAGAATTCATAAATGACAGAATTCAGTGGCATTTTAGAATTCCAGCATTTGGAATTCCCAGACAACCTCCAAACATGAAGTATAGGAATTCTAATAAAGAAACTGACCCTTAGGACATCATTTGGAGAACTTAAAAGTCTCCATTCATGAATGCTTGAAATTCTAATAAAGCAACAAGCCTTAAGGTCTCACCTGTATCTACACCTTATATCATTTGCTTCTCACTTTATATCATTTATATTTGTCCTCTCACATTTTAGTAATCATTGGGTAGAGTTTATTTCACCATGCATTTATTTCTATTTTATACAAACAAAGTCGGCTCAGGGGATTTGGATTCGGGTTGGAATGGGCAATTTTGATCCATGGCTCACTTATGTCTTCTTTGAGTCTGGATCCTCTATCGCATATGACATGAGTTCAGATCTGGTGATGCTTTACCCCATGGTCACTATGGGGTGGACCAATCAAGGTGCGCCACATCACCGCATCATGGGTTAAATCCCTTAGAGGATCCCGATTCCTGATGGCTTACACTCATCGTGAGGGGACCAACGTGCTGTTGCCACGTTGGCTTTCATCCACATGACTTGCCCACTCAATTTCTTCCAAGAAATAGGTTTGCAGATAATTAAAAAAAAAGGTGCAGGGGGGCTTTTCATAAACAAGAAACCCATCCCTAAAACAGAAGCCTCTTATTTCCTCACACTTAGAACCCTTTCCTCTCCCCCATATTTGTAGAGGATATCGAGCCCACACTGGAAAACAATCTGCAATTAATTTCATTACAAAGGTTCCACTAATACACCATTTATGGCAATGAGAACATGATTTACATTGTGGACGCACTCCATTCAGCCAACCTCTATTTGAAGAAATACCAGACCGAATTCCTCTACCATAATTGTCGAGTCGCAGATGGGCGTCAAGCAGTACCTCTCTGATCACTTCATAGAGAGGTAGTGACGATAACATTTTGGCAGGAAATGGCAGCGATTCTTGACTTCGAAGTCTGAGTTTGATCCACTCCACATCTTGCGCTTAGAAAGGGCGTCTTGTGGAGGATATGGACTTTTGGAGAGAAGAAACAAGTGAAATGGATTTTTAGAGATTTCTTTTTGATGGGTTGTGTTGGAAAGTCACACATCCCACATCGCCTAAGTAATAGGCTTAACATGTCTTAACATACCTGTATGGGCCTTCCATCTATTAGCTTAAGCTTTTAGGTTCGTATATGGTTTCTTATATGGTATCAGAGCGGGTTCCGATCCCGTCATTCTTGTGTAGCGCACGTGATAGGCCCCGTCCATGAAATATGTTGGGCTTGCACGTAAGGGGGAGTGTTGGAAAGTCACACATCCCACATCACTTACGTAATAGGCTTGACATGTCTTAATATACCTGTATGGGCCTTCCACCTATTAGCTTAAGCCTTTGGGTTGGTATATGATTTCTTACAGTTGTTATTGTTATTAAAGAAAGAAAGAAAAAAAAAAGTGGGGTGGGTTTCAGATTTTCTAATTAAATTGCCCTTTTAGAGCAGCTATGGCTAATAGCAAAAGTTTCAATTATGTGAAGTAAAATTCAATGGTTGTGAAGTTATGATTGAAATGATTTTTTTCCCAAAAATCATATCAAAATTAGTCCTTTCCTTGTCAAAGATTCACCCTGCATGCTTCCTATTCTCAAATAGAAAGTCCTATTTTCCTTTTGTTTTCTCTCTCCTTGCAAACATTTTTAATGGCTGCTTCTAACCATTCTTTGACTACTACTTCTCTTCACAACATGCTTTTAAAAATCTTAAAATTGAAGTAGAGTATTGAGATGCAAAGCTTCAACAAATGGAATACTGGCAAGTCATTCCTTCCTTCCTGCGCTTTCTGCTTTGATCAATGCAAAAATAAAAATTAACAAATAGACAATGCCATACCATAAAAAACTGATGCCTAATTTAATTGAATCAAAGGAAAGAATTATGTAAAATTTCATTATAGTAGGAACCAACTTGACATTCCATTACAACAAACAATCACATTACAGAACAATAACCCATACAACCTCATACCAAAAAAAAACTAAAAATCCCATTTGCAATCACATTACAGATAATAACCCATCAAAACTACAAAGATATAGAATGGAACACTTCGAATCCGTCAATGTCTTTTGCATATCCAATGCTCTTTTTCATGTCTTAATTAAGAGTCTTGCATTTTCTCCTACTAGAGCATTGATCGACACTAAGATGTGCAATCGCAAGACTACGCCGTCGTTAAGTAGCAAATGACTAAAGAGTCTGGATTATCGATCCCATGGAGAGATGATGGAACAAGCAATGAATCTAATTAAAGTAGAATTGAATTAAGATATAGCTAATATAGACAATTAAAGTGAATAATTAAAATTACTAAACTATGTGTTGGAAGTAGGTGGGCCTCGTGGATATGTTTTCAAAACTTTTGACCCACTTGATGTAGGAATCAAATACCCATAAGGCTAGAAACCCAATCCAGGATCCAAAAACCTCATTTTCATGAATTAAAATAATAAGATACACTATCTAGAACATAGAAAACAATAGCAACAAGCAACCATAATAATATACAAAAGAGAAGATCTAGATCTAACCTTGGGAGTCCAACGATGCTCTAATTGAGGAGTTAATTGCTTGGCTTGATGAGAAACTATTTTGCAAGAACAAAAAAGATCTCCTACGGCTCATGATCTTCCACGCTATGACCCTCTTAAAGAGATCTTCTCAATGAGAATGATGGGATCTCCGAGAAGAATAAAAACCATAAACTCTTTAGTGGCAACCAGAGGAGAAAAAAGGGGAAAGAGAGGGAGAGAGGGAGGGACATCCAACCTTGGGGGAGGGAATGCTCTTGGACGTCCCCTCTCTCTTTCTTTTATAGGTTTGGGTAAACCCTCCTCTTCGACCATAATTAGAAGTCTCTTTTCTATTATGAGTAAGTGCCCTACTCCTCTTTCCTTTCAGAGTTCCAATTGAATTAGAAACAATCTCTTCTTAGGGCTAGCGTGAAGACCACTAGGGGTTCCTTAGAAATAGCTCCAATTGGGAATCTGGATCACACATCTCATGTGAACTCCAGACTCACAATTAATTGCAAATAACTCCAATATATAAATGCAATTGAACTCCGATCTTAATAATAAATTACAAGAAGATCTTAAACTTTCCAATTACTACAAGTAGGTCTCTCTATTAATTATATCCAAGGATCATTTGGATAAAATCTATTCAACCAAATTAGATCCATATCTTATTATCCTTGTGACTCAATTAATCACAGTGATCATCAGTAATATCCAATTAACTCTTAATTAAGATGGGTGCGCACTTACCAATGATAAATTCATTAATTGGCACAAGGAGATATATCTATTAGAGGATAGATTCCATTCTAATAATTATATGTTCTCACAGTCCCGCTACAATGTACCTAAGTCACCGAGGTGTTAACTTGCAATTGGTCTCACTCATTGGTGACTTAAAGTAAATGTATAATAGAAACTTAAGTTCATCAATCTCTTAAGATTAAGAGCCTCTTACTAAGGAATTATGAGAGCAGTCCTTAAATCAAAGACATATTTGCATAAGGTGGAACTCATGGTCCTTCAGTACATCCAATGTACTGGCCCAATGATCTAATGTCTTATGCTCTAATGATTGACACAAATCACACGATGTTATAGTAATCATAATGCTGCAACCTTGTCAGATGAGATACCATCATTGGCTGTGAATCAATTCAAGTATATGATTTTTGATCTATATCTTCTGTATGTGAATTTCATCCACTTATATGGATCACATTTAGTATACTTGTAAGCTCTGGTTCATTTCATGAACCATCACTTCATTCTGTATTAGTCATGTGCAAACAGGGAATAAAATAAAATGACTTTCATCTCATTAAAAATATACTATCCATCACATGAATAAAAGCATGATTATATAAATTAACTAAGGAATAAATCAATTTATTTAAATCATCCACTAGATTGAAACCATATAATCTAACACTATGCAATTATAATAAATTAAGCTAGAAGGTTTTGGATCCAATTTTGACTATACTTTCTATTTTGACTGGAAGTTACTTTCAGTTTTTACAATGCTAACATACTCTCTCTTCACTTTCCACCAATATATTTATCCCACTTATGGACTCCCATATTCTCCATTTCTAACATATATAGAATCTTACCTCTTCATGCATACTTGTGATTAGCATAGTTTTTTGTGCTAGTCTAAACAATTAATTGGAACTAACAATTATGATTAACAAGTGTTTAAACTAGATTAACAAACTAGTGGGCTAATTAGTGTGCAAACTACATATGGAAATGATGTGAAAAATGGAGTTAAACCAAATTGAATGTAGAATAGCAAATAAACTACTCTAATTAACAATCTAAAATACCAAATTAATAAGATTTAAGCTTAATCTAACAAGCTAAACTAAACTAATGGATGAATGGTGGTGGAAATGAGAAATTTAAGGTGAAGATGTGATGTAAAATTTGTAAGATTTTAAAACAAGTGATGTGAAATGTAAATTTAACAATTTAAAAGTGAAAATAACGAATCAAATAAGGATTCAAATTAATAACAATCAAAATAAGAGATTAGGCATTCCAAAATTCATTAAGTATGTAATTAATCCAACCAATGCATGTTCTAATTCAACTCCCAAATTTACAATCCAATTAGCAATCTCTTGCCTAATTGGATTGGATGATATAGTAATGAAGATCAAAGTAAAGTAAATAAAAAACCAAGATCCTAGAACATCATCTAGCTATCCTAACAATCAATCACCAAAATCAAGTTACAAAAGATTAAATTTAAGGGATCTAGAGCATGCTATGTGAGAGAACTTAATTCAATTACAAAGCATCAATTGTGATTATCTAAGCATCAAGTGTAGAGATAGAGCATAAGAAATGAGAGAGATTAGCACAATTAAATCTAAAATCTACTAATCAATCAAATACAATTAGGGAATTTAAACTAAAACATGTATGGAATTGAACTAATTACATTACTTAGCTTCAAAAGGAGAACTTAATCCAAGAGCTTTAGCCACTAAATATCAAGAACGAGCTCCAAATTTTTATTAATGATCTTCAATTATGCTCTATCTAGATTAGTTACAATTAAGCTTCTAATTACAATCTAAAAGTGTAGAGACAGTAAAATAAAATTGCCAAAAGATGTCTCTCTCTACAAATATATTTCAATTTATAAAAACATTGAGGACATTTGATTGACTCATTTCATTTCACGTGGATTGTTTTAATTTGATTGGTTGTAACAAACTTTCCTTCTAGAAGCATTTGTGTCATGCGGTCCTTCAATTTGGAGGCTTTTGATTGGCTCATTTCCTTTTACATTGATTGTTTCAATTTGATTGGTGGCAACAAACTCTCCTTCTAAAAGCATTTGTGTCATATAGTCCTTTAATTTGAAGGCTTTTGATTGGCCCATTTCATTTCACATGGATTGTTTCAATTTGATTGGTGGCAACAAACTCTCCTTCTAAAAGCATTTGTGTCATATAGTCCTTTAATTTGAAGGCTTTTGATTGGCCCATTTCATTTCACATGGATTGTTTCAATTTGATTGGTTGCAACTTGGGAGGCTTTTGATTGGTAGAGAGGTTAGAGTTGGGGTAGTCACAGGGTCCACCTATATAAGAAAAATTACATAAAAATGCGCTATAAAAAATTATCGAATATATGTATGAAAACTTTGTCATTCCGTATCTCCTTCGTCCGAACTCGTATGAATGCAAATGAGTAGTCGATTTCACTCAGAATTCTATGTCCGACATAATGGTGCAAAGAAATGAGGTCATTTTATGAGTTAAAACAAAGTTATAAGCGATTATAATCCGATAATCCGATAGTTCTTTAGAAGGATAAAATCTCCATGTAAAACAAATGATATGCACATGAAATGCTGATAAAACTCGGACTAATGATGGGTAAAATATGCAATATTTAACACTTATCAAGCATCACATAAGGCCCTCTGGGTAGCTACGTTGTCTTTCCTGCATTTGTAACAATCATCAATTAGGAGAACGGGATAACAAAGAGAGAGAGAGCGCCCATATGGATACATACTGAGCAACATTTCACTTCCATAGATGCTATGAAACCCATACAAGATGCAATGAAAGATGTTTATGTAAAAAAAATAAGAGCAAAGAGGGACAAAAGAAGGCATTGAGAACCTGAGAAAAAAAAAAGAGGGAAAGAAGAATATATGGAAGAAAGAGTGGAAGATGAAAAAAGACCTGTGTTTGGCATTGCATTTATTTAATTAGCCCGATATCCTCTGGAAAATTAGGGAAGAGGAAAGTGTTAAAAGATTAGAGGTTATATTAAAAGTATAAAATTTCAAAATCCCCCTCCATTAAAATTAAAAAAAAAAAGTTAAAAACCAACATTCTCAAATTACTAAAAGACAAAAACCCCTCTACTTTTTACTCAAAAAGTAAAAAAGATTCATTATCAAGCCACTAAAAATAAAACCTCATCATATTATGATTAGACCCCATAATATTCTATTCTCTCTTGATTTGGGTTCACTTCACAACCCTACGGACCCATTTCTTTACTAGAACTCCTGACAGGAAGTCTAGCGGTTGGGGTTTTTGGGACATGATGCCATGTCCCCAAACATTTCCAAATCCTTTGTTTCTTGTCAAGAATTTCTGAGTTCCAGCCACATGAAAGGTCCCAATTGACCTTTGAGAATTCATGAATTCCACCCTCTTTGCATTTTGGTGAAAGTCTTGGATGCTCAAGTCCAAAATAGCATCTAGGAATTCCACATTGTCTAGGAACTCAGGAATTCCCCAGACAGAAATTCCTGAAATTCTAGTAACGAAACAGGCGCTACAAACAGTTTTACCAAACAGACTCTTTAGGGCTTGTTTGACAATTTACTAGTTAGTAAAAGTAATGTAAAGCGTCTATTTTTTAGACAATGGGTCATATCAAAAGTATACATTTTCAAAATTCTTTCCTTCTTTTTTTTTTTTAAAAAAACAAAGTAGAAAAACAACTTCATTTCTTCACTAAATAACCAAAAAAAAAAAAAAACTCACTTTTTTCAGAAAAAGTCAAAAAGATTCCCTATATCAACATAACTCCCTTATATCTTATTCTCTCTTGATTTGATACTTTATATTAGTTTTACTCTAATAATAAATTATCAAACTGGTCCTAAAAGGTTGCTTGTGTATTGCCGGATGAAATTCCTATTTATGAAAAGCCCCATGCCCGGATCCCCTGTTTCATCCAAACAAGGGAGCCCTGTTCTGCCCAATCACGTGAGGACACGTGTCAAACGTGTCAGGTTTGTTCTCCTCTCAACTGCTTCCCTCAAATGAATAAAAGAAAAGAGGGAGGGCTTTTTTACAAAAAAAAAAAAAAAAAATTGTTTCAAGAAACCTTACATCGACAAAAGCTGCAACCATCGTCCCGACGATCCGGACTTCTGATTGTTGCTGAGGGAGAAGAGGGATGGAGTGAAGGAGGGCTTTCTCGATCTCTTCTTCTTTAGTTTTGTTGCTTTTTTCTTTTTTTGAAATTGAAAGGCAGAGAACCACTGTCGACCTTCGCAATGCTGAGTGAACTATGTTCGGAAACATGGCACTAGTGGAAATTGGATTGCCTTACCCCACAAAGCAGGCAGGTCCTTTAACCATCTTTCTCATAAATACTCCATACTCACTTTCTGTTTCATACATTTTTTAGTCCTCAAATACAATCACAAGGGCTTTTTGTTGATAGAATCTCAGTATTACTCATGTTTCATTTTCAATACAATTGTCCCTTTTTTCTAGTTTCAAACTAAACCAAGACTGTTGGGATTTTTATTTTTTCATGTTTTCTGAAACATTTTTGGAGTACCCATTTTTAGATTTTACAGTTGTTAATGGAAGAGATATGCTTTTTTGAATTTATTTTTTTAAAGTGAGATCCCTGCAACTGATTCAACACCAAGAGCCAGGAGATGAGGTGGAGGGCGATGTCAGGCTGGTCAGCGACGGTGTAGCCCATGACAAGGTTGTCTTGGAAGTGGATGCGGTAGAGGTTGTGGCGGCGGCTAAAGAAGGCTTACAGCCAATCGAGCATGACGGTCATGAGGCGGGCGCCGAGAAGGATCTTGAAAATGGCGTCATAGGTGGCATGGGTGTGGTGGAAGCGGTGCTGGCGGCCAGCCTAGTCGAAGAACTTGGGGCAGGTAAGATATCGACACAAGAGTGGAGGTGGGCGAGGACCAGGAGGATGAAAGACAGAGATATATGTGAAGGTCAAGGCGGCGTCGATGGCGGCTGCGGCGTCGGGAGATGAGAGAATGTTGTAGATGAGAATGAGATCATGGTTGGGTCGCGGGAGAGGAGAGGAACTTGTAGAGGAGCCGTGTCATTGCCTGATTAATCAGAGAACAAACTGGTGAAGGGCTTTATTTTCACAAATTTATAAAAAAGACCCTTTGTTTATCCTTTTTCATTATAAAAACGCAAATGAAAGATCCTCACTTTTTGCCATGCGGCGAATGTGGATTCGTCCAAACAGCAATCCCCTGTTTGGACAAAAAAGGGGATCCTGAACTCTTTTTTATTATTACTAGTATAGCCCTGCACGTGCAATGCACGTGCAAGGAACACACTCTTTCAGTATGATAATATGGAAAAATAAAGTTATTGAAAAACTCAATATTAACGATCCCAATGGAGAATGACCAGTTCACATATAGCTAATTTTTTTTTTTGTAAATTAAGCAATTTACAATCACTATTGTTCTTATGAAATTCGGTAGAAGCTTCAATAGAAAAAAGTAAGAAGAAGATGGAATAACAAGATATATGAAAGGAAACTAACTGAAAAAAAAGTTGAAAACCAACATTTTCTGGCCATACATGATTAGGCAAAACAATCATCAATTTCAACATAGATCGATCGTTCGGCCTATTTTCCATTAAAATTTGTCTAAAACCTAGTGCCAAATACATACCAAATTCATGTTGAGAAACACCGAATGACAGTAATACCAATACAAAGAAATTTGAATATCATGGAAAGAAACAAGATTGATATGTCAAGATAAGGGCCAGTGCAACAACTTAAAAAAGCTTTCTTGAATTAAGATGATACCGCTACCAAATTTTGAACCATGTAAATTTGTGGCACTTCTGTTAGCTTTTTATATATCATAAATCGGTTATGTTACATTCTAATTTTGTACTAAGTAAATCTTTGAAATAAATATCATCATTTGAAGCAAGACAACCAACTACAAATAGATCTACTAAATTTTAAACCATGTAAATTTGTGGCACTTCTGTTAGCTTTTTATATATCATAAATCAGTTCTGTTACATTCTAATTTTGTAGTAAGAGAATCTTTGAAACAAATATCATAATTTGAAGCAAGACAACCAACTACAAAGAGATCTTTAGCCATGCACTCTCAGAGTGGGCACAACTACTTCATTAAAAATTCATAAGAAAGTTTAATGAAAAATTCATTATCCTAGTATTATAATAATGTGGTTACAATGTTGGACAGGAATCAAGTCCAAGAGTAATACTGGTCCGGCCTGAGATGATGCATTGGATAAAGCATGCATAATCATAAAGAAAGACAATTAGCACCTTCAAACAAAGTTTAGTACGTAGAATGATAATGAAGGAATGCATGTTGCCGGAATTGCCTAAAACAAAAAAACAGTGGCCCTAAAGCAATCACTTCAAATCAACATAAGAGGGTGGATTTAAAAACATGAGTTGGCATATCAAAATGATGGGTTCCATTTCACATATTCATAAAAACTTGAAAGGAAAAATAAAATAACTTATCATAATCCAAGAAGTAATAATACAAGCCATTATTAACTTGGATTGGATGTTGGTTTGATATATAACAATAAAATTTAAAAGAAAACCAACTTGCATGGAATGAAGAAATCAAGAAAAGGCTTATATGATCAAAATCTGCATACACTTGCATATTCACAAAAAACTTTTATGACTCCGAGATTATTTGGCTACTAAGAAAATGAAGCATCTAAACAGACCTTGAGCCTCTCCACAGCATCTCCAACCTATGATAGAGAACAAGACACATCTCGCCATCTGTTTCTCATATTGCCGTGTCTAATTTCGGCCCTACTTATTAATGAAAAGTTCACTTTTAAAGAGGTATGTTAATGTTTCATTTTACTTGCAAATATATATCATGCAGGTGTATAGGACGTTTATATTTTTATGCATTAGTCTCGTTTTGCTTGTGACTGTTGAGCATAAACTGAAAAATATCAACTAATTTGGTATCTTATAAAGTAATATGTTAGCATTCTTGTTCAAGTTGAAATTTTCTACACATGAAAATCTCAATTGAAATTTCTCATTTGAGTTCTTGCAACGAATGTACAAATTCTTCAAACACAACCTTTTTCTTGAACATTTGAGCTAAGCATTTCATCGAAATATAATAATACTAAGTAGGGCCCATAAATGTGTAGATATAGAGAAAAAGTATGACAAGTTCTTCTACTAAGTGGGGCCCATAGAAGTGTAGTTCTCTTTTATTATATATAAAATAATATTAAGTGGGGCCCATAGATGTGTAGATGTAGAGAAAAAGCATGACAAGTTCTTCTATTTTTTGGGGCCCACAGATGTGTAGGTCTCTTGTATTATATATATATAATAATATTTAAATGGGGCCCACAGATGTGTAGAGAAAAAGCATGACACTTTTTTCTCTTTTATATAAGGGTAAACAAATATAAAGCATAATATTAATTGGGGCTCACAGATGTGTAGTGAAAAAGCATGACACTTTCTTCTCTTTTATATAAAGGTATATATAGAGATAGATTTATAATTAGATAGATTAGATTATAAATTAGATAGATAGACATAATATAATATAATAATAGATTTATGATTTTTAAAAGGGTGGGCCCCACAAGGTGTGTAGTGAAAAAGTACTACAGCTTCTTTTCTTTTATAATAGTAAATAGATATTTAAATAAAATAAAATAAAATAAGGGTATAGTTAGACATATAATAAAATATATATAATGCTGTCTACACACTTCATGGGGCCCACTTAAGATCCAATGATTGCACATGCATCAACTGTCATGCTTCATGGGTTTCCATCTCTACACCTATAATGCTTAAAAAAAAATCCATTCCCCTTCGACTCTACGGAGAAGGAAAAAAAATTCTGACAGATAATGGAAAACTTTTCCATGCCTCATAGCATCGTCCTTTTAGTTATTGTCTACTTTGCTTTTCTCAACAAAGACACTTTCTATTTGAGTTTTTCATTTTCATATCTCACATAACAAAATATTATCAATTTTACATTTTAAATGCTATGCACAAATTCATATTCCAAACATAGAGTGAGAACTAAATAGAAAGTTCTACCATAAGGAAACACGAAATACACACAATTTGAAAGCCTACAGTTAAGATTCAAGAAATAAAACAGACATATAATTAAAATTATCAGAGCATGAAGGCTATCAATGGGCCTAGCTTTGGCTCAAACAGGAATGAGAAAGAAAAAACCAACTCTTCATTATCATTTTCTTAACTCTAGATGCACCCATTTTTCTTAGAATGAAGATTTTATTGCAACATTAAAAAAAATTGAAGAAGAAGACACAATCAAACGATAATAGTTTCAGTAGACGGTGCTCACTTACATGCATGAAAACTCCCTCCATTCCAAAAGAAGCTAAGAGTCAATGAAGAATCTGTTAAAATGTCATGTTCTTCCTTAAACAATTACTCACAGAGGAAAAAAAACTCATACTCACAAAATTCCCTGTATTGAAAATCTTGTAGTATCTGAATAAGAAGTATGTTAAAAGAAAATTGAAAAAAGAAGAGGGAAAAAACAAAATTTAAGATATTGATTTGAGATAGATTCCAATCTTATCCACATTTTCCTTTTCTTTTCTCCACCACCTTAAAAAAAAGGAATTAAAAAATTATTAGGATTGTGTGTGCCAAGTTTTGTCTAGATCTGGGTTCATTTAGGTATAATATGGGGGTATTAGCAAATTTTTAGAGAATTTATGGAGCTTTTTCGTAATTTTAGATTTTTGAGATTATAGTACCGTTGGATAGATATTTTTAATTTTTAAACTTTAGTCTTCTTACTCATCTTGATCCGGATCCTCAAAGCCTCTCTAAATCTAAGTTTAACCTAAAATCTGTTTTAAATAAATTGAAAAATTTCCATTACGTACCATCTTTATCTCATCCTCTTTTATAATAATAGGGTAGATCGCAAACCCCATTTCTCGAAAGAAATCGAGTGGCAGGCTACTTGGGTTTTCTACCAACGTGGGATGAATTGGTTGGTCCACTCATGCTGAGCTTAGGTCATCCGCGGCGGAGGATCCGGAGCTATCCTCTTCTAGAAAGCAACGCCGTTGCAGACAGCCTTGTCAGTCCCATTTCAAACTTGGAGTATAGAAAACCTGACAAAAGAAAAGAAAAAAACCGCCTGCAATTCGGACTTTAGCGTGTTCTCCTCGTCATTCATGTGAACATTACACTTCCCATAAATCCTTTTCGTCTTCTCTGCGTTTTCTCCTCTAAACATTAGAAAGAAATCTCTATTTCTCCTCCTCACCCATCTGATCTCTATTTTCTTTTTCCCATATCTTAGCATTCCTTCCATTCGGCTCCAAGACACCGAATCTCTTGCAGAGACTTCTCTTCTCTCTGCTTAGAGATTTTGTTATTTCAAGAGCTCTATTACTTTGAAGCTCGATCTTCCATCTCAAAGCTCTTGCATTTCTCTCTAAAAAGCTCTGATTGCCGTTGATTTTTTTTTTTTTTTTGTATCTATATTATTGGTTTAGATCTTGTTCTTGAGGTATTTGTTCGAGCAGATGGCGCAGATTCTACTCCACGGGACTCTCAACGTCACCATCTTTGAGGCCGAAGCCCTGTCGAATCCTAACAGAGCTAGTGGCACTGCGCCGAAATTCCTTAGAAAGGTAAGGTTTTGAAGAGAGATGGATTATGGAATGATAGAATCTTGAATGGATTTAGGTGTTCTTGTAGAAAATGTGTCGAATCTGACCTAATTTGTGTATCTGCGGCTGGAATTGTTGGAATTTGAGAATGTTTTCAGATGTCGAATGAGGGAAGTGAATTTCTGTTTCTGCCGTGCCCGGATAAAGATAGCGTATGTAGATTCCGTGTGGATTCGAGTGAGAGAGAGACCTGGATGACGTTAGTGGTACCTGTAGAAGAGGTGTGGATCGTGTAGAAAGCGTGTTGAGTTTTCCCTAATTTGTGCATCTATGGCTGACATTACTTGAATTTGGGAATGCATGTGTTTTTTCAGATATGGAGGGTGTAAAAGTGAATTTCTGGCTGTTCGAAAGTCTGGGTACAATGTATCTGGGATTTCATGCGTTTGTGTGTGTATTGAAGTTCTTTTTTTTTTTTTTTTTTTGTTGTTGTTGTTGTTGTTGTTGTTGAATATGCTACAAATTTTACTGCTAAATCTGATTGGAAAAAATGCTGGTTTATTTTCTTTTATGGCATGTTGTATCAAGAAAGGAATGAAAAAAGGGGAAAAAAATTTTGAATCATAGTTTTCACGTTTTCCAACGAGGAACCTCTTATATTTTATGTCGTCCTCATTGTCATAATCATCAAAGCTTTATCTCAACCACGTCGGGGTTAGCTATATAAATTCTATATTTCCATTCCGATCTATCTTGAGCCAAATCTTTAGATAAGTTGCATTTCTTCATATCTATTTTTACTACCTTCATCCACATTTTCTTCGGCATACCCCTTCCCCGTAGTGCACCGTCAACTTGCATACCCAAACATTTTTCTTACGGGCGATGTGGGTGGCATGCGTTGGACGTGTCCAACCATCTCAAACGGCTTTCTCTAATCTTATCTCCTATTTATGCTACCCCTAAATACTCTCGAAAACATTTAATTCTAATTTTATCCTTCCTATTTTTGCCGCACATCCTTCTCAACATTCTCATCCCTGCAACTTTCATTTTGTGCATATGTTGTTTTTTAATTAGCCAACATTCTGCTCCATATGTCATAGCTGGTCTAATCATTGTCCTATAAAATATTCCTCCAATCTTGTTAGCATTCATTGGTCACAAAACACTCCAAAAGTAAGTCTCCACTTTAACCATCCCACTTTTATCCTACGTTCGACATCGGTCCCAAGTTGCAATCCATATATTATGTCTTTATATGATTTATTTTAAAACCTTTGGATTCTGAAGGCTCCCACCATCTCTCGAGTTTTGCAGTCACACCATCTCTTGACTTTTCCACCAACACTGTATCTTCTGCAAATAGCATACACCAAGGTACCTCCTCCTGAATATGAGTAATTAACCCATCTATAATCAATGCAAAGAGATAAGAGCTTAGGGTTGACCCCTGATGCAAACTTATGGTCACTAGGAGCTCACTTGTCTCTCCACAAGTAGTTCTCACACTCATTACCGGTCCTTCATACATGTCTTTAATAATTTCAATATAGCCTCTTGGAACATTTATTTTATTTAAAACCAACTGAATTAAATCTCTAAGTACCCTATCATAAGCGTTTTATAGATCGATTAAGACCATATGTAGATTTTTCCTCTTCTCTCGATATTTTTTCATTAATTGCCTTAGTGAGAAGATAGCTTTCATAGTTGACCTCCTTGGCATAAAACCAAATGGATTGTTAGATTTCTTGGTCTCTCTCTAAGTCTTTACTCCATTACTCTCTCCCATAGCTTCACATTATGGCTCATAAGTTTAATCTCATGGTAGGTGGTTCAATATTGTATATCTCCCTTGTTCTTATATATAGGTACTACAACACTTCTTCTCCATTCATCCAACATCTTCTTTGTCATTAATATCTTATTGAAGAGCCTAGTTAATCAAATCCCCCCAACTTCTCCTAAGCATTTTCAAGCCTCTATCGGAATGTCATATGGACCTGTAGCCTTTCCTGTCCTTATTTGTTTCAACACTGTCCTCACTTCCACCCTAATTCTGCGAAAAACAGTATGTTCTGCTAACAAAGGATCCCCTCTGTTTTTTTTTTTTTATGTCTTCTACATAGTCTTCATTTAAAAGCTTACTAAAATATTCTCTCCGCCTTTCTTTGATATCGTTGTCTTTCACTAGAACCTTTTGGTCTTTGCTTTTAATACATTTGACATAATCTAAGTCTCTACTTTTCCTTTCCCTTAGTTTTGCAAGCTTAAAAATATTCTTATCATTCTTTTTTTCCCAACCTTTTATATAGGTCTTCATATGTTCTGAACTTTTCATCACTTACAACTTTCTTAGCTTCTTTCTTTGCCCTTTTATACATCTCATAATTTTCGATATTTCTAGTCACCTGCCAAACTTTGTAACGTCTTTTCTCTCGAATAGCTTCTTGAACCGCTACACTCCACCACTAGGTTTCTTTGTTATAGTGTCCTTTTCCTTTTAACTCTCCAAGCACCTCTTTTGTAACCTTCCTAATACAGTTAGTCATTTGATTCTACATAGCTGTGTTTCTCCCTCAAAATTTCATTCTCCCTCCTTAATTACTTTTTCCTTAAATATTGTTACTCTTTCTCCATTCAAATCCCTCCACCTTGTTTTAGGGCACATTTTATTTGCTACCCTTCGCTTTCGACTTCTAATGCAAATATCTAAAACTACTAGCCTATGTTGTGTAGTCAAACTCTCTCCTAGAATAACCTTATAGTCTTTACAAGCAAATTGGCCATATTTTCTAACTAAAGAAAAGTCAATTTGGCTCCAGTTAGTTCCGCTTTTATAGGTAATTAAATTCTCCTCTTTTTTTAAAGCTGGTGTTTGCTATTACAAGGTTGATTTGACTGTTAAATCATATGTAAATATATTTATATCATGGTGGTAACTTACCAATATAGACATACAAGGGATTTATCCTTCTACTTCTAGTTATCAACAGTTGTATATAGACTACATCCAGTCTACAACAAGCTTCCTTGATTTGGGTCAATGAGTATCATTAAGGATATCTCCAGTGTTCTTGTGATACTCCATAGATATAAACTTTTTACACTCCCTCTCAACTTGATGTCGATTGTTGAGAACCATCAGGTTGCAAAGTAGGAAATGATCTTGGTCTTGTTAGGCTTTTGTCAATATATTAACAAGTTTAGGTTGGTTTGCACATGGGAAAGCAAAATGGTTTCATTCTCCACAAGTTCACAACTTGGTCGGAAGCAATTTGGATTTTGGATATCACGTATCATCAGCATAGAGGCGTGGATATGGAGACATGTTCGTTAAGTTCTTGTAGTAATCGATGTAGCCACACAATTATTGAGCATACGAAAGACATCAAACTATATTCAGCCTTTGTAGAGGATTTGGATACTTTATCTTGTTTCTTACGTTTCCATTCTACGGGAAAATCCCCAAGAAAGACGCATTAGTTACGACCTGTGTATAGACAACCAGACTCATGGCATAGCTCTGATTCTTTGCAGTAATGGGCAGTTCCTTAGATCCTATTTTTTTGTCCTCTTTTTCAAAAATGGAAGCACCTGCGACTGAGAGAGTCCTCGCATTTGCAAGGCTTTCCATTCAAGGTAGCATCCTGGCGATTGACAGCCTTTAGAAGTGCAAGATGATAGTAGTGAATGCTTGCCTGTTTTTGCTTGATGAAACTGAATTAATAGATCATTTTCTTATAAATTGCGACCTCGCTTAAGTGATCTTGAGTTCTATTCTTAGATGGTTCGGTTCCAGACTTCCAGTTGGGTATTCCCTAATAGGTCATAACAGCTTTTTGAGGACTGGAGGTGGTCATTGGGTTCAACTAGGAGAAGGATAATGTAGAAGGTTTCCCTTCTTGAGTTCTCTTTTGGTGATTTAGAAAGAGAGAAACAAGAGATGCTTTGAGGGGTCGTCTTCTCCGGATTCCGGAAGTTCCCTTAGTAGATAGATTTAAGTTTTTGGTAGCATCTTGGGTTTTTACCTTTTGTTTGAAGGCATTCCTTTAAGCTCTATTATTAGAAATTGGGAAGAGGTGGCTTCTCTTCACCATCAACATCCCCAACCTAGATGGATCCTTCCGCCTTTAGGTTGTCTTAAGTTGAAGTTCAATGGGAGTGCTATTTTCAATGGGAGTGCTATTGGCAATCTAGGTTTAGCTAGATTGGGCAGTATTGTTTGAATCTAGGATGATCCTATCTTTTACGGGTCTTGCAGGCACTTGCTCGGTCAATAAGGTAATGCTAGCCCTGAGGACCCGTCTTCGTGAAGAAAGAATATTAGGACTTCATCTCCAAGTTTAAGGTGATTCTTGCTGTGCATCCGATGGACCAATGGAAGTAGTAGTACTCCTTGGAACCTGCTAACGTGACAGAAAAAAATATGGATTTGGCAAGGCAGCTTAATGATTCTTTTCTTTGTTAAGCAAAGTACTAATTTGGATGTTGATTCTCTTGCTAAATAGGGGGTTATATGAGATTGGTGTTTCGTGCTTTTGGTAGCTCCTCTTTGTAGCATGAGGGTGCGCTTCTGTGTTTGTATTTGTTATGGGTGCTTTTGTCTTGTTTTGCTCTAGGAGCTTGAATGGCTTCTACCTTACCCAAAAAAAAAAAAAAAAAAAAAATGGAAAAGGAAAAAAAAGTAGTTTTTCCATAAAACTTAACAGGTCAAATTTTAATTTTCTCATAGTGGCCATGTAAAATGGTAAATGCAACAAAGCGAACTATTTTCAGAGTCAACTTCCAGAAATGGTGACAATATGTTATGAAGGAACAGAACCTTCCAAAGGCCCCCAGATTGGTCCAAAAATTTCGAACAGGTTCCTTTAAATGTTTAGAGAGTAGGTTCAAACATGTTGGGAACATTCCAGTTGATCCTGAAATTAATATTTAATGTCTATAAATTATTATATAAAGGTGAGTCGACTGTTTTTTGTATAGGAATGTCCTTGTTCGACTTTTGCTGTATTTATCTTCTCCATTTGTACTGTAGAGGAAACAAAAATTCATAGGGTCCGTTGCCTATTTGAGAGATAGAGAGAGAGAGAGAGAGATGCGTAAAATGCTTTTTAGCAACAAGGGTCATGTGTGGGCTTCCTTCTCTCTTTCTGGTGGTTTTTTGTGTTGAAAAGAAGAAGATGCTCTTACTTTTCACTGTGGAGCATGTGTGCAAGGCACAGGTGTGATGGAGACAATCCCATTCTGGAGTAGCATGATTGTATGAAAAAAGGCTCAAACGGAAATGCTTCAAGTCCAGAGAAGATATGACAAACAAGAAAAGATGGGTGGTAATGAAGAGTCTAGATAATTATGTTTACATAGATACTTATTTATGCAAAATACCTATACTTTGAGACGCAGCATTTTCAACTTTAATTGTGCTAGTGTGGGCAAGATTTGCGTTCATTGCTGCTTTTGCCTACATGGTGTTATGAATAATCTCTGACTCTATATGAACTTACATGAACAATGAAAGGAAATTGGGAAAATCTTGGAAGACATATCATCATCACCAACATCATCATGAATGCTTAAAGCCATAACTAAGTACATGTTTTATGTGTATATATAATACACATGGTTACCATTTAACTAGTGGCTTGACCATCAGTGTTTTGGGGACATAATTGGCCACTGTTGTTTTCTCACCACATGTTTGTGGTGCTTTTATTGCACTCCATCATAATGTGGGGTCATGCATTGCTATAATATACTGCTTATGCATTGAACTTCTTCGTATGAGTGGACTTTTATATGGTGACTGTGAGTCTAATGCAACTCACCACAATGACTAATAATGAATAACAATCCACTACAATGGAGTGGTGATTCTTACCATTGAGAGGATGGAGTTTGTCAAACAATGTGGAAGATAGCATTTCAAATAATGGAAAGTGCTCTTGGTTTTTCCTTGCATGTAGAGTTACAGGGAGTACCATTCTCCACTTTTCAAATTTGAAATCCGTTTGGTGGGCCCGCTTTGGTGAATGTCAATCATGAGGTAGGGAGGATGGGAAGTTCTTGATGTGAATTAGAGGTAGGACTAAAATCACCCATATTTACCACTGTAAATTTTATTTCAATGGAACTTAATCCAACGGTGATTATTATCTATTTTAGTGTCAAATTAGGGTGAGTGCTAATTCATAGGGGGTTAGCGAGTGTGAAGGGTTGGATTTGTCATGGGCCAAAAGGTTAGCTTTCATTCAAATCCATGAGAGGTATTGCTTGGTAGAACATAGCGCATATAGGATGTTTTTCTAAGAGGTACCTCTCATGGATTTGCTTGAAAGGTAGCCGTTTTACCATCATGTTGGACACCCCATGACAAATCCAACCCCATCACACTCACTGATCTCCCCTTGAATTAGCACTCACATTGTCACCCTTACTTTGGCATTGGATTAAATTCCAACTGTAAGTTACATTTTCCAATGGAATTTAATCCAACAATGATTATTATTTAGATTAGTGTCAAATTAGTGTGTATGCCAATTCGTGAGGGGTTCGTGAGTGTGAGGGGGTTGAATTTGTCATGGGTGTCCCTTATGGTGGTAAAAAGGCTACCTCTCGCACAAATCCGTGAAAGGTACCTCTTAGCAAAATGTAGGCCCTATATATGTACATTATATTATTGTATATACACACCAATTATCAAGTGCCCACCTTTTCCTTTGGAGATTTGGTGCTCACTTGAAGTGGGGCCCATCTGCTGGTCCATCTGAATGGAGCACACAGAGGGACCCCCATATGTCACTGTATCCCTCGCTTTTCACCTATCCGAATTGACCACAGTGTTGGATTGATTGTGCACACTTTTTAAAGGGGCAAAACTTGTGGGCTATTGATGAAGGGGTTTGGATGATGAGGTGAGCTCCCGATTCCATACACCGGTAGGGCCTACCCAAATCTTTAGGTCCCATCCGTGGTGGGCCCCACAGAGAGGTGCGCAGGGTGATTCCCATGTGTGCGGCAGCAATGGATCACCACTGTATTTAAATATTTTAAGATCCCTATGGTTGTGTGTTAATGTGTGCGTGGCTCGAGTTTTTCGTAAGTGTTAGACCAATATCAGCTGCATCAAATGAAATTGAGACATATTTCACTACATGGGGATAGTTATGTGTTTGTGTAAAGGGCTCAGATTGATCATAACTAGCTCTGCCTTAGACTTCCTAAAACTGGCATGTTTCTCTCTTGAAAATTTTCGTCAACTTGTATGTTTTTTATTTATTAATACTTACATCAAGGCACCGGCTATCATTAAGGCACTGGCTATTGTAGTATTGAATTGTCCTTCCACAGGGCTTATCTCTGACTCTAAGTCTCACAAAAGTGACTTTTACCATCAACCTAACTGTTTCTTTTTTCTTTTTGTTTTTTGTTTTATTTTTATGTTTGTTCCATTTATTTATCAATTTGTGTTTTAACCCTGCAAATCTCTGTTGTAGCTTGTGGAAAACATTGAGGAGACTGTTGGCATTGGGAAAGGAATGACGAGAGTATATGCGACTATTGATTTAGAGAAGGCTAGAGTCGGGCGAACACGCATAATTCAAAATGAGCCTGTTAACCCTCGTTGGTATGAGTCTTTTCATATCTATTGTGCCCATATCGCTGCTTATGTTATTTTCACAATCAAAGAAGATAATCCTATTGGGGCAACGCTGATTGGAAGAGCTTACATACCTGTCAAGGAAATCCTGAATGGTGAGGTGGTGGATAGATGGGTCGAGATATGCAATGATAACCGTCGGCCTATTGGTGGGGGTTCCAGGATCCATGTGAAACTGCAATATTTTGATATTACAGGAGAACTCAACTGGTCGAGGGGCATCAGAAGTCCTAAATTCCCTGGTGTTCCTTACACATTCTTCTCCCAGAGACAGGGATGCAGAGTCTCACTGTACCAAGATTCCCATGTGCCTGACGACTTCATTCAAAGAATCCCTCTTGCTGATGGGAAGTATTATGAGCCACATAGATGTTGGGAGGATATCTTTGATGCAATTACAAATGCAAAGCACCTTATTTACATCACTGGATGGTCTGTATACACTGAGACCACCTTGATAAGGGACTCAAGAAGGCAGAAACCAGGAGGAGATGTGACTCTTGGAGAGCTTCTCAAGAGGAAGGCAAGAGAGGGTGTTAGAGTTTTGATGCTTGTTTGGGATGACAGAACCTCTGTGGGTTTACTGAACAAGGCTGGATTGATGGCTACCCATGATGAAGAAACTGCAAACTACTTTTATGGCACGGATGTGCACTGTGTTTTGTGCCCCCGTAATCCAGACAATGGAGGAAGTGTAGTTCAGAACCTGCAGATCTCTACCATGTTCACTCACCATCAAAAGATTGTAGTGGTTGATAGTGAGATGCCTAACAAGCGGTCACAAAAGAGGAGGATTGTGAGTTTTGTTGGAGGCATTGATCTTTGTGATGGGAGATATGACACACAGTTTCACTCTCTTTTCAGAACTTTGGACACTGCTCACCACACTGATTTCCATCAACCTAATTTCCTTGGTTCTTCAATTACAAAAGGTGGCCCAAGAGAGCCTTGGCATGACATTCATTGCCGGCTAGAAGGACCCGTTGCTTGGGATGTGCTGTTCAATTTTGAACAGAGATGGAGGAAGCAAGGTGGGCAGGATCTGCTTGTTCATCTAAAAGATCTTGCTCATATCATCATCCCCCCTTCTCCTGTTATGTTCCCAGAAGATAGAGAAACATGGAATGTCCAACTTTTCCGTTCTATTGATGGAGGGGCTGCTTTTGGCTTCCCTGAGAAACCTGAGGGTGCTGCTCGAGCAGGCCTTGTCAGCGGGAAAGATAACATCATTGATAGGAGCATTCAAGATGCTTACATAAATGCCATTCGCCGAGCAAAGGATTTTATCTACATCGAAAACCAGTATTTTCTTGGTAGCTCATTTTGCTGGGCAGCAGAAGGCATTAAGGTAGAGGACATTGGTGCATTACATCTTGTCCCAAAGGAGCTGTCATTGAAGATTATCAGTAAAATTGAAGCTGGTCAACGGTTTACTGTCTATGTGGTGGTTCCAATGTGGCCGGAAGGGGAGCCAGAATCTGCATCTGTGCAAGCAATACTGGATTGGCAGCGGAGAACCATGGAGATGATGTATTCTGACATTGCCTTGGCCCTGCGTGTAAAAGGTCTTGATGCGAATCCTAAAGAATACCTGACATTTTTCTGTCTAGCGAATCGAGAAGTAAAGAAAAGCGGGGAGTATTCACCTCAGGAGCAACCGGAGCCTAATTCAGATTATAGTAGAGCCCAGCAGGCCAGGCGCTTCATGATCTATGTTCATTCCAAGATGATGATTGGTAAGTTATTTTCTTGGAATATTGATGCAATTTAACTCAACTTTACTAAATTAATTGGGCCTTTGTATCCTAAGTTCTACTTGTTGAGTTGGTGAAGAACTTGTTGATTGCATTATGTGTTACTGTCAAACTGTACAGTTTTCATGTAACCCTCATGGCAATGTAAAAGTTCATTGCTTTTTCTAGAGAACTCCAGATATGTGTAACTGGGTATTAGAATTACTTACAGTTGCCATTAGCTCTCTGAAAGTGAAAGGGTTACATGGTAAAGAGGCGTGGGATTTCCAAACGGCAGAACCCTAAAGCCCAAAGGCCCGAATCATTAAACTGGCATGTCCAAAAATGGAGCTCTTGAGAGTTTTAATAATGAAAATGAATGAATCTAGAGTTTTGGGTACAAATATGAGGCCTGAGTGTCATCTGGATTTATCACTGCCTTGGTCCTTTATTCATAATAAATATGGACATTTGAATACTACTTTTGACCACTTTTGGTATGCCAAGCCCATTTTTTTCTTGTTAATTTTTTTGAGATGGTTTTGGTATGCCAGAATTGTGTAGATACTATATGTTTTGGATGGGTGGGGTTCTAATGTTAATTATTACTTGGTAATATAGAAATTTTATGGTTGCCATTATAGTCTCGTGGTTTCAATTGTCTTCTTTATGGAAAGTGGTTTGATGACTAGCTCTGGAAATGTACTACATCTAGATTTTCTCATTTTTATATGCTAAATGCTTCTGGTCTCAGAATTTTGTGTATCTTATGAAGCTTTTCGTTGATTTTCAGAATACCGTTCATTAACTTGAAACATTCCGAGTCAACTAAGCTTCACTGCTTCAGTCTATAAGTATCATATCTAGACTTCTTTTTTTTTTTTTTTTTTGTTTGTTAAAATTAGTGGGAGTCGCTGAATTGACCAAATTCAACTTGGAACTTATATGATCTATTCTATAAAACTCGTATCCAAGAGAATGCAGAGTTCATTAGCTTCATCAGTGTCATAGAAACCTTATCCCATTTATTGGGGTTGGCTTCATGAGTTGTGCTTTCACTCGTCTCTATATAGCTTATTTTTTCTGCACTCTACAATTTAACATTTTTATATGTGAAGGTATATTTATTAATATTTTATAAACACAGAAAGATTCCACTGTCTAGCATGTTACTTTCAATTGCTTCATTCAAAATCTTCATTGATCTCCCATTTTCCTACTTGTATTTGCAAAACTGTACTTTGTAGGGTGTCTACCATCCCTAAATGGTTAATCTTATACGTTTGATGGCTTGTAATCTGCACTATTGTGGATATCTTCTTTGTGATGCAAGTGCTTAACAGCTTAAGTGATGGGATCCATGAAGGACTCATGTGACCCACTTCTTTTTTATGGCAATAACAAGGCCGAGGGAACTTACGAAAATTGCTAATTGGAGTAGGATTTTGACTGAAAATTTGGTTCTGCTTGGTTACCATAGGCTCAAATTAGTAGGGTTTGACAAAGGAAGTCAAAACTATTAGTAGGTCTGTTGCACAATCCATTCGCTTTATACTATTCGAGTAATATACTACAAGAGCAAAAAGTGTGAACTTTTTTTTCTTTGCAGAGAAACATCCAAATAGGGAGGGTGGGCCTTGGCGCAACGTTGAGGTTGCTCCATTGCGGCCTGGGCATCATGTGTTCGAAACACGGAAATAGCTTCTTTGCTTGCGGGGGTAAGGCTGCGTACATTTGACCCTCCCCAGACCCCGCAATGGCGGGAGCTTCGTGCACTGGGCTGCCCTTTTTTTAAACATTCAAATAGGCTGAGACCTTGACAGCCTGAGTTACTAACATTGCAATCCAGAATTCTTTGATATCAAATTGATGCAATACTAAAAGGGCGGCAAGTGTCAAATTTTAGCATAGTGGGTCTTTCTGTTCTATGCCCAGTTAAATCTGCGGTGTCTCAAACCAATCTGAACCAAGCCCTGAATTTTGTGTGATGCCTAGTTGGAAGCTTATTCATTTCAAACTCAGAAATTTTCAATAAAGTCTAGAGCAAATTTCTCTCAAACAAGCTGTCCAAAATTCAACAGATTCTGGTTTACACTGCAGGCCTTTTTGTTTTTTTGGATGACACTGCAGGGCCTTTTTATGAGTGGCTTTCGTACAATAGGATCATAAGTTAAACCCCCTCAACAAAAATTAATTACCAGGTATATATTGAATGAGAGCTGCCGTTACACGTTTGACTTGTGATACCAGCAGGCCACAAGTTAAAGCTAATCCTGAAATTTCAGGATGTTAGCAGGATACCAACTACACAGTTGTTACCTGCTTAAAAAAAAGTGCTAGATCAGATGCGCATCTCAACCAAAACTGAAACAAGGGCTGATTGCATATAGAGGGACAGATGTAATTCTCAACACAAGTCCCCCTCATACTGATGCTTCAATGGCATATAAGGTCTTCTGAGGATACTGAAATTCAGCAGACACAGAAGGTAGGTTTGACATTAACAAAGTAAATTACAGAGGCTACATTGTGAATGTGTATTCCTGAGGATCTGTTTTTTCACTAAACTGAGGATTATATTAACTAGCAAATATCCATATGTGCATCATCAAAACAGTAGCGAAAGACAGTTGATGTGTTCTTGAGTCCTCATCTGTTCCTCATCTGATGCAGTACAGACCCATAGTCCCTATGGGCTGACCAAGCCTTTGGGCCCAGCCCATTTATTTTATTTTATTTGATGTCATTTAGAGTTATTTTTATATTATTTACGATTTATGTCTTAATTAGTGGATGTTTTAATCCTGACCGTCTATGTGTTTGGATGGTCAAGATTAGTTCTAGGATTAGTCTTTTCTCTATTTAAAGCTTTGTAAGCCTCATTGGCTCTTCAGACTTTGATGAATGAAAAGATTGAGTGCATTTTGCTCTCTTCCCTTTCTTATGAAAGGTATGGCGTGAGGCCAATTATCCAGGCGAAAGCCTGACCTACCGCTCCACCCTCCATCTCTAGTCTCTCCATCTGCCCACCCCACATATCAATCCGCCGTCCGCATCATCATCCAAACTCATGCTAGGTACCTGTGAACCAATTTCCTGCAAATGCATGAAGCAAATATGTCATGGCAAGGATGAAGAGAAGGCAATAAGTTGTGGTGATTTGATGCAGGTCCTAGGGTTAGGGCTTGCAGGGAAGTACCGAAGCATAATAGCGGTGCTGAAGCACGTCTCCCAGACACTACATGTCTCCGTAGAGACCGTAAACGGGGACGCACCTCAAATGGAAAACCCAATTCTATTAATCAACTCTAATATTTCCATCTCTACAATGCCATATAAATAAGAAAAGGAAAACTTTTGCCCTAAGAACTAATTAAACTAGGAAGCTAATGAAACTAGAAACCTAATCCTAATTACAACTCTTTAAATAAAATCAGAAACTAATAACAAATAATTAGTGAAATAAAAAGTCCTAAATTGACTTGGTCCCTACACATATGGCCTGAGGTCTATCTTGCATCATGATCCTAGTTTTGTTAGTAGGTCAGCAGTTTTGTTTGCGGTGCAAAGGCAAAATCTGGCCTGCCATGGTTGGATTGAGCCCAAGGTTTGGAGGATTTGCTTCCAAGTTGTAATTAGACTCAATATCTCAGGATCTTTAATTGCATAAACATCCACACGTATTGAGCATATAGGGGCTGATAATCCAAGGCTAGCAGGGTCACAAGTAGTGATGTTATGTGTAAGTGAAGCTGTTAGAGATAACCATTCAAGGAAAACAAAGGTGCAGCTCTCAACCAGAAATCTGAGATCCGACAGACGACAGGTGCATAGGTAGGGAATCTTACATGGAAATACTGTTTTGATGAATGAAGCTTTCCAAGATGTTTTGCAGGCGCAGAAAATCAAATAACAAAATATTATTCCAACTCATATTTGTCCCTAATGTGTAAAATCCTTAGAACGTTAAAATAAATTACAAAGTAACTATCTTAAACAGCCTCAAACAGTCACCTGCTAAAATGCCTAAATAATAATCACTAAAAGCAACTACATACTATGATGATGTCTAGATATGAGATGGCTATGGCAGAGACATGCCCGTGATATGGCTGGGACACAGATTTTATACATGGAAAATAAAGTGTCGGATTGTCACGACCTAAAACCCGGATTTCAATAGAATTTCGCCTTTCATACCTCGAATATAATTTTTCTGTATATATGAGATTAGATGAAATTGAATCACAGGGGAATTTCTTTTTAAACATCAAATGCCAGACATTCATAGTAGAACACAAGTAATATTAAATCTATATCATCAATAATCTTCTATTTGTCTAGATCAAATGTAAACTAAATCAAAACTTATAGTTCTTATAGAGTGTTCTTTGATGAATCTAGACTACGTCATCTGCACTCCACTCTTTAAACTCATGAGGTTCCCTTTTCTATAGCATTATCATCCTCAGGGATGGGTTCTACTTCTTCACCAACAAAGTGCCAAGTGAATGTGTTAGGTCTACAAAAACCTAGCAAGACCTAGCAAGCATAGCATCAAAATAATCCATAGAGTCTCAAAACAGAATTAAAGACAGGGAATGATCATATGAGTTCAAAGGTAAGTGTACACGATGCAAGATTATGAGAGTAGAAACAGAATGTAACAAGAATCATTCAAGACAAATCTAACATATAAAGAAACTTCCTAAACAAGATGGTGATCCAATGAGCTAATTTCTCACATGATATTTACCAGCCCTCATATAAATGTCTGCAGCTGGTCTTGCCCTTGTGCCAGACCTTGGGACAGTTATGAACCTGCTACTTGAGACTCATTTCCTTGGTGGGAAGCCATGTGTGCGTGTACATAGGAAGATCGGATCCTGCTTTTGGTTTATCAATTGATTTACTCTGCGATAGTGGTATCTCTTACTACGCAATAAAGTTCCTTTTGTTCATTGAGTGGTGAGGCTGCTTTTGCCATGAACAACTTTATATTGCTTGGGAATCTGCACCTGAACTTGTTTATGACTGCATGAATTTGGATTCTACCAACAAGCCCTCAAAAGTAATAGGAAAAAAAGATGTCGTATCCTTGACAGCTAGTGCCAAAATAGGTAGTCGGCTGTAAAAACCTTATTACTTAATATGAGTTCTACTTTTCACTCAAAGTAGAACGCACAGAGCTGGACAAGGCTTCAATTATAATGATTCTATATCTTTGAGGAACAGCCACTTTCATTAGTAAAACAGCTTGTCGATTGACTGTTAGGCTGTCCTATTGAAGGCCCCTCTCACTGCCCTCCTGTGAGTATGTATATGTTCATCATGCAGTTGTGAAGTCTGTGACTCACCGTTCTGACATATAATGCAAGGATGCTTACATTGAAAGCAGATATTGTGGTTAAACCATGTCCAGCTTCTGCCATTTGGGTGTGAGCAATTCTTTTTGGAAGCTTAACTACTTAATCGAATAACCAATTGTTGGAATTTATGTAATTTGCTGGAATCTTTAATCTTTGGGGCTCACGTTTCTATCAAGGTGCCCATGTTCTTTCCTGTTAACTTCCTGAATAAGATCAGGACTACTTTGAGTTTGATCTGCTCTGACCCTGACATTAATCACTATGTTCTTAAAGAAAGGGGCCACAATACTCTTTCTCCAGTTTTGTTGGCCATTCTTCTTGTATCAATTTTGTTGAATTGTTTGGTTTCCTGAGAAATACATCAACGCCTTGTGGCATCATGAGGTTGTCAAAGTTCTATTTCTCCACTCGAACCCTGTTTAAAACCATATCTTGTAGCTCAGTCCAGCATGTCTTTTCTCACTACTACATCCCATGTCTGTAATTGTCCTTCCCCTTCTGCTAGTTCCTTGAACTTGTGACAATTCAGTACTTCATGCATGGCCCATTTCAGATCTTCAGCTTACATCCCCGAACGTATGTCTGGAATGGGATTTATACATACTCATTGATCTGCCACCTATTTATCTCCTCTTACGTACTCATTCCTCCTATTCTTTCTTTTTAACTCCACACACTAGTCTTTCTTGCAACTAACAAAGCCACTATATCCCATTGATAAGCTTGTTTGCTTTTTTTCTTTAATTATTATTACTTTTTTTCATAGGTATACATGATCAATGGTTTAAGCCTCTTACCAGGTCTCAGATAATTAGAGTTTAACCAATTTTAATTTCTTTTTTGCATCTTCTGAGATCGTTCATTTTGGGTTTCAGTTGTCAGGACTAGTTGTAAGTTAGGGAGTTCCTTTTCTGCCAATACCAATTTAGATCTCAACTTGAATTGAGACAGGACTTCATTCCCTAGAACCAAGTTGAAATTGAGTCCAGTGATCGAGCCTTGTGAGTTTAAGTTGCAGTTTTCGACTATTAGGTTGACTTCTTTTCACCGCATTTTAATTTGGAGTGGACCTACTTTGATTGAATTCTTTGAGCACCCATTCGATTTTTAAATTTCAGTTTCAGTGATCTTTCAGACTCTCTTCGTGCATTGATGTATGATACTTGTGGTTGCAGTTGACGATGAGTACATAATCATCGGGTCAGCAAACATCAACCAGAGATCAATGGATGGCTCAAGGGATTCTGAGATAGCCATGGGAGCGTATCAGCCATATCACATAGCAACCAGGCAGCCGGCACGCGGACAGATTCATGGCTTCCGGATGGCACTGTGGTATGAGCATCTCGGCATGATTGACAACTCCTTCCTCCAGCCAGAGAGTTTGGAATGTGTCCGCAAGGTGAACAAGATTGCTGATAAGTACTGGGACCTCTACACAAGTGAGACAATGGAGCATGATCTCCCAGGGCACCTGCTCAGCTATCCCATTGGAGTTGCTAATGACGGCCATGTGTCACAGCTGCCAGGAACAGAGTTCTTCCCTGACACCAAGGCTCGCATTCTTGGCACCAAGTCTGACTACCTACCACCTATACTCACCACCTGACTGCAGTTGACAATCAGTAATGTGATCAATCCTTTGTCATGCTCACAACTCTCTTGTACCTTAGCTTAAGTAAAGCAGGGAAGGGAAATAAATTACTTGTATTTTCGTTGTAAGTAGATTGCTGAAACTATGGAAAGAGGGCGATACTTATTGGGGTAGCCTAAATCAGAATGTCAGTTATACGGTTATACCCCTTGTGCAGTTTATAGCCTTGAATTATCTGCTTGTTGGTTGATAGTGTAGGTATCTTTCAGAGGTTAGAGTGCTGTATGTCATGCTGTCATCTAGATTGTGAATGTACGTGGATCCAATGAACCCAGACCCGACAGTCTAATGTATAGGATCCAATCCCCACTGTAATAGCCTGGTCTGTACCCAAATCCAACTCTGGGCCTGACTCAAAACCTGAGTATGTTATACTATACATGAAATAAATATACTTTCTAATAATATGTAATAATCTATTTGACATAAACATGTATAATATATATTATACATTTGAGTACACAGTACTTGGATATGGACCGACTGGACGTGGCCGTGGGTGTGGAACCTTTTTTTTTTTTTTTTTTGGCAAAAGGAACTAATTATTAATCGGGCCCAAACTATGGGCCTGTATCTGGACACATCTATTTTCAAATTATCTTAAAAACGAAACGTCATGGTCATGAGAGTCATGTAGAATTATGATCTTTAAAAGGAAATTATATAAACCCCTTTTTAAAAGTAGAATATAGTCATTTTCAAATTTATGCTGTAGGTTGATTATTTATGAATTAATTTTGCAGAAGTCTCCTGGTAACGTCCCAAGGAAACCGCGAATTTGAAGCATTTTCTTGAGATGATAACTTCTAGAGGACAATATTTGTGAGATGTGACAATGGTTTCACTAGGTGATGATGATCCGCTCTCTCTCTCTCCCTCCACTTTTAAAAGTTTATTCACCAGCATCATTTTCTCAAATAAATGGCAATCGGAAGAAAGAAAGTTATCGGAAGAACAGTGGTAAATCATAGGTACATGGCTGTGGAAGGTGGTTTGGCTAATTGCTCTCCCTCAAATTTTGCACCCCATCGTTTCTCAGTTAGAAGCCTCAGATAAGGAGATCCATTAGTTTCACTATCAGAATGGACCCGTCATCTCTCTCTCTCTCTCTCTCTCAAATGTTATATACTCTTTGGCTTGATTGTCTCCAATAAATGACAATCAGGAGGAAGTGAGGAGTGTGGACTCGTTACTAGAAGAATGGTGGTAAACTGTAGTAGATAGATGGCTGTGGAAGAGGGCAGATTAGCCAATCACTCTGCGACAAATGTTGGACCCTTTGATTTCTTGTTTATAGCCTCAAAGGAGTAGATCCAAGAGTTTCACTGTCAGAATTCAGAACCGGGCTTGTGCATTCAGCTCTTTTGATTCACAGGCTTGGATGACCACTCTTGTGTGGACTTACCCAGTTTAATACCTTTCCCTGGTCTTTTGTAATCAATTAGATCATGGCTGGATTAAAATATCTGAATTTCACCAATCCACCGATAGCTTTGAGGTAAGATATCTCCCTCTTCATAGAAACATCCAGATATTGATCCAAAGTTGTAGCTCCTTAATTTGATTAGAGACTTCGCAGCTTATGTGAGTAATTTTATTAGAGCCAAAGATTGATATAAAATAAGATGACATCTAGGATTCAAATCAGATTTTCATAAAGGGTTATCCTTTGCCTTAAATGTCGAAGTAATGATCAATGCTCCAAAGAATGTAAACCTTCCACTGTGGAAGCTTTTAGATCAGTTGAGATGAGTCTGCAAATGGGTACACGATCAAGCAACCTTTGTGGATATTTGACATTGTCTGCAAGAGATCAACCTTATTTACTATTCAAGAGAAACTGAATGTGGAAGAATTGATTTCATTTATTGATTTTCACAAAACAAGTGTTACAGCTTTATACTAGAATTGTACATCACGATCCTATTCTATTGCCTACAATTATGACTAACCAAATATTCTGTTGACTACAATTATGACTAAATGAATACAAAACAAGTAAGTAAATAACTAAGTATCAATTTACAATATTGATTGCTTATTTTGTGCTATCTTCTTTAACACTCCCCCTCAAGTTGGAGTGTATGTTTATGACACCCAACTTGCTAAGCAATACTTCAAATTGTGTCGAGCTCAATGGCTTAGTGAACAAATCAGCTGGTTGATTCATGGTTCGTATGTAAGCTGTTCGTATCATCCCTTCTTGAATCTTTTCGCGCACTAGGTGACACTCTACCTCTATGAGCTTCGTTCTTTCGTGGAATACCGGATTAGAAGCAATATGCATAGCAGCTTGACTGTCGCAGAAGAGTGTAACTGGTTGTGTGTGATTTACTCTCAAATCCTTCAAGATGTTTTTCAGCCATGTAATCTCACAAGAAGTAGTAGCCATAGAATGATACTCCGCCTCTGCACTTGACCGAGATACAGTGCTTTGCTTCTTCGTTTTCCAAGAAATTGGTGCTTGCCCGAGCAGAATGCGAAAACCAGTTATCGACCTCCTTGTATCGTCGAGCCCAATCGACATCACAAAATGCCCGTAATTGTAATGAACCTGTGGAGGGTAAGAAAATTCCCTGCCCAGGTGTTTGCTTGATGTATCTGAGAACCTTATGCGCTGCTTCAAGGTGTGGCTGCCGGGGTTTATCCATGAATTGACTCAATACATGAACTGCATAAGCTAGATCAGGTCTTGTGATGGTCAAATAAATTAACCTACCTACAAGCCGTTTGTATGAAGATGGAGCATTCAGTAGCCTCCCATTTGTCTGTGTGAGTGACAAATTTTGTTCCAATGGAATCTGTGAAGGTTTAGCACCTAGGAACCCGGCATCATCCAATATTTCCAGTGCATATTTTCGTTGACACAGAGTAATACCATGTTGTGATCTTGCAACCTCTGTCCCTAGGAAATATTTAAGCTGACCCAGGTTTTTGAGCTTAAATCTCTTGGAAAGAAATTGCTTAGTGTCCTCAATGTCCTGTAAATTGTTGCCTGCCAATATCACATCATCAACATAGACAAGTAACGCTATGAAGCTACCTTGACGATTTCGGACGAACAATGAGTAGTCTGAAAATGATTGATGAAATCCAGCAGCTTTGAGAGCGGTTGACAGTTTGAGAAACCATTGTCTCGAGGCCTGCCTTAGTCCATACAAGGATTTGTTTGACTTGCACACACGAGTCTCCCCCTTTCGTCCGAGACCAAGAGGCAAGGTCATGTAGACATCCTCATGAAGATCACCGTGCAAGAACGCATTATTCAAGTCTAGCTAGTGCAAGTGCCATCCTTGTAAGGCTGCAATGCTAAGAAGCACACGAACAGTCACCAATTTTACCACAGGGGCAAATGTTTCCTTGTAATCAACACCCTCGATTTGATTGTACCCTTCCACCACTAACCGAGCTTTGTACCGCTCGACGGTCCCGTTTGGTTGTAACTTGATTTTGTAAACCCACTTGCATCCGATGGGGCGTTTATGAGAGGGCAAGGGCACGAGAGTCCACGTTTTGTTGGCTTGGAGGGCTGCAATTTCATGTTGCATGGCATCTCGCCACTTTGGATCGGTAATTGCCTGTGAAAAACTTGTGGGTTCTTTGAGAAGAGTGAGGTGGGTGGTGAAGGCTTTATGAGTAGAAGAAAGGCGATCATAGGACAAAAATTGTGAAAGAGAATGAGCAGTACCTGAAGACTGGACCATGTTCGTGGAAGATGGAGGTGCGGGTCTCGATGGGAGGGCTGCCTCGACATGAAAGTTCTGCAAAAATGATGGTGGCTTGGTTTGACGTGTACCACGTCGTAACGGTGGTGGTGTTGAAGAAGAAGAAGAAGAGGAGGGTGACGGTGGAGATGGGAGAGTTGGTGATGGTGAAGATGGAGTTGCGGAAAGGGAGGGGGAAATTACGTCTTCTTGTGGTATTGGGGAAGAGGTGGTCTCTTCTGATATGTAGGCTGAAGATATTGGCTCTGGGAAAGAGTCAATATCAAACATCAAAGAGAGGGCATGAGGTTGTGAAAATGGATGTGGTGCAGCGGAAAGAGCAGGATTTTGAAAGGGGAATGTTTCTTCAAAGAAGGTAACATCCCGTGAGACAAAACCCTTTTTTAGGATGGGATCAAACACACGATACCCTTTCTGGCTGTAAGGGCATCCAAGAAAAATGCAACGAGTTGCACGAGGGTCAAATTTTGAAGGCTTTTGTGCGTGGGTGGAGACAAAACATAAACAACCAAATACCCTTAAGTGAGAATAATTAGGAGCTTGAAGAAACAATTTCTCATTTGGCGTTTTACCATGAAGAAGAGGGTTGGTGTTCTATTTATGAGATATGCTGAAGCAAGAATTGCATCTTCCCGAAATTGTCTAGGTAGCCCGGCTTGATTAAGCAAAGCTCGTGCCACGTTGAGCAAATGCCTATGCTTGCGCTCAGCAACACCATTTTGTTATGGTGTGTTGACGCAACTAGATTGATGTACAATGCCTTTGAGGGCATAAAAATTTTCAAGTTTGAACTCAGGACCATTGTCACTACGCACTATTTTGACCCTAGAATTGAATTGAGTCTCAACCATGTGAATGAATTTAACTAGAAGATCCCTTGTATCAGATTTATGTTTCATCAAATAAACCCATGTACTCCGAGTAAAATCATCTTCGATAGTGAGAAAATATTTTGCACCAGAAAGAGAAGCAATTTTATTAAAAAAAAAGATGGTCACCTTGGTCGAAGAGTTATATTATTACAAGGAGAGATCTGCTTGATTTACTTCTTTCTTATGCTTTCTCTTACAAATATCTATCTCTCTAACTTGGATGTTAGAGTCAAGCAACGGGAAGAGTATGCACCACACACCTTATAGATGTTTTATATTGTTTATATATCTTTTGAAGGGATATCTTTGGTAGTAAGGAAAGTACTAATCGTAGAGGATCTTATAAGCCATACGCAATAAGCATTTCTTAAATCCATTATGAGAAAGATTCAATGATGGGAAGAAAGTTCTTTAAAACATTTTTAGGGGTTACAACTTCTCTCTTCACCAATACTTAGTTGCTCCATCTATATCAGTAGTAACGAGAATGAAGACAAGTTTGATAATCCTCCAAATTAAGGGAAGTTGATTATTCAATGGGGTTCAGCTATGCATTTTACAATAGATTTATGCCTGGCTTACTCAAATCTATCCTAATATAAGTGCATCCAATTTATATGTTAACATGTGGTAGGAGCATGTGGTTCTTGAGGGCTCATTTGATAATTTTACATGTAAAATAAAGCGTAATAAAGCAACAAATCAAGAGAGAATAAAATATAATGGGGTTATGGTGATATTTTATTTTTAGTTGTTTGATATGAAATATTTTTTACTTTTTATATAGAAAAGTTTAGCTTTTTTGTCTTTTAGTGGAAAAAAGGAGGTTAGTTTTTTACTTTTTTGGAAAAAGATGGAGGAATATTTGAATTAAAGTGCTATTGATGTAAACCCTTGTCTTAAAAATAGAGATTTTACTTGACTTTTACTAATATAGGATTTAGAACTGAATGATAAATTTATGTTTTGTGATCAAATCTGATATTTGTTAGGGCTTATGAAGTTATCAGATTTCTAGGTATTGGGCAGTTTATTAAATATGAGAAATGAGATCAGATTATAGTGTTGGGGAAAAGAAAGAGAATATTTGGATTTAGAACTAGTTATGTTTTTATGTGAGGGTTAAATAGAAATTACAAAGAAGATAATTGGATGAAAGTTTGAAAGTTTGTACCTTCCTCGTCTCTCCCCTTCTCATTCTCTATTTCTTATGTTCGCCTACATACATCTCGAGCAATCCAATGTGGGGCGAAAAAAAAAAAAAAACTAACTGTCCTCAGTCCAATACTCCTAACCCCTTCACTTGTGGCACACAAGTCTAATGGCTTTATATTAAAAAAAAAAAAAAAAAAAAACCTCAGCTCTCCATCCAACGGTCCAGTCCCTTTGGATGGGTGCTAAACCGCAGGATTAGTGACTATCAAGGGGGATTCCAATTTGTGCACGTTTTAGATGGGTTGCTAGGTGGGCCCACCAATAATTCTCACGGAAGCATGATGAGAACTAGTTCTCACCTGAATTTTTCCAATATAAATACACGAGGAATTCTTAGAAAATCTCCATTTTAAAAACTCCCATTTTTACTCACCTGAATATTTCCAATATATATACACGAGGAATTCTTTGAAACATTGATGAAGAGTAGATGGTACAATGGCATAGTCATGCAACCATCTTCTTCGGAGCAAGAAATTGTAGCATGCTCGAGTTTTGACGAAGTGCAAAGTAGCTTCAGAAGCCAAAATCCCAAGCTAGAATTTGCTCCGAATCTTTTCGATGGGGTTTTGAACTTCACCGTTGTACCCTTGAATTGCAGTATTGGTACTGGTAAGCTTGTTTGGTGGCACCTCAAGTATTTGTAATGCTGTGACGGTGATAAGATTAAGAGCTGATCCCGGATCCACCTGTACCCAGGGAATTGGCACCTCTTTGATATATGCTGTGAAGTATAAAGGCCTTGTATGATTGATGTTGCCTAACAGCATATCTTCCTTATAGAAAGAAGTAGTAGCCTTAGAAGCATTTTAGATGGAGTAACACTCCTCACATTGCTTCTGGGGTCTTTTAGACTTAGCTACTTGGTGTTTCTTCTCTATTTGATGCACTTGAGCCACGTGCACTTGATTATTAGGATCCAGTGCTTGCAATTCCCTGATGAAACTGTCTCAAGTTTCTTTTGACATCTGCAACAAATCAAGGATGTGCAACCGTGCATGTATATGTTTAAGGTGCTTGACAAGATCATACTTAAACGGCTCTACCAGCCTTTCATTAACATCTGCATTTACATTCTCAGGATTTACATCTTGCCTTGTGGGGACTACAAATGAAGGAGCAGCAGAAGGAATTAGGTTGGTAGGTTATCATAATTGAACTTACAACCTTTTCCAGACCTGAGGCCACTCCCAGTTCTTCTTTGGATAGCTATTACTTCTTCTTGCTGGGAGAAGAGATTTCTCATTCCTTCGACCATGTCTTCCACATCAGCAGATGTAGAGGATATAGTGATTTCTTCTCTTATACCAGCGGCTACGTGACATGATATCACTTCAAGTTCGCTCCCAGGATTTGTTGGTTCATCTTCTAAGGTGATAACCTCGTGTGTTTCTACGATGAACGAGTCTGAGGAACTGACTGTTACAATGTCATGAGCTTCTTCAAACTCTGCATGACAATCCCCATTGGATCCTGAGGATGTATCATTGATTGTGATAACCGGCACATTCTCCGGTGGGGTATTTTGCCTATCATCTTTGATTTCTGATGTGGAACTAGGGTGGAAAGGCCACCAGAGGTAGAGACAATTGGCATCTTGTTAGGGATGTCTTGCTTAGTAATTATGCAATCCTCCTTCTTTGAAATGCCACCTTGACTATCTTTCAACCCGACCGACATTGACAAGCTAGAGGTGTCTTGTGCTGTAAATGCTTTTATGGATGCCTGACGACGGGGTTAATTATCATCTATGGTAGGTAGAGGATCTGGGTGGACTTCTGAAGGCATAGGAAATGAAGGAGGATCCACTTGCCAATCACCAAGTTTAAGGAGCCTTGGATTGTAGATCCGAACTTCTATCTCCGGGATGATCTTTTGATAGAAGTATGAATAAATGATGAAGTCGTTTTCTTTCAATACCTCATCTGAAAGGTATTCTTCTTCATCAGGATCTGATTCTGCATCATTGTCTTGATCATCGTCATCCATGGGTGGTGGCATTGTAGGAGGGACCCACTTACCATCTGAGTCTTCTGAGTATAAGGGAGAAGAGTGTCACCTTGATTATCTTTCAACTGGATTGGCATTAACGAGCTAGAGGTGTCTTGTACCGTAAATGCTTTTACGGATGCCTGATGATGAGGTTCATTATCATCTATGATAGGTAGAGGGTTTGGATGAACTTTTGGAGGCATGGGAAATGAAGGAGGATCCACTGGCCAATCACCAGGTTTAGGGAGCCTTGGATTGTAGATCCGAACTTCTATCTCCGAGATGACCTTTTGATAGAAGTAAGGATCAATGATGAAATCGTTTTCATTCAATACCTCATCTGAAAGGTATTCTTCTTCATCAGGATCTGATTCTGGATCATTGTCTTGATCATCTTCATCCAGGGGTGGTGGCATTATAAGAGGGACTCACTCACCATCTGAGTCTTCTGAGTTTAAGGGAGAAGAGTGTCCCGATCTGGAGATTTGATTGCAATTTGAAATTTGCAACTCATCTACTTCCTCAGAGAGAGGGAGAAGGAAATCTGCCAAAGTGATAGGTTTTTTCATTAGCTTAGAAGATTCTGTTGGCGCCTTTTTTCTTGGTGCAGGCTCTGTCTCCTTCCTTATCTCTTTTATATGTTGTACCCTGATTGCCAGGCGAGAGTTACGAGACGATTTCTTCGTTTTCTTCCTCTTTTCAGAAGTAGAGTTTGACATCACTGTTCCTAACCGTCGTCATTTATGAGATCATGACCCACCCGTATCTTTTCCTCAGATGTTGTGGCAACTGAGACAAGTCTATCTTCGACTTTGTCAATTAGCCGAAATTTGACCGTCTTTGATCTGATAGCCTCGATGTTGACAGGTTCAAATGATCCAAATGCCACCATGTTGATTGACGTTGTATCATATTTCTGATCAAACTGTATAACTCATTTGGTCAACATATCTTGTATTTTCTCCTTCAGGATAAAACATTCCTTCAAAGGATGGGAAATCATTTGATGATAGGGGCAGTAGTTTGGATCGTCTGTCCTGCCTTCCTGACCGGATCTTTTGGAATGAGGCAGTTCTAGCTTCATATGCTCTAGTAGAGTTTTGAAGATCTCTTCAATATTTTCGTCAAAGGAGTACTTGATAATTTTCCTCCTTTTGTATTCCTCCTTCTTGGCAACTTCTTCTTTAGGATCTTGCGCCTTTCTGGGAACCTTTGAAGTCTGGATATTAAAGACTTCTTTTTTCTTTCCTTTGGTTGTAAAAGGTTCGGGAAAAGGTTCGGGAGTCTAAGTTCTTCTGGACTTATCCTTTCGATCAAGTTCTTTACTACAGTCTTCTGTATCGATGGCTGCTTCCAATAATTTAGATATGGATTTAGTCTTAACATTGATTACCATTTGTTTAATATCAGGTTTGAGGTTGGCCTTGCACATGTCTACTGCTAATTTCTGAAAGATAGGCTCTTTGCATCTGTACGCCAGTGCTCTCCACCTATTTATAAAGCCTTGAACATATTCATTCTCTCCTTGCTTGGATTGAGAGAGTGAGTTCAGACTAACTAGCTGATCTTTCTCTTAGAAATGCAATAAGAACTTTTCTTCCAAAACTGCCCATAAAGTGATGGAATTCTCCGACAGTTCCTTTTAGGGTACCTATGAATGATATGATCTTTAAGGCATCTATATCAGGCATGCCCCCAAGTTGAGACTTAAAGTTGAGTAGGTGCTGATAAGCAGAACTTTTGCCCATGTAAGACTGGAAAGTCGGAGGCTTGTATTTAGGAATATAGGGAACCAAGTCCATTTCAGGTGGATATTTTGCATGATCCCCTTTTTCTTGAGTCTCACTTCGTCCCCTATCTTGGTCTTCATATCTATAACCTCTATGTAAGTAATGGGCTTATCCAATCTATTTGATGACCGTTATCTGAGGATTGACCATCTTGCTTGGATAGCCTTTGTGAAAGCTGTTACATTTGTGCGGCAATCTGATCAATTCTTGTTCTAGATATAGGCGGGTCTTTTCTATTTGAAGAAGATGGGGTCGCCACTGGTGGGTGATTGTTTGGACCAGTCATCCGCTCCATGGGGAATTGCAATTGAGTAGCGATTTGGTTAATCTTGTCATTCTTTTGTTTAACCAAATCATGTATGTTATCCACCGGATTTTCACCTTCAGCTTGTTCTTTAACATTTACTGGTGCGCTAGTCTCCCCAGCCATAAAGACAGGGTATTTGCTTTGTTCGATTGGTTAATGAAACATTGTCATCAATGACCCGAAGTATGGGGGAATCCATGCCTCCTGTGTTTTTGCTGATTAGAAGTGCATCTTCATCTGTATATGGAGTTTTATGGCCTTCGGATGCGTTATCTGATTCTTCACTTTTGATAGGGTTTGAACTCTAGGTTGTGAGTCTAGCAGAGCGCATACTACGTCTATCCCCGGTCATGTAGACCATAGCATTATCAGGGTCATCTTCTTTCATTGCCCATTGCTAAGTAATCTTTCTTTGATCATGATTCTTCTTTTTATCATTCCTCCTTACAACCATAGGTATGGAATGATTATTGATGGGGTTCACCTCTTATGGATGATGAACCGACAGTGTAAGGATATCTACCTCACTCCTTTCCTTCTTTTTCAAGATGTCTTTGAATTGTGCAAGCTCTGCAGCATTACTAATAGGGAAATGCTGTTGTCGTTTCTTTGGATGCTTTGTATGTATTTTTGGAGGGCATAGTGTGGGCCCTACTATAATTGAAGAGAGACGCTACTTTCCATACTTCCTTCCCTCTTTCTGAGTGACACGATAGAAGGTGTTTTCTTCAAGTGGTGCCAAGGTTGTATCCTAGCAGGCTTTCCTTTTGAGTTTTTGTGGCTTTGGAGACCACATTGTGCATCCGAGAATTATTTTCTTTTGTTGCAACTTCTTCTTTTTCAGCACTTGGCGTAAGTCTTTACCCTTAGAAGTTTTAACTTTGCTGTTTGCTATTTTGAGGTGATGGGTATTGCCGGCTGGTACTCTCCTTGCCTCATGCCCCCTTTTGGTGATGCGGCGGTGTTTTGGTGTAGTCTTCTTTGGATCTTAGTGTTCTTTGAGATGAACACCAAAAGGATTTTGGGTGTATTTGGACACCGACATTCGCATAGCGCAGCCTTTCTGGAAGGCTTAGTCATTACCGAAGAGGTACTGATGGTAGGAGTAGCAAGAGTTATTCGTTGAAAAACAGACACTCACACTGGAAGCTCATTTTCAGTTCGGGCTTTTTTCTGGCCCTTGCAGGTCTTGTTTTCTTGCATGGACACCTTGTATAGGCGTTCCTTGCTTTCATCAAAGGTAATGACAAAAGAATTCATGTTTGATCTGCATTAGAAAAAAAGACTAACAATAAATGAGTGATAAGAGAGCATATCTATTTGCTCAATCCTATATCAATCTATCTCATTTTCTACTTCGATTTTTATGTACATGCTACCGATAAATGAACATCACTTCGGTACAATAAACATAGTCCCAAAATGGGTGAGAAAGTGATTTGATCAAACTATGTTCATGGTGATGTATTTCGCTTTTGACCGACATGCACCAATGAATTGATTAACTAGGATCTTGCCAAGTCTTGTAGGCCATAAGTTGGGCAATAAATGCTCGCTATCGACCAAAATGAAGCTGACTTTGTATAAAATAGATTGACTAATATGGACTTATAAATTGAGACAGCTTCATAAAAAAGTGTCGACTAGCCATATTTGTTTTGTGACATGTTTATTTCTGTCACCATTTTTCAGTTCTTTGTTCAACACTGTTTCGGATAGTCTCAGGTTCCGTGCAGTAAAGATTCCATCAACACATAGGCTTAGGATTTCATGACAGAAAATCCAATAAAAGAAAAGTGTATAAAAAAAGTCCAGCGGCCACTTTTCATGTGGACTGGCTGGTGGAAGGCTGCTGGTACTAACTGATGGAGGTTGCCGGTTGGCCGCTGGTTGCAAAGCACTCCAAACTGACTGCGCAGGCTTTACATCCTACGGCCACTGAGGAAATAATTCCTTAAGTTGCAATCCACAGGCCTCGAGACTTAGTCAATCGCTGTAGCCACTTGGGGATGCATTGACCTTCTAAAAGGCACTGGCCGTTTTTTATTTATGGCAACCGCTGAGTGCGCGCAGCAGGGCTGTTTAGCGCCATTCTCAATGGCCGCTGCACCCTTCTTGAATTGGCCGCTGGGCGCTATGCGTCTTCTCCGATTTGTCCGCTAGCTTTTCCTAAAATTTATCATTCTTTCTCTGTTTCTTTTTTTTTTTTTTTTAGAATAGCAGTAGCTGAAAGATTCCTTTCAAGCTCTTCCTAAGCATCTTGATCAACGAAGCACTACTGATAATATGTAATGAAGAATTTCCCATAGACGGCTCCATTCTTCAGTTTCTCCCGGAATGGAAAAAATAATTGAGAGGTGAAAAAGTTTTTTGCAAAAACTTTTATTTCTTATTTCATCCTTTGAACGTTACAGAAAGACATGAAGACAACCTAATTATACAAAAAGGGTCATCTCCACTTTTATTTTACTTGAGTTCTTCATTGCTTCACCTTCTGAGTGCAAGTTTTTTACAATTTTTTATACAACCCTCTCATCAGGCTTAGGAGATCAAAATGATGGAAAACTTAGGTTGAAGGAAGGGAGGAGATACTTGCTATCTTCGAGGATTTGCTGGAGGTAGGATTGGAGAAGTCTGCAATTCAGCTTCTTTAGTCAGTCTTTGTCGTTCATCACCATTGATGGGGAAGAAGGATTAATCAAAGAAGTCTACTTTAGGATAGTAGAAGCAATCTCTGTCTTTCCTCCCTAGTGAGAAGAACAAGGGCTGACCTTCAGAGGCTATCGCCCAAGTCCCAGAAGAAAACGACTATCACTGCCTGATTCTCACCTAATAGATGAATGAGAGAGTTTCAACAATGACAGAGTTTCTAGGCTTCTTGATGCAGGATCCAAGAGATGATGGTGTTTTTTGTGGAAAAGGCAATTGTCCCAACCTCCTTCCTTGTTCTTTTGAGTCTTCATTTTTATAACATTTATAGGGCCATAACTGCTGGAGATCATGGAGGAGTGAAGGTAGTTTTAAAACTGCCATTGATGGGCATGCAATTGTTCCTTTTTTGTAGATCAAGTGGCCATTGGAAGAAGTAACTGACCATGAACCGTGGGCGACATGCAACCGAGGAAAAAGGAGTTCGGCAGCCAATGCTTGGAGTTGTTTAGCGTCCAGCAGCCAGTCTTACATCGCTGAGCGGCCAATTTTTGAAGGGAACTTAGTGGCCACATCATTGTGCTAGGCGGCATGTATTTTGAAGATTGCAGCAGCCGGTGACGTTTTGCTGACAGTAGCCGGTCAGATTTCAACAGTCACCAAATGTCACCATTTTTGCTAAAAAATGTGCATTTTGCCTTGGGGAATATTATTTATGGGCAGATGAATTTTTGTGTGCCAATAGATTCATCATCCCATGCTATGTTGAGAGCTTTTTTCTTTAAACTATTTTTCTTGTTGCTACACTCATTAGCATAGTGACCATAACCTTGGCACTCAAAATACTTTGTCCCTTTTGCAGAATCCCTTTTTTCAGATTTAGAATTCTTCCACTTGTCTTGTTTTGACTTCATGTATTTTTTGAAGTAATTCAAAAGTTCAGCCATATTATCTTCAGCCTCAAATTTAAAATCAGACTCAATTTTCTTTTCAAGTTTTTTTTTTATTCTGTGCTGGCTTTTAGAACAATACCTTTCTCTTCAGATTTTCCTTTATCAAAATGACTTGCTTCGAACGTTTGAAGATTTCCAACAAGTTGATTTACCTTAAATGCATCCAGATTCTTTTTTTTTTTTTCATTAGCATCAACTTTAGAATCAAACCTCGCAGGTAGAGACCTTACAATCCTCTTAACAATCTTGTTTCAGGTATTTCCTCACTCAAATTGAAAATAAAAGTAGCCATATCATTCAGCTTTGGATAGAATTGATCGAATGTCTCATCTTCTTCCATCACAATGGTTTCAAGTTCCTTAGTCAGCCTCTACAATTTAGATTGCTTTACTATACTTGTACCCTCATAAACTATCTGTAAGACATCCCATGCTTTTTTTGTAGTTTTGCATGTGGAAATCCTACGGAACTCTTCAGCAAAAACTCCATTGTATATCCCATTCATTGCCTTATTATTACAATAAGAGGCATGCTTCTTATCCTTATTCCATTGAGCTTTTTGTTAAGGAACGGTTTGTCAATCAGTAACAACCGTTGGTTTGGAGTAACCTTCCTCAATGACATCGCAGACATCATCATCAATGGACTTAAAGAACTCAATCATCCTTTGCTGCCAATAAGGAAAATTAAAACCATCAAGCAAAGGAGTTCAGCTACCTCTTGTGTAACTTCACGCCTCAACAACTTCACATCGTTGATTACAACATATTCAAACCGGCGTTTGACTCCTCAAATCTTCTATGAAAGAAGATGATCTTCCACTAGGAAAGTAGAAGAAATTGCTTTCTAGATGATCTCTTCAGCACAAGTCTTCAATAAAGGACTCTAGAGAAGTATTCTCTCAATTATATCTTCCAACTCAGAATAAAGAGAGAAGTGTGTCAATATCATAGCCCATGAGTCTTTTACATAGGCTTTAGGACGTGCTTAAGGTTGCCTAACTTGATTAGGATTAAACAAGTAGTTTAAGCACAATTAGAAACAAAGATTCTAATTTTCGTAGGGAAATACCACCGCATCCGCTCGAGTGGATTTTATGCTTGCTCAAGCGGGCATCATTCTATCTGGCGTCGGGGCTACTTTTTGACAGAGTACTACACATCCGCTCGAGCGATTGAATGTGGGCGCTTGAGCTGGTCCTGTATTTGAATCCGGAAATCTAGCACACTTCTAAATCTCTCTTATTATTTTATTTCATCAGCATACTTCTATTCTACCTAGACTTCTATCTTTTGAATAATTTTAGTCTTCTAAGTTCTAATTCTGCCAGACTATCTTTTGTTAGTCCTTCCAATCTTCTATCTTTATAGCAGAAACACAGTTATTTAAAAAAAAAAAAAGAATTACAACTCAATAGACTCAGAGTCTTATTCAACCCATGAATTAGCCAACACACAAAAACTTAACAATAATAACCTTTTGAGACTCAGCAATCATTCTTTCTTTTTTCAGCTGCTCTGAAAAGTCTTTTTTTTTTAAAGAATAACCCAAAGAAACAAATCATCAGGGTCCTACCACATGAGGTAGAAAACAACAAGAAGTTGGCCCATTTATTACTCAATTCTGAAAAGTAGGCCTAGTACTGTGATAAGTCCACAAAATTAGCATAAAGTCATCATTTCATGTGCGTTAGTGGACTTAATTAGGTCAATTCACATTCAATTGCATAAAACTCCATGACTTCATGCATTTGTGGATTAAATTGGAAATCAGGTCGAAATTATTCGAAATTGGTTCAATTATATGGTTTTCATGAAATTAGGGTTTTAGGCCACTAGATGATCCCACCAATTAAACTCTTTGGTTTTTAGAAGTGCATTAATCTCTTGCACTATGATTTAATTGGGCATATTGAAAACCTAGTTAGGTCCCGTGCATGGTTTTCATTAAGTCTCACACAAATTAATTACTTGCATTGTTTTCATTATTTTGTAGGAGACTAACACCTAAGGGGGGCCGCACTTTGAAGGAATTGTAAAAAAAGAAAAGAAATAAAAAAAAAAGTAGGGCCCCACTGAACACCTTTTGCGAAATTCCAAGAATTATCCTCTCCTTGTGTGACAAAGTTTTGAGACTCTCTCCTCTATCATGATTCAAATTTAAATTAAAGACAGAAGATGTGTTTGAGTAGGAGAGAAAGCTCAAGAAGAGTTTGAAGATGAGAAGTAAAACCCAAGTCAACTAAAAGATGAAGACTAAGAAAGAAGTTATTCCCGGATTTCCACATGGGCGACAACTTGTGATGTCTGAAACTCTCAATCTAACCGTTGGATTGGCGTAATTTACCCATCAATGGATAGCTTATTTAGAGTAATTGTCCATGGAGCCCAAGATCGCATAAATTGAAGCTAAATGAGGGAGATATTACCTTTGGAAGTTACTGCTGACATTTCTACTTCAGAATACAATTGGACACACACTCTTGGATGCACAAAGAGAGTTCTATCTCTCTCTCTCCATGTGAAGCTTCTAAAAGACTTATCCTTTGATATGAGAAGATGAAGTATTCAAGTCTCTTTGAAATTTAAACTTGTTGCTTAGGGATCACTACACCAAAAACAACAAATAGGAACAGTCCAAAACCGTTCCTAACAAAAATAGGAACGGTCCTAAACCGTTTCAAATACCTCTGTTCCTAACACATTGAAAAGGGTCAAAATCGTTCCAAATGAAATTTTTTGGAAGTGTTGAAAACCGTTCCAAATTTTAAATTTTGAAACAGTTCTTGACACTACTAGATTTTCCTTTATCATTCCAAATTTAAATATTCGGAACGGTTTGTAGTCCTTTTTGGAACGATCGTAAACACTTTTATATTTTCTAAAACCGTTCCAAATTTAGAATTTTGATATGGTTATAAACACTTTCAGATTTTCTAGAACCATTCCAGTTTTAAGTGTCCCAATTAGTTAGTCTATTTTGGAACGGTTTTAAACACTTTCAAATTTTCTAAACTCGTTCCAAATTCTAATTTTTGGAACAATTACTAGTCCGCTCCTAGTATACGGGAAGGGATTAAAACCGTTCCATGTTTTGATATTGGAACAATTTTTACTTTGTTAAATGACGATTTTGAACCATCCCTAATTTAATTATTATTATCATTTTTTAAGTAATTTCTCCGTAATTTTTTATTTTCCATTAAATTCATTTTTTTAAATCACAAAAAAAATAAAAATAAAACCCATAAATGGTTGCATTCACACATACACATTAATATCACACATCATCCATTACTTACACATCATCCGTTACTTTATTTAAAAAATCAATGTACTAGCTTGAATTTAAATGTGCAATTTACAATATTTAGAAATGCATAAATATATAACACAAAATCAACCCACAATTTTCGGAGAAGGTTTATCCACCTCATTTTTAAAAGAAATAAAAACTAGAGAGTTGCCAAGTCTTATCTTTTTTGGTTGAAGAAGCCCTCTAATAAATCAATCTTAGCCCTTTCTGTATCTTTACTTCCATGATTCTTTTCCTCTCTTCTTTCCTTTTTCCTATCCTTGCTTCAGTGCGTCCCAGAATCCCCTGACTTCTCCTTATCCTTGGTGTCTATCACCGTACTAACTCCATCTTCAAAGTCAACACTCCATGCTTTTGCAAAGATGATAACTGGCACACTCCATTCACAGTGACCTAGTTCCTAAGGTCAATACATGCTCTCTCCATTTTTAAAGAAGCCATGTTTCTCTCTTCTGATGTCTAATTGAGAGATTTTTCCACAAACTCCCAAGGCCATACCTTAACAGCACCACCTTCAGCCCCTGACCAAATGTCGCCTGGATTTCATTAGTAAAACAAAGAATAAGATTTATAGTAAAAAATCAGCAGATCCTTGACAGAAAAAAAGGCCATGGCAAGTGATTCACCTCCTAATAAGTTTCATAGTGTTAGTACAAAGTTCAGCTATGGACCTATGGTTAACAGGAAAGAAACAACATGGCAAAAGGCTCATGGACCATAGTTAACTTGTAGGTGTTAGTACCAAATAGAATAAATTATTCCATCATGTACGTGCATCATAAGCATATACAGGATACAGATGCACCCATTTGTGAGAGCATGGAATGCCTGAGCCTTGAGCACCAAAAAGAAATCCTTTCAAATGGTCATATCTATGCAAGGGTGCCTAAACAGGATATGCCCAGGTGCTCACCTGTCATTATTACAATTCAATGATGTTTTTGTGGACTGGTATCTTCCTGAAGCATTTTCCCTCAACCATCCCCTAGAAAACTTACTCATTCACTCAAACAATGAGTTTCAACCCAACAAATCTGTGAGAATCTATGGTCCTTGGATCATCATGAGATGCGAAAACAACAACCAATGATCCCTATTGCACTCATCTGATCTTTCAATTCTCAAAGGGAACAAACACAAAGCCCAATCCAAACAATGGGGTTTCCTAAAAACATGCATACATAAATGCAAACACACAGAGTGCTACAACAAAGAGAGCTAAGACTTGAGGTTTTATAGCCTCTTGTACTCCTTGAAGAGAAAAACTTGATGGCGGTCCCTCTTGTGAAAGAGCATTTCTAAACACTTGTTGAAGCAAAAGAAGAAATTTGAATTCATACAAACTCTCTTACAGAAACCAAAAAAGCACTCAAGCTGATGTCTTGAAAAGGCATTTTAATTAGAGAAATATTAAGAAAGATTACAAGGACTCTATCTTGATCAGCGGCATGGCTTGAGATGGGAGCAGGGGTTCATTCCTTCATGTGCTGGTGAAGAAGGATTCGAAGCCCCGAAGGAGCTTCTGCCATTACAAAACCATTTTAAGTATTCAACACAAGCACTTGCTTCAACTCTGCTTCTTCTTCTTCCCACAGCGAATGAAATCTAAGATAGCGAGGAAGAAAAAAATCGAAGAACGTCAAAGAAGAAATCTGAGATGAATTTGGAGCAGAGATTTTTTAACAAAAGCCTGGAGAGAGTGTAAAATAGCTTAAACAAAAATGTTGAAGAGTTCTAGTTCTTTAGTTTCCATGAACTTCAGATTTCAATAACAGCCCAATAACAAACTCTACGATGAAAAGCTGTAACACCGGAAAGAAGTGTAACTTCTCCTTCAATGCTGCATATACAATCCAAAGAGAATATTCCCAAAACTAAAATTTTATAATCCAAATATAAAATCCAACACACATATTCCAGTAGAAGCTAAGAAATAAGTCTAATATTCAACCTTTACAATCATCAAAGCCTGAAAAACTGATTAAGAAAGTAACAAAAACTTTGTAGAATCGCTACTAAAATGGTAGTGGCATTTCTGAACATGAAAAACATTAGGATATGTAGAACATGTCTTTCCTCAACAAATTGTATGGAAATCCTTTCATTTAACTAGATCACAAAAGAGTTGAACAACATGAAAGCAATACCCTTATATAAGGCCGAGAAAAAGCATTTCGAAAGTTGAAATCATCAAGCTTCCTGATCTGCAGAGTCAATAACAAAGAAGATATATGATGGTGTGTAAACACCATTCATCCTTGTAAGTAAAGAACCATATTAATATGAAGGGTTAATGAACCTACAATTTACTGGCAAATCCCATACACATGCATAGAACACAATAAACTTACCACATATTTCATGTCATCACAGTTGGTGTAATCCACAATGCCTTTGGTGCCTACAAAAATACAGTGAGGGAAGCATTCAAAGGAGAATAAGTGCAGAGCTGTTCTATTTATCCACAATTGCAAAAGTCAACACTTTTTAAAAATGATGAAACTACTTTGGGGTGAGAGAGAACTCTGTAGTTGCAAGAGGGCCTGAGGTCCTTATCATCATCGCCATTAAACTTGCAATGCTACTATTGTTTCATTCACTCTTTCTGATTTTTTTTTTTTTTTGCTAGAGTAGAGAGCTTTCTCTTTTTCTGAAACTCCAAAATAGGCCTATTGTTAATATGTACGAAAAATAGATACCATAAACAAGAGAAGACATCAAACAAGATAAATATAAGATGAAAAGCATAAAAGAATGTTGACACAAAAAATGTCACTTTGCCTCTTCATACACTCTCAACATTAGGAAGCTACATGAAATCACATCCTACCACAAACAGGTAATGCTGCTTCAAACATCAAATCTTGCCAAAATCAAACCAAAACTGCAAGATCCTTCAACAGAGCCATAAGAAGAGTACACATGAAGTTTTAGGCCATTTCAACATTATTTGGCCCAACTTCACTCTTCTAGTGGCTAAACAGAAGCTTCTGGCGGCGGTAAAGCAAAAGACTCTGACTTAGGAAACAGAGCACATAATTAGCCTCAAAATGCCACTGAAGGCTCTACATCAAATTTCAAGTCATTCCGACATCATTTGGCCAAAAAAAGAAAACAGCAGTAGCAAAGTCAGCTCTCTTGGCGGCAACGGTACCAAAGACATCAGGTCTTCAATCAGAGTCTATGCATAGTCTCAAAATACTTCCAAAAGGCTCTACATCAAATTTCAAGTCTTTGACCCTCCATCATCCAGCAAAACGAAGCCTCTCGGCGTTGGGAACCACCGAGACCATCACTCATCAAACAAAGCGCATGGGTGGTTTCAAGACACTTCCAAAGGGTTACTTGTCAAGTTTCAGGTCATTTTGATTACATTTGACCCGACTTTGACTCTCGAAAGCTAAATCAAACCTCCCAGTGGCGGAGCTCCCCGAGACTATGACTTCTAAATCAGAACTAATGGATGGTCTTAAAATGAATCCAATAAGCTCCCTATCAAATTTCAGATCAATTGGACATCGGTTGACTGTAAATTAAAGTGCGACATCTTCCCTACAACAAAATCAAGTCTATTGGCGACGAGACCCCACATGGCTTTAAAACTCAAACAAAAGCCTATGGCTAGTCTTATTTACTTCTCAGGATGCTTCAGCTCAAATCTCAGGTCATTCTGACATTGTTTGTCCTGGTTTTGGCTTCTGACGACAAATTGGCAACAAAGTCTTCAGCTTTCCTGAAAAATCAGAAACTTTGCCCTCTAATTTGCACAGCTTTTCATCAAGTTTTCTTCAAGGAAATAAGGCCAATACATGTGAAAAAACATCAAGAAAAATAACGAAGAAAAAATAATCGAAAAAAAAAACACCAAGAAATGGCTGAAAACCAGCGACCGAAATGGCGAAAATGCCCCATGGTCGCCGATGACCCTGGAAATCCAGGTCGCCGTATTTTCGCCAAAAACCCATTTTTTGGGTCTTTTTTCGCTTTTGGAGATGTTTGCCCCATGTAGTTTTCCAAAAATCTGATTTTCGGGGCACAAAATCCGTCGATCTTCATCAACATCACGGATCCGTAGCCGAAATCATTGGATCATCATCGGACACTTCGAAATCGCCAACCAGCCGACCAAGAAAGCACATTTTCTGCTTGATCGATCGAAAAATCGGCTGGATAGATGTTATCGGTTCATTGGTAGCAATTAATGTCTAAAGTTGCATGGTCATCCGACATCGATTGGCATGAAGATCCATCGGCAGCTATCGCAAGAAGAATTTCAAAAGCGTGGCGCGACCCGCGACCCTTCAAATGCCTCGGCGACCACTTAATGCAGTTAAATGATCCATTTTATGACAAGTTAATGCAATCATTAACTCATTATTTTGGATGGCCCAATCAAAAGTAAGGAAAAAAGAGTTACAAGTCAAAGTAATCATAGCATTAAACAATGTAACTCCTCCCATCATGGAGCTTAAAGGCAATTAAATGCCTATCATTCTCCATCAGCCAATCAAAAGCCAAGAAAAAGGAGTTACAAAATAATGAAATAAAAACTTGTAACTCCTCCCATCATGTGACTTTAATGCATTAAAAGCCCATAAAACCCCTCATGGCCACCAAAAGCATATAAAGGGGGTCATTCAAAGAAGAAACGGATCGGAATCCATTTAGGAAGCACAATCTCGCTAATTTTTTTTGCAAAAGTTGCTATAACAACCTCTCCTCCATCAAAGAGACTTTGCAACAACCACCACAAAGTGACCAAAGTCCCTTGGGAGGCACCCCCCAAGGCCCTCTCCTTCTACATGGCTTTCTAGCCCGTCTACTTAGCTTTTTATTGGATGTATGACTTCCTCTTAGTCCTTATCTTCTAAAAATTTGAGGTTCAAGTTAAGCCAAGCAAATCAAAAGCATCCTTTGTTCTCATTTGAAAGATGATGGCGAAGTCCATACATGACTTGCGATCGTCAATCTGAACGAGTCCCCGTAATCTCCTGAGAAGTCAGATCTCATTTTCTTGCTTTTCATTGTAATTTTTTTAAAAGAGACATAAAAATCACAGCTCTTTTCTTTTCATTTGGATAAGAATTGTTAATCGCCTTTTACAGCAAAAAGTCACCTTTCACGGCACAAAATCACCTTTTATGACAAAAAAATGCCTTTCATGGCAAACAAATGAAAATCACCTTTCACGGCAAACCATCTCTCTTTTCTTAAATATATGTGCAATGAAAATTGGAAAAAAGTTGATTTCCTTTTCTACTTGTGAAGGTGGATCTACGAACCACCACTGCTCAATTCCAAGTAGAGTAAAAATCTAGCATGCATGTACAAAAAATGTTTATGCTCGCTTCGTCCACCATCACGAAAGTATTGAGCCCCGCAGACTCTCACGCCCGCCAACCTCGGTAGTCCTAGGACGGAAGAAGCCGAGTCCATCAAGCTGGCGCACCCGGTAGGACTCATTCATTTGAGAACATGATGCTTAGATTCCTTGGCTCCCTTCTAGCTGGTGGCCTATGTTGGATTTCGCATCTAAAAAAAATGAGAGGATTTTTTGGAAATTTCTAATTCTATCTTATAGTTTATTTCCACTCTTTCCTTTTCAAAAAAAAAAAAAAAACTCATATTTTTCATTTTGGGTTCAATTATGAGAAACCTTGATCCTTTCCTCTTCGGACTTAATAGCTCACAGAAATGTTTGACGCTATCATTCATATCAGGGAATGGGTTATCTTTTCTCTTTGATGGGTCCATTAGTGATCTTTTAAAAAAAAATCTGATTTCTTACTTTTGGATTCAGATTTGAGAAACTTTGGTTCTTTTTCTTTTTCGGACAATCACTCACAGAAATGTTTAAATTGATGTTTGGATCAAGGGGAGGGCCAATTTCTCTCTCTGATGGGTCCATTAGTGATATTTCAAAAAAAAAAAATCTTAAAAAAATATGATTTCTTACTTTTGGAGTCAGATATGAGAAACTTTGGTTCTTTCTCTTTTTCAGACAATCGCTCGCAGAAATGTTTCAGTTGACATTCGTATCACAGAAGGGCCATTTGCTTTCTTTGATGGGTCCATTAGTGATCTTTCAAAATTTTAAAAAAAATCTTAAAAATATTTTGATTTCTTACTTTTGGATTCAGATCCGAGAAACTTTGGTTCTTTCTCCTTTTACAGACAATCGCTCGCGGAAATGTTTGAGTTGATGTTCGGATCAAGGGGAGGGCCATTTGCTCTCTTTGATGGGTCCATTAGTGATCTTTCAAAAAGAATTTTTTATTTCTTACTTTTGGATTTAGATTCAAGAAACTTTGGTTCTTTCTCTTTTTCGGATAATCATTTGCAAAAATGTTTGAGTTAACGTTCGGATCAGGGGGAGGGCCATTTTCTCTCTCTGATGGGTCCTTTAGTGATCTTTCAAAAAAAATCCGATTTCTTACTTTCAGTTCTTTCTCTTTTTTCGGACAATCACTCGCAGAAATGTTTGAGTTGACATTCCGATCAGGGGGGGACTATTTGTTCTCTTTCATGGGTCCATGGGTGATTTTTCAAGAAAAAAAAGGGAGAAAAGGTCAAAGACCACTAAGGTTGTACCAATTGCGTTTTTTGACCACAGTTGATCTAAGAAAAGCCTTGTACAGAGTGTGGAGATAGGTAGACTGTTCGAAGCAATGGTCCTTCAAACGGGTTCATTAAGTAATCCTACCCTTACCTGGGGGCTGATTTATTTACTAAGGTTTCATAAGATCGAATTGGAGGCCTGTGTGTGCTCTTTAACCATTATTTAAAAAAAAATCTTCAAAAAAAGTTAATCTTTAAAAAAAAATTTCAAAAAAAAACATAAAAAAAATTTTCAAAAAAAAAAAAAAAAAAAAAACTTTCGTCACTTTTGGGTTCAAATCTAAGAAATCTTGGCTCCTTCCCTTTCAGATAAAAGCTCGCAGAAATGTTTGTAGCTTGCTTTCGGATTGAAATACCACTTGCTCTCTTTGATGAATTCAATCTTGACCTTTAAAAAAAAAACTTCAGACATTTTTGGGTTTAGATTTAAGAAATTTTGGTTTCTTCCCTTTCTGATAAAAGCTCACAAAAATATTTGTAGCTTGTGTTTGGATTGGAATATCATTTGGTCTCTTTTATGAATCTAATCTTGACTTTCAAAAAATCTCATCTCGTGTCAACTCCAAGGATACGATTTGCAACATTTGTGCCTAGTAGTGCTAGTACGCCCTTTCGGGTCTACTGTATTCAAGACCTATGCATTTGTACCTCCAACCTTATTTTCACTTTACCTCAAGTGAGCCTTGCTTCTCGGTAATTTGAATTAAGGTTTATAGTTGCTTCTAGCAGTCACTGGAACAATCATTCTAAGCCTACCTTGCAATTAGAACAATTATACCTTCTATGGCTTTTTACCTTCTTCACCTCGCTTGGATCGGACCATGTCCCCTCAAGCAATTTGAAAAGGCAAAGCCATAATTTTCCTATTTATGACCATTATATTCTTGTGATTACTAATGGATGTGGTCTTGTTTCAGAACTTTTTTCGAAACTAACAATGGCAGCTTCTTTGACCATTACTTTCGATGAAAACAAGTACCAACTCATGCTTCAAGAGAAACAAAACATGCGCGCTCACAAGCGCCCCGCTAGCTGCCGAAGCGTCATCTCCCTCGGCAACTCTTAGAACACTGGGTTGACCTTAACTCCCCGGACCATTGTCTTCAGGTCATTGGGACCATTTCCGTTCCCCGTAGAAGAAACCGTGGCTGCCAAGAAGCAGAAAATTGCCTCTGGACATGTCACTGCCCTGACACCAAAGGCGGCCATCAAGAAACCTGAAGCCCGTGGCACTTCCACGAAGCCTCAACCTGCAAAGAAGCATATCTGCCCTAAAACTTGGTCCCCAAGACCTTCACCAAAACAGAGAAGGTCCCAAGCATCCACAAAGCTAGCATACCTGACTCCTCTCAAGGAGAACTGGTTCTACCCTCTCACTTACATGAAGGAGGATAGACCCGCCTTCCACCAAACAACAAAATCAACTCAATATGAGCCGGCTTATACCTACAAGCCCAAAATCAAACCATGCATCACAAGGCCCCTGCAAGAACCTGCTAAGGCCTATACTCTTTCAGTTCGACCCTTCATCTCAGCAGGGCCGAACTTGAAAGATTCAAAGCTTCACTCCGACAGGCAAAGGACTGAGTTCGGATCTTGTCCATGCCATGCTTCAAGGAAGATAGGCTCTGTTGCTGCATTCAGGGAGCACATCCTTCATTGCTAAAGCCCAGCCAAAGCTGACTGAAGCTCAAATTGCTCATCGCATACGCTGACGCGCGGCATATCGACAAAAGAGACTAGAAAAGCAAAGAACCCATCATTCTACACTTCAGGTCTCTAAAAAATGGGTCGAAAAGGAAAGACCCGACCAAGTTGCTATTGTCCATGTGGTCGTAAAACCAAAAGGCGCCAGAAGTCGTCAACCAAAATTCATGTCAGACAGCTGATGACTTATAGCATCACCGAGACGCGAAGACATCAGGAGGATTCTTCTGCTCCTTCAAGCCAAGGACATCAGAGTAACTATACCTCGGGCTCTTCATCCAAAAGAACGAGCTCCAGCTCAGTTCCCAAGACAATATTCTCATTCGACTCTCGAAGGGTGAACGTCCTGGTTATAAACTCTAAGCCACCTCCATCGCATGATGACATGACCGAGCACATCCAACAGTTGGAGCAAGGTCAATAGAGAATAAAGCTCTAATGGAAAACCTCCTTCTCGCTTTTCAATGTCCAGCAGACAATGAAGTCCCTCCAAATGATGAAACAAACGGAGGAGATAATGAGTCACGTGCTCTTACCAAAAAGGACGTTGACGATATCCTCGCCAAAGCAAAAAGAAGATGATACACTAAAGGAGCATGGGATTAAGTCACCATATCCTTTATTAATGGACTCGGTTCTGTTCCCAGCAAAGTTTAAACAACCTATTCTCCAAACATATACAGGGAAAGGTTTAGCCAGACAACACGTCATCCACTTCAAGATCCGGTTTAGCCAGACAACACGTCATCCACTTCAAGATCCTAACGGGAGCTATCGCGGATCAAGATGCCCTCAAGATCCGTCTCTTTGCAAGTACCCTAAAAGGTACAGCCTTTGATTGATACTCCACTCTACTGGAGAACTCCATCCAAAATTGGACCATGCTAGAGACATGCTTCTTGACCCACTTCAAGGTTGAGGATCATCCTGTTATTATGGCTCAACTCTGTAGCCTACAACAGGGAGAGAATGAATTAACATACGACTTCATTCATAAGTGGAAGGTAATGGCGTACAAATGCTCAGACGTACTGCCACAAGCATCGCTGGTCGACATTTGCCTTAACAACATGAGAGTAAGGATCTACTCCATGATCATTGGCACAAATCAAAGAACCTAGGAGAACTCCTAGAAGCATCCATGGAGGCTGAAATGGTGATCAAAGACCTCAACAGTCAGAAACCATCAAAGAAAGAGCTGACCGCCATTTCAACCTCAAAGCCAAAGAAAAAGGAGGTTCTCAATGTGCAAACCAAGTCAGCTCCTCAGTAGCCAAAGAAACCTGAAAACAAAGCTGCAGGTAAGAAACCTGAACTCTTTGATGCCTTCAAAGAACGAGTAGAAAAGTAATGCCCGTTAGATAAAGATATTGAAGAAATCTTCAGGGCTCTCTTAGCAAACGGCAAATTCACCTTGCCTGACCCCAAAAGACAAGGTGATGTTGGCAAAACCAATGATCCTCGGTATTGTCCATACCACCAAATGATCTCCTAGCCTCTCAATCAATGCTTCGTTATGAGAGAGAAGATCAACGAGATGTGGAAAAATAGAGTCATCACCTTTGATAAAAACTACGGGTCTGTCTTCGTCAATATGGTGCCATGTAGACAAACACCAAAGTCACCAAAGGAGAAGATCACTACTTCCTTCAAGGTGACAAAAAGAATCAAACGTCCCAAGAGCCGGTCCCTTACCCAAAACTAGACAGACAGCCCATATGGGTGCATCCCGATCTCCTTGAAGATGAAAATTGGGAGGTTGTCAAAACAAAGCCGACAACTCAACAGTGAAGGCAAGCCAAGAGACATCTCCGTAAGCTCAAACAGCAGGATAAGCCTCAACCAAAACAAGAAGTCCATGAAAAGGTAGACACCTCCTTTACCGCTTCACTGGAGGCAACAGAAATGTCCCTTTCTAAGACTTCATAGGCGGTAAGGAGATTCACTCTCAGTGATTTCATGCCTCTGCATCTCATAAATGAAACTACGCAGGGGGCATTATACTCTTGGAATTCAGTGATCGAGTTCTCCATGAATGGATATGAGTCCAGTGACATTAACAAGTGGAAAGAATCCCTTGAAACAAGAGAATACCTCTCCGACGAAGAATGGGTTCCTGAATCTCACCTCATACCAATAATCTGGTATAATCCATTATAGCCACAAGCATCCTAGTTTGATGATGAAGAGGACCAAGAGGCTGCTATTGACCCCGCACCGACCATTGCTCATTGGGAATCCAATCAAGATGAGCCACAAGGGGTAGACGAAGAAGAAGATTTGCCTCCCATGCCAAATCCCATAGAAAGTGCGAGGATCCTGCAACATCTTACCATAAAACAAGAGCAAGATCGCATCAATAAGCTCTGTCACAATCAAAATTCAGAACCGAAAGTCCCTGAAAATCTACAAGTACCTCCTCTGTTAACCCCAAAAAGTGAAGAAAGCTGCTGGATTGATGATCCTCTTACATTCGAGGATGAATTTGATTCCCAACAGTCCATTCTGGGAATGTCTCCTATTGGAACAACCTACAATGTGATAGTTCGGGATGATAGTTCCTCTGAAGCCTCATCTGTCGAGGCCACATACTCTTAGACCACATCTGGTAGTATCTCTTATAGGGAGACGTCTTCTCGAGTGACTTCCACAGAGATATCACCTTCTAAGGCCTCATCTCATGAAACTGTGACATCGGAACTCATGACTTTTCTGACTGATCATCTTGAAGAAGCTCTGGTCGATGAAATCTTCTTCAACAATAACCCAGCCAATTGGTCCCAGATACCCAACCTCATAGGTGATGATTAGACCAATAAATTATTCAACAAAGAAGAAAAGTTATTAGATGTTGTTCAGGACTTGTTCCCGGAAAATGCTCCGTGCAATGCAATCACTAATGATGACAATGCTACCGTAGAGACGTCTTCAGCAAATGAGAACGATCAACTTCTTGATCCCGAGGGTGATCTTCCAAATGAAGACCATTTTCCAGAAGCTCTTTAAGTTGGTAGAGGTACCCTCTCTGGCCGGGATTACCACAAAAATTACAACCAACCTTATTCTTCTTCTTATATAAATCCTTTGGGAAAACAAGTTGTAAACACCCCAAGTGGCAACAATAATGAAAATGCATGCCCCAAGGAGGCTTTCAAGTATGACTTGATTGAGCACTTCAAACACATAACTGTACGACTGCACATCCTTGACTTATTGCGAATGTCTCTACTAACTCGTGATAACCTCATTTCGGAACTGCAAATGCTGAATGCGGATGTCGATTAACATACCCCACAAGTCCTACAAATTGAAATGGACTATAGGGTCAAAAAACCAGATACTTCCTTAAAGGAGAAAAGAAGAAAACTGAGGGATCTTGCATTGAATGCCTCTTGGTTCAAAAAGCAGCAAGGGCAACCATCGCCTTCGATAAGAAAGACCTCCTGCTGGGTGAGACAAAGCCCAACTGACTCCTGTACTTCACAGGGTACATCAAAGAGACGCCGATACATAGAGTCTAGATTGACCCAGGTTCTGCACTCAAACTCATCTCTATTTTGGCACTCGAAGAGCTATCTATCCCACCTACCAAGCTGAGTCACACATCTGTATCCATCTTTGGATACGATGGGAGCACTCAAAGGCCTATCTTCAAAATCAGGTTCACGTTGTAAATCGGTGATCTTATCTCTGAGGTCATTGTGTATACAATAAGGACCCCTTTATGCTTCAACATCCTTCTCGGACGCCCTTAGATACATGAGAATGGTGTCGTCCCTTCAACTCTACATTAGTGCATCAAGTTTGTTGGCAACGATGGCTTGATACATTGAGTGTTTGTGGATAGAGAGCCCTTCAAAGGTAAAGAAGCTCATTTTACAGATTCTCAGACATACAAGGACGAAAGAGAAAAAGAGGGGGAAGAAATAACATCCTGTGCTGAAAATTTTCATAAAGATAAAGGCAAGGCTCCTCAGCAATTACCAAGAGAAAACAAACCCTCTGGCAAATCCGAAGAGAGTAGTCAATCCCCCTTCGTTGTCTCCCTCAAATCTTCAAAGTCTTAAGTAATCACAACCAAAGCAAAGAAGGCGAAACAAAAGCCTAGGGGGAAGTTTGCTGTCTCCTTTGTGTCTATCATATAACACGGATTCAGATTCAGAGCCAAAAGATGACGCACCGTCATGCCAAGCTGATACTCAGTTAGTTCAGCCCGCTCTCATTCCAATGGAGACACATGCTGACATAGAAGACCCTACGTCTGCTGCCTTCGTTGTTCTGACAGTTTGAATAGAATGAAAGCCAATCTTCTTCCATAGATCAGAAGCTTCTTCTTCAAACTCTTCGCTTGAACCCTTCCAAAACGAAGGTATGCCTCAACTATCTCTATATAGTTCAATGGCACAAGCCATCATGAAGAAAATGGGCAATGACACTCAGAATCCAATTGGTTTGGGAGGTGGCCGTGGTATTCTCACGCCGTTGGAACCCGCCCTAACCAAAAGCCAACTGAAGGATTGGAAACTCTACCGTCATACAGACAAGTCTTCACATGGGTTAGGGTATGATCCTGACACTCCCCCGACACAAAGGTTGCAAAGTCGTTTTGCCGACCAAGCCTCAACATCTCGTGTCCATGAAGACATCGATCTTCCTGGATATCTCTTCGAGGAGTCACCCGTCAAGGACCCAGGAAGCTATTCCAATTGGTATGATTTCTCTGATGATGAAGAGGAATTGTCCAATGACACATACATATGATTTTCTGATCCAGAAGAACCATTGTCTTTAAAAGTACCCTACTTCGACTCAGTTTCAGTAGATGATTGGGACCATCTCATAGCAAGTCTTAAGAAGATTATAAATGAAGAAGACCCATGGACAGAAGCAAAGCCTTGGTCTGAAAATGCCCTTGGAATTCCAGAAGGTCTTGTTGAGTTGGAAGCGTCTGAAAATATTTTGGAGGAACCACCTTCAAACCTTCCAACAGAAGATCATGTTCAAAAGATGGACTTGGGAACACTAGATAACCCACGTCCTGTGCTTTTCTTCGTGAGTTCGTTGATTGTTTTGCATGGTCTTACGCTGAAATGCTTTGTTTAGACCCCAAAATAGCATTCCACAAAATCAATCTACAAAACGATATCAAGCCTATCAAACAAGGCCAAAGAAGATTCCGTCCTGACGTGATGGACAAAATTGAACATGAAGTTCAGAAACTCAAAAGCATTGGCTTCATCCGCTAGGAACAACATCCTGAATGGTTGGCCAATATTGTCCCCATGACAAAGAAAAATGGGCAGATTAGAGTCTTTATTGACTAGATACCTGAATAGTGCATTCCCTAAAGATGAATTCTCACTCTGCATACCGGAGGTGATGATTGATAATACCTCAGGATTCGAGCGAATGGCATTCATTGATAGCTCTTTGGCTACAATTAGATAAAGATGCATCCTGAAAATGAAAACCATACATCATTCTAGACCCCGTTTGGCGTGTATTGCTACATTATCATGCCATTTGGTCTGAAAATACCGGTGCAACATATCAAAGGGCTATGATGAAGATATTCCAAGATATGTAGCACAAGACGGTTGAATGTTACGTTTATGACCTCACCGTCAAAAGTCGGAAGAAAAGAAAACCATCTCAAAGATCTTTGTGAACTTTTCCTCCGACTTTGTATACACAAACTACGAATGAATCCCCTGAAATGCTTCTTTAATGTCTCATTGGGTAAGTTCCTCGGATTCATAGTTCGGAAAGCCAGAATAGAACTTGACCTCGCCAAAGTCAAGGCTATCCTATAAATGCCATCTCTAATAACCTTAAGAGAACTAAAAGGACTTCAAGGAAGATTGGCATACATTCGACGATTCATCTCCAATCCATCAGGGAAGTGTTGTCCATTCTCTCGCTTGATGAAGAAAGGTGTGGACTTTGTTTGAGATTATCAATGTGAAGCTGCATTTCAAGACATCAAGTCATACCTGACCAAACCTCCAGTATTGGTTGCCCCCACAACTGGAAAATCATTCATCTTGTACACAAGAGCCCTTGATCATTCTTTGGGCGCTCTACTCGCATAAGTAAAAGGATGAGGGAAAAGTGGCTGCTCTATATTACCTCAGCCGCAGGTTGGTATCTACAGAGCATCGCTACTCTCTAGTCGAAAAAGAATGCCTAGCAGTGATGCTCATCGTACAAAAGCTACATTACTACCTTCTGTCAAACACGGTCTACCTGATTTCGAGGATCAACTTCGTAAAGGTCCTTGTCACAAAAACAGGTCCCCTCAATGCCCGATTGGCAAAATGGTCCATCATTCTGTCACTGTTTGATATTAGGTATATACCACAAAAAGCAATCAAAGGCCAAGCTCTAGTAGACTTTCTCACAGTGCACCCATTGCCTAGAGATTCTTCACTCAGGGATGATCTCGCAGACGAACCTTTCTACAATGTGGAGACTTTCTCATCAAATGCTTTCTAAGTCATGTACTTCGATGGTGCAACCAAGACAAATGAAAAAGGAAAGCTGATATCAGGAGTTGCCATCCTCTTTGTTAGCCCTGACAAATACATGATTCCATATGCTGGAACTATGTTCAAACAATGTTACTAAATACCAAGCTTTGATCATAGGATTGGAACTCGCTTTGAATCCGGCATCACCATGCTGGAAGCCTTTGGAGACTCTTAACTGATCGTCAACTAGATAAATTAGAAATATGAAATCAGGAAGCCTAATCTGTTGCCTTACTACAACAGGGCACAATCGCTTCAGCAAAAGTTTGACATCTGTTACATCACCCACATCTTTAGAGGTGAAAACATCTGTGCAGATACCCTGGCCGGACTTGCTGTGTCTATGGCAATCCAAGAAGGGGAAAACATGCAAATTACAGTGTGTGAAAGAAGGATTATCCCTCCTCTTAACACACACTAAGCGGTTGTTGAATGCCACCGTGTGGTTGGAAGTCGGATCTCCATCCTCAAATCTCTAATCAACGATTGGAGGGATCCATTTATTGATTACATTATGTTCAGAATCCTACCTGAAGATTCAAAAGAGCGGTGAGCATTCAAAGACAATCCCTAAACTTTCATTTGGATATTCCTTCAAAAATCCTTTACAGAAAATCTACCAATGGAGTACTTCTATGTTGCTTGTCACAACAAGAGGCCGAAGAAACACTCAAAGAAGTTCATGCTGGTCTTTGTGGAGCCCTTCAGGCTGGTCCCAAGCTCTACGATCATATAAAAAGGTTAGGTTATTATTGGCCTACCATGGTAGCTGACGCTATGCAATTTGCTAAGCGTTGCCAACAATGTCAAGTTCATGGAGATTACATTCATATGCCTCTAGAATGGCTACATCCTACAGTAATCTCATGGTCTTTCGAAGCCTGGGGTATGGACATCGTAGGTCTTATCTCTCCCCCATCAAGTAAAAGTCATTGCTTTATCTTCGCCGCTACAGATTATTTCTCCAAGTGGTCAGAAGCATTTGCATTTAGCGAAATGAAGACCTCATCAGTCCTTCAATTCTTGCACACCAACATTATTTGTTGCTTTTGCACACCTAAAAGATTCATACATGATAACGGGACACAATTCTGAGATCATAGATTCTATAGGTTCTGTGACAAATACAAAATCCAAAGTTGTCCTTCGATTCCATATAATCCAGCAGTGAACGGACTAGTAGAAGCCTTCAACCTGCAAAATCCTCAAGAAAATGGTCTTTAGTCACAAAAGAGACTAGGGCGATAAACTGCCTGAAGCTTTATGGGTCTATCGAACTACCGTTCGAGGACCAACCCATAGCACGCCATTCTCCTTAGTCTATGGATGTGAAGCTATTATGCCTTTGGAGCTACAAATTCCTTCCTTAAGGGTGTCTCTGCAAAATGACATGACTCAAGAAAGTAATGTGAAATTGAGACTCCAAAAGCTAGATAACGCTAATGAAAGATGGCTCGAAGCTCGACAAAGCATTAAGCTTTACCAAGCTCGCATGGTAGGATCTTTCAACAAGAAGGTTAGGCAACGCATCTACAAAAAGGGAGACTTCATTCTTGCAGTAAAAAGGCCAATCGTTTTCGCCCACAAATCCAAAGGTAAATTCAAACCAAAATGGGAGGGACCCTTCGTCATCGACAAGGTTTTCTCCAACGGCGCATATGCTCTTCTAAATATGGAGGGTGACAAATATATGCTTCCCATCAACAGCAAGGTTTTAAAGCGATACTACCCTTGAAGACTTCCTTCGATGGGTCAAAACGTTGCTTGCATGGCCAAAGCCTATTCTTAGGTACTTGCTCGTCAAACCCACCCCTTTTGGAATTTTTATCCTTACGTTGAAATTTCTAAAAAAAAAAAACTCAAAACAATGCTCACTTTCATCATTTCGTTGTTAAAAAAAAAATCAAATTAAAAAATCCAAGTTTAGGAGCTTCTTCATTAACTTGACCAAAACTTTCGATCCTTGAACCCAAAACTCATGGTTTGAACAAAAATCAGGACACAGGGATTTCCACTCTAGTTCACCCTGACTTTTACCACCAAAAATGGTTTTAGGTCAAAATTTATGACTCTCGTGTCTTAAAAAAAAATGGTTTTTCAAAAAAAAAATCGCGGGGAAGCGACGTTTAGTCGATACTCACAAAACCAAAAAAATCGGAAGAATGCGAACCACATTCGACACTTCTAAAACCTCAAAATCGCAATGAAGTAACATCTCGTCGATACTTGCAAAATTTCAAAAATCATGGAGATACAACATTTCAGTTGATATCCACAACCCAAATTAAAAAAAAAAAGAAACCAAAGGTTAAAAAAAAACCTTAAGTTTCAAAAATCTTGGGGAAGCGACATTCGGTCGATACCCACAAAACAAAGTTTCTGAAAAAGCAAGGAAGCGACTCTTAGTCGATACTTGCACCCAAATTTTGCGAGGAGGCAACATTCCATCGATACTCGCAACCGAATGAGCAAGGAGGCGACACTCCAACGATACTTGCAATACCATTCAGTAAAGAGGTGACTCTTAGTCGATACTTGTATTTTTAAAAACCAAAAACCCGGCTTTCATGCCAAAAAAAAAAAAAAATTTTTTTTTGATTTTCATGCCAACAACACAAAAACACAGCTTCCATGCCAAAAAATCAGAAAATCTGGCTTTCACTCCAAAAAAACAAAATTTGGTTTTCAAAAAATATGGCTTTCATGCCAAAAACCCGGCTTTCAGGCCAAAAATACAAAAAAATCTGGCTTTCATGCCTACGAAACAAAACTTGGTTTTCAAAAAATCTAGCTTTTATGCCAAGAACCCTACTTTCACGCTAATAAATGATTTCTGCTTTTATGCCAACATAATATCGGCTCTCATGCCACAAAACCAGCTTTCACACCACAAAATTTTGACTCTTATGCCACAAACAAAATTTTGGCTCCCATGCCACAAAACCTGGCTTTCATGCCAAAAACAAAATTTTGGCTGTCATGCCATAAACCCAAATTTGGCTTTCAAGGCACAAAATTTGGCTTTGATGCCATCCCAAAATTTGGCTTCCAAGCCATGAAAAAGAAACCAGGCCTTTTGCCACAAAATATGTCTTTCATTCCAAAGCAACCCTTTGACAAAAGATTTTCACAAAATGACAACCTTTTGATCAAATCTTCAAACAAATATTCACATTTAACTCTTGCTTAAATTTGTTTTCATTAAAAAATGATTTAAGTGAAAGGAGGGAATACAAAAAATAGAGTACCAAAAATGTTTATACGTGGATGTACCAAAGAAGAAAAAAGAGAGTTTGTTAAAAAAACAACCAGGAGCTCGGTCTAACATGGCATTCAGCCAAAGATTTAACTCCTCTAGCGACCTCTTGGCCTTTGATTTCAAAGTTTCTAGGCCACGCTCTTTCAAAAGTTTGCCATAAAATGCAGTAGAACACCATGATCCATCATCAGATAGAGGAAGCTCTGCCCAGAGAATCTGTCATCGCTCATATTCCTCAGTCTTCCTCCGGAGATTGCTATTGACTTCTTCAACCTAGCGAATGAGAGTCCCCTCTCTAGCGCGAGCCTCCACAATGGCAGTCCACTTGGCAGCAGCTTGTGCCTCTAATTACTCAAGACGCTGCCTAGCTTCAATGACCTCCCTATCAAGGCGATGAAGGTCTTGCGTCAACTCAATGATAGCCAACTCAGTGACGTTCCTCTCCCGAACAAACTGCTTCCTAGCCCACAAAATCTTATCTACTTTAGATTTGACTTCCCTGTAAGGCTTTAAAAACATTTCTCTGAAGAAGACACCATTAGGAAAGCTCTCGGTTTTAGACCATTTGTTGCCCAGTGCAATGATCTTATCAACAAAAGCCCTGGCACCTGTGACGTCTAGACCAACCTTTTCACTCTTGGCAAGCATCTCTTGCACATGCTTGATCATGCCGAACCCAACTTCCAGAAGACCAGAAGAGAGAGTCTCGATCCATGAACTCAAGACGCCTTCAACACCTTTCTCGCATATTGAAGAGATGGCCCAGATGAAGTCTCACCCCACTCCATCGGCCGACTGCCCATATCATGCCCCGTTGGAGGAGTAATCAAAAAGCTCTTTCCAATTAGTGACGTTGGCGAAGGGATCTCATCACGAGGATTCACCTTTGCCACATCAAAACTAGTAGAAGAAGTTCCTATGTTTGGATCAACTGCGGGCACCCCCTGCTCTGGCCCTGAAAAAGACAAATGAACTTCTCCTATCGCTTCACAACATGCCAATGATAGATGAAAATGTATGAATATGATCTTCTCAGAAAATCTTTATCAAGATTATTACTATAAGATACCTTTCCCGACAACCGGTGGAGTACCCTCGGCCTCTATGAACTCATCCGAAGCATCATCAAAAGTTGCATCCATGGATGGGTCAAAGTCGTCGGAAGCTTGTGGCAAGTCAGCTGGCAAGAAAAAAAAACAATATGTCAGCAAACGATGGCATACAGAAAATGGGAAAGGCAAAAGAAATAATACCGGGTGAAGGTTCTGAAACCACTCCAGAGTCCCACTTGGTTCTTCTTCAGATGCCGCTATCAAATCCGTCATCGCCTCATCGGCCAAAGCCTTGGGCATCACCAAGTCATCATCTTCTACTAAAAAGAAGAAAGCAGTGGATCAAAAAAAAAATCTCTCATGAATGAAAAGAAACGAAAAGAGAATAAAGAAGAATCGTACCAACAACAATGGTCTCTTCTTCTTGGATCCTCATTTCCGAAGGCTCGTCAGCATCCCCTGAAACCTCCTCATTGATAGTAAGAGGGACTTCCAAATCAGGAGAGTCGTCATGCCATTTCTTATTGCGGAGCTTCCCTCTCTTGCTCTTGCCTCTGCGGGATAGTTTGCTCGAAGAACCTTCCCTTCTTTCAAAATCTAGACTCTCACTCGAGCCTTCACTAGATGGTTTGCTCTTGCCAGTAGACTCCATAGAAGCCTTTATTCGCTCCGCTTGCATCCAAGCGTGGATCTCAGCTTCCTCCTTCTCCAGCTGTTTCAAAACCTCAACAGGAACTTCTTGCACAGCTTTAGATCTAATGACGTCATGCTCATCGAGAAAGCCTATCCTATGCTTCTCTCTAGAAAGGAAAATAAAAACTTTCTCTTGTCGGATGCCATCTGATCTCCCGAGACCGTTCTCAGAAGGCTGCTTAACATCAAGCTCCTTCCCGAAAAGCCCCCAGTACACGGAAAAGCTCTCCACAAACCACTTCGTGAAGCCACCGGTTTGGAAAGTGGGCAACTCAAAATGAGAAATCATGGCGGTAATGTCCTCTACACTATAAAAAGCCCATGCATTTCTCCCATCCTGCAAACCTCCAAAGCGTTTCACCATACTCGAAGGCGTTCCAACAACGCCTTAAGAGAAGCCCAACTGAAACGCAAAACGCAAAGGGACATACGGTTGGATATCAACAAAAAGATGTCTATGGTACACCATAGTACCAATACGTATGTTGAAAAGCCATCTATTCTCTATGTTGGTCAAAGAATAATGTCTTTCCGACCCTGCCTTGGTGGAATCATGGGAGACACCAAAATCAAACGCCTTCTTCCACAATTTGTGTTCTTTATTCCACTCCCATGTGAAGTCTTCATCTCTAATGCTCAAATCCTTCATTTCCTCATGTATCCTTACCCTTCTAAAAAACAATAGGTCAAAAAGGCTAGACATATGTGGGTGATGAGGTTTGGGACAATGAAGGAAGGTTTCTCGTAAAATAGGCTCAATAGGGTTACTAATGGTGTAAAAAGTAAAAAGTGAGTTCAAACTTTGGCCATTGTTTCTTTTTTTATTTTTAGAATGCCTATCATTTTCCCCTTAGTTCGGAAAAGTGTATCATAAGCTATAAGTCAAGGTTTCTTCGCATTTTGATGTCACCTCTATGGTTAGAACAAGGAATAGCACTTATAAGATCGGAAGTGCTAGACTAAAAAGCTATAGGAGTAGCTCTTCATTCTACTCAAGAATAGAGCAGAAGAGTCCTCACCTGAACGAATATAGATAGGCTCAATCGCTTAATGGGTTCTAGTCTCCACTAATGATTCTTCCAGGTCTCTTTGAAGTGATTTGCTCTTCTCTTGGACTACACTCATATGGCTAAATGTGTAAAAAGGTTTTAGGACTTGTATCTATGACAACTCTTCAAGCTAAAATCCATGGACGATTTTTGAAATTTTTTTCAGATTTTTAGTGATTTTGGATTTTTTTAAATTTTTAGGGTTTTTGGTATAAATGAGAACCAAGACAACTTATGCACATGAATAATGCAATGCCTCACCCCAAAACCTATTCTAAACATTGGCCCCAATGTTTATATAGAACATAAATAAAACAGGACAAGGAAGATAAATTGAAATTTCTCACCATGGGGTGCCGAAACACGTGTATATTGGGCTGCCTCCCAACAAGCGCTAAGTTTAATGTCTTCAGTCAGACACAACTAACATGGTATGAGGCTAGTTTATCCAGGGTCCACAAGAAGGACCTCTTCAACAACATTCTTAGGATCCACAAACTTAAGATACTCTTTTAATCTGTGCCCATTCATTTGAAAAGTGCTACCATCTCTAGGATTCAAAAGTTCAACTTCATCGTGGGAATGGATTGAAGGTTCATGAGATGGTTTGGCACCTTCTTCCAGATGAATCTGGTGCATAACTATCAAGAGAATGATTCATTTAACGTCCAAAAGTGGTCCAACCTAGGGCACTCTGATGGTCTTTCAGCACATCCGGCAATTTCTTTTCCTTCTCTTCCTCAAGGTCTGAGGCAATAATTACTGGGTTGCTAGCAGATGACCCCAAGTAGGTATACTTTAAATTCTCGGGTGATGGTTTCAATTCTAACTTTGGTGGCTCAACAATAACTGATTCTTCTTCGACCATAGATTCAGAGGTGGATGTAAAGACATGCTCAACTTTCTGCTTCCATTGACCAACATCCATTGGCTGAGCCGAATCCAATAATGCATTAACTTCGCATATGGACCCATTGATGTCTATGTTGGCATTGACGTGAGCCATACATTCCTCCAGCAGATCTTTGTAACATGAGGATTGAACTGTTTAGCTAACTAATGTGTCAATCATGCTCACTTCCTGATCATCATTTAGGTCTGATGTCTGGAGTCTGTTACGAAAAACATTTAACTCCAACTTCATGTTCCAAAAACCAAGTGTCACAACCCTATTCCTGCATCTAACCACTGCATCTGATGTTGCAAGGAACGGTCAACCATGAATGATTGGAATTTGTCAGTTAGGGGCTGCCACTGGTTCGGTATCTAAAACCACAAAATCAACTGGAAAATAAAATTCCTTAACTTTCACAATCACGTCTTAAACCTCACCTTTCGAATACTTGACTGATCTATTAGTAAGATAAAGGGTCATATTAGTCTTCTTCAGTCCTCCCAGGCCCAACATGTACACAGAGTATGGCAATAAATTTACACTTGCCCCAAGATCAAGGAGACACCTCTCCATGACGAAGTCTCCTATCTGAATGGTAACGGTAGTGCAGCCAAGGTCTTTGTATTTGAGTGCAATGGTCAGCTGGATCAACCCTGATGCGTGGGTTGCCATATAGTGGTTCTGGGTACTGAGGTTTTTTGCTTAACAGTGGTCAGGTCTTTCAAAAACTTGGAGTAGGAAGGGATTTGCTTTATGGCACCAAGGAGGGGTATGTTTATCTGGATATTCTTGAAGACTTCTAAAATTCCCTCAAAGTGATCCTACTTCCTAGTCTCCTTTAATCGGTGTGGGAATGGTGCTATAGCTACCACTTCTAACGATGATGGTTCAACTACAGTGGGCTTCTGAGTCTGCTCTCTCTGTGGGTCTCTGCTTGGTATGGATTCTTCTCTCTCTTTCTGCATTCTTTTTCAAATCTTTCTTCAAATTCTCTATCTCGGGCTCAACAACTTTCCTCGAACACGCTGGTTTTCCTAAAAGATTCTTCTTGCTTTGATCCTCTTTAGGCAACTCAACTATAATGTCAACAGTCTTTCCTGATCTCAATGCATGGATCGCATGCACACGCTCATTACTTTCTACCAAACACTGGCTTCTAGGCTGATTGGGCTATCCTTTCGGATTAGGAATGGTTTCGCTCAGGAATTGGCCATTTTCTCTCTTGGACAACTGTAATGTGAACTAACTTAACGAGGCCTCTAGTTTTGCAATGGACAGGTTCTGGGCTAGTTAGTCTACTCTTGGATTTGAATGAATTTGGTCAACAGGTTCTTCAGATGAGAGGATTGCTGAGGGGCTTGTGCTGGTGTAGAGTAGTTAGGAATCTGATTTGGGACTAGTGCCTTACACTGGGTTTGTGGTTGGAACTGATGCTGTTGGTGAAATTAATTCTGTTGTATGGGCTGCTGAGGATGAGGAACCATGGGACGATTAGTTTGAGTTGGTTGCTGGTATTGTTACCTAGGATATTGTGGCTGGAATCTAGGCTGACCTCCCTAGACAAAATAGGCTCGGCTCGACGGTACGAAAAATTGGGATGAAACCGATTGTCTGGGTGGTAGGTTTGACTTAAAGTATTAACGGTTGGTTTTCGAAAATTTTCATAGGAATTCAACGCATTAGCTTGCTCAGCCTTGACAAAGGGCAAACTAGGGCAATTCTTAACCATGTGCTCACAACTATCGCATAACACACAAACATGGTGCGGTTCGATCATACTTCTCAAGGTGGGCTCATGTTGCTGAGGGGTCGGTTGGCATGCCATCACAGACATAGATCCTATCACAGACATAGATCCTATCTTTTTGCTCAAATTTTTCACTCCTTGAACTAAACTAGTCATCACAGTTTTCCGCGCAGGGTCTTGTTTGATGTTGCACATTCCAGGCTTCTGGATCCCTATCTCACCTGTCTCCAAATCTTTCCTATTATTGCCCCAGTTTTGTGAATTCTCCGCAAGCTTGACAAGGAATTCGTATGCTTGATTGGCAGTCTAATTCATAAATTCTCCTTTGTGCATTGATTCAATCAAGATACACTGGGGGTTCGTAAGACCTCTATAAAAGAAATGTATCAACTCTCCTTTGTCAATCCCGTGATGTGGGCATTTGTTCAATAGGTCATGGAATCTCTCCCACGTTTCGGCAAACTCTTCATCGAGTCGTCCCCTAAAGTTCCTTATGGCACTCCTAAACTACTCAGTTTTGCTCAGTGGAAAAAATTTGGATATAAACTTTTTGACAAGCTCATCCCAGGTGGTAATGGAGTTTGGAATCAAGGAATTCAGCCAAGCAGCTGCATGATCTTCTAGTGAGAGGGGAAACAACCTAAGCTTCACGTCTTCACTGTCCAGATTTTGATTTTTAAATGTGTGGCAGATGGTCAGGAACTTGTTCAAATAAATATAGGGCTACTCACACTCGGATCCATGGAATTTTGGTAACACGTTGATGGTGGCGGGCCGGATCTCAAATTGGTCTACATTAATCTCTGGCAAAACTATACAACTAAGGGAAGTGGATGAAAATGGTGCAAATAGTTCATTGAGGGTCCTTTGCTGAGGGTTTTGGGCAGCCATTGTGGGTACTATAGGTGGGGCAGGTAAAGCAAGGTAATCAATCCTTACTAATCTGCTTTGATCACGCATCCACACTCGTATACAACTGCGGCTAACCTAACAATGCAATGGTCCGCTCAATGAAATGAATGCAACATAACAAAAATTTTGAAAAAGTAAATGAAAAACTAATCTAAGCTAAGGTTACCTAAAAAAATTCTAGACAGCTCCTAACTATGAAGATGACACTCTGGCCTCCAACCTGGACCTATGAAACAGAAATTATGGCCATTTAACCCCTAAGTAGATGGTGGGATCACAACGCGCTAGGCGAAGGCTCCTCTTAAAAACCAACTCCTCAAACAACAAAGTTGTCTCCCTATTTGGCAAGATGGTGGCCAAGGGACCAAGTTTGCTTAGGCACCAGAAAATCCACCAAGGCACACAATTGGTGCAACCGCGGTGGTCTTCCGTAGTGAGCTTGTGACTAAGGTCACGTTTCTACTTAATTTTATTATTGTTTATTGGCTCTAAACTAAGTGAGAATTAAGATGAAATCCTAAGTGAAAGGGATGAAATCCGAATCCTTTTCTTGTTGGGGTAATTTGCCATTTACTAGTAGTGCACCAAATTACAAGTGTATTTGGAAAAATTATACTATACAGCAAGGAACAACCAACAAAGTAAACCTGCTTGCAAGGGGATCATGGGGCTTAGGAAATGCAAACCTCCTGATTTATTTTGGGGACGAATCGGTTGTCATCGACTCACACCACGGACACCAATTCTGTGTACGAATGTAAGGGGCTGCGACGGTATAGTCCAACCGTCCTCCTTCTCTACAAGCAATTTATTGCAATTCTACTAAACAACTAACTACTTAAAACAAGCAAAGTGCGTAAAGTAAAGTAAATGGGTCATGGGCCAACCCGCAACTGAAATTATTACAACTTTATTAATAAATACCTAATACAATCAACTAAGAAAGCAAATAAATGTCTAAACTAGTCCTAAACTAGGAAAGCAATTAAAATCTTCAAGTTCTCCAATGCACTTTTCCACTTTCCTTTGCTCCAAGTGATGAATTCTCTTCAAAACAAACACAAACAATGTGTAGAATCTACAAGGAAAATAAAAGAAAGATAAAAAGTACACGAAGCTAAAAATGAGTTCAACTCAATGGAATTCAAAGCTTTCCGATGTCTCTCCCCGGCAACAGCACCAAGAACTTGATCGACACTTATATGTGTAACGCTTAGCCGCAACACTATGGTGTCTTCAAGTAGTAAAGGACTAAAGAGTCTGGATTATCAATTCCATGGAGAGAGGATGGAACAAGCAATGAATCCAATTAAAGGAGAATTGAACTAAGATATAGCTAATATAGACAATTGAAGTAAACAATTAAAACTATTAAACTATACAATATAATCAATTAATTAACAATCTAGAATATGAAGTTAATAAGAACTAAGCTACACTAATAAGCTATACTAAACTAGTGGATGCATGGTTCGGAAATAGAAGATTTAATATGAAAATGTGGTGTGAAATGTGTAGGATTTTAAAATAAGTTATGTGAGATGTGTATCTAACAATCTAAAATTAAAAATAACAAATCAAACAAGGATTCAAATTAACAACAATCAAAAGAAAGATATTAGGAAATCTAAAATCCACTAAGTACGTAATTAATTCAAACAATGCATGTTCTAATTCAACTCCCAATTCTACAATCTAATTAGCAATTTTCTTGTCTAATTGGATTGGATGATATAGCAATGAATATTAAAGTAAAGAAAATCAAAAGCCAAGATTGTGAGGCCCCACCCCTTTTGAGCCCTCAGTTTGTTTTGAATAATTATTAATATGATATTATCTGTCTTAATATGCTAATTAATAGGAATTAGTAAAATAGTTGTTAATACTCCTAAGTCTTAGAATTTGGCTTTTATATAATTCTTTATAGATATTAGGTGCTTATTGTAAATTTAGTAGGTCTTGACTAGAATAGGACTTAGCTAATAATTAATCTTAATAGGAGGGGTGTTGTGAGTTAGGAAGCTTCTAGAAATCCTACCTAAAGACCTATTAAACCATGGACTTATCTCTTCCCCATTTACAACTAAGCTACCCTTTTGGTAATTGTCCTAAACCCTAATCTATATAAACACAACTATTACAAATGTAGCCTAAAACCCTAATTCACTCTCATCTTCCCTACCTCTCCCTAAGAAACCCTAATTCCCCAAATTCCAGCACAAGAAGAAGCTAAAGATCACCCCAATTATACTATCAACACTCTTAGGAACTTGGAATTCTCATCTCTTTCCCAACTCTCTTTGCAATTTCGAATTGAGGCAAGTACCCTATGCTAATATCTCAGAATTCATGATTTTCTTCTCTTGATTCTGCAATTTGAATTTAGATTATGTATATATGCATGTTTAGATCTTCCCTTTTGAGCTTTGTTTATGGATGATGGCCATTTGATGGATGGGTTCTCCCATTTGGAAGATCAATGGCCCGATTGGATGACGGTTAGAGGATTATAGAAGTGTTTTATTGTTTGTTTATGTTTCTGTGATGAATGAAAGAGATTGTGGATGAATTGGATGAAAAATGGATTGAAGAAGAAGAATCCAGAAAAATGGAATTTTGCTACAGATACGTGTGCCTGGCTCTGTCTCGATCGACTGGCCACACTAAAAAGTGGGAAATCTGAGTCTCAGTTAATTTCTGTAAAAATGTAATACAGACAATGTACCCGGTTGACCGGACCCTGTCTCGGTTGACCGAATACATAGGACTCTGCAGAAAATAACTGAGAGTTGAATTTCTCATAAAGTCCAGGTTCATGTGAACCCAATTGACATCATGGCCACGATGTCGACCGGGAACACTGCAGGATGTCGACTTGGGGGTCAACATCTAGCGTACCTGGTCGACATCCCTGGGTATGATGTCGATCGGGCATACTGTGAACTGTGAATTTCCAGATTTCTGTAGACTCTTGATGTTTGATCAATTGTGGGGCCCATTGACCATCCAAGTAGACTTCCATCAATTGTGCCTACCACGAATCAATAGCGTGGCTCAGCCTTGACTCGTGGGGTCCACCAAATAGGTTTTTGGGATTTGAATCGTCAATGATTCAACCCTTAAATGTAGTTGATGATGTCCGTAACTTCAAAGAGCACCAAATATATTATCTTTGACAGGGCCGTTATCCCTTGCATGGCTATCTTACTATTTTTCCCCACCGCAACTGTTTACATATGGGATGTTTACAGTATGGGAGGGAGCGGCATAATATCTCGTGGTATATCCAGCTTATGTGAATGTGCCATAATGTTATCTGATTAGATTAGATTACTTTACATTTTTTATTCTACACTGTTATTTACTGCTCAATTGCCCAGATCATGTACCTTTGTTACTCTTATGATTACATACTCGTCTCTATTCTCTTTTGTTGCATACATCCTGCGTATCTACATATGGTGCCTTGCGAGATCCTTGGATATGACCCATCTTTGGTGCTTAGGTCCCGACCTTGATCTCGCGGGTGACGCGTACCATGAGGCGCCTATAGCTGGTGACTATGGGTGGGGGCCGGCTGACCATGTGGTCGAGCCGGATGATGGAGCGCCTGCACAGGGGGAATGAGTGCAGTTTATTTTCAGGGTTTGAGAGGATTTATGTAGTGAGCGGGTAGATAGACAGTTTTGTATAAACTTTGATAACTACACTTTGAGATCGTATTAGACTTCAGCCCTGTTATATTTGACTCAGTTATATAATACTATTGCTTCCACTATCTTTTCTTATGCTTCCGCAATACAACTGTTGATTATATTATTGTTCAAAAAGTTTTAAAAATTTGGCCTCACTGCGGACTATGATCTTGGAAGTTCTCAGATTTCCCAAGAAGTAGCGCCAAATTCGGGTACCTTAGCGGTAACTTCAGTACTCAAAATTGGGGCATTACAAAGATCTTAGATCATCATTTAGCTACCCTAACAATCAATAATCAAAATCAAGCTACAAAAGATCAAAGATAAGGGCTCTAGAGCATACTATGTGAGAGAACTTAATCCAACTAGAAAGCATCAATTGAGATTATCCAAACATCAAAAGCAGAAATAGAGCATGAGAAATGAGAGAGATTAGCACAATTAGATCTAAAATCTACTAATCAATCAAGGCACAAGTAGAAAATTTAAAGTAAAACATGCATGTAATTGAACTAATCACATTACTTAGCTTCAAAAGGAAAGCATAATTCAAAAGCTTTAGCCACTAAACATCAAGAAAGAGCTCCAAATCTTCATTAATGATTTGCAATTGCACACTCTCTCTAGATTAGATACACTTAATCTCCTAATTACAATCTAAAAGTATAGAGAATGTAAAATAAAATTGTTAAAAGACTAACTTGTCAAAAGATCCCCTTCTGTCTACAAATATATCCCAATTTATAGAAATATTGAGGATATTTGATTGGCTCATTTCCTTTCATATGGATTGCTTCAATTTGGGTGGCATTTGGGATGTCTCATTTCTACCTCTTATTGTCTTTAACTGGTTTGAAACCGCCTTTAGGCCGTTTGTCAATTGCATTTCTTGTGTCCAGTTGGAATGGAGTTAAAACATTTGGTGTCTATTTCATATGGTCAGCAAAATATCCAAATTTCAAACGGAGGTTGGAGTCTTAAGCAGAAAGACAATCCGGATGAACAGTAAAGGAGACGATAACCAGAGCAGTCCAGTTTTTCCATTTTTTTTGTATTTTTGGCCTCCTAAATCAAGATCTAAACCGTTGAATAGATTAAGAAGGTCAAACACAGCCACATATCCAAATTTCAACCATTAGATGTTCTTATATTTTCAGATATTTGCAAAAAAAACCCACACCATTAGATCTACATTTTTTACAATTGTGGGCCCTAAGCGAATGATCAGAGCCATTAATCCTCTTTGGAGGGATAAGAATGGCTATGGGGTCAATTTTTAGCTCCTGGTTCCTTGTAGATACAAAAAAAATGAAGAAAAACTCTCCACCGTTGATGTACTGTACATGAATGGACTGGGTTTTGGACTTGTATTCAACTAGTCTGCTTTTCTTCATTTTTTTTCCAACTGTGGGGGCCTAAGCTATAATCTGGACCTTACAAGTTCTTAAGATGACTTAAGAACGGCCACCTTATCAAATATCAACCGTTGATCATTCACCAATCTTGAAATATTTGAAAAAACAAAATGAACAATTGAAGTTAATTTTTGGTTCTTATGGGCCCCTTTATCAAGATCCGAACCATTGGTCCTTTAGGAATAGTACAAATAGCCACACGGACAAGTATTAGCCACTAATTCACTATGTATATCAATAAATTTATAAAAAAAACCATCAACCGTTGATTCAAAAGAATATGTTTTAATCTGTTACCAAACAGCCTAAATTCTACACCATCTATTTCAAACAGGGCCATTTGAAACCGATCTAATTCATTTCATTTTGGAGGCTTTTGATTGGCATAATAAAAATTAGCAATTATTGGGGTTTGAACCCATAACCTGTTTCATACCAATAAAAGCTCTAACAAATACACCAACTACTCCTTTGTATTAGAAAATGACTTCTTTTATCCTTGAAGTCTTCTCCTCTTATTTTGGAATTCTTCAACACTTCACCAAGATTTCTTCATATAACTTCTTTATCGAAATCTCTTCTTGAAGCCTTGAGACACTAGCTGGAAGGTTAGGGTAGTCGTGGGAACCACCTACATAAGAGAAATTACATAAAAAATGCACTATAAATAATTGGATTTATGCTTGATAATCCGATAATCTGTTAATGTGATAGAAGGATTAAATCTCCGTATAAAGCAAATGATATGCATATAAGATGCTAATAAAAGTCGGACTAATGATGGGTAAAATATGCAATATTTAACACTCATCAAGGATTGAGTCTCATTTGGCCCACCATCCCCATTCTTCAAACACTTGAGGCGTAAGACTGGTTCTGGGACTTTTCTCACATAAATACAGGCTATGGGCCCTAGTGGGACATTTAATCAACGATCAGTCCCAGAGATCTTGGATTATACCCTTGGGCAACCTTGGAAGGCAGGTCCATTAAGGATTTTGCATAGTGGGTCCCACCATCTATTATGCCCAAAGGTCAGAGGCGAGAGTCATCTATTTTTGTTAAACACATTATGGGTAAGAACCTGGACCCTGCATGTATAAGGTGTATGACACGTTGTGAATGAGACATAACATCTCATTGTGCTATAATAAACACAGTGAATCCTTTTATATCTTTTGGTGTCATGTGATACTACATGAATTACATGACTACCCATTGTGTATGGTAGGTACAAGTGGAGCCCTTTAATTATTTATGAAAACCTATGCCTTTAATGATCATGTGAAATCCTGGGATAACCTTAGAAAGTTTGAACCAACACTTTTACTTTATAACCCAGTAAAACTCATGAACTAATTATCTGGTATTTGTCAAGTAATTGTGCATTACGTATTTAAATGATTTTTAGGAACTAATGAGGATAGCCAACCAATGTATAATGAGGCATTTAATGCTCAATTGGGAGCACCCTCCGACATGCTGTAAGACCCCTCATCGAGAGATTGCGATTAGAACTAATTAAGTCGTGCTTTAGTTATAAGTGAGATTAGTGAATTTTGGTTATGTTTGGGATTAGAATAGCTTTTTCATAGCTTTGGAATATTTTGGAAACTTTGTTTCATTAGTGGGACCCTTTGGGGGTTCCTTTGTTGTGTTTTTGTGTGACTTGGGGATTTTATTCGATTTCTGAAAAATTCATGTTTTAGCTCTATTCGATTTGTTTTATTATTGTCTACAACTTTTGTATTTACTTTCTTTCGGTTTGAAACCTCGAAACCCTACTTTGCTAATGTTAGGGGCAGAACAGTCTTTTTACACAAAATATGGACACTATTTTCAATGTCCCTGAAACTCGCGAAATGTATACTTTTTGGAAACTAAAAATTTCGTTGAACATTTCTTCATTCTTCGTCGAATGCATCCGAAGACTGGGAGAAGATGTTTTTAGCCCAACAAGCTCCATTAGTTGTGGGACCCATCCCCACTCTCTATATATAGTGAACCCTCTTTCACTTTACTCTTCTTGCAATTTTTCATTTGACAAGAAGAAGTTCTAGCCACCTAGGGTTTGCTCCCTTTCTTCTTGCTTCTCTATCTCCCAACCACTCTCAAACTCTTCCTAAAAGAAAAATGGAGCTCACCTTCTCCTTCCTCTCCATCAAGGCTCTCTATTGATACCATTTTTAGAACAAACCCTCCATTCTAAGGTTCCCTTTGAGCAAGCTTTTGCTATTTGAAGGTCTTCCATGTAAGTGATCATCTCTATCTCTTAGATTATTGTTCTTCTAATCCTAGAGGAGCTTCATCTCCATTATTGGAAGTTCTCTCTTCCTATTTCCTTGGTTTGCCCATTTTACGGTTTGTAATGGGTGTGTTTTTGGGGATTTTTGTGTAGATTGTTGATTTTGAGCTTGGGATTGGTGATTAAGAGCGTATTAACTAATTTGGAGCGAAGGCAAGTGGATGAATGCGTTGATTTGAATGCTTTCTTGTTTTATGAAAAAATGTGGATTTTTACTATTCATCTTCTCCTAGATTCCGATAGTTTATAATGCTTTTTGAAATGTATATGGTTGGACTTTTCTTTCTTAAATGTTCTCTTAAGAATGTATACATTTATTTGCTAAAGTTTGTTTTGTCATTATGGATTTCATTAATGATGGATGTTTTGCAATGAATGAGATTGGAAATGAATGTGAGTTAATGGCTTGGAGGTTTGTTGTTGGAGGAGTAAATATGGTTGTTGAAAGGCTAAAGGGAATTAAATGGTTGTGGAAAAGTACTATTGCAAAGGAGGTTTAAGGAGTGGAAAAGAAGGGAACTCGGACTGCACAGAACTGCAGGTTCTGAAGCAGTTCGCTCAAGCGAACCCACATTCGCTCGAACGAACCCCTCACAGAACCTGGTCGCTCAAGCCAACCCTCCCAGAAGCTAGGTCGTTTAAGCGACCCATTGTACGCTCAAGCGACCCCCTTCCAGAGACTTGATCACTTGAGCCACCCTTCCGGTTCGCTATAGCCCACCTGACTTGAACTAGTTTGCTTGAGCGAACCCTTCCAGAAAACCCTTCACTTGAGCGAACTTCCAGTCCGCTCGAGCGACCTGTACATAATCACTGGGCTTACCCCAGAAACATTAAAAATGGGTGTTTTAAGGCTCGGCGAGGTTGGTTTGGAGTTTGAACTAGATGGGAGGTTGTAAGAGGTGATATATGGAGGTTGATTGTGAAAGAAACTCCATCCTGGAAATGTATTTAGGATTTTGGATTTGTCAATTTATATAGAGAAATTGGAATGTCTCCTATCATCTGAGTACCATGCCAAGAGCAATAATAGACATGCAAGGCCTTTATACATATTGCTTAAATACAAAAGCCTCAATATATGATCCGTAACTCTACATAGATTCATCATAGTTGTTTTACTTAGATTATACATATTCTAGCCCGTTTTCACGTGATAACCCCCGTTTTGCTCAAACTAACGAGTTGTGAACTTGACATGTTTTACTAGCCCCGTACTTGTATGATAAGTGACTGATGTGAAAGGTGTGCCTATGAACACCTTGTCCCGATTGCCCGAGTGTTTTGCACCATTATAAATATGTGTATGTTTTGATTTTCAGGTGACTTATGAGTCGGCACCACTAAGCTTAGACGTCCTTGCCAGTTTGATCAACTGACTTGGGCCTCCCCCTCGTGCTCCTGCCAGCGACAGTTTGGATCCTATCTTGTCTCGTTATCCAGTTCCGCGGCCGTGGTCTTGTCTAGCTATATGTATATGTATATATAATGTTGGTTCTCGTCACTTCGTGTGTTCGAGACCAACGCACTGAATGTGCTCGGAGGATTTAGCTTTAGTGTGGTTGCTATCTTGCTAGTTTCCTTTTCATTGATACCCTACATGTTTTATCTTGCACATATGTTTTAGATAAATAATGTATCTTGTTTTATGGAAATAAATGCTTGGACAAATTTCAATTGTTTTCTAAAGTACTCTTTTGTATCTCTTATTGTTATATCTATTCACCCACCTGCCAGGCCATCGTGTCTGACCCATTTTTGTAGTACTCAGGTCCAGATCCCGTTACCATTAGGAGTCGAAGTGAGCGGCCGGTGAGCCGCAACGGCTAGTCAAATGGCAAGCTGACAATGTCATTTAGATATTGGGTTGAGCTATGCGTTGCGACACATCTTAGGAGTTTTAGATTGACACATTTTAGGAAAATTCTTTTGGTTGTATTGGCCTTTGTTGGCCTCTATTTTTGGGAAAATATTTAATTAATTAATCCTTTGTATAAACTCTTAACTTTATATTTTGGGAATGCCATTATGAATATTGCTCACTCTGATGTCATGTCATCTATATGTGTTTATCAGTCTTGTAATATGGGATGAGTTACCAATTTGACTTGTTACACGCTTCCGCAATCTTGAAAGTGAATGACTTGTGCACATGTGTCAGAGTCCTCACCGCGGAACCCTGTGGGAAATTAAATGTGTGTATCATTGTAACCATCATACTATCATCACTAAAACCACCGCAAGCCCGAATTGGGTGCTTTAACCCGGTCCGGGGTTGCAACACATGGTCTAGAAAACCAATAACTCTTTGCAAAATTTTTTTTTTTTTAATTCCTTTGAGATGCATATTTTTAGACTTCTGGTTTATGTTAGGTTTTTATTTAATTGTTGTTCTATTTTATGGTGAATGGTTTGATCTTTATCATGTGGTTGCATAGTTATATTATTTTATTATTTTACTTAAGGTATGGATCGTGGAATTGAGGACAATATATGTCTGGAAGACAGTACCACAACACACCATTTTGAAAAATCAGAAGTTTTTATTAGAATTGGTGTTCAATCCACAGAGGTATCCACCATAACTGGACCTGTGCAAATAATTGAGGGCTCCGGAAGAGCCCATACGATGTTACCGAATGATACCCATCTATTCATTAAAGATGCATTGTTCTGAAGAAGTTCCCAAAGAAACTTGATTAGGTTCAAGGACATTAGAATGAATGGGTACCACATTGAGAGTATAAGTGAAGGTAACAAGGAATACTTATGCATCGTTACTAGTATTAAAAGCCAAAAGCAAATACTAGAAAAACTAAGTGCACTCACCTCAGGGCTATTGATGGACCCGGCTTCTCTCTCCTTTTGCCCCAAGGCTACCGAGGGTCGACGGAGGAAAGCAAGCATCAACATTTTTTATGTACGGATATGCCAGATTTTCTCCTCTACTTGAAATTTAGAAGTGGTGGTCCGGAGATCCACCTTCACAAGTAGAAAAGGAAATCAACTTTTTTCTAGTTTTTCATTGCACATATATTTAAGAAAAGAGATAAGATTTTTGAATGACGTGAGAGGCAATTTCATTTTGTTATGCCGTGGAAGGCGATGTTTTTGCCGTGAAAGGTGATTTTTGCCGTGAAAGGCGATTTACAAATCTCATCAATAATTAAAGATAAGAATTGTGATTTTTTTCTCTTTAGAAAAATAAAAAATACAACAAAAAGCAAGAAAATGAATTCTAACTTCTTAGGAGATTGTAGTGACTCATTCAGATTGACGGTCGCAAGTCATGTATGGACTTCTCCATCATCCTTCATATGAGAACATATGATACTTTAATTCCCTTGGCTTGGCTCGGACTTTAGATTTTTAGAGGATAAAGACTAATGGGAAGTCCTATATATCCAATAAAAAGCTAAGTAGACGGGCTGAAAAGCCACGTCTAAGCCATGTGGATAGAAGGAAAGGGCTTGGGAGGGGGTCCCCCCCACCCCAAGGGACTCGGTCACCTTATGGTGTTTGTTGCACAGCCTCTTTGACGGAGGAGAGGTTGTTGTAGCAACTTTTGCAAAATGATTTCTTGTATATTTTCTAAATTTCGTCGATTCAATATTTTTTTCTGGACCCTATTTTCCTTGGAATGACCCCCTTTTTATAGGCTTTGGTGGTCATTAGGAGGGTTTATGGACTCTTAATGCATTAAAGCCATATAATGGGAGGAGTTACAAGTTTTTATTTCATTATTTTGTAGCTCCTTTTTCTTGGCTTTTGATTGGCCGATGGAAAATGATGGCATTTAATTTCCTTTAAGCTCCATGATGAGAGGAGTAATATGGTTTAATGCCGTGATTACTTGGACTTATAACTCCTTTTTCCTTGCTTTTGATTGGGCCGTCTAAAATAATGAGTTAATGACCACATTAACTTGTCATATAATGGGTCATTTAATTGCATTAAGTGGTTGCCGAGAAATTTGAAGAGTCGTGGGCCGCACCGCGTCTTTTGAAATTCTTCTAGCAATGATCACCGATGGATCTTCATGTTGATCGATGTCAGATGATCATGCAACTTCAGACATTAATTGTTACCCGTGGGCCGGTAACATCTGTCCAATCGATTTCTTCAATCGATCGGGCAGAAAGTATGCTTTCTTGGTCTGTCAGTTGGTGATTTCGAAGCATCTGATGATGATCTAATTATTTCGGCGGCGAATCCATGATGTTGACGAAGATCAATGGATCTCGTGTTCCGAAAATCAGATTTCTGAAAAACCGCAGGGGCCAAACATATCAAAATGAAAAAAAAAAAAAAAAAAACCCAAAAAATAGGATTTTCGGGGAAAATTCGGAGACCCAAATTTCCAGGGTCACCGGCGACCATGGGGCAGGGTCGTCGACGACCATGGTGACTTTTGTCCCTTTTGGGAGCCGATTTTCGGCCGTTTCTCAGTTTTTTTTGAATTTTTTTTCTCAGGTATTTTTCTTTACTTTTTTGCACATTTATTGGCCTGATTTTCCTAAAGAAAAATTGATGAGAAGCCGTGCAAATCAGAGCGCAAATTTTCCAATTTTCCGAAAAAGCCTAAGACTTTGTTGGCAATTTGTCGTCATAAGCCAAAACTAAGTCAAACGATGTCGGAATGACCTGAAACTTGAGGTGAAGCCTTCTGAGCAATAAATAAGACCAGCCAAAGGCTTTTGTTTGAGTTTTGAAGCCGTGTGGGTTCTCGTCGCCAGCAGACATGATTTTGTTGCGGGAAAGATGTTGTGATTTGATGTACGGTCAACCAATGTCCGATTGACCTGGAATTTGACAGGGAGTCTATTTGAGTCATTTTAAGACGATCCATTAGCTCCAATTTTGTCACGACCCGGGCCTGAGATTAGGTTTACCACGGCCAAACCCTGAGTCGTGAACACCATACTTACTCTCGTAAACCTCGCATCGCCGAAGCAAATACGAGTGTAGACACCTCATTTGGCCCCTATGATAGCCTTAAATACCTATCATATATAGTGGTGCCCCCATTTCACCCACAATTGAATGATTAATGACATAATTCAGATTAATTAACGACGATGAAGATGCTTGTTGCTAATTTTAGACTTAGTTCGACGATTTCTAGAAATTCGCGAGAGAAAAGCCAAGTCGCGGCGAGATCTCGAGCCCAATTCACTACTCACACAAGAAGTGAACCATGACACCACTCAAACCCTTTTTTGGACCACTTAAGACATGCTTAGGCTAATCCCTCCAAAGACCATACTTAGTTTGCCAAAATGTCACCCGATTAGCCTAAGTTAGGAAATCGAATTCATTGGTCCAGAGATCCCCCATATTTTTCAGCACCTATTTGTCAAGACATTTATACCATTGAATTCCTCACTTCGAGAGCTTTCCAACGGTATGTAGAACGTCCAAATCCGATAAGCGAGTCAAAAGTTATGAGCTTCCGAAGTTTGTCCTAAGAAGAGATCATCTGGGCACCACCCATGTGGCGCCCATCCCACTAAATTTCATCTAGGCGCCCCATGGTGGGCGCCCACACAGCCCGGGACCACCTAGGTGCCCCATGGTGGGCGCCCAGCCTTCAAAATTTCACTAGTTAGCCTAAAAGTAGCCCGGGACCACTCAACGTAGGGGCCGAACTTCGAAAATGAACCGACTCCACCTAGGCACCACCCATGTGGCGCCTACCCTCCTAAGTTCCACATAGGCGCCAACCCTGTGGCGCCCACACAGCCCAGGACCACTCATACGTAGGACCAACCATCGAAAACGAACCGAACCACCTAGGCACCACCCATGTGGCGCCCAGCCTTTAAATCCATCTGGGCACCACCCATGTGGCGCCCAGCCTATTAAGTGCTAATGTAGGTCCCCCCCCAGGTGAAGACATATCCGTTCAATCTCGACTCCAAATGGGACCAAGGACCAAAAGCGAAGCACGAACCAGCTGGGCACCACCCTGTGGGCGCCCACTCTTTCCAGGATCCCCTGGGCGCCACCCTGTGGGCGCCCAGCCTGCGCAGGATCACCTGGGCGCCACCCCATGGGCGCCCATCCTCCCTCCAAACCCTAGTTCACCCTAAAACAACTTAAGCCGCCTAGGGATGCGTGAGACCTTCTAGAAACACGAATTAATGAAGCCCTAGCCCCTTCTAAACTCGTCCCAAACCTATATAATCCCTCTTTACTTCATTTACAAGGGGAGGCTACCCAAAAACCCTAAGAAAAGAGGCAAAAGGAGAGAATAAGAAAAGAAGAAGAAAGGTAGCCACCATTAGAGAAGAACTTTAGATCTATAGTAGAAGAAGGAGAAAGAGAGGAGGAGGCTTCCATATCTTCAAGTAAAGCTATGGATCTTTGCGAAGGTTTCAATCTAGGAACTTGAGAAACGTTTCTTCATACCGGTATTCCTAGATCTCCCTTGTTTTACTACACTCCATCACCATTCATGCTTAGAAACATGCTTAGGGCCATTTGAGCATCATAGATCTACATTAACTTGAGATAAAAATGGTATTAGTTAGCATCTCATCATATTAGAAACATGTTTAGGTTCATTCTAACATAGTAGGTTTTCTTTGATTTCGTAGTTCATATCGCATAGCTAGATTAGATCTCGCATTAGCATCATCATCATCATCATTTATATTGAAAAGATCGCAAGCAACCATTGGCAGAAAGGCTGGGCGCCACCCCCTGGGCGCCTGCCCTCTCCAGAACACCTGGGCACCACCCTCTGGGCGCCTGCCTTTTCCAGAATACCTGGGCGCTACCCACTGGGCGCTTACCCATCTTGAATCACCTGGGCACCACCCCCTGGGCGCCTACCCTTCTGAGACAGGGTCCGGGTTCTAGATCTCCGCCCGTTGCATCGTTTGCTTACAATTTCGCTAGTTGCATCGCTAGTAGTTCGAATTAAGACATTCGCATCAGTCGCTGAATATTGGAAGTTGTGTCGAAAACACTAAGATTCTTGTACGTTCGTCGTGTTCCGTTGAAAACCCTGACTGAGCAGGGTAGGCACCACAGGGGTGGCGCCCAAGTGGATTTCTCCACTTTTGTGCACAACTTCAAATCTTCCGCATTTAGTTCATTTAGAAATTGCATAATGATGATATGTTTGGTTGTATGATCTGTTCTGAACTTTGAATTACCATCTTTGTCACACTTCACATCATATCATTTGAATTGCATAACCATAGAAAATCCCAAAAAAAATCATAAAACATAAAATCCCTTCTTCTCTTTCCTTACTCTCTAGTAAATTAGAGTAGAAACCAAAAACAAATTAAAAGATATCCAGAAAACCCAAAAAAATAATAATTAGATAGTCTAGGTTATTGAGTTTAGCGCCTAAGTAGAGTAAATCATAAGATTAATTAAAACATCATAATTAGCTAACTTAAGAAACATCAAATCATAAAGAACCCTAAAACCTTAAGACCCTAATTAATTCGGATTTAGAAGTAGTTAAGAACTTTAAAAACACAAAAAGCCTAAAACCCCAAAAGACAGCCACCTGGGCGCCCATCCTTCCACAGCCCTCTGGGCGCCCATCCTTCCACAGCCACCTGGGCGCCACCCTCTGGGCGCCCAGCCTATTCATTCTCCAAAACACCCCGATTAAAGCTTAAGATAATTGGTTAAGACCTTAAACCAATTTGAATCAACACAGTAAAATATTTTAAACCTAAAATAATCGAAACCTTAATCAACTTAATCTCTAATTAACTCAAAAAAACTCAAAACCAATAAACTCTAAAAAGTTCACCTGGGCGCCACCCTCTGGGTGCCCAGCCTGCACTGCCACCTGGGCACCACCTTCTTGGCGCCCATCCTATCCCGTTTCTAAAAAACCTCTAATTAAAATTTCTAATTAAACACAACCCAAATTTAGTCCTAGTTAACATAACAAAACACTTTTAAATTCAAGAAATCTAAAACCTCAATCAACTTAGACTTGAACCAACCTAAAAACGCAAAAGCCACCCGAAACCACAAAACAGACACCTGGGCGCCACCCCCTAGGCGCCCAGCTTGCCTTTACACTTGGGCACCACCCTCCTGGCGCCTATCTTATCCCATTCCCTTAGAAACCACCACTTAATTAAACTTGATTGATTAAACCCGAATTAACACCTTAAAACACTATTAACCTAAAAGACTCGAAACCTTAATCAATTTGGACTCAAACCAACTTAGAAAGTACAAAACGAATCAACCACAAAACATCCACCTGGGCACCACCCTCTGGGCGCCCAACCCCTCTAGTCACTAAAGCCTAATTAATTAGAACGGAATTTAATCTTAATCTACTCAACATAACACTTTTAATTTAAAATACATCAAACTATAAACGCTCAACTGCAAATCAACCTAAAGAATATTGAACCGACCCGAACTACATAATAGCTCACCTGGGCGCCACACCCTTGGCGCCCATCTGTCAAATCCACCTGGGCACCACACTCTGGGAGCCCAGCTTCCCCGTTTTCGAAAAAACCCAATTCACAACTTAACCCAATTAATTGACGTTTAAATAAATCCCAATCGAATACGAATAGCATTCCACATCCAAACACACTAAGTCCTTTAATCAATTTAAACTTAAATTGACCTAAGAATCACCAAACCGACCGAACCTTAACACAGTCACCTGGGCGCCACCCTTTGGGCGCCCATCCTTCCAAATTCACCTGGGCGCCACCCCTTGGGCGCCCATCCTGCCAAATCAACCTAGGCGCCACTCCTTGGGCGCCCAGCCTACCTGTTTTCATAGAGAACCCCTAGCGAACAACTTAATACAATTAATTAACATTCAAACCAATCCGAATCAACATATTAAAACACTTTTAACTTAAAACGTTTGAAACTTAAATCGATTTGGACTTAGCATCCAAAGCCCTTACGAACCAACAAACAGCCACCTAGGCACCACCCCTGTGGCGCCTATCCTACACTCTAACCTTGGTTCACAACTTCAATTTAAAACGAATAGCTAAACACCTTACCACTTAAATTAACTAAAACCAGAACCTAAAATAGTCTCTAGATCCGAAAACCAATCCCATCCGGAAAAACTGAAAATCTCAAGCCATCCACCTGGGCGCCACCCCCTTGGCGCCCATCCTCTCATTTGCACTAAAACACGAACTCTTGGTTTCGTCTCAAAATCCGAATCTGAATCCCTTTGACATTTAAACACCAGAGAATTAAAACAATTTAGAACATTAAAACTCACCCAGTAAGAACCCCTTGGATTTCGAAAACAATATCGATACCATCGTCACTTGCCAAACCACCCAGAAGCAGCCACTTAGGCGCCACTGTCTGGGCGCCCAAGTCACCAGAATATCCTAGGCGCCACCCCCCCGGCGCCCAAGTCTTCTGCCAACCCCGTTTCACGGATTTCGACATCATTTCACGTTTTAAATTAAAACCATAAATTCCAGAACCTTAAACAACTTAAACAGAACCCCAAAATACATTTAATCCACCTCTTAATCAATCTTCAACTCAAAACAAACCGAACCAATTAAAAATCACAATCAATAAGTTGCTTAGGCGCTGAACCATCAAACTTAGGCTATTCATACCCTAGGATTAGATCGGATTTCCCTGTTAGGTAGCTTAGCGCATTAGGCTTCACCCCATCACTTTTCCTGTTCCGTTAGGGGACTGGGAGAGCTGATGTGGGCGGTCTAGGACCTTAGGTTAGGGTTAATCCGATGATCAGTAGTAAAGCACTAATCACGTAAATCCAAGTATAATCCCCTAGTTAGGCCCTTCTAGCCCCTATATTGAAAAGTCATAAAAACCATAAAACCAACAAAATAAACCCAAAAATATTTTTCCTTTATTTCTTCCTCCACCTCAGGTGCCAGATATTTAATCGAACTTAATGATAAAAGGGAATAAAGAACTGATTTCTAAAATTGAATAAATGAGAATAACGAGATGAGATGAGTGATTTCACACACACTTTTAATCAATCACGGCCCATCGGCCACCCTAAAACAAACACTGGCCCATCGGCCATTTTCAATCAATCCTGGCCCATCGGCCACCTTCAATTAATTTCGGCCCATCGGCCTTTTGCTTTTATCACTCGTGTATCGCACACGAAAAACACAGAAATCACAAGTCAAAGTCTCATTTGCATCATCCTTTTGGTTTGAAAAATCAGCCTTTAAACCCTATTTTGCCAAGGGATCAGAAGGGGGTACCCGGGAACGGGGCCGATCCTCTTCTTAAATATTTGGCACCTCCCCCTTTTTATTTTCTTTATTTTAGTTATTTTGTCTCACTTGGATATACTACGATTATGCTATGTGAGGATTAACCTTTATTCGGACTTTAACTCATGACCCTGAATTGACCCAAAATTAAAGAGACCCAAAGAGACCCAAATTAATATGACAGGACAACCGTCGTGTGTTGCCGGCAACACATTAGACGAGAGGAAAAACCCACCTTATTAATTTTCTCCCCATATCTCTTCGACTTTTGTCGAAGAACGGTGTTACGGCCGTACCGTAGCTGGCGATCGTGGTCCATCGATTTCGAGGGTAGTCGGAATCCTCATTTTCGATGTAAAATTTAAATAGCATATATATATAGATGAATGGAGATTTCCCCAAATCATGTCTCTCTTGGAGAGGAAAATTGGGGGGGTCGAAATTCACATCCGACAGCCTGGCGATCGTGATGGGACCTCTTATGTTTTCCTGTCACCTATTTGGGTCTTCCTAGAGTAATATTCTAAGACACGAACATCCAATCAATGATCTGATGTCCGTGTCCTGTTCAGTTTAGGGTTGTTATGAGTAGTCTAAAAATTAAACCAAAGGTCCGAATGCACCGTCCACTAAGCTTTCCCCCATTACACCATAAGAAACAAACCTTCACCAACAAAGCTACATAACAAGTGCTCTTCTCTTCCTCTCATTCTCTCTCTTCTCATCTAAGCATTTCTTTACAAATGGAGGGTCAGACGTTCGGAATGTCCGACTTTCAACCCCTCTCACCCCCACTATTGATCTGCACCACTGGCGAGTCACACCAAACCACGCAAAGTGTAGAACCCTTTAGGGTATTAGATGGATCCTTGGCAGCTTCAAGCCATGATCCACAACAGATAAGACGGTCCCTTTTCGAAGGAGGCCTATTACTAGTCGATACCATAACAATGGGAAGGAATCATTCCAATACATCCACCCCATCTCCTTCATCGAGAGAGAATCATTTCTCCTCGCATTCAGGGGTGACTTACACAGATCTGGTCAATCCTACCGGCTAAGTTATAAGATATAGGGTCTATGATAACGTTTCATCAACAGACTACCCTCTTCACACAAGTGATCCTGTTGTCTCACAGGTTATACCCTATTCTTCCATGATCAGCCAAACCGAGCCAATCACGTCTTCTATCCCGCAGTATGGGATGCCTACTGACGCACCTATCATAACCCCGGTTAGGGCCATCGCACCTTCCCAGACTCTTGCGATAAATGAAAACCCATATCACCAGACAAGTCATAGTCCAATGAACATGGGTCGATTGGCGACATCCAGCATCTTGCACCAAACCCCTTCGACACATATAGGAGCGCGAGATGCCTACCGGCAACACGAAATGGCCCGGCCCCAATTCCAAGCAATGATTCCTCCACCAACAGATCAAGTTCGTCACAATCCTATGACGGTTGGCGCTGGTATGTTATATCCCCAACCAGCTCAATACGAGAGGGGACCTCTCACTTATCAAAATCAAACAATCCCGATTTATCAAATGCCCAATGCGAGCCAGAACCTCCCAATCCAGAACGTGCAAGTTACTAACCCCACGAGCATTGGAAGTCCTTATCAAACACACCAAGCGAATGAGTCGCGCTATCAGCAAGCATATCAACCACCCACATTAAGCCCAATAGTTGACCCATATAGGGGACAACCGATTACACATGGGGGAATTCAGTTGAACCAAAGCTATCAGCCTATCTCGCAACCGTATTTCCAAGGCCAATGCCAAGAACCGGCCTACGCCCCTACTTCGCTAGAACCACAAAGAGAATGTCAACCACAGACAATTCAATATCTAGATCCTCTAGCATTCAAGGAGTTGCAGAAAAATGTGGAGGAACTCAAGAACGAAATTAAAAAGAAATCCTCGAGCTCAACTGGCAAGAAACTAGGATTCTACGACTTTACCAAAAAGAAGGAAAAAGAGAGGTCACCTTTCCCTGTTAGAGCCCCTAAGTTCGTACCTTACGATGGGACTACTGATCCTCAGCATCACCTAGTCTCGTTTTGCAACAAGTGTCGTGCCATCGCAGACAATGACTCCATGCTTATAAATTATTTTCAGGAATCGTTAACTGGAGATGCATTGACTTGGTATACATCTGTGCCTTCCCATGAAATCAATACCTTCGAGGATGTAGTAGAGAAATTTCTAGCGCGATACCAGCATCTAACTAAAAACAAACCCTTATGGCATGACTTAGCTAATCTTAAACAGAAGAACAATGAAGACTATGAGGAATTTGCAGTGAGATGGCAAAACCAATTCGCACGGTCAGATTGCAACATGCAAGAGGAAGAACAAGTAAGAATGGCCATATCGAACATGAAGGATCCCATGAGAGCCCTAATGACAATTGGGGAGGTCGTTAGTTGGAGTGGCCTGTACCGTAGGTTATCTAGGATGAAGCAAAATCTAGATGAAGGGGTATTGAACACCATCATTGACCACAAGAAGAACACGCGTAGGGTAGGCACAACCACCCAACCAGAGATCCGCACGACCCCTGAAATTAGCTTGAATCAGGAAGAGGTCTACCGACCGTATCAGGAGCGTACCAGCGTTAGCTTTAACCAACACCAAAACTCAGGGCAAAATGGCAATCCCAACTTCCAAGGTGGTAACCCGAATTATCAGAGAAATAATCAAAACTATCAGCGGAACAATCAGAACTACCGAAACCCTCCGATAAATAATCAAAGTTATGACCAACCACCAAGAAACCAAGGGCCTCCAGTGAATCAAAACCAGAATCCTAATCCCATACAACCAGTCTCGAACCCGATAGCTCCTCCGCAAAACCAGAACGTGAATCCTCAACCCAACTATAGTACAGTCCCCTTCAATTACAATAGAGACAACAATGGCAACCAGAATAACCCGAACAATGGAAATAGAAGAAGATTCGGACCTAAAAGGGTAAACTACCCGTCCCTTCCTCAACCATGGACTGCTGTCTTCTGGTCTCTCTTAAATCAGAATGCCCTCCAACTTCCGCCAGAACGACTGCAGGCATGGTCCGAACACCTAGACAAGACTAAGTTTTGCGCCTACCATAGGATGCCAGGTCATGACCTCACCCAATGCTATACGGTTAGAGATTTGATCTATGATCTCAATGATGAAGGTAGAATTGATTGGAGTAACATTAGGCCAATAGGTGGGAATGATCCACGGAATGCCCCTCCCAATCAAAATCCAACCACAAATCCCGCACAAAATATTCCCAACATGTAGATTTATACAAACCCTTTACCTCAGCATGGAGCGTCAACCTCTGGACAGGGCCCACAGACCCAATTAATAAACATCGCCGTAATAGAACACCAACACATTGATGCCCCGGCCCAAGGGAGTGTAAACCATAGCCAATCATGTCATGGTGATTTCTTTGAAGAAGAGGATTATCGAAAATACATCACGCCATGGGATGGGAAGACTAAATTCAAAATCTTCAATTCAGGGATGGATACGATCGTTGACTCCCCTGACCTTTACAAGGTAAATTTTGATGAACCAAACGACCGAGAATCGCCGATCATCACGAATTCCCAATCAGATCCTTACCCAGACACAAATGCGTCTCAGGCCCACTTACGATCTGGACGGATCCGTCCTCCCCGACTACCCCCTCACCCTGTTTCTCAGAACTTATATTCGCAAAATCCCAATATTCAGGTTGAGGAGATAGTTGATGAAAGAGCTTATAGTTCGATAGAAATAGGGATAGAATATGACCTTTTAGGACACCTCACAAAAATCCCAGCTAAAGTATCTGTCCTTGATCTGATTAAAACATCCCCCAAACATCAGCAACAATTACTTGAGGCTATTACACACTTACAAGTCCTGGTAGGCATAACTCCAGAAGAATTGAGAACGTCTATTTCAGCCTTGGCCCCGGGAGCTTCGTTCCCTGCCATTACTTTTACTGAGGAAGAATTAAAGGAAATACCGCCTGAGGCGAGAACCTCTCCCCTACATCTAACAGTCAAGATAGCAGGGAAGGAAATGTCAGGAGCTTTGGTTGACACTGGTGCATCACTGAATATTTGTCCGTTGAAAACCTACAAAGCCTTAGGGCTCATAATAAAGGACTTAATTCCAGCCCCTATGGTCGTAACTGGTTATGACGGGAATAAGAAAACTGTATGTGGAAAAATTATGTTATTAGTCCAAGCGGGCCCAATTTCAACGCCAGAAGAATTTTATATTATGGACATCCCTGCCACTTTTAATTTGATCTTGGGACGCCGATGGTTGAACCACATGAATGCCATTATGTCAAGCCGACACCAATGCGTCAAATTCCCCCATTTGGGTAAGATCATGAAATTGATGGGAGACCCGCCTGTCATTGAACCGGAAGAACTTCAAATACTCCCGACCTTACAACCTGCTCCCATTACACCAGAGGTCAAGATTCATGGGTACAAGGTTGATCCTCTCATCTCTTTGATGGATATGGACCCTGTGCAAAATATGTTTTCTGAATTATCCTCCCCGCCAAATCCGATGTTTAACAACGAAGGTCAAGCATCGAGGATGGACTCTAATGAAGAAGATGGGGTATCAACCCGGATTTGGGCTAGGAAAGAATGGAGAAGGCATTACCGACCCTTACATACCGGACCCTAGGGCGAGAGCAGAAGGATTAGGGTACGACACATACAATGACATAAGGTATAAACAAGAGGACTGGACCTTAAATGAACATTTCATGAAGCATGACAAAACCTTGGACCCCAACACACTTCCATTCGGAAGGGGATGCTACAATTTGGATCCAAATGATAAAGGCAAGACCGTTTTAGTAGAAGATTGGGAAGATTCGACTTCATCTGAAAGTGAGACTCACGAGGAAATCCTTGGCACTTGGAAAGAGCTCCATTCACCAAAAGGAGTGAACAGTATAGACCACACTATTGATCCGAGATTCCAGACCCTATCTTGTAACATGATGAATGTGAGTGAATTAACTCATCTACCCAAAAAAAAACATCGATCGCCGAAGTCCGAGAAAGTCGCGAGACGTGGGAAATCGAAAACCCTACTAGCGAAGAAGTGGTATATTGGCCCGTTGCCTGGCGCCATTGGCGAGAAGACTCCTCTCGAGAGAACCACGAAGTTTGGGAAACTGATGACCTCAATGATCACGAAGTGGTATACCGCCCCACCGCCTGGCCATGCCAGCGGGGAGGATCCTCCTCAGTAGATAGCCCATCTTCAACCTCACCTGTACCATATCATTCCAAAATTCCCAAAAAATTAGAAAATCCAAAAAAATTAGAAAACCCCGAAAATCCAAAAAAATTAGAAAACCCCAAAAACTCAAAAAAATTAGGAAATAGAAAACCCAAAAACATAGGAACCGTAGGAGCAGAAGACTGTGATCATCATCTAAATATAGGCAACCTAAGGCGATGGAAGATACCCACAGTGGAGCAGTCTCGACTAGAAGAAATTATGACAAACATCGAGAAGTTAGGCTGCGAATCTCTACCTGTCATTCCAGAACCCGAACCTTCCGTGCAACATGCGAACATCAATGATGGAATGGGTGTTTACGAATTAGTAGACACTGAAGAAGGGGATGATGAAGTTTCAGATGAATTTAGGAGAGTAATTAAGAAGTTTGACAAAGAAACACAAGCGGCTGCCGAAAAGACAAAAGAGATAAATCGAGGAACAGACGAAAGACCCAAGCAGGTCCAAATCAGTGCATGCCTAAAACCTGACGAAGAGAACGAGATCCTTGAGGTCCTAAGAGAATATCAAGACGTGTTCGCATCGGATTATAATGACATGCCCGGACTCGCGCCAAACCTAGTGGAACACAGGATCCCATTGGAGGAAAATGTTAGACCGGTTAAACAGAAATTGAGAAGAATGCTCCCTGATGTTGCACTGAAAGTAAAAGAGGAGGTTGACAAACTCCACCAGGCGAAGTTCATCAGGGTTGTGTTGTTTCCTCAATGGGTTGCCAATATAGTCCCGGTGAAGAAGAAAGACGGACGCGTCCGAGTCTGTATTGATTTTCGAAATTTGAACAAGGCATCTCCCAAAGATGATTTCCCTTTACCTCACATCGACGTGCTTATTGACAATACCGCAGGGCACGCTATGCTATCATTCATGGATGGTTACTCAGGGTACAACCAAATCAGACTATCACTAGAGGATCAGGAGAAAACCTCGTTCACCACACCCTGGGGGACTTACTGTTACATTGTTATGCCCTTCGGCTTGAAGAATGCCGGTGCTACCTATCAGAGGGCCATGATGGCAATATTTCATGATATGATACACGACTGTGTGGAGGTTTACGTAGATGATATTCTGATCAAATCTAGAACACGTGAAACACATGTCACGGCTCTCAGGAGAGTTCTTCAGCGATCCAGGGACACCCAACTAAAGATGAATCCGAAGAAATGTGTTTTTGGAGTATCCTCTGGAAAACTCCTAGGCTTTATGGTAAGTAATCGAGGAATCGAAGTCGATCCTTCTAAGGTAAAGGCCATTCTTGAAATGCCGCCCCCAAAGAACCTTAAAGAGTTAAGAGGCCTAATAGGGCGACTACAATTCATCAGAAGATTCATTTCGCAGCATTCACAAAGGTGTGAGCCGTTCTATAAATTGTTAAAAGGAGGCGTGGAGTATCATTGGGATGACGACTGCCAAAAGGCATTTGAAGATCTAAAGAAATATCTATTGAGTCCTCCTGTCCTGAAGCCCCCTGCTAAACATAGGCCCCTCATTTTGTATGTATCAGCGACAGAGTCTGCAATAGGCATGGTCCTGGGTCAACATGATGAGACTGGGAGGAAAGAAAACGCGGTTTATTACCTGAGTAAATCTCTCCTACCCTACAAAAGGAAATACTCCCCAATGGAGAGAACTTGCTTAGCTGTAGTTTGGGCCGCCCAGAAATTGAGACACTACTTTCTAGCTCACCAGGTCAAACTCTTAGCTAGAATGGACCCCTTAAAATACATCTTCGAGAAACCCGTTACTTCGGGAAGAGTCGCGCGATGGCAAATGCTCTTGGCAGAGTTTGACATAACCTATGTTACCCAGAAGTCTATAAAGGGACAAGCAATTGCCGACCATCTGGCACACCTCCCTCTGCCACGGTATGAGCCGGTTAGAACTGATTTCCCCGACGAAAGTATCTTATTTGCGGATATTGAAGAAGCAAAGGATGATGATTTATGGACCATGTACTTTGATGGAGCTTTGAATCAGAATGGAAAAGGAGTTGGTGTAGTGTTATTATCCCCGGAAGGAGTTGTCATCCCAATGGCCTATAAAATCGGATTTCCAGCAACCAATAATACGATGGAGTACGAAGCCTTATTAGCAGGGTTGAGAGAAGCCCAAGCCCTAGGTGTTGATAAGCTAAGAGTCTTCGGTGATTCTAAAGTCGTTATTTCCCAAATAGCTGGAGAATGGAAGGTTAGCGCCCTTAAGCTTGCGCACTACCACGAGAAAGCCAAAGAACTAATGTCAAAATTCAAAAAGATTTCATTTCTCTATATCCCCCGCGCCTTGAACCGATTGGCTGACTCATTAGCGATTTTAGCCTCAATCATAGAGATGCCTGATGATAAGGATTTCTGATTAGAAGGCTAGATTCTCCGTCCGTCAAACCAATAAACCTGACCAAGGGGAACCCCGCCGAAATCCTGCTGAAAGTTTCGAAAAATAGGAGTAAGAAAGCTAAGACCGAAGAGTCCGATCAGGAAGAAGATTCTAAACCTAAAGAAGGAATCTTAGCTCGCATACAACATGATGATGACCTGGAAGATGACCACCCGTGGTACTATGATATTTGGAATTACCTGCATGATGGCTACATCCCTGACTACGCCACCCATTCGGATAAAAGAGCATTAAGAGAGATAGTTCAGAGATATGTCATAGTCGCAGGGCTACTGTACCGTAGATCATTTAGTGGAGTTCTCTTACGATGCATGACCATAGAAGAAGGGCAAGAGATAGTTAAAGAGGCACATTCGGGAGAGTGCGGAGGACATGTCAACGGCCAGCTGTTAGCTAAGAAGATCATCCGTTTAGGTTACTATTGGCCGTCCCTAGAATCAGATTCAGTCAATTATGTCAAAAGATGCAAAGAATGTCAGCTGCATGCTGACCTAATTCATGCCCCCGCATCATCCCTTCACCTTACCACCGCTCCATGGCCTTTCTCGACCTGGGCTTTTGATATCATAGGACCCCTGACCTCTACTGTAGAGAACACACAAAATAAGGCATTCATATTAACAGCAACAGAATATTACACTAAGTGGGCAGAAGCAGAAGCATATGTTAATATTAAGGCAACCTTCGTAGTCAAATTCATTAAAAAGAATATAATAGCTAGGTTTGGCATCCCTAAAGCATTCATAACAGACAATGGTCCACAATTCATATCCCAACAAATGAACGAGTTGTGCACAAAATATAACATAGAACTGCATCATTCAACCCCATACTATCCCCAAGCAAATGGTCAAGCCGAAGCAACCAACAAGACCCTACTAAAGATCATCAAGAAGACTGTGCAAACCACCAAAGGTAGTGATTGGCCAGACCGTTTGGTCGAAGCGTTGTGGGCGTATCGAACCTCAATAAGAACTCCCACCGGAGAAACCCCATACTCTTTGACTTACGGAATGGAAGCAGTCCTTCCCCTTGAAGTCCTTCACTCGTCGCTGCGCATCCAGCTAGATGAAGACATGACAGAGGACCAAAGGAGAGAAGCATTGCTACTTCAGCTGGACCTACTTGACGAAAGGAGAATGAAAGCAGCAGAGCACGCACAGGTATACCGGAAGCGGATTGCCAGAGCCTACGACAAACATGTCAAAGAAAGAAAATTCAAAGTTGGCGATTTCGTGCTGAAACGCATCGCTCCTTTTCAGCTTCCGCATCCCCGAGGTAAGTTACGACCCAATTGGGAAGGCCCTTATGTAATTAAAGAAGTATATCCTGGAAATGCATACAGACTAGTAAATGCAGAAGGGGAAGATCTCTGTGATCCATGGAACGCTATGTACCTGAAAAGGTACACAGTATGACCCTTCCTCACTTCTTGTAGAATATGACCCTCCTTGCCCTTTTGTGTAGTTGTAGAAATCTCATAAGAAGACCGAAGAAATGCACTCTGATCAAATTTGGAACTCGAACACACACTAATACTTAAAAATACACAAATAGCTGAGTCTGCCCGGCACAAATTCGGCACGGCTAAAGCCATTCGATGTGAAGGTTTGAAGGTGAGTTTGCCCATGTCATGAAAGCTTTTCAACCATTTGCAAAAAAAAAAAAAAAAGTTAAATATATATATATTCGTAACTAGTTTGGGTACGTAGCCTTTTTAACCCGAGCCAGTAAGCCCGCAGGGGTATTTGCATACCTAGTGCCCTAAAGCCGTCCGGTTTAGGAGTCATTGGCCTAATGCTCGTTACATGGGTTAATTAGAAAGCTTAAAGGACCTAGACATTGCACAGTTACATGCTAAAAATAAAAAAATAAAAAAAAAGACGTAGCTAGTTTGGGTTCGTAGCCTTTTTAACCCAAGCCAGTAAGCCCGTAGGGGTATTTATGTACCTAGTGCCCTAAAGCCGTCTGGTTTGGGAGTCACTGGCCTAAAGCTCGTTACATGGGTTAATTCGAAAGCTTAAAGGACCTAGACATTGCACAGTTACATGCTAGAAAAAAAAAAAAAAAAAACAGACGTAGCAGGTTTGGGTTCATAGCCTTTTTAACCCGAGCCAGTAAGCCCGTAGGGGTATTTGTATACCTAGTGCCCTAAAGCCGTCCGGTTTGGGAGTCACTGGCCTAAAGCTCGTTACATGGGTTAATTAGAAAGTTTAAAGGACCTAGACATTGCACAGTTACATGTTAAAAAATAAAAAATAAAAAATAAAAAATTCTCTATTAGAATTAGGCCCGCTGGAGTGACATGGGTACTCATTGCATGAACTGAGCAGAACGTGGTCGGAAGCCACAGCACTGGGGAGGCACGGTGACTTACCACCCCACACACAAACACAACTCACGAACGAGCCCCAAGGACAGTCAAGTGCTTTCTGAAGTTCAACCGAAAAGACTAAGCAGCTACAAGGGGAGGGCTTGTGAGGGCTCGACCTCCAAATGATGGTTAGGGAGTATCACATTACCGCCAAGGTGACAATCATGGAACGAGGATACTTTCTTGCCCACCGCCAAAATGAACAATAGTCTTATGCTGGGGCATTTTTTTTTTATATATATGTATATATCTATCTATCTATCTTGCACGGCTTCCCAATATGGGCCCTCATCGCATACACGATTGCCACGAACACTCACTGGACTGCACACAGCTTCACCTCATGCATGCTTTTGTTGCTAACCATTTCCGAGTGAATGCAGGGAAAAACACATACACTAAGGTACTAATCCCATCTCTTTTCCCCAAGCTTGAATGCCAAAATGGCCCCCTGACATTTTTACCGAGAAAGAAAGATGCCACCTTAGCTAAATTATGCAGGGGGCCTAAAAATATTAAACTAACAAATTTGCTTTGAGACCTTGCAGGGAAACCAACCCCGATTACGATCATAACATCCCACAAGCTGGGGCATTTTTTTATATATTATCTACGGGTATTATTTTGCACACAACTCCTCATAACTAGAAAAGGTCAAAATGCTGATGACCAAACTTGGGAAGTATGAATTATGGTTGTTATGATATATAATGATGAATTTGATTATAGATGTATGCTATGCACACCCTTTATGATATCATGTTTGATTTGAAAATGCAAATATTTTGAGCTTTTGCCTTAATGTTTATTGCTAACGATGTGAATGCCTTTAAAAACATAGAATTGCTTAGGCCACAAATGTCACACACTCAGGCACTCCTCATTGTTTGAGAACCTTGTGGCCATGTTGCCTCTTCACGTCAAAATTGGCATGGGACTTCATTCATTTGGTTTATTATATTTCATCTTGTCTATCCCGGATTGCTATTATTTTTATTCCATGAGATTTCTTTGCTGAGGCACGAAGTTCGAGAAATTTTAGAAAAATTTCGGCAGCATTTCCCCTTGTTTTTTGGACCCCGAAAAATTTCCGGATACACAGAACCTGTTACCTGTGAAAGAAAAACACTTCATATATTCCCCGGTACCCCACAACAACTCCTTATCAATCAAACACATTCCCATGGCACTTCTAAAGCATCAAGCACACTATCTCAACTACGCATACATAATACACGTATGCACAACATACATCAAATACATATTAGCTCTCACCATAAGCCAAAGATGGGGCGAAACAACATAAATACATGACTAGCAAATATGGATACATGGAATAAGGATACACTAATGATGCAGCCTGGGGAGATCGATCAAAGAACGATGACTCTACGGAACGGCTCCATCACGGCGAGCCGACGAAGCGAATGAGGTCGGACCAGGAGCACGCTGAGAAGGAGTGCGGGTCGAGTCTGAGAATGCATAACCTCTCTCCTCTGCCCTCCGATGAAGTCTAGCGAGACGCCCCCGCAAATCAGTAACCACTTCGTCATGTTGTCGCTCCATGCGATCCATGCGCCGAGCGTAATGATCATGAATAATGGCCTTCTCCTCGCCCCAGCTAGGAGGTGGAGGAATAGAAGCAACGATAGCACCGCTCTACAGTACAACGTTGGTAGAAACATTACGTTCAACAAACCTTGTAGCATCAAACATGGAATTTTAAAAGAAGAAAAGACCTTTACCTGCACAGGGGCCTCAAAGCTCCTAAGCCTGGCACGTAACTCGTCAACCTGCACACAGCAAAATTATAAACAATATCAACAATGGATGAGGAATCAAGATTGAAATATCACATAAGAAGCGCTCATACCTGTGCCATAGAAGCAGCTCTCTCTGCAAACGCTCCATCGCGCTCGCCACGAGCCTTTGCCTGAGGATCACAAATAGAAAGGGTTAAGAGTTGTCATTATACGTCTTGAACACAAGAGCGATGAAACAAAATGCAAACCTCGCTAGTCCGCAGTCGGTCCACCTCCGCCTGTAGAGTGAGAAGATCGCTCTCCAATCGAATTCTCGTAACCTCAGACATGTCCCGCTCTCTGTTACTCTGCATAGTAACCAAAGGTCATAAAAAATTCAAAATGAACAAATAACTCCATGACCTCATACCTCACGAGAATCCGCCAACGCTTCGATGATCGCTTCATTTTCCCGGCGGCGCTCCTGTTACCAAAGTTTTTTTTAGTAAGGGAAGTATAAATAAGGTAGCACGTGGCTAATTAGGTTTAACAATTTTCGTACCCGCTCAGCTGTCAGTAGTGCCCTCAGTCTCACGATCTCCGTATCCTATGAAATATAAACCATGCCGTTACATCGAGAATGATCAACATTACTATGGAGATAAGCACCATTGGATTCAAACACTAAATCAAGAAGTCATACCTTCTTCTCCACTAGGTGAGACAGTCGAAGTGTTTCTCCCCTAAGGATGGACTCCGCATCGGACGCTACACACCCAGACGTCCCCTGTCACACATGAGAGCCACGGTTAGAGGATGGGAAGAGCATGAATCGTTGAGATTGTAAGGCTCATAATTGAAGTTGGAAACCTCATAAGCCCTCACCTCGCCCCGTCCTTCGGATGATGGACGTGCCTGCCAATCCCTTGCTACAGCCGGTATCTCCTCCTGAAAAGTAAAAGAAGAAACGATGTTAGCAATGATAAAAAAGGGAGACAACATTAGAGCAAACAAAATTTCAATGCTCACCCGAGCCAATGACGAGGCCTCAGCCGCTTCCGCGCAATTACTAATAGAAAACGAAGCCCCACAAGAATACGACTCTGGGAGTATATACCGATGCAAAGCTGTCCTCCAATATACCTCATAGTCACTCCAGGCACTAGCATCTACACCGAAGGTGGCCTTCCTCCCTTTCCTTCTCCAATTTTTTATCTCTTTCCGACACGGATGGCGGCGTTTGAATGCTTTCAAACCCGACCCTGGATACGACCGATGCATGATAGACTTTTCTGCAGGGACAACTTGATGGTGTCCCAGTTGGCGCGCAACTCGGCTGACAACCAACCTGACCGCCACCTGGGGAGCGTGGAGCCAAATGTCCCTCTCAAATAGTGTACGCCCCTCCTGCACAACAGCCATCTCATCATCCGGACCACCCCGGTAGGGCTGCCAGATCACCTGACAAGTCGTGATGTGTAGCAAATGAGAACAGAGAGAGGCAAACATTTAACATGACAAACAAAAAGAGAAAAGGAGCATACCTCGTGATTTTTCAACTCATTTAAGATGAACCGGTAACCTTGCTCGCCCGGTCTCATTCCTAGAGCCTTAATACGCTCCGCCATCTCAGGAGGCAGAATGTCGGCAAAACTCCGCAAATTGGCATTAGGATACCACTGCGAAGCCCGGGGAGTACAACTCAACCTCGCAGGCAAGCGCTCAGGCCGACACTGGATGATATGCTCCCAAACCCATATCTATACACAACCAAAGCTTATTTATGACAAAAGACGAAAAATGAGCCATGATAAGAAAGGGTGGACTACAATAGGTCACCACATTTGGGGGATAGGGTTTAAACCTATAGGATCGGCACGAACCCTCGAAGGCTCTTGCATCCGGGCTGGAGGCAGCACCTCGAGTCTAGACTATGGAAAAGAAAGGCAAGGGTGGCCGTGCCCCAAGCATAGTCGCCAACCTTATCCAGGTCCTGCACAAATCGAATGAGAGTACCGGACGCTCTATTGCCAGTCGCTTTGGCAAAGAGACACCTCCCCAAAAAGAACAGAAGGAAAGCCCGGAGATGCTCATCATCACCCAATCGTGCCGAAACCAGCCTGGGTCTCCTCAAACGAACCTCAGACTGCCTCCCTTGTTTTTTCTCTGCACAATACCAAATTGACATAAGAAATTCATTATATAATCATGATAAGGAACAAAGTAGCTACCAAATGCTTCGGTACTCACTCGTGACCGGGAAAACCTCACAAGGTATCCCTACTCTTTTTCGGCGAGCGTACCCATCAACCGGCACTTCCCGCCATTCATATCCTGCAGCAAAAGAGAAAGAACGTAAGAAACAAGGACGAGAAGCATACAAGACGCCACAGATCAGTTAAAAGAAACTAGATCGAGTGTTTACGCTCAGAGGGTCCGACGCCGTCGCCCTCGTCACCTCTACCCGCACCTCCATCTCTCCTCTCATCAAAGTCAACAGAAACAACTCGGCGAGGCCTCACCCCCTCATCCTCACTGTCCCCATCATCAATCTCTTCGTCTCCATCATCAGATGCGATAAACTCACCCTCCAACTCATCATAATCTGCATCCTCATCATAATCCCCGTCCACCTCATCATCACTCTCAATCGCATCCATCACTGCTACATCGTCATCAGCAGGGCCGGCCGCAGATCGGGATCCACCAGAAGAGAGGCCCTCACCTGTCAAAGGAATTATGACACTGTTAATAAAGGATAAATATCAAATATGCAGGTCTCATGGGTATTTTTCTACTCTGAATCAATCTAAAGGAGAGGGGACAAAATGTTACCAGCATCGGCCCGAGCCCCGGCCGTTGTGGGGACAGGACCTCCCTCACATCCTCTAACCGGCAAGCCTTCGAAATCTGGTACCCTTGCCCTCAACTTGGCGAGAAAGTCCGCCTGGTTCCGAGCCTACTCTAAAATGAAGCAGGGAGGAATGATTAGTAGGAATAGCAGAAGAGAAAGATATGATGCTACAAAGGCAACAATGGAATACTTACTATTTAGGATTCTCTTCCTCTCTGGGCTATACGCCTCCCTCAGCCACTCAGCGTCAATCTGACCCACACCGGACTGGGGGCGAGCCCCGAACATCCTATATAGGCGTAATCGAGTGATAGAAGCCTTGGCATCATTCGCTCTAGAGAAAACAGGGAGGCCTGTCACCCTCAGCCCCCAGCAACGCGCAATGTCCTCAAGTGTAATCGTCATTTCCCCGGGCGGGAAATGGAAAGTGTGTGTCTCATCCCTCCATCTCTCGGAAAGAGCACAAATGAGAGCACGGTCGGTACGGAAGGCGACAATAGACATGAAATCCCCGAACCCCATCGCTCGGACCCGATCTTTTAAGTGATCAGGGAGCTCGGTCCACCAGTCCCTCATTTGTAACCAACTCACCCTAGCCCGGGCAAAAGGGACAGGCTGCAACATAAACATCACAGGAAAGGATGTCAACAATAATGAAAGCCAACAAAGTATAAGATTTATAAAGACAGCTAAGAGTTTACCTGGCCAGCTCGTATCTCGTCTGAAAGGTGAGGCTTCTTCTCCGATTTGTCCTCACACTTCTGTTTGTTTTTCGGGGGAGTAATGATTTGATCTACCCCGGCCCCTTCCACAGTATCCGATGACATAGGAGTGCGCTTACAAGTCTCCTTAGTCCTAGCCATCTGACAAACCTGTACCCAAAGCCAAAATGAGAAGTTGAGCATGAGGGCATAATGTTAGTCCACATAAGCATAAGAGACCATGACCATTGATCCAACCAAAAGATTAAGACAAAACGAATCCCATTTATTGAACTGCCCTCATTAAAATACATTTTACAAGCCTGAAAAGAAATGAAAACACATTCATTCCAACCCAACTCTTCCAACTTAGCTCAAACTTCACGCCTCTTATTCTGCCTCATCACCACTATATCATTTCGACATACACATTAGGCTGAATCACATCCCGTCCCACAGTCACATCATACAAATAAGAAAAGGGAGGAAGGGAAACAATGACAACCACAGCAACAAGAAATACATAAAGATATAAAAAACAAAAAAAAAAAAAAAGAATAACCGAATCACAATTTAAACTAAAACAACACCCATAACCTTTGTCCCATCACATCATAACCAACTCACCCTAGCCATCACCACCACACCCCTCAATTACCAAGCTTACTCTTCTACATAATAAAATAAACAAATTAAAAAAAAAAAAAGATAGAGCAGAAGGTTCCCGACATAATTACAAATATGGAAGTGAGCATAAAACACACCATGGTGTAAGAAACAAGTCAAAACCAGTGCACCACAAATTTAAACAAGTCCCTGAATAACATAAGAAAAAAAAAAGAAAAAAAAAAAGAAGAAAGAAAAATAAAATAAAATAAAATAAAAAAAGAAGAAGAAGAAAGCCCAAACCACTTCCCCATAATGACTGAGATCTATGTTAGGAGTCCAAATCATGTTCACCACACTCTCATTTAAAGCCAATGGAAATGCTCAATGAACTCAACAATCTCCAATACACTCCTCATCATCCCACCAATCCTAACTAGTCACAGAAAATGCCCATTTTCCATCCAAACTGATTTCTGCCAAGGAACCCCCACTATGCAATCTTTCAAATTTGGATCAAGGGGGGTTGGGATTATCAACACCACAACTGGGACAACTCCATTCCTTCTTCCCTCATCAAAATCCACCACGTCCCTAGCTGCCTTTGGCCAAAACCAAGCCACAAAACCCCATGTTGCAGCCATCGCCCAGAAAAAATAATAATAAATAAAAAGAGTGAAAGAAGAGATAAACAAAAAGAATGAGACCCACATACCTGGGTTACCAAGCTCTGCAAATGCCCCTTCCCTCTTCTCCCTTTCCTTCTTCTTCCCCTCACTCTGTTGTTGGTCTCCTTGTTCAGCCCAGTCAAGCACAACCTGAAACGGCAGCAGCATACATAAACAGATTCTAAAAAAAAAAAAAACAGAAAGAAGATAAAAGAAAGAGAAGAGAAAGAATGGAAAATGGGAAGATGGAAGACCCCTACCTGAACCTCTCTCTCCTCCTTTTCTCCTCAAATGAATTCGGTCTTCACCTGTAGCAGCCATAAACAGAGTCTTAAAAAAAAAAAAAAAAAAAAAAAACAGAAAAACAGAAAGAAAAATAGAGAGAAGAGAAAAGAAAGAAAACAAAAATGAAATGGAAAGGAGAATACCTGAACCTCTCTCTCCTCCTTTTCTCCTCAAATGAATTCGGTCTTCACCTGTGGCAGCCATAAACAGAGTCTTAAAAAAAAAAAAAAAAAAACAGAAAAACAGAAAGAAAAATAGAGAGAAGAGAAAAGAAAGAAAACAGAAATGAAATGGAAAGGAGAATACCTGAACCTCTCTCTCCTCCTTTTCTCCTCAAATGAATTCGGTCTTCACCTGTAGCAGCCATAAACAGAGTCTTTAAAAAAAAAAAAAAAAAACAGAAAAACAGAAAGAAAAATAGAGAGAAGAGAAAAGAAAGAAAACAGAAATGAAATGGAAAGGAGAATACCTGAATCTCTCTCTCCTCCCTTTCTATTCAAATTACCCGGCCTTCACCTGTAGCTGCCAGAAACAAATTCTAAAATATATATATATATATATATAACAGAGAGAAGAGAAAAGAAAGAGAACAGAAATGAAATGGAAAGAAGATGGAAAACCACATACCTGGCCTTCTCTATCCTCCCTCTTCTCCACTGCTGCTCACTGGAACTTCACCTGAAGCTACCACAGCAACCATGAAAAAAAAAATAGAAAGAAGAAGAAGTGGAGAAGGAGGTTAAGACCCACTTACCTGGGCGGCGGCAGACTTGTGCATTGCTGCTCGTTCTCTCTCTTCACTCAGCTATCACCCTGCTCACTCTTCCCTGCACATCACCTGAAGCAAGAACCGAAAAAGAGAAACAAAAGAAGAGGGAGAGAGGGAAACAGAGAATGAAAAATGAAAAGGGGGGAAAACCCCCACCCTTATGACCTAACGCCCACTGCTGGGCGCATAGTGGCCCAGCACCATCACGTGGTGGGGCCCTCTTCAAGGGGGGAGATCCACCTATATATATATATATATATATATATAAAAGAACAACTTAACTGAAGAAAAAAAAAAAGAAAAGAAAAAAAAAGGGGATCAAACCTGACATTAATTTAAACATCAATGGAGATGAAGTTAAGACATAATCCACTCTTGGGTTAGGATAAAAAATCAATCTTTATTAATGACTATGGTCTAGTCTTAACAAAATTGGACTCATCGAATTTCATAACTCATCATTAACCTCATCATCATAAATGTCATCATCATTCAATAATGAACATCACCATATAAAAAAAAAAAAAAAAGGGGGGAAAAGAAAATAAAGTTTAAATCAACTTTTATTAAACTCCAATAAGAGTCTTAAAACAATAACTATAGCAATTAATTGAATCGATTGAATCCTAAACATGGACTAAAATAGAGGTCACAACCTTTGTCCCCAATACCCTAGGTGGAGCTTATAACTAACTAAGATGGTCCTAATGACCTGACCTCTTATTGAAAGAAAATCCTAGCCTAAGATAGAATAACTTTTAGTGAGTCCCCTAGGATGGATGGACCATCCCGTTGAAAGTAGGAAAGCGCGCCATCTGTGCCTCCATTTTAATTATATGAACTTCGAGTTGTCCTTGCACTTCTTTCAAGTTATCCGGTGGATTCCTCAAGACACCGCAAATATCCCGAACTCGCTGGAAGTCATGTAGATAAGCCGTGTATACCGGATGAATAAGCGCCGAGAGGCTAGTGTTTTGCATCTCGAAGTACTTCCTGTAGCGCCTAGGAACGGATGATTCAGCTTCGTGAGGGCAAGACATGACCATGAGTTCTAGTTGATCCATCCGCCTGTGTAGGGTGTTAAAGTCATCGATAGGAGCTCGTTCGTTGGTAGATTTCATAGCCTCCCAAACTTCAAACATCCCCCTGACATCCAACATGCTCCATAAGAGAGATTGGAGCACGTTGTTGACAAAAGGTGGCAAGTCTTCCAGAAGCCCATCATAACCATTCAGCCTATTTAGAGCAGTCCTGCCCACAATACACAAATCCCCATAAAACCTGCAGATACCTTTGTACTTCATAGCCAGTAAATCATACCTGCTGCGCCTAATCTCCACAATGCGCTGGTCCATAGTTTCTTCAAATTGGAAAACGCAGTCATAGGTAACAGGCAGGGAGGATTCATGCTTGAGGTAGAATTCTGCCCGTTCCTCAGAGTCATAATACCCTATTTTGTCAGCTCCAAGGGACCAATATTCATCCCCTGGCGAGTAGGGCTTGCAAGCGGAAGAACCCTCAACACCATCAACCACGAATGAGAAGATCGGAGAGCCGGCCATTGGAATACGAAAAGACCTGTCGGCATATGCACAAGGCTTTAGAAACCCTTTACAGAATAAAAACAACCCAGAAAAGTTCATAATTAGAGGAAATCCAAAACAACATAAAACATAAAAAAAAAAAAAAAAGTGTGTCACTTGGGCGCCCCAGGGGTGGCGCCCAGGTCTGTTTTGAGGAGCTCACCGCAAAAGGTACGGGTTTAGCCATGATAATTTTATTAGGCCTTCTCAAATCCGTGGGAGATATTTCCAAAGATACTGCTAGGCTGTCCTAAACCCTCTCAAAAGCAAAGAAGTCCAAGCTACATGCCCATACAATACAACATCTTAACATTCATAAAAAAAAAAAAAAAAGAAAATAGAGAGTCAGCTAGGCACCACAGGGGTGGCGCCCACCCCAGCCTTGAAATATCTCCCATAAGGACATCATTATTTCGCCAAGTTAAAGACTTTAGTGTCCCTGAGTCATGTTTTCATAACATACTATGAAGCCGGAGAGAACCAGAATATGAAAAGATGCCCCAAAATTCGGGTTCACAAGCCCTTAGTGTGAATCAGAAAGATAGGCACCACCAGGGTGGCGCCTAGCCTTCCCTGCTGGTGTTTTTCAACTAGGGCACCCCAAATTTTACCATGATAGACTCGCCTATGCCATAAAACAGTCTTGACGAATTAAATAAAGAAAACGGGGGACAAGACATCACCACAACCAAAACAAAAGCCAACATGTACGCAAGAGCATAAGACTAGTCTCAAATTCAAATCAAAGATTGTGCATGTGCATGACGAAAACTGAACATAATCTTGAAATATCAGATGTAAAAATCACCAAACACAAAAAGAAACAAAAAGGCCAACACATGATCAAAAAGGATTAAAAAAAAAAAAATGATCAACCACATAACCCAAAGAGGATAAAAGCGAATTTAAAAAGAAAAGAAAAAGAGAACATACAAAACAAATAAAAAGGATGCTTTAATCTGAAATTATATACCAAGTTGATCAACTTAAAAAATCATACAATTAGAAGTATATACATGAGACATGCCATTCATCTTAAAAAAAAAGAAAAAGAAAAGGAGAAGAGAAAACTTACTTGGGAGCAAGGAAGAGCTTGAAGGCTTTGAAATTCGAAGTCTGAAAGAGTAGGAGTTGTGGGAAATTCGTGGCCTTGATACACTTATATAGATTAGAGTCTGAACCCCATGAGAATTTTAAAAGTACACGAACAGCAGCTTGGGCGCCACTCCCTGGGCGCCCAGGTCACCTGTTCTCCCTAAAACTCGAACTTCTCTTTGACAGGGACTCTAAGTGCTGAACATGCAATTCCACGTAGGCGCCACACCCCGGGCGCCCAGATCACCTACTCTCTAAACGTCAAGCTTGTACTCCGACGAGGACTCTTGGTCCGATAGGCTGAACACGAATCCTACTTCGAGACTAACTCAACATGCAGTCTGGGCGCCACCCCTTGGGCGCCCAGGTCACACATTGCCTTGAACCCGAATCCCACTTCAAGACTAACTCGAAATGCAGTCTGGGCGCCACCCCTTGGGCGCCCAGGTCACACATTACCTTGAATTAGAATTCTACTTCGAAACCAACCCGAAATGCAATCTACTTCTTTGAAGTTAAAACTACATTCTAAAACGGACTAGGACTGCATCTTGGGCACCACTTCTTGGACGTTTAGGTAACTTGTCTTCCAAATCCACCATTCTACTTTGAGACGAACCTCATCCATGCAATCCACCTAGGCACCATCCCCTGGGCGCCCAAGCTGTCTCTTTTCATAATCCTTGAACCAAAGCTCGAACAGGCTGGGCACCACCCCTGTGGCGCCTATCTATCACCTCAGAGAACCAAAGGCCTCTTTAAGCCGAATTGTCCTAGAATTTTGAGAAGTTGAGCCCGAACAAGAATTGATGATGATCGATGATTAAAAAAATTATAATAATAATGATAATAAAATAAAAAAAACAAGAGAAAGAAAAAAAAAAGAAATAAAATAAATAAAAAACAAAACAAAAACCACCAAAAAAAAAGCAAAGAAAAATAAATAAATAAATAACCAAAAGAGAGAGAGAGAAAGCAAGTTAAGAGAGGCACAAAGAAGTGGTGCAAATTGTCAATCAAACATTGTCCCATCACATAAGATCCCGTCACAGGCACGTTAGTCCCATCACGCATACATCTGACATTGTGCATTGCAAGTCATCTCCATCAATGAAATTTGAACTACAGAGTACTAACAATGAGAAATGCAGAATCTTTTAGTGTTTGTTCAATACAGGTTCCCAAAGCAAAAACGAAGACACCAAAGGTGAAAGACATTCAAGTACACTGATGGAGGCAGATGATTCAAACTTCGACAAACAAATGATGAAAGGAAATGGCAGTGGTCCCCAACGTTGGACTTACGGAAAGCTCTGGAGGTAAGTACCCTTGACTGTGATTTTCATGATTTTACTTCATGTCTGGAAATTGAGTCGCTGTAGGCCTCCCTTAAGCGCTTATAATCGGTATGGCAACCATAATATCATGTTCTCACGAATTGTGCGTTTGCCGACTCAAATCTTGACGTTGGAAGATGGAAACCGTGTAACTTGAAACTCTCCATGATAAGCACCAAAAAGATGATCGAATCTATCCCAGGTTCTCATTTAAGCTTGGGTGAAGACCAAGATCCCTAGAGAGTGATGGCTTTCCCGGTGACCGTCTTCCGTTGATTTAGCTTTTTCGATGCATACCTGAGTTTTAAAATCAAACATCTTTTAAAAAAAAAATGCATCTCATTCTCATATGCACCTCACACTATTGCTTGAACTATGTTTGTAATTGCCTTCAAGATCCCCATTTTTGCTAGTTTGTTTTAACTATGCCTTAAACATTCAACTGTGGATGAAAGTTAAAAGATACTATATATGACCATTTGAATTAAACTCTATTGCATGAACAAGTGAAATTCTAATAGTGACTTAACCAATCGAAAGATCGACTTCTGATTCAGACCAACGGGGCACAGTTCCCGCCATAATTTTAAATTTCAGCAACCAGGGCACAGTTCCCAACCCGCCACATGGCAATACCACGGGCACCGAGGCACAAATCTCGGGTTTCCAATCAAAGCAGTAGGCACGTAACTTCTTCTTTTTCCTTTTCCCCCTGAATCAGGATCGATCCTAGAAAAGTGAACCTCATCTTTAAAATGAATTTGCAATTGCATACATCCATAGATGGCCACTCTCGCGAGCTCAAAAGCTCCCGTGAGTCATGAGTGGTGCGTCTACTTTCTTTGGAGCATAACTCTCCACGTGTTGCTCTCCAAAGAGGGGCATACTGTAGACACCTCATTTGGCCCCTATGATAGCCTTAAATACCTATCATATATAGTGGTGCCCCCATTTCACCCACAATTGAATGATTAATGACATAATTCAGATTAATTAACGACGATGAAGATGCTTGTTGCTAATTTTAGACTTAGTTCGACGATTTCTAGAAATTCGCGAGAGAAAAGCCAAGTCGCGGCGAGATCTCGAGCCCAATTCACTACTCACACAAGAAGTGAACCATGACACCACTCAAACCCTTTTTTGGACCACTTAAGACATGCTTAGGCTAATCCCACCAAAGACCATACTTAGTTTGCCAAAATGTCACCCGATTAGCCTAAGTTAGGAAATCGAATTCATTGGTCCAGAGATCCCCCATATTTTTCAGCACCTATTTGTCAAGACATTTATACCATTGAATTCCTCACTTCGAGAGCTTTCCGACGGTATGTAGAACGTCCAAATCCGATAAGCGAGTCAAAAGTTATGAGCTTCCGAAGTTTGTCCTAAGAAGAGATCATCTGGGCACCACCCATGTGGCGCCCATCCCACTAAATTTCATCTAGGCGCCCCATGGTGGGCGCCCACACAGCCCGGGACCACCTAGGCGCCCCATGGTGGGCGCCCAGCCTTCAAAATTTCACTAGTTAGCCTAAAAGTAGCCGGGGACCACTCAACGTAGGGGCCGAACTTCGAAAATGAACCGACTCCACCTAGGCACCACCCATGTGGCGCCTACCCTCCTAAGTTCCACATAGGCGCCAACCCTGTGGCGCCCACACAGCCCAGGACCACTCATACGTAGGACCAACCATCGAAAATGAACCGAACCACCTAGGCACCACCCATGTGGCGCCCAGCCTTTAAATCCATCTGGGCACCACCCATGTGGCGCCCAGCCTATTAAGTGCTAATGTAGGTCCCCCCCCAGGTGAAGACATATCCGTTCAATCTCGACTCCAAATGGGACCAAGGACCAAAAGCGAAGCACGGACCAGCTGGGCACCACCCTGTGGGCGCCCACTCTTTCCAGGATCCCCTGGGCGCCACCCTGTGGGCGCCCAGCCTGCGCAGGATCACCTGGGCGCCACCCCATGGGCGCCCATCCTCCCTCCAAACCCTAGTTCACCCTAAAACAACTTAAGCCGCCTAGGGATGCGTGAGACCTTCTAGAAACACGAATTGATGAAGCCCTAGCCCCTTCTAAACTCGTCCCAAACCTATATAATCCCTCTTTCCTTCATTTACAAGGGGAGGCTACCCAAAAACCCTAAGAAAAGAGGCAAAAGGAGAGAATAAGAAAAGAAGAAGAAAGGTAGCCACCATTAGAGAAGAACTTTAGATCTATAGTAGAAGAAGGAGAAAGAGAGGAGGAGGCTTCCATATCTTCAAGTAAAGCTATGGATCTTTGCGAAGGTTTCAATCTAGGAACTTGAGAAACGTTTCTTCATACCGGTAGTCCTAGATCTCCCTTCTTTTACTACACTCCATCACCATTCATGCTTAGAAACATGCTTAGGGCCATTTGAGCATCATAGATCTACATTAACTTGAGATAAAAATGGTATTAGCATCTCATCATATTAGAAACATGTTTAGGTTCATTCTAACATAGTAGGTTTTCTTTGATTTCGTAGTTCTTATCGCATAGCTAGATTAGATCTCGCATTAGCATCATCATCATCATCATTTATATTGAAAAGATCGCAAGCAACCATTGGCAGAAAGGCTGGGCGCCACCCCCTGGGCGCCTGCCCTCTCCAGAACACCTGGGCACCACCCTCTGGGCGCCTGCCTTTTCCAGAACACCTGGGCGCTACCCACTGGGCGCTTGCCATCTTGAATCACCTGGGCACCACCCCCTGGGCGCCTACCCTTCTGAGACAGGGTCCGGGTTCTAGATCTCCGCCCGTTGCATCGTTTGCTTACAATTTCGCTAGTTGCATCGCTAGTAGTTCGAATTAAGACATTCGCATCAGTCGCTGAATATTGGAAGTTGTGTCGAAAACACTAAGATTCTTGTACGTTCGTCGTGTTCCGTTGAAAACCCTGACTGAGCAGGGTAGGCACCACAGGGGTGGCGCCCAAGTGGATTTCTCCACTTTTGTGCACAACTTCAAATCTTCCGCATTTAGTTCATTTAGAAATTGCATAATGATGATATGTTTGGTTGTATGATCTGTTCTGAACTTTGAATTACCATCTTTGTCACACTTCACATCATATCATTTGAATTGCATAACCATAGAAAATCCCAAAAAAAATCATAAAACATAAAATCCCTTCTTCTCTTTCCTTACTCTCTAGTAAATTAGAGTAGAAACCAAAAACAAATTAAAAGATATCCAGAAAACCCAAAAAAATAATAATTAGATAGTCTAGGTTATTGAGTTTAGCGCCTAAGTAGAGTAAATCATAAGATTAATTAAAATATCATAATTAGCTAACTTAAGAAACATCAAATCATAAAGAACCCTAAAACCTTAAGACCCTAATTAATTCGGATTTAGAAGTAGTTAAGAACTTTAAAAACACAAAAAGCCTAAAACCCCAAAAGACAGCCACCTGGGCGCCACCCCCTGGGCGCCCATCCTTCCACAGCCACCTGGGCGCCACCCTCTGGGCGCCCAGCCTATTCATTCTCCAAAACACCCCGATTAAAGCTTAAGATAATTGGTTAAGACCTTAAACCAATTTGAATCAACACAGTAAAATATTTTAAACCTAAAATAATCGAAACCTTAATCAACTTAATCTCTAATTAACTCAAAAAAACTCAAAACTAATAAACTCTAAAAAGTTCACCTGGGCGCCACCCTCTGGGTGCCCAGCCTGCACTGCCACCTGGGCACCACCCTCTTGGCGCCCATCCTATCCCGTTTCTAAAAAACCCCTAATTAAAATTTCTAATTAAACACAACCCAAATTTAGTCCTAGTTAACATAACAAAACACTTTTAAATTCAAGAAATCTAAAACCTCAATCAACTTAGACTTGAACCAACCTAAAAACGCAAAAGCCACCCGAAACCACAAAACAGACACCTGGGCGCCACCCCCTGGGTGCCCAGCTTGCCTTTACACTTGGGCACCACCCTCCTGGCGCCTATCTTATCCCATTCCCTTAGAAACCACCACTTAATTAAACTTGATTGATTAAACCCGAATTAACACCTTAAAACACTATTAACCTAAAAGACTCGAAACCTTAATCAATTTGGACTCAAACCAACTTAGAAAGTACAAAACGAATCAACCACAAAACATCCACCTGGGCACCACCCTCTGGGCGCCCAGCCCCTCCAGTCACTAAAGCCTAATTAATTAGAACGGAATTTAATCTTAATCTACTCAACATAACACTTTTAATTTAAAATACATCAAACTATAAACGCTCAACCGCAAATCAACCTAAAGAATATTGAACCGACCCGAACTACATAATAGCTCACCTGGGCGCCACACCCTTGGCGCCCATCTGTCAAATCCACCTGGGCACCACACTCTGGGAGCCCAGCTTCCCCGTTTTCGAAAAAACCCAATTCACAACTTAACCCAATTAATTGACGTTTAAATAAGTCCCAATCGAATACGAATAGCATTCCACATCCAAACACACTAAGTCCTTTAATCAATTTAAACTTAAATTGACCTAAGAATCACCAAACCGACCGAACCTTAACACAGTCACCTGGGCGCCACCCTTTGGGCGCCCATCCTTCCAAATTCACCTGGGCGCCACCCCTTGGGCGCCCATCCTGCCAAATCAACCTAGGTGCCACTCCTTGGGCGCCCAGCCTACCTGTTTTCATAGAGAACCCCTAGCGAACAACTTAATACAATTAATTAACATTCAAACCAATCCGAATCAACATATTAAAACGCTTTTAACTTAAAACGTTTGAAACTTAAATCGATTTGGACTTAGCATCCAAAGCCCTTACGAACCAACAAACAGCCACCTAGGCACCACCCCTGCGGTGCCTATCCTACACTCTAACCTTGGTTCACAACTTCAATTTAAAACGAATAGCTAAACACCTTACCACTTAAATTAACTAAAACCAGAACCTAAAATAGTCTCTAGATCCGAAAACCAATCCCATCCGGAAAACCTGAAAATCTCAAGCCATCCACCTGGGCGCCACCCCCTTGGCGCCCATCCTCTCATTTGCACTAAAACACGAACTCTTGGTTTCGTCTCAAAATCCGAATCTGAATCCCTTTGACATTTAAACACCAGAGAATTAAAACAATTTAGAACATTAAAACTCACCCAGTAAGAACCCCTTGGATTTCGAAAACAATATCGATACCATCGTCACTTGCCAAACCACCCAGAAGCAGCCACTTAGGCGCCACTGTCTGGGCGCCCAAGTCACCAGAATATCCTAGGCGCCACCCCCCCGGCGCCCAAGTCTTCTGCCAACACCGTTTCAATGATTTCGACATTATTTCACGTTTTAAATTAAAACCATAAATTCCAGAACCTTAAACAACTTAAACAGAACCCCAAAATACATTTAATCCACCTCTTAATCAATCTTCAACTCAAAACAAACCGAACCAATTAAAAATCACAATCAATAAGTTGCTTAGGCGCTGAACCATCAAACTTAGGCTATTCATACCCTAGGATTAGATCGGATTTCCCTGTTAGGTAGCTTAGCGCATTAGGCTTCACCCCATCACTTTTCCTGTTCCGTTAGGGGACTGGGAGAGCTGATGTGGGTGGTCTAGGACCTTAGGTTAGGGTTAATCCGATGATCAGTAGTAAAGCACTAATCACGTAAATCCAAGTATAATCCCCTAGTTAGGCCCTTCTAGCCCCTATATTGAAAAGCCATAAAAACCATAAAACCAACAAAATAAACCCAAAAATATTTTTCCTTTATTTCTTCCTCCACCTCAGGTGCCAGATATTTAATCGAACTTAATGATAAAAGGGAATAAAGAACTGATTTCTAAAATTGAATAAATGAGAATAACGAGATGAGATGAGTGATTTCACACACACTTTTAATCAATCACGGCCCATCGGCCACCCTAAAACAAACATTGGCCCATCGGCCATTTTCAATCAATCCTGGCCCATCGGCCACCTTCAATTAATTTCGGCCCATCGGCCTTTTGCTTTTATCACTCGTGTATCGCACACGAAAAACACAGAAATCACAAGTCAAAGTCTCATTTGCATCATCCTTTTGGTTTGAAAAATCAGCCTTTAAACCCTATTTTGCCAAGGGATCAGAAGGGGGTACCCGGGAACGGGGCCGATCCTCTTCTTAAATATTTGGCACCTCCCCCTTTTTATTTTCTTTATTTTAGTTATTTTGTCTCACTTGGATATACTACGATTATGCTATGTGAGGATTAACCTTTATTCGGACTTTAACTCATGACCCTGAATTGACCCAAAATTAAAGAGACCCAAAGAGACCCAAATTAATATGACAGGACAACCGTCGTGTGTTGCCGGCAACACATTAGACGAGAGGAAGAACCCACCTTATTAATTTTCTCCCCATATTTCTTCGACTTTTGTCGAAGAACGGTGTTACGGCCGTACCGTAGCTGGCGATCGTGATCCATCGATTTCGAGGGTAGTCGGAATCCTCATTTTCGATGTAAAATTTAAATAGCATATATATATAGATGAATGGAGATTTCCCCAAATCATGCCTCTCTTGGAGAGGAAAATTGGGGGGGTCGAAATTCACATCCGACAACGAGATTCAGAAGGGATCTTACATAAACCTGTCAAATGTACATTTTTGCGGAATTATATATATACATTGACATCCAACTTTAATATGTACAAGTCCTTTACAGAAAGTAAAGTTCACTTACACATCTCATTCCCTATTTAAATCAACCATGCATATTCAAATACAATGCATGTGATCACTATTTACAACCAAAATAAATCTATTCAAAATGTTTCCAAAACTCGCTAAACCGGTCACCTCCGATTTACATCCATTCATTCAATCATCCTGGAGGAACCGGATTGGTCTCCTCCGTTGGCGGCGCGGTCTCGGAACCACTGGAACGGGCAACTGGGCCTGTAATATCATCAATAACATTGTGAACACGACGGTTCAACAATGTATACACAATTCTATGATATCATATGTTTAGCATTGTGGTTCCAATGTATAACAATTCTATTCAAGTCAATTCAATGCAATTCAATTCAATGCATATAGTTCTTCCCTGAAGGAAGCACTCAATATATGTAGTTCTCCCCTGAAGAGAGCATTCAATTCATTATAGTTCTCCCCTGAAGGGAGTATTCACTTCATTATTTACACTTTATCAAGTGTCTTTTCGTTGTCCTCTAGCATAGGCGGAAGGCGCACCATTCACAACCCAGCCTTTCAAGGACTCATTTCATTTCAATATTATTCACTTTATTAAGTGGCTTATCAAATGTGTGGGATTTACCAGTGTCTTGATCAGAGATCACCGGCATCACCACGGAGCTCCGGAACGCTCCATCTACTGCAGCAGACTTAATCTTTTATACATTATAGTGTTTGTTCATTTCAGTTCTTTTCTTTTCATTTCATTGCATTAATTCAATACATTATTCAATGATAGCTCAACAAGGAGCACAACAGTAGTAGACGAGAGAGGACAAGCCAACTCAAGTCAGAAACAAGTAATTTCCTAAAACAACATTCGGGTGAAACATTCATTATGCAATGTAGGTGTTATTGTAGATGACATCACTTTTTAGTAAAATTTACATTCATATAAGTTTAGCTAACACCCATGAAGGTTTAGGAAATTATCAGAAATCAATTCTGATATCCCCTCAATTTCGGTCACCTCGTCGGTTACCTAGCGGTTAGCCGCATTAGGGATTTCGGATGACCGAACCACATTCGGTCAGCTTTCCAGCATTTCTCAATTTACAGGACAATTTGCCCATTTCGGTCACCTATTCGGTCACCCACTCGGCTGGCCGAAATTCAAATTTCGGTTAGCCGAATTTATTCGGTCAACTCACGGTTCGTTTTCCAGAAGCTCAACTTCTGATGGAAAAACCCTGACAAGATTTTCGGTCACCTTGCGGTCAACCCTCGGCTAGCCGAGCTCACAATTTCGGCTAGCCGACCTATGTCGGTCAGCTCTCGGTCAGGTATCGAGGTTGACCGAATTGTGCCCAGAAGTTCAGAAAATTCTGAACCGAATTTTCTGTAACTGAACTTCTTGAGTTCTAACAAATCACTTAACAATTGAAATCAATATAATTGAGTATACTTGCCTTGTTTGGAAACTAATCAGCAAGAATTCCCTTGTCTAGCTTGAATCCAAGCTGAATTCCTCAAGCCAAACCTTCTTTTGATCCTAAAACCCAAATCAATCCACAAAACAAAATTCTTGTGAATTCTTTGAGCCATAACTCAATAATGAAACCATGGAAGTACTGAATTCAACGCAAACACTTACTTGTAGCTTCTTTGGTGGAAATCTTGAGATCTTCTCAAGCTTAAACTCCAAGAAAGTAAGAAAGGAGATGAAGAAGAGAATGGTGAAGATGGAGAATATGAAGAAGATGAAGTTCCTCTTCACAATCACTTGTCAATTATCCAAATCACACACACACCTTGATGGAAAACCAAGAGGAACGGGAGAAAAAGGAAGAAGAGAAAGGGCTGGCTGCTGGGAGATGAGAGAATGAACTCAAAAGAGTTCATCCTCATCTTATAAGCCCCCTTTTTGCATTTAACCCCCTCTTAATTCCATTCATTACACATTGAGTCAAATGAAGGGTCATTTGATCCAATTTACGTCGAATGGAATCGCTACTGTTACAGAAAATAACATACTCCACGAGATACACGCGTGGGTATCAAGAGTTTCCGTATTCGACGAAATACGCGCAAATTCGTATTTACGAAAAAGTCCTTACATTACTTGATTTAGCCTAAAACCATTTCAATTCATTCATAACATTCACTATTCGTTTCATTAAGTTCAATTTGACCACTTAAGCCAAATTCTATATCAATTTAGCCTTTAATCAACATTAAGTCCATAAAACATGTTGAATTAGCATTAATCCCGATTAATTAGAGTTAATCTTAATTAACTCGGGACAGGGTGTTACAAATTTGAAAATCATGCTCCTGAGGATCTCCACCGACGGGATGCCGATTTCGCTTCCAAGAGTCAAAGTTTGGTCAAATGTTGTCGAAATAACCTGAAACTTAACGAGTAGCCTTTTGGAAGTATCTTGAAACCACTCATGCACTCTGTTTGATGAGTGATGGCTTCGATGGTTCCCGCTGCCGAGAGGCTTGGTTTTCCTGTTTGAGGGTTGATGGATGGTCAAACGTTGTCGGTTGGACCTGAAATTTGACGTAGAGCCTTTTGGAAGTACTTTGAGACTATCCATAGGCTCTAATTGAAAACTTGATGTCTTTGGTGCCGTCGCCTCCAGGAGAGCTGACTTTACTACAACTATTTTCTTTTTGGGCCAAACGATCTCCGAATGGCCTAGAACTTGATGTAGAGCCTTTTTGTGGTATTTTGAGTCTAACCATATGCTCTATTTCCTAAGTCATAGTCTCTGACTTCTCCGCCACTGGGAGCTCCTGCTCAGCTACTAGAAGAGCAAAGTTAGGCCAAATGATGTTTAAATGGCCCAAAACTTCATGTGTACCCTTCTTTTGGCTGTTTTGAAGGATGTTGCAGTTTTTGTTTGATTTTGTCAAGATCTTATGCTTGAAGTGGCATCTGCCTATTTGTGGTAGAATGCAGCTCCATGTATCTTTTGATGTTGAAGAGGCAAAGTGACGTTTTTTGTGTCAACAGTTATATTACAAGATAATCTCCAATGTCAAATCACATTCGATTATGAGCAAAACAACAAAGTCAAGCCCGAAGCTTAGTGATCCTAAGACTTTAAAGCTTTGGCATGATAGGAGCCCTAAGCTTACTAAGATGGGATCACAATGTAGATTAGAAATCTATGTAGGTTATGACTCTCCCTCGATTATTCAATATCTAGAACCAATGATAAAAGATGTATTCACTGCTCGTTTTCCAGATTGTCAATTTGATGAGACAATATTCCCGCCGTTAGGGGGAGATAAGATAGTTTCTGAAGAATATATTGTTCCTGTAAAACAACCCGTTGCAGAAGAACGGCACGAATTAATATTGAATACTTCCATTTTGTCTCATCTGGATCCACGAACTTCACAATGTGAAAATGAAGTACGGAGAATTGTGCACTTAAAAGAAATTGCAAACAGATTACCTGATGCATTTAATGATGCAGCAAATGTGACAAAGTCACATGTGCCAGCAATGAATGCATCTGCTAGGATTAATGTCCCTATAGGACCAAGTCAAAATACAGCAGCAAAAAAATCTGCAATACGCCAGAAGTATGGCAGACCTATAGGTTCAAAGGACTCAGCTCCGCGGAAAAGGAGAAATGAACAATCATCATCATGTCATCTCGCATAAGTACGTAATGCTCCCGAAGGTGTTCCTCCCAAAGAGGCACATAACACTCCCGAAGAGGTTATGGTAAAATCCATTCTGATCTCTAGAATAATGGAAGTCCCTGATGAGACTTTGGAAGCCCCTGAAGAGGCATAATGGAAGTCCCTGATGAGACTTTGGAAGCCCCTGAAGAGGCATAATGGAAGTCCCTGATGAGACTTTGGAAGCCCCTGAAGAGGCGCCGATACCGGATAATGAAGAGATCTCTATACTTTATAATTATTCAAGAGTGAAATGGAATAAAAATGAAATTGTCATCGATGACGCATTTGCATATGCGGTAGCTACACAAATATCAAAGAAAAATGATGGTGATGTATGGGACACAGAACAATGTGTTATAAATGAATGTCAACAAAGAAAGGATTGGCCAAAATTGGAAAATGCCATCAAAGCAGAGTTAGAGTCTCTCCATAAATGTGGTGTGTTCGGACCTACAGTAGAAACCCCAAAAGATGTTAATCATATAGGTTACAAGTGGGTATTTGTAAGAAAAATGAATGAAATGAATAAAATTAACAGATATAAGGCACAATTAGTGGCACAACGTGTCCTGCAGAAACTTAGGGTTGAATATGAGTAAACATACTCCCCTGTTATGAATAAAACAACATTTAGATATTTGATAAGTTTAGTAGCTTCTCAACATCTAGAAATGAGACTCATGAATGTTGTAACTTCTTACTGACACGAGGACCTAAACACATAAATTTACATGAAATTCCCGGTAGGATTTTCTTTGCCTGAAGCAAAACCAAGGAGTACATACTCAATCCAATTTAGGTGATCATTGTACGGCTTGAAGCAATCTGGACGAATGTGGTACAATCGTCTTACTGAATACTTGTCTAAAATGGGTTATAAAAACAATCATATTTGCCCGTGTCTATTTATAAATAAATTCTTGAAGGGATTTGCAATAGTAACAATTTATGTGGATGATATAAATTTGATAGGGACTCCAGAAGAGCTCGAAGAAACTACTAATTATTTAAAGAAAGAATTTGAAATGAAAGACCTTGGAAAAACGAGATTTTGTCTCTACTTGCAAATCGAGAGAAATTGTAGTAGGATGTTGGTCCATCAATCTAATTATACCGAGAAAGTATTAAAATGATTTGGTATAAACGAGGCACATCCACTAAGCACCCCCATGGTTGTCCGAACTCTAGATATAAAGAAAGATCCATGCCGTCTTATTGAGGAAAATGAAGAAGTACTGTGTCATGAAGTACCATACTTAAGTGTTGTTGGAGGCCTGATGTACTTGGCACAATTCACTAGACCGGATATTTCATTTTCTGTGAATCTACTTGCCAGATATAGCTTTGCACCAACTCAAAAGCACTGGACTGGTATTAAAACACATCCTATGATATTTACGTGAAACAACTAATTTAAGAATATTTTATTCTTATGATCGTAGAGATTCCAGTTTTGTAGGATATGTTGATTCGAGTTATCTCTCTGATCCTTATAAGGAACGATAATAGACAAGGTATGTATTTCTTAGTGGTAATGCTGCCATTTCTTGTCGTTTTACTAAATATATTTTGGTAGCTACTTCCTCCAACCATGCTGAGATTTTGGCTCTTTATGAAGACAGTTGGGAATGTGTATGACTTTAATCTTTAATTTAGTATTTTCGTAGTTCTTGTCAATTACTTTCTACTGCAAGTATCTCGAAGATAATGAAGCATGTATAAAACAGATTCGAGAATTTTTCATTAAAGGAGACAAGACTAAGCATATAGCAACGATGTTGTTCTTCACTCATGAACTTTAGAAGAATAATGAAATTGAAGTCAAGCAAGTTTGTTCGAGTAACAACCTGGCTGATCTATTTACCAAATCTTTGCCAAAATCATTATTCCAGAAGGTTGGATATGAGATTGGCATGCATAGAGTTCATCATTAAACTATGTGAATGGTTGCTATCATCAGGGGGAGTAGTTAATCAGGGGGCATCCTGAAGTATGCTACTCAGGACATCTATGCACTGTACTCTTTTTCCTTTTCTAGGTTTTATCTCACTGGGTTTTCCTAGTTAAGGTTTTAACAAAACAACATTATGCACGTTCAACACTAGTTCAATGATCTTGAAGAATGTTGTACTCTTACTTCCTTCACTTTGGTTTTTTCCCATTGGATTTTTCCTTAGCAATGTTTTTAATGAGGCAACTGTCATCGAATGGTGGTCATCCAAGGTGGAGTGTTATGAGATATGGATCATGAATGGATACCCACATAAGATGAGTTAGGGTTAGAATCTTATTATAATTATGGTTTCTCAATTAGGAGGTTACTTTGCCTATAAATAGGCATCCTCCCTTTGTATTTGTATGTACTTGAGATAATTGAAGAAACTCATTCTTCTCCCCCTAATCTTCTTCCTTTTAAGTTTTCTCCTTTTTCTAACAGGAATCTTATTATAGGTGTTGGGAACGCTTTAATGAATTGCTCCTTGTATGTCCCTAACACAAATTTGAATTGCATAACACAATTGGTCACTCCTATGATGGATTTAGTCCAGAAACACGTTAATTCGTGGAGATGATGTGCAATGGGGAGTTCATGGCAAAGAATCCAAATCAAGTGTGGACCTACCTTTAGTTTTTTATAGATAGTGCACAAAATTGAGACGCATATGAAGGTAAAGACCCCGCAAAGCAAACGATTTATGGAGAGAGAAAGAGAGAGGGAGCGGAGGTGGGCACTAGGAGAGGGAGGGATAGAGAGAAGGAGAGGGAAAGGTGGAGATGGGGTGGACTTTGGTGGCTACAGAGGAGGGAAAGGAGAGGGAGGGAGGATGGAGGAGGGGAGGGAGAGAGACAGGGAGGGAGAGAGGAGGGAGGTGGGTGGCTGAGCAGGGAGAGGGAGAGGGAAGAGAAAAAAGGGAAGGGCGTTGTCATCTTTTTTTAGAAGGGTCCATCAAGGGTCCCATAGATGGGTGTACAAAGAGCAACTCCGGATGTGCATATAGCAGCTCCCATATTTAAACTTAATGTGCTTTTTTTTTTTTTTTTCAATGAGTGAAATATTTTATACATTTTTGAGATTTTCCCCTAAGAAAACAAAGTCCACTTTGTGGTCCAAATCAAGCATGGTTTGTCCCATTGAATCATACATGAGGACTTAATTAAATCCAAATCAACATAGACGTCTTCTCCTTGTTTAACAATTAAATAAAGGAATCCACTCAGTACAATTGATTAAACAATGTTCTCCTAGTTCTATAAAACAACAGTTGTAGAAAGCTCAGCCGCCCAATTATAAAAGAGAGGGTGCACGATATGAACCATGAAAGGAAACCCTTTTTCTTTTTTCTCCAAACAAACGTCATTCAGCGCCCTCCTTTCTAAGAAACTTCCCCCACCTTGGTGTGAGAAGACCCTCCTTGGTAAGACACTTCCTCCACCTTGGTGTGAGAAGACCCTCCTTTCTAAGAAACTTCCTTCTACCTTTGTGTGGGAACTGGGAAGATACAGAGCACCTTTACTTCTATTGGGAGGGACAAAATAACCTTGTAAAAGACTTTAAGGCCCATTAATAGGATTATTTTTATGATTACCATCACACTAGGAAAATTCATCTGAGATCCAGTTGCAAATTTTGGGGTGCCAACCTTTGATGTGGGGTCCACTTGATGTAGGTAGCAGAGTGGTAGAAGTTGTCGCTTAATCTCACATTTGATGTGGGGTCCACGTAGAAGTTGTCACTGTGGACTAAGGTGGGGCAAATATCATGATGAACTGATGATGTGTTCCACATGTGTAAAGCTGCAAATTATTATTATTTTTTAGAGCTCAACAAAGAGTAAGAAAATGACATGTGGCAATTTATAGCCTTCTCACTTGTCCACGTGGCCCTAAAACTTCTCTTGCTAAAATTTTTCTCCCTCTAGAATCAAGTAAAGTGAAGCCCCATTTCTATAAATAAAAAAAAAAAAAGCGACATTTCTATAAAAGAAGATTCACATAAAAAGCACTTCAATTCAAATTCCCAGCCATATTAAAAAAAAAAAAAAAGAAACCTCCTTTCTCCACTAAAAGACAAAAAAAACATCTCTACCTTTTTTCAGAAAAAAAAAGTCAAAAATATTCCATAACGAACAACTAAAAATAAAATACCATCATAACCCACTAATATTTTATTATTTCTTCAAAATAATTTTTTCTTTACTCAACTCCACTAGTAAAGCCCCCAAACAGCTCCCAAAATCTCCTCGATGCAACATAAATGATTGGAGAGTCATGTCCTAGCCCTTTATCTTGAAGGCTTTTTACATGCATTATTTACAAAATGGTTTGATAATCTTACTTAAATGTAGGCAATGAAATAGATCCCTCAGTATTTTTTACTGTTACCTGTAGCTTCTCCTGCTTTTCACCTATTAATTTGAATAATTTTATTGGATCAAAATCACATATGTAAACCCATTTTCATATCCCAAGCAGAAAAAGACAAACGGCACCAAAGATTCTAAGATCAAGAGTTGGGATGATTTGATTAAAGTAGTATTTGGTCAACCCCTAATCCAAACCCCACCTTCCTAATTCCACTTGCCATATAATTAGAGTCAGAATACTTTCTCACAAAGAATGAGTGAGTGGAAAGAGTGGATCTCCATGATGGGGCAACCTATTGAAATCCAAGCTGCTCAAATGAATTCCATACCCATGTATCGCATGTTTTTAAATTTTACTCCAATAGTAGTTGGTCCTATCATCAGATTTAGCATATAATTAATGATATGATTAATGTGATTGAGTATAATTAATTTGGTTTATAACATGATAAATGAAACTGATAATATTATTAATTATATCTTCCATCTTATAGTGGGATGAACTACTAAATAGAATTTGAAGACATCTCATTAAAAATTAGGGCATTTATTTTAAGCAACTTAAACTTTCAATGAACAAGCCCCAGTGGGGCCTTGGGGCCCTTATAAATTTTGAAAACATCTTATGCATTATGCAAAGTTTTTTGTTTTTTTTTCTACACTAGATCCCCAGAATTTTATTTTTTTTTTCCCTTTTTGCTTAATGCCGTTAGCAAATTTCCTAGGTCTCTGCCACTGCAAGCCCCACTTTCAAGTTTCATTCTTCTACTCAAGGATCCTTTCAGTGAGGTGCTCAGAGGATCTAAACTCATATGATTGATACGTATCTAAGTGAGTTATTAACATATTGATACTTTGAGATAGGGCTAAGTTTCAGTTTTGACATGGCCTTGGAGATGGTTTCAAGCACCTAATTTTTAGTTTGCTATATCTCAAAATTCTTCTATATTTGATAAGGTCAATTACCTACAAAGTCCTATTTTGAGAACAAGTTGAGACCGTCTTAAAGATAAATACAATTGGGTTCCTATGTTAATTTGGATGCTTACTTTTTCATATTAGCTATTTAAGTTTCTTATCTATGAAAACTTAGAAACTACAATAGTAAATCCCTTATGACAGCAGATCCACTGGCCCATGGGCAGACCCAAGTATGGGCATGTGGGTGCGACAAATTGTGGCGTGCTTTCGAAACCTATATAAATTAAGATTCTGAATCCACTTTTAAAAACCCAATAAAAAATGTTGGTCTACTCTCAAAATCTACATGAAAATTCTCAGCTTGCCTCCAAAACCAAACTATCTATTAGGATCTGCACCCGTCAAATAAATATTTTGGGTCCGCTACTGCTACTTAGATATAGCGAACTTTAGGATCCAGTGACATAAAAATTCAATTATATAAGATGCTGCCAGTTATCAATGTAAGGTTATTTTGATAAGAAGCAAACTTTCTATTTTGACCATTCATTCAATAGTTTTTTATTGTATAAATGGACCTGATTTTTGCATAATGACTACATCATAACGACCTCTTTTATATGGTAGTCAATGGTCCCCACAAACTAAACCATTAAGCTGATAGTTATTTTTGTAAGATAACTGTACTGCCTCTTCATCATTATATACAAACAAATATATCTACCATACCATTTGCATGCTATGACGACACATTGACACTAAAAACAGAAAAAGAAATTAGAGGCCCATTCTTTTATATAATAGAAAAGGGACTTCTTTGATTTTTATAACAATATTTGAATATTAAGAACATGTCATATAGGTGGGATCCTCTCCTTCAAAAATATAGAGGAGGGTTTCTTGTGTTAATAAAAGAATAAATATTTTGGTCATCCAATCAAATACAGTAATTTCGAACTATTCATTGCTTATATATATATATATATATACATGTACGTATGCGTGTATTCGGTTTAGTCTCTACTTATTTTGATCAATGACTAACAGCACTTGATAAGGCTTTCTATTTTATATACAACCAATAAACAAAACCTTTTTTTTTCTTTAATTGTTGGGCCACTGTAAGGCACACCATTATGTCTTGTGCCCTGTGTTTACCATGGTCCAGCCCTGGTTTTAGGACTAGGCACTTCTAGGAAATAAAATGTATAGTTAAGAAAAATCCACCAATTTCCTTGGCCTTCAATCTCTTATCTATTGCAAGAATCTGAAGCTTATAAAACACTAAAAACAGAATTGGACATGGGCGATTCATGATTGGAACCAACGGAAGAATATTTTAGCTTAGTTCATGTGGGTTATAACTAAGAAGTGAACCTATCTTTACAATGAAACTTCATTGTTGTTTAGAGACATGTTCAGATGACCCCATCTTAATAGTTCTGTCGTCGTTGATCTTTAAGGCGTACTGTTATAAGGCATGCACGGGTTAATTCTCACGTAAATTGAATATATTAAGATTAAGCATTAATTAATAAAAGTAAGTAAATTAGTTGATTGAATGATAATTTTACTAGTATAATCATTAGAATATAAGTTCATATTATAACATAATTAATTAGAAAATAAATCTATACATTGAACATCAATGATATGTGATTGGATATCTGTAAATTGATTTTTGATTCTTTCTGCTTAAACTACTTGTATATTTAGATGAGGTTTTCCCTAAGACCTTCTCCATGATAGGGGAAATGACAAAACTGCCCAAACCTTTTTTTCTTAAAGGCATCTCCATTCCTTGATTTTTAATTTTCTCACTTTTGGTATGATTTCTCTTTTCCTCTTCCTTTACCAAACCTATCGTCATTGCACCCTATATAGTCCACCTCTCTATGCATAATCCACCTTTACATATTAAAGTGAGATTTGATACAACGAACATAATGGGAGTGGTTATTCATATGATAAACTTTAAACAATGAAAGGTGGCCCTCTAATATCATAAATTAATTATCTCTCCATTTCCTATTCTCAAAAAAAAAAAAAAAAAAAAAAAAAAAAACATATTTCCATGACCCAAAAAATGTACAGTGCCCTAACACCAAAAATCACATTGATTAATAGATAGTAAAGATGAAAGACTCATGAAATTCTAGTAGCCTGTCTTGCTTAGGACTGATTTTATTGCATAAAAATAATGCTTAGGAATTATAAAAGTCAATTTACTGCTAATTTCTTATCCAGAACATATAACAAGGCTTGTTTATTTGCATGGAATTGAGTTCTCAAGGATTTAAACGAATAAATTCCTTATTGTTAAAATATAATTGGGCCAATTATTAGTATGGATCTGAATCTCTAAAACTTCAAAGGAACTCATTATGCCATGAAAGATAAGACCCATATGTTCACATGAAATTGAATTCTTATAAATTCAAAGGAACTCATTGTACCATGAAATCCTTTATCTTGACAATTTATAACATGTTTGTTTGCATGAATAAGATTCCTAAAAAAATCAAAGAAAACCACTTTACCATGAATTCCTTATCTTGAAAACATAATTGGATATTTTTTTCATTGAATTAAATTCCTAGGAAATGGTGTCATCGTCTTGTCATTCAAAAAAATATTGAGTCAAAATCATAAAGTTATTGATCATTTCTTTGATTTGAAAATCAAAGACAATCTTGAATTTAGTGTATATTATAATATGGGATAATTACCAAATTGTTTAGTTCAAAATCTTTTGAATGTTTTAGAAACTGCCAACGAAAATAATATTGCGATATTAAAATATTAAAATATTTTATTATGTAATATTTTATTTTGTTAGTAGTTAAATCTAGAAATATTTTATTTTATACATATCCAAACATTCCCTAAGATCTAAAAGTAAATGAGAGAATGCATATTAGATCACAAATTTTTAATTACATATATAATAATGCTATATTCTCGCATCCAGATCCATTTACGCCATTGAATTTTCAACCCACAAAGGCCATACTAAAAGTTTCAATGTTTTATTAACCAAAATTCCAAACCCATTTACAAGAATGCATTTTTCTTATGTTATAGGCTACACTATAGGTATTTTAGTCCCAAAATAGTGTAATTGTAACTGTGGGGAAATATCCAAACTTTGGAAAGAGGGACGGAAAAGCCATCTCTAGAAGTAAGCTACAAGGAGAAACCTTTATTTAGTTTGAGCTTTTTGTAGTATATTTAGTAAAATGTTCACTTATAACCATTTGTGGTCTACTTGTATGAGAAAATGCCTCCTAAATTATCTAAATGTCCTTTGATTGACAATCAAATCAATGCTTAAGGTAGCCGATATAAATAATAAAATTGGTGTCAGATCACATAAATAATTGATGATAGTGGGCCGCCTTAAATGGCAGTGGACCCACATCATACACATTGTATCTCCCAAATTTGTCCACCCATGAGACCCACTAGTGAAATATGTAAAAGTGGGTTCTATAAAATTGTGCATGGGTTGGATCATGAGTGCAATGTATATGGAGACAAAGATAGGTTGGGTAAGCAGGTCGCTTATGATAAATCCCATCTAAGTAAAGTTAAGATGGGCAATATATATATATATATATATATATTTAGCGAATCATATGGATTTAAGTTGAGGTAAGTTGGGCAATATATATATATATATATATATTTAGTGAATCATATGGATTTAAGTTGAGATTGTGATTTAATTAGAACTTTTACAGCGGATATGGATTGAGGAGAAGCCATAATCAACCTTTGAGAATAAGCTTGTTTAGTCTATTAATTCTAAGCTGTGCAAGGACCTCCTCTCATTTCTTCCTCTTTATTTTTGGTCCTCATATAAGACAAGCCAGTGGGGATGGCAGTGGACCGATTCAAACAAATGAGCTACCCCTGTTCGGGTTGAGTTTAGTTGTGGGTTTTTTTGTATATGGGGTGAATTTAGACTTTGACGAATCTAGTGTTCACGGTGGGTTAGGTTTTGGGCAACCTTAGCAATAGATTTGTTAGGTATAGAGAATGTATGTACTTTTAGATCTTGATCCAAGCAGTTAGATGCAAAGATAGCTATTTTTTGAAGAAAAGATTAAAAAAACTATAAAATATCACATTAATAATGGAAAGTCTATGGAAACTAAATAAAGAATAAATAAACTTACTTGTGCATTGAGAAATATAGATTGGAACCAAACTAACTGTCCAAGTAAGACAAAGGAGAAAAGACCCAGAGCATATTACAATGTTTTATAATGCATAAATTAAAAGAAATACAAAGTCCAGTAAGATAAACAATTAAAATTAATAAATGCTAATATTCAATGTTATAAGGAAACCATATAAAATATACGATATCAAATTGAATGAATAAGAAATCCCCTGAAAATAAAATCAGAATTTGCAGAAGTAAATAAATTTTTTTGAAAGGAACAAAATGTAAGAATATATATAATAATAGATTGATGTGGGTCCAATGAGAGTCGAAAATAATAATTAAACTTAAAACCTTCTTTATAATATATAATAGGGGTTTTCACAAAAAAAAAAAACCAAATGTAAATCCTAATTAAACAATTTTATGGAGAAAAACTATAAAAAAGATGAGAGAGTTGCATGTGCATTTTTCTTTAATAAAATTACCCCATTGACAATATCGCCAACAGGTTCATGACAACATCATCAATCTCCATTGCTAAGAGCTCTTATGCTTTGTCTTCTAAAACCAAGTGAAGAACATGACAATTCTCACATCTAGATCCTATCTTTCATATGCAAAACCCTCTACATTCCTCTTCCTTTTGTGGAGAAAGACAAAGCCCAATTATCCGGAATTTTGCTTCTCAATTAGTGTGAGAAATCACACTAGCCCTAGACTCACACCAAGATGAAAGAAGAAGAACAATCAAAAGATAAAGGGGGAAAAGGTAGGCATTACAAAGTTTAGTTTGAGGCCACAACTTGCACAAGATATGGACTTGTTGATGTAACTACACACTCCTCTCTACTTGCTCATAGGTTTCTTGGACATTAGAATGAAGAGGCCATCCACATGCATACATAGGTGATTCAGAATATTGCTAGCATAATGAGGTAGTTGCATGGGAAAGAAAGATTATTAGTGGAGGATCATGAGAAAGATGAGAAAACGTTAAATAGAAGTAATGAGATGTATTGGAAGTCTAAGATTGGTGTATAGAGAAGTGAGAGGAGTAATGAGATATACGGGGAGAATAATTTGGTATATGGGGAATTGGATGGGAGTAATGAAGCACATAGGAAATATATCTTGGTGTTTGTGCTGCACATAGGCGGTACTGATCGGTTTAGCACTAAAACCAACCACCAAACGAACCTATCGGTGTTTTTATTAATTAATCTGATCCGACCGATGGAGAGGGCTTAGACCAAACTACTTTGATTCAGTTTGGTCAGTTAAACTCTTTGTTTATTTATTTAATTTTTTTGAAATTCAGAAATTAAAAATTTCAAAATAATGACCCGCTTAGAAGAGGCGCATGAGTTACCGAATGCTAGTAAAATGAAACCTTAAAATCTAAATAGTCAAATACTCAAATTACATATTATATCGGTCGGTTCGGTTTAGGTGGTGAACCGGGGGGGTGTTCAAACCAATAATCAACTTATCTAAGCGGATCGATCTAAATCGTCCGATTTGGTCGGTTCGGTCCAATTTAGTGGTGATACCTGATTTTCTGTGCAGCCCTACTTGGTGTATGGAAAAGTGGAATGAAGTAATGAAGTACGTGGAAAGTGTGGCTTGATGGAGAAGTGGATAGAAGTAATGAGGTGTGTGGGAAAATGCATGTTACTAATGGCTTGGTGAGGATAATGATGTGGAAACCTGGGAAGATGTAAAAGTGGTTGGATGGAGAGAAGTTAAGAGAGAGAGAGTGGCATGTGTCATCCACACATGTTCAAGTAGAACCCATTTACACAAAAAAAAAAAAAACAAAGAAAAAAAAAACCCAAATATAAAATTACGTTACAGCCTCACTACAACACTCAAAATAAAAGGTAAGGAAAGAAAAAATCTAAAGTAAGAAATTCTAGAAATGCACTTTAAAGTTTAACACCTTTATAATATATAATAACTAGCAACAAACGCCCGTGCTGAGCTAGGGCAAAATAAAGATATAGTAAATTATTATAATAATTAAAATTATAAAGAAGAACCACTATTATTATTTTTAAGAATTTTTAGAAGAAAATAAAGTGGAAAAAGATCTTAAGGTCTTATGGTAAAAGAAAGAAATTATTATGAAAAATAATAATGAGAATCTTGTAATATCACACCTATAAAATCTTTGTAAATTGAAAAAATGCATAGGTTGAAAATCCCCGCTAAAAAAGAGAAAATCTTGAATGGAAGCAAAAAGAAAAAATGATACATGCAAGGAAGGAAAAATAAAAAACTAAGAAAAGAAAAAAAAAAACCTTGCTTCCATTTTTATATAAGTACATGGCCTCAATCTGTTAGAGACAGCGTGTAGAGTGTGAGAGTGGTTGAGATGAGTCTCTTGTAAAGAAAAAGAAAAACAATGAAATAAGAAAATAAACAAAGAAAATCAATCTTTTAATTAGTTTTCACTTTCCAATGAAGAAATAAGGTAGAAAACAAACCAAAGATGCCATCATTCTTTGGAGCATCTCATTGTAGATAAATGGATGCAGAAATTAAGAAAAAGAAAAATATATTTCCATTTTCGTGTACATTTGAATCATGGATCGTAAACACAAAATAACTTACATACCAGTAAGCAAAACTCCACTAAAATGCCTAATCAAAGCAAACTTGTAGGCTACTTTCCTACTCGCCAGACCCACACCAATGCCCCAAAATACTACGCACTCGTGTCAAGTCTACTTACCATTAGAACCCACCTGCTTGTACCTGCAAATCAAATCCATATCCAACCAAACACCATCACCACTCGACAGCCGATGCACATCTCATCCTCCATCTCTTCGTTTATCCCTCTCGGCTCTAAGTATAAGAGAGAGATGGGTAGAAGCCTTTTATTCTATAGTGGAAACAACACGGGATGGGGAGGGGGCGGGGGGCAAAATTCTATACATTGAATGTGTTCGGCATCACAAATTCACAATGGAAAATCTTTTCCTACTTATAGGAGGGCTGTACTCCCTTTTATAGGATACAATGGGCAATCACAATATTATCATGATGACAAAGCAAATGCAACGTGGCCTAAATCATAGTCTTAATCATGTTAAGATAAATTCCAATCATGAGATTCTCGGACATAAAAGGTTTCCCATGTGTGCAATGTAAAAGCATGACAATTGTAACAGATTTAGAGATTGCTAACATTATGCTTGCTTGATGTGAATTACATGCAACTATGATCTTATTGGATGCATGGCACATGGTACCTGATGTGGCTACTATTGATTCCTAGTATCTCAATGAATCGCAGAGGTGTTGTGGTTGCTGCTACGACTGATTCTTTGCTGCGTTGAAGAGCCCTCTTGAAGACTGCTACTATTGATTCTTTGCTCCATTGAAGAACCCTCTTAGGATTAAAGGAGGAGATTTAAGGAAGTCTTTATGGGCGATATTTTAAGGGATTAGACTTCTTTAGGATGAGTGTAGTGTGAGAGATTTTAGGGAAGTATAGAAGGAGAGATTTTAAAAAATAAACATATAATTGCTTGATGAGGGGGAGAGATTTTAGGAGATTACTATCCACAGCGCCTCCTCATCATTTGCTTTAATATATATAATTGGGTGAATAACGTTAACTTAAAATCAACCTGCAGTTAAAAAACTATCAACTCAGACCTTAAATTACTTGGCCCAACTGATATGCCATGGCAACAATTGTCACTCCCATGTAGCAGGGCTTGGTTTCACATCTAAATTCTCTGACCCATAGAGATGGATCCAAATTCAGTATTCTCTCTGATTCAAGTTATTCGGGTTTCATAACCCTTTTACGAAACATCAAGATAATCGGATGCCCATTGCCAGAAATCTGTCCCTGTCTGTCGTGATACTCATGGTAAATGTAAAAATATCAATTATAACAGAGGGCCAACTTTTGAAAATCACCTACCCTCCTCTAATGGCAACGGAAACTTTCCTTTTCCTCTGCATTTCCTATGTCATGAAGCTGATGTCGCTTTATAAAACCCTCTCCCTGAGTTTCCGTGCTCTGCATTGGAAGCAAAGAGGAATTCCAGATGCTTACGACATTTTTTTTAGTAATCTAAAAATCACTCTTCTAGAAACACAAACAAACCTTTCTTCCTCTCAATGATAATCTCTCTCCTTTCCCAGTCTCTCAACCCCCACCTCTCATCTCTCTCTCTTTTCTGTATGTTTTCACAAGTACGGATTCTATTTTCATCTCTCTTTCTTCTCCTCAAGAAAACAGAGTCCTCTCTCTCTCTCTCTCTCTCTCTCTCTCTCTCTCTCTCTCTCTCTATTTTTCACTTTTTGTTCCTTTCTCTTTAAATAATCTCTTTTCCTCCCACACCCAATTCCCATTCATCCCTTTCTATATATTTCCTTTCCAACTTCCCCAAGAAAACAGAGCCTAGCCTTGACACAGACAGATATTCTCTCTCTCTCTCTCTCTCTCCAACATGTCTTCCTTTCTTACCTCTCAAGGAATGGTATTAGCCACAGCCATGGCAGTTTCAGGCACTGTAATTCTCTTCTTATGCAGACAGAGGTCTTTCTCAGGCCCCCAGCTCCTAATGGGTCAAAATCCAACCACCCCATCTTGCAATCTTCGCTCCTGCATCTCATCTCGTAAGTGGGTCTTCTACTATTCACTTGTTCTATGATCCATGACCTTCACATGCCTCTAATTCTATCTGGGCTTTTTCTTTCTTGAATGCAGATGGGAAGAAGGGAGAGAAAAAGAAGAAAAGGGTCCACTTCTCTGATGATGATGTGGTTCATCACTATCCAATAAGAAATTGTGACAACAAGGAGATGGGTAGTGAGGATAATAGTCTAGATGTGGAATCTGAACATGGTTGGGTGTCTGTTGATCAACATATTCCAACAAGAATGCCTGCGAATCGGATGGCTTTGTATAATGGGATTCTTCAAGATCGCCTGCAAAGGATGACATGCTCGTATTGATATGTGTGTATATGTGATTTTTCATTGCTGATTTTTATCGCTGTTTAAAGAGAATTTGTGGTTTTTGAACCTTTTCGTTGTAAATATTTCTATGGTTTCTTGGTGGGTCAGATGAAGATGGAAAGGGTGGAACCCTGCTTGAAAACGCAAGAATTGGGCAGTAGCCACTTGTCTGGATCCGTACCATAAATCTGTTTTTCCGTTTTTTGTAAATATGTTTTTCTTTCCCTAACTTGGGATCAAGGCTTAAATGAAAAAAGAACATGCACGGCTAATTCCAAGAAAATGGCAATTGTTGGATCCAATGGCTACTAATTTTACATATTTTGATATTTATGTGTATGTGCTCAAAGGGGTTTATGCCATTTTGGAGAAAAAATTGTCAGACCCACAAGCATGGGAATTGTGATGGTACAGGGGCTTGGAAAGTTCTTTTTGTTTTTCATCTCTACTTGAAAAACTGATCTAATCACAGAAAGTTTGTTTATAGGCCTTAAAGTTGTCTATATTTTAACCCTTGTAGTGCCTTGCTATAGAGTTAGCAACTTAGCATGCATATTTCTTTTTGCCTGACTAACTGAAGGAGTGAGTACAATTGGGAAGGGGTGAGGATTGAAAATTTATTATGTGGGATCCCAAAGGTTTGGGGGTCTGAAAATCTCTCTATGTATCCATGTGAATATCCATGTGTGTTTCCTTGTGCCCAAACAAGTTGAAGACAGGCACCTGCATGCTAAATCATACCATGTGGCAGTTTGGATGAGTTTTTTTGTGGCAGAAGGTTCTCCTATAAAATTTCGACTATAGATCATACTAAAGTTTGAATAAAAAAATAAAAAGATCTTATTCGTTCATACATCTATGATTCTTTTCATATAGATACAATGCCCTTCTTTGGCAAAATAATTACCTGAAGTATTCAATCCAAAATAAATGGTTATGTATCATCCTTAGATCCTTGATATGACTTGTTTCTGTCATTTAATAAGATGGATGACCTTCACTAAAAATTTTAAAACTATGACACTAAAAATGGAAGACGACCACAAAAAAAAAAAAAAAAAAAAAAAAAAAAGAACTTGCAACTTATGATAAATTATCTGATAAAAATATGGTTTTTTAGCCAAATCAACTGTCTTTTTGAGGCCATATGCCTAGTTTGTATTGAATTTAAAGAACTTCATAGCAAAGGGGATTTTTATGAAAAGAAGACTAATAGGCGAAGAGTCTAAAATTAAAAACGTTGCATTTCTATATTTAATTTATTAGAGGAATTTACTCATTTTCTATAAAGAGTGAGAATGTGAGATCATTTGATGAACTGTTGTTACTTTACATTATATCATTCACTTTGGGATTCTTTGAACGTGAATGGAAAGATATGGAAAATGATCTCCTATAATGTGCAGTCCGGCTTACCTTTGAACCCCTTTAATAATCTAGATGATCTCGCACGAGGCTTGATTTTACACTCATTAAACCTTCACTCACCATTAAATTGAATTTTTTTTAAAATCTATAGCTAAGATACTACTAAGCTTTAAAACCCTTAAATCAAATGCTAGAATATATATGTGGAGGGGATGGTCCCATTGACAGATATGCATCTAAGTAAATAATGTACAATCTGCTGCTCCTAGGAAAACATTCATCAGAAAGGAATTCATGGCATAAAGAAGAAAGAGGATTTTACTCAAAAAATTCCAAAATGCAGCCATTTATCGCAAAAGGTCCTCGCAAATTGTGTAGCACTAACGAGGTCCTCTCGCTAATTTTTTATATTTTTTATACTTTTTTCTAAGTGACGATAGCGTCACCATAGACGACGCTAGCGTCGCTCGTCAAAACATATGCTAATGTCTTATTCTTCCTCTCCTCCTCCTATTTCACCATGGACGACTCATGAGTTCACAGCACTCCTGATCTCAAGTTGACTGCATCCACGGTGACACAAAGCTCCATGGATAGAAAGCCACTCCCACAAGTTGAAAAGCAGAATGAATTCTTTAATTCTTTAAGGAGGAAGAGTACTATGAGCCACTCAATTGCTACACCAGATTCAAGCTCCTCCAAGTCGTCTATCCCTGAAAAGTTGGATGAGCAGAGCATTACAGTTTCTGCTTCTATCAGCACACAGGTGATGATACTCTTGCATCAAAGCATGGTTTGCAGTGTTTGGACTGATCAACCGAGAATGGTATTCATGTTGTTCCTGGCAATGGTGATCCCTGCATTCATGTTGCTGCTGGCAATGGTGATACTTGTAAGGAGTCTGACATATTTGCTAACGAGGGAGGGCAAAATTCGGGTTCGGATGAAATTGTTATTCCAGATGAGGAGGCAGCATTTTTTAGGATGCTTGGATGGGGGAAGCTTGGATGTGGGAAAAATGCAAAATATGAAGCTCTGACAGAGGACAAGATCAAGAAATAGGAGGAGGAGAGGAGAAAGAAGACATTAAGAGATGTTTTGATGAGCGACGTTAGCGTCGCCCTTGGTGATACTATCGTTTCTCGGAAAAAAAGTATAAAAAAATATAAAAAATTAGCGAAAGGACATCATTAGTGTTACACAATTTGCAGGGACCTTTCGCAATAAATGATTGAATTTAGGGAATTTTTGAATAAAATCCTCAAAAAGAAAATAAAATAAAAACTTTGCCTTTCCATCAAAACATATATGCCTCCTAAGATGTCTTCTCTTTCCAAAATTTATTTCACACATTTTCAACCTTTCTTTCCAAAGCGGACATGTAACAAATTGTGCCCGGACACTTTTGTGAAGCTCAACAGAAGCAGATCAAGGTCCTAATGGATGATATCAACGGCATGAAACTCCTAGAAGAATGACAAATTATTATAATTAAACAGACCTTGCATTTGTGTCCATTCATAACAATTATTCAAAATATAAAAAGCACAAAAAAGATTATAGGTTTGATGACCATTTTAGAACTTAATTTCTATATACAGCCAATGTAGGTCGATTCAAACTATAATTTTTTTTATTAATTCCAGCTTAAAATAAAATACATTGACATAATCAATGCACCAAATCATATATAATATGACCGTTACATGTCAACATGTCAATCTTTCAGCCCACCGATATGATACAAAGTTCCTGTACAAACATTTAAAAGGGTGATCGACTGCACAACTAGTCTTAGACTTGACATTTGCTCTAGAGCAGTTTATATTTAAATATTTTTCTTAAGAATTTTCGTACAATAATTGTGTGATATCCCATAGCCCTAGAATATCACATAAGGCAATATTGTGCAGGACAAAGCGTGTAATATCACACGGCTCTAGAATATTGAACAAGAAAAATACAAAGGGCATGTTTGTGTACACACCCTTTCCGCGGAAAGGGGAAATTGTCACGTCAGCAAATTCCATAGAAATGAAAAGCATCGAAAAAAAAATTCCGTGGGATTCAGTAATTCATGTTTGGTGCGAATTCTTTTTCCTTGTTGAATTGGTGCTAATGTTGTTTGGTGTGGCTATGGATTCCTTATAAAAAATCAAAATTTTCTATTTGGTGCAACAATTTTTATAAGAAAAATAACATAACATGTATATTATTTATTTAATATTAAATAATTATTTATTTAAAGAAATATAAACAATGAAAGAGTGTAGGGTTTTGGGTTGAAATGGAAAAGATTGAGGAAATGAGATTATACAGGAGGAAAAAGTTTTCTGAGGAAATCCATTTCCCATACCTCCATAGGAAACTTATTTCCTGTATTATTAAGGAAAATATTGAAAATACAGGAAAGTGTTGTCGTAAAATTATTCTATACCAACGAATGAGAAAAGGGTTTTCCGTAAAAAGTTATCCACTTTTTTTTTTTTTTTTTTCCAGAAAAGTGTGACACAAATGGGCCGTAAAACTTTGACCTTTCGGAAGGAACGTGGGGTCGAGGGGCAGCTCTACCCACAATAAACCAAGTTAAAACCATGGGGTCAGTCATCCATTGGAAAGTTTTGGAATAGAGATGCTGAGATGGATAGAGATTATAAATTCCCTAGTTGGCATGATTCAGTCAAGTATAGAAAGAAAGAAAGCAGGAAACAAAGAAAAGAAGGAACGAGAGGCTGCTGTGTGATGTACAAATTTTATTTATATTAATTGCAGGCTTGTGAAAGCAGCATTTCCTTGACCGAGTATTATAGGAGGAGAAAATTCTATTATAGCGAGGCGTCGTCATCGTTTTTCTTCCTGTGTATATATACACGTGTCGTCTTCTGATTGGGGAATAGAGGGGCTCACGTTAGCTTCCGTTGGGGCTGTGAAGTGTTGCAGTGAGGAGATTTTGTCTCATCAAACTCTTTTTCCTGAGTCCTGACACAAGTTAAAGGCCCTGTCGGTGCTCACTGCGCACCCTGGACTTATTTCATACCGTAGTCCGCGGGACATCTGAATTCCGTGCATGGCTTTACCTATGTGAAATATTATCAATGAAGTCATGTTTAGGAAATTTCGTCTCTCTTTACAACGTAATTCTAGTGGCCGAATAGGATTATATTTAATATGGGTCAAGGGAATTGTGCTTAAAAAGCAGTGAAGACGTGCGGGATTATAAGAATAGGATCTGTTTGAGTTTAATGTAATTCTTATAGATCAAATTTGAATATTAAAGAATGACCATGAGATAGAGTTTTCATTTGATTCTATTAGAGAATGGCCATATAAGACCATTGGTGGTGAAAGGTGAGAATCGAAGATACAAGATTCCTCACTGCCCCTAAAGAAGGATTCCTCGTTAAAGATTAGTATAGTTGAGGATTGCACATCGATATTATTTTAACATAATTTCACCTTGATATTAGTAGATATTAATAGATGTATCTAAAAATAAAAAAAAAAACTAGTTTAAGTTTGTAAATTAGTGAAAATGAGAATTTTCAAATCCCAAGGGGGAGAGGTGTAAATCCTCATTCCATAGGTCCGAATCCTTGAGGATTTACAATTGCTAAAAATGAAATTTTATCACTTTGTGGAAAGTGAAAATCTTTTTCTTGAGGATTTTGCTAACAAACTTGACCTAAAAAAAAATGTTATTTGATATTCTTAGAAGTTCACCTCTAATCTTCATTTTTTATTTTACCTATATATTATAATCTAAACAAATAGTCCCCTAGTTTATATATCTGAAAGGATTTTTTTATAATTAAGATATGTATTCAATCGTGATTCAAGTTTATGTTTTTTTTTTTTTTTTTTTTTTTTTTATTCCAAATATGGTTAGAGTGAAACTTGTTCCGGTGATTTTTGTATTGTTTGGAATTAGTAAGGTGAATTGCACGTCACAAAAATAAAGGTGATTCATCTGTATCGTGGTTTTAGGTCAAACCAGACCTTGAAAATCATCTAGAAGAAATAAAGTATGACTGCTCAAGTTGATAAATAAATTTTGCATTCATTGAATTTGCTACATATGTTACTACCTTATCTAATTCTATGTTTGGTGATGAAATTTGTCGAAATTTCTTATGGGGAAAAATCTGGGGGACAGACATTTTTTTTCCATGTGTTTGGTTTTGAAGGGAATAAAGCAATTCTAGAAATTCCCATTGCATCCTACAAATTGACTCTTCAAGTCCTAGTTTTCTGCATTTCCTATAATTAGAAAAATTAGAGTATCATATCATCCTTTATGGAACAAGATTGTTTGTAAAAAAAAACACCCCATGGGAGTTACTTAGGATGCATATATCTGGACATGTATTATGCTAAACCAGTATCAGTTTTATTGCATGATCCTATTTCGTTTCCTTTAGGACTTCAAAGTTTAATGATTTTGTACTGTGTAAATGCTTTGTTACTAAATCCAGGGACTAATAACTATCTAATTGTTGTGGGTCATGTGTGGGTTTAATGACTAACTTAGGATTTTTCTTTTGGGTGGTACCTATAATGGTCAAGCTAAAAAGTTAAAAAAATAATAAAATAAGCTTTTTAAAATACTAATTAAGGAATTTTTTGAATCTCTTGAGGATAGTCGCAACTACGTCATAACACCTGGGTCCGCCGCCCAGTGGGCCTAGAAGAATAGTCTGGATGACTTAAAATACCATAAAGATACCCGCATCATCAAAAATAAAAAGATTGAAAAAAAACTGTCTATTCAATATAAAATTGAGACTGCCTCCATGTGAGGAGACTGAATTACCTGTAATTGAGTCTTTTACCTAAAACTAGGATGCATTTTGTGAAGTTCTCTTCGGAAGATCTGTTAGTTTCGTCCAAGTATCACATTCCACCGGTCATTCCCATTTCTCCCAACTTCATCCGAGCAGCAGCCAACTGCTCTGCCCGGAGAAAAAGCCTCCTTGGTCAGAACTTTAGAGAGAGAAAGAGAGAGTGTGTGTGAGAGAGAGAGAAACTGCAAAAGTCTCCCGTGAGTCAAGCTTCACGTCGCTCTCTGCTGGTGGCAGGCATATTTGCAGTCATAACTCTAATATGGATGAATCAACGTCAAATAATTATCCCGATGGGAGGGTGAGATTAAGAAAACTTATTTTGCCTTGCTTTTTGGCTTAAGGGGTTTTTATCAAAAGCATTTTCAAAAATCTATATACCTCAAAATATATCTAAATATATGTAATATCTAAAAGCATTTTATACAGCATATTCTGATATTTTTCATACAAAATTGTTCCTTCAACTCTTTTCTCGGGATATCGAGATTTGATTTGGCACATTTTCGATGCAAGTTCAACCTCTTTTTCATATATTTAGACTTAATTTCGCAACATCGGGACTTGATTTGGCAAGGCACATTGAAGTATTCTGAGAGTCGTTCAACCCTTTTCTCACGACATCGAGATTTGATTTGGCATGGCACATTGAGGTCTTTCAAGGCTAGTTCAACATCTTTCTCGCGACATCGAGACTTTTGGGACATTGAAGCATTTCGAGGCTATTTAAACCCCTTTCTTGCGACATCGAAACTTAATTTTGCGACGTCCATACTTGATTTGGTGCATTGAATTATTTCTAGACTGGTGTTTTTTTTTTTTTTTTTTCAATTCTCAAACTCGCTAGACATTTAAGATTTCACATTTTGAGCAGTTGCTTTTCCTCGAGGAAAATTCGAAGAATGAAGTAGTTCTTCGTGATTTCACGAAAAAATAATTTTAATGCGGGGAGGTTGCGAAATATTTTTCAGCGAAAAAACCAAAAAGTTCTCAGCAAAGATAGTTTTTTGTGGCATCGCACAAACGAGCCTTTAGTGTAACTTTAAGTCTTTTTAGTTAAAACCTATTTATCAGATAACAAAAACCATTGGTCCATGGTGGAAAGGTTCCGTTCTTTGTCTTCTTTCATCCTTAAAAATCATAGTTGGATTTATTATTATTGACCCAACCTACAATGCTTAACTTGACAACTGTCAGATTGAGTTGACGTTTTGGTCAAGTTGCCACCTTGGGTAACATTATAGGTTCAACCCAAATCTTTATTAATTAGGCTGAGAATTTCATCTTGAACTTAGTTATAAAGTTTTAAGGACTAACCTGAATTCTTAATTAAAATATTGGACTTTAACTGGGTTGACATTTCTTAATCAAGTAACAAATATCAAATTTGAACCGGTAAAACAAAATCAACTTGAAACGCAACCTACTCATTAATCAGGTAAGAAATTTCAAACTTGAACCTAACCTCTAATTGCACTTCAACCAAAACCTTAACTAACAGGGTTGAGCCTGCTTGGGGTTGGCCGTTGAACTCAATGATTGCTATCCCTAATTGAATCAGTAGACTGTTACACAGTCTCCAACTTGAAAACCATAGTTCTATAGGGCAAGATTTTCAAAAGCTCAACATTTTCAGCACAAAAGGTCGCATGTGTATCTTTCATCGAATAGACTTTGACTGGGAAGTTTATACTCTAGTAAATAAATTACAAGATTTTCAAGGCTCTTGAGTTGATACAACACAAACTTCTAAATAATTGAGTCAAAACATAGGGACTAGAAAACAAACTTATATAAATAAGAAAACAAGAGAGACCAAAAAAGAGGTGACTACAGTATATAAATACAAATTTATCCATTGGAGCAGTGATGTGCATCCTGTGCCCTAAACTGGGTAAGGTTAGGGAAGCAATCCAATAGTTTAGTGCCACGCTTTTGTGTGCAGATGCTTTGGGAGCCATGGACGAGAGAGCTACACGTCACCCTAAAACTCTCACACATCATGAGAGAACGCCACCCACCCACCCATGCCCCACCCATGCATCTCACATTTGGCTTCCATTACAACACAAACCAAACTCTGGTCCCAGAAACTAATAAAGAAACCAAACCATACCAAACTATCTCACCCTCTATTCTCCAAATTCGATTGCTTCTGCTAGTCCTAGTACTAGTGCTGTTGTAATGACACTTGTTGGGTTGCTAGCTTCCCTCATAGTGTTGGGTCGTTGCCACTTGTCACTTCTCTACCACCACTGCCTTCTAGAATGAAAATGACCGTTGATTAGATCTTTTTTTTCTCATAGCGATTGATTTGGGTTTTGTGGCCCACCTATGACATGGTACGGATGACACTGACAACCATAGTTTGGTGGCCACGTGGGGCGGTTACAGTTGCAGTGGTCGCACGCGTCGTGGTCCTTCTCTCTGTAGGAGGCCTCCAGACTCTATGGCACTAGCGGTCTCGTGAAGACCAGAGATACAAGACACATGTGAGTTGCTGGATATCTAGGGTAGGTAGGAGTCTCAAGGGTGGCAAGTACAGACCCACCTTCTCAAGGCAAACCCCGCACTAGTAAGTAATGGTTTGGGTTAGAATTTTTTATTCTTTATACTTTTGTTACACATCAAGCCCCACACTAGTATGTTATGTTTTTTTTTATTTTCTTTGGTAGAAAAAGTATGTTGTGGTTTGGGTTGAGATTTTTATTCTTTGCTTTTGGTACATATCAAACCCCACACTATTATGTTATTGCTTGGGTTAGGATTTTTTATTCTTTGTTCTTGTTACATATCTCTATGTTGCCTTCCATACCATGTTGATATCAATTGATACATCACTCTTCATGAGTACTGCCAAGTGCCAAGTGCCAAGTGCCAAGTGCCAAGTGAAGATTAATTGTATTTTTATTTTCCCAATTACATGGGAGGAACTGCAAGCTTTCTTCGTCATAAACTAAGGGCTTATTTGAAAAATCGTTATTTCAATGTAAATTAGATCTATTTCAAATAGCGCTATTTAAAATAGATGTTGTATGGTTAAAACATACTGTTGAGTAACAATAAAGAACTGATTGAAATAGACTCTTTTAAATTAAAGGTTGGTAGTATCTTTTTTAAAAATTTATTAATATACACAGGGAATCAATGGCTGACACTTAACCCCATAGCCATTTATAGTATTCTAAGAGGACCAACAATTTGGATCTTGACATAGGGTTCACAAAGTCCAGAAAAAAACATCTAGCTATTCGCTCTCTCTCTCTTTTTACAAATATCTAGAGATTGGTACATGATCAACGGTTGATATTTAATTTTATGGTCGTTCTTAGTCATCTTAAGCATATGTACGGTCCAAATTATAGTTTAGAGCCCCATAGTTGGGAAAAAAGGAAAAGAAAAAAAAAGCAGATTGTCTAAACACCCGTCCAAAACCCAGTCAAATGAAGCACTAGAAAAACATGCACGGGCAATATAGTCATAATATTAAAATTAATAAAAAAAACTTTATGACCAGTTTATTTAAAATTAAATGCAAAAGGTTTTAGTATGAGAGAGAGGAAAAAAAAAAAAAGGAAGTCCAAAAGAATTTAATACTTTATACCATATAATTAAAAAAAAACACAAGCCCATGAAAAATGAAGATTAATTATCAAGAAAACTAAAAGACAAAATCAAAACAAACAAACAATATAAACTTTGAATAAAATCTAATGAAACTTGAAAAACACGTAAAAATAAAAAATAGAAATGAAAATCCATAATCAACTCAATAACATAAGCAATTTGAAAGAATCAAACACTCATGGGAAAAAAAATCCTGAAAAATGAAGCACAAAAGAGCAAAGATAAAAGAACCCACAACTTCATGAAAAACCACCATTAAAAAAAGCTAAAAACCCATCACAAGTGAGAAATTATAATAAAAGAAATACAAAATAAAATGAAATAAATGTTATTAAAAAGGCTATAAAAATATATATAAATAAAGATCCATAGACAATACAATAATAAAAGAAATTTAGAAGAACCAAACCAACTTATGAAAATCTAATACTCAAAAATGGAAATATGAAGCCACAAAAGAAATAAGAAAAATCCATAAAAAGATTTCACAAAGAGAACTTTAAGAACCCAATGGAAGTAAAATTAATAATTAACTCATAATGATAAGTATTAAAAAAAATAAAAAAAAATACAATAGAAAAATGTGAATTCACAAAATAACCCATGATAAAAAGTGATTTAAAAGAAAAAAAAAAACCAAGGAGAACTCAATACCCAAAAGTTGAAAAAAAAGGGGAAAAAAAGAAACTCACAATTATGAAAACCATACAAATTCAAACCCTAAAAATATTGCAAATCCATAGAAATTTTAAAATGATGATTCTTTCCTATAAATCATTTAAAAATGACACAATTAAAATTGCTCAAATAAAACATGATGAACTCAAAAGTAAATGAATTAAAAAAAGTTTACCTCTCAAATTGAAATGTTTAATAATTGCACCAATTGTGTCAAGATACTCACATTTTAAAATGGGTTAAACACTGATCTAAACTAAGCATGCAAATGAGACATGACACGGTACTAAAAAGAGACACAAAGAAATAAAAAAATTTATTGAAGTTGCTCTAAAAAAAATACAATGAACTTAAAAGTAAATGAATGGAAAAGATGAAAGTTATCTTGTTGACATAGAGAAATAGAATTATATTTTAGAAAGTAAAAAATGATGATAATAAGAATGAGCTTAATTCTTATTTAGATGAATCAATATTATTGGAGATTCCTTTTACCATTAGTTCCGCATTCTTAAAAAGAAAGTGTACAGTCAAAATCAATAGATAAAAAAGAAACCAGACAACCCAAAACTAAGAGTGGATTAAATAAGAAAGACTAAGGATTAAATAAATCAAACAACCCAAAAATCGGCATTTCACATTCTAAAAAAAAGAAGAAAAAAAAATATAATTAGAAAAAAAAAATACTTGAAATTCTTTAGATTAGTGGCACTTAGACACTGGGACCCATTAACACTTAAATGCTATTGCCTGGATAAAAATATGATGATATTGAGAGTTTCTTAATAGACAAAATGCATGATGGAGAGTTCAAATCACCAAAAAAAAAAAAAAAAAAAAAAAAAAAAAAAAAAAAACCTTTATTTGGAAAACTCCAATATTTTATATTTTTTATTATTAGAGAATTAATTTGACCAATGAGTTGAGAATTTGAGGTATCCCGTAAATAACAAGGATGTTTGTCTTAATGATTATGATTTTTAATATATGGGGTCTATCATAGTGTTCTACTCCATTTACATCACGATTTATAAAAGTTAAAGCCACACACACAAAAAAGAAAAAAAAAACCAGACTCCAGCCTTTCTCCCTGGCAAGCGTGCAGGTAGCACATCAGTTACATGGAAAGTTTCCCGCATCCTCTTTAGCTCTACACTGTTGTCGCTAGTTTTTCTTTTGTTAATAAAATTATCATTTTCTTATTAATTATGAAACTTGTTATTTTTGTTGATCAATTTCATATATTATATATTCATTTGAGTTTAATTTTATTGTAAAACGGTTGTCATAGAAAATTAATGACTATATAGGAAATCATATAAAATAGTTATTTTAAAAGTTTGATCATCTATGCTTAAAGTACAATGCATAACCATGAAAATAATAATAACAGTATTTATAGGGGTCAATATTCTAAAAATATAGTTATTTTTATAAATACCTCGTAGATAAATTCCAATTCTCGGTCAATATTCCAAAGTAGGACTCGGTCCCTTCCTCATTAACTAATTTTAAGTTTTTGTTGATAACTATTGACAAAAAGATGCTCTGTGGTGTAGTGATAGGGTTGCTCTTTTGAAATTCATATTGTCTTGAGTTTGAGTCTAAGCACATATCTTGAATAATTTTTGTCATATCATTAAAAATACACAGGTCAGGTTAGGTCTAAAAAATGTGCTTTATGTCTGGCCCGACCTAATTTACCCCAACCTGACCCATTTGCTAGGGTCAAACTAAATTAAATTGGTAAATTGGAAGAGTCAAAATCAATTGAAGCGAATTGGTATATTGACGTTTGAGAGATTCTCGTCGATTTCTCAATGTGCACAAGGAGCAAAGCATTGAAATTTGACCTATAACCGTGTTTAGCCTTCCAAAGGAGATTAACAGCTTGGATCTGTCTGTTGGGGCCCACATAAGTAAAAAACATAGATCTAAGAATTTTTTAGAATATCTCAAAATATACTATGATCCAACGGCGGGAATTTGAGTACATAGCTATGCTTGGCCTTATGAATCTATTCAATGGTTTGGATCGTGATATAGGCAGAGAAAAAAAAAAGAGAGAAAAAAAATAGACTACTCTGTTGGAGGTCAAAATCACCGTTGCTTTGAATAACTTCCTGATTCAGACCCATGTAAATAACTTCCTGATTCAGTCCCATGTCTCTGATTCGATTCTACCCTTTTTTCTGACAGTTTGCAATAGACTTATAATGTCTAAACACTATTGGAAATGGACATAGGAAAAATAGCTGCCTAACTATCTACAATGGATTAAATCAGTTTTAAATAATAAGAGCCGGAAAGTAGAGATGTCAAACACCACCTAACTTAATCTATTAGTACAAGGGGCATCCTTGGGGTCTTGTGCTACTTCCACCATCGTGCTCCAGTTGAGTGCTCTGTGCTCCGCGCACTATGCAAATGTGCTCTGTTGGTGTTGAGGTCAATCCTTAGCACTTAAGGTTAATTAGCTGGGATGCCTCTTACCATTGGGGTGTCCCGCATTTCTCAACCCAAAATTGCTTTTGCCTATTCACGTCTCACACCAATGTTTTTATAACGAATTCATTTATAGGTGATTTTCTTAATTTCAAGCAAATTGGAGTGATACATGATCAAGGGGAGTGTTTATTTGAAGGAGTTTCTAATGGAACTCTCTAATAGCAATGCTAGTTGCTCTTTCGGTATCTAAAATAATTTCCTTGTTTGTGAATTGTAACTTTTATCTTGTAGAATTTCTCGAATCTCGGCTTCAAAAATGTTTGGAGGTACCCAGGCATTTATGAATCTAGCTAACCGAAATAATTCAGATATGTAGGAAATTGTGTGGCCCGCATGCCACAGGTCCCACGTCAGATCAAGCAGGGCTGATGTCAACAGAGGATACAATGCCACTTAATGTAAGACTTAATCTGATCCCACTAATAACAGTCCCAATAGGATTAGTGGATGTGGATCTCTTAGCGAAGAAGTCTCTAGTAAGTACGACTCTTTGAGAGTTGTCTATATAAGATAAGGGAGCCCTAGGGTTGGGTATTATTCCATCTCATAGGAGAGACAAGAGGTGAAGAGATCCATAGAGCTTCCCAATCACCGAAACGGACATAGATCTCAGGCTGCGTGTCGGAGTCTCCACATCCAAATCCATAATTGATATCAGAGTTTGGTTCCGTGCTTTTCAACGGTTTGAATCTTGCATTTGAGTTTAAGATTTTGGAGATCTAGGGTTTATTTCCAAGCCCTAGTTTGTTCTTTGTTTTCTACAACTAGTGGGAAGGAAGAAAACGACTTGCGTTTTCTTGTTAGGCACATAAATCAGGACCAAGCCGTGCAGAAGCACTTGTCTTGCGTGTGTCGAAAAAGGCTCATTTTTTTTTTTTTTTTTATGGGTCTTACTTAACTGAAGACTTTTGAAGCCTCGGGTTGCATATGTCATCGAAGGAAGGTCATTGTCTTGCCTTGGTTTTGGCGTGCACTCTTTCCAACGAAAGAGAGGAAATGCATGTGCATGTTGTTTTCTTCCTCTCCTCGGGCGCATTTCAGAAGGTAGGGTGGTCCTCGACCGTCAAAACTTCGCACTGCGATATCTTTAGCATCCGGACTCCCATTGATGAATGGTTTTGTCCTATGAAATCCTTGCGAGCAGATCTATGCAGTAGTAGCAAGAGGAAGATGATCCAATGGTTCAAAAAAAAAAAAAAAAGAGGTTATTTTTCTCCTCTAACAGTCAGTGGTATCTGAACCTCCTTTTCAATTCAATAATTTTGTCTTCCAAATCAGCGTCGTATGATCTTGCTAAGGCTGATATTTTTAACGGCAAGAACTTAGCCATATGGAAGCATCGGATGGACGCATTGCTGCATTTTGACGAATTGACATATGTGATTGAATCCGATCCTGTCTCTAAACCTGCTAATGATGCCCCTAAGGACGATCATAATGTGTATGAACAATGTGTATTTGATAACAAATAAGCAAGGCATCTTCTAGTCAGATTCATATCCAGTGATTTGGTAAAGTAGTTTGAGCACTTTAACATTGCTAAAGAAATCTATGACTATGCTATGGACAAATATGATGAAACCTCCAAATCTCACTTGATGGAGGCATTCAGCGCATATGTTAACTATAAGATGTCCGAGGAATCATCTATAAGGGATCACATTGATTAAATGACTGTCCGATATAGTAACCTCGCAGTCTTGGGAAAGGAAATGGACGAGGATTTTCAAATCATGTACTTGCTGATGAGTCTACCACCTTCGTGGGAGAATGCGTCTCAGACCCTAAGCCTCCAAAAGGGTATAACCCTCAGTGAGGTTAAAGCTAGATTGCTTGTTGAAGGACAAAGGTAGGCCACCTGCGGCGTAACACCTACAAACTCTGTCATGGATGCTAAAACTAAGAATAATAACAGTGCGTTAACCGTCAATATTAAAAATAAAAGAAAATTCAAAGACAATAAAAAGGAAAAGGGCCTAAGAATGGTGTTTGCTTTAACTGCAAGAAGCCTGTAGACTTAAGTTTTCAATGCAGAAAGAAAATGGTTGAGAGTAGCCAGCAAGGTAAAGTGACCAAAGAACATGGTGATTATGTTGAGATGATCACAGAGTCCATGATGGCGGGCACCAATAATAAGAATTGGTGGATTGACTCATGAGCCATCAAGCACATATCAAGAACCAAGGCTTGATTTGTCGAATTCAAAGAGATGAAATCTGGAGATCAGAGTATTTACATGGGGAATAAAACATTTTGTGATGTGTTAGGTGTAGGGAAAGTCAAAATTTTCTTACCAACTGGAAAATCTTTATATCTCTCCGATGTTTTCTTTGCGCTAGTTATGAGGAGGAGCGTCATCTTTGTGAGCCAATTGGCTATGAATGGATTCAAAATCAAATTTAAAGATAAGGAGGTTACAATTAGCATGTGCGGTCAAGTTTTAGTTAATGGTTTTCTTTCTGATAAATTGTATTTGCTGGACACTCTTAATGATGAAATAAAATCTAGTTCCCATTATTCTGTGTGTGTGAATGTGTGCGTGGATGGTTTGGCAATATTATGGCATATGAGATTAGGGTACATTAACAAAAACAGAATGAGTAGAATGGTTAGGGATGGACTCTTACCAGATTTAGGCAAAGTGGAGTATCCTATATGTGAACCATGTTTAAGTGGAAAAATGGTCAAGAAACCATTTCCAAAAGGAACTAGAAGTTCAGAAATATTAACCATAATTCATTCTGAAATTTGTGGACCATTGAATGTAAAAAATAGAACGTGGGAGGACTATTTTATCACATTTATCGATGATTACAACAGATATGGTTATGTGTACCTAATTAAACACAAACATGGGGCCTTAAAAATGTTTCAAATATATGCTGTTGAGGTCCAAAATCAAAAGGGCAAAAAAATAAAACGGATTAGATCCGATATGGGGGGGTGGGGGTGAACATACCTCGGAACTATTTAAAGAATATTGTGCATGTGAGGAAATCATTCATGAATATTTGATTCCATATACCCCACAACAAAATGGCGTGGCCGAGAGGAGGAATAAGGCCTTAATGGATATGGTAAGGTTAATGATCAGCCACGCGAGACTTCTGCTCATTTGTGGGGAGAAGTATTAAACACGACACAATATATTTTGGATAGAGTACCCTCCAAAAGTGTGCCCAAGACCCCGTATGCATTATGGACTAGTGCCAAACAAAAATTAGAACAAGCAAGCAAAAATGAAGAAAAAGTATTCTTTCGTTGGCTACTCATTACATTCTAAAGGATATTGTGTGTATGGTCATGATAACAGGATAATCATGAAATGCCGAGATGTGTTTTTCCCTGAGGATCCGACGGTCAGTCCTAGAGTAGAACCATAGTGTGTGGAATTATCTGAAATATCTAAGGGCAAGGGGGTTCAAACAAGTGCGGGTTCCAACGAAGAGGACCTTGGACATAGAGTTCCTGGCCAAGGCCCACTTGAGGTGATTGAACAACTCGATGAGCCAATTGGCAGGCTGATTCGGGCAAGCAAACAATCGGCATATTTAGATGATTATTGCAGTTTATTGGAAATCATGCATGATTTGGATCCAAATTCCTACTCTCAAACGATCAAAGCGTAGGATGTGCAGTATTAGTTAGCGGCTATGAGAGAGGAAATAGAATCAATTGAAAAGAACCAAGTATGGTAATTGGTTGACCTTCCAAAAGATCGAAAAGCCATTGGATATAAATGGATTCTTAGAAAGAAACTAAAGTCGGATGGATCCTTAGATAAATATAAAGCACGGCTAGTAGTTAAGAGATTCACACAAGTGGAAGGAATAGATTACGTGGAGACATTTTCTCTAGTCGTAAAATTCCAATCCATACGAACCTTAGCAACATAGGTAGCATGTCGTGACATTGAATTGCTTCAGATGGATGTGAAAACAGCATTCTTGAACGGCGAATTAGAAGAAGAAATTTATATGAAACAACCCGAGGGGTTTGTGGTGCAAGGTCATGAGGACAAAGTGTACAAACTTAATAAGGTATTGTATGGATTAAAACAGGCATCGAGACAATGGTATAAAAAATTTCACCAGGCCATAGGTAAAATAGGATTTGTCGCCAATAATGCAAATATATGTTTCTGTATTAAACACAGTGAGAGTAGTTATTTATATTTGTCATTATATGTGGATGATATTTTGATCGCTGGTGATAAATTGGAGGCAGTAAATGAAATCAAATAATTGTTAAAGTCGATTTGAGATGAAAGACATGGGTGAGGTAGAGTATGTCCTTGGCATTGAAATCACCCATGATCGTCCGAATAGGCTATTGACTTTATCACAGGGATTCTATTTGGAAATTGTGTTGAAACGGTTTGATATGGTTATGTGTAAACCAATTGACACTCTCATTTGCAAGAGCTTAAAATTGTCAAACGATTAAGGATGCACAAACGAGCAGGATAAAGAAGTGATGAGAATGAAACCTTATGCTCAAATTGTGGGCAGCATCATGTATGCAATGCTATGTACGAGACCAGACTTTGCATTCGTCGTGGGTCTCGTAAGCGGATTCCTAAGTAACCGAGGACTACAATATTGGTATGCGGTTAAGAGGATTCTGCGATACATCAAAAGAACAATAAATCTTCGCCTATGTTACCAAGGTGAAGTCCTGGAACTGTGCGGCTACTCAGATGTAGATTGGGTTGGTGATTTAGACCAGAGAAAGTCAACAATCGGCTATGTGTTTACCTTCAGAGGAGGTGTAGTTTCTTGAGGTAGCAAGAAACAGACCTCTACGACTATGTCAACGGCCGAAGTAGAGTATATAGCCTGCAGTACTGCAGTCCAAGAGGCTCTTTGGTTAAAATATTTCCTAACTGATTTGGAGATAATTGGAGAAAAAGAGCTTGTTCCAATGAACGTAGATAGCACATCTGCTATATTCATGATGAATGAGCAAAAGTTCAATAGCTTATCAAAGCATGTTGAGATCAAGTATCATTTTATCAGAGAGAAGGCTAAAAGGAATGATATAGAAAATTTTTATATGCCTTTAGAGGAATTGATGGCTGATGCTCGCACTAAGGCTTTGCCTGCAGAGGTTTTTGCAAGGCATGTGATGCGCATGGGACTGAGATATGTTTGATATATGTGGCATTCGTGCCAAGTGGGAGATTGTAGGAAATCATGTGACCCTCATGCCGCGGGTCCTAGTCAAATCAAGCAGGGCTGATGCCAACAGAGAATACAATCTTACTTTATGTAAGACTTGATTTGGTCCCACTAATAAAACTCTTAATAGGATTAGTGGATGTGAGTATTTTGGCGGAGAAGTCTCTAGTAAGTGTGACTCTTTGGGACTTGTCTATATAAGATGAGTGAGCCCTAGGGTTGGGTATTATTCCATCTCATAGGAAAGACGAGAGGCGAAGAGATCTACGGAGCTTCCCAATTGTAGAAACGCACATAAATCTCTGGCCGCGTGTCGGAGTCCCTGCATCCAAATCCATCAATTTATACCTTCAATAGAATAGAAATCTTCATATAGTAAATCAGCCTTATATGTTTTCTATGCATAATGAATTCAACTGTTAAAATCGTTGGGTTAAAATTGAAACTGGCGCAGCGGACCTGTGATATAGCATGTTAGATCAAGCGAAGGTAGGCTCCAGTCATAAAATGTGATAAGTTGTCTATCATTAGTACCATTGATGCACGTAAGAATAATATTACTACTATACTCTCTATGCTTCCGACTTAAGTACATCATCATATTTCTTTTACTTTGCAGTTCTGGTTCATATCTCTTACCTGGCTAATAAAATTTGTGGGATTGGGTTGGGTCCATTCTTAACATTCAGCTATTTGCACCGTGCCTTGTCAATGTAGCCCAGCCCAACTCAAATCTCTCATGTTAATCGAAGTTTCAAGTTAACCATCCTAAGTTTTAGGGTTAACTCTGGGTTGAGACTAAACCCATAAATGACAAGCTTAATCTGACCCAACAAAAGCTATGGCCACCTTGGATAAAGTTCAGGATAAGACTAATGATTACAAACAAATGACACCATTATATGATGTATTAAGGCCTTAGTTTTCGTCATGAGAGTGACCCGAGACCTATTAAGTATTAACACAGTATGTACGAAAAGCTCTCAGCCTAAATAAGGTTTGACTAAAAGAATTAACATCGATTATTATGGCTATTGATGCAGGGCCCTAAAACTGAAAGAAGTGAACTTTAAAAGTTATTCAATCCCATCGTAAATCTTATTCACCAAAAGAATTCAATCGTAAATATTCAGTACTAGTCACTGATAAATATTAGAATCAAGTACTTTGTTGTTGTTAATGTCATTCCTTTTTCATTAGAAAATTGCTATCAATATGGATATAAGTGATTCTGATCGATCACCATTTTTATTTTTTTTAATCTCAATAAGAATCTTCATTAATGATTAGGTACTAGTACCTTTCAATTAGTAACTTGGTCTTCATTTGAACTTTTTGCTTTTGTTTCTTTCCAATATTTGGAAAAGAATCAAAATAGTTAGGAATGAGAGATACTGACTGAGATCTTTATGTATATACAATTATTGGTCCTTTGGAAAATGGGGTATTATACTCCTTTCGCTGACCTATCTTACCAAAGTCTTGCGGCGTTAATTGAGGTGACGGAAATACTGTTCGGCTTTCCCCCTTTAGGTGGAACTTGGTCAGAGCGCATCTTGTGACACACATATTTCAAAGGCGAACCTGTTCTCTCTGAATTTGAACTCGCATCCGGTTGGCTTTGAGATCATATTAAATTTTTTCCGTTAGCCAATCCTATCAAAACCTCGAGGTGGTAATAGAGGTAGTGGAAATGCTTTTCAACATGGGATTGATCATAGGTGGACCGCCGAAGATGATCGTAGATGCTATTGGCATGTGCAAAATGCATTGCAAGGCTATAATATTGATGTTTATTTTTCTAATGTAATTAGTTTATTCCCAGGGATCTAGTGAGGGTCCAAGTTAGCGTCCTACTAGGTTTGGGAGGCAGGTCAAGACCTGAACATAAACTCACCGGATTGGTTTTCTCAAAATTTGGGGAAGGGGGCCATATGTGAAAATTTATGAAATATTCCAGGTGCCAAGGGGGTTTCCAGAAATTTTGGGGGTGCCATGGCCCCCACCCGTGGGCCCCAGTTCCGCCAGTGGCTGAGATGAAGCCTGCCAGGATATCTTTAAAAGAAGGGTTGATTAGATAACAAGATCAGCTTGACATAACTAATTAGCATAACTGTCAAACCCATGGGCTATAATATATACAAATCAAGTCCTTTTAGGTCCAAAAATGAAGAAAGAACAAGGATTTTAGAAATATATAACCAGGGATGAATCCAAGCCGTCATTTCATTAGTCCAACCAATCCTTCTTTTTTTTTTTTTGTATGCGTGTGTGTTGGGGGGGGGGGGGGGGGGGGGGGGGGGGGGGGGGGGGGGTTGTAAATGAGATTAATTAGGCAATTTAACAGTGACCAAGGAAAAATATTATCTTGATGAGTGAATAGATTAACTGTTCAACAACACCCATTAATTAATATTGCTATAAAACAAGTTCGTAGCTGATCTTTGTTACCCTTTCCTAATAATGAGAAACAATTTGAGATAGCCATTTGTCAGATTCAATAAATACTCGTAGGTTGCACCTGAGTTTCTTCGTACTCGAAATTTTCACCAGCTAAGGTAGTTGGATCCTTGAGAGATCCAATTGATGCTAGAGTGAACCCCAACACATGATTGAGAGAAGCCCATATACACACGCATGGGAGAGAACTCAGTGATCAAACTTGGTAAGCTCATTGGCACTTGAAAACAAAAGTTTACTCTCATGAGATTTGGGCTCACCTTCAGATTAATCACCCATTTATTATCAAGTCAGCATGATGAGTGGTCACATCAGGTAAGTTGGGTGGCATGTGCTGATTTCATAATCAGCTGTTTCACAGATTCCCCTTCCCATGTGCCTTTGTGTCCAATAGGGTTTACCAATTTCAACCCTTGTGAGAGTGTTTTTCCCAAGTTATGTGCTTCCCAAATGGTCCCCCATGTGGCCATGTTCCATGGAGTCAGAAAAGTGGGTGATGCTTGTGTAAGTAAGCTTCCTATGCAACCGCCTTCTTGTCATTTTGTTGAATTATTGGCCTTGTAACCATATACCATTTAAGTAAGAAATCAACTTTAAGTATCTTCATTAGTTTAATTAACCATTATTATAAGCCCCTTTGAAATTGGTTGTCAAGCTATTTGGCTGGTTTTTTTTTTCCTTCTTCGGTCATTCCTAATGAGAAAGAGACGTACTTTTTTAAAGTTGCTTTTGAGGAAAATATGGTAAGAGAAGATAAGAGGTTTAATTATAATGATGACTTATGTTGATTGTTTGACTCTCTCTCTCTCTTCCAATGCCAGATTTTGGATGAAAGAAAGAAGTGGAGTTGTTAACCAAACACCTAAAAATGTAGATAATCATTTCTTGTTTGGTGTATGGTTTGCATGGTTAAAAATAACAGTGGTTAAGTAATGGTTTTCGTTATTACTGATTTACTCCATTAAGTGCTGATTTTGATAGCCACCGTTGCTGTTAATTTTTTTAATATTTAGCCTTTTGTCCATTATGTTGGTTTTAGACTTTGTTATCATTATTAATCTTGAGAGTATGTTGGAGCATTTTCAGAAGGAATAACAATGGTCTATGGAAGAACTTTTCTGCATTATTTTGTGTTAATATTTGAGTTTAAAAAAAAATAGACATGTCCTTATATTTTCTCATAACTCAAAAAGAACTCCTGTATTTTGTGTTTTTAATAAAAAAATTCCTTTTAACTAACCTCCATGTTAGGATTTTGAGTGTTGGCTAAATTCATGGGTTGGACAAAACTCTAAGGGTCTATTGAGTTGTATTTTATATTTAGAAAAGGACTCTGAAGATAGAAGAATGAACGAATTAGAAGAAGAAATTAGAAGAGAAAAAGCGCTGAAATTCAGGATCAACAGTAGTCCGCTCGAGTAACCACTGCATTCGCTTGAGCGAACCCCAAACAGAAGCTCTTTCGCTCGACTCATCTTTTGTGATCACTCGAGTCATGATTTGATTCAAATACAGTGGCTTGTTCGCTCGAGCGAACCTGGGGGCAAAATTAGAAACTTACCCAGTTTTCTCTCCTGATTTGTCTCAAGTTTGTGTTGCTGATTCCTAATCAAATTATAACACTTGAGGCACGAATCTAAGGCTATAAAAAGGACTCAAGGGCTGTTCTAAAGTGAGACCCTACCTCTCATGTTTTGATTTAGAGATTTAATTGAGAAAATTCCTCTCTAGAGATTTATTAAGAAGTTGTACTGCCAAGTTCTCTAGAGCCAGCATCTTCTGCATCCTTTACAGAAGATTATCTTTTTATTAAAAGATTTGAGGAGTCAAGCGCTGGATTGAGTCTGTTGCAATCAGTGGTGTGAAGTTGTTGAAGCGTGAAACAATACAAGGTAACTTCAGTTCTTAGGTGGGGGATATCTGGGGAAGAAATCTGAGTTTCCTGTAATTGCAAGATTCATAGTGCTTGATTAGATCCAATTTTGATATGTGGTTTTTCACTCGGTTAAGGTTCTCCACGTAAAAATCTAGTGTCCTTGTGGTGTGTGCTTGTGATTTTATTTCCGCTGCATATTTATTGTTTTTGCACACTTTTTGGGCTGACTTATTGAGTGAATCAATCTAAAGATCTTACAACCCTAAAGTTTCACTCCACCTTTCATACCCACCATTTTTTAAAGCATCTTACCTCTTTCCTTATAGAAAAAAGTTGAATAGGCATATTTCCCATATAATATATATATATCAAGAGATGGAATTCACTTCTCCATTACTTGGGAAAAGAGTGTAATTGATTGGTGACTCAACGGAAATCTTAATACATCTTTTACATCTCAACACTCGTTTTTAGGCTTTTATATAGGGTGGCCAGTCTTTTATCAATCTAACCCATTCTCCTTTTCTGTTGACTAGTGTGAGTGGCCCATGCCCAACACGGGGCCAAAAAAAGAAAAAAAAAAACCCATATATTCAAATATAAAAGTAATATTTGTGCATATAAAAAAAAACATAAATAGAAAATACTAAAATATAAATAAAAAATATTTACATAGAAAGCAAGATGAGAGAAGGAGTAAGGGAAAGATAAAAGATTTGGATTGATTAGGTGGGCCCATAATGATATAGTGCTCTAGCCCAAATTATAATAACATAAAGTGGGGCTTACATGATCGACAGCATAGGGTGGGGGTCACAATTTTCATTCTTTGCATTTTTTGGTTTTTTTTTTTCCGGATAAAATCTTGATGGGCGTGGAGATATTGAGATAGATTTTCAGTTTTAGAAACATACCTTAATTTCTTTTGAGGAATGAGATAAGGATTTATAGATTTACATACTCCAAAATAGGTAGTACTCCAAAATAAGTAGTTGAAAAAAGATTTGCACACTCTATCAGCTATCTATAAAGATTGAGTGTGCCACATGTAATTGCGAAAGCCCAAAAGAGAACGCCACGTGTCGCACCCTCAGGGAAAGGGCTGTTGTCTTTTATTATATAATTAGAAATGATTTCTATTTCACACTGCTTTGGACATTATTCCCATCGGATTTTACCGCAAGAAGTGTACACACTAGATAGCTATTAATCATGAGGACTTAAAATGAAGGACTATTATCACTTCATTGGATTACACATTTTCCTAATCCCCATCCAAGCCTTCCCATGGCCATGCCTCCCTTGATCATCAGCAGTGTTGTCAATGGGTTGGGCCTGGGATTTCCTACCCCTACTGTCAACCTATGCGGGCCGAGCTTGAGGCATGCCAAAGCCCTTCTGGAGAGCCTTACACTGCCTAGGGCATGAAGAGAATTAAGTTATTTTTTATTTTATTTTTCTACACTTCCCCATAAAACACCGAGTGCTAACTTGACTTTAATCCTCCATTATCCAAGCTTGGGGCCGTCAATGCAAAGCAACAAGAAACATGGCAGTAGATGAAATCTCACTTTACTATAATTTGATTTAGGGTGATGGCTAGGAATCATTTTCTATCCAAGAGAAGACTATCTGATGGTATTATTGGTGAATCTAATCTTTTTAACTCATCAAATTTAGGCCTGAGCTGGGCTGGGTTCTTGCAGATTATTTGCACAAAGCTGCTGCCAAAAAATTGACCCACTCATTATCCCGAGTTTATGTTATATTTAAAACACATTTGGAGGTCAAACCTTTGCCTATTTTAGTAAGGACATAAGCGGGTCTACTCTGTTATGGATAGGAATGTAGGCCCAATTAATGATTTGTTGTTTAGCTAGACTCAGTAGACCCAACAGGACACAGACCCGACTAAGGCCTGAGTCAAAGCGCAATCATGCATACATATTAATCAAATGCCCAGGTATATTATGTATTCACTGCAGTATTAGTCCTATGTGCATATACTTTTCCCTCTTGTCCAAAACTGTATGTTTGCATGTTGGACTGCACTAAATACTATATATGATTTTTTGTCTGCTGGCGCTTCCACAAATGTAAATGTAGTCTTGTATCTTTGGGCCTGCAAGGAGTGGGCTACGATCACAATGTAAAAATTTTAACCAGACTGCCTTCTAATGATCTCTTGGACTAACTTCTGTACTGCAGAGCAGCCAGCCACATTTAGAACAATTTTGTTTTGCCGTCGGGCCTAACGATAGTTAGCTCAAGATCATAATACATGCATAATCAACAATAAGCCCATTGGGACTGCACAGGTGGTCATAGAAGAACGTATATGATAAGTTGACTGAATCAACTAACATATTCATTACTTGCCAGAGATTTTCTCAATACATAAGGTCACATTTGGCAACCAAACTTTAGGGGAAAGATTTTCGATTTCCCTAAAGTTATGATAAATCCATGTTTGGCAATTATAAATTCTTAAGGATTTGGACGAATGCAAATCTTCATTTTAGGATTTTCAGATCCGACCACCCCCCCCATAAGATTTTAAAATCCTTACTTGAGTAGATTTGCACACCGAATCCTATTTTTCTTAGTTATATGCATCGATACACACCAATATCAATCCAAAACCCTCAACTATACAAATCCCTAGTGAGGAATCATTTTTCCGGTGGTAGTGAATAATCATCAATTCTATGAATTCCCCGCCTATTACCAAACATGCTCTATGAGAAAGTAGAGTCATTTGACGATGTCACGTCCAAACAGTTTCATCTATAAAAGAAAAAATTACAACATTGTGTGTCCCTGAAAAACCTATTGATATGCTAATTACAAAGAAAAAATATAAACATTGTGTGTCCCTGAAGAACCTATTGCCAGAGCTGAGCAGTACTCTTTCAACATTCTCTTCTTCATTCGTCATTCATATTAGGCATAGGGCAATGTTTGCTGTGCCGAGTTTGTGAGAATGAACTGTATTTGAAACCATAACTGAGAACTCAGATGGGTAATTTGAAAGGTCTTTCTATGATCTATATATGTGAATGAAAAATGAAACCATTTAATCATGAGAGCCATTGTTTTGAGAGCCTGAGAGTATCACAATAACTAAATTTTGACATCATTATTTAAAAACCTCCTAGTTGCACGAATTGAGATCTGTACTCCGATTAGAGAGAGGAGATCAGGAAGCATTTTCACCCATAGCAATTGCACTGAAGAATGTGATCACACGAATTCACCGATCCGGCACACTACTAAAGAAGTGGAAAGATCCAGTGGAATCAAAGTGAGGCACACCATAAAATTTACCAAACACCATTCTGCTAGTTCTGCTAATTGGGATTAACTCTGGCATTATGACTTGTTTTTAGAAGAGAAAATTCTCAGTATAATTTATCTTTAGTTATTTACCAAAAAATTTATCTTTAATTAGGAATAATTTTCAACATAGGAACAATGCCAAACAGGCCTTAAACTGACTGTTTATGCACATTTTGTGTAATCAATCCAAGTCTAAACAAAATAGGGACAAATGTGTGTTAGTGGGGAGAGAGAGAGAGAGAGAGGTCAACTTTGGACCTTAAAATAGCTGGATTGAATTAACGATTGGATCCAAAAGTATAAGCAGTGGGAAATTTTCTCTGGGCCATATTTTCTTAGATGTGGTCTAGCTTGTGGGGCCCTTCTAGATGAAAGCTCATCCGTGAGAGTAAAGGTAGATGGGAAAACCCCGCATATTATTGGTTGTACAGGGACCGATCTCTGGGTATGCCACTCTTTCCACTTTGTGTGTGCTCTCCTTTCCAACGTACAGGCTTTCTCTTTCCACTTACATGGGCTCTCTCAAGTCCTGACCCCCTAAGATAGGATAATACTCCAAAAAAAAATTCTATGGTCTCAATTCGCTACCTGGTAGAAGGGAAAGTGTGTTGTGTGCACTGTGCACCTTCCTAACCTCGCAAACGATGTGCATGCTCAATCCTAGTTTTCGTTTGTCTCTGTTTTGTATAAAAGCCGGCTACAATATTGGGATAAAGCGATGATAACTATGACGTACACTTTCTACACAAAAAAAAAACCCACTATGATGTACATTGACGTTGACAATGAGGATAAATATAGAGGAAACTACCCGAAAAAACCCCTAAGGACACCCCCCCCCCCCCCCCCCCCAAGGACCGTTGATGACCTAGTATAATGTTGGAGACCGGAAGAGTCTCCTAGGCCCATTTTTATTTTTTTATTTGTTTAATGAAATGGTCGATATCGACCATTCACGGGATTTTACATAACTGTGGGAACTCCATTTCTCCCTCATTCCGTGGTCGTCTCCTTTCCCTTTTCCCTTCGACTGTCGCAATCGACATTTTCCCCTTTTTCTTTCTAGTCCCAGCCAATGGTCCCAAGAAGCTTTTGGCGTCTTCCCTCGTAGTCCATTCAGATTCGTGATCTTCACATGGCGGTGTGTATATTAGTTTTTCATTTCGTTATTGCCCTAATTAAGAACTAATTTCGAAGGATTTTTAAAAGGAAGACACTGCCTTCTAGTGCCCGCGGACCCGCATATATACTCTAATTGTTTAAAGAGTTTAAACCTTATGCATGGGCACCGTCATGTCTTGCCAATCTATATAGGATGTTGACAAATGCATTTCGATGGAGCCCAAAAAAGATAGTAGGTGGAGAGGAGGGGGTCGGTGAGCAAGGCGAGAAGGAGGGACATCAACTAAGGACACCCACTGGGCCGCTGAAGCTATTACAGGTATAGCCATCTTATTATTCACATTAGTTGACCATTTAACTAAATGCGCTGTAACATGTTGATTAAAACGATTAATTGGTGCAGTTGTGGACTTATACGAGGATGTCTATTGGAAAGCGTCCTAAACCAAATGAGTCTTGGAAGAAGGATATTATGTTCCCGTTTTTTAAAACTTGGCAAAAAAGGCTGCCTGAAAACCCCGGCCTTGCCACAGTGAAGGAAGTAAGGAAGCAGATAAATGTTATGCATGCTGATGGGGTAATCAAGCTGGACACCATCACTTAAAGCTGATTTGCATTACTTAAATCCATGACGAATTAATTGCTTAATGTGTTCTTCCTCTGATGTGTTTTTGCAGTTCACTTGGTAGCCATATTTAGGCCTCGGGGAGAAGTTTCTGAATAAGATATCAAAGGTTGATCGCAGTCTAGTGTCGTCATCCACGGTCTTGGTCTACTATTGGATCATTGAACGACATAATACGTGGCGGGTCATGAAACAATTCGAACTAATGCAAATAGTCCCACCGCCTTTCAAGATGCCAATCACTAGACGAGAACAGACTTTCAGGCATGTGATTGACTACAGCAAGAAAATGGACAAAGAGGTGGAGGCTATGGGATGCAAGAAGTGGACTTGATCTAAATGGTGCGAAGGATACTACACCCCAACATTCGAAGGAGTATATGGTGCAGTTTCGCGAGAACACGGTCCTCTTTGTTGGTAGAGAAGAGCATGCCAAGCAACCTGCTGTAACCAGCCAGTAAAATGGTCGATATCGTCCATTTAAATGACCGATATCGGCCATTTAGTTGGAATCCCTGTCACCATAGGCTCCAGTAAAATGGTCGATATCGGCCATATTAATAATCGATATCGACCATTTAACTGGAATGCCTTGTCTCCACAGAGTTTATGGTATGCTAGTTAAATGGTCGATATTGGTGTTTAAAATGGCCGATATCAACCATTTTGCTGGGAGTGCCTTTTCATTCGCTCCAGTTAAATGATGTATTGGTGATATTTAGTCCTTTTCTCTTAATGATACCATTAAGAATGTTTTTAAGGTGATAATTTAGTTGTTTCGTTTAATGATCCATCATACAAAGCACGTATACAAAACATACATTCAAGAACCACAAGAGGCAAAAAGCAAGGTTCTTTTCATTTTCACTTCCAAAAACTTATACAACTCTTGATTATTACCATTCTGGCATCCACTGTGGCTTTCTTTTGTACAAGCATAGCAGTAGTGCCCAAAGAAACTATTTGACATTTACATATGATCTACAAGCATCACTTATAATACCTACCTTAAAAAGGATCACGAACCCATATACATCATCAACCCAGTACTATGTACATATGTATCACCAACCCATATACAACATCGGAGGCCTCAAAATGGAATCAAAACATATACCAAAGCAAACAAAAGCTCCACCTCCCATATAATCAAGTGACAAATGGAGGATAGCGACAGCTTCCATGATTATGTCCCCTTCCTCGACGGTTCGAGCAGGTTACCACCTTCACTGACAGCCACTATCTTCGTTTCGAAGCCTCTTCTTACGAGGATATCCTGGCTGTTTGGTAGCTCGAGGTGGAAGAACCCTCACATCTGATGTATGCTCCCATTGCTTGTTGTCGAGGGTGGCATGTATAAGTCCACTGTACGTGAGACGATACATTCGAGACAGATACCAATGCTCACAGAACTTGTACGGATCATAATTTCTTACCTTCATTGCTGCCAATGCGTGACAACAAGGGATGCCCAATATCTCCCATTTCCAACACCTGCAGATTCTTTGATCGAGATCAACCACATCGACGTATTCCACAGATTGAACTTGAAATTCAACAAGACCAGCCACCAGAACATGAACTCGGTGAGCTTCCTCCATTTCTTGGCTAAGAGCTTTCTCCGCGTGCAGAGTAAGAAGAGTTGTCACCGCTTCGAACAAGAGCAGCCGCATTTGAAAGAACTCCATTCATTTGGTACGTATTTTTTCTACCTGTTTAGTAATAGGCAGGACTCATATGTCTCTTAAGAGGCTATTAGTTAACTCGGCCACATTGCTAGTTAGCATTTCATAATGACGCCGTTGTACATATGCATTCACCCAACGGTCCCGACCAATCTCGTCGATGTAGTTGAACGCGTCTTGGCTGACTGCACATATATCCGTCATATAAGCCTCATACTTCATAGGGCCTATATGACTTCGCAGCACGCCAAAAGTTAAACACGATTGCCCCATCACTGAAAGCTGCCTTTGTGTTTTCTGCAATGTGGCGACAGCAGTAAAAATGCATTGCTATAGGTATGGTATTTTTGAGCACTGGAACAAGACCCTTTTACCGGTCCGAAACAATAGCCAAATTGGGGGGGGGGGGGGGGGGGGGCGGGGGGCTTTCCCAAAGATATGAATAAGTTTGCAAGGAACCACTCCCAACTATCACGACATTCTGCTTCCGCAAAGGCAAAGGCAATGGGGAGGAGCTTATGATTGGCATCGTGTGTCATGGCTACATGCAAAACAACTGGATACTTGCCTCGAAGATGTGAACCATCTACAACAATCACCCGTTTACACGAGCACGTGAACGATCTTATACATGGTTCGAATGCCTAAAAAAATCTTCTAAAATGGTCATCTGTTGTGGTGTCTATGTTTGTTACAGTCTCGGGTTGGCCATCTGCAATTCAATACAATAGAGAGGCAATATCTTAAATGAATCTTCGTACGACCCCCGGACTACACGCAGTGCCATTTCCTTTGCTATAAGTGCCTTTCTGTGGCTAATAGTTGACCCAAATTCCATTTGGTAGTCGTTCATTATCTCCTTGGTTTTCAGATCTGGATTTTGCCGGACTCTATCCATGATAAACTCTGTAATAAGTGCCATCGTTGCCTATCGGTGCGCCATACCCATCATTGGTTTCAAGCATCGGTGGCATGGATTGTACGTCTAGACCTTAAACTTTGGCCCTGACTCGACGATAGAAGTACGAATTCGCCAAGGACATTCCTAATCTTTGCAGCGTGCCGTGACCTTGGTCAAGTTGGTCTTCAGGTGCTTAAGAGTGAAGTTTCCATAAATTGCAAACTTAGTAAGAGTGTTTCGAAATGTTTGTTGATCAGGGAATTCACGACCAACCCACATTTCCCTTGCCGAGTTGGAACTGACATCTGTGTTCACCTCCTCGGGCACCATATTGTCATCTAGATCTAAATGTGGGGCTTCGTTGGAGCACTTTGCCGTATTGGATGGATTCACTATGTCAGTGTCGACTTCGGCCTTGAACGTTGGGATCCCACTGATATGGAAAATGGGGCTCTGTTTCTCAATTTCTATGTTAGTATAAGAATCTACGCCTACATTCATATCATCAATAGATTCTTCTTGTTCGATCGGCTGATGTGGACTCAGATCATTGCGTACAGTTTCAAAATGCATGTCTTCATCCTCATGGATATCAACTGTAGGCAGTTCATGAGATTGCAATGGCTCAATGACCTCTTTTCCGATGGAGGATCTTGACACGTTCCTCGATTTTCTTGGACAGGTGCCTTCTTTATAACTCCCTTCAAACCTACAACAAGTGATTGAAGTGGTAAGCAAGTAGGGAAACGAACTAGTATTTGTTAACTTACAACGTAGTGATAAAATCAATACACGTATCTCCGTTGTTCGCCTCCTATATGTTGCCCATCATTCTGGCCGTTGAGCACATAGAGACATATCCCATTCACATCATTCCCGATGCTTTCAACATTCTCCTTACATCGTTATCATCGTCGATGCTAGCCATTGAAAATGCCTGTCCATTGTGATGGAAGTACTATATGTTTAAGTTCTGGATTGATGAGCCAAAATTAGCTGCTTTATTTGCTTCATTAACCAGTGACACGTATGTTATGTCCATAGGTAAATATCTCATCTTCTGTTTCCGTCCATTGTACACCGGATGAATTATATCAAATTCAAAGTTGCCATCGTAGTGGAATATGAATAACACCTCGCTATCTGGCATCCTATCATTAAAGCACAATAAAAACACTTTAGGTGCCGAGGAAGATGTACTTAAATTAAGATAAACACTCCAGACAGCATTGAAAGGGTAGATACCTAGATAGCAATGTAAGAGAGTAGTGCAAATAATGAAAGATAAAAGTTACAGTCTTTGTTTCTATACCATTCACCGGATGGGGCAATCAAGTCATAAACTGGGTAATGTGGTTTTCAATTCAAAACACTAAGTGACACTTTTGAATAACAGAATATAGAAACAGTAGCCTTTTAAGAGGCTACAACACAAAACGAGCATTACAAATTTATACGAGGATGTCTTGGGGAGCGTAACCATGTCGCCTAGAAGGGGACTTCTACAAAAAAAGACTCTCTCAAATAGGCCAGCTGTTACAGCTTCCTAGGGAAAACAAAAGGGCTGTATTTCGATTTTTTAGGGTTTCTCACAATTACAAACTGAAAACGAAGACAGATAATGACATTTTCGGGTGAATCATGTGATAAACAAAGGTGTTTAATGTGTCTACCAACCTCTTAATGGAGGGAAATCGAGTTGTCATGGACTCCTCAAATGCTTTGTGGAAGGGAAAATCGTCCGAACCGTGAAATGAAGAGGGCTTTGACTAAATGCAGCATCGTGTATTTGATGTAATATATCGCATCTTGGTCGATATCGACCATGTCACAAGAAGACAAAAAATAAATAAATAAAGCCCCGCTAGGACCCCTCCTGTGTGGAAGGTGATAATGTGCCTTGTCCCAACTGGGGGGGGGGTGTTGTCCTTAGGGGGTTTTTCCTATAGTTTCCTCATAAATATAGGAAAAAATATAGATGATACATAATGATAATAAAAGATAAGATGTGACACAGTAGATAATTATTTATCAAGGCCTGTGAACTGGTAGCAATGAGCCTGGACTTACATGCATGTCTTATCCAATTTTAAAAATGAGTTTTATAGACCCTTGAACATGGATTTGAGCGCACCTAGTGCAGAGGAGGCCCAAGTCTATCTGATGAAGGCTTTCATTTAATCAAGGCTTGATTCTTAAGTTCGATTAGATCTCAGAATTAAAGAGGGGCGGGGGGGGGGGGGGGGGGGGGGGGTCAATGGGTCAGGTAGGCAAAGGATCAGGTTAAGCATTGTCGGTGGCATGCCTTATGCGGGGGCTCAACCCAAAGCCATAGTTAATAGTGTCGGGTTTGGGTTGGGTTCATGGGTGATAGTGAATTTTGTTGTCAGGTTGGTTCTTGAATAACAACAAAAGACTCAACATGAAACTGACCCATTTATTAATTGATTCATAATTATCAGGGGAAAATAAAATAAAAAGTTTCAACTAGAACCCTGAATTACCAAGTCAGGTTGGTGAGCCACGTCAAGAATTGGCATACTCAGAATTTAGGTGTGGCTCATAAGAGTAATGGATCTAAAATGTTCGTCTCATACAAACCATTCACTTAGCCCCCAGTCAAAATGAAACTTGAGACCCATTTCCAATCTACATCATGTCTAATTGAGAAGCAAAACTTAGCAAGCCTATGAGCTTGCTCATTTAGTGCCCTAGAGATAAATTCAAAGTCTACAAAAAGAAACAAGGAAGCCAAAGCTTTAATGTCTAGAATAATTGAGTTAATGACCAACCAAAGCCTCCCTTCAATGCATGGACCACTTCTTGAGCGTCCAACAAAACACGAGGCATAGCAAAACCATTCTTCCGAATGCAGCTAAGACTAACCTCGCTTTGGCCTCCTTTGAAGAGATGACTTTGGGCCGTTGGATAGCACCTTCATACAAATGACAACATTTAACATCATAACGAAACCAAAGGAAGCGTATCCTTCCTTAGCCTTAAAGGCAACATCTGAGAAGATTATAATATCTTCTTTGTTATAGATCCCTGTAGGACCTATGGAAAGTGTTAGCATTGTGATGGGGCCCACTTGTGTTTACATGTGAGTGGGCCTCACTCACAAAGAGACCCCCCTCACAAGGAGTCACATAGTGATATAGATAGGAATAGCCTGAGTTTTATCCAACTCTCTATCCTTATCATATCTCCATTCATATTCAAATTGAGAGAGTTTGATCTAACCCTTTATCCTTATCGTCTCTCCATTTGAATTTGAATAAAGATTTTATCACCCATTAGCTAGAGAGTTATATATAGACATGAAAGATAGCAGTTGAAAGAATTCTCAATAGGTCATCCCCTAACACAATATCACCTATTCCTTCCTTTAGATCTACAATTGTCTGTCATCATCTTCTACATCCAGGGTGTCCATCCTTGCCCTTGGATATTGAAGAGTGAATCATACGTGGTTGGTCTCTTGTAGACAGTCACAGATCTTCACAACTAGTGCCTGATCGTGTTTGTAGTAGTCAACTCATTTAAATATGTGCTTTAGCAGCATCTACAATTTTCATTGGTATCAAAGACATATCAGTGTGCTTACGCAAGGATTTGATTTATTTTGGTTGCGAAATAGGTAACCCCAAACCTTGGCAATTATATTAGATTGTGTGGAACATTGGATGGGTTTGTGCATGGCCTAAATCGTTGGATTGGTAGGTCATGTGGTTATATGTTGCAAGTTGTCATCAACTGCAAGTCCGATGTACGCATGTAGCCCATGTGCACCGAATTGGAACAAGCATAATATTAACTTATAAGGTGACAAAGAGAGGCCACATGTTTCATCTTGAAACGGAACCAAGCACATGTCCATAACAAATCCTTTTATATTTGTTCATTTGATGCTCCATTCTTTTGTCACACCTTGACACGAGAAGATAACAAAATTAGTGTTTAATAATCTATAAGTATGTTTAATACTATGTTAATCAACCTGGTTATAGGGCCTGACATGGATCATGTTAGTTTATTTGGGCATGCCTTCGTGACTAATCTTGAATAGTTGATGGCCCAATATGTATAAGGTCTGCTTAAATCAGGATTTTGAACCCAACTTATAAGTTCCATTTTGGGCCTGCTTCTAGGCATGCCTTATTATCATTTCAAAGAATAACCTATGCTTACTCCCACTTACTGTTCATGTTTTGTGCAATAAATCTTTGTATCATGTTACGTGTTCATGATGGGACTTCTTTATTTTGCATAGCATTATTTGGATCCACATATATCTTATGGGCCATGTAGTAGTGTTTATGGGATGTCCCTGTGATTTTGAGCTTAATAGGAAGAAGACCACCGAGTTGTACAAATTGTGCTCTTTGATCGAGTCGATTCGAAGAAAAGCCTTGTCCCACTAAAGGGAGATAGTCTATGTTCGAGGAAAGTGGTTTTTAAGCGAGACCATTGTGACCCCACCACTCTCCTGGGGGCTTACCTGATCGATTTGGTTTCATAAGACCGAATTGGAGACTTAGGTGCAATCTTCAAACAGTTGAGCTTTTCTTTGTGGAACCCAATATATGCGGGGGATAATAAACTATTTACTACAAATTTCTCTATTAAAAGGATTCATACCATCCAAAATTGTTATTTGTTGTACTGTTTTGCATCTTTATAAGGTTCAAAGTATTAAATTGCATGATTCTATCAAATCACGCATGTAATTACGATAATTGTTTTTGACTTCCCTGAATTAGCCCTAGGTATAAAGGGTTTTCACTACAATGCCCTAATTCTTGGAATGATTTGAGTGCAAAAAGGGCAATCAATTAATACGTATGTGTGCGTTGCCAATGTTGTGCATTCATTGATCATAAAAAAAATTTTAATCTTGTTTATTTTTTAGTGATGGCTTAAAAAAATATTATTGCTGATCTTAATAAGGGAGACACGTTAGATGGTAATAACTATGATAAATGTTACCGGACCATGATTTATTTGTTCAATGAACAAGAGGTCATGTATACCTTGGAATCGATTAAGACCCGACCCGAATTAGCAAATCATGGTGCACCCATGCCCAGATGGAATGATTTTGAAAAATGGGATTAAGATAATCGGACCGCTCGCAAAATTATGCTGAGTAGTATGCATTTTGAATTGGTTCCCACTTATGAAACCTATGGTATGGCTAAGGAGATGTGGGATGTCTCTAAGGAAGAATATAGTGAAATTACCACCGGTAAGACCTGTGTAATGACCATGGAGTTCGATGCGTATAGGATGGTCCCGAGTGTAAACCTCAGGGGCCACCTCCGTAAAATGAGTCAAATGATTGCAGATCTTGCAAGGGCACGAAATGTATTAAATGAGGACCAAAAGATCATTGCAGTCTTGCGATCTTTACTTGATTCTTGGCGCACAACAAAATAAATTTTGATCCACTCTGAGGTAGTCAAAACTTTTAAGGATCTGTGTCGCTATCTCAAGCTTGAAGCCCAAAGAGTTCAAGTAGAGATCACTAGACGAACACTATTGCAAAACAATAGCCTGTATCAAGGTCGGGCCCTAAGGGGATCAAACGTAAACGTAAGTTTCAAAATAAGGCAAACCGCCAGAAGAAGCCTAAACAAGACCAAAATGTGCCCAAATAAGACCAAAATAAGCATCGGAAGCATAACAAGCCCAGAGACTTAGCCATAATCAAATGCTATAAATGTTAGAAACTTGGCCACATCGCTAGAACTTTCCCCTAGAGAAATACGGTAAACACCCTAACTTTGTCACTCTCTTTGGTTTGCCCCGAAGCATTTTATGTGGATGAAAGTTCTAATGGATGAATAATTGATTCAGTGGCAACTAAGCACGTGACAAGGATAGGAGTGGCTTTCAGGAGTTCCAGTTAATAGATGTTGGTTGCAACAAGCTCTACATTGGAAATAATTCTTCAGAAGATGTATTGGGAATCGGTGATTATTTTCTTCCAACGTCTATAGGAAAAGCTATGGTGCTCCATGAGACACCATTTTGTACCTAGCATGAGGCAGAATCTCCTCTCAATTTGTTGGCTCGCGAGGGACGGTTTTGATTTTCATTTTCCTAGCGATAGAGTTTCCATTAGAAAAAATAGTTTATTTACGCATGGGGTTTTATTGTAGGAGACTTGTATGTTTTGGATTTCAATAATTCTATGGTTAGATTTTCTGATTCATTTATGGTGCCTGACACAAGTTCCGAATCTATTGAGTAGCGTGCTCAATTGGGCCACATAGGAAAAGATCGAATTATCCGATTAGCTAGGGAAGGACTGCTTGGGTTATATACTAACATGAGTTCTTCCACCATTCCATTGAGTCAACGGGTGTATAGAATCAGATAAAACACCCTGCTGTGAGCTGTTCTCTCTGGCTAATAGGAATTCAAGGAATGCCTGGAGAAAATGAATCTGGTGGACTTAAAATACGTTGATCTTCCATACACTTGGTGCAATAATAGAAAAAGGACTGGGAGGATTCTGGAAAGTCTGGATAGAATTGTTGCTAATACGAACTGGTTAAGCATTTATATGTGGCACCATAGTCTTTCATCTTCCAAGGACAGAACCATAACCCAATTTTGCGGATAAACTCTAAAATTAGATCTAAGAGAACACAACCATTTAAATATGAAAATATGTGACATTTTCACCAATACTTCGGAAGTCTTGTTTCGGACATTTAGAATTCCATGGATTCAAGCCTAGATAGCCTCTGTTAAAAGCTAAATGGGCGCCAGCTAAACATCTCCAACATTGGCACACAAACTCATTTGGTAATATCATTAGGGAGACAAATTGGCTGGGGAGAAGAATAGAGATAGAGACACCAAAAATAATGCAACTTTGTTTTACTCCAAAATCTGAAATGCAGTCTCCTAACTTAATACTAAAAAACAAATTGAGTTAGGAAGAGGGGATTTGGACCCAAAGATCAAGAATCAATTGGCTGAAGTAAGGAGATAAGAATACGAGGTTTTTTTTTTTTCATATAACAGCTATGAGAACTAGGTCTAGAAGGCACCCTTAACCATGGGCTGAAGCGCATCAACCGTGGGCTTCTAAATTGAGAGCCTCCGTTAGTTCCACATCAGATATGGCCGCCCAGATCTTTGGGCTTATAAGTCAAGCCCAGTCTTAACTTAACGTGATGCGTCTTAAAGTCGTGCAGTCGTTAGATCCTATAAAAACTCCAATGTTAAGCTGCAGTACTAGTTTAATGAAAACTCCCGTGGGGGAAGAGGTCTAGAGAGTTGTCTTCTCTATCCATAAGAGTAACAATACAGGCCCTAATTGATATTGTCAACAACATGTACTGAGTCCCGTCCTATCTAAATTCATTTTTGGGCATCATGGAACTTTTCTTATGGGAAAAAGGGGGAATCAACACATTGTTATTTCAAAAGAGATGGTACATATGATGGTAAAAAAAAAAGGAAGAAATTGTGTGCGGTCAAACTAGACATCCACAAGGCCTATTACATGGTTTCATGGCAATTTCTAGAAGCTTTGCTACACAACTTGGGTTTTGAAGATGGTGTGGTTCAAAGAATAATGAAGTGTGTTAAGTCTATCTCATTCACAAATAAAGCGAACGGTGACTTTACAGACCCATCATTCCTGATTATGGGCATGCAAGGGTCTTTCACTGTACATGTACCTCGTATATGTGGGGAGGCCCTCAAAAGGTGCTCAGAGAGTGCAAGTAAAATGGGGAAAATTCTGCAACCTAAGGGCATATTTGTGTAACCAATTTTTGCGAAAAAAATCATGTTTTTTCGTGGAAAAGTAAGCTTTCTGATGTTTGTTCCAACAGTTTTCCATGGAGATTAAGATTCGTGCGGCCAACATTTTCCTCAAAAAGTCTGGAATTTAAAGTTCGATAGGAGGGGATGTGGGGCCCCACCCCCTGTGGACCCTCACTTTTGTTTGAATTATATTAAATATAGTATTCTATATCTAATTATGCTAATAAGTAATGGTAGTGTAGTATTTTACTAGTATTTTAGCCTAATCTCTAGGATTTAGTTCATTTTTTGTATTTTATAGGTTCTATAAGGTGTCTATTGTAATTGTAGGAGTTTGTTAGTTAGTTAGAGGCCCTTGCAAGTAATCAGAAGTAATAGAAGGGGCGTCCGCTTGAGAATGTTCCCATTTTGCATAAAAAGACCTAAAAGCCTATGTACTTATCTCCATTTACAACTAACTAATGATGGACATTTTAGTAACTTTCTTTACAACACAAACTATAAAACTGACCCCTCCCATCCCAAACGAACTCCATGCTCTCATTTCTCATGTCCCTCTCTTTTCTCTCTTCTCTCTCACATTTTCCTTCCAATTCTCTCATTTCCCTCTAAGAATTCCCTCCATTTCTCTCTCTAGAAACCCTAGATCTAAGGTTCTACTACCAGAAGAAGGAGAATTCTTTACAAGTTTCAGCTAGTATCTTCCATAAGGATCCCTTCTATCTTATAGATCTCTCATCTCTCTACAAATCAAGGTACTCCTCTCTTTAGTTCAACTTCCCTAGAAATCTCTCTCTCTCTCTCTCTAGATTCCCTTTCTTATTGCAATTCCCTTGTGGATCTAGGATCAGGTGCTATAAATCTACTTAGATATGGATTTTTGGGTGAATTGAGTGATTGGAAGACCTTAGAAGCTTGGATTTCTACTTGAACCTTGGATTTATCTATTTCTTCTATTTTCATTGCATTTGGATTAAAGGCAAGTACAATATACTTATTTATCATAGAATGCATGTTTTCTTTCGTTTGATTATGCAATTTCAATTAAATTTAATGTCTGATTGCATAGATCAACCTTTTGAGTTTGTTTTCATGGATTTTGGTCATTGATGGATGATGATTCTCATTTGGAAGATCAATAGCCCAATTGTGGATGGTTTGATGATGATTGAAGTATCTTTGATGGTCATGTATGTTTCCATGATAAATGGATGGGATTGGATGAAGTTTGGATGAAAATTGGACTGAATGGGTGAAATTCCAGAAACCTGGAATGTTGCAGGTTATGTGTATTCGGCTAACCGGCCTGCAGTCGGGTCGACCGAGAATACTAGAAGTCTAGGAATTTAAGTCCCAGTTAGCTTTTCTAGGAGATATACTGAGAAAGTGTATGCGGTCGACTCGACCCTGTGCTAGGTTGACAAGATACACTGTGGACCCCAGACTACACCAATGTGCCTGGTCGACCTGACCCTGTGCTTAGAAAAACCTAAAGTCATCTAATTTCATGGAATATAAGAAGAAGAACACTGATTCAAGCTTCTAGAGATCTCTCATTAAAAATAAAAGTGTGACCCTTGGCAACCAAAAGTGGGTTATTGGGGCAAGATCCTATAGAATTCCAATAATCAAAACATTCTCATAATTTCACCTTAAGTTCCATTAAATGAAAACATCTAGATTTATAATCAAATACGAAATAACCTTATCCTGAGGATAAGGATAATCTACTAATATCACCAGCATCCTAACATCACTAACCTCCTAGCAAACTTGTTAACAAATCATAGATCTTAAAAATACATAGTAAAATATTTTAATATAAATTATCTTCATGTCTCCTTGGTAATCACCATCTGTTCGTGGATTCATCACTGTCGCGGCCCGCTCCTTTTTTAGTCTGTTGGTGCAGGTGACCTATTGAATCAGATCTGTCGCAATTTCTTGCAAAAGCTTCAATCATGCGATTTTGAAATTTTGATGGAGATGGTGAGATCGTGGGGCTTAGATGGATGGATAAGAGAGGATGCTTAGTTTTTTTTAATTGAAATATAAAAATTGACCGTGATAAAAGCGGAAGCAGGATCGTACCCGTCTTAGATTGCAATATCATCACCGGACTCAAGCTCTGTACCATATAAAATTTGAATAATCAAAACATCCTTATAATTACAACATAAGTTCTATTAAATGAAAATATCTACATTTATAATCAAATACGAACATCTTATGCCGAGGATAAGAATAATCAACTAATATCACTAACCTCCTAACAAACTTATTAATAGTTCATAGATAATCTCTAACAGATCCAAAGTCCACATCTTCAGACATATGGGTTCATGATATGGGGAGACCTAGTGGGGTTCCCCAAAGATTAGAGGCTCAACATTTAATAGATAACCTGAACCTAAAAATGGTCTTTGATCTTATTGTGATAGTGGGAAACATGGTCAAGGTGGAATGAGACTCTTCTCCGGAGTCTATGGTAAAATGACATGGTGGATAACATTATCAGAATCCCTTTGAGAGAGGATGATGTCAGGTGTTAGAGAACTAAACTAGTTAGAAATTGATCTATCAAAGCAATATATAAGAATATCTCTGGTATTCAAGTGGGTCTCCAGTATCTATGGCTAGACCTTCCATCCAAACAGCAAATGTTCCTCTGGATGGTACTATTGAATCATCTTCCAATTAGAGATTGCTATCCAAAAATTAATGCTCAATCAGCTAAAATATGTACTTTTTGTAGAGCCCAAAACAAAATAGTGGACGATCTCTTGGTAAACTGCCCCATAGTCAACAGAATCTAGAATCAGTTACCCAAGATTTTTCCAAGATCCTTCAAGGCCCAATCCTTTAAATGCTTGGTTTTAGTTTCCTCCAAACAATAATAATAGAGAATCAGTATCCATCTTGGCTTGGTATATTTGGATGATGAGAAGCCAATACTTGTACTTGTTTGGTTATTGTCCTATATACCCAACAGGGGTGATCCATAAAATTAAGGGGTCATTTGTTTCACTGCATTTACAGATGTAAATGACTCTTATGTAAGTGCAATGATTACACACATTTCATGTTTGTTTGCAAGACTTGCATACGTGGTGTGTAAACTAGGCGTGAAAAAGTGCAGGAAATTTTTCACACCTCGGGAGGTGTGAAATCAAATCACATGTAGGCTTGGTTTTGCGGTGCAACAGTGCATCAACACCCATCAGGCCATTTCATTTTTTTTTATTATAAAAGTGGGCCCCTAAATCAAGATCGGAACCGTTAATCACGTTAGAAAGGCCAAAAATGGCTACTGTATCAAATTCCAACAGTTGGATCGTCATAAATTGTGATTAGTTTTTGAAAAAGTCCATACTATTAGATCTTCATTGTTAGACTTTATGGGCCCCATTTTCACGATCCGCGCCATTAATCCTCTTTAGAAAACCAAATATGGCTGAGGTTAGATTTCAGGTGTTGATTGAACACAGATTAGAAAATAATCTTTAAACTAGACTGTTTGATCTTCATTTATAATTTTTGTGATTGATCCTCTTCAGAAAGCCAACAATTGCTAATGGGCTGAATCTCATCACTTGATCCATCATGTATTTTTCAAAATTTGTGAAAAACTGTAAAACACATGTGATCCATTAGGTGCACTCATATTCACATTTGAAGAGGTGTGAAATTGATAATAGATTGTGTTTCAAATGTGACTCATTTGTATATGAAAATGACTTATATGTGAAACATTTACACATGTGGACAATTTTCATTTCACATGTGAAATTGACAAACGTCACCTTTTTTTTAATGATGTTTCAATGGAATGTTGCCCACCTTTATCCGGTCACATATTTTCTTGCAGCTCTCCCAAACTCATCATGGTTTTCTCTAGCCAATGGTTATTTCAAGTTCAACTTTGATGGATCAACGAACCTAGGTACCCTAATAGCTAATGTTGGAGGCATAGTACGTAAAATGTCAGAGATGAGATTTTCGTTCTTACACATATCGGTGAAATTCATACTTCTCAACAATTGAAGGCCAAGTTGCTAGCTTTGACCCAAGGTGTTACGTTGTGTTAGCCAGTGGGCTCACAATAGTACTTCGAGAAGGCGATTGCTTACTCCTCGTAGGGAATCTTCATAAAGTTTATTCATTATCTTGGGAGTTTATGCCCTCGTGGATAAAATTGCTAGAGCTGCTATCAAAAATGCAAAAGTTTGGAGATCAGCAGCAGGTGGACCAAAAACAAGGTGGTTGATATACTAGCTAAGTTTTGTTACCCGGTTTTTCACAATATTCTGCACATATCTTGTCACACCCCACCTGATTTAACCTTAATTAATACTAAATAACTTGGTTTTAGTAAATTTAATTGTGTTTAATCAGTAATTGAGTTGTTTTAACTTTATTTAGTCTTATTTAGGTTTCTGGTCTAGACCATGAGTAATGGGTGGGTAGTTTGACCTCGATTCGACCCGTTTAGATAGAGACAATGACTTTTTTGTAATTTGATATTTTCCTATTTCTCATAATATGCATGTCATCTTGGTGTTATTGCGTGCATCTCGATGAGGAGATCGATATTCATATTGGACCATTTCATTTGACCACTAAATAATCAAGTAAACCATTATTTGACTCAAAATGATAATATAAGAGAGAAACTGGGCTTTCTGGCAATTTGGAGAGAATTAACACTTAATACAACATAAACCTAGTTCCATCGATCGTCTTCCATTTGCATGAGAGAGAGGACTCCACCTCTTATTTCCTTTCTTTCCTTTTCTCTTCTTTCTTCTCAATTAGCAAGGAGGGGAGCTTGTATGTGCCATTGGAAAGAAGATTCCACATCTTCATCATCTCCATTTTCCCTCCACTCTCTTCACCACCTCTCCACAACTGATTTGGGCAAGAAATCATTCTCTACAACGTCCTTTCTGCTGCTATTGGTAAGAACCTCAAACCTATTCCGAATTTGGGTTAAAATGAGTCAAGGAGACTCCTTTCTTCTACATGCATGCATTCTCATTGTAGATTTGGAATGAATTCTTGTTAGGGTTCGTGAAAATCGGAGTTTCATTACTTTTGAGCCAAGAGAGTAGAAAAGGGTTTTGGAAAGCTTTGATTGAGGCAAGTATAAGTAATTTTGATTTATGCATGATGTCAATTCCTTGAATGTGATTATATGAATTCAGTTATCTTGTGACTTTCAGCCTCTAAATTATAAATTCTGTTTGAATGGGATGTTGAATGGAATTGGGTTTTCTTGGAACGGTTGTTGGAAGGGGAAATTGATAAGAGTTGTGTGAGTGTCATTTTGCTGAAGAGAAGGTAAATTTGGAAGTGGGGGAACAGGAGGTTCTAATGTAGAAACTCATTTGGAAGGGAAAGCGGAGTGCAAGAACTCGGAATTGGAGTTCTGGACAGGTTGCTCGAGCGAGCATGCCCGTTGCTTGGGTCCGCTCGAGCAAAGGGGGATTCTGCATTAGGACCCACTTTTGACCAAATTTGGGTTTATCATAGAGGTCCATAACTCATCATAATTAACCCCCGAGGATAATTATGTACACACTAACCTATTAGGACTATGAGACATTGAAAGTCCTTTTAGGGCTTAGAAAGGGTACCCATTGACCATTTAACATAGTCCAATGGTAATAGTAATTACATGAGAGATCATTGAGGCTGAGATTATCTCATGTGCCGTATCTAGCTCTTCTAGCACTTCATCTTATATGTTAGTTTAGGAAATCCAATGCACTTTGCTCATATCATAGTGGTACATTGAATCTCCTAAATTCACGTTGGATTGATGATGAGAGGCGGCGGATAAGAAGACTAGGGTTGGCTAGTAAACCACCTTGATCCTTCTAAATCAATTACATTGCATATTGAGAGGAACTTTATCATTGATCATAAGTTTCTAACTAATTAATTATATATATATATATATAAGTTGTATTACTTTCCAAATTGTTATTTCAATTGCTATACAAATGTTATGGTATTCTGATTTGAAATTTAAACTGAGTTAAGAATATGTGTATTATTATTCAATTTGAATGGATCGACACTACTAAGCTTAGACTAGGCATGTCAAACGGGCCGTGCTGGCTAGATCCTGGCCCTAACGGGCCACCGGTTGGGCTGTTTGGTGGGCCGCACCGTGCCTCCATGCCGTGCGTGCTCGGCGTGCATCTTTAATTTCTTTTCCCAATTATTCCTTTTCGGCTTTTCGGTATTAAAATTAAAAATTAGAACACAAGCACGGAGAACAACAAAGATATTTAAGTGATTCAGTCAAACTCGACCTACTCCACTGAGAAGAGAACCATTTGGATCTTAACTTCTTGAATTTTTGTAAAGAGGATTACCTTCAAAACCTTACAATCTTTTTAGAGAATAAAAATAAAAAAAAAGAATGAAAAAATTGTATATTTACAAATTACAATGAAGGAAAAAGCAAAAAATCATATGTGTATTCCACTAATATATTCTGCTGGATCATAATCTTCCATTGCTGTCAACTCTTGTTTCCTCTTATCTGCCAAATACTAGTCTCGTAGGCAAAAACAACACTCTTCCATTTCTTCAGTTAGATTTGTTCTTCTGTCATCCACCACACTTCCACCTGCACTAAAAGCATGTTCTAATGCTACAGGAGACATTGGAATAGTCAATAGATCATGAGCCATGGCGGCCAACACTGGATAAATGCTTTCATGTTGCTTCCACCATGCTAAAATGTCAAAACTAGATGCATCATGCACCCGTATTACACCGACGTGAATATACGATGATAACTCCGTCACTGTGTTACTTAAGCTTGAGTTGCGTGCCATGCTCGTGGATAGGGAAGAATACCACTCATCCCACACAACTTCACTTGTTTGCTGGACTTCTGAAGAGGCCATACTAATCCTAGTTGTACCTATTTGCTCACTATAAAATTGAAAAAGTGCTTGTAATTTTTTCTTTATATTTGAAAAAAATATTTAAATCTTGATAATTCATATTTTTTTATTCCATCAATAAAAAAGTGTACACTACTTAATTTTAACCTAGGATCAAATACAGCGCAGCTAAAGAAAATGTCATTAGAGTCTCTTTCCAATATTCATTAAATTTTTTTCCATGTTTCTAATAGTGTTATTCAATAAAAATGATCTCTAAATCTATTTAGTTGTAAAGTAATTTGAAAAAGCTCCATTAAAGCTTCATTAGATGTGGGACAATATATCCCGGAAAAAAAATAATGTTGAAGTATAGAAAGGTTTTAATAAATCTCTTATATGGGCACACAACTCCAAATGTTCATCACTTATCAACAAATCTTGTACATGAAAAGCACAAAATTCATTCAAAACTGTTTTTCGGTCAAATGCATTGTTTAACAAATCATATATAAAATTCAATTTGTGTTCTACCTCTTTGGGTACTTTTTTAGCCGATATGTCTTGCCTTACACATATTTGGGTATACAATTGTCTTCTTTGTCCGGAGCAGAAATAAATTTAGCAATGTCTTTAATAGCATCTGTGTAACTTACAATATGCTTTAAACCAACCTTTGCAATGAGATTTAAGATGCGACATACACATCTATTTTGGAAAATAGAGTTATCTATCAAAGTTGTAAGTGACATTTACAATCTCATTAGTTAAATAGCTATTGTATTATTACTGGCATTATCTAAAGTTATAGATAATACTTTTTCCTTAATATTATATTCATCTAGTTTTTCCAAAATAAATGTACTTATTCAAGTGCCATTGTGTAGCCATTTAAGACAGTTAAAACTAATTATTTGTTTATTAATAATCCATTTTGCATCTATGTTATGTGCAGTAATACAAAGATAACTATTGCCCCCTTTGGAAGTCCACATATTTGTAGTTATGACTATTCTACTAAGAATTTCTGCAAGGTAATTTTTAACATTTGTCTCCTCTTACTGTCAGAGCCTAATATCATCATTTCTAGCTGCATTTCTTGAAATACTATGAAATTGTGGTTGACAGTATTTTTGAACCTATTATTCAAAAAACTCATTTTCAACAAAAGAAAATGGTAATTTGGATACACAATCATTTTAACAAGATTTTGTCTAGCACTTTGTGCGTTAAAAGAAAAAAAGACCCAAATTGCTACTATTGCTACCACTAGTAATAGAAATTTGGGTTTGTGACCCCCCTACCCCTGCATCATCGGCTTATGTAAGGCTAAATATTTTTGCATGTCTTAACAAATGGCCGGTACCCCCATTTGATTCGGTACCATAAATATTACTACAAAATTTGCGTTTTGCCTTTTGGACTTTCTTTCCATCTTCAACAACATCAAACCTTATATATATCCCAAACTTTTGAAGTTCTATTTGTCTTGGATGGTTTACGGGAACTACTAGGAAGGGGGGTGGTAAATCACCTACTTCATCTTCTAATTCAATAAAATATTCTTCCCCCCCTAAATTAACGGAAGAAGGTTCTGTGGGAAATCTAAATCATCCAACCATATTTCAAAAAATAAAAAATAAAACTAATAATAGTAATAGCTTTCTTTTGTGATAATTAATATAAGAAAGGGGAGAAAATGAGAGTTAATATAATATATTATAAACTTATATATATATGGAATCTCAAATTTAAATGATATAAATACCTCTAAATTTTTTAAAGCCCCTTTTAATTTTGTCTCTTGATGACTTGATCTTTGGCTTTCCAAAAACTTCTTAGAGAGAGTGAAAGAGTCAAATGCTTTGAGAGAGAGTTAGAGAGTATATAGAGAGTGAGATAATTGTATAAATTGGTGAGAAATGAGAATGAGAGGGTTAGAGTATTTATAGACTTTGTAAAATTAAAAAGGACACAAAATACCCCTTCTATGACCGTTTTATAGCTGTGGGGGGTGGGGGGGTTTAAAATGAACAATTTTTTTTAAAAAATAGCCGTTTATGGCTGTTGGGCGTGCTAGGCGGGCCGTGCTTGGAGGGTCGACCCTTATGGATGGGTCGGCCCACAGCCGGTCGTGCCGAAACGGACTGACCATGCCCGTTCCCTCGGCCCAGCATGGCCCATGGCGCGGGCCTTGCCACGGGTCGTTGACCGGCGGGCTGGGCCGTGCCCTTTTGACATCTCTAGCTTTGACCGTGCGATAGTCGACATGGTTAAGTTCTGTTTAGTTATTCGAGGCCACTGCAATAGGTCGTCTGAAACACCGAAAATCCAAAACCACAAAGCCAAGAGAACCTTTGGCCAGGTCATTAGTGATATCCCAACATGATTCGCTCTCTAGTTTAGATAATAAGGAAAATGTAGTAGCCAACTAGTAATGTATAATTCATTATTTGATTCGTAAAGCATAATCATTCATCATTGCACAAATTGCCTAGCTCAACTTTATATAGATCTCTTTTAATTATTTGTCATTAATTTGAATTTGATACAACATGTGATAAATGATTATTGCCTATATTTGCTAAATTATCATATTCACAATACTATCGCTTGGTATCACAGACGCAGGTACCGCTCTTGGCCGTAAGGAGGCCCAGGAGAGAGAGAGGAGGAGACCAAGGAGGTTCCTCCAAGATTAGAAGAGTGGATAGCTAAGAGTCCTGTCTAGTCCTTTCTTCCCGGAGAGAGTCAATGGATTTTTTTTATAGCATTTTGAGTATGGGTGGAGGTTATTAAGTTGGTGTATTTTGCTTTGTTCTTTGGAGAATCGTTTTGGGAACTTGATCCTAAAACTATGTAGGGTGTGTTTTGTAATCCCCTACTTATGTAGTAATTGTAAATTCATTTTGTATAAAAATAAAATGTTTGAGTGGACTAATCATGGAATTAATGATACCAACTTGAGAATGTTTAAGCTACTTCCCCTATTAATTGTGAATGACAGGTGTTAGTGAGTAAGTCTCACATGTGGAAAGTATAATTTTTTCCTTTATGATTTTATTTTATCGTTTGTGATTTTGTACTTGACCCGAGACAAGTGCGATTTCACTGGAGTACGTCATACTTGTTAACACAAAAAATGTCACTTTGCCTCTTCATACACTCTCAGCATAAAAAAGGCACATGAAGTCGCATCCTACTACAAACATGCAATGCTGCTTCAAGCATCAAATCTTGTCATAATCAAATAAAAACTGCAAGATCCTTCAAGACGGCTATAAGAAGAATACACATGAAGTTTCGGGTCATTTCGACATTATTTGGCCTTACTTCACTCTTCCAGCGGCTGAATAGGAGCTCCCGGCGGCGGTGCCAGAGACCCCGATCTAGAAAACAGAGCACATAGTTGGCCTCAAAATACCACTAGAAGGTTCTGCATCAAGTTTCAGGTCATTTCAACATCGTTTGGCCTAAAAAGGAATCAGTTGTAGCAGAGTCAGCTCTCTCGGCGGCAACGGCACCAAAGACATCAGTTCTTCAATCAGAGCCTATGGATAGTCCTAAAATACTTCCAAAAGGCTCTACATCAAACTTCAAGTCGAATCGAAAACGTTTGACCCTGCATCAACCCTTAAGTAACAAAACCAAGCCTCTCGGCGGCGGGAACCACCGAGGCCATCACTCATCAAATAGAGCGGATGAGCGCATGAGTGGTTTCAAGATACTTCCAAAGGGTTACTCATAAAGTTTTAGGTCATTTCGACAACATTTGACACAACTTTGACGCTTGGAAGCAAAATTAGGCCTCCTGGCGGCGGAGCTCCCTGGGACCATGACATACAAATCGGAGCTAATGGATTATCTTAAAATGACTTAAATATAGGCTCCATGTCAAATTTCAGATCAATTGGACATCGGTTGGCCGTACATCAAAGCGTGGCATCTTTCTTGCAGCGAAATCAAGTCTACTGGTGACGAGACACCACACGAACTCAAAACTAAAAAAGAAGAAAAGCCTATGGTTGGTCTTATTTATTGCTCAGGAGGCTTCACCTCAAATTTCAGGTCATTTCGACATCATTTGACCCAGTTTTGACTTCTTATGGCAAATCGGTAACAAGGTCTTTGGCTTTTCTGGAAAATTGAAAATTTTGCGCTTTGATTTGCACAGCTTCTCATCAAGTTTTCTTTAGGGAAATCAGGCCAATAAATGTGCAAAAATGTCAAGAAAAATATCGAAGAAAAAGAATCATAAAACCCGAGAAACGGCCGAAAATCGGCAACCAAAAGGGATGAAAATCCCCATGGTCGCAGGCGACCTTGGTCCATGGTCGCGGTGCATGGTCCCCGGGACCATGGAAATCCGGGTTACCAGATTTTCGCCCAAAAACCCATTTTTCAGGTTTTTTTCGCGTTTCGAGATGTTTGGCCCCTGCGGTTTTCTAAAAATTTGATTTTCAGGGCACGAAATCCATCGATCTTCGTCAACATCACGGATCCGCTACCGAAATCTTTGGATTGTCATTGGCTTCGAAATCTTCAACCGGCCGACTAAGAAAGCACACTTTTGGCCGATCGATTGAGAAATCGACATGACAGATGTTGTCGGCCCACTGGTATCGATTAATGTCTAAAATTATATGCACATCTAACATCGATCAACATGAAGATCTATCGGCGATCAAGCCTCTTATATCACAAGAAGAATTACAAAAGACGCGACGCGGCTCGCGACTCTTCAAATTCCTCGGCGACCACTTAATGCAATTAATTGGCCCATTTTATGATAAGTTAATGCGGTCATTAACTCATTATTTTGGACGGACCCATCAGAAGCAAAGAAAAAGGAGTTACAAGTCCAAGTAATCATGACATTAAAACATGTAACTCCTCTCATCATGGAGCTTAAAGGCGATTAAATGCCCATTATTCTCTATCGACCAATCAAAAGCCAAGAAAAAGGAGTTACAAAATAATGAATTAAAAACTTGTAACTCCTCTCATCATGTGGCTTTAATGCATTAAAAGCCAATAAACCCTCCTAATGGCCACCAAAAGCCTATAAAAAAGGGGTCATTCCAAAGAAAACAGGTCCAAAAGAAAATCCAGAAAATAGACAAGAAAACTTATGTAAAAGTTGCTACAACAACCTCTCCTCCGTCGAAGAGACTCTGCAACAACCACCACAAGGTGACCGAAGTCCTTTGTGGGGGCACGCCCTCCCAAGGCCCTTTCCTTCTATCCACATGGCTAGACGTGGCTTTTCAGTCCGTCTACGTAGCTTTTTATTGGATATAGGACCTCTCCTTGGTCTTTATCCTCTAAAAATCTGAGGTCCAAGCCAAGCCAAGCAAATCAAAGCGTCCTCTGTTCTCATCTGAAGGATGATGGCGAAGTCCATACATGACTTGCGACAGTCAATCTAAATGAGTCCCCGCAATCTCCTGAGAAGTTAGATTTCCCTTTCTCCTTTTCATTGTATTTTGTATTTTTCTAAAGAGACAAACAAATCACAACTCTTGTCTTTACATTTTAATGAGAATTGTAAATCGCCTTTCATGGCAAAATCGTCTTTCACGGCAAAAACATCGCCTTTCACGGCAAACAAATAAAAAATAGCCTTTCACGGCAAAAACATATCTCTTTTCTTAAATGTATGTGCAATGAAAACTAGAAAAAAGTTTATTTTCTTTTATGCTTGTGAAGGTGGATCTCCAGACCACCACTTCTAAATTCTGAGTAAAGTAGAAAATCTGGCATACCCGTACAAAAAATATTGATGCTCGCTTTTTTCCGCCCCCGAGCACGAAAGGGTTGGGCCCTACGAACTCTCACGTCCGCCGACCTCGATAGTCCCGGGATTGAAGAAGAACCGAGTCCATCAAGTGGGCACACCTGGTGAGACTCGTTAATTTGAGAACATAATGCTTAGATTCCTTGGCTCCTTTTCTAGTTGGTAGCCTATGTTGGATTTTGCATCTAAAAAAAAAACATGAAAAGGGATTTTTTGGAAATTTATATCTTTGAGTTTATTTCCACTCTTTCTCGTTTAAAAAAAAAATCTAATTTCTCATTTTGGATTCAATTTTGAGAAACATCGATCCTTTCCTCTTTGGACTTGATAGCTCACAGAAATGTTTTCAGTTATGGTTCGTATCGGGGAATGGGCCATCTTTTCTCTTTGATGAGTCAGATAGAGAATTAAAAAAAAATCTGATTTCAAACTTTTCAGATTTAAGAAACTTTCTTTTTTTCTTTTTTTTGGACAATTGCTCGCAGAAATGTTTGAGTTGACGTTCGGATCAGCGAAGTACCATTTGCTCTCTTTGATTTCAAAAAAAAAAAAATCTGATTTCAAAGTTTTCAGATTTGGGAAACTTTGGTTTTTTCTCTTTTTCGAACAATCGCTCGCAGAAATGTTTGAGTTGACGTTTGGATCAAGGAAGGGCCATTTACTCTCTTTGATTTAAAAAAAAAAAAATCTGATTTCAAACTTTCAGATTTGGGAAACTTTGGTTCTTTCTCTTTTTCGGACAATCGCTTGCAGAAATGTTTGAGTTGACGTTCGGATCAAGGAAGGGCCATTTGCTCTCTTTGATTTAAAAAAAAAAATCTGATTTCAAACTTTTTAGATTTGAGAAACTTTGGTTCTTCTCTTTTTTGGACAATCGCTCGCAGAAATGTTTCAATTGACGTTCGGATCAGGGTAGGACCGTTTGCTCTGTTTGATTAAAAAAAATCTGATTTCTAACTTTTGGATTCAGATTTGAGAAACTTTGGTTCTTTCTCTTTTTCGAACAATCGCTCGCATAAATGTTTGTCGCTGACGTTCGGATCAGAGGGGGTGGAGGCATTTTGTTCTCTTTGATGGGTTCATTAGTGATCCTTCAAAACAAAAGCAAAAAGTTCAAAAACCACTAAGCTTACACTAATTGTATTCTTTGACCAAAGTTGATCTAAGAAAAGCCTTGTCCGAAGTGTGGAGGCAACTTGATTGTTCGAGGCAGAGGTCTTTCAAACGGGTTCATTAAGTAATCCTACATTTACCTGGGGGCTGATCTATCCACTAAGGTTTCATAAGACCGAATTGGAGATCTGTGTGTACTCTTCAATCTTTATTTAGAAAAAATCTTCAAAAAAAAAAAAAAAACTTCCGTTACTTTTGAGTTCAGATCTGAGAAATCTTGGTTCATTCCCTTTCGGATAAAAGCTCGCAAAAATGTTTGTAGCTTGCGTTCGGATTGGAATACCACTTGCTCTCTTTGATGAATTCGATCTTGACCTTTCAAAAAAAAAAAAAAAAAAACTTTCGTCACTTTTGAGTTCAAATATGAGAAATCTTGGTTTCTTCCCTTTCAAATAAAAGCTAGCAGAAATATTTGTAGCTTACGTTCGAATTGGAATACCTCTTACTCTCTTTGATGAATTCATTTTTGACCTTTCAAAAGGAAAAAAAAAAAAAAAAACTTCCGTTATTCTTGGGTTCAAATATGAGAAATCTTGGTTTCTTCCCTTTCGGATAAAAGCTCGCAGAAATGTTTGTAGCTTGCGTTCGGATTGGAATACCATTTACTCTCTTTTCTGAATCCAATCTTGGCCTTTCAAAAAAATCACATCTCGTGTCCATTCTAAGGATGCGATTTGCAACATTTGTGCCTAACGGTGCTAGTGCGCCCTTTCGGGTCTACTATATTCACGACCGACACATTTGTACCTCCAACCTTATATTCACTTTACCTCGAGTGAGCCTTGCTTCTCGGTAATTTGAATTAAGGTTTACAATTGTTTCTAGCAGTCACTGGAACGCTCATTTTGAGCCTATCATACTTGCGATTAGAACAATTATACCATCTATGACTTTTTGCCTTCTTCACTTTGCTTGGGCCGGGCCATGTCCCTTCTAGCGATTTGAAAAGATAAAACCATAGTTCTTTTTCCATTTATGATCACTCATGTGATTACTAATGAATGTGGTTTTGTTTCAGAACTTTTTTCAAAACTAACAATGGCAGTTTCTTTGACCATTACTTTCGATAAAAACAAGTACCAACTCATGCTTCAATAGAAGCAAAACATGCGCACTCACAAGCGCCCTGCTAGTTGCCGAAGCGTCATCTCCTTCGGAAACTCTTAGAACACCTGGTCGACCTTTACTCCCGGGGCCATTGTCTTCTGGTTACTGGGACCATTCCCACTCCCCGTAGAAGAAACTGCACCTGCCAAAAAGCAGAAAACTGCCTCTGGACATATCAATGCCTCGACACCAAAGGCGGCCATCAAGAAGCCTGAAGCCTGCGGCACTCCCGCGAAGCCTCAATCTGCAAGGAACCAGGTCTACCCCAAGACTTGGTCCCCAAGACCTTCACCAAAACAGAGAAGGTCCCAAACATCTACAAGGCCAGCATACTTGGCTCCTCTCAAGGAGAACCGGCTCTACCATCTCTCTTACATGAAGGAGGATAGACTCGCCTTCCGCCAAACAACAAAATCAACTCAGCATGAGCTGGCTTGCTCCTACAAGCCCAAAATCAAATCATACATCACAAAGGCCCTACAAGAACCTGCTAAGGCCTATATTCCTTCAGTTCGACCTTTCATCTCAACAGGGGCCGAACTTAAAAAATTCAAGGCCTCACTGCGACAGGCAAAGGACCGTGTCCAGATCTTGTCCATGCCAAGCTTCAAGGAAGACAGGCTCGGCTGCTGCACTTAAAGGAGTACATCCTTCATTGCTAAAGCACAGCCAGAGCTAACTGAAGCTCAAATTGCTTGTCGTATATATCGTCGCGCGGTATATCGACAAAAGAGATTAGAGAATCAAAGAACCCAGCATTCTACACTTCAGGTCTCCAAAAAATGGGTCGAAAAAGAAAGACCCCAACCAAGTTGCTACTGTCCATATGATTGGCATAACCAGAAGGCGCCACAGATAGGCAACTAAAATTCATGTCAAAAGACCGGTGACTCGCAGCATCGCCAGGAAACGAAGACATCGGGAGGATTCTCCCGCTCCTTCAAGCCAAGGACATTGGATTAACCACTCCTCGGGCTCTTCATCCAAAAAAATGAGGTCCAGCTCTATCACCAAGATGATATCCTCATTCGACTCTCGAAGGGTGAACTTCCTGGTTACAAACTCTGAGCAACCTCCACCACGTGATGATGTGACTGCGTGCATCCAGCAGTTGGAGCAAGGTTAGCAGAGAACAGATGCTCTAATGAAAAACCTCTTTCTCGCTTTCCAGTGTCAGCCAAACAATGAAGTCCCTCCAAATGATTAGGAAAATGGAGGAGATTATGAGTCATGCGCCCTTACCAAAAAGGATGTTGACGATATCATTGCCAAAGCGCAAGAAGATGATACACTAAAAGAGCATGAAATCAAGTCACCCTATCCCTAACAACCTACTCTCCAAACATACATGGGGAAAGGTTCAGCTAGACTGCACGTCATCCACTTCAAGATCTTGACGGGAGCTATCATGGATCAAGATGCCCTCAAGATCCGTCTCTTTGCAAGTACCCTAAAAGGTACGGCCTTTGATTGGTACTCCACTCTACCGGAGGACTCCATCCAAAATTGGACCATGGTAGAGACACGCTTCCTGACCCATTTCAAAGGTGAGGATCATCCTGTTACTATGGCTCAGCTCTGCAGCCTAAAACAAGGAGAGAATGAGTCAACACACGACTTCATTCACAAGTGGAAGGCAATGGTGTACAAATGCTCAGAAGTACTGCCACAAGCATCGCTGGTCGACATTTGCCGTAATAACATGAGAGCAAGAATCCGCTCCATGATCTTCGGCAACAAATCAAAGAACCTAGGAGAACTCCTAGAAGCATCAATGGAGGCTGCAACAGTGATCAAAGACCTCAACAATAATAAATCATCAAAGAAAGAGCCGACCGCCATTACAACCTCAAAACCAAAGAAAAAGGAGGTTCTCAATGTGTAAACCAAGTCAGCTCCTCAGCCGCCAAAGAAAGCTGAAAACAAAGCTACATGTAAGAAGCCCGAACTCTCTAATGCCTTCAAAGAACGACTATAGAAGAAATACCAGTGCGATGAAGTTATTGAAGAAATCTTCGGGGCTCTCTTAGCAAACGGCAAACTCACCTTGCCCAACCCCAAAAGACCAGGAGATGTTGGCAAAGCCAATAATCCTCGGTACTGTCCATACCACCAAATGATCTTGGATCCTCTTAATCAATGCTTCGTTGTGAGAGAGAAGATCAAAGAGATGTGGAGAGATGGAGTTATCACCTTTGACGAAAACTACGGGTCTGCCTCTATCAACATGGTGTCATGCGGACAAACATCAAAGTCACCAAAGGAGAAAATCACCACTTCCTTCAAGGTGATAAAAAGAACTCAAACGTCCCAAGAGCTGGTCTCTTACCTAACACCAGACGGATAACCCATATGTGTACATCTCGATCTCCTTGAAGATGAAAATTGGGAGGTTGTCAAAACAAAGTTGACCGCTCAACAGCGAAGGCAAGCCAGGAGACATCTCCGTAAGCTTAAATAGCAGGAGAATGCTTAATTAAAACAAGAAATCCATGAAAAGGCAGAGATCTCCTTTACCACTTCACTGGGGGGCAACAGAACAGTCCATTCCCAAGGCTTCAAAGGAGGCAATGAGATTCACTCTCAGTGATTTCATGCCTCCACAGCTCAGAAATGAAACTACGCATGGGGCATCATACCCTTGCAATTCAGTGGTCGGATTCTCCATGAATGGATACGAGTCCAGTGACACTCACAAGTGAGAAGAATCCCTTGACACATGATAATACCTCTCCGACGAAGAATGGGTTCCTGAATCTCACCTCATACCAGTAATCTAGTATAATCCATTACAGCAACAATGATCCTGGTCTGATTATGAAGAAGATCAAGAGGCTACTATTGACCCAGCACCCGTCATTGCTCAAAGGGAATCCAATCAGGATGAACCACAAGGGGCAAACGAAGAATAAGATTTGGCTCCCATGCCTGATCCTGAAGAAAATACAGGGATCCTGCAACATCTTCCAGAACCGGAAGTCCCTAAAAATCTACAGGTACCTCCTTCGGTAACTCCTGAAAACAAAGAAAGCTGCTGGATTGATGATCCTCTTACATATGAGGATGAGTCCGATTCTCAATAGTCCATTCTAGGAATGACTCATATCGGAGCAACCTGCAATGTGATAGTTCAAGATGATAATTCCTCTGAAGCCTCATCTGCCGAAGACACATACTCTCATACCACATCTGGTAGTATATCTTCCAGGGCTACATCTTCTCAAGTGACATCCACTAAGATATCATCTTCTCAGACTTCGTCTCTCCTGAAACTGTGACGTCAGAACTCATGCCTCTTCCGACCGGTCATTTTGAAGAAGCTTCGGCCAATGGAGACTTCTTCAATGAAAACCCGGTCAACTGGTCTCAGATACCCGACCTTATAGGTGATGTCTGGACTGATAAAATATTCAACAAAGAAGAAAAGTTGCTAGATAAGAAGAAAAGTTGGTAGATGCTGTTAAGGACTTGTTCCCGAAAAATGCTCCGTGCAACATAGTCACTGCAGATGGCAATGTTGCCGCATATATGTCTTCAGCAAGTGAGAATGATCAACTTCTTGATCCCCAAGGTGATCTTTCAAACGAAGACCCTTCTCAAGAAGCTCTTGAAGTTGGTAGAGGTACGCGCTCTGGCCGGGATCACCATAAAAATTACAACCAACATTCTTCTTCTTCTTATGTAAATCCTTCGGGAAAACAAGTTGTAAACGCCCCAAGTGGCAACAATAATGAAAATGCAGGTCCCAAAGAGGCTTTCAAGTATGACTTGATTGAGCACTTCAAACACATACCTGCACGACTGCACATCCTTGACTTATTACGAATGTCTCCACACACTTGTGATAACCTCGTTTCAGAACTGCAAATGCTGATTGGGATGTCGACAAACATGCCCAACAAGTCCTACAAATTGAAATGGACTACAGGGTCAAAAAATCAGATACTTCCTCAAAGGGAGAAAAGAAGAAAACTGAGGGATCTTGCATTGAATGCCTCTCGATTCAAAAAGCAGCAAGTGCAACAATCGCCTTCGATAATGAAGACCTTCTATTAGGTGAGACAAAGCACAACCGACCCCTGTATTTCATAAGGTACATCAAAGAGATGCAAATACACATAATCTAGATCGACCCAGGTTCTGCACTCAACCTCATCTCTACTTCGGCACTCGAAGAGCTGGGTATCCCACCTAGCAGGCTGAGTCACACATCTGTGTCCATCTTTGGATGTGATGGAAGCATTCAAAGGCCTATCAGCAAAATCAGGTTCAGGTTGCAAATCGGTGATCTTATCTATGAAATCACTGTGTATGTAATAAAGACCCCGTCATGCTACAACATCCATCTCGGATGCCCCTGGATGCACGAGAATGGTGTCGTCCCGTCAACTCTACATCAGTGCATCAAGTTCGTTGGCAATGATGGCTTGATACATCGAGTGTTTGTAGACAGAAAACCCTTCAAAAGCAAAGAAGTTCATTTTGCATGTTCTTAGATGTATAAGGATGAAAAAGAAGAAAACGAGGAAGACATAGCATCCTTTGCCGAAAATCTCCAGAAAGATAAAGGCAAGGCTCCTTAGCAATCACCGGAAGAAAACAAATATTCCGGCAAACTAGAAGAGAATAGCCAATCTCCCTTCGTTATCTCCCTCAAACCCTCGAAGCCTTTGATAATCACCACCAATGCAAAGAAGACAAAATAAAAGTCTGGGGGCAAGTTTGATGTCTCATTTGTATCTATCATGCAGGACATTGATTCGGATGCAGAGCCAGAAGACTACACACTGTCAAGCCAAGCTGATACTCAGCAAGTTCAGCCCGCTCTCACTCCAATGAAGACATCTACTGAAGGAGAAGACCCTACGTCTGCTTCCTTCGTCGTTCAGGCAGCTTGGGCAGAAGGAAAGCCAATATTCTTCCACAGATCGGAAGCTTCTTCATCGAATTCTCCGCTTAAACCTTTCCAAAACGAAGGTATGCCTCAACTATCTTTGTATAGTCCGATGGCACAAGCTATCATGAAGAAAATGGGCTATGACGCTCAGAATCTAATCGGTTTGGGAGGTGGCCGTGGTATTCTCACGCCATTGGAACCCACCCTGACCAAAAGCTAACTGGAGGATTGGAAACTCCATCATCATATAAACAAGTCTTCACGTGAGTTGGGATATGATCCTGACATTCCCCCAAGACAAATGCTGCAAAGTCGTTTTGCCGACCAAGCCTCAACTTCTCGTGTCCATGAAGACATCGATCTCCCTGGATATATCTTTGAAGAGTCACCCGTCAAGGATCTAGGAATCTCATTCAATTGGTACGATTTATTTGATGATGAAGAGGAATTGTCTAATGACACAAACATAAGGTTTTCTGATCTAGAAGAACCATCGTCTCCAAAAGAACTGCCCTACTTCGACCCAGTTTCAGCAGATGATTGGGACCATCTCATGGCAAGTCTTGAGAAGATCACTGATCAAGAAGATCCATGGACAGAAGCAGCCTTGGTCTGAAAATGCCCTTGGAACTTCAGAAGGTCTTGTTGAGTTGGAAGTCTCCGAAAATATTATAGATGAACCACCTTCTAACCTTCCAATAGAAGATTCTGTTCAAAAAATAGACTTAGGAACACCTGATAACCCACGTCTTGTATTTATAAGTAAGAATATAAAGGATAATGAGTTTCTTGAGTATATCACTTTTCTTCATGAGTTCATTGATTGTTTTGCATGATTTTACGCTGAAATGCCCGGTTTAGACCCCAAAATAGCAGCCCACAAACTCAACTTGCAGAAAGATATCAAGCCTGTCAAAAAAGGCCAAAGAAGATTCCATCCTGATGTGATGGACAAAATTGAACAAGAAGTTCAGAAACTCAAAAGCGTTGTCTTCATCCGCGAGGAACAGCATCCTGAATGGTTTGCCAATATTGTTCACGTGACTAAGAAAAATGGGCAGATTAGGGTCTGTATTAACTATAGAAACCTGAATAGTGCATGCCTTAAAGAGGAATTCCCACTCCCCATACTGGAGGTGATAATTGACAATACATGTGGCTTCGAGCGAATGACATTCATGGATGGCTTCTCTGGCTACAATTAGATAAAGATGCATCCTGATCTGATCTGATCTGAACACAAGATTGGGAATAACATGAGAACACAAAATTGGGAATAACACGAGAACAATGACAAACGGGTTCTAATAGAGCTAGTGATTGGAGTGTTGTTGAATTTTTTATTGTGGGCTAGACTGGCCTATTGGCCAAGAGTGAAATTGTCAAATCTGAAGACCCCAAGATCTATTCCTGGGCATGTGTGTGACACCGAGGTGCCAACACTACTTAACCATGTGGTTTTGGATATTACATCAATTAGGCCCGACAAAGGTGTGGATAGAATTTCACTAAGCAGCACACTTCTTCCCTTTTATATAAGGGTAAAAAATAAAACATAATCTTGTTACATGCACCTATTATAACTCCACTCTCGATCACATCACATGAAGTCGTATATTTACATTGTTATGAACACTAAGTAGATACGAACATAAGACAACATTGAATTTTGTACAACAAATATGCATAATGTATAATTGTCATACATTCAGGCACCGTGGACCTCACTTTAGTGTTCAATCATTTGATCCGGCAAATATCGTCTCGAATCCCTAATTCAAGTCCTAATTGTCATATATTAAGATGGACCTCACGTCTAAGAGCATTAGAACTAGGGATGTAAATGGATTAGTTTCGGTTTGAATCCATGATGAACCCAAAACTAGAACTGTTAATGAGAAGACGGACTCAAAGCTAGAATCGGTTTCCTGATTCCGTATATGGGACATGTTCGAACCAGGGTCTGGGTCTAGACAGAAAATGATATGGAAAAAAAAAAGCCTAATTTTTAGGAGGAATTCTTGAAAATTGAGGTAATATATCGGGTTCCAATTCTACTGGTCAGACCCAAGTTGGAATCGGACCCCAACCCGTTCGATCATGGGTGTAAAAAAAAAGAAGGATCAGGCCCGAACCCATTTACTTATCGAAGACCAAATAAAGACCCGACCTAATTTTTATCGGGTCAGACTTTTGGATAATCGAACAATTGAAAATCCATTTACATCCCTAATTAGAAATTATGTGTTAAATTGACCCATCTACTTTTATCATTTAAATAGCAACAAAATCTAGTTAGGATGGGGTTCCCCAAAGTTCATCATTTTGTAACAGAAAAAAAAAAAAAAGTTCATCATTTTGTCGTGACCAAACTATCACTCTCTAGTGATTGCACTTTTGACCTCAGCCGCACGTGGTATATAACATTCGGCATGAGAACGAAATCACTGTGCTCTGTCAGAGCACCATATCATTTCTCCTGCATTGGCATCATCCTATCCGTCTCTCTGGAGCGTCGGATATTATTTATTTTCAATTAAACCCTTCTTCCGTTCTTCTCTCCTTTCCGATAATTACAAATTGCAAAAAAGCCCCTCACGGGAGAGATTCAAGGAGGGGTCTCTCGATCCATTTCATGAAGGAAAGATTTAAAAAACGAAATGCATATCCAAAGGTCGGTTTTTCAAAGCCCTACAACTTCAGGGTTTGGAGATTTCTCAAAATTCTTCTTTCGCTGTCTCAAATTCCTTATTGATTTCTTTCCATATCTAGGGTTTCTAGAACTTTTCTTACTGGATTCGATGTCTCGAGGCAGCGATCTCGGCTTTGATAGTGGATTTGGAGATTAAATGTTCCTCACGAGCTCTCTCGCTGCTTGGATCCATCAGATTCTCGACTGTATGGGGTAAGTCGTTGATTCCATCTCTCTTCCATTCAAGATCCTGTTTTTATTGAATTCTGTTTGGTCTTTTGAGAAAGAAATCGATGTTAATGTATTGCTTGGTGTGAATTGGATTGAAATCTTGTTGAATCTTGTGTTGCTTGCTTTCTAAGCAGAACCGGAGTAGAAATGGACGATGATCTGTAGTGTTTCCCTTTGTGTTTAGTGCTTTTCTTGAGGGTTTAGTTGATCGATGACGCGCCTTTGGTAAAAAGAACGGTTTTTTCGTAGGGACTGCGTGCTAATCTGGTTTTCTGCTTCCAGACAGAGGGAAAGTGCTTGTCCATGCAAATGAAGAAAATGTGTTTTTTTTTTTTTTAATGAGTCAAATTGAGTTCTCTTCTAGTGTTTAGTTTGTTTGATTTTCCGTGCATTCAGACGTGGCTTGATCGAACAATTCAAGGGAAGATGGAGTTCAGTTCTCAATGTAAGATACTGAGAAGATTTTTTTTATTTATTTTGGAAAGAAACCTAGTTTGCTGAACTTATGTGATTGAAGAATGTTGAGAGCCTATTGAAATTCTTGATTCTGCTGCGAGTTGTTTGTGAAATTAGGCTTTTTTAGGTGTTTCCATGAGAAGCCTTTTGGGGAATGATGGTTGTTTTCCCTGTTTATGTTATGTGTAGATTAAATCACTAGAAATTAAATGTAAGTTTGATTCTTTGGCTGTATGGATGGTGGTTTTTTCTGTGATCCCTCTTGAGCAGAGCGAGATTTGTAAACTACATGTCTAGGATATTTTTTGTATTTATTTTCTGGATTCTCTCTTCTGAAACTATACCAATTACTAACAGACTTTAAGGTGAAAAAAATGTCGGGAACCAGTATCCTGTCTAATCTTTTCATGCCTTGTACACAAGGTATAGTGGAAAGAATTAGCAATTGCGTCTGCTAAAGTGCAAACAAATTTACCTTCTGTGCACCCAAAGACACAAGCTTTGTGGAAAAACAATTTCATGTTTTACATTTCCATTTTTTTTTTTTTTTTTGGTTCCATGAATTAACTGTCCAGTCATGCTTGGTTGCAATGCATTTTTTATGTTAACTAGATAATGTGTAGGAGCTACATGAATATGCTCTAATTATACAAGTTTTTTTTATTTTTATATTTTATTCTTTTTATTTATAAAATGGATGTTAAGGATATTTGTGTTTTGTGTGTATGGAAACGAAAGAATCTAAACTTGATTCATGGGTGTCCCCAACTGTTGTGGGTGTGTGCGTGAGAGTGCATGAGTTCGAGTCTTAATTTGGCAAAAGGAAGAGAAAGCCTGATTCTCAGTCACAAGCATATAAAGGTTCCTTTCCTCTAGAATTTTGGACCTTGAAAAATCTAAAATCCTTCTGTGCTTCTTATCTTTAAATGTTGAAATAATTTTTTTTAAGCATAAATAGGAATATAATGCCATTTTTTTATAGTGCATCTTGATGGAAGAAAAAGATCTAAAATCTAGCTCCCAAAAGTATTATTGGTGCATGCCCTAGGGTTAGGGCTTGCGGGAAGTGCCGAAGCACAATCGGTGCTGAAGCACGTATCCGAAGACACTTAAACAATTATCTGCAAAGACCTATAACGAGGACGCACCTCAATGGGAAAATCCAATATTAATTAATCAACACTCTAAAAATAATAATCTATAATGCCATATAAATAGGAAAAGAACCATTAAAAAATAAATAAATAGGAAAAGAAAACTTAAGCCCTAAGAAACCTAACTAAACTAGGATACTAAATAATATTGTAAACCTAATCCCAATTACAATAAAATTAGAAACGAACATATAATTACTGAATTAAAAATCCTAAATCTACTTGGGCCCTACACATGTGGCCTGGGGTCTATCTACATCATTCTCTCCGGATTGGAAAGAACTCGACCTCGAGTTCGGTAAAATTCCACTTGGGTCGAAGATCAATCTAATAAGCTGCCAATTCGTTGGTTGATTTGCAATTTCTATATGCATCCTCTTGTATAACTTCATTTGATGATCGGATGTTATGTCGGTGTGAGATTGAACCTTTACGCACTTAATGTGTCGAATCTGCACCATCAAATCACAATCTCTGGCTAGCCGCTATTCATCTCCAAGTTTCCATTGCTTATCCTCGAAGACAAAATCAATGTGAGAATTAATGTGGGGAGTTTTGATAACTGATCTTTCTTCCCTAGTTGCCTGTATATTTTGATCACCATTACGAAATTCGGGGCCAAATGTAGTCGTGCAATCTTCAGTGTCTTGTTCTGGCTTCTCAGTCAACATATCTTCTGCCATTAGTTCCTCAATATGGTCTGTTGTTTATTGCGATGAATTTCCTTCTTGAAGTGTAACTTTCCCTGAATTAGATTGTTTAAGCATGTGCTCTACACGAATTGCTTCCCGATATGCCTCATGAATATTCTTGCATTCATTCATTCTCGCCACTATATCTGGTCTCAAGCCTCTGAGAAAACTAATTAAATTATGTTCCTCATCATCCTCCATTCCACATGCATCTTGGAGCCTTGAAAATTGGTCAAAGTATTCAAGAACAGACAATTCTTGTTTCAAATCAAGAAATTGCCGAAAATAATTTTCATTTGCAGCATACCATATTCCATTTTTAAGTGCATGTTTGGCTTCTTGAAGTGCATTGTAGAATTTATTGATATGGAATTTCATATTGTATGAATGGACCGACCTTTTTTGGAGATCTACTTCCCACGAGCGCGTAGGTGAAAATAGAATTAAAATCTGACCTTTGAGGACCGCACAATCGCGAAAAAAGTTCGTGTCATCGATTCTAGGCAAAGCCTAATTGTGGACCATTGCTATGATGGTAAGACGTCAACTTATGCTGCTAATAGGTAGGATTGGCCCAGTTTGGGCCCAACCCTACCTGTCTTGACCTGTGTGTGATTCTCTTTCTTAAAGTTGAGTCAGACTTTTGATGCTAGCTTCCTTGAAGCGGTTCAGGACAAGCCCAATCTAGAACCGATCCGAAGTAAGACCTATCCGATTTGCACCGTGGCCCACAAAAGAAGAGATCATGATGAAATGAAAAAAAAACAAAATGAATCACGTGCTTTGAGATGCTTGTGTCATGACACATGCCTTAGTGCACAGCAAAGGCTAAGTTCTTTAGTTTTGTTTGTGCGACAAAGAATAGACGAGCGCGCCCTCTGGCGTAGCCTGGATCCGCGATCGAGTAATAGATCAATCTCCCATAGGATTGATCGAATCCAAGATGGATTCAACTATTAGGGCATCCTCATAAGAGGAGAAAACACTATAATTGAAGAGAAAACTCTCTTACTCAAAAGATCAATTGATAATATGCATTCTAAATACAATGAGGCCTAACATCCTTATATGGAGAGTTGGCTTCATCCCTAAGCAACAATACTTTCTAATATTTGAATAATGCCTAAAATAAAATAGGAAACCCACAAATAATAATCTAAACAAATCAAACTACTTAATAATACTTCCTAACTAAATGGATGTCTTTTTGGGCCTATAGACTAGACCCAATGGGTTGGCCGACCTATTGTCTGGCCTACATCAACCTCACCTTTTCGGTGCTAGGAGAGGAAGAACGATGTTGTGACGGTGCTAGCGAACCTGCTGGGTGACGGTGGACGACGGTGCTGCGATGGTCGTGCGATGGCAAATTCAGGTATGCACCTTTTTTTTTTTTTTTTTTGTTTCCGGTTCGGCCATTCTCCTTTGCTATTCTTCTCCTTCTGTTTTTTTTTTTTTTTTTTTTTGGGTTGGGTTTGGGTTTGAACAAGGATGGGGTTTGGTTTGGGTGGAATAGTTGGAAAGAGGTAGGTTGGATTTTTGGGAAATTGGGAGACGGGGTTTTGGTCGATTAGGATTTTGGGTTTCGGATGGAGATGGGGTTTGGGTCGATTTGGGGTTAAGCATAGAGGTCCGGATTGGGTTTTTTTTTTTGTTGCTAGTACGGTTGAATGGTTTTGGGTTTCGGGAAGTAGGGAGGGCTTGGTTTTTTTGATCGGTTGGTTTGGGGAGAAGACATGTTTTGAAATTTTTTTTGGATTTGATTGGGTATTGGGTTTTGATTGGCTGTGGGGTGGTGAAAGGTTTTGGGTTTTAGTATTCGAAGTGGAGAGGGTTAGATGACTAGGATGGACGGGTTTGTGGATTTTGGTTTTGATGAAGTTGGTGATTGGGTGTGACAAAAGTTGACTAGTTGTCGGGAAGATGTCGCTGGGACAGACAAATATGGCATGGATAGGCTCTGATTGGTGACCGGAGATTGATCGGAGCGATGTTGATTTTCGCTCTAATACCAAATTGATGCAGGCCCTAGGGTTGGGGTTGCGGGAAGTGCTGAAGCACATGTCCGAAGACACTTCAACAAGTATTCGCAGGGACCGATAATAAGGACGCACCTCAATGGGAAAACCCAATTTTCATTAATCAAAACTCTGAAAATAATCATCTACAATGCCATATAAATAGGAAAAGAAAACTCAAGCCCTAAGAAACCTAACTTAAGTAGGAAACTAAATAATATTGGAAACCTAATCTTAATTACAATAAAATTAGAAACTAACATATAATTACTGAATTAAAAATCCTAAATCTACTTGGGCCCTATACATGTGGCCTGAGGTCTATCTGCATCAATTATCTTTTCCAAAACTATTAGTTTGTTTTCCTGTTTAGTTCTTCTCCCCTTATAGGTGACATGATGAAACCCGCAATGTAAATATTATTAAATGAGTTCAAGATGATCCTCCCACATCTTACCATATATGAGAATGTCATAAAAAAAAGAGTAAAATTTGTGGAGGAAAGGTTTGAAGATTTCATTCATAATGCTCTGAAAAGTCGATGGCACATTGGTGAGGCCGAATGGCATTACTAGAAGTTCATAATGACTAACATGAGTCTGGCAGGCCTTTTTGTGAATGTCAGCATGATTGACTTACATTTGATGGTAGCTGCCCCTAAGGCCCAATATGCAAAAAATGCTGGCCCCGTGTAACTCGTGCAATAGTTCATCAATGACAGGGATAGGAAACTTTTTTTTAATGATGACATCGTTCAATGCCCTATAATCATGGTTTTAAATTCCGGTCAGCACCGGTCTGTGATGACCCGGTGTCGGCCAGGTCCGAAACAAGTCGAGCACCGGCACCAATTTTTCAGAGGAAAAACCTTTAATTTTTATAAAATATTGCATGCAAATGACATAAAGCGTGCTGCAGCCCACTGGTTCTGATGTTGCCAGGGTTCGAAACCCACCTAACTGAAGGCTTTTTTTATTACTTTCTAATAGATTCTGACATATAAGGCCCATTATTTTCAAATATTCTCAAAAGGTCTGCTTTATATTCTAGTTTTATTAAAACCTCCAACTCAGTCACATTGAACTCAGATATTTATTTTTATAAAGACACTCAAATAATTCTTTCTTTGAGATAAAAAGATGATTTTGCTCCTTAAACTTTGAGCATAAAAATTTAAAGTATAAGATCATTTGAATATTCCTAATTCACATCTCCTTTCAATTGATATGCTACTTTAGTATTTATAATTTAGGTGGGTCCTTATTGAAAGTAACTTGAGTTAATGATCTTTGTGTAAGCTTTAATAAAAGTCATTTATGTCATTTATCCATAAAAATTAGAAATTATTTATATGATCCTTTAGTCTTTTTTTTTTTTTTAACCAAATTATCTTTAAAAGATGACTTTTCTCTCAAGTTAAAAGATAAAAGGGATAATCTTGCCTCTTAAAAACTAGCAGCTATATGTTACATTATCAGCGACTTAGTACTGAACAACATTAAATGTCACTATATTTGGATTGGATGCTTGTTAAATAGCTCAATTTTTATATTTTTACTAGTTTTATTATTTTCTATTTTTCTAGTTTTTTTAAAGATTTTTTTTGACACTTTTAAGGACCGGAGCGGCCGTACTGGTTCGCCACGGGCGGCACTGACCGGCACGGTCAGTATGGACTCGTCCCGGTCCCAACCGGCATGAAGACCGGCACCGGAATTTAAAACCATGCCTATAATCCACACACATCCGCCAACTCCCATCAGATTTGCGCACCATCAACACTGGAGATGAACAAGGGCTCTTGCTAAGTTGAACGATACCTGATTTGAGCATCTCTTTAACTAGCTTCTTTATCTCATTCTTTGGATAATGTGAACAACGATAGGGTCGGACATTGACTGCTTTGGTGGACGTATCTGTGAATTCAGACAAGAGAGCATGTAGGTGGACGTTGGTGGTGTTACCCTCTTGCACATTACGCAAGCAAATTAATTGGAGCATAATTTCCTTGCTCGTTTTCTTAGCTTTCTAAAATTGATTGATATCTAACACATCTAACTCGACTGCTTTAGTCCCCTGCAATTGGTTCCTTCTTCCTTTAGTAAAACTTATCTTCATTTGAGAGAAATCCCAATGTTTGTAACTAGTGAGCACCCAAGACTGCGTCACATCGTCCCAATGGCAAAACTAATGAAGTTGGGAGTGGCTGGAATTCCTTGTAGAGCTGTGTCAGCATCAAACAGCTTCCTTGACTAATCAAGCAATCTCTATTGGAGACCATCACTTTAAATCTCCATCCTTCATCAACTTGAACTCTAATTCTTTTAATCTTGGTGGGGTCCCAAAAATTCTGAGGACTCCCTGAAATGATTAGGACTGGAATTGACCAATCATTTGCATGGTTTGGGGGTTGGCAGCTCCAACTATTTCATGCAGGGAAATCTTGGGTGATAACTCATCTAAAATGTCTGCCTTTTCTTCAACATGTGTGAGTTCCTCACATGCCTTCTTATCATCTGGCCAAACCCACTCCATGAGGAAGAGCTTCTGAATTTTATGTCGATGCCTGGGTGGAATTTCTCATCTTAGTTGTAGCACACAGACCACGATCTCTTCTATCCTTGATCTTTACTGGAGTGAGGTGTTTAATTGGTAGAATAGGAGGTTTTGGACCTAAAAGGTCCATTTGGACACTAGTTTTGTTGGACTTATCATTGATGCTCCTTTGCCTTGCCCGCTTCCCTTCTTGTAAATGGGCTAATTCGATGGAAGTTATTACAGTTTTGGTTTGAACATCAAGGTGTACTTCATTCTTAAGCCCATTGACGAAGCAACTAACTAAGAAAGGCGTAGGCAATCCGTCAATTCGATTAGCCAACCTCTAGTGAAGATTAGTACTCTCGTGTTGTGGAAGTCTAACACAACTTTGAAAGTTCTCCCGCATGGTTGTTAAACTTGGTTGGACAAAATTTGTTGGAATTTATGGCCACAACTAGGGTCCTCTTGTTTTCTTCATCTATCTAAAGCATTGTAGGGCTTCTCCTTCTAATTGAAAGGAAGTGCTAATCATATGCTGGTTTAGATCAGCATGGTGGTAAGAGGAATTGCCCCACACGATACACCCATGGATATTCGCCACTAAAAAGGGGGAAAATAAAGATGAATTAGTCTTGTTTGAATGCTTCCACTTGTTCTGGAACAAGATGATTCACCGTCCTCAAATAAGAAATGGTGATTTTGGGACCTTTAAGTTCTTTTACGGTGGACACTTGCAGCAACATAATCATACTTTGTGTCAAGAGCAGATAATTTTTGCAGATTCTCTTGAAGAGTTTGTTCTTGTTGATAAACCCGTTTTATAATATTTTTAATTTTGCCTTCATAACCTAGTCCCACCTGTCATCATCAACTTGGGCTCTGATACCAAATTTTATGTAATTATAAGATGATTGGTATCACACCCCCGTTCCTAAAGAAGAATTAAACCAGATCTCGGGGCATGAGATTAGGGGCCAATTAAAATTTCCCAAACGTTTGTACATCATTGGCCCACATTTGTGTGTTGTGGATTGAAGTGAGGTTAAGTAAATTCCACAATCTTATAAATGTTTAGGGGGTGTTTGGGTAACTGCATAATATAATATCAACAAGTTCAAATATTGTAAGATTATTATTAAGTAAAATAGTGTCATATTATTATATAGTGTCACTTATGATATTTGGCAATTTTTACAAATTTCAATATACCTTTGGTGTGTTTGGCAATTTATAAAAAACTCACAAGATGATATGCTAAATAAGAAATGGAATGAAAGTAATCAATTGACCCAATGCAGGACCCACAAATTGTAATCAAATGTGTTAATAATCATGGTAGGACTCACTATTGTTAAAAAATCACAGAATTAAATGCTAAAACCTTGAGATCCAAGCAATATTGTTTGATTAATGTAGGTCCACCAAATGTTGATAGCCATAGTGTAATACATCTGATGGTGATTATCACAAATGGGCCTAGCTTTTTACTTATTTATTTTTTTTGTTTTGGTAAAACCTTTTCTAATGTTAAGCATCATTGATGAATCTATCTATGATAAATCATTGTGGGACCCATTTGATATTGGTAGTCATATTAACACAAGGGAGCTATCAAATAATGGGACCCATTTAATGATGATAAACTTCTAACTGCAATCACATAATTCAATCTTGGTAATTAATTAGAAACCCAACTAATTTTGGTAGTATGGGACCCACCTAATGTTGGTAATCACGATGAAGGGTCCCTAGTGTGACATTAGTAAGACCCTCCTAATATTGATAATTAACAAGGGCTATGTAATTGTGTTATAGTTATAGGATCCCACATTAAATTTGTAAGCATTGTGGGGCCAATCTAATATTGAGAGCCATAGTTGCAATAAGGTTCATTAATATTAAAACTGGGTCACAATAATTATTGGTTGCCCATGAGTTCCTTTGTATATAAAAAAGATTTTGTAACAAGAGATTATCTTATACAGCATATCCTTGAATAATGTAATATGAAGGTTTTTAGAAAAAAGTGAGATATTGTAATATACTTTCTAAGTTATCGAAACACCTCCTTTTTTGGTGCATATATTATATTCTCAACTAGTAGATAATATGACAAAATCTCTTGAAATATCTTGTTTCCAAACACCCCCTTAATGTCGAAGCTTCTGAACATGTTACAATTGCAAGCAAGTACTAAAAATGAGCACAATTAAATAAGCAAGGCATAGCTTTCATTTCTATAAGTTAGAGTTTTAAGTAAAAGATCCAAAAGTATGTTTAATTACAACTGGCCACCAAAAATCCTAGGCTATCAACAAAAGATATACAAAATGAATATCTCACCAAAACAAACCTCGTGGGGATTGCCATTTCTTGCGGTGATTTGGGCATTATGGAAGGAAAGGAATTCAAGATGCTTTGAAGGGGTGGAAAAAAGCATCAGTTGCTTGGTGGAGAGAACAAGTTTTAAGTAGCCCTTTGGGTGTCCACTAGTCCGTCCTTTAGAGGATACTCCATAGATTAAATAATGTTAAATTGGAAGGAGCTGGCCTTTTCCTTAGAAAGGTCTTAGGTGTTTAGTCTGGGGCTTTGCGTTTTCTTCTTGTTTCCCAGTTTTCCTTGTTAACTTATCGGTACTCATCTCTTGTACTGCTTGCGTTTATTAATAAAATTAGCCATTCAAAAAAAAAAAAAAAAAAATGCTGGATAGGATGATGCTACTCTACGTCATCAACACATGATTTGTGGAACTCTGCTAGTTGCAGATCCTCTTGGACCGCCTTAGGCTCCTGCTCATCAGGAGTGGGTTTAGCTACAACACCAAGTGTAGAATCGTCATGCTAAAAAGCCAGGCAGGCGAATAAATATGAATAAATGGTAGGATGCATCAACATAGAGTAGATGGCAATAATAATAATCATGTGAATAACAATGAGAGGAAATCTAGGCAATATTTGCATTAATATATCAATAACGGGAATCATATGAAATGATAACCTTTACATCCATATATCGTTGCAATAGGCATCCATGTAGGCTAATATACCGGGATAACAACCGATTAAACTTGCAATGCAAGCTACAAGGGTTTCCAAGCCACCTCCCAAGGGTATTGACAATGTGCAAGCCACCTACCAAAACTCAATGTCCGATGGTGTCTAATCCACCTGCAAATGATAATGACGATGTCGAAGCCACCTACCATGATCCAACATCCAATGAACGGTGTCCATGCCAACTGCCCACCTATGAATGATGTCCAAGCCCCCAGCCCACTATGATAATATGCCTAGCTTGCAGGCCATGGATTAAAAAATCGGCCTCGGCCCTAAACGAGTCGGGTCCTATGGGACTCAAACCCAAATTATGTGACTCGGTCATGCGACTCTGCAAAGTCAGACTCGGCCAACTATTTTTTTATTTTCAATTGGGACTCAGACGAGTCCCATGTCGACTTGGACTTGCCCCGACCAAGTCGGGTCCTAAGTCCAAGTGTTTTTTCTTTGTTACAGACGGTATGAAAAATGTAGTCCTTCCCACATAGGATCCTAACTGTGGTTAAATTGAATACAGTTGAGTGGTGCCGGGGAATAACAAGACAATATGGTTTGACTAGTCTCTTTCACGTAAACAAGACCATCAATACCGAGGAACTACTCCAAGTCATCATGATTATTACGATTTCACTATCAAGAACATTCTTGAGTAGTCCTCGCCATGGTTTAAAATATCGTCCGTTACTGGTTCGTATCGGTATCGGCTAGTTCTGGTCCGATATAGTGAAGCTTATCGGTATCGGACTCGGGGCCCCCAAATATTGCTGGTGTATCGGCCTGTATCGGCCAATATCTTCAAGATATCAGTCAAAACCGATATATCGGCCAATATTTTTAGAGGACCGACATTTGCCTCATATTTTCATAGTTGGAGAGAGAGAGTGAGACAGAGAGCACATGTAGTTTATAAGAAGTTGTAGAAAAGGGTAAAAAAGAGAGATATAGTTGCAGAGGGAAAAAAAAAAAAGAAACAGGCAGAGGAGAAGATGTACCTGGACGCCAGAGAACAAGCACCCATCTCTGCCCCATCCCCACCGCCGTAGCATCATCTTCTCCTCCCTTTTCCTCTCCTTCTCTTTCCCCTCATCTTTTTCCCCCTCACCATCTCGGTTTCATTCAGTCGGTCCTGAGAAAAGAAAACCCTAAAAAGGGTTATTTCCATTTTAAGTCCGCGTTTTGAGTCCGGATTCTGGAAATTATATTCCCATTTGACTTATTGAACGATCATGCATTCATGCCCACTCTTTACCAAAAAACTCAAAACGATCAGGCCCACTTATTGAAAATCTCATTTCAACAAATTAAATTCCCACTCTGGACGTTTCAAAATTCAACTCCAAGAGGAGTCTCAAAATTTAACTCCAAGAGGAGTTGGTCCCACACCATGGGATTGAGCATTTTATGAAGAAAAAAACATGATAAATGAATAGTGCACAAGATTGTATTATCACATTTTTTTTTATCAAACGATCAATCCTCGAATGGGACTAACTCCTATTAGAGTAAAAAATTAGAGATATCTCATATACAAGAAGATTGAGCAGCTTAGGTTTTCAATAAGCGGGCTCCATTCAAGGAGTTCCAGTTCTACTAAGTATTTATCCAAGTCAAATGCATATTTACTGGGAAGATTTTTTAATTGTACCTACTAATATGACCCACTTATAAAAACTCCTATATCACTCAGAATAAATGTTTGCTTCTTAGTGGTCCCTCTAAAAATCGCACTCCAATAAGAATTGGTGATTGTCATGTTGGTCACTTATAGAAGGTGCAAAATGAAATATCTAAAAAAATAAAGTTTCTTAGTAGTCCGATTGATTATTTTTTATAAAGTTTATATGAGTTGCATTAATAGATTTATAAATTGTAAAAATTGGCTAAAAGCCTAAATATTAAAGCTTAACATATTTAACAACTTTAGATAAGATAGCGATGCAGGATGTCATGATTTTGGGGGACATATTTTGATATGTTGTTCCTAATCGAAAAAGATACTGTTTTCTAGCATTTTATAATATTATGGATTTTTTGGATATTTTTGTAAGATTATTTGGACTAAAAAAAAAATTCACACCGCGACAACCGCTACCGATACCAATACCGTATCGGTTTTTGGGCCCAACCGATACCGCGACCAATACTGTGATGTTGAACCATGGTCCTTGCTAGTGCATTTCCATTCTAGTATTTAGCCGCAGATGCAACTATCAATATCATCGACACTACAGCAGGGATCCTAGGTACACTCTAGGTCCTTCGTTCTTAGACTCATAACTCGTACAAATACTAGACAATAAGGGAACATGCTCAAGACATGTAGATAATATCACAAGGAAAGTATACACCAATGTGTCAATTGTTCACAAGTCAAAGAATCATTACAATCCAATTCTCGGTCCTTCATTGCTATCCACGTATGGAATACAGTACCATTCGATCCTATATGGTCTTGGAGGCCTTGATGTCCTTAGGTTAGTACTCTGACGTCGCTGAGTCTTATGACTAGCTTTAAGCTCCCAAAAACAAATTTTTGGAGTTGAATCTATTCATATTCAGGGGAAAATCTCCCCACTTCAGAATTCTACTTGGGTATCCTTTTACATGAGCACTCCATGCTCTATTTATCATGTCCAACCACCCACAGTAAAGGCCAATCATTAAAACCCTAAGCTAAGCATGCAGCATCCATCAATATAGAAAGACGAGCTTTAAAATAGGGTCGCTAGGAATTAATAACACAAGAATCATCAATGAAATAACATGCATACCCATATAAATGTATTTATTCACTTGCCTTGGGGTTAGAAGCACAAGAAAGTAGAAACCCTAGCTCAAGACTCTCTCTTCCGGTCCAAATCCTCCAAATCTAAGAATCAAACCAAAACCCACGACCTACAACACAAACACAAAATGTAGTGACAATTCTAAGGTGCATGCAACTAGCAGGGCTCAAAAAGGCTGGAACTTGAAGAAGAAAGGGGGAAAACACTTACTAACTTTGGGTGATAAGGGAAAACAGCTCAAGGAATAAGATGGCAAGGAAGTGGTGAGCTTGGGGCTGCCTGCCTGATGATGGGGAGCTTGAATTGGTGGAGTAAGAGGAATGGAGAGAAGGGAGAAGAAAACGGAAGAAGTGAAATTGGAGAAGGGTCGATCCCTCTTGTTGTTGGAGGAGTTTTTATGAAATCTCAAAATGGTCCTTGATTCACATAATGGACTTGGAAATTGAAAATGATAAAATGAAGGGATTTGAGTGACTGGATCGTGGTGGGTTCTCAACGAAAAGTTTAGGGAATAGGATTATCTATCCAACGGACCCATAATCGGAGAATTCTGAAACTATGGAAACACCATTAAAAAAACTGCGGAAAGCCCCTCACAATTTTCCCTAAATTACATACTACCCCCTACAAGTGCTAAACTCACTCTAAACCGAACCAAAACCTCACAAACATTTGCCTAACACTTAACCCGACTCGCTTAGCCAGTAATCCCACTTAATTAACTATAGACACAATTAATTGTGATACACTTAATTAGGTTCGGGATCTGACAATTGGTCCTTACGAAAGGGTGATGGATAAAAATGGAGTTTTCAAAAGAAAATGAGGGCTCACTTGGAGGAGAGCCAGCCCCCACAATGTGAGGGAGGGAGGGAATTTTGCAATCAATATAGCCAATCACTTGGGATATTAGCTGATTCAAATTATGACATTTGAATTATGAATCGTACAATTTACAAATATTTTCAAGATTTCTAGATATTTTCCATTAACTTTTCTTTTTCTACATATCAGTTCTACTCATGTTTTATCTACATCCATGGCCTATTACATTGCTAAGGTAGAAAAGGCCAAACCTTTCAAGGATTTTGAGGATTTCATTGCATTTTTAAGTTATAGAAATTATAGCTGCTATATCAAGAAATGTGTGTTAAAACATCTCATTTTGCGACATTTTTGTTGGGAAAGGTACATGATGTGTGTTTACTTAATGATCGGAAAATGTGCTGTACTTTATATAACTTCTGAGAATATTGCTGAATTGGATTCGCGTATGGATCACCCAAAAGAGAAAAACGCCTTCCCATGACAAAAATATGATAGGATATTGTCATTGCAGATTGAAGTCAATGTTTTCTTGGTCAATCACTTGGATTGGTGAATAGAAAATTAGGCAGACATTAGTAGCTTGGTACTAATCATTTTAATGGTTAAACCTGTTTTGCAACAGAGCAGAGGTTGTCTTGGTTGCTGTACTAAAGCCACGCCTATTATTGCTGTGGATGAGCCGTCAAAGGGTCTGAAAATTCAAGGCCGTACTGTGAGAAAGCCCAGTTTATCAGAAGATTTCTGGAGCACCAGCACTTATGAGATGGAAAACAGTGGAGTTCACTCTCAGAGAAGTGTCTCGTCAATAAGCACATCAAACCAAATTTCTGATGCCCACGGAGCAGGCAGCACGAGCAACCCCCCTGAATTTGTAAATCATGGAAAGTATATCTGTTTATATTGTTTCCCATACTTCTACTGTTTCCTTGAAGGTTTAAATTACTAAAGTTATAATTTATTTACTATGCAGGTCTTCTTCTCTGGACTCAGAGTAGGCAGCAGTGGATTGGAAATAGAAGGCTGGAAAATCGTGTGCAGCAGGGTAAAGAACCTAAGTTAAGGTATGGTGCTTACATATTTATGACTTTATTTATCTTTTACTAACCCTAAGAAGGAATGATTAGATCTTTCTATAAAAACTAAAAGCCGGAAACCTTGCCATCATCATCCTATTCCACGTAGTCCATTCATCCATTCATCTTCCATTGATTATCCTTTTCAAATATCAATTAACTACCAACAAAAAAAATTAGCTACAAAAAAAAAAAAAGGGTTCTTCTGGAAACATGTCTAGATTTTTTGAAGTAGCCATGAACAAACTTGAAGGTAGTATTGACCTTGGCACCTTGGCTTTAGCCAACCACTCCACATATATCCATTTTTTAATTAAAGTAAAAGTTTGGGCATTGAATTGAATACTCTCTATCATGATGCAGTGGTTGGATTATTTCATACTTGTGAATTTGCTTAAAAGTTTTTATCTTGGTCTTGGTGTGTATTTTCAGAACCAGTTCAAATTTTCCCTTCCAATTCCAGAGTTCAACTTGGCTGAGTTCTGTCTCTTGAACTGTATGCCCATAGTGTTGTGTAACTCATCTACTTCAAGTTTGACCAAATTACGAATTAAATGGGAAAATTTCTATCATTTAGGTGAATAATTTGAAGCATGTTGTGGTGTTTGGGTGGTTACATTTGTAATTGTAGATTTGCTTAATTTTTTGTCTCTATCCAACTTTGTGTTTTCATTACTTCAATTGTTGGTTCAACTGAGCTCAATTTGGTTAAGGATTAATTCAAATGTATGAATATCTGGTTGCTTATAGCCTGAGTTTATGAGGAGACGTAACTGTTATTGAGGCTTGTGATCGAAAAGGCCACACCTGATGCATGGTTTGAATGTGTCCCAGTTACTATAGCAGTGAAGATAGAAAGATTGGTCTACAATTTTATTCAATCTTGATGATCCATTATAGAAATTATCTCATGATCTGAGTCAATCAGCAAACTATTGGAAAGAAATATCTTGGCCACTATTCAGGAAGGCTGTAAATATAGGAATCAACAAATGGAATTACGAACATTTCTTTTTCAGTATCTCCAATATGCATTTCATTTGTATTCAAATGTGGTCTTTGTTGATGGAGGTTTCTTCCAATTGCTCGTGTGTTCTACTGGGTTTTTCCCCCTCCTTTGAATGTTAGTTTAATGTTTTTTTTTTTCCTTTTGATTGTCAAACTTGATACTAGTTAGTTCTAGATTGACTTAAGTCATTATTTAGAGTTAGACTGATCATATGCATGTTTTGGTGTGGTCAAGCACTATCAGTCATAGTTGTCACTTTTGTATCTGTCCGCATTTCATTTGGCTCCAAACTGAAATGTTTTGTTCAATTTGGAATTTCGTGATACGTTTCCAATGGGCAAAAATGGGTCAGGTTTACTAGGATGGGTGTAAGTAAAAGCCGTTGGTATCCAACCTATTTATAAAATGGGTCAAGTCATCTTGCACCCGGTGTGGGTCAGCCGACCTGACCCGCATAACCTTCATCAACAGCAGAAAATAAGACGATGAAGAATAAGAACAATGAAGTAGAAAGAAACAGCAGTTGCTGAAACTCAATAATGGCATCTTCTGTGGTATTTTGCAAATCACAACTATTTCTATTTTGCGGTCTTAAAAAAAAAAAAAAATGGCCGGGAAGCTCCACGAGATGAACATTTATACCAAAGGCTTTGAAAACGAAGGACAACCATTGATACTTAGTGTAACGACCCGGGCCCGCTGTCCACGTGATATTGTCCGCTTTGGCTCATGGGATTTCAACCCAATCTTTCCGCATGGTTTTAAAAGGCCTTATGTGGAGTTAAGGCCAGATCACACACATATATACCCAAGATCAAGACTAGCGTGTTTCCGATGTGGGACTTGTATACCATTGCATAGTGCATACCTAACCCTTTAGAGTTTTTTTTTTTTTTTTCAACTGTCAGTCCTTTAGAGTTTCCCCCGCCTTCTCTCTCTAGGCGGATGTTCGCCGGACTCAACGTCCTTCTATAGGGGAGATGCGTGACATACTCTTCCACCAGAAAACATAGTTGTTCTTAGCTATAATACCATCTGTAACAACTTGGGCCCGCTATCCACATGATATTGTATGCTTTGGCTCGTGGGATTTCAACCCAATTTTGTCGCATGGTTTTGAAAGGCCTCATGTGGAGTTAAGGTTAGGTCGCACACATATATACCCAAGATGAGGACTACCGTGTTTCCGAAGTGAGACTTGTGCACCGTTGCATACCCAACCTTTTAGAGTTTCTTCCACCTTCTCTCTCTAGGCAGATGCTCGTTGGACCCAACGCCTTCTACAAGGGGGCCACAGGCATGACACTTAGATTTTATCTAATGCCGGTGTTCCATTCCTCAATGCTGTCAAGCCAGAAAAATCTTGTATGTCGCCCATTTTAGCTGAAAGAAACCTGTGGCAAGCCAATGGTGCAAAGGTCTTTTGAGTTGCAAGTTACAGGAGAAAGTACTGATTTGCAACTTCCAAGGGAGATTGTATGGACTAGATAGCGCATCTTTCCCCAAGCCGTCTAGCGCATGGGATGGGCCACATCTCAAGGACAGTGCAATTTTCAAGAGCTAAGGGCACTTTTACAGTGTAGTGAGTTAGATCCTCCATGTGCATTACTCACACTTTGAGAGTGAGTGAGTGAAGTAAAACTCTTAACTATGTTTCACATATTGAAAATCTGAAACATTGAAGATGACCATACTTTTCTTAAATTATATTTTACCAAATTTTACCTCAATTGAAATAGAATCCACCGTGAGCATATTTACAAAAGACATGAATTTTGGGTTGTATATTTTATACATGCTCTATCTTATGGTTGGTTCAATACTTGTTGGAGTAAAATTTAGAAAAATCTCATCAAAGAGGAGGGTGATCATGCTCAATGGTTCATATTTTTAATATATGCGACCCATATGGAGTTTCATTTTTCTCGCACAGAATAAGCATGAGTGAGAGTCCAAGTATCCTAGACTTGCTTCTCCATTTCCTTTTAGCCATGCTTTGCTTCATCCCTTTTAGTGTTTCGATAACTTTGACATAGGAGAAACGTCCCTTCAAATCTACACTACCTTTTCTTTTTGTTTGAAAATTAGTTGTGGCTTGGACGGGTCATATGGGTTAACCCTACCTGACCCATTTTGTTGCAGGTCAAATCTATCTGACCCGTGACTAGCCCGCGTATGAGGTGATTGGTTTTACAGGTCAAATGTGCGTCAGATATTGGTCAGGTTAAGTTTTGCCACCCCTAATTTCGGAGTTTTCTTTGGAAAGTTATGAAAAATAAAAATATCTTTAAGTTTAAAAATATAAGTAATAGCAAAAACTTAAAGATAACATATGAATTTTATATATTTAATTTATTCTACTAAATCAATGATTTAACATGTTATTTCCACATTCCAAGTGCTTAATTTACAAGCTATGTATGCATGACAATGTGACACCAGACATGCATTCTCAAATCTGAACTCATAATATGACATGCAATTATTTTGTCGTTTGCATGCGGTTGGGGGCTTTGATTGCGTTGGTGCAATGGTAAAAGTCTCTAGTGTCATGCGTTATAACACGGGTTAAAGACTTGCAAGCAGCCAATTTGTCCAAAATTGCCATAAGTTAGGTCTATCTCCAATTGGGAGTCTTCCGTGTCCCCACTTCGGTGGGACCTGCACTGGGGTAATGGCCATTCATACAGTTGGGGGCTTTGCATATATTTGATAAAAAGAATTACAAAAAGATCCCTTCACTCTAGTTACTTTCTTTAGAGATGAAAAAAAAAAAATAAAGCTGTAATGGATTGAAATGGGCGAAGTAAGGCCATAATGGACTGAAATCTGGGAAGAAATTATTCTAGATGCGGTTTGGTTTGGCTTTGGCCATTTCAGCTGAACCAAATCTGTCAACTATGCTGCCAGTAAAATGAGACCTTTGATTGAAGGTTTCTAGAAGTCAAACACAAAAATTTGAAGATTAGGACATAATAGACAATAATTAATGCGTAATAGAGGGGAGATGCGGGGTGGAGAGATAGGGGTAGATGGGGATGGATTGACCTTTGGCTCTGATACCAATTAATGTGTAATGGAGGGTAGATGCAGGGCTGGCAAGATAGAGGTGGGATTTTTTTTTTGGTGTGTTGTGTGTGTGTGTTTTTTTTTTTTTTTTTTTGTTGGTGTGTTGGGGGGGGGGGGGGGGGTGTGCGGGGTTGTTGGTTTAGATCGGCTAGAATTTGAAAATTGGCCTCGCAGTAAACTCCATTCCAGGAGGCGACAAGATATTGAAGAGTACTTGGGGAAGAACCCCGAATACTCAATTTTCATTATAATCAACCATTCCCTAAGCCAAGAGGCTTTACATCCTTATACCTTAGAACTAATCCGGACCATCTAAACACATTGATGGCTAGAAATAAAACATTCAATTAAAAAACAACTTAAAGCATAATTAAAACTCTAAATAACATAAAATGATTTTTTTTTTGGGTGGGGGGGGGGGGGGGGGGGGGGGCGGGGGGCTTGGTTGAGATAGATCAGTTGGGCCCATTGGCTGGTCGACCCATGGGGACCATGGGTTTGTCCTACATCAATAATCTTGAATAGTGAGATTTTCTCCCGCGGATTTGGATTTGAACCATAGTTATCAAATTCGTTTCGTTTTGCCTAAAACTTCCGGATTTGTTCGGTTCAGTAGCAAAACCGTACCGAACACCTCATGTTTTCCCATTTGTTGAACAGTTCGGGTAATTTCGGCCGAGATTCATAATTTCGTATTAGAATTGGCAGTTTCGGACGAATCATGACCGAAACCTGCAATTTGTGTGAAGTTCATCAAATGGAAAAGGAAAAAATTAGAGACTTTGAGAGGTTATTTTTGTGTTTTCCCCCAAAAAAGAGGTTATTTTCTTCTTTTGAGTTTTCTTGGAGATATAAATGTGGCCGATTGAATCGTTCCATGTACCTTCATCACCGAGCAATGAGTTTTGCAGGAAACACTTCATCTTCTTCTAGCCCACATGTGTCCCTTACGGAGCGTATTAATTCTAGTTGAATCAGCCATGAGCTTTAGAAATTTCAGTTGAATCCCCTTTCCCCTACCAAAGCTTCATACCATTTGCCAGTCGAAGCTCTAATCACTGCTATTGTCGATGTGCGATCTTCTTCTTGTTCTAACTTAGGGCAACAACACACGAACCCTTCCGGAAATCAGGGCAGTAGGTTAAAAGGCTCGTTAAGCGCACTTTTGGCGCTTCTTGTAAAGGAAAAAGTCCTTTTAGACTTTCATTTGCTGGCCCCACGATAAGATCAAATAAGTAACCACAACATTTTTTTTAATCAATCAAAGCTGAGCCATCTGATTTGAGTACAACCGGATGCACTAGAGTTGGAATTTGTTTCAATCTTCTAAATTTTTTGCAAGTGGGCTCACCTGAAAGAGAAAGATACGCAAATCAAATGAGCCCACGTTCACATAATCCAAAGGAACCACTTGATATGACCTGATTTTATTTTTTTTTATTTTTTTTTGTGTATTAAAAGTAATGTTTTTAAGTGCAATTTGATTTAATGAAATAGGGGATTTTGACATATGTTCCCCATTTTCTAATAATTTTTTTTTTTTATGTAGGCCCTTCGTTAGATATGCAAATTTTTTTTTTTTTTCATATTTTAAAATTAGGAGATCTGAGTTGGCCCATTTTATAATTATGAAATCTGACCATGATGGTTAGTTAACTTTTTGTTGTGATATACGAGGATGATGTATTTGATGGAAATAATAAAGACTACCATCATTTGGAAATTATAGTTTTCATGCTCACTAGAATGAAATTTCTTTATATTATATTTTATATATATATATATATATTCTATTTTCCAAAACGATTTTTCGAATTGGAAAGCCGAAATGCCGAATCATCCGAAATGTTTCAACTCGGAGCCAAACCGAAATAGGGTCCGAAACGAACTTAACTACTATGATTTGAACACAAAATTCAGATCTGTATCCATGTATATAGGATCCAGAATATTCAAATCCAGAACAGGATCCTTGTTTGTTTGGACCTGAGGATCCAGAGCCCGGACAATTACATTCACATACTAAATATATATAGGTTTTAAGGGCCTACATAGCTCGAATTATATTCATATTGAGACTCTACTTAGTTTAAATCTTATACCATTTAATAATTCCACTTGTCTATTTAGGAACTTTATATTGAAACTCTTTTATCCAATTATACTAATGCACCACCGTACATCCTACTTTGGATCTGGATTCATTATAAGATCTTTTTAATTTTTCCTCCTTTTTTTTTTATAAAGTTGATGTCGAATCCAAAATCCAGATGCAACAGATTGACTCATTTGCATCCCCATCGACGAGGCCCCTCTAGGATCTAAGACTTAATGGAATGCCTTGGTAAAAGGTTTTCTTGGAATGGTGGGCTTCTAAATGCGTATATCCTTCTCTTCCCTGGAAATAAATACACTAGAAAAGTAGACTCAAGAACTCGTCATACTAAACTCTTTTGGACTGACACAGACCCC